>OU342741.1:28786608-30269762 GCA_910589775.1 Avena eriantha
TCAGTTTTGGGAATCCAATCTTCTGGGTGTGGTCCCATTTTCTGAAGCACCATCTCAGTCCTACAATAGGATAAAAATAGCAAGTCCAGAGTTGAAGAATCAAATAATTAGACAAACTAATGAGAATGCGTAGCACATAAAAAATTTACTTACATAAGCTTCTGCTGATTTCTGGGACATCATACCATCCTTGTTAGTGTGGCTTGCTTTAAAGAAAGCAATCGGGAGGTATCGACGTCCTCGTCTTCTGAGATTTCTACAAGAATTATGACACGATGAATTATAGTGTGTATGGCATGTTCACAAAAAAGAAGTAGGTGTTGCATCTGAACAGTCGAATACTCACAATGCATGGTAATGTGCAACAAAGCTTCTTGAGCCAGTGGTGTGTTTCTTCGTCACAGCATCTCTGTTCTTCTTGTTACTCTCGCAGATTGTCCTATGTACAGATGCATGAATTTAGTATTCCACAGTACAGTAGTATGTCTGCGATAGATGTAGCTGAAACAACAGGAATCGTGTACCTTGTAGTGCTCATCATGCCATATATCAAGAAGCTCTGCCCAGCTTTCCTCGTCTACCTCTTTTGGTTTCAACAATAAAGCTTGCTCGCGGGTTAGATCTTTAACTTCTTTCCAATAGACCTTTTTCAGCCTCCAACGTTGTTGGCGAATACCTTTCTGTAAAATGTCGGTGCAAATGTCTTTGCCAAGGTCACCACTGCTGTCCATTGCAAATTTTCCCTGCAGATAACATGGAACACAATTCATATCAGCATCGAATGACAGAATTGTTAAAAAAATCATCCACCAATGAGACATTTTATATGGAAAATGAATAAGAGGTTAACGGACTTACAGTTATAGACTTAATGGTTTCCGGAATAGTATCTTTCAGACGACCTTCCTTGTCACCATACTGCTTCCTAGTGGGTTGCCTAGTGGCATCTTGCTGCGTATGTGAATGCCACACTCTGAACTCAGTTTGCTGCTTGCACAGGATCAGTGGGTCTCCTCATGCCAGGAGTGAAGTTGATCTGCATCTTAGCCCCTCCATTCCTTCTAGACCACTCGTGTACCCCATGCCCCATAGTAGGTTTGCGTACATTACGCTTTTCCTTTAGAGCACCCGTGTCTACAATTGCAACTGAAACCAGTGACAAAACGAGAGTCAAGACGTCAATTGAAAATTTTGCAACTAAACCAGTGAATAAATTGTAAGACGTGCTGTCAATACCTTCCCGTTCGCTGCGGACAAGTACATTCTCCTCAGGTGAGTTGCTGCCTCTAGAGGTTTGAATTAGCATGGGCGAGGATTCATTTCCATTAGTACCCCCTTCCCCTGCTTTCTGGGTAGGGGTCTCTGTTTCACCATCATCTTGAGTCTCTGCATTTGCTGCTGACCTTGTTACAACATTTGGAGGCACAAAGGTTTTTGAGCGCTTCTGCTTCTTTTCTTTGTAGAACCTTCCGTCACCTGCATTTTAATAGATCAAGCCATAAATATTAAAGCAATCTGTACATATCCTACATGTGAAGGCAGGAGAATGCTGCATTTCTTCACCTTAGAGGAAGATTTAACAACATCATGGTCCTCTTCATCCGGAACAAACACATCATCATCAGTGGGCTCGTCGGCAGGATCAGGTTCATAATTAGGGTCCTCGGTGATATCCTTCTCCTGCGGCTGTGCCTCTTTCCGTGTTGTCACTGCCACCGGTTTCTTAGCAGTACCAAACACAAATTCACGCGCCATCGCCGTGAAATCCAACATTGGCTTGCCATGTTCAATAGCATTCTGCTTCAGTGCTTCAGACATACGAGACACGTTCTCATCCATCACTTGTTTCCTAACATTTTCATATTCGACTGCTGTTTTGACTTGAGTAACTGAAAACAATCAAGCAAAGGCAAGTCATGATCATACTCATTAGTACAAACAGAGTAGACAAGATCATTAAAGCAAAAATTATGTGATCCATACTGTAAAATTAACATGCTCACAAAACATTATTCTATTGCCTCCAAATCTCGTATCGTCATTCAGTTAACTGTCTAAACCCTACTGTCAACAAGTTCAGTTAAGTGTCAGGTTCAGTGTATTAGGTATCAAGTTGTTCAGTTGCGTCAGTTAAGACGCCAAGCAGCAGGGTTTATCCAACAAGTTGTGCCCTATTACCTGAACCATTATGTAGGAACAGAAACCTAAATCTAACACATAGTTATAAGATCGGATCATAGGGTGTCATGCTCAACACATTCATGGCATCTGGAACCATGATCTATGAAATTAAAACCCAAGACAAGCACATTGTCGAAGGATTCGGATCATAGGGTGTCACGTTCAACACGTGCTAGGCATCTCGAACCATGTCTATGATCTAAAACCTAGATCTTGCACATAAGCTGCAGCATCTTGAACAACGATCTACACATGTTGATCTACTAGAACTCATGCTTGACTGATCTAGAAAGAGGCATAGACCTAGGGCGGCAGAAAAATGACCTAGGGCGTTTACGCTTTTGCTTCGGTGTCGGTGGTAGCACATTCCGGCGTGGTGTGCCGCTTCGAAGACTGCCGGACATGTCGCCCGCCGCAGAGGGGAAATCCGCCGGCAACCAACGCCTTGCTTGACGGATCTGGGTCGAGGAAAGTGGCGATGGGGTTCTAGGTGGGCGGTGAACAAGGAACAGAATTAGGGGATGGGTATGCGGGAGGTGGGGGCACGCCGTTTTTAAAGTGTCGTGGGGGCGGCAAATTGTTAGCGCCAAAATGGGCGGGCGGGTGGAAAACAAAAGAGGTGGGAACGAAATTTTTCGGTACACAAGTGGAGGGAACGAAAACCATTCATTGTAAATTTGATTGGAAAAAACAGAGGGAACGGAACGGGAGGTTTACAAGCGGGGATTATCTCTAATTACATATTGTAATTAAATAAATCCTAACACATGCAACGGTTTAGGTTTTGCCACTACTTAGACCTCCCGTGCGGAATTTGTAATATGGTTTACAAGCCGGGATTATCTCTAATTCATTGTACTATAAATTTATTTGGCCATGAACCATATTAAATTATTTGAATAAGTCATTTGTTTATATATGAAAAGGAAAACAAAATATGTTCATTCACGTACAACAGTTGGATTACTGAGCAAACAATACCATTAGTTTCCTTCATTCCACAACTCCAACTTGAAAGCTGAAGCACAATATCACTTAAACAAGTAAACCTCATTGATTCGAAAAACAAACAGAAGAGCAGAATTATTTCACATATTAGATATGTAGCCAGCAAAATTTTCTAACATCCACCAAAAGGTAGGTGATCTCATTAGACTTTACACCTAGAAACTCAGCAAATAGTTTTGCAACTAGGAACAGGGGCGGATCTGCTTGGTCACACCCTGATGCACATGCAACAGGGTAGAAAAAGCATTTTTAGTCTTACATATTAGACTTAAGCATAGTGTATCAGGAAAACTTAAACAGAGTGCATCAGGGTAAGTTTAATCCTAGATCCTCTTCCTAGTCTAGGAAGAGGCAGACATGGAAATCTGATAGGGTCAGGACACGGTCTGGACGTCCGTACTAGCCCTCTGACATCTCCTCCTCCTTGACGGGCATGGTCTGCGTGTCCCTGTCACCGCCACTGCCATCATCGTCGCTTGTCATCGTCGCTGCTGGTGGCGTACTCCCGGCGGGAGAGCCTACCGCCGTAGATTGTGACGACCAGCTCCCTGTTGCCAGCATAGTAGTCGAACGCCAGGATGTTGCCTAGCGAAATAGTGTAGCACTTGACGAACTTGGGCCAGCCCCTGCGGAGGTACAAGCGGCCGTCTCGATGATCGAAATACATCTCCACATCGAAGGTCAGCCTGCTGTTACGCTCCCGGACGCGCACAGTGTTGGGCTGGTCGCCGCTGATGTAATCTTTGAAAGCATGGCAGAGGGAGAGCTTGTCCCACTTGTCCTCGTGAAGGATGCGGATGAACATAAAGTCGGGGTTCGGATACAGCGGCAGATGGGGTGGTGGAGACGGTGACGGCGATGGTGACGGCGACGGCGGTGGCGATGGCGACAGAGAAGTGGCCCTGCCCTTGCCGCTGCCCCTGCCCGTACGACGGCGCCTCTTCTTGACAACGCGCGTTGCCGGCGTACGCGTCTGTCCTTCACGTCCCCTGCCCGCCGTCGCCTTGGCACCCCTGAGCATGGACACCGGCGTAGGCGACAAATCATTTATTCTTCTCAATATGAAGACGAGACCCTCTCGGTTACGCCACCCTTCTGAATGCGCTTTCTTCGAGTATATGAGAACAGCTTGTCCCTCTTCTAGATCTGTGCTCTGTACGAAACACTTCCACCCATCTAGATCGAAGAAGAGGCGATCATCCTTTTCTATCTTGAAGTCGATGGGGGTGATCTCCTCTTTAGGAAGACACACTCCAGTTGAGCCTCCCTCACAGATTTGTAGAGCATTAACAACCTTCTTAGGCAATTTCTGATCAATACAAAACAAGATATATAAGTTAGTAAGTCGATGTCATAAACCACATAGACAAATTGCATACACGCATGGCAACAAAAAAGAATTAAAAGAAAGTTATATGAATGTACCATGTGGTACAGCTTAAGATTCGTTTTGGTCAAGCGGGTTACGAATGGCAACCCGACAATTTTGCCCATGTTCGATTGAAGTTCCAGCAGATGCTCTTGCTCACTCTCAGTAAGCCGGCATCTTTGGGCGATGAGTGGCTCCGAGATCACGCTTCTGCGAAGATGCTCCTGCCATGTTAAAGAATGGGCTGCGCATACAAATTTAGCACACATTAACAAATGGTAAAAGTGTAGGAAACACATTATAGGTATTACAGCGTCACAACAACGTATTTCATCACAACAATACAAATATTGTTTCTGCAAATACTTGCAAGTTATTTCAATGCTACAAGCACTAGTCATAGCATAGGAAAGCTCCAGACTCCTATTCTGGCTTGTCAGTATTGTACATTAGATTTACTTTTTCATGCCTGATGTGCTAAGTTATAGCTATAGTGTATTCCTACCTATTAGGAAAACATTTATTCACAAGTGTTATCTGTTGCTCACCCTTGGCTAAGATTTTCAAGAAGTGGCACATGTTCTAACATGTTCTAGTTTCTCTTATTTGCAGGCACACAACGATGCAACTTCCTATAAGTACAAGGTTATCAAGTATTGGGATATAATTAGCACACTTTACTCAAGGGATCGAGCTACTGAGCGGGGGCTAGGACTGCAGCTGAAAGCCGTGCGGAAATGGCGGACGAGAACGCTAACAATGACAACATCATTGATCAAGCTGTGTTGATATAATGAGCAGACAAGTGTATTTGTGGATACATTGATCTTTATTCATGTTGTAGTTGATTTTTATTTTGAAAATATCATATTTTATTTACATTATGTAATTGAATTTTGAAGCCAAATGTGTTGTTGATTTCACAATTGGCTTAAAATGGCAGCCAAACAGAAGCTGTAAATCATTTCATTTCAGAATTCCAGGTGGCAGCCAAACATAAAAATTCATTAAGGAATTTAAATTCCATCCAAATGAAGTGACATGGGGATTTCATTTCATTTCATTCAACCAAATGAAATGAATGCATAGGAGCCAAACGAGCCCTAATATATTTTCCTACACATGCATTGTAGAGTTCAGACCTTATGCAATGTTTCCTTCCAGTAGTGTTTGATTCATGGGATTGTAATGTGCAGGAATTATTCCAGTAGGTACACTAGTGTATTTTCATGGGAAATCTAGCTTCAGCACATAGCTCGTGGAAAACCCTACTGGACAAACAATGCAGACATGATTTCAGTGGGCAGCACAAGTAAATCCAACATGATTGGGCTCACCTTCAGCGCGGAGCAAGGTTGCGGAGATGCGGTCAACGCCGACGGGCCGGCGTCGCGGTGGTGTGGCCGGAGTCGATGCGGACGTGCACGTCGTTACGGGCGGCGGATGCGTTGCGGAGATGCGCGGCGGCGTGGCTGTGGAGAAGCGCGGTGGCGGGGTTGCAGAAATACGGTCGTCGGTGGCTGGACGATCCTGACGGAGGCGATGCGGACGGCCACGGCGGTGCGGAGATGCGGCGGCGATGCGGAGATGCGGATGGAGAGGAGCAGTTTGGGGAAAGTACGAGAAGGGGCTAGGATATCTGCAGGGATAGATTTTTTCCCCAATTAGGTAAACTATTATTTGTACTAACATTGGTGCATGTTGGACCCACTTGTACTAACATTGGTGCATGTGGGACCCACTTATCAATGTTTAAAATAGCGGGCTATTTGATTTAGCGGCGCCGATTTTAAAAGCTATCAAAGCTAGGAGCTATAGCGCGCTATGCCCATTTAGCGGGTTTGCTAAATAATGATTTTTTTTAAAAAGAGCAGTACATATTGGTATATATATCAATAATTTACAAATATTTGACAGTTTTACAGATCAATGCTCTGATCAACTCACTTATAACAGGTTTGACAGTGCATAGTGCATATTACATAGTAAAATTTGAAACTAGAGCCACTTATACTAGCATTGGTGCATGTGGGACCCAATGGCATCTGTGGTTCCTGTTTGGCTGAGTTTGGGCAAAATTTGACCCTGATGACACATGTGGGTCCAGTTACACTAGCATCGGTGCATGCGAGTACCGATGGCATCTGTGGTTATAGTCTGAGTGAGTTTGGGCAAAAGTTTGACTGAAATTGTGCTTAAGTTGACCCTGATGACACACGTGGGTCCACATACACTAGCATTGGTGCATGTGGGCCCAATGGCATCTGTGGGTTCTATGTTGACTCATATCGCCGCAAAAGTTGACCCTGATGACACATGTGGGTCCACTTAGCTAACATTGGTGCATGTGGGACCCTATGGCATCTGTGGGTCCAGTTTGACTAAGATTGGGCTTAAGCTGACCCTGATGACACATGTGGGCCCACATAGCTAGCAGCGGTGCATGTGGGACCCTATGGCATCTGTGGGTCCAATTTGACTAAGATTGGGCTTAATTTGACCCTGATGACACATGTTGGCCCACATAGCTAGCAGCGGTGCATGTGGGACCCTATGGCATCTGTGGGTCCAGTTTGACTAAGATTGGGCTTAAGTTGACCCTGATGACACATGTGGGCCCACATAGCTAGCAGCGGTGCATGTGGGACCCTATGGCATCTGTGGGTCCAGTTTGACTAAGATTGGGCTTAAGTTGACCCTGATGACACACGTGGGCCCAGTTTGACTAAGATTGGGCTTAAGTTGACCCTGATGACACACGTGGGTCCACATACACTAGCATTGGTGCATGTGGGCCCAATGGCATCTATGGGTTCTATGTTGACTCATATCGCCGCAAAAGTTGACCCTGATGACACATGTGGTCCACTTAGCTAACATTGGTGCATGTGGGACCCTATGGCATCTGTGGGTCCAGTTTGACTAAGATTGGGCTTGCATGTGGGACCCTATGGCATCTGTGGGTCCAGTTTGACTAAGATTGGGCTTAAGTTGACCCCGATGACACATGTGGGCCCACATAGCTAGCAGCGGTGCATGTGGGACCCTATGGCATCTGGGGGTCCAGTTTGACTAAGATTGGCCTTAAGTTGACCCTAAGGACACATGTGGGCCCACATAGCTAGCAGCGGTGCATGTGGGACCCTATGGCATCTATGGGTCCAGTTTGACTAAGATTAGGCTATAAGTTAACCCTGATGACACACGTGGGCCTAGTTTGACTAAGATTGGGCTTAAGTTGACCCTGATGACACACGTGGGTCCACATACACTAGTATTGGTGCATGTGGGCCCAATGGCATCTGTGGGTTCTATGTTGACTCATATCAGCCGCAAAAGTTGACCCTGATGACACATGTGGATCCACTTAGCTAACATTGGTGCATGTGGGACCCTATGGCATATGTGGGTCCAGTTTGACTAAGATTGGGCTTAAGCTGACCCTGATGACACATGTGGGCCCACATAGCTAGCAGCGGTGCATGTGGGACCCTATGGCATCTATGGGTCCAATTTGACTAAGATTGGGCTTAAGTTGACCCCGATGACACATGTGGGCCCACTTACACTAGCAATGGTGCATGTGGGACCTAATGGCATATGTGGTTTCAGTTTGACTGAGATTGGGCAAAAGTTGATCCCGATGACAAATGTGGGTCCAATAACACTAGCTTAAAATAACTTTGTAACGCTTGCGTTTACAATTCTAGACTTTCATCAAGGCAAGTTTATATCTGTTGACAATCATATTCCTTTGAACTAGTATAGCCAGTGCACAAACACAACTGAACACACATATAACATTACATAGATATGTTTGCTAGCTCACGGTACTTTAAGAAACAAGCATACTAAAGTAGTTCAACTTAGAAAGTAAACAACAACAAAGTACCACGATTTGTACTACATAAACAACATACAACATCACGAATATAACTGGCTATAGTCTAGTAACGTGCATTAATTCCAGCCGGTGGAGTTGGAGGCGGTGGGGTCGGTGGCTGTGTCGCCCCAGGCAGTGGTGGTGGTGTCGCCCCAGCCAGCGGTGGTGGTGTTGCCCCAGCCAGTGGTGTCGTTCTGCTCGCCGTCCTGGTCATCTTCGCCCAGCTTCCCGTTTGCGTTTGGCGACATGCACCACCTCTCCATCCGCCTCTTCCGCTCCCCAGACCTCCTGCTGCTCTTCCCAGATCGCCGTCGCATGTTCCCTTTCAGCCTGCTGCGTTGCATCATCCTGCTCGTCATCTGCATCACTCTGGTCTGTAGCAGCTGCCGCCTCGGCCGCAGCTTTTGCCGCCTCGGCCTTAGCTGCTGCCGCCTTTTCTGCTGCATTAATTGCAGCCTTGCGAGTCCCCCGGTCTAGCCCGTCCCTTGCGGTAATGAGCCTACGATACAGCTCGTAGGCAACATACCCGTCTCTTGCTGCATACTCTAGGTTCATCGCGGAAAGTGGCTTGTTCTCCCATACTTCGTGGCCATCCTTCGGGAGTGCCTTGCAATTCCCGAGATCTCTGTCAATGATGATCACTGCTAGAGATAACATCCCGTCCCTGTCATACGGCTGATTCCAATGGAACCGTTCTTCGGTCTTAAACATGTCTTGGATGTCGATGTGGTACTGTTCTGGAATGGTGATATCCTCATGTGCAAGCTTCTCTTTATCACTCCTGATGTCCACGCTAGCGAAAGTGATCCCCTTTTCCTGAAGGAACTCTGCCAGTTTCGGACAAGGCTCCCTTCTCCTGCAGTATAAATGCAAATTAAGACATGAAAATAATTTGGATGATGTACAATTATTTGATGATAATGTTAAACAAGGTAATTGCATAACCGTACCATTAGGCCATGTACAACACCCACAGATCATGCATAATACTTGAACTAACATGTCTAAGTATTTGAAATAAACGAGTGCAAGCAATGTATTTGCATTGGCTAATTATACATGATCTCAAATGGAAAATAAAAATATGCACATAACCAGTTTCGGACAAGGCTCCCTTCTCCTGCAGTATAGATGCAAACTATGACATGACAATAATTTGGATGGTGTACAATTATTTGATGACAACGTTGAACAAGGAAATTGCGAAACCGTGCTATTAGGCCACGTACAACGCCCATAGATCATGCATAATACTTGATCTAAAAAAATCCACAAGGACTTAAACCTATAGGAATTAAACAATGCACATAGGAAAAATTTCTAAGGATCAAAATCCTCCAAAATTCATATGAGATTCCTTTGAATCAAACAAGCCCTGCATCAAAGGAGGCCTGATGTGAAAACGTTCGTACAGGGTACAATCCTATGAATCAAACATGTGCTGATGGAAAAAACATAGGGATTGAATCCTGTACAAACCCATAGGAAATCCTTTGAATCAAAGGAGGCCTGAAATAGAAATGCCCATCCTTAGTACGTATATTACCTGCAGTAGTGGAACACGAGGACAGTCTCCTTCAGGGCGATCTGGACGACGGCGAGCTTTTGTGACGGAGCTTCGTCCCGCCTATTCCTTGTGTACTCGAGGTCGAGTCCGAGGAAGTTGTAAGTCTCTTTCTCGAGCAATTGCTCGAACTTCTCCAGCATGTGATTCAAGTAGTTCACATCGTTGGTGTACACCACCTCCATAATCTTCGTGCCATAGGCACAGATGGGCTTGATGTCAACCGTGGTTTTCCCGTCATCGAGGATGTCTCCATAGGGATCCATGGATGCTGAGTTCCCCGTCGTGTGGAGGAGGAAGACGCGAGAGGAAGAAGAACAGACGAGAAGCGGACGCGTTGCGGTTATTGTGGTGTTACGGCGGCGGTGGAGTCGAGGCGGAGGGCCCGTACATCGATGTAGTCGACCCGTTACGGTGCGATGCGGTTAGTGCGGTGCAGTGCGGTCAGTTTTGTTACGGTGCGACGCGTTTAGGAGTGGTGCGATGCGGTTATTGCGGTGCAGTGGGGTAAGTTTTAATTTGTTACGGTGCGACGTGTTTAGGTGTGGTGCATGCGATGCGGTTATTGCGGTGCAGCAGTGGGATCAGTTTTGTTACGATGCGACGCGTGTAGGTGTGGTGCGGTCCGGTCGTGGCTGCAAACTTTCAACAATTGAACGCACGGGGCTTTCACCAATCCTCTGGTCGTGGCTGCAACTTAATTTCAAAAATTGAACCCACGGCTTTCCTACAACTTTCAACTCAAGTTTGACCTAAGCTTGTACAGTGCATAACTAATTCAAAATATCTCATAAAAATTGAAAACCTACACACTGATAAATTTTACGTGAACTAGTTGACACGAACAATTTTAAACTTGAAACATTTCATTCTCATCAAAATAACAATCCCGCATATGAGCTTCCACATAGAATGTACCATGACTCACGTGGGTCCACATACACAAGCATTGGTGCAAGTGGGCCCAATAGCATATGTGGGTCCAGTTTGACTAAGATTGGGCTTAAGTTGACCCTGATGACACATGTGGGCCCACATAGCTAGCAGCGGTGCATGTGGGACCCTATGGCATCTGTGGGTCCAGTTTGACTAAGATTGGGCTTAAGTTGACCCTGATGACACATGCGGGCCCACATAGCTAGCAGCGGTGCATGTGGGACCCTATGGCATCTGTGGGTCCAGTTTGACTAAGATTGGGCTTAAGTTGACCCTGATGACACATGTGGGCCCACATAGCTAGCAGCGGTGCATGTGGGACCCTATGGCATCTGTGGGTCCAGTTTGACTAAGATTGGGCTTAAGTTGACCCTGATGACACACGTGGGCCCAGTTTGACTAAGATTGGGCTTAAGTTGACCCTGATGACACACGTGGGTCCACATACACTAGCATTGGTGCATGTGGGCCCAATGGCATCTATGGGTTCTATGTTGACTCATATCGCCGCAAAAGTTGACCCTGATGACACATGTGGGTCCACTTAGCTAACATTGGTGCATGTGGGACCCTATGGCATCTGTGGGTCCAGTTTGACTAAGATTGGGCTTAAGCTGACCCTGATGACACATGTGGGCCCACATAGCTAGCATCGGTGCATGTGGGACCCTATGGCATCTGTGGGTCCAGTTTGACTAAGATTGGGCTTAAGTTGACCCTGATGACAAATGTGGGCCCACATAGCTAGCACCAAGTGTTTCCACGAAGCCGTGGATTTTTGCCCGGTTTCCACGTTTTGGCCGTTCGGTCCAACGTATCGCCCAGTTTTGGCATGTTTTGAGCGTAACCGACACACGCGAGACGCTAGTCGTGTTTTCCACGATGTCGGGCTGTTTTCCACGATGTCTCCCGGTTTCCACGTTTTGCCCGTTCGGTCCAACGTATCGCCCAGATTTGGCCTGTTTTGAGCGTAACCGACACACGCGAGACGCTAGTCGTGTTTTCCACGATGTCGAGCACCAAGTGTTTCCGCTACTATATGCCAAGATACTTCCATGATGTTGAGGTACGTTCTTCCAGACTTGTTCAGTCTTTTGTTTCGCCAGGTTGTTATGGATTTTTTTCCTTCTAGCAATGTTGTCATCTTGCTGCCTTGTTCGAATAGGAATGACCGAGTGTTAGCTTTTTAGATGCATGATGTTCAAACTCATGAACTTGGCTTGGTCAAAATCGCGTCGAACAAATATAATGCATTATGATGTGCAAGCTCTCTTTCAAAGTTCTACCAATGTACAAACCGCATGCTATACCTCCATTTTAACAACATATAAAAATATGGTATCAAAAATTGAAAGTTAACTTGCTCAAAATTCAAATTTGATTTGGAGGTGATTTAGTATTTTCAAATTTCTACATGCACCAAGTTTTGAATCTTAAAAAACTCTACAAACGAATAATGTGGCCCCTACATTCCTTCAAACAATGGTGAAAACCTCATGGAATTCAGACAAACATAGCTCCTCAAATCCAAATCTGAATTTTTCTAAAATTCATGTCAAAACCACCTATTTGATGTGTTTAACTGAATTTTCAAATTTGTACATGCACCAAGTTTTGAATCTGAAAAAACTCTACAAATAAATAATGTGGCCCCTACAGTCCTTCAAACATTGGTAAAACCCTCATGCAATTCAGACAAACACAGCTCGTCAAATCCAAATCTGAATTTTTATCAAAAAATTCTGAAAACTAGTCGGAATCTGCAAAATATTTAAAAATGATAAAAACAAGAGTAAAAAACCTAAGTACATAAAAATATTACATTTATTTTACATACAGTTATCGAATCTTTATTACAAGCTATATTACAACTTACAAGTAATATTGAAATAATAACAAAATGTTTAAAAAAAGGAACTCAGCCCAGCCAGGCCTTCTGCCCGGACAAGCTACCTACGACCGAACTGGGCCTCTTTCAGCCCATTATGTCCCCAATGCCGCACGACGTCAGACGGGTCGGACGGCTGGGAGTTTAGTCCCACCTCGCCAACTGGAGAGGATTCCGACCAGCTTAAATAGCCGCGCGTTCGGCTGCTATCAACAGCCTCTCTGTTCTATCTTACTTGCTATCAGGAATTCTACTTTGGGCCGTTGGGCCTACTGGCAGGTCACGGGCCTGCATCCTGGCCATTCATTTGGTTTCTAGTCGTATGCAGGCCGTGATTCCCTTGAGAAATATCCTGCCAGTGGGTGGCCTTTTTTTGCTTTATTTGATCTTTTTTGTCCTATATTTTAACATAAATTCATACGTTTTTAATACAAATTTACATGGCATAGTGCATATACAGCACTATCTCTGCACTTAAATGGCCCAAACCATTTCAAATTTTGAAACACTACTACAATTTGCTACACCTATCAAAACCTTCCAATTTAGAATTGACGCAATGAAATACATTTTTCTAACTGGCAGCACAACTATCATGGCACAACACAGATACATATGTAAGAAACAAGCAATTAAGAGCATGTAACCATAACCTTACTAGCAGCATAATAACATAGTAGTCTTACGGGAACTTCACCCTACCATCACAAGGTTACCACTTATAACCACAGTACCAAAAGAACATAGTTCTCAACCACTTCTACCTAGTTAACCAGTTCGACATATTAACCATATATACATAAACATCATCGCTATACTGATGATGTGACCATACATACTAGCAGCTGATATCAATATTCACTCCTCTTCAGTCTCGGAGTCGCTGAACACAAACTCATCTGGCTGGAGGACCCTGAGTAGAGCTTCGTGCCTGCCACGATCACGCAGGTCACCCTCAAAGTAGTCCTCACCCAGACGTCCACGAGTGGCTACCTCTCGGACATGCTGCACAAGCCCCACCCTCAATCCCCCATGTGGCTTGAAGTGGTGGAATGGGCACCTGTAGAACTCGGTGCTGAATGGCAGGTAAGCAGAAATCCCCTTGCGCCTGAGCTTCTTTTCTTCTTTCCTCACAAAGGACTTGTATGTCCATTGCTCCACTTCAACATCTGAACCAGAGAAGTACTGCACAATAAATAAAACAAGAAAACAGTTAGTACTGCCTACTAAATATAAAAACCTACTACTTTTGTGCATGTCCAAATGCACTACAGCTGCTTGGAATAACATACCTCCTCATCAGGCCACGGGGAGAGTACATCATAGGCATCACCTGGGGTTGGTGCCTGCCAGACAATTAAGATAAATGAACACTAGCATTTAAGGTAATTACTAAAAGCATTCAATATTAATAAATGAAAAACACTAGCAAAAATTAATAGCACAATAATTCGACTTCACAAATCTGATCATAAAAACAACATTGATTCAAGAAACAAATCATTAAACTACATCAATGCTTTTTATACTACATTCCATTAAATTACAATGATTATTTGGAGGTTGGAATTGAAGGTAAAGAAACTAGACTATACATTCAAACAAAAAAAATATCAAGGATCAATCAGTTTAGTATCAGGTTGCATGAAGCTCCAGCAAGTCAAAATAGAGTAGTACAAAGTCTGTAAACTAATTAGTCTACACAAATCTGTTCATACAAGCATAAGCATCTAAAGAAATGTGTCTTAAAATCAATTGGTACAAGTAAAGGAAAACAAAAGTAAGTACACAGATCACTGCTTTGCACACTATTATGAGGCACCACTACAATCAATTAATAACATACATGCCATATGGTTATAACCACATTGTTCAGATCTAGTGCTAGAAGTTAATAAAATTCTATAAGTAATTTTAACACATTTCCCGTAAAAGCAATTAAAGCAAAAAAAAGGAAACTACAAAAGTATACCGAAGCTAGATAACCACATTATATCACAGCAGCTAATTCAGACTAGTTGAATAGTTGTAGCCAGCTAACCACATTATACCACATGTACCAAAAAAAACAAGCCATACTGTTAACTAGTTGAAACTAACTAACCACATTATATCACAGCAGCTCAAATGAGAATCATGTAAACCATGTTCCTTCAACATAATACGAATTAACTACAAATTAAACTCTGTCAATTTAACAACAAATAAACCATCTTCCTACTAATTGGAAAAACTTCACCAATGGACTATCAGCATTGGTCATCTATACAAAATTACACAACGAATCTACAGACCCAGCCTTCCATCCAATAAATCCCTAAGGCCCCGGTCGTTTTACTTTGGATTGTCCTGGTTTGACATGGATTGATGTGGTTTAAATCCTATCTAAGTCAAAATATACTCTAATCCAATCTAATCCAGTCCAATCTAACGTAGAGGTGGGTTAACCGAACATAGCCCAAAGGATATGAATCCCTAACACTGAAAGAGCTGAATCTACAAAACACATCTTACTTCCAAATAATTTGAAGGGATTGAACAGAAATTAGAAGAAAATAATACTAACCTGCATCGCGGCGACCTGTGGAGACTGGACCGGCGCCAGATCCTCCGCGCCGCCGACCGGCACGTTCAGATCCAGCATTTCCACCTCGCTGAGGTCCGCATGCACCAACTCCTCCTCTCTGAGCGCCGCATCGACCAGAGCGACCAGCGCGGACCGACGACCTCCTCTACCGCCATGGCCCTCCACCACCTCGACCGCATCTGGGCGGCTCACGGCTCCAAACCCCGCCCTTGCAGAACCGCCTGCATCGCCGCCAGACCCCACTCCCGCCATAGTCGGCGTCGAAATATCGCGGTATGGGAGAGCTCGAAGGCCTCAGGCGGAGGAGACGATGGGGAGAGCTAGGGTTTTCTCCCGCGCTCTTCTTTCCGTATCTGGTGAGGCAAAAGGGGGCAAATGGTGGGGATGAGGCCAGGCGAAGCGGCCGAGGGAGCTCTTATACGTCGCGTCGGTTCGTTTCAGCTGACGTCACCCGCGCACGTGACACCCACCCGTACAAAACTGAATTTTTTCAGCAGACTACTTCTATTTTCTGGATAACTGAATTTTCAAATTTCTACATGAACCAAGTTTTGAATCTGAAAAAACTCTACAAATGGAAAATGTGTCCCTTGGAGTCCTTCAAACAATGGTGAAAACCTCATGGAATTCAGACATACACAACTCCTGAAATCCAAATCTGAATTTTTAGGTCAAATTCGCGTCGAACGCAGAGGACGCATATGTACGAACCAAGCTGACCTAACAATATATCCATGATTAAACCACATCTTGTGGACCTAAAAATGATTTTTGCCAAAACAAATTAGGTTGCAATGATGTAGATGTAGATCAATATTTCAATGTTTTGACCATATTGACCAAAATTTGACTTGAGGTAAAATTTGAGCAAACAATCATTTGACAATGAACAAAGTGGTCACATTCCAACTAAATGACCCCAAATACCATACCATGTTGGTGAAATACAAATTTTATTCAAATTTTTGAACTACCTTTACAAAATGTAGTTGAATTTCAATTATTAAAATGGAAAATGGTATTTGAAATCATAATTGGACCAAAAACCCAAAAGATGAAATGTGTGCTATGACAAGATACACCTACATGCCAAATCTTAGACCATTCTGAGAAAGTATGCCATGGAGTTGGGCATCTCCTAGGTAATTTGGGTACTTACACATGAGACTCACACTTGAAACCAAGTGTGAGAGAGCAACCTCAACTTTCATTCAACAAACTCAAGGTTTATTATTTTTTGTGCAAACTAGGGTACAATGTAAGACACATGGCCAATGTTTTACTTTATTTTTATTTTTTTTAATTTGCTTAATTTGTATCAATTAGTATCCTGTTTGCTTAATTTTAATTTACTTTTTTACCATTTTCTTAATTTGCTGCTTATTAATGTGTTGATTCCATAGTGTGTATCAATTAGTATCCTGTTAAGTGTAATGATCAATGCGTTTGAAACTTAATTCATCCGAGTCTTGTTTCATTCTAGTGATTATGATTGCTCATATGATATCTATCAGTTAATAGTTATCAGATTACATTCTGAATTTATATAATATAGAATTTGTAGAGATTTCCGTTGCAACGCGCCACTCTCCCAAATGTCATGCGTGGGTCCAATGTGAAAGCAATGGGAAAGTGGACTACATATGCAGGACTACACGATTCCACACCCACGCGTGCACCAGAGGAAACCGAACCGCCAGCATCTATATAACACATCGGTCTCATCGTCTCTCCCACCATCGTCCACTTCTTCCCCAATCTGCCGAAAACCCCAATCCGCTCCCACCACCGCACCACCAATCTCATCCCTTAGTGAATCTGCAAGATGAAGCGCGCTCGCGAAGACGAGCCGGAGTCGAAGGCGGTCGGCGGCTCTGGCGATGCACCCGCGGTCGTCGCCGCGGTGGCGGGCGAGGAGTCTTCTTCGGGAGCACTCAGCCGCTCGTCGGCGCGCCGTGACCGTTGCGGACTCCACCGTACCGGTCGTGGTCGCCGTCGATGATGAGAAGAAGGAGGACGTCGTGGCTCCCGTGGCAGATCTACAGAACCCGCATGCAGGCCGCCAGGTCATCGTCGTGCCGGACGATGAGTACTACGACGGCGAAGACCCTGACTCCATCGAGTACCTCTATGAACAAGCCCGCAAAGAAGATGTACCGTTCAAGGAGGAGGCCTCCGACGACGGCACCGAGGTTCTGAGCTGTTCTGTTCGATCTCCTCTGTTCATCTTACTAGTTCACATAGGGTTTGTTCGTAGAGTAGATTGATTTGTGCTGTCTAGGTGGTCTTCTAGATATTCTTGATTCTAGGGTTCGTACGGTTCCTTTGTAGTTGACTTTGATTTGATCTGCCATATAGTATTCTTACTCATATGATATATATGGGTTCATGGTTATCAGATTAATTTCTGAATGTTGTGCCTTAAATTCATCCGAGTCTGATTTGATTGTAGAGATTATGATAACAAAGATTTTTGTTTGGGAAGAAAAGATTGATCTGATGCATAGAATTTATAATTACCATTTTCTTAATTTGCTGCTTATTAATGTGTTGATTCCATAGTGTGTATCAATTAGTATCCTGTTAAGTGTAATGATCAATGCGTTTGAAACTTAAATTCATCCGAGTCTTGTTTCATTCTAGTGATTATGATTGCTCATATGATATCTATCAGTTAATAGTTATCAGATTACATTCTGAATGTGTTAAGGTAGTTACCTTGCACATGATTGATCAACACAAGCGACTTAAATTTATTTGAGTCTAATTTGATTGTAGAGATTATGATAGCAAGAATTTTGTTTGGGAATAAAGGATTGATCTGATGCATGGAATTCATAATTACCATTATCTAAATTTTCTGCTTATTAATGTGATGATTCCATAGTGTGTTTGAATCAGTATCCTGTTTAGTGTAACGATCAATGCGTTTAAAACTTAAATTCATCCAAGCCTTCTTTAATTCTACTTATTATGATTGCTCATATGATATCTATCGGTTCATAGTTATCAGATAACTTTCTGAATGTGTTAAGGTAGTTAACTTGTAAATGATTCATCATTAAGTGCCTTAAATTCATCTGAGTCTAATTTGATTGTAGAGATTATGATAACAAGAATTTTATTTGGGAAGAAATGATTGATCTGATGAATGGAATTTAATGTGTAATGATCAATGCGTTTGAAACTTAAATTCATCCGAAGTCTTCTTTCATTCTAGTGATTATGATTGCAAGAATTTTATTTAGGAAAAATTGGTTATTTGCCCCTAAAGTTCACATGCCTTGAATTATGTCCCCAAAGAATATTGTTCTTTAATAAATTATCCATTATGGACTTTGAAGCAGATAGAAATGAACGCTCAGGCGTTCCAGCGCTCACTAGACATGATAAGACAAAACTGTCCTCGATTCATCAAATATTGGTCACACAACATTATCCTCTATTCATCAAATGTTAGTACTATCACCGCAACACAAAACTGTCCTCGATTCATCAAATGTTAGTACTATCACCGCAACAATTTAGAATAATTTTGGCAGCATTGTTAATTTTTTACAGCTTATTTCGTTTGATCGTTGTTGTGCTCCTGTTTATCTCACTTCTTACGTATTTCAAAATTCACAGGAAGACTCTGACGACGTGGGCCACGGCAAGGACGACAGGGACCGCAAGAGCCGCTTTATTCTTAAGCGGCTGGTGAGTGGCCAGATACCTTTCCGCAGCCGCGGGGAGCTATCTTGCCCATTCTGCGGCAGGGTCATCACCAAGAACTTAGAGAGCATGATCCAGCACGCGGATGGCGTTGGCGTAGGCAGCAGGCAGAAGCACAAGGGCCACACCAAGGCGAAGCATGCCGCCTTTGGCAGATTCCTCGACAAGTACGTCAAGGGTGGCCTCATCCCGGTTATCGGTCCTGCTGTTGGTCCTCATGTTCTGTTTCCACAAGTTTAGTTTATGTTTGTGTTGTCCCCCTGGAGATGAAGAGAAACTGTGTGTTGTTTGAAGACTAAGTTTTTATTATGTATGGTGGAAGCTGGGCAATCATACCCAGTTGTTTAAGACTATGTTAATGTGTATGGAGTTTGCTGTTGCGTTACTGGTGCACTTGTTATCTGAATTCTCATGTTGATGCACACTGCATTTGTTTACTAAATTAGATGGTTTGATGCTTTATTTTGTAGCTAAGAAAGTTTGAAGTAAGTTTGGACTACAAAAAGTTTTTGAAACTAATCTCAAACCAGAAACTTATGTACTTTACATACTGATGATCCGTCAGAATGTCTAAAAACAACCACAAACATGAAAGGCAAACTCCTTATTTCCAATAATTTTCATAAAATTTGCAAAATATTCTAAGTAAAGGATTTAATTAATATAGCTAATTCTTTCCTTGTTAGTCTCAAGATTCTATTTTAGAGGATCTTACAGGACCTAACTATGACGACTAAGTCAGAGCAATAAAAACCAAATCAATTTCCTTGCTCTGCGCACTAAATGTAATCAATATATTTCCTTGTTTTGCCTAACGGCTAAAGCTAATCACGTCGAGCCCACAAATTAAGCTTACAACTAGGTCCAGGCCCGGCATGCAAGCATAGTCGGACCATATATATATACGCTCTCCCTCCAACAAACCCTAAAGGCATAGTTGGAGTCAGCGCCGCCATCTAAACCACCTTTGCCTAGGCCGCAGATCTGTCGAGAGAGAGGGATGGCGAAGGGCAAGATCATTGCGGTAAAAATCTAACCTATCTAGTTCGCATGTACTGGATCTATTTGGACAAAAATGTACTGGCCAATGATCTTTAAATTTTCTTTTTTTGATTCGTAGTGTCCTTGGTGTTTTGACACCAAGGGTCTGTGCGGCCTGGGCGACAAGATCAAGTCCTTTTTCGTTCTCACCCTTGTAGAGAATTTTGAAGAAATGACGGTACTGGTTTTATTTTTTGTATTATCATCAGTCTTTCCTGTTCCACCCTTTTGTCATGAATTATAGCATCTGTTAGTTTGTCATGTAGTAAACATGTTCCATTTTTCTTCAGTTAATACCCTGCTATGCTAGAGCGAATTTCCTTAAGAAGTTTGCCATCGACTCTGTCGACCACGAGAATGATTTTGTGGTCGAGGTGGTTACGGAAGAAGGGTTCGAATTCAACGTTGATTGTATCAACAAGGATGGCAGAACATATCTTGAAGGCCAATATTGGAGAGAATTTGCTAGAGTCTACAATCTGGATGTTGGAACGGAGCTTGTCTTCTCTACCGACACACAAGGTCCATCTACCCCTGTGACGTCGATCAACCTACCGATCACCCACCCATGTAAGTAACTGCTTATTTGAAGTACTCCCTCCGTTTACAAATATACGATGTTTACGAGTTTGTATAAAATGGATGTATATATGTAGATCCACTAAAATATTTAGGTTCACCCATTTTGCTCGGTTTCTAGTCTACTTTGTAATGTGTAGAATGTCACCGATGGAATTGTCTCTAGTTTTTTCCTTATGAAAAAAGAAGTAGTTGCTTTGTGTTTGGCACGATATTTTTTCCTTGTTCCTAAACAATCTTAATGTTGACGTACCTACCATGCATTAATCTTAATTTTGATTCACTAATATTCATTTAATTAAGTATTTGAACTTGTACAGCATATTATAATCTGACCCAGGATAAGAAAAGCATACTTGACGCTATGCATGCCACTGATGGAACCATAATTAACTGGAGAATGATGGAGTCAGTGGTCAGCAATGTTCACATCATTGACACGCTTGGTTGATAACTATGGAGCTGGGCCTTATCAAGTTGGAAAATGTGAGTCTCTGATCCACACATTAAGCTGGACAAATTGCAGGAAGAAAGAGCTAGTAAGTATGAGTGATCTACTTTGTTGTGCCTGTAATTTTCCGATTAACAAATGTTCACATTGTGCATGTGGACCAAGAACAGAAACTCCCTGCGACGCCTTGTCCCTGAAGACATGGCTGAATATGGTGATATCACAATTGTGTGTGATAAATACACAAAGGTCAAAGGGTCGTACTCAATTTCTCCTAAGGATGGCCGAGTATGCTGCGCTGGGTGGAGGGAAGTGATGTCACAGGAGGAGGATTTTCGGCAAATTGGAGACAAGATGTTTTTCATGCTGTAACGTGGGACGTAAGGGGGCTTTCCTATTTGCCTTCTATGTTCCAAATGTGGAACTTTAGTAGCCTTGATCATTTTCACTATGATGGTCATGGGTCATTTGTCGACCTAATAATATGAGATGTTAAGACAATATTTTACGGTCCTTTCATTATGTGGCATTAGTATGTCTGAAGACATGGTTAAGTGTAATGGTACTATTAAATTTTTATGAGCTGAAATATATTATGCCTGTCGTTGCTTGCCAATTATAGTGAAATCGTGTTAATTGAGTTCATTTCATCGGTATCTATGAATATTTTATGAGCTACAAATTTTATGCATGCACAACTTACTAGACGGACATGTCTGTCGCGTAGGTTGTGTCACGTAAAGAAGTATCTATCTCCAGTAAATCTATTTTGCTGCTCGAAGTAAGTATGACAAAAACAAGCAAAAACATCTAGGTACGACCATATATATCATTGTAATTAATAATTTTGTGTATAACATGGTTACTGGGAATTGAATGCAATAGTCTCCATAACTAGTATCAAACAGTACAACTGCGTGCTAGTATTTTAGTAACGCATTTTCACAAGGTACTAGTCAATATCACTATCAACATCTGAAATGCTCCTCCCAAATTCATCGACAACCGGTTCCAAGTCTTCTTGTTCTTCGTCGCTCAGGTCCATATCATTGTTTACACCATTTTTCCCTGCTAGTTGTCTAACAGTCTGAGAGTCAAGAAATATCACATCATCAGAGCGATCAGCCATGTCGTCTTGACATGATCATCAACATATTCATCTTCCTCGTCCTCAATTTGGTGAACAATGGGATCTTCCGAGCCTAGGTCTTCCTGGTATGCACCTGCATTGCCTTCATATCTTTTCTGGAACATCGTATACATTCCTATGCTTGAAAGTTTGCACCACCTTCCAAGGATCACCAAATTTTGTATCTTCCAAGTAAAAACAACTTTCTGCTTGGTGAGATAATATGAAAGGGGCATTCTTGTACCACAATACAGACGTATTGATGCTTTTAAAGTATCCATCATCCTTCATCTCCGTGGTTTTCCTACTTCCAAGGTCAAACCAATCACAGCGGAACAAGAACACGGATCTATCGCCGTGCTTGTTTCTCGGGTACTGTAACTCAAGAACCTCCTTCATCACACTGTAGTATTCTTGATCTTGTTCGTCAGAAACGGATCCCCTTGTCATTATGCTTGAGTTTTGAGTCCTCATGTTCTTCTCACGCTCGACGGAACGGAACCTAGCGCCATTTACATTGCACATAGGGTGTACAACTACACGAGCATCTGGACCAAGTGCTAGTGATTTTAAATCTTCTGGAGCATTGTCCAAATTACTGACATATTTTTTAAACCATGCAGGGAATTCTTTCTCTAGTTCCGCCTCAATGTTGTTCACACCCCTGTTCTGTAGTTGTTGTCGGAAATTCCTAAAAATCAAAAACAAATTAGTAATGGTACTGCTATAACACAAAATATTACTGAAAATTTTGAATGATTAATAAAAAGGTAAATAGACCTACCGAATATAATTTTGTGCCTCATCACAGTTCTGAAGTACATACCAAACCATACTGTCAAATTCTTTGGGAAAATACTTCAACTTGGATAGTCCCTAAACCTCTAGCTCCATCTGAAAAAATATCAAACTCTAGCGGATCAACTCTTTGTTTCTTATCTTGGTTCCTCTCAGGCTTGTTATGTCTGGTTTCTATGACATCGCCCAAAAATTTAGAGCAATGATGCAAGAACTCATCCACGATATATCCCTCAGCAATTGAACCTTCAGGCCTTGATTTGCTACGCATAGTTGATTTCAGGTACCCGAGCCTTCTTTCAATTGGATACATCCAACCATATTGAACAGCCCCCCTCTGAAGTGCCTCATTAGGTAGATGAATAGCCAGGTGCACCATTACATCAAAGAATGATGGGGGAAATAACAGCTCAAGATTGCAAAGAATTATGACAATTTCAACCTTCATTCGACGCAGCACAGATGCTCTTAGAGTTTTGGCACACAACTCCCTGAAAAAGTTTCCCAGTTCAGCAATGGTCTCCTACATCGCCTTTGATGGAATCCCTCTCAGACCAGCTGGCAACACACGCTGCATAAGTATGTGGCAGTCATGTGTCTTCAGACCGTGCACTTTACCCCCTGTGATGTCCACACATCTTGCTAAGTTTCCAGTAAAACCATCTGTGAACCTAGTGTTGGCCAAATACTTGCACAATTTTTGTTTGCCTTCCTTTTGAAGCGTCCACGGTGCTTTCTCCTTTGAAAAACCCTTGGCCTCAGGTTTCATCCAGAACTTCTTCCTTACATTAAATTTCTCCAAATCCATTCTACCACCAACAATGTCCTTGTTCTTTCCATCAAGCTCAAGAAGGGTACCAAGGATATTGTCCAATATGTTGTTCTCAATGTGCATCACATCTAGGTTGTGAACAAACTTCAATCTTGACCAGTATGGCAGATCATATAAGCTGATCTTGAGGTGCTAGGTTGGCTCACCGGTCATGCCACGCTTTCTCTTCCTAGTTGATGGATTTTTCCCTGGCCTGTAATCCTGAACTCTCTGTACCCTCTCCTCTCTTTCTGCAAGTGTGAAACTTGTTGGTGCATCCTTAGGTTCAGGTTTTCCATTGAAGGCTCTGCTACTCCTCCACTTGTGATCGCGAGGCAGAAATCGATGATGACCAATATAACCAATTTTATTATGCAAAGACTCGTAGCAAGGATCCTAATCGCAGTGCGCACATGCGAAAAACCCTCTTGTGCTACGACAAGATATCGTGGCATATCCAGGATAGTCATGAATCGACCAAAGAAACGCAGCATGCAACGGAAACTCTCTACCTGTGCACGCATCATATGTGCCCACGCCACTCCATAGCTTCATCATATCTTTTATCAATGGCTGCATAAATACATGAAAATCCTTTCCTGGTGAATTTTTTCCAGGGATTAGCAATGACATCATGAAGTTGGATTGATCCACGCACATCCACCGTGGGAAGTTGTATGGAATGACAAAAACTGGCCACATATTGTATGAACTACTCATGTTTCCGTATGGGTTGAATCCATCTGTCGCAATACCAAGCCTTATGTTACGGGCATCTGAAGCAAATCATCCAAACTCCTTGTCAAAGTGCTTCCATGCTTCACCATCAGCTGGGTGCCTCAAAATACCCGGTTGTGCAACCCTCTTCTCCTTGTGCCACTTGGTGTTCATCGACGCTTCCTTGGAAACAAAAAATCTTTGTAACCTTGGGATTATAGGAAAGTATCGAAGCACCTTGTGGGGAATCTTTCTCTTTGCTTCCGGGTCTTTCCACCTTGAAAATCCACACTCGGGACAATGAGTTTTTTTGGCATGGTCTCCCCAAAACAGAGCACAGTCATACTCGCATACATGAATTGTGTCATAACCAAGCCCAACGTCAGAAAGAACACTCTTAGCTTCAGCATACGACTTGGGAAAATTCACTTTTGGCAAAGCAGCACATAAGACAGCCATAAATTGATCAAAAGCTCTATTTGTGACCCGGTTGTATGATTTCACGTAAAGCATCTTCATAATGAATGAGAACCTCGTCTCAGTGGTGCATCCCTCGTGAAGCTCTTTCTTAGCTTCTTCGATGAGTTTCGCATAGAAATTAGTGTCACTTGGGCCTCTATCACCAGAATCATGCAGCTCATCTAACATCTTGTAAACATGATCATTATGATTCTCATTTCCATCATCATAATCATCATCGTCATCGCTTTGGTACAAACTATGATCATAGTTTTCATCAGGACCATCATCTTCTCCATGACAACTCCACTTTGTGTACGAAACGGCCATACCATTGACGTGTAAGTGATACTCAACAGTGTCCTGAGTCTGCTGCGTAATATTAAGGCATTTTTGGCATGGGCACAATATTGATGCACCTTCGTTGCAGTTTGCGCGCGCAAACTCCATAAACTCGCGGACACCTTGTATGTAAAAAGGGGTGAACTTGCGCCCATGAGTAATCCACTGTCGATCCATCGCCTACAAAAATATATATAATGTGTTCCACTCGAGTCATGATGCCATTCAATTTGTACTAATCGATGTGAAAATTGTTTACCAAAGTCCAAATAAATCACAATGTGTAACATAAATACCAATCCAAATCAATTTCATAACAGATCTCAAAGGAACTCACATGTGCTTCCTATCGCCGTGCGCCAGATCCAGGGAAGCTTATAATAAAGGGCTTCGACGGGCTCGATCTCAGCGACGACGCGCAGGATGGGCGCGATGCTGCTGAGCGTGGACGGGACGACCTCGTTGTCGAACCTGCAACTCGCGATTTTCGCGAGAGAACCAAATCCAAGTTGGTGAAGATCGTGATTTGAGCCTGCCGCGAAGCCTCACTAGCTGTGATCGTGATCGATCGTCGTGATCGCGTAGGGGATACCCTTGACGGCGCTCGTTCGCAAGAACAGAGAAGAACAATGTTTGGAAGATCGCACAAGACCTAACTATAACGATCCGTGTTTGTACCTGCCACGTACTGCACATAGAGTTTACAAAACGGTAGGCCAATCAAACAATACAAAAACCGAACGGTAGCCCAGCGGTAACGTAACGTTTTACTTTGTACTAGGTCCTCGGTTCGAAACCCATCTTTGCCATTTTATCTTTTTTAACACAATTGCTAACTCGTTGGTCCCACGAACAATCGGTGACGGCTTAATCTACGACGCTCTAAAATCCGTCGTGCGGATTATCGGCGATGGTTTTCCGTGACACGAAACGCGACCGTCACGCATTATCAAGCATACGTGACGCCCAAGACTAATCCATCACCTATGGTTACTTTCGGTGACGGTTCTGAATTTTGTCACCAGGTAATTCGTCACCGATTCTAGGATCTGTTGTAGTGTCTGCTTGATGCCTGCCCTTGCTAATATGTCCAGAGTGTCGAGTTCCAGAAGGCTCTACCGGAGAACTCACATGGGCACCTCATAGCTAGAGATTGCTAGATCAGATGGGATTCGGTCGGGCACCTGTGTTTTCTATTTCGGTCCATAGTGAATCAGATGCGGAGAATGTCATGAAGGTTGGGATCGGAGGACTTGCAATAGTGGTTCAAGTATTTGTGGTGATGAGGATTTGACTTGGTGTCTCGTGACTCATAGCAGCGACATAGAAAGTGAGAACGACAACATAGGAGAACTTCACAGGCTTACCTTTCAGGATGAAAATCCAAGATCTGGCTTTAATTGGTTTTTCCTGTCAATAGCCTACTCAACGTGTTGTTTTGTGAGCAAGGACTTTTCTCTATGGTGAAAACCTTTGATCTATTATCTACAACGATGGCGCTTGGGCATGTTTCCTTCTTCGAGATGTCGCTTTTCTAGAAGCTGGATTTTTAGTGTTATGTTGGTGGTGTTAGTGCTGCTGCTATAAGGCATTGATCATTGTAGCGGACTTTTCTCCTTTTAATTGTTTTTTGTTGCGTGCATCCGTAATGCCATTAGAGTATTGCGTTCTTGCAAATACTAGGTGTAATTGATATCTCTGTGACATTAACATATTCCATTGTCAAAAAAAATAATCCAAGTCTCGGAGAATTAAGCTATCCAAAACAAATAAGTTCAGAGGAAAATAAACTTGCTTGCTTGCGCGCCACTCTGCTGTGGCTATGATTGAATTCTCCTAGCCTTACCATTTCATTTCAAGCCTTCCGTGTACATATCTGAAAGAGCATATGAAACTTAGACTATAGCATAGTTTTATAAATAGATCATTGCCCGTTTCACCTTTGTCTCTTTTATAACAAATAAGTAGAACGACAGGCAATGTCACGCTGACGGTCCCTGGATGTTATTTCGATTCCATGTAGTCTTCTTGGTTCCTACTCAAACCAAAACAACTGCCTGAATTCGCGCTGCAATGGTGTGGCTAGACAAAGCAACTTTGCATCCGAAACTTGGGACCTTTTTGCCATACTTATTTTGAAATCTTATGATTTTGGATATGTAATTTTTTGTTATAGATGTGGGAGAATTGATTCATAGCATGTCAAAAGTCTTTTTTGATTTGAAATCTTATGATTTTGGATATGTAATTTTTTGTTATCAATGGAAGGGGCCCAATATTTTGATTTGATAGCCTAAGCGCGTGCCCTATGATGGTATCAGACATTAGTACAGATCGGGCGTTCACACATGGTGAAAATCGTCCTTCACATACAGTGAATCCAATCATCTCTATCTATGGATGTGTGATGAGCCTCTACTACGCATATGATTTATTAAATCATGTGGACACACGGGCTCAGTCGTCCAATCATCTACGAAACTTTGTGCCTTCGCAAATGACTATTTCTGTTTAACCGTATGCGTTTACCCATGATTCTAAACCAGTTTTTTTTTGCTTCAATCGTATGTGTTTATCTCAAATTTTACACGATTTTTTTAGAAGAAGCCATATGGTCATTGCAAACATTTTTACTCTTAACCGTCTCCACTAGAGACACAGTATGCTAGTAATACAAATACAGTACGAAATATCAATCCTATTTGATTGCGCTACGGATATATCATATGTTTACATACATTTGCGACATAGCTTCATTTGGTAGCTATAAAAAGGAGAATGATATAAAAAAGAAAAGAATATATAGCTATTCTTGTTATGTCTTTGTCTCTATGGCGTTTCTCTTTGTGTTCGCAAGGATATCATTTCGTCACCACCATGGTGCACCACTGATAATTTGCTAATATATCTCTAATTTTTGATGTTCCATGCTTGGTTTATATCTACTTTCTTATGTTTTGTCCACACTTTGGAGTACTTTTTATACACTTTCTTGGACTAACCTATTAACAAGATGCCACAGTGCTAGCTGCCTATTTTCTAGGAAAGTCAGAAAATGAATATTCTCGAAATTGGACGGGACAAAAGCTGAAGTCAATATTTCACCGAGGGGGACACGGAGCCAGAATACGAGATGGAGAGGGGCCAGGGGCCACCCACACCACCTGGCCGTGCGGCCAGGCCTGGCCCGCTCCAGGGGGTGGCGTGGCCGCCTAGGGCACCCCCTCGGCCTCCGCTTTCGCCTATAAGATGCCTCCGATACAGAAAACCTAAGTAACCGATCAAAATTCTACGAAAGAGTCTATAGCCGCCGTCATATCGATCCCTAGATCGGGAGGGATCTGAAGCTCTTCCCGGCACCCTAGCGAAGGGGAGAATTCACCCTGGAGGCCTTCTTCATTACCATGCAAGCCTCCGGTGTGATGCGTGAGTAGTTCATCCTTGGACTATGGGTCCATGTAGTAGCTATATGGTTGGTTCTTCTCCTCTATGCTATCATGTTTAGATCTTGTGAGCTCCGTTCATGATCAAGATCATCTATTGTAATCATACATGTTGTGTTTGCGGGGATCCGATGGATATTAAGATGCTATCCGAGATTGATTGTTGATTCCATCATGTCTTTGTTATTTGTGATCTTGCATGCTCTCCGTTGTTAGTAGATATCTTGGCCGAGTAGATGCTAGCAACTCCAAAAGGGAGTATTTATGCTCGATAGTGGGTTCATGTCTCTAGTAATCTGGGGAAGTGACAGAAATCTCTAAGGTACTAGATGTGTTGTTGCTACTAGGGAGAAAACAACAATCCTTTGTTCATAGAACAATCATATTGTTTACTTTACACGCAATGCATAATGCAATTATCTGTTGCTTGCAACTTAATACTGTAGGGGGTTCGGATGATAACCTGAAGGTGGATTATTAGTCATAATGCAGTTGGATTACGGTCTATGTATAATGTTGTAATGCCTAATCAAATCTCATAGGAGTCATGATGATTAGTATATGCATGTATGCTTTCTCGATGTTTGTCAATTGCCCCGCTGTAATTTGTTCACCCAATACGTCATCTATCTTAAGGAGAATCACCACTAGTGAATAATGGACCCATGTCCTTTCTTTTACCATCAATCTACAATTGTTTACTGTTTTCTGTTTACCTTCTGCAAGCTTTTACTTTCTTCCACACAATATGTGTAATCCTTTGTTTTCAGCAAAACCGGTGAGATTGACAACCTCACTGTAAGTTGGGGGGCAAAGTTTTATGGTTGTGTTGTGCAGGATTCCAAGTTGGAAACAACACCTTGGAGGTGTTTCCTTGCTCCTACTGGTTCGATAACCCTGGTTTCATAACCGAGGGAAACTTACTGTTGTGCTCATCATACCTTCCTCTTGGGGTTCCCCAACGAGCTCGACATCAACCACGAGCCAGCAACCACGTTGCTTGATGTAATATTTATCCAGTCATCATACTACTTTTCAAAATAGTTGATGGATTGGACCGTCAACTCGTGTTACAGGTTGAGCACTTCAGATAGTATACTTTGATGTGAACAAACAAATTCATCTTTGATAAAGTAATAGTCACACAACAAGTACGGTAGACTCAGTTGAGTGCCTTATAACAATTAGTAATTTAGTATCATTAAAGACACTTATGTGTGATTACTCATTTTCTCAAGAAACCTTAGAAATTCCTGATTTTCTCAAGAGTCTACACAAGACCTTCCTATGAAATGTCATCAAAATAGTATCCTCATTATACAAAAATAGTAATGTCAAGATGTAACCATGGATATGGTATATGCAATCAACTTGGACCTCATAAGGCGAGACATGGATATGTTGTTTGTCAAAAAGATATGTATACCTGCTGAGTACTATGTCGACCTCTAGGATGTGTACAAGATCGAGGAAAGGGGTGATAGGACTGGCATGGGTTCTCTTGTGGCAGGCATCATCGACGACTTCTACATGGATATGAAGGGTAAGTGTATAGAGGATATGCACAGGACATGGCATCGTCCGCTTAACCCGGATCAGCTGAAGTATGCTGCAGTTGATGGCTATGTGAGCTACGTGATGTTCAAAAACATCTTGAAGATGAAAGCAGGGATAGGTCTAGGCAAGCCAGTTTTGAATGATAATCTCTATCCGAGAGGAAAGACCAACGAGGATTATAGGAGCTCCAAACCTGTGAAGAAAGTCCGGCAGGGAGACGATGACTGGGGGTGGAAGAAGGGAGGCGATGGCTGGTGGTGCAAGCAGGGAGGTGATGGCTGGGGACATAACAGATGGGAGGACGAAGGCGATGGCTAGGGTATAAGAAGCAGGTATGCGATGGCTGGGGACATAACACATGGGAAGAGGGAGACGATGGTTGGGGGCGCGGCAACAACTGGTTATCAATTGGTTCCACTAGTATGTTTTCTTTTGACGGATGTAGCCAGTGGATGCACCTGTTGGCTACGTAATATATTCTCCCTGCTAGATAGCTAATGAACCTTTCGATCTAGTTGTATATAATGTTGCGTGTTTCATAATGTTTGAAGAATAGTATTGTTAATATATCATCATCGGTCTAGCTATATATTTTTTGTCTAATGTCATTATTTGTAATGCGTGTTCGTAATGCTTGTTTGTTGCATTGCAATAAATCGACGTTTAAATAGTTTATAACTGAATCTGCCTCTTGTCAGATATATATTTTAGGCGGTCGGAATTATTAACCGGCCTAACTACAAGTTTTCAAGGCGTTTGTTATAATGGTAAGCCTCGGGATGTTCCTGGAGGTAGTTTATTTTAATGGACGGCTGCGGTTAAAATTTCTAAAGAGATGTCCAATAATTTCCTATATCTCCGGCTCCATTTAGAGGCGTTTTGTTTTAACAACCGGCTGAGGAGGAAGTACTACTAGAGACTGTGCTAATTTATAATCGTCTGAGGATATAGTTAGACATGGTATTGAAATAACAACCGCCTGAGGTTGCTAAACGCAGCCGTTTCTTTATAGTTTATGGGTTAACCGCCTCTAGGCACGTTTTCTAAGTAACAAGTTTGTACTAGTGGTGGTAAAAGCAATAGACTTGGACCTCATAAGAAAACACATACAGCCGTGGGAGCAATAGAACATAGAAAATGCATGATGCAAATTATTCTAATACATTGCATAGATATGGTCACGGGTACACAATGTCGAACACATAGATCCGGTCCATACACAATTAAATATACAAACATATATACAATCGGTCCATACACACAATTAACAATATGTAGAACATACACATACACAGTTAAATATATGTCACATATTGCAAAAAAAGATGGATATATTGCTGCATCACACAAATATAGAAGCAACCACATAAGGAATGACAATAAAATTTTGTGATAAAAATAAATATATTTGACAGGTAGGCGATAAAGGTGGAGCTAGCACATAGATTCATACACACTTAGAAACCACATCAGGTGATTCATACACACTATCTAGCACATAGATCCGGTGGTACAGACCTCCGAGAAGGCGAAGACGAGCCGGCTTGACCGGCATTATTGTCGGCGAAGAAGCTACCGATGAGGTCATCTGCATTCCAGCGTGGCAAGGTTCAACCGAATGCGGTCTCTCCTCGTCCTTGTCGTAAATAGGTGTGGCGGGCAGTCGAGTAGCAAGACTGGATGTGGTCCCTACTGATCTTTATCCCTATATATAGAATAAGTGGTAGGGTTTATTTCTGTCACGCCGTAATGGTCCCAAACAAAACACACAGTTTTACAAGAAAAATCGTTTGCGATAATATGATATATCACGCATGCTTTCTTGGTGCATACCCGTGTGCGTTGTACTCATGCACCCTGTCGTCGTGGAGTGTCTCGAAGAACTCCAACATGAAGCGATGTACCGATACATCGTTCATGAGAGCTTGGAAGGTTGCCAACACAAATCGCCAGAGGAACGAGCGCAATACATCGTTCATGAGAGCTTGGAAGGTTGCCGGTGCATTGGTCAGGCCAAAAGGCATCACCAAAAACTCAAACAAGCCTTCATGGGTGCGGAACACCGTCTTCTCAATATCAGGTGGGTGCATGCGGACTTGATGGTAGCCCGAGCGAAGATCAAGCTTGGTGAAGAAGCGAGCACCCTTGAGCTCGTCGAGGAGCTCCTCAACCACCGGGATGGGAAAATTTATCCTTGATCGTCTTGGCGTTGAGGGCACGGTAGTCGATGCACGGCCGGAAGGAGCCATCACGTTTTTTGACCAGCAAGACAGGAGCCGAAAATGCCGAATTACTACAGCGAATAAGCTTCTGGTCGAGGAGCGCAGCACACTGGCGCTCTAGTTAATGCTTCTGAAGTGGCGGATGGCGGTAAGGATGTACCACCACTGCCTCAGTTCCCATAACAAGGTGAATGCGATGGTCATGGGCACGGGCAGGCGGGAGCCCAGTCGGCTCGGCGAAGAGAGTAACGAACTCCTCCAAGAGTTCAGCCATGAGATCCTGGACTATCGCTGATAGCAGTGTTGGCGTGCTACTGGCTGCTGCCTCCCCATGCCACACGACCCAACGGGAATCGTGCCGGAAGGCCATGGAAAGTTGGGTAAAGTCCCAGAGGAAGGGCCTAGTGTACTCAGCCATTGGACTCCCAGCACGACATCGAACCCACCAAGTGGAATGGCGTAGAGGTCGAGGGAGAAGGCTTCCTGGTCGATGATGATGGAGGTGTTGCAGCAGATGCCATCGCTGGTGATGCGGTCGCCATTGGCAACGGCGACAGAGAGCCCTGCTCGTTTGCGCACAGTAAGCCCCACGCGCTCGGTCAACTCGGACGCCACAAAGTTGTGCGTGGAGCCGGTGTCGACGAGAGCCGTGAGCAAGGCCCCGCCAATGGTGATGCGCAGCTGCATCGTCCAAGAGCTGCGAATGCCGGACAAGGCAAGCAGGGAAATTTGGGGCTGCTCGTCACGCCCCACGTCAGCTGTAGGATCATCGTCGTCGGAGTCACCGGTAATCTGCAACATAAAAAGCTTTTTGCAGCGATGTCCAGGGACAAAGGGGTCATCGCAGTTGTAGCAAAGGCCCTTGCTGCGGCGGTCCTCCATCTCCGCAGGAGAAAGCTTCTTGAATGGGCGAGCAGGGACAGTAGCCCCTGTGGCAGTACCCGCAGCCGAAGTGTCAGAAGTGACTGCGGGGCGGGATGAACGACCCGACCGAGTTGACTGGGCCGCGGCAGTGACCTTCGCCAGATGCTCCGAAGAGCGCGCGATGTCCATGGCATCCTCGAGCGTTGTTGGCTTGAGGAGGAGAACTTGAGCTTTGAGGGGCTCGTCGAGTCCGTTGATGAAGATGTCGCGTTCCTCATCATCGGGCAAGACCTTGCAACACGAGACGAGGCCCAAAAATTGTTTTTGGTAGTCGTCCACGGTACTTGAGCGGCGAAGCGAAATCAGCTCGCCGAACGGGTTGCTGCGGGAGGGAGGCCCAAAGCTCCGGCTGATATGTGCGACGAAGTCCTCCCAGGCGGGCTGGCCATGCTTGCGCTCCATGTGGCAGTGCCACAGGTTAGCCAGGCCCGTGAGGTGGTAGGATGCCAGCCACGTTTGCTCGCTGGCCGGTGTGCGCTGGCCTGCAAAAAATTGCTCGCAACGATTAAGCCAGGGCAGCGGGTCACTCTCGCCTTCATAGGTTGGGAACTCCAGCTTGTGAAAGTGAGGAGGTCGAGTATCAGTGTAATCGCTGGGACGGGTACGCCACCCCACGGGCGATGCCGGCCGTGGCTGCACGGGCTCCTCTAGTATCCCCAGCCTTGCCACAAGAAACGTGGTGGATGTCGCTGGTGGAGCGACCCGCGGGATGATGTTGGGGGTGTCGTCGGCGACGGCGGCCTTGGCAGAGGCGGACGTGGGTGGAAGATCCCCCAGACCGGTGCCAACCTCGGTGCTAAGAGGCACCTCCCCGCTCGGGTTTTTTTTTTCCAGGCACGCGATGGCGATGCGGTCCTCCTTCTGCTGCTGGACCATCTCCTGCATTACCTCGGTGAGCTTCTGGAGCTCTGCGGTGATGGATCCCTGGAAGGAGCTACATAACTTTTCCATCTCCTGGTGGACGAGCTCCTTCAGCTCGCCGAACTTGATGCCCCGATCTTGGTCCACGGTTTCGCCCATGGAGATGGTGGCAACAGAGATCGTTGGCTCTGATACCAAGCTGTTATAGCCCGTGGATCAGATCGATTGAAGGGGAAAGTGGTGCGGCTAGGTTTAGAGAAAGAGGAGGAGACGTGAGAACCTTTGGGTAATTCTCGTCTGCTTTATTCAATAGCTGGGGGTCTCCTTATATGATAGAGACACCCACAAAATAAGGAATACAATCTATCTTTAGAATAATAAAAAGAGTCCTAACTTGAAGGACAAGAAGGTGCAGCCGTGCCCTATGCTTGGTGCTAGCTAAACCTGGGAACCTACTGGTGGCCTCTCCTCTGATATTGCTGTCCCCACATAACATAATAGCTATATTTCTAAGTTTCTTTTCTGCAATACGCTGCTCTTTTCTATAACTTTCATTTAGTAGGCCTTGTACCAAAGGGGTCTCCAGATTTCATAGGTTCACGCTACCATTATCTTATTTTACTTCACAATGATTCCCTACTAGCTAACAACGAAACCTCGTAGCAATCTCTGCAGTTCTGTGAAGTGCAAAGTTAGGCAACAAATGTTATGCAACGACCATCCACGCTTTATGCTTTTAAGTTATTAATAGCAGTCAGATATATTGGGCTGATCTTGTTCTGCTGCCTCTCCAAAAAATGTGAAGCCCAGAAAACCTTGTGTACAACAAATCAATATTGCCATCCAATTGCAAAGAATCTTGTTCTTTTTTTTTCCTTTTAGGATGAGCACTATAATGCAGATTGGCAGATAGAGCTATGTTCAACCTCGAATCCACCAAATCAAGAATTGCATTAAAAAGTGAGATGGAAAGGCATGGAGAGTGAGGTGGAGAGAAAGAATCAGAACTTTCTTTTTCCTGAATCAACAGGATGATATGATTTTTTCCATAGCAATGCATTGGTATTTAGCTAGTATGTCATAACTTTTGAGATGATGAAGAAAGTATGCAGAAAAAGATTGCTTCATGACAATAAATTTTTCCATCTGTACGAACTGCTATACTTTGTTACAAGACTCACTAGAATTGATCTAGCGAACAACTTCTTTGTGAGTTATTCTAGCTCAACCATTTTGTTAGAGCTACTTGTTTGTTTACTAATATGTTTTCATTATTTTTTTATTTCAGTTCATTCCAGCAACAATTTTCTTAGAGCTACTTCTTTTGCACTGGTTGCGTGCGTGGAATGAGGCGCGGGCGTAGAGCTCGGGACTCTGTCAAGATGGCAACGGTTTGGTGCCAGAGAAGATGTTCCAACATTCTCAAGCTGCACACGTATTCGAAGTCCAGAAGTTAGAACATGGTCTGAAATTCTGAATTGAATGGTAGATCTCCATCCATTCACGAAAGTTCTCGTACCGCGTGTGGTTCATGCTCCAGAAGTTCGTGTATGCAAACCGCCGAAATGCTGTAAAATGCAGTGCAAACAGTGAAATTACCCAGGTCACACCATATGTTTTATCTGCGCTAGCGGGGCTCGAGCTTTTTGAATCATTGTGGTTCCCAATGACTCCCAATTCTATATCAACATCAACATTGTACACTACCATCTTGCGGTTGCATTTTTTCTTGCATAACCAAATAAACTACTCTATCTTGATATTTTCAGTGGTGTACACTTGTTCTATATATAGAGCTCATATATATTGATGCCCTGAAGAATTCCTCTCTCAATCTTTTCAAGAGGACAATCATAACCTGTACTAGCTATTCACCAACCATCTCTACCCTATCTTGAATATGCAGACTGCGAATGAGGATAGCTGGATCTCAAATATTCACTTAGCCATATGTTCTTCTAAAGAAAGCTCAGATGGTCAAGTTTATTTATATATTTTTGCAAAAACTACCAACATTTCATTTTTCTTAAAGTCCCGTTCTAATTTCTGAAGGATTAAGGAAATAAGTGGACTTCCTCTCTGTTGTCAGATATATTGTCTTTAATGTAGTTGGTGTTTTTTTACGGACAGAGGACTTGTGAACCTTAAACCTAGCCTAGTCATGAATTTGGGTCATTTCCATTTTGTCCTTCAACTTATGTTATAGTGCAAATATTCTGATCAAAATCCGATGACACTCATTTCACTAAACAATCCATATATTGACAAATTAAAGCCTGCATAAATATTTTGTTTTATAACTTATGTTTTTAGTAAGTGTAACTCATAATAAAATCAAGAGTTAACTGCCACGACATATGGCTACCGTTTCTGTGTGTGCCCTATGCAACACAAAGTCGCCACAAAAGCGTTGCGAACAGTTGGTGAGCTCGGCTGTTGGTGCACATTGTGCTTCTATGCTGCTGCGACGATTGACCGAGGATGTGATTTATCAGCTAATTTGAGGAAGTTCGTATATGTATGCAGCCTACACTGGTGGAAAAATGGCCTCTAGTCCCGGTTCATAGGGCCATTGGTCCCGGTTCCTGAACCGGGACCAATCACTCGGGTCTAATGCTGGTCCCGGTTCGTGCACGAACCGGAACCAATGGGTGTCCACGTGGGCGGGTGCGCGACGAGAGGGGTGGATCACTGGTCCTGGTTCGTGGAACAAACCGGGACCAATGGGTCTCCACGTGGCAGCGCTAGAGATGGGCGGGGGTGGATCATTGGTCCCGGTTCTTGGCACGAACCGGGATCATTGGTCTCTATGCCGCGGCAGGGTTTTGTGTCTTGGCAGGATTTTCGGGTTATTTTTTTGCCGCGGCAGGGTTTTATGCTGCGGCAGGATTTTCGGGCTACTTTTGTGCCGCAGCAGGATTTTTTTTATCAATTTAATGGTACTACATATATACAGCAATAATGAAACCACGATATATATATTACACATCATGCATGATCACAAATATATTATACACCGTCTCATATGTCTTCTTGGTCGAAACATATTATAATTACAAACGATACTCTCACACGAATTTGATCTAATTTACATCTTCTTTTTTACACTTCACCCTTCCAAATGAAGTGGTTAATAGTATTCTCCTTTTGGATCTATGACGTGTTCTAACAAGAATCCGGCAATTTCCTCTTGAATTACTTGCACGCGTTCTTGTGATAGAAGACCGTCTTGCATCCGTTCGATCTAATATAAAGAAGGGGACCAATATATATGAATGAAACTAAACACAATTAGTGGTAATAAAATAAAGTTGTGATTATTGTTTATCGTACTTCAATTTTTTTGATGTTCTGGTCTGCGTCCTTCTCTTTGGTCGTCTGGCGAATGAACTCGCAGACATAGTATCCACATAAGTTATTCCCGGTTTCCTGACTCAAGCACTTTACGAGAACGGAGTTCAATCAAAATAATAATCAAGCATGATAATGGTGGTATTGAAACTAGAATCAAAGAGATGCGTGGATCTAGCAAGTAGTACTTACAGTCAATGGTTGAAATGTAAGCTCTGGCTTCCAAACACCCCTAGTTTTGGAGGTGAACCGTTTCCAAGCCTTCTGGAGGCATTCCTGCATGTCCGCCCACTTTTATAATGGTGTGCGTTTCGAGTCCATGACTTTTACTACTCCAGTGTCAATAGCAATGATTAACAGAATATAGTGGAAGTTGGACACACTAATAAAATATAACACGAGTCAATTATACGCTTAACATCGAGTAAGCGAAAATAGAATGTGTACAAGACAGTAGCACTCACCCAACGTTGTAAGGAAATAGTATTTCCCTTCTGTTGCTGAAATACGTCAACGCTTGTACCAAGTTATCCTCTGTCTCTTTGGGTTTTGTTTTTAGAGTAACTTCATGAACAAAATTGCAGTCAACAAACCTAAGGTCATAGATTTGTCCTTTGTTGCATTCGAAAATCTTCATTCTGCATATATAATTAGTATAGTAATGAGTAAGATTATACAAGCAACGAATGAGCTTAGCTAGAAAGACTTAATTACAGAAATTAATAATACTTACAAACAATAGGCACTGACGATAGTTTTGTCGAGGGCGTCTTGTTGGTAAAACTGAAATAATTCTGGAAATTCGATCAGTAGGAAGCCATCTCTATGACCGTAATGGTGGTGTTTATATGCAGCATAGATCCAGTTTTTGGATTCAGAACAGGCTTAGATTACCAATTATGCAATCTTCGCATTTTTGTTGGTAGATCTTTGACTAACTCGGGTTTGACGAGAGGAGCCCCGTACTGGTACACATATGCTGTTTACTGGTACCCCTCGAGCTCATGCATACGGCTCATATACTCAGTAATAGACAGTCCATATAATTGGGTCTTTTCTCCGTACAGTCGAACAAACTCCGGATCAGTGTTCGGATCATGCCGCTCCTGGGCTCTCCACTCATTGGTATCGTACACTTTGAACGGTTCGATCGATTGATTTTTCTGTTGTCCGAGCTGGGCAACTTCTTTCCCGACTCTCCGCTCTTTTGCCTCAGCCGACTTGGTAACATAGCGATTATAGTCTGATGTGAGCGCTATGGGTTGGTGAAGCTGAATCTTAAGCGTAGCTGCTTTGGCTTTATCTTCTGCGGTGACCGGGAAGAATGCCTCTATCGGCTTTTTCTTGTTAGCCATGTCAATCTTCCACTTGTCATAATGGGCAGCTGCGGCCGCAGCAGTTTCCTCATCTATCTTCTCGCAAGGTAGCTTCTTCATATTCTGATAATGTACTTTTGGGAGGGGCGATAGCTTACGTTTCGGTGATCGGAACGTGCTCTTGCTGCTGCTGCTGGTGCTGCCCCTCTTAGTATACTTCCGCTTTTGCCTCTAAGGCTCAAGGGGCATGTAACGTGCCTATAGGCAGACACTGGAGGGGGCAACAACAAATTTAAGAAAAATTGTGAAACCCAGGACTTGAACACGAGACCCTGGCTTTGATACCATGTCAAGCTTCATGCACTAGCCAACGCAACCAAAATTCAAAACTGATGGAAAGGGCTAGTGCAGTCCAAACTTATACACTTCAACATTTTTCACATATAGTCATACCCATGAACCGTAAACCTAGCATAGTCATGGATATGAGTCATTTTATCCTTTCCTACAGCTTATGCTATAGTGCAAATATTTCTAATAATGAATCTGATGGCACTCATTTCACTTACCCAATCCAAACATTGACAAAGTAAAGTGTGCACAAACATTTTGTTTTGTAACTTATGTTTTTAGTAAGTGTAACTTGGGAAAAAATTGGTAGATGACTTTCATGGCATACCGCAAGCGCTGCTGGGTATGCCCTATGCAAGTCGCCAAAAAAGCATTGCAAATAGCTGGTGATATTGGTTGTTGGGGGGCGTTGTGCTTCTAGGTCATTGGGACGATTAACCACCGAGGATGTGATATATCTGCTAAATCTTGAGGAAGTTCGTATAAGCGACCTGGTAGAATGCTTTAAAATTCAGCCTCAACCATGAAAGCGCCCATAACAGATGGACAAGCCATACAAACTCCATCACCTGATCAAGATGTTCACAAAAATTAAACACTGTTTTCCCAATGACTCCAAGTGCCACCCAAATGCCATGTGGACGTAGGACCTCCATTACTTAAGCTTTAACAATTGAAATATTGCGGACAAGGTGAATATATAGCGTTGAGACATATGATACCGTGAAAAATATTCTCTCAAGCTTTTCAAGACGACAATCTTAACCAGCCCTAGCTACTCACCAACCCTTGCTAGCCTGCATGTTATGCAGATCGCAGCTAATGAAATAATTACCAAGTCATTGTTTATCAACTATTAAGCATGCACCAAGCAAACCGACTTTTAGCGGATTTCATCGTTATGATCAGCTATAACGTCTTCAATGTGGATGATATTTTTTTTGCATATAGTGGACCCCTCAACCTTAAACCATAGCCTAGTTGGGCATACTAGTCATGTGCATCTTGTTGTCCAACTTATGTTTTTTTTGAAATGGGGGTATATACCCCGGCCTTTGCATCAATCGATGCATGCAGCCTCCTACTTCATTATCCAAGTTATGTTTCAGTGCAAATATTTGTTATAACAGAATTGATGAAACTAATCATGCTTAACCATCAATCCAAATTTGACATAATAAAGACTACACAAACATCTTTTAACTGTTCAATTTATCACTGCAAAATTTAAGGGAATGAATTGTCATAAAAGGAGGATCTGAGTGAACTAAATGATATGTTTTTGTGAGTGCAAGCACTGTTTTGTGCATTGGGTGGTCTAGATAGGTGTGGTGCTGCATTGTTTTATCTAAGTGGGACCCATCGCAAAAACCGTTTGGACTAATCATCGTGGAAAATGGTAAGTGGGACCACTGCTTCCCTCTTCGCCACAGAAGTAGCCCGATGGAGTGGTCTATGTGCTAATTTTTTAAGGTGTGCTTTGGTGTCCCCCCTCTTCTCCAAACTTACAAAACTGAAAACAAAAGGATGGTTAGGATTGACACCCGGTGGATTGTTTCCAAGTATTGTCCGAGTAGAGAAGGTGTCCAGAAACATATGGCATTGTCAAACAATGCACGTCATCTGACCAAGTGGAGTTTGAGATTTTTGAAATGAGGACTTTTATAGTACCCTGGTATTCATATGGATGTGTGGGAGTACCAACCAAATCTAACCCTTCATTTAAAAGGGCACTTCAGGCTTTTTATCCTTTATTTTGTAAGGATAAGGATAGTTTCATCCGTAATCTCGTGTCGATTTCCCGATCAAATGCACGCTGTCGCTTCCCTATTCTCGCGCAATTATGGGTGAACCCCTGTGCACCGATGAATACTTGGCGCCTTGATCACCGGTGAGTACCGTGGGTCCTCTGCCATGTCCCATCTCCATGAACAGTAGATACCTGCAGCGTGTGCGCGTGAATGCGATCAAGAAGCAGCATGTGTCTAGTTCTTCCACATCTTGCAGAAAACAATGATACTATGCAGCGGGATCGTGTTTCTTTGAAACTTTGCACTTCCATTTGTGGGCTGACGGTTTTCCGGTCCGGCCGGCTGGTTCGCTTTTGATGTTGATCAGATCGTGTAATTAGTAGATCCATAACACCCTTACGTAGTACGTAGCTCCTTAATTGCCATGTGGATTACCAATTTACCTTTCAAATCATGGTACTCCTCAACTTTTTTTGGCGGTACTCCTAAACATCTAGTAGGTTGGAGTACCAACTGATTTTATCAATTCGATCAGCATAAATGGATGGTCCATGTTCATTTAAGGGTACTGGAAAAGTCCATTGTGCACTACAGGAATGGCGCGATGCGCCGACGGCCAGTCGCTACGCTGACGGCCAAAAGTCGGGGCAATCGGCGTAGGCCACAAGATGGACGCCCCAAGCTGGCCATCGGTGTAAAATTGTCCTCGGCATGGGATAGCCTAGGCCGACGACTGCCCTCGGCATAGCTAATTTTCCTTTTACCTCATTAATCCGTGAAAAATCATAATTAAATCATTCTAATTCAGAAAAATACAAATACTATATCAAAATTTGCAGAAAAATAAGATCTATATATCTGCACTCAAATATTACATATTTATAAATAAAAATTAAGTAAAACATAAAATATTATATATAGTTTGAAACAGGCATAAGAAATTTAAAAACGATCCAAACAATGCGAAACCTTCGCGTAGTGTCATATTATGTGATATAGTTGCAAGGAAAAATATCAAACTTGGTATATAGATTATGTTTCAAAAACCCTTCACAAAATGACCTATCTCATTTGAGGTTTCTAGACTTTTGGGGCAAATGACCAATGTCATGGCTAGAATCAAGGCATAGTTTGTGATAATGTGCCCATATTATTCATGCATGTGAATCATGGGATGTCGAACAATGTTACAGAAGGAAGTTTTTTTTTTCGTCGTACCAAAAAACCATTTTCCATTTTCCGAGCGCAAAAAACAGGGGGTTTTGTGAAGAAACAACCAAATGAATAATTCAAAATGATACTACCCTATTTTTAAAAAATACTAGACCACCTTACATCGACAATGTCCCAACAGGGGGATCTCAAACCTTTCTATCCTTCCTTGGTGAAAAAAACAAATTCCTGCCGAATCGGTAGGAAGTGGGTCAGATATGAACTACAGGTACATGATCTGAGGCTCATGATTTTTTAGAAAAATAATTTTTAGGTTCACAATATACTATTTCATCAGAGATCCAATGCAAGTTTAGCGAGGCTTAGCCCTGAGCTAAAACTATTTATGCACGCCGTTCGACAAAGTTTGACGATAGTTTAAAATGGGCATCAGAAATTCAAAAACGATCCAAACAATGGGAAACCTTCACGTGGTGTCATATTATATGACAAAGTTATAAGGAAAAATATCAAACTTAGTATATTGAGTATGTCTCAAAAAAATCTTCGCAACATGACCTATCTCATTCGAGTTTTTCCGACTTTCAGGTCAAATGACTAATGTTTTGGCTAGAATCAAGGCATATTATGTGATAATGTTCCCATATTGTGCACGCATGTGCACCATGGAATGACGAAAAATATTGTAGGAGTAAGTTTTTCCTTTTCGTCGCACGAAAAAACCATTTTCTATTTTCCGAGCGCAAAAAACGGGGGATTTTGTTAAGCGACCACCAAATGGCTAATATAAAATGCTACCACCCTATTTTCCAAACTAATAGACCACCAAATGGCACAATTTCCCAATAAGAGGATCTCAAACCTTTCTCTCTATCCCGGTGAAAAAGACAAATCCTGCCAAATCGGTAGGAAGTGGGTTAGATATGAACTACAGCTACATGATCTGATGCTCATGATTAAAAAAATATATTTTTACGTTCACAATATGCTATTTCATCAGAGATGCCCTTCAAGTTTAGCGATTCTCAACCTCGAGCTAAGAATCTGTATGCCTGCCCTTTTTAAACGAGCAAATGAAATTATGGCTAGAATCATAGCATGGTTTGTGATGAGTTGATATGGATATCATATTTAGGTTCCTGTTATTTTTTAATCAATTCAGACATATTATTGGTCGAATTCCGATTTATAGATTTAAAGATATTAATTATTCCATATTAAATAGAAAATACAAAAAATAAAATCATTATATTTTTATTTGTATTTAATACTATTTTTACTTATTCATTTTTACTTAAATAATTGTTTGTAATTTCAAAAAATAAAAATGTGTGTCATAATGGTATAAGAGTTAATAGGATTGATATCTTAGTATTGACAACAAGGTATAAATTGCTTCGCGGAAACTGATTCTGAAGGAATAGAGAAGTTAAGCATGCTAGAGTGGAGTAGTGAGGATGGGTGACCGACCGGGAAGTTTGACCAAGACTGCAATTTGATCAATGTTTAAGTATTATTAGTGTTAAAAATGTTCCAAGTGAGAGACTAATGAGTCAAACAATTCAAAGATTAAAAAACTAGAAAAAATAATTGTTTTTTTTATTTTTTTATTTGAAATTATTTTTAAGACCGGCCGTTAGACTATTCAGACGGGGCTATGCCGAGGGCAAAGCCGTCGACGTATCCTATGCCGATGGCATGGTCATACGCCGACGGCCTCCGTGGCTGTGCCGAGGGAGGGCTAGCCCGAGAAGGCTATGCTGAGGGCAGCTGCCAGCGTAGGCTACGCCGATGGCTATATGGACTACGTCGACAGCTTTTGGCCTAGCGCGCCATTCCTGTAGTGGTGTTTCCCGATGACACTCATACACTACATCCGTATGGCTGCAAGACTTTTCTTGTATTACCATATTAGTTACTTGACCTTACATTTGAAGTGATGTATACATGTTAAATATATGGAGACTATAGATATGATACCATGACGCATTCCTCTCTAGAGCTTTCCGGGAGGACAATCATAACACGCACTTGCCATTCAATAACCATTCAACAATCAAATCCAACCTGCGGTGAATATGTAGGTCACCAATAAGTGCAACCAATGCTCGCATGTCTTTCCAAGTCAATGCTTATGACCTCGTAGGCATGCTAAGATGGCATATTTATTTGTATATTTTGGTCGACAGTATGGGCTATTATTTTATTTAAGGCCACCTTGTTTCATGGTACAAGAGCATCAAGTAAATCCATTTTTTGTGGATTTCCTCTTTATGACGTACTATAACCTCCTCAATGTAGGTTGTATTTTGTATGGCCTATTGATTCATATGCATACTACCCTCCAACTTATGTTGTAATGCACATATTTTCTAATAATAAATTGGTGTGCCTAATCTCACCCAGGCAATCCAAATATTAACACAAAATTATCGTACACAAACTTTTTGTTTAAATTATAGATTTTCAATGGTGGAAAACACTAATCTACTGAATTTTACAAAAGAATTAAGCAACATAAAATTGCTGAAAGACAGAAAGAGCCATCGATAAAAGAACGCAAACCTATGTTAGCAACTTCCTTGTGATCCACTCACGGAAGCTATCCAACAAAGATCATAGGAGATAAAAAAAACAGATGTTCTTACGTGCCTTTCTAATGCAACCATCCAATGCCTATATTGTGACAATACACCACTAAACCGAAACCAAGGAAACCAGATCCATGGAGATCGTGATCTCCTCTTCTCGCCATGAAAAATGGTTGCACAGGTCCTCCTGGCTTGGCTTCGGCGCAAGGCCAACTTAACCTGATGCCGAGTTTGGTGCATGGCAATCTAGGAAATAGGGAGTTCATACAACAATATTGCCGCATTTGTAGCCAAATATTCATCATGCTAAATTTATGGTTCAACTATACATACTTCATTGGTTAGTGACCACTACTACCGTAGATGATCATACAATGATTCATCACTAGTGAGTTATGCACATGTTGGTAGATTAGAGATATTTTTCCTCTTGACTTTGCATATAATCTCATGGTGTGGCTAATGTCTCTAGAATGAATATAAAGTTTTCTTATAAGTAGCCTTTACACTAATCAATTTACTAGGGTTAACATTGACTTACTATTACCAAGGATATCATATTTAAACAAGAACCAAGCAAATGGTGGAGTAACACAAAGACAAAGTGTACCCGTTATGGAAAAATGTATTTATTTTCATATAATGTACTTTCCTAAATTTCCGATAAACCATACCTTGATTTTAATTTAGTGAATGTGCACTTAGAAGTACAACAATCTCTATAGTGAAGCGACAATTGAAGTTTCATTTGGTTTCCTGTTTGCCCAATCTTCAATGATTTTAATCATAATTTCAAAGCTTATTTCATAGTTTTTATTGAGTTCTCACTTATGTTTTATTTGGTTTAATATTATCTTCAAAATGTTTATAAACCACATAAAACATGTGTTAAATATTACGAATCCTTGTGAAATTATGTTGAAACATTAGTGGAACACTTTTACACATGTAAAAATTATTTGTGATAAATTTGTTTCATTTTGATGACAGTTTCAAAGTTTAATTTAAAACTTAGTTAAAATATATTCAAGATTGATCTTGTTTTAAATATATTATCATTAACACAAATGTTAAAATGGACCGCAAATTGAGCTTTGGTCTAGAATATATCGAGTATTCATATTTGAGAACTAATTAAAAAGTATGAGTGGATGGACCGAGAGAGAAGTGGGTAGGTAACTATATAGGAACAATGAAAATGGCATATGTGCAACTGTAGTGCTATTAGGGATATTAAAACCGAGTCAAGGAGGAGCCCTCTCACGACCTGGGCATTTTGGTTGTCCAATCGCACCATCTGTAGGATTTTAGTGGTTAGATGATCATGAAATCCTTAGGACGCTTCTCTAGGTATCAAATAGCCTTTTTGTGGTCACTGGGCCCAAATGCATACACATCCCATTACTGCATTGACTGGATCATCCTTTACTGGCTCAGGTTGCCTCCTCAGAAGGTAACAAATAAAAAAAAACAGAAGAGTGGAGGAAGGAGGAGATGCCAGGAGATTCGTATCTTCTGCCCAGGGTTGCGCTCGAGGTGTTGGCGTTGTAGGGCCGCAAACTGCCGTCGGCTCTCTTCCCTTCACACGGGCATGCCGACGGCCGCATACATATCCTGCGTGGTTGGCTTTTGTATGATCTGACTGCGCTGGGGTGCGTGACCGAGCTTTGGTGTGGATCCATGATGTGATGAGATTCTTCTATTGCGCTGGACGGCTCAAAGGTCTCGTGGCCTTGCCTTATTACTCGTCATTATTTTTCTCTGCCATCTGTCTGGTTTCAAGCATTTGTTTTTCATGTTCATAGCTTATCTACTCCTTACCGTTCCATGTCCTTGGCTAGAACAGTAAGGGGGCAATGATAACATTGTCATCTCGGCTGCAAGGTAACCTTGTTCTTAAAATTCAACTACTTCAAAAAAATCCATGTAACAAGAAAGGTGCTTTGCAAATTTCATGTTCCTTTTTGTGATGCTCAATTAACACTAAGGTAGTCAGTATTTTTTTAAATCATATTCTATCACGAAATAGAGCAAACGCAAGGATCTACTCATTCAACCTACAATATAATGTGAAAAGACCTAATAGGTCTGCACCGCTAATCTACTCAACATTTTTTGCTGAACTTTTTTTTTGCAAACTCTCTGTTTTCATCAATTAAACTATAAAGTCACACATTCTATAGATTTATTACCATTAATTCATCTAACATATTACCATACATTCCTTTTTATTTGGGACTATGAATAACAATATGCAAGCTAACTTAAGATTCAAGACAAGTGATCCCAATGAAAAAATAGCGCATGGTCAGCTATGTTGTGTGTTTAAATATGTTGAAAATAAATATAATACAAGTGATTATAGTTGAAAATGCTAGCATATGTCCAAGGCTTAGTGAGTTGTTCACATAATTCGACTACAAGTGTATGATCTAATGATGCACTTGAAATTGGCATACAACAAGTTCGGCAAGGCTGGCGTCGTGTGTCTCTCTGTTGTTTGTGTTGTTTGTGTACCGACAGTTTAACTCCGGTCCGGAAACCCTGCCCTCTTCCAACTCACATGGTCACTAGGTAGATAATAAACTGTGTGTATTGTACTGACCTTCTTTAGTTTGATCACCTTTGTTGCCTTCCTTTATGGTCAGCTATGTTGTGTGTTTAAATATAATTATATTTCCACCAATACCTAATAAATCCCAATGAAAAAATAGCGCGCTAAAAGAAATAACGCCGACCTCCTCCAAACGCTATACATGCTATAGAGTGTGATATTTCAAAATAACATTTTCAAAATTATACAAGATATAGCCTAAAAAAAATATTTCAGTGAGAATAAAAGATATATTCCAAAAAAATGTTAGAACAATACATTCATAACCACCTATAAAAATAGTTTTCCAATCTGGTAGAAGTCTAACATCAACCTCCCCCAAGGTAACAACATAGCTTTGACGTCTAGAAGCACAACATCAACATTTCAACAGGCTAGAAACAATATCGCTCTATATTTTGCTAATACTATGACGTTTTAGCGCGATATAGCATGCTATTTCACAAATAGTTCCATAGCAAGAAATATTGCTAAAATTTAACGTGACATCTCTAGATATGCTATAACGCGCTATTAGCACTGAAGTAGCGTGTTTTTTTCATGATAAATCCTAATAAATTGGCACGGCAACGTGCACCTACATGATCTAGTGGTGTACCAAAGCCTTGAATACATAGCCCGGCTTAGAAAGTTTAATTTGACCAATCAGTAAATACACCCAAAACCCCTATGATCCTTGCAGGGTGGATGTTTTGCCTCCTCGTTTGAAACATAACTATTTTCCATTCTTTGACTATAAGAAAGATAAGGATTGAACTTTGATGTTGAGAGATGGAGGGAAGGGGGAAAGAGATGAACTTGTGAATAATAAAAGAAGACATGTATAATGTAAAATTTGAGGGACTTCAAAACAAGAATATTACTTGAATAATGAATATTACTAGCACAAATGTTGATGAACTCAACAAAGAAGATAGTTATGGACTCCAACTAGGTGGATAGTTACATCTTCACCAAGTGTAAGTCAACACAAAATCATGGGACAAGCTTTGATGCAGTTTCCCTATGCAACATAAAGTTTCCACAAAAGAGTTGCAACAAGATGGTGAGATCGGCTATTGGGACATGTCGTTTTTCTAGGTCACTAAGAATATTGCCCGATGACATGGTTTATCCGCTAAATTTGGAGGAAGTTCCTAGGAGTGACCCGCCATGATACCATGAAATGCATCGAGTACCGGGAAGGTGCCTAGTATATGATGACCGAGTCATGCAAAGGTCACTGCAGGATCAATCGGTTTCTCATATTTCTAAAACCCTACGCTTCCCAATGACTCCCAGTTCTACAACAACATAAGCTATTGTCATGTGGCTGTAAGATTTTTATTACTCCACCTTAGCCTTTCAAGTGGCGCAAACATGGTGAATATATATAGCTCGAAGATCATATCTTAAATCATTCCTCTGTCAAGATTTTCAAGAGGACAATCATAATATGGGCTAGCTATTCACCAACAAACCCTACCTTATGTGAACATTCATATCAAGAATAACGAAAATTACACAACCGTTTCTCACATGCATACTATGTTTTTGAACTTGTAACATGCTCATACGCGTCATAGAGAAAAAACACACTTTTCCTCAAATAACTTGATCCATGTGTGCACATTAGTCAGAAAGTAATCTTTTTCCAATAAAGTGCAAGAACTTGTCCCACATGTGCACATTAATCACTGTCATGGACACCCATTGGTTTTCTGACTTTTTTTTCTAAATTACTCAATGAATCTTTATTTCTTTTCATCCTTGCATCCCTATGGATTATACATTTCATAAATTATGTCACGTGGAGCATTGACGATGATGTCTTCCTCTTCTTGGTTTATTCTAGAACATCGCGCACATTAATGCAAACATCGGATGCAGTCCCTGAGGCAGTGATGCCAAACTTGAACTCTCCCACATAGGAGTTTCCGTCGAAGCAATCTAGGAGTAGATGTTGTTGCTCGGCCCACTCGCCCTAAGATATAAAATGTGATAGAACTAACCCACATTACAGAAGAGAGTCAAGCAGTCAATACAACAATTCAATAAAATCATAAGATAGCATCAAACTAATATATTCAAATGAGCTTACACCACTCCTCTTCATATCTAGGATGCACAAAACGGCCACCAACAAAAGATAACATAAGAGGCCAAGTTCAAAGAATCATAGAGCTCATAGAACACCTATTGTACAGTGGGTCAATCCTTAGATTACATTGCTATCAAAGTAGGATAAAAATATCCCTTGCTACACTGTCCAATCTTGTACATACCTTCATAATTAAACTTTGATTCATCAAATGTTATAGAGACGACAACGAAAGCACCAAATTGGTACTCCGGTAGACTAGCTACAAAGGATAAGGATTCTTATGATTAAAATCCACATCATTTCTACATAGTCAAATTACCATAGTGAAGATGGTTTAGAGCTTGGAAACTGCGGTGAAAACTCTACCTACCTCGAGTTCTGTAGCCATGGCCAGAACTCTTGTCTGCGCAGGCTGGTGGTGCATGGATCCATAGACCCGCAAGGGGAGCTTAGCTCGCCTTTTTTTGCTTCCGTAAAATTTAAAAAAAAAATGGCTGGAGGGGGATTAAAAAAACAGGCAGCCGCATCAATAACTAGCACTCACCGTGACAGAGTGACTAACATGCACATACACGCCCAATTATAGGCTTATATCCCAAGTATTGTGAAGAGGAACATTACTTCCTCGAATCAGGCTTTCGCTTAGCTATATTAATATAGCAACCACAAGATACAAGGAGTCATCAAACGAATAATTGTTGGAGCAGAAGCAAACATAGGTCCCAAAGAAAAAAACAAAGGAGACAAAGCTGAATCGACTAAGCGAAGGAGAACCGCAATCTCTACCCCCCACCCCCAAGATATTCCACCAATCTACTAGCACCAGATCATCAAGTAGCACGCAGAACCATCAAAAAGGAAGCGACGACACTACTACCCGTGCTAGCTTACTAGACCTAGGTTTTACCCCGGCACATAGAGGGAGGTGGACGAAGGGTAGCCACGAAGCCGTCAAAGAAGGTACAGTGCCACTAGAAGGCTGCATCGCGTCGGTGTTGGGACGCCAACGAGGATTTCTCCCGAAAAAATCTTATCCACTACGCCAACGATGTACATACCCCGTACGAGGTTGAAGCCTCCACCACCACATTCGCTGTTATCGTCATCGTCGTCTCATCAAAGCTATCGACACGAGGCCAGCAGGACGGGCGTGAAAGGCATACCAAATCTGGGTCGTTCCATCCCATGGCCGTGCGGGAGAGAACTGCCTCCACCGCCAAAGGTGATAGTCGACTGTACGCGGCAACAAGACAAACCCATCCCAGTAGGATCGGTACATGTCTAGAAGACCCGTAAATCCCCCACAGATGCATAGTAGTCCCAATAGGCTCTGGCCGGGCTTGGAACATGCTCGAAAATTCCGCCACCACACTACAACAGGCCGGCCACCGTTGCCACCATTCCTAGCATCAAGCTATCATCATAAACATCACTTGGAGAAGGCGCTGCCATAGGCAGAACAGCCCGATGAGGTCCTAGATGGGCCTCGTAAGGGCCAGATATGGGGCAGCCATATGGGCTTGACAGGGCCATAGATATTGGGTGGCCAACCGCCGTTTAGCCATGCTCTGCGCCTCCCCGTCATTCTCCATGCCACCCCGCATGAACCCAGCTCCTTCGTGCATGCTCCTCGTCCGGAACCGCGCCGAGTACTCCCAAGCCACACCACCCGATGGGGAGCCGCCCCGCCATCACCCACATAATAGGGAGTTGAGGGAAGGGTTGCCGCCGCCGGCACCGCGCGGGCTGCGCTCGGCGACAGGCACCCGCGTCGGCAGGGGAGGGGAGTGGGGGGAGGCGGTGGCGCTGAGGGCTTCTGCTCGCCCGCATGGGGGGCGAGACATGAGCATGACTAATAAGCACATACATGGAAAGTTCATAAATTAAAGGTGTGTTTTCTCTTATTTTTTTATACGAAGATTAGAAACATTTTGATTTTCAAAAAAAAAAGTAAAACCATTTTTTGTGGATTTCCTCCTTATTGTGAAATTAACTTCTTCAATTTGGCTGATATTATTTACCCATAGTCCACTCCTGAACCTTCAAGCCTGGCCTATTATCGTGTATATGAGTAATTTGTATCCTAGCATCCATGCAAATACTTCCGTTAGGATATTTGATGACAATAATCTCACTTGACCAATCCATATGTATTTCATGTACAAACACTTTGTTTAAACTGTCAAGTTTCAACAACGGCGCTAAATTATAAGCAACCGAGTTTTAAGACACTGAAAATCGGCGAAAGAAATAAATAACCAGGAGCAGAGCTGCTTTCTATGTGATCCACCGCGTGTGATCGTAAGCTGAATAGTGGTAATCACGTCAAAGCAAGTTCATTGTGTTCAGATCTTCCTGTGTCAGGGACGTCATCGCCGCCAACACGTGGTGCGCAACTTGAACTTGCTGTGGGCGCGGGGGGTGGCGTCCGCCGCGTTCTACACCTGTTCTACGACTAGGCCTGGGCAGAGCACACGCCACTGCGTGATGGGCGCCGACCTTGGGCGCGGACCTTGTTGCCGCAGCAGTATTATATATCGACGAAGCTCGCATATGCCAGCTGCTGGATCGCCCTGAAGTGCGGCCCAGACTGCGAAGGTCTAACGGTGTTATGGTCGTACGAACACCATCACCTAATCAAACTGCCATTGTCTTCTTGAAACTCTATGCGTCCCATTCCCGATGACTCCCAATTCTACACAAACACCGTACACCACTTTGTTTTCCCATAACCAAGTAAACTTCACATTTCATGATGATGAATTCAATATATAGACCGAATGTGTGATACATCGTGAAGGATTTCTCCCACGAACTTTTCAACCTTCCTCCACTGGACTTTCACCAACCAACTCCATTGTGTCTTGATGACTATGCAGATCGCGAATAACGACAATCGATGGTCACATACTTATCCAATGATATGTCCTTTGCTCATGTTTATTTATATCTTGCTGCGGAACTACAAACATTTTTAGTTATTTTTCTAAACTCACCATCCTTCCTTTTTTTCTAAGCAATACAACTCACTCTTATGGAAGTTTATTTTTAATCCGGATAGTTGCTCAAATGCTGATAATATTAATTTCAGATTCTTATCCTTCTCCAAATTATGTTTTATAAAATAAGATTGTATCGTCTGCGTATTAAAGAATAGATAGACCATCATCAACCAGATGGGGAACTAATCCTTTAACTTGGGCATCAGCCTTGGCTCTCTCAATAAGTTTAGCCAATATATCAGCCACTATGTTAAATAGTATAGACGATAATGGATCCCCTTGTATTAGCTCTTTCTTGGTCTGGAAGTATTTACCCGTGTCATCGTTGATATTTATGGCAACACTACCACCAGACACAAAAGACTGTATGAGAGCAGACCACTCCTCCGAAAAACCTTTCATACAGAGTGTTTGATGGAGAAAAGACCAATTAACTTTATCATAAGCCTTCTTAAAGTCAATCTTGAATAGTACACCATTTAATTTCTTTGAGTGTAGTTCATGGCACTACTAGGAAACCCCTTATCAGTGGCGCACCTTTTTTCACTATCCGTGGCGTATATGTTAGTCGTCACTGATAACTATCTTCAGTGGCGCATTTCAAAATGCGCCACAGAAGTCTCAAACTTCAGTGACGCATATGGCCAATATGCGCTACACAAGTTTTTTTTCCAAAATACAAAAAAAAGGCGGGCCAGATCTCAAACTTCTGTGGCGCATATGGACAATATGCGCCACATAAGTTGTTTTCAAATTTAAAAAAAACCAGGCCAGATCTAGATCTGGCCGTAGTTGGTGGTGGTGGTGGCGGCTGGAGGAGGGCTAGGAGGAGGTTGCCGGAGTTGGTGGTGGAGGAGGAGGAGGTTACCGGAGTTGATGGTGGAGGAGGAGGAGAAGGTCGCCGGAGTTGGTGGTGGAAGAGGAGGAGGAGGAGGAGGAGGAGGAGGAGGAGGTCGCCGGAGTTGGTGGTGGAGGAGGAGGAGGTCGCCGGAGTTGGTGGTAGAGGAGGAGGAGGAGGTGGTCGCCGGAGTTGATCGCCGGAGCTGGTGGTGGTGGAGGAGGAGGAGGAGGTCGCCGGAGAGTGGAGAAGGAGGAGGGGAGGAGAAGGGGAGAAGTGTGGAGGGGAGGAGAAGGGGAAGTGGGGAGGGAAGAAGAAGTGGGGAGGGGAGAAAAAGAAAAAAGGGAGGGAGAAGGGCGCTGGCGGGATTCAAATTTCGAACCCCGCCCAAGACTTCTGTGGCGCATATGGGGGAAATGCGCCACAGAAGTTTCTCCCCCTTTTTTATTTTTTGCAGTAAAAAATCTTCTACCTTAAATAACTTTTTACTCTTTTCGAATTTGGGGATTCTGTAAAAAATTCAGAACGACCATAGGTCGTTGAATTCGAGTAGGGAATTTCGAGACGATCATTTTGATAGGTTAAAGATTTTTTTCCGACATCGTATGCAAAAGTTATAGCCGTTTTACCGTGCCATGACCTATTTTTGCAAAATACATCGAAATTCATGTTTTTTAATTTTTTCTAGATCTATACCCTAAAATCTAACTACCACTCAAAGGAATTATTTTTTGAAGTTTTTATCATTTTTGTTTATTTTTTACAAAACTGAAAAGGCGATCCACGGGGCGGGCGGGGGGGGGGGGGGGGGGATCTGTTTCCCCCCCCCCATATGCTTGTTCTGTGGCGCATACACCTATATGCGCCACAGAAACATCACTTTCTGTCACAGAAGTTTCTCCTCCCTTTTTTTGCTGCTTGGTCCCATCAACCTTCTGTGGTGCATACGTCTATATGCGCCACAGAAGTTTTGAACTTCAGTCGCGCACACGAAAATATGCGCCACAGAAATATGGACTTTTGTGGCGTATATTGGTTTCGTGCGCCATTGAAGTGCCAAACTTCTATGGCTCATTTTTTCTAGTGCACCACTGATACATATCTGTGGCGCATGATTTTACGTCTGCGTCACTGAATACCTTGTCTACCTATAAGCTGTTTCCTAGTAGTGTGGATTGTTTCATGCAGAATTACTACACCATCTAGGATGTTTCTTCCTTGCATAAAAGCAGTTTGAGAAGGTCGAACAACATGGTCAGCTACTGAATTTAGTGTAATCGTAGCAACTTTTGTGAACACTTCAAAACTAATGTTAAGAAGGTCGATTGGTCGGTACTATTGTATCCGCTCTACATTATTAACCTTAGGAAGTAAAATTATGTTGGCAAAATTTAGTCTAAAAATGTATAGCTGACCAACTTGCAAGAAATGAAACAAAAGCATCAGATCCTCTTTTATAACTTCCCAGAAATTTTGGTAAAATTCTGCTGGAAATCCATTAGGCCCCGGTGGTTAGAAAATTGTTTTCCTCCAGAGAAACCTGAGGAATATCCGCTGTTTGAGATTGATCCAACGAGAATGAGTGTTCCGTCGGTGCCCGAAACAAAGTTTTGTAATAACTTGTAATAAATGATTTTAATTGCTTCTGACCCTCAATCGTACCTTCATCCTGAATTAAATAGTGAATAAGTTTCTTCTTATGCTTGCCATTGGCAACAGCATGGAAGTACCTTGTATTCGCGTCTCCTTCAAGAATAAATTTTACTTTAGAGCGTTGGTACCATTTGAGTTCCTCCTCACGAAGTAGTCTGACAATTTCCGCATTGCCAGTGTGAAGGGAAGGGAGCCGACGATAGTTTGCGGCCCTACAGTGCCAACACCTCAGGCGCAACACTGGGCAGAAGATAGGAATCTCCCGGCGTCTCCTCCGTCCTCCACCCTTCTTTTTTTTCTATCTGTTACTTTTTAAGGAGGCAACCTGATCCAGTAAAGGAACTAATGGGCTGAGTATCCATTTGGACCAAATGACCAGAAAAAGGCTATTTGATGCCTAGAGAAGCGTCCTAAGGATTTCATGATCATCTAACGACTAAAATCCTACAGATGGTGCGATCGGAACTACAAACATTTTTAGTTATTTTTTTAAACTCACCATCCTTCCTATTTCTAGCGCTTCGAGTAATACCAGTTCACTGGACTTCCTCTTCAATGTAGCATATATTTTTCATGTAAGGTCCGACACATGAACCTTCAAACCTGACCTAGTGGTGCATTTGCATGTTGTCCTCCAACTTCTCTGTTATAATTCAGATATTTCTGATAACATATTTGATGACATAATCTCACTTGGTTACTTAAACAGTTCAAGTATTCACATGAAAAAATCCCGCACAAACATTTTGTATATATTGCCACCTTTTTATGTTGTAAAAATTGGCGAAAGAGGGAAATAACCCGTGTTTTAATGGTGAGATGCTTCCTTGTGATCCACCACATGCTTTCCGAAGCTGAACAAGAATATTACTTCCTCTGTTTCAAATTAGTTGTCGAAGTTTTTTTTTAAATGAGGACCTACATGATAAAAATATGTCTAGATACATGCGCATATAGACAAAATCATACGGGTAGTGTAGTAGTAACTAAGCCTAGCAGTAGTAGGAAAATTAGTTTTAACATTATTTAATTTTATAGCAGGCGCTTTCTGGTATATTGGGGGAGTAAGTGATGCTGGCACTTGTAGAAAAACTAGCTTTGGTTCGCAGCGGCCGAGAGCATTAGCCCCGGTTCCTCCTTGAACTGGTACTAATGCAAGCAATGCAAGCATTTGTCCCGGTTCGAGGGGACCGACCGACACATGGGAGCTAGGGGCATACGTCCTGGTTCTTAAGGGGCTATTCGTCCTGGTTCGTAATACGAAGAGGGTCTAAAGGCCCGGCCCCAGACACGTGGCCTACCGCCCACCTTTAGTCCCGGTTCGTATTACGAACCGGGACGAATAGCTCGCCTATAAATGCGCCGCCCCAGCCAGCGCCCTCCCTCTGTTTTTTCTCTTCGTTGAAGGAGTGAGGTGTGGTGTGCTAGTTTTTTCCCTACGCACATTAGGTGTTCGACGAAATGTTTGAGAGAATGATACGCTTGATTTCACACAAAATAAAAATGATATGAGGTGCCTGAGCCACCCTCAATTCTTTCTCCTCTTTCTTTCCTTCTTGATCAAGGTTAGCAACCTTATCCTTCATCTGTCATTGATATAATAATGCATGCGTCGACGTAAAGTGGTCATCTCACTATTCATGATATTCTGTAATGATGCAAATGAACCAGCGGGGATGGATGTACGGTGACTGACGTGAATCCGTGTACATTCAAGGCCTGGATAAATTTATCGATGTGGCTAAGGCAAAGAAAGAGAATGGATTTATGTGTTGTCCATGTGTTCAATGTTGGAACATCAAGAAGTACTCTTCCACGAAAATCATTCGCGGCCACCTGGTTCAGAGAGGTTTCATGCCCTGCTATAATTGCTGAACCAAGCACGAAGAAAGAGGGGTTATGATGGAAGACAATGAAGAAGAAGAGGATGATGACAACTATTGTCATATGTTCCCTGAATACGATGATACTGCAATAGAAGAGAATGACGAAGAAGGAGGTGAGGAACGGGCATCAGATGAGCCCATTGATGATCTTGGTCGGGTCATTTCTGATGCAAAGCGAGACTGTGAAAACGAGAAGGAGAAGTTGAAGTTGGAGGGCATGTTAAAGGATCACAAAAAATTGTTGTACCCAAATTGCAAAGATGGCAGCACAAACCTCGGTACCACACTAGAATTGCTGAAATGGAAGGAAGAGACTGGTTTATCTAACAAGGGATTTGAGAAGTTACTAAAAATAATGAAGTCGAAGCTTCCAAAGGATAACGAATTGCCTGAGAGTACTCACAAAGCAAAGAAGATTCTCTGCCCTCTAGGATTAGATGTGCAGTAGATACATGCATGCATAAATAACTGCATCCTCTACCTAGGTGAGGAGTACGAGAATTTAGATTAATATTCGGTATGCACTGCACTGCGGTATAAGATCAGACGAGATGACCCTGGTGATGTTGATGGCGATGACGAGCCCCCTAGGAAGAGGGTTCCTTCTAAGGTTATGTGGTATGCTCCTATAATACCAAGGTTGAAACGTCTGTTTAGAAACAAAGAGCATGCCAAGTTGTTGTGATGGCACAATGAAGACCGTAAGAAAGACAGGAAGTTGAGACACCCCGATGATGGGTCACAGTGGAGAAAAATCGAGAGAGAGTTCCCGGACTTTGCAGCTGACACGAGGAACTTATGGTTTGGTCTAAGTACAGATGGCATGAATCCTTTTGGGGAGCAGAGCTGCAGTCACAGCACCTGGCCTATGACTATATGTATCTACAACCTTTCTCCTTGGTTGTGCATGAAGCGTAAGTTAATTATGATGCCAGTGCTTATCCAAGGCCCGAAGCAACCCAGCAACGATATTGATGTGTACCTAAGGCCATTAGTTGAAGAACTCTTACAGTTGTGGGGAAAACTAGGTGTATGTGTGTGGGATGAGCACAAACAGGAGCCATTTGACCTATGACCGTTACTTTTCGTAACCATCAGTGATTGGCCTGCTCTTAGTAACCTTTCAGGAAAGACAAACAAGGGATACTAGGCATGCACACATTGTTTAGATGATACTGAAACTACATATTTTCATAAATGTAAGAAGGTTTTGTACCTGGGGAATCGTCGATTTCTTTCGATCAATCATCAAGTAAGAAAGAAAGGCAATCATTTCAAAGGTGAGGCAGATTATAGGAAGAAGCCTGAGCTCCCTACAGGTGATGATGTATTTGTTATGGTCAAGGACATAGAAATAATCTTTGTAAAGGGTCCTGGCGGTTAACCTGTTCCAAACAATGTCGCTACCAGACACGCGCCCATGTGCAAGAAGAAATCTATATTTTGGCAGCTACCGTATTATAAAGTCCTACGTGTCCGCTCTTCAATCGACGTGATGCATGTGATGAAGAATCTACGCGTCAACCTACTAGGCTTCCTAGGCGTGTATGGGAAGACAAAAGATACACCAGAAGCACGGGAGAACCAACAATGTATGAAAGACCCACAAAACATGCATCCATAGAACAAGACGGATAAAGGGCATCACTTAAGTCCTTCTAGCTATGCTCTTATGAAAGCAGAGAAGGAAATATTTTTTGAAGTCCTTTACAGTATCAAGGTGCCGTATGGATTCTTGTCTAACATAAAGGGGATAATAAATATGACAGAGAAAAAATTCCAAAACCTGAAGTCTCATGACTGTCACGTGATTATGACGCGGTTGCTTTTGATTGCATTGAGGGGGCTTCTACTGGAAAATGTTCGATTACCCATTGTGAAGCTATGTGCATTCCTCAATGCAAGATCTTAGAAGCTAATCAATCAAGATATTCTGAAAGGGTTACAGAAGGATGTGGTCCAATGTCTTGTTAGTTTTGAGTTGGTGTTCCCACCATCCTTCTTCAATATTATGACGCATCTCCTGGTTCACCTAGTCGAACAGATTTCCATTCTTGGTCCTGTATTTCTACACAATATGTTCCCCTTTGAGAGGTTCATGGGAGTGTTAAAGAAATATGTTCATAACCATGCTAGGCCAGAAGGAAGCATCTCCAAGGGCTATGGAACAGAGGAGGTCATTGAGTTCTATGTTGACTTTATTCCTGACCTTAAGTCGAATGGTGTTCCTGAATCACGGCATGAGGGGAGACTGAGTGGAAAAGGCACGCTAGGAAAGAAAGCAATGATATGTAGGGATGGAAAATCTTTCACTCAAGCATACTACACGGTTCTACAGAATTCCACCTTGGCAGCTCCGTATATCGTGGAACACAAGAATATTGTACGCTCCAACAACCCAGGAAAGCCAGACTCCTGGATTAGATATGAACACATGAAGACTTTCGGCACTTGGTTACAAACACATCTAATGAATGACACCAGTGTTGGAGATCAAATGTACTTGTTGCCTAGGTCACCATCTTCTTCAATATTGAATTACCAAGGGTACGAGATAAATAGGAATACATTTTACATGATCACCCAAGATAAAAAGAGCACCAACCAGAACAGTGGTGCCCGCTTTGATGCAATTGGCGAGAATGGCAAAAAGGACACATACTATGGTTACATAGAGGAGATATGGGAACTTGACTATGGAGTTTCTTTTAAGGTCCCTTTGTTTCGGGGAAAATAGATTAACCTGAATGGAGAAGTGGTAAAGGTAGACTTGTTGCACGGAATGACAACTATAGATCTCAACAATCTTGGTTACAGAGACGAACCATTTGTTCTAGCCCATGATGTGGCACATGTTTTATATGTGAAGGACATGTCCTCCATACCAAAAAAAAAGCAAACGAATACATCACACGATGAGCCAAAGCGTCACATAGTTATTTCAGGGAAAAGAAATATCGTGGGAGTCGAGGACAAGATAGACATGTTAGAATATTATAATAAGTTTGATAAAATTCCGCCCTTCAGAGTGAAAACTGACCTAAGCATCCCTTTAAGCAAATAAGATGCTCCATGGTTATGGCTGAAGCGACCATAAGCGACCATAAATGGGCATAAGAAATTCAAAAACGGTCCAAAAATGTTAATCCTTCGCGTGGTGTCATATAATATGACATAGTTGCAATGAAAAATACCAAACTTGGTATATTGATTATGTTTCGAAAAAACCTTCACAAAATGACCTATCATGTTTGAGGTTTCATGGCTTTCGGTCCAAATGAACAATGTTATGTGCATAATCGAGGCATAGTTTTTGATACTGTGCCCATATTGTGCATGCATGTGCATCTTAGGATGGCTAACAATATTGATGCAGGAAGTTTTATTTTTTGTCGCATGGAAAAGCCATTTTCTATTTTCCGAGTGCCAAAATCAGGGCGTTTTGTGAAGCAACACCAAACGTTAAATAAAAAATGGTACCACCACATTTTTCAAAAATACTAGTCCACCTTACATGAAGAATGACCTAACTAGGGATTTTAAAACCTTTCCGTCAACCCCTGGAGAAAAACAAAAATGTCTACCAAATCGGTAGGAAGTGGGTCCACTTTGACCTACAGGTACATGATCTAATGCTCATGATTTTTTGAAAAAATCATTTTTAGACTTATAATGTGATGTTTCTCCAGATATCTAATGCAAGTTTTAACGAGGCTCATCCCCTATCTTCATGCCCACCGTTATGACCATAGTTGGAAACGGGTAAATTTTGAAACGGGCATAAGAAATTCAAAAACGGTCTGAACAATGTAAATCCTTCGCGTGGTGTCATATTATATGACATAGTTCCAATGAAAAATAGCAAACTTAGTATATTGATTATGTCTCTAAAAAAACCTTCCCAAAATGACCTATCATGTTCGAGGTTTCATGGCTTTCAGTCCAAATGACCAATGTTATGTGCATAATCGAGGCATAGTTTGTGATACTGTGCCCATATTGTGCATGCATGTGCATCTTGGGATGGCTAACAATGTTGCAGGAGGAAGTTTTATTTTTCGTCGCATGGAAAAGCAATTTTTTATTTTCCAAGTGTCAAAATCGGGGCGTTTTGTGAAGCAACACTAGACATTAAATAAAAAATGGTACCACCCCATTTAAAAAAATACTAGACCACCTTTCATGAACCTAACTAGGGATTTTGAAAAAATAATTTTTAGACTCATAATGTGATGTTTCTTCAGAGATCCAATGCTCGTGGTTTCTTCAGAGATCCATCCCCTATGGCCAGCTTAAGCGAGATGCCTAAGGACTAGATCCTCCGGCATCTTCCTGAAGCTGGACATAGTATTGTCCCTGCTCTCTCACACCATCTTGGAGTTTAAAACTTCTCTAGCTAGATCAATATGCCAGGTAGCTAACTAATTTCACATATAAGAGAGTGCCTCTATGGCCAGTTTGTTGGAGATGCCGGAGGACTGGGCTCCGCCGGCATCTCCCTCAAGCTAGCCGTAGTGGTGTCTCTACTCTCACACAACATCATGTTTGTGTTTGATAACTTCACAAGGATGCCTATTTATAGATTAAGCAGCATAAGATAGTGTCCACACTCATGACATAATGTCGACACTCTTGTCGATAGTCCCGGTTGGAGGCACTAACCCAGACTAAAGATATTTCCCGCCATTTCCCACAGCTTCCCACTATGCTTTCCCGCCCTTTTCCTCTAACCGGGTCTTTTAGTCCCAGTTGGAGCCACTAACCGGGATTAAAGATATTTCCCGACATTTCCCACCGCTTCCCGCTATGCTTTCCCGCCCTTTTCCTCTAACAGGGTCTTTTAGTCCCAGTTGGAGCCACTAACCGAGACTAAAGATATTTCCCGCCATTTCCCATCGCTTCCCGCTTTGTTTTCCCGCCATTTACCTCGATATCTAGGCCGACCATGCCATTGCTATCCACACATCCACACCTTCATCTCTCAACAATGGACACCGCATACTGGGCCATTCTCACACTCGAAGAGATCGAGGCGCTGTGCGCCTCCAGCTACCCATGCCTGCCAGGCTACCAGGTGCCCACTGGCTGGATGTTGAGCATTGGAGGAGTTCCTGTCCCTCCTGTGCCACAAGGTTTCGCCCGCCAGATGGACATCACGAACCACTTCTACCTAGAGCTCACGCCGGAGTAGCGGATGGATCCCCATTGGGATCCCGACAACTACGACACCTAAAATGCCTTCTTCGCTAACCGGCGGGAAAGGGAGCTCGCTAGGTATGAGGGTAACGACCCGCCCCCGGTGAACCACAATGATAGCGATTGTCGCCTTTGGTGGGTGAACCGGACTATCGCCGATGTGATGCGCTACATTGCTCAGGGAGATCATCCTCACCTGCGGTACCCACACTTGCACCTGCCGCAAAGCCACAATAAGGGTGGCTGTGGTGAAGGCCCCCGGCTTAGCGGCATCGTCATCCGGGAGCCCCCTCCCCCTGTGTCGTGCATCCGAGGCCGGAGTGGCAGGTGCGCCCGGAATATTTCATGGTTCATGGTCCATGGTTCCCCCTACACAAGTCAGGGAAGGGCTGAGGATCCCCGGAATATGCCATAGCGACGACGACGAAGATGACCCTAAAGCTGTGTACTATAGGGCTATACATGATTACGACTAAATCCCTTGGCTAGGACGAATGGTTCTTTTGTGTACCCAAGATTGTCGAGAGATCCACTATTTTCAAATTCAAATTCATGTTGAAAGTTTTTTCAAATTCAAATTTAAAAGTTTGAATACTTATTTTATAAGATAGAAAGTTTTTTCAAATTCAAATCATTTAAATGTGAATACCTAAATAAGAAATAAGAAATAAGGCGGGAACATCTGAGAAGTTTGAAAAACTTTTGAAATAAAGGACTTTTAGTCCCGGTTGGTCCCACAAACCAGGACTAAAGGTCCTCTGTGCATGCCCCTACGATGGCCATCATACGTCCCCGTTGGTGGCTCCAACCGGGACGTATGCCATACGTCCCGGTTGGAGCCAACAACCGGGATGTCTGGCCTTTACATCCCGGTTGGTGGCTCCAACCGGGATGTATGACCCTCCCTTTATAACCACGCGTCGTTCCTCTCCCTTCCCCAATCTCTCTTTCACTCTGATCTGCAGGTCACCGCCGCTGCCAGGAAGAGCTGTAGCACGCGCCGCCGACCTCACCTTGAGTTCCGCCTCATCGCACCTAGGCCCTGCTGACCTCACCTTGAGTTCCGCCTCATCGCTAGCTTCGTCTCCACCGAAGGAATTGAGCTGGGAAGCTCCTAGTCGCCCGCATCAATGCCGTCTTCATCGACACCGACGAACCCCGCCGTCCATCTCGCCGTCACTCCGGTCTCCCTCTCGCCTCCCCGACCGCATGGTTAGCTTCAGGGTGAGCTTCCGCATATCCTTTTCCTATCCGTGCTTCCTAGTGCATCCCGTAGCTCCCTCGCGTCGCACGCCACCGCTCGCCTCCACAGCTCATCGTCGCATCGCTTGCTTCAGTGACCATTAGGTGGCGACGTTAGGTGCTTAGGGTTCATCTCGCTCGCGTGGCTCGAACGCACCTGGCTGCGCTTCCTGGAACCACCAGGAACACCGCCGGCGACGACCTCCTGCAGCTCCCGCCGGCGAGTACGACGTGGAGGCAGACATGGCCGTCGCGTGGCCACAGGGTGGACCCAGCGTGGCGCAGGCCCTCCCGTCAGCCTCAGGGGCTAGCTGCCACTACGGTGCAGAGAGTTAGGGTTAGGGTTAGCTGACATCAGGCTGACGTCATATATGCTTTATTATTTTCAGAAATGTTTTAAATAAGGCAGAAATTTTTATAATCTTATAAAATTCATAACTAATTCATTTTTAATCAGAAAAATATGAATAATATGTCAAACTGTTAAGAAAAAGGAGATCTACACATTAAAAATATAATCATGCATTGTTGATCAATCTAAACCCTAGTTAGTTTAGAGGAACATCGAACCTCCCCTAATTGCATATGGGATCGATGGAATGCCAAACTCTCGGCACTCCGAACCCATTTAAATTTATGCTAATCATAGGTTTGCCATGCTAACTTTAATATGACATATCATTCATGTGCTTGCGCATCGCATGGTTCGAGATGTTGATTGTTGCTTTCTTTCAGGTATTGCTTCTTCGCGATAGGATCCGAGCATGAGATCTATGTCAACGACATCGAAGATCCATATATGTCTACTGAAGGGCAAGGAAAGCGTTGTTGGAGATATGCCCAAGAGGCAATAATAAAAGTGGTTATTATTATATCTTTGTGTTTATGATGAATGTTTACATCCCATGCTATAATTGTATTATTAGGAAACACTAATACATGTGTGTTTTGTTAACATGTAAGAGTCCCTAGTAAGCCTCTTGTTGAACTAGCTTGTTGATTGATTGATGATCATGGTTTCCTGATCATGGACATAAGGATGTGATTAATAACAAGGTTATATCATTAGGAGAATGATGTGATGGACATACACCCATAGTAAGCGTAGCATAAGATCAAGTTATTAAGTTCGTATTGCTCTAAGCTTTTAAATGCATAGTAACCTAATCCTTCGACCATGAGGTTGTGTTAATCACCATCACCGGATGGGTACTTTGATGACATCAAACACCGCTTCGTAACTGGGTGGTCATAAAGGTGTCATTGGGTATTCTGAAAGTATGTGTTGAAGCGCATGGACCAAGATTGGGATTTGTCCATCCATATGACGGATAGATATGCTCTGGGCCCTCTCGGTGGAATGTCATCTAGTTAGCTTGCAAGCATGTGACTGGGTCACAAGGGATGACATATCACGGAATGAGTAAAGAGTACTTATTAGTAACGAGGTAGAACTAGGTATGGACATGCTGAAGATCAAACCTCGGATAAGTATAGTATCGCGTGACAAAGGGAATTGGTTTCGTATGTAAGTGGTTCAATCGATCGCAATCGTTGAGTATGTGGGAGCCATTATGGATCTCTAGGTCCCGCTGATGGTTATTGATAGGAGATGTGTCTCTGTCATGTCTGCATATTCACGAACCGTAGGGTGACACACTTAAGGTTCGAAGTTGTTTTAAGTAGATATGGAATGTGCGTTGGAGACCGAATGTTGTTCGGAGTCTCGGAATGGATCTGGGACATCACGAGGAGATCCAGAATTGTCCGGAGAATAAGATTCATATATTAGGGATCATTTTCTGAGTTAGTTAATGTTTCGGAGTATTTGTATGAGGGTTCTAGAAGGTTTCGGAATGTTCCGGAATGTTCTGGAAGGTTTCTTGGAGTTTGCTTGAAAACCAAGGAAGGGATCAAGGAGTCCTGGTGGGTCAAGACTAGGAGTCGTGGGGGAGGAGAACTCCTCCCCCTTCCCCAATCCGCCGGCCATAGGAGGTGGGGAGTCCTACTAGGACTCCCCCTCCCCAGGCGCCCTCCCTCCTTTAAATAGAGGGGCAGGGGCGCCCCCTCCTCCCCTGCTCCTTAACTCCCAATCTCTGCCGCCTCTCTCCTCCTCCTTTCTTCTGCACAGGCATAGGCGAAGCCCTGCAGAATTCTCTACTCCACCACCACCACCATGCCGTCGTGCTGCTGGGATTCTGTGGAGAAGATCTACTACCTCCGCTGCTCGCTGGAACGAGGAGAGGAAGGTCTGCTTCGACCCCGCACGTGTGACCGACTGCGGAAGCGCTGCCGAAACGCGGCGCCGGAAGGATCGTACACTTGACCGACTGCGGAAGCGCTGCCGGAACGCGACGCCGGAAGGATCGTCCACACGATCTTGAGATCGGCAAGTGATCGACTACATCAACCACGAGATCTAATCTCCTTAACGCTTTGGATCTACGAGGGTTAGTTCCTATCTATCTCGTTGCACATGTCTAATAGATTAGACCTTGGCTTTTATCTAGATTAGATCTTGGTTTTGTTCGTTCTTGCGGTAGAAATTTTTTGTTTTCCATGCTACGAACCCATCAAGCGTAGCCTCTGATTCTTAACCTATGTTTTACAAAGTATCTACTTTCTCACTATTTTGCACATGATTCCAATGTGGTCTTTTGTCAGTAGATAGAGTTACCTATCTGCTGCATAGTTTCCCTGTTGTAGCCTTATACACCTGATCCACTGCTCCTAGCATACATAGGTCTGGCATGTGAGCATTGCTAGAGATTCTTCGACGGTCAAGCTTAGCCATGCCCTTCAAATCTTGCCTATCTAACCTACTCGCTTGGCCGCTTCGACTCACCCGCTTTTCCCCTTTTGCATAAATATGGAACCTAGAGACGAAGAAAAGGAAACGGCGCTTGAGGATATGATCAACGAGGGAGGACATACCGATAACGATGTCACCTCGCTATATCTGAACAACTCCGATGAGGGAGATCCGGGTTTCGACCGAACAGACGGCTCCGGTGAGGGAGAAGCTGACGAGAGAGAAGCCGGTGAGGGAGAAGCCGGATATATATATTAATTAATTAAGCCTCTATTTTCTATATACATATATATTAACGCTCTTTCTTCTTTTAGCCCTCCAGATCGAGGAAATCTTCTGCAAATAATAAACGAGGCCCATCCAAAAAGTTGGGAGACCATGAAAGGTACAAGATCGAAGAAGTCGCTCTAGACAGCGAACCGAAGGCTCCCATTGATGCTGCAAATAAATTTATAAGGCAATGCGGAGTTATTGTTAGGGACTACATCCCGTTCACCATCAGATAATGGAATAGGTCGTCAAAGGATCCAGAGTTATATATGTCAGTGATTTAGCCAAAGACACTCTTTAGAAAAAGCTCATGGTTAATTTCACCCTACCGAAGTTAGAGGTGGATCCAGATGACTACGATGCAGATGAGGAGATTCCAACTCAGGAGGAACTACAGAAGCACATGGAGCAAACAGTCAAGGAGTACACTCTTAAGAAGATGGCCCAGCAATTCAACAATGGGAAGAAAAGATTGCACCTTGACTTTGTCGTGCAAGAGAAGACTCCGGATTTCACTACTAGAGCGTATGAGAAGATAAAAGACTACTGGGCTGATTTTGTTGCATACAAGACATCGGCGCCAGCTAAGAAAAGGTCTGAAACGAAATAGCAAAATGCTGCTAAAAAGCAGTATCACCATACTATGGGGCAAGGTGGCTACAAGGCTAGCAAGCCTAAATGGGAGAAACGCGAGTCCGAGCTGATTGCTAAAGGGATCACCCCAGAGCCATACAATTGGATCGAACAGGTAAGGAATTGGTTTTACGGGCATGGGGGCACGTTGGACTTAGAAGGGAAGTGCATATATAACATAAGACATAAAGAAACTCCCATACCCATCGAAGACATTAGAAATGCAGTAAAGGCTGTTGAAGCTGGGGAGTTCAATCCTGATAGAGAGAATGCCGAGCTCACACTCGCCCTTGGGAACAAGGAACACGCGGAACGAACATGAGGCACAGAAGGCTCCAAACCATGGAACCTTGGTTTTGCTAACCATAGGAAGAAATATCCTGATAGAAGACGTCAAAGGAGAAAGGAAAGGGAGGAACTGATACGTCCAAAACGTATCTACTTTCCCAAACACTTTTTCTATTGTTTTTCCTATAAACTTGTGTGATTTGGATACAACTAACACGGACTGACGTTGTTTTCAGCAGAATTACCTTGGTGTCTAGTTTTGTGCAAAAAAACAACTATCAGGAAAAATCCTGGAAAATATGCCAAAAACCCTATTTCACCAGAAGACTCACGGAGCCAGAAGACGAGACGAAGGATGGCCACGAGGGGCCCACACCATCTGGCTGCGCGAGCCAGGCCAGGTCGCGCCTGGGGGTGGTGTTGCCGCCTCGGTCACCCCCTCGGCCTCCCTCTTCGCCTATAAGTTGCCTCTTGACCTAAAAACCAAGGGGGTTCGACGTTTTTCTAGAAAGAGTTCCGCTGCACTGCCATCACCAGATTCCGCAAATCAGAACCAGAAACTCCGTTCTGGCACCCTGCAGGGACATGGAATTTGAGGAGATCATCACATCATCATCACCATCGCTTCTCCATCGACCATCCATGATTCCCCCATCCATGAATGAGTAATCCCCCTGTAGGCTATGGGGATGGTAGGGATTGGATGAGATCGTTCATGTAATGGTATCAGATTGTTAGGGCATGGTGCCTAGTATCTATTATTAGTGCTTTTTGACTTTGTTGCAACTTGTTATGCTTAATGCTTGTCACTAGGGCCCGAGTGCCATGATTTCAGATCTGAACATGTTATGGATTCATTATGATAGTATCATTTATGGTCTTACCTGCAAGTTGTATACACATATTGTTGTCTGGAACCAAAGGCCCCGGAGTGATAATAATCTGAATAACCGGAGGGGATGGCTTTGATGTGAGGATCACATGTGTTCACGGAGTGTTAATGCTTTGCTCTGGTGCTCTATTAAAAGGAGCACCTTAATTGCCAGTAGTTCCCTTGAGGCCCCGCTTCAAACGGGCTGGCAGGACAAAAGATGTTGTGCAAGTTCTCATTGCAAGCACGTATGACTATATATGGATCACATGCCTATGATTATTTAGTACTTGGATGCTTTATCTTATTTATCTGCAAATGCCCTATGTCTTGATTGCCATATGAATTGTCTTGTCCATGCAACGCCTGTCCATCCATCCCTATGCCTACCGCGCTTTAATCCTACTGTTTACTGCAATTGTTACTACTTTCTTTACTTTTACTACTACTATTATTTTGCTATTGCTTTTACAAAACTATTGCTACTGATAAACTGTTGTGAGCAAGATTGTTTCCAGGTGCAGCTGAATTGATAACTCAGTTGTTAAGGCTTATAAATATTCTTTGGCTCCCCTTGTGTCGAATCAATAAATTGGGTTTCAGTTCGCTCGAAAATATTGTGATACACCCCCTATACTTGTGGGTCATCAAGACTATTTTCTAGCACCATTGCTGGGGAGCATAGCTATATTTATCAAGTTCACTTGGAATCACTATTGTTTGCTGCCATTCATTCATCATGGGTAAGTCTCGTGATGGAAAGGTTCCTATATTACCATCCACTACAAGGAGAGGTATGGTTCTGAACACCTCTGTTGCTCTTGATTCACCATATGTTATGAGTAAGCTCCTTACACCACCACATACACAAGCTACACACACCGCTACTACTACTGAATCTAAAACTTCTGATACTTATGATGCTGCTTCTACTATGGTTGATAAGAGTGGTTCATTAGGTCCTTTCCTAGATGCTACGATTGCTAGAACTATAGCAGGAAATACTGAAACTCCTAATGAAGACACTACTACACCTATCAGTTCCCTGAGTCTAGTGAGAGCTATGATATTGAAGATGGTTATATAGAGATGACTGATGAATTTATTAAAGAATGTCAAAACACTCATGATAAAAGTGCTATTAAGAGTCTTCTTGAGAAATATACTGTTAGACCTAAATTATCTCCTAATGCTAAGTTTACTACATCTAACATAAACATTAAAGATAAGGATTATGATTTCTCTCTTGATTTATCTTACATAACTATTGTTGAGAAAGAACCTTTTTGTGGGACTAAGAATGAAAGTGTGGTAGCACATATGACTGATCTTTCTACCATGAGTGGTCTATTTTCTGATGATATTAAGATGCACATCTAATTTGTTGCTAAAATTTTCCCTTTTTCACTGAAAGGAGAAGCTATAAATTGGTTTAATAATTTACCTCATGGATCTATTGATAGCCCTGCTTGCTTGATTAGTACTTTCCTTCAGAAATATTTCCCTCCTAGTGCTAGACATGCCATTCTGCAGGAACTTTTTGATTTTAAATAGGGAGAAAATTAGATATTGCTTGAATCACGGGCAAGGTTTTTGTGCTTTGATTCATGCATAGGCTGGATGTCCATTACCTAAGAACGAGCTTCTTGATATATATTATAATGGACTAACTGAAGAATCTAGGACATACCTGGATAGTTGTGCTGATTGTGTTTTCATGAAGAGAGCCCCCAAAGAAGCTGAAGAATTAATGGCTAAAATAAGCACGAATTATGAAGACTGGACTTCATCTGAGCCAACTACACCTGAGACAACTACACCTGAGTTAACTGTGCATGAGCCAACACCAACACCAAAACCAAAGAAGAGGGGAGTTATTGAACTAAATGATGAAGTGATGAAGGAAGCTAAGAAATGTCTTAAGGATAAGGGAATTAAAGCTGCATATGTGAAGAATTTACCTCCTATAGAAGAATTATGTAAGACAATCCCCCCACTCATCCACTATTGAGGTACACTCTCTCCAATATTTTGATGAAGGTGATATTCCTTACTCTAAACCTCCTAATCAATGCTTAGAAGAATTTGATGTTTTTATTGTTAAGCAAGATAATTTTAATAAAAGGGTGCAAAATCATCTAATGGAAAACTCTAGAGCTATTGTTGAGTTGAAGGATATTGTGGAAAGAACCTCTAATGATGTTAAAATGCTTGTTAAACATTTTCAAATGGTTCAAACTCAAATTGATCAGCTTATTAAAGTACAAAAGACTTGCTAGTTAATGATGCTAAAGAAAAACATGCTTATGAAATTAGAACTAGAAGTGATGCTGCTACCTAGGATCCACTATATCCTGAGGGGCATCCTAAAAGAATTGAGCAGGATTCACCAGAAACTGAAAATAGTGGTACTACTCCTAAGAAAAGGAAAAAGAAACATAAAACTATTATATAACCTTCTAAACCCGCTAAAGATCCTAATAGTATATCTATATCCGATGCTACAACTGAAAGTGGTAATGAAGAAAATGATGCTCCTGATAAAGAAAAAGTTGAAGAAGAACCTGAATGGCACACTAAGAATACTAAATACACTAAAGAAGATTTTTTTGCTAAGAAACATGGTAGTGAAAGAGAACCTTGGGTCCAAAAACCTATGCCTTTCCCTGATAAGAAACACAAGTCAAAGGAAGATGAATAGTACAACAAGTTTTGTGAGTGGATGAAACCTTAATTTTTGCAAATTCCTTTGAGTGATTCTATTAAATTGCCTCCTTATTCAAAGTATATGAAGGATATTGTCTCTAATAAAAGGAAGCTCCCTAATGAAGAAATTTCTACTTTGCTTGCCAATTATTCATTTAATGGTAAGGTTCCAAAGAAACTTGGAGACCCAGGGATTCCAACTATTCGATGATCTATTAAAAATAGTTATGTTAGAACTGCTTTGTGTGATTTGGGAGCAGGAGTTTGTGTTATGCCTTTTTCTCTCTACAAGAGACTTCAATTGGAAAAACTAATACCAACTGATATATCTTTGGAAATGGCTGATAAATCTACTACTATTCCTGTTGGTATATGTGAGGATGTACCTGTTCAAGTTACTCATAATTGCTTGATATTAACTGACTTTGTTGTGCTTGAAATGCCTGAAAATGACAATATGTCTATTATTCTTGGGAGACCTTTTCTTAATATTGCAGGAGCTGTTATTAATTGTAATTAAGGAAAGGTGACTTTTAATGTTAATGACAAGGAGCATACTGTCTTTTTCCCCAAGAAGATTGATAGGACTTATGGTTTAAATATAATTGAACATGTTGAGGTTATCCATGTTGGAGAAATATATTGTCCCATACCAGGAGAAAAATATGAAACTATTAAGATTGGGACCATTGCTATCAAGGTTGAGGTAACATAATCAATAGTGGAATACAAAGTTTTTCTTCATATAAAATTGTTTTGGTAACAAGACCAGATCAACCTTGTTAACAAAGGGATTTTAATGAACAAAACAATGTTTTCACCATGATTATCTTTGTTTACTTTTAGTTTATCCATTTTAGTTTTTGCTTTCACGTAGTTCACTTTTCTGTTGTTAGTTGCTTGCATATTAGAGTGTCTTAGAACTTCTAAAGATTCAGCTTTGTTTTGTTTTCGCATCATTCCAAAGTCATCTTTCTATTAGAAAATTATTCATCAATACCTGAAAATGCTAAAAAAATAAAGTGTCTCGAAAAATGCCAGAAAATTCATATTAAATTTTTACGTGAAAAAGGCGCAGATAAGAGTCTGGAGAGTACCAGGGGGGCTCACCAGGCAGGCACACCACCTGGTGGCGCGACCACCCCAGGGGCGCGCCTAGCCATGGTGTGGGCCACCCTGGCCCTCCAATCACTCTCTCACTTGCCACTTCTTTCTCTCTCCCGAGAAAACATCAGTTCTTTGCCCAAAATCGCGTTCTTGCTGTTCTTGCCCACGATTTTTGGATCTCCTTGCTCAGCCCATCTTTGCTGCTGAAATTTGGAGCATTTGTTCTCCGGTATGTGACTCCTCCGCTTGTCCAAGTAGATTTGTGTTTAGTGGTTTATATCTTGAGTATTTAGCTACTGTAGGTGACATGTTATGTGAGCTTTTAATCTTGTTCAATGCTTAGAAATATTGTTTTGATGCATGCTTAGGTCTCTTACAAGTCCCTATGAGTAGTTCCCTTCATTATGTAATCACTTGTATGATGGTTGTCCTAAATTTCAAAAAAGAAGATGAATGAACACCAACTCAACCAACATGAATTAAGGGTGCCTGAGGTTATGAAGGTTCATCGAGAGAAGGAAGTTTTTCCTTCCATCTATCCATGCCCCGAATTCATGAGGGTTGCAGGGATTTTGTTGGGTCCGCAACATAGAAAACAAAAAAATTCCTAGGTACGCCAAGATCTATCTACTAGGTACAGAGCAACGGGTGGACATACATCCATCGAGAACTTACCCTCTAAGACAACGAGTTTTATTAACGAGTAGGAACTCGTGGTTGATGTAGTCGTACACTTCCCGATCTCAAGATCATGTGGAAGTCCGAGCGCCGCAAATCAGCAGCGCATCCGTCCTCGCACACACGTTCAAGCCACCGGACAACCTCCACCTCCTCGCTCCAGCGGAAGAACCAACTCCTTCTAGAAGAAATTCCACCGGGAACATGTATCTCGCTAATCCGAGACCATGGGGAAATCATTGTAGAGGGGGAGAGAGATCCTTCACGAGGAGGTGTGTGGAAGAAGGGTGAGAGGGGTGGCCTTTTATAGGAGGAGGGGGGTACCCCTCCCCATGGCCGGTGCCCCATGGGGGCTGACCCCTCACCTCCCCCATTCATGTGGTGGTAACTCCTCCACATTAAAATGCCCCTTCACATTCTCTCTTAAAGTCTCCACTTTAAATGCATTAAAATTTTCTAAGTTTAATGCTCTCTCATTTAATAAAACTCTTTTATTATATTTATTCAGAATTTTGTTAATTACTTTAATTAATAAACATTCACATAAAACCCCTTGCAACATTTCAATATTACATGCAGAACCACTTTCTACAATTTCACCTGAAACAATTCCGGTTTGTATCGAAACAATTCCTGCGCTTTGCAATTCTTTCGTCTGAGACATATGTGCTCCAAAATGGTGTCCGGTAACACTTAAGTGTGTCACCCTATGGTTCGCGAATAATGCAGACATGATTGAGACTCCCCTCAGATCAATAATCAGAAGCGGGACCTAGAGATCCATACTGACTCCTGCATATTCAACGGTGACTTTTTTGATCGTGAGAACCTTTAATGCTAGAAACATGATCCCTTTGTCTCAAGATATAATACATGTCTGAGATTCGATCATCGGTATCCAAATACCTAGTTTGATCTCGTTATCGACATACACTCTTTTCTCGTTCCTGTGATATAACATTCTAGTGATCACATCACTTGCTTGCAAGCTATCTTAATGTGATATCACCGAGAGGGCCCAGAGTATATCTATCCGTCATCGGCATTGACAAATTCCACTCTTGATCCATGAGCCTCAACATAACACCTTCGTAGCACTGAACCCATCTTTATAGTCACCCTGTTACGGTGTGACGTTTGATGTTATCAAGATACTCTTTTGGTGATAGAAATTACCATGATCTCATGGTCTAAGGATAAAGATTACTTCGTATGATGTTATAGCAATATAAACATAATGACTTGATCGTAATGCTATACTTCGGATGAATGTTCATCACATCATTTCACAAATGTTGTGACCTTGTTATTAACAACATCCAATGTCCATGATCAGGAAACCTTGATCATCTTGTTAATCAACAAGCTAGTCTATAAGAGAGGCATAACTAGGAACCCTTTTTGTTTATTAAATACACATGTATTGACGTTTCCGATCAATACAATTATAGCATGCAAAGTAAATATCTATCATATACGAGGAATACATAATAACAACTTTATTATTGCCTCTCAGTGCATATTTCCTTCAGTCTCCCACTTGCACTAGAGACAATAGTCTAGTTCACATAGTGATAAATCTAACACCAATGGAGTTCTGATGTTGATCATGTTTTTCCCTAGGGAGAACTTTAGTCAACGGATCAACTACATTTAAGTCCATGTGTACTTTACAAATCTTTATATCTCCATCCTTGACATGCTCGCGGATGGAGTGAAACCGGCGCTTAATATGCTTGGAATTCTTGTGAGACCTTTGTTCCTTGGCGTTGGCTATGGCTCCATTGTTGTCACAATAGATCACGATTGGGTCCAATGCACTAGCAACCACACCTAGTTCCGTTATGAACTCTTTCATCCAAACCGCTTCCTTCGCTGCTTCTGAAGCAGCAACATATTCCACCTCCGTCGTTGATCCAACCACCACAAGTTGTTTGGAACACCTCCATCTAACTGCTGATCCGTTCAAGAGAAATACGTATCCGGATTGAGACTTAGAGTCATCCGGATCGGTGTCAAAGCTAGCATCGACATAACACTTAGAGACTACCTCTTATTCACCTCTGTATACAAGAAACATATCCCTAGTTCTTCTCAAGTACTTAAGGATATTCTTGACCGCTATACAGTGTTCCGAACCTCGATCAGATTGGTACCTACTAGTCAAACTAATAGCATGTGCCACATCCGGTCTTGTACATAGCATGGCATACATTATAGAGCCTATGGCCGAGGCATAGGGGATCTTATCCATTATATCTCTTTCTTCTGCCGTAGCCGTACTTTGAGTCTTGCTCAATGTCTTGCCTTGCAACATAGGTAAGAACCCCTTCTTACTTCTGTCCATATTAAATTTCTTTAATATCTTATCAAGGTATGTACTCTGCTATATCCCAACTAGGCATCTTGATCTATCTCTATTGATTTTAATGCCTAATATATATGAAGCTTCACCAAGGTCTTTCATCGAAAATTTGCTGTTTAGAAAACTTTTAACACTTCTTAAAAGATCTATATCATTTCCAATCAACAATATGTCATCCACATATAATATCAGAAATGCCACATTGCTCCCACTCACTTTCTTGTAAATACAAGCCTCTCCATAAGTTTGGACAAATCCAAACTCTTTGATCACCTCATCAAAGCGGAGATTCCAACTCTGGGATGCTTGCTTCAGTCCATAGATGGATTGCTGAAGTTTGCATACCTTATCAGCATCCTTAGGATCGACAAAACCCTTAGGTTGTATCATATACAACTCTTCTTCAATATTACCATTGAGGAACACAGTTTTGACATCCATCTGCCATATTTCATAATCGAAATATGCAGTAATTGATAACATAATCCTAACCAACTTTAGCATCGCTACGGGAGAGAATGTCTCATCGTAGTCAACTCCTTGAATTTGTCGAAACGCCTTTGCGAAAAGTCGAGCCTTATATATGGTCACATTACCATCAGCATCAGTTTTTATTTTGAAAATCCATTTATTCTCAACGGCCTTTCGATCGTGAGGTAAGTCTACCAAGGTCCAAACCTGGTTTTCGTACATGGATTCCATCTCGGACTTCATGGCTTCTAGCCATTTGTTGGAATCCGGGCTCATCATTGCTTCTTCATACGTCGCATGGTCATCCATTTCATCAACCATGAAATTCACAACAGGATTTCCATACAGTTCAGGAGCTACACGTGTCCTACTTGACCTGCGAGGTTCGATAGTGTCCTCTTTCGGAGTTTCATGATCAATATCATTAGCTCTCTCTTCATTAGGTGAAGTGAACTCCGGAACAATTCCTAGTGATGCGCTACTCGCCATTTCATGAAGAAAAGGTTCAATAACCTCTTCAAGGTCTACCTTCTGACTACTCACACCTTTTGCGAGAAACTCCTGCTCAAGAAAGGATCCATTCTTGGCAACAAAAACCTTGCCCTCAGATCTGTGATAGAAGGTATACCCAATCGTTTCTTTAGGGTATCCTATGAAGACGCATTTTTCCGCTCTAGGTTCAAGTTTATCCGGCTGAAGTTTCTTCACATAAACATTGCATCCCCAAACTTTAAGAAATGACAGCTTAGGTTTGTTTCCAAACCATAATTCATATGGTGTCGTTTCAACGGATTTAGATGGTGCCCGATTTAAAGTGAATGCAGCGGTTTCCAGTGCATAACCCCAAAATGACAGTGGCAAGTCAGTCAGAGACATCATTGATCGAACCATATCCAATAAAGTACGATTACGACGTTCCGACACACCATTATGTTGTGGTGTTCCGGCAGGCATGAGTTGTCAAACTATTCCACACTCTTTCATGTTTGTGCTAAACTCGTAACTTAGATACTCACCTCCACGGTTGGACCGCAGAAATTTGATCTTTTTGTGATGATGATTTTCCACTTCATTCTGAAATTCTTTGAACTTTTCAAAGGTTTCAGACTTGTGTTTCACCAAATAGATATACCCGTATCTACTCAAATCATCCGTGAAAGTAACAAAATAATGATATCCACCTCACGCCGACACACTCATTGGTCCACACACATCAGTATGTATGATTTCCAATAAATCTGTCGCCCGTTCCATCGAACCGGAAAACGGCGTTCTAGTCATCTTGCCCATAAGGCATGGCTCACATGTATCAAATGATTCAAAATCAAGTGATTCCAAAAGTCCATTAGAATGGAGTTTCTTCATGCGTTTAACGCCAATATGACCTAGACGGCAGTGCCACATATATGCAGATATATCATTATTAAGTTTAATCCTTTTAGGATCAGCATTATGAATATGCGTAATACTACTATCGAGATCTAATAGAAATAAACCATTCAACACAGGTGCATGACCATAAAAGATATCATTCTTATAAATCGAACAACCATTGGTTTCAGATTTAAAGGAATAACCACTTTGCATCAAACACGATCCGGATACAATGTTCATGCTCAATGCAGGCACCAAATAACAATTATTCAGATTTATAACTAATCCCGATGGCATATGGAGAGGTAGCGTCCCGACGACAATCACATCAAATCTTGATCCATTGCCGACTCGCATCATGACCTCATTCCTTGCTAATTGTCGCTTGTTCTGCAGCCCCTGAACCGAGTTACATATATTAGCAACCGATCCTGTCTCAAATACCCAGGTGCTACTGTGAGTACTAGTCAAGTACACATGAATAACATGTATATCACATATATCATTGTTTGCCTTGCCATCCTTCTTGTCCGCCAAATACTTGGGGCAATTGCGCTTCCAATGGCCAGTCCCCTTGCAATAGTCACACTCGGTGTCAGACTTAGGGCCAGCTTGGGGTTTCTTTTCAGGTGTGGCAACAGATTTGCCACCCTTCTTTCCCTTGTGCTTGCCTTTCTTGTCCTTCTTGAAACCGGTGGTCCTATTGATCATCAACACTTGATGTTATTTCCTAATCTCCACTTCTACGGTCTTAAGCATTGACAGAAGCTTGAGAAGAGACTTCTTCATGCCCTGCATGTTATAGTTCATCACGAAGGTCTTGTAGCTAGGTGGCAGAGATTGGAGAACACGATGTATGCCTAAGTCAATGGGAATCGTTATTCCCAAGGACAAAAGCTTATCGGCGTACCCAGACATTTTGAGTACGTGCTCACTAACGGAGCTGTTCTCCTCCATCATGCAGCTAAAGAACTTTTCAGTAGCATTATAACTCTCTACGGCAGCATGGGTATCGAAAATCATTTTCAATTCTCCCATGGTATCAAAGGCATTGCCATTTTCGAAACGCATTCGAAGTTCTGGCTCTAGTCCATACAGTATGCCGCAATGAACTAAGTTCTGGTCCTCCTGACGAGTCACATAGACATTCTTTTCCTCGTCAGGGGCATCAGGAGCTGGTGGGGGCCTAGCGGCGCCTCTAGCACATATAGCTTTTGTGCAGAAGTGAGGAGAATCCTCAAATTTATAGCCCAGTTGGTGAAGTTGCTACCATTCGCAGCAAGTTTCTCTTTCTCCATGAACACATTGAAATTAAAAGCAGGTGGTGCCATCCTCAACGGAATTTGTAAAGTTTATTTAGACTAAGTTTATGATAGAGTGAGTTCAACTAATCCAAATTACTAATGAACTACCACTCAAAAACGACATCCCTCGTGTCCTTTTGGTGATTACATGAACCAAATCCACTACACTAAGTCCGATCATCACGTGAGTTGATGTAGCTTCAGAGGCGAGCATCTATATGGTCATCATATCAACTATATGACTCATGCTTAACCTTTCGGCCGTGTTCCAAGGCAATGTCTGTACATGCTAGGCTTGCCAAGTAAGAACCTTAGTATTCACGTGTGTAAAACTGTCTTACACCCGTTCTTATGAAAGGTAGAGTCGAGTACACCCGATCATCATGTGATGTCTCGAAACACGATCCACAGAACGGTGCATACTTAAGGAAGAACACATTTTATCTTGATATCTAAATGAGGGATCATCTTACAATGCTACAAAAAGTGCCAAACTAGCAGCATAAGATGCTAACATCTAATGTGTAAAGTGAGATGATATGGTCCATGCATTTGATCTCTATGTTTTGCATCGTGGTATGATCTCTATCATTCCTTTGTGTGTAAGGCCAAGGTCTATGGAACTTACACGTTGAGTGTGTTGTAAGAGTATCTATCATACATCTACTTACAACAATACCACATCAAGACACTAGCCCAGCAACGATCTAAACTAGACGCCTCTAATTTATCAATTGCAAGTTTTACATGGCTAAGGGCTTTTGGAGATAGAACCGGTCTTACCTATGAACATGAACCACAACGAGGATAACCAAGTTATTAGCAACTCGTTGTAAATCAGATATTGACTATAGTAGGAGAGACAGACACCCACCAGCCACCTATGCAAAACAAGTTGCATGTTAGTCGTGGAACCGGCCTCATGTACAATGACATGCAAGGTTGGTATGGGCCGCTTCCTCCCACTATGACACCAATATACAAAATACATAGAAGATGCAATAACATGATCATCATCGCCCACATATAAACATATGTGTACTACCCGTGCAAAGCACCTACGCATAGACCTAGCTCTGATACCACTGTTAGGTCCGCAGCATAGAAAACAATTTTTTTCCTACGATGAGAACTATGCGCCAAGATCTCTCTACTAGGTACAGGGCAACGGGTGGACATACATCCATCGAGAACTTACCTTCAAAGACAACGAGTTTTATTAACGAGTAGGAACTCGTGGTTGATGTAGTCGTACACTTGCCGATCTCAAGATCGTGTCGAAGTCCGAGCGCCACAAATCAGCTGCGCATCCGTCCTCGCACACACGTTCAAGCCACCGGACAACCTCCACCTCCTCGCTCCAGCGATGTAGCGGAAGCAACAACTCCTTCTAGCCGAAATGCCACTGGGAACATGTATCTCACTAATCTGAGACCATGGGGAAATAATTCTAGAGGGGGAGAGAGATCCTTCATGAGAAGGTGTGTGGAAGAAGGGTGAGAGGGGTGGCCTTTTATAGGAGGAGGGGGGGTACCCCTCCCCATGGCCGGGGCCCCATGGGGGGTGACCCCTCACCTCCCCCATTCATGTGGTGGTAACTCCTCCACATTAAAATGCCCCTTCACATTCTCTTTTAAAGTCTCCACTTTAAATGCATTAAAATTCTCTAAGTTTAATGCTCTCTCATTTAATAAAACTCTTTTATTATATTTATTCAGAATTTTGTTAATTACTTTAATTAAAAAACATTCACATAAAACCCCTTGCAACATTTCAGTATTACATGCAGAACCACTTTCTGCAATTTCACCCGAAACAATTCCGGTTTCTATCGAAACAATTCCTGCGCTTTGCAATTATTTTGTCTGAAACATATGTGCTCCAAAATGGTGTCCGGTAAGTCTTAAGTGTGTCACCCTACGGTTCGCGAATAATGCAGACATGATTGAGACTCCTCTCAGATCAATAATCAGAAGCGGGACCTGGAGATCCATACTGACTCCTGCATATTCAACGATGACTTCTATGATCGTGAGAACCTTTAACGCTAGTAACTTAATCCCTTTGTCTCCTGATATAATACATGTCCGAGATTCGATCATCGGTATCCAAATACCTAGTTTGATCTCGTTACCGACATGCACTCTTTTCTTGTTCCCGTGATATAACAATCTAGTGATCACATCACTTGCTTGCAAGCTATCTTAATGTGATATCACCGAGAGGGCCCAGAGTATATCTATCCATCATCGGGATTGAAAAATTCCACTCTTGATCCATGAGCCTCAACATAACAACTTCGTAGCACTAAACCCATCTTTATAGTCACCCTGTTACAGTGTGACGTCTGATGTTATCAAGATACTCTTTTGGTGTTAGAAATTAACATGATCTCATGGTCTAAGGATAAAGATTACTTCGTATGATGTTATAGCAATATAAACATAATAACTTTATCGTAATGCTATACTTCGGATGAATGTTCATCACATCATTTCACAAATGATGTGACCTTGTTATTAACAACATCCAATGTCCATGATCAGGAAACCTTGATCATCTTGTTAATCAACAAGCTAGTCTATAAGAGAGGCATAACTAGGAACCCTTTTTGTTTATTAAACACACATGTATTGACGTTTCCGATCAATACAATTGTAGCATGCAGAATAAACATCTTCATATACGAGGAATACATAATAACAACTTTATTATTGCCTCTCAGGGCATATTTCCTTCAGATTTCTCAGGACTTCCATACTATAATTGCTAATGCAGGATGGAGCATTTTGTGGGAGATGAACCTTACCAATTTGTGAAACTAACTATGTCTGTGGTGCAGGACTTTTGATTTAGTTGCTCTTTGCCTAACCCCATGGTTCACTACAAAATTAACAATATAGCTGCCAACCTTCCTTTTGATGACTTTTGTGCAGCTATTAAAGTACCTCAGTGGGGATCGTGTGAAAGGATTAAAAAGCAACCTACACCACTCATGGACTTGTATGTGGAGATTTTCCAAGGGAGCAGCTTCTCAAAGGAGAGTGGGAAATTCATAATATTCATCTCTTGTTTATTCGCTACTTTGCTTATTTTATTGCCAAGTGTGTTCTCGCTAGGAAGACTGCTAATAAGTTATCTTCATATGATCTAGCATTCATCTCAGCTGCTTTAAAACGAGATAGAACTTACAATTTGGGTGCCTTGATAGCTTTCCGTCTTGCTGCTAACCGCGAGAAATGTGGAATTTGTGGAGGCCTCATCGCCTCTCATTTATTAGCTTTGCTTGGTGTAGTGCCTCATCATATAGACCTACAGTTTCCCATAGAGAGTCTTGACCTTAATTCCATGATACAACATAAATTTGTTTCTTCTTGGGCTAATTTGAGTGATTTGTCTTATGAAATAACCTTTCTAAAGGCTAGTTGGAGAAGGACTAAGTCCGAGCGTGTTGTTCTTTTGCCTGCACCTGTTTTGTTTAACCTTGAAACCAGGGTAGGATGGTCACTCACTGAGGAAGAGCTCGATACGTATCTGGGGAGCTCTCCTAGCAGGAGCAGGGGACTAGAAGGGACGCTACATATGATTTGGTCCAGCCCTCGAATGAGGGGGAGTCCTCGTACCATCAGCCTACCTATGATTGGGGAGCTTCTTCTTCCCAAGGGCCTAACCACGATCATTCTTATGATGACCCGCCAGCTTGGAACCCTTACCCACGTTGGGGTTGATACCCACTTAGGCCAAAAGCCTAAGCTTCGGGGAGGTACACAAACACCACACTCATCTCCATACCATGTTTAGTCGGTACTTTGTATATCCATGTTTTGTTCTCTTTTTAGTTTTTCGTTCTTTCTTTACTTTTACTTTCCAAAACACAAAAAGACCAAAAATATTTTCGTTGTTTCTCTTTGTTTGTTTCTTTGTTTTTTAGCCTTGGTTTGGTTTTTCCTTTTAGCTTTGTTTTGATTATTCGAAAAACCCAAAAATATTTTGCTTTGCTTGTTCCTCCTTTTCGTTCTTGCCTTTAAAAATCAAAAACATCGAAATATTTTCCATTCTTCTTTAGTTGTGTGAAGTTCGTTGTAGGGTTCAGCAGTCCTCATTGGAGTTTGGTTTCATGTTATTATTCAAGCCACACAAGTGAAGGGCAATAATGAGGATTAATGACAACTTGAGGTGTGGTAAGAGGCTGGTAACGAACTCTATTTGTTTTCATTTTTGTACATATACTCATCATTGTGGGCATGCTTAGTCTGTTAATGTAAGGTGTATGTTATTTATGGATGCTTAGTAGTTCTTGCTTTCTGATGATTAGCTCCAGCTTGCTAATGGTTTGTAGCATGTCATATGAATGTTTGCTTGCATTGCTCTATTCATAACTTGGTATGACACTATGGTGTCCTCGTCTGAATGTTTCACTTGAATTGACTTGGCACATGCTCACACATGCATATGACTGAAACATCAATGAGTTAAGCCTTGATGAATTATTTTGCCTGAGGGGTCTTGAATCACTTTCATGCCATGATTACTCCTGTTTTGTTGCAAGCATGATTATGACAATTATTGCTCTCTCGTTTCTCGCTCCCTTACTATTGCTAGCCTTCACGTGCATTGAGTATGAGCTCTACTCGTGTTTCCAACTCCCCAAAACCAATATTGGCAAAAGTGTCCACCATACCTACCTATTAGCATCATTTGCTTTTATTTAGTATGTCTTGTTTTCTTCCGAACAAAATGTTTGCTTGTTATGAGAAAGTTAGTTAGTAAAGCTCTCACGAACTTGATGGCACACTTTATTTCTTGAACTTAATAAACTTGAACCATTGTGACTATCCATGAAAGTTATATGCTTGCAAATTATAGGCTGGGGATTAGCAGAACCGTGTTGTCACGAGGAACGTTTTCAACACCTGTAAATATATACCCAGTTGATATCATGCTCTTTTGTTTACGGATGTCGTCGTTGTGAAATATAAGGGGAGCTTGTAAGTCCATGGAGTTATGTATGTGTGTTAGAGAAACGCCTGGGCGGCTGGTCTAATCCATGCCTAATCATGGTGGAAACCTGTAGCATAACCATAATGAGCAATCTATGAAGCATTCTTCTTATATAAAAAAAGAGATAGAGATTGAGAAAAGAAAAAAAGATGAGAAAAGAGGAAAGGGAGAAAAAGCACCATTTTCCCATGGTAAATAATAAGATTGCTAAGATGCTCATTGTCTGCTTGCCTTGCTATTTTGATATGGGGATTCTTCTGTATCATCGGGCAACGGGTACCCCGTTGGCGGTTCTCTATGATTCACATGTATTTACTATGATAAGAACTTACCGGTAACTAAAGTTGAGTAGCATGAGGAGTGACCCTCGTACTCAAGGGACATGAGATTTCCTGTTTATGGTCTGTCAAGCATATAACTCGTTGTGGACCTCACTTTCACCTTAACCATTTAAAGATGCTTATGATAGGGGCAATGAGAGCTCAAAGCTAACGAGTACCATACTTTCAGCATCTGGAAGCCTTTCAAACTTTTCAAAACCTTTTCACTTCCTTTGTTGAGTCACCACCTATTCTATGAGCACTTTCTTGAGAGCATAGTTGTCATTCTTAGTGTAATATGCTTAAATTTTGGATTAATTGTGTCATGACTTTGATGCTTGTATCTTTGATATCTTTACTTCTAGTCTTCACTTGAATTTGAGAGGTGCCTTGGCATTTATGTTTGCTCTACAATCAAAGGCAAGCGAGATACCACTCTATCATACCTTTTTATGAGCATTGCAATGTTGCTTATCTTTATGCTTCATGGTATTTATTATTTTTGAGTTGGAATCTCTTCATAGCTTGCAAAGACTATTGAGTGACCTTATTTGCATACTCCTTGTTATGAGTTGTCTAAGTACTTGATCATATGTTGAGAATATATACATCATATGAAGCAAATGTGTTCGTGAAAGTTTCTTTTATAGCACTCAGTTTTCAACTGAATTGCTTGAGGACAAGCAATAAGCTAAGCTTGGGGGGGGGGGAGTTGATACGTCCAAAACGTATCTACTTTCCTGAACACTTTTGCTATTGTTTTTCCTCTAAACTTGTGTGATTTGGATACAACTAACATGGACTGATGCTATTTTCAGCAGAATTACCTTGGTGTCTAGTTTTTGTGGAGAAAATCAACTATCAGGAAAAATCCTAGAAAATATGCCAAAAATCCTATTTCACCAGAAGACTCACAGAGCCAGAAGACGAGACGGAGGAGGGCCACAAGGGGCCCACACCACCTGGCTGCACGGGCCAGGCTAGGCCGCGCCTAGGGGTGGTGTGGCTGCCTCGTTCACCCCTCGGAATCCCTCTTTGCCTATAAGTTGCCTCTTGACCTAAAAACCAAGTGGGGTTCGAGGTTTTTCTAGAAAGAGTTCTGTTGCGCCGCCACCACCATATTCCACAAATCAGAACCAAAAACTCTATTTTGGCACCCTTACAGGATGGGAAATTGGAGGAGATCATCGCCATCATCATCACCATCGCTTCTCCATCGACCATCCATGATTCCCCCATCCATGATTGAGTAATCCCCCGCTGTAGGCCATGGGGATTATAGGGATTGGATGGGATCGTTCATGTAATGGCATCATATTGTTAGGGCATGGTGCCTAGTATCTATTATTAGTGCTTTTTGACTTTGTTGCAACTTGGTATGATTAATGCTTGTCACTAGGGACCGAGTGCCATGATTTGAGATCTGAACATGTTATTGATTCATTATGATAGTATCGTTTATGGTCTTACCTGCAAGTTGTATACACATATTTTTGTCTGGAACCAAAGGCCCCGAAGTGACAATAATCGGGATAACTGGAGGGGATGGCTTTGATGTGAGGATCACATGTTTTCACGGAGTGTTAATGCTTTGCTCCGGTGCTCTATTAAAAGGAGCACCTTAATTGCCAGTAGTTCCCTTGAGGCCCCGCTGCAAACGGGCTGGAAGGACAAAAGATGTTGTGCAAGTTCTCATTGCGAGCACACATGACTATATATGGAACGCATGCCTATGATTATTTAGTACTTGGATGCTTTATCTTATTTATCTGCAAATGCCCTATGTATTGATTGCCATATGAAGTGTCTTGTCCATCCAACTCCCGTCCATCCATCCCTATGCCTACCGCGCTTTAATCCTACTGTCTTTACTTTTACTACTGCTATTACTTTGCTATTGCTATTACAAAACTGTTGCTATTGATAAACTGCTGTGAGCAAGATTGTTTCCAGGTGCAACTGAATTTACAACTCAGTTGTTAAGGCTTATAAATATTCTTTGGCTCCCCTCGTGTCGAATCAATAAATTGGGTTTCACTTCCCTCGAAAATACAGCGATACACCCCCTATACTTGTGGGTCATCAGGAACTTGAAGTAATGAAGCAGAAAGACCGGATGCACGAAATAGGATAACAATTAAAGCAGCATCAGAATCAACTTCACAAACTTAGCCAGCAAGCTACCGGCCCATCTCAGGGGCACATGGTAGACGAAGCTGCCTTCGATGCTACCGGCCCATCCACTAATAGAAAAAGCAACATGGCTTCCACGGAGCTCCCCGGTGATGATGTTGATGATGCACTGGTGATGGCTCCTCTTTGCTACCCAGTTAACGATATCATGGAGATGACGCATTATGAGCTGCATGTGAAAGTGGTCAACATAACCATGAAGGTGGCAGTCGGCTATGCCTTACCATTAGTGGGATTGGTACCAACTTACCATTGTTGTCTGGTTCCACAGGGCTATGCTATTGCCGGGGTGGATGAAGTTATGGACGGATTCGCGCAGCTCAAGCTTGAATACCCTGTAGGTGAAGGGGATGTCACTGAGCTGGGAGAAGCAAAAAACATTACCATTCTATGGTGAAAGGAACACATCGTGCTTTCAAATCGGACGCCAAGGCCATCCACTCCTTAGAGAACAACTCCATTTCATCGCAGCCTCACCCGTCTCCAACGCATCAACCGTCTTTGCCATCGCTGCGACAGACACCGTCTTCACCACCACGTTAGCTGTCTCCAGCACGGCCATCTTCACCGCCGCTTCAGCCGTCTCCAGCACGGCCAACATCGCCGCTGCCTCAGCTGTCTCAGCACCTCCCAAAATTACTAAAGGGTTAGGGCCAAAACCGAAAGAGTAACCGATTACCGAAGCGTCTACCGGAGCCCCTCCCAAAACTACCAACGGTTTCTCCCAAGAGACCTTACGACTATACTGAAGAGGAGAATGTGGTGATCGCAACGGTTTCTCCCAAACGCAATAGTGGTTTGATAGCCTCAAGCGGACGAAAGAGCCACAGTTCCCCAGCACTAAAGAAGAAAAAGCCAAAGTGCAAAAAATGTTGAAGACCCTTCATCAACCCAAGCCAAGGTTGTCATCAGACTATGAATGCTAAATTGTCAAGTCACATCAGTCAATGGTGCGGTCGAAGAGCACTAGTGCAAGCGGGAATTCAGTTCCCCACTCGGTTTACAGAAAAACAAGGAATGCCCCTCGCTCAAAGTGATTTCCGATACCATGGTGGAGTCGAGCAAAGCTGCAAACGAGCAATATGATCCATATATTGTTGCACTGTATGGAGAAGCTGCCGCTGCTCAAGGTATGACTATTGCTCAGTACTTAGACCAGTTAGATTTCCCCGTGGCTGAGGAAGCATACAAATACGAGTTCGGAAACCTCTCGTCAGACCTGAGGACGTCAAGTATCTACCAACAAAAAATGCGAAGATTGCATAATTGGTACATTAAATCCACAAAGGAAGGGACAAACTAGATAGTGATCGGAGTTCGAAACGAGCATTACTGGTATGGAGATGACCAGATACTGATTGAATTTCCTGAACTACATCAGTTTTTCAATCAAGACGCCCTGACAAATCGATCGCCAGTGCCTACTGTCTGTAAGTATTATTTCTCTAATAATTAAGTCTCTAGTTAGCTCACCTCGTTTATATCGCATGTATAATCATACTCACTATGTTATGCAGACTGAAGATTCTCGAATGGAGAAGAGGACAAATCTATGGCATTGGGTTCATTGACCCATATTGGGTCCATGAAATTACTGTGACACTTAATCCCAAGGACAGAGAGGATAAAATTGTAATGGCTCTAAGGTTTCAAGAAACCAAAAGGGAAATATTATTACCTTCCAACTTTGAGTGAGTGTTATTGTTTTGTACACATTCTATTTCGCTTACTCGATGCTAAGTGTATAATTGATGAGTTGTGCATGCACAGATTCCATTATATTATGCTAATTATTTAACCTGACAATGGAGTAGTACAAGTCACGGACTCTAAATGTAAAACCCTTAAGAAGTGGGCCCCCATGCATGATATGCTCCAGTGGTAATTTCAGTCATTATAACACTATATCGGCAACTTTCATTCATTTACTGATATCAAGTAATTAATAAGTCATTTTATTCATTTTCTTTGCCGGGCAGCGCTTGGAAATGATTCACCAGCAAGGCTAAGGGTGCCTGGAAAGATAAGCTTAGATTTAAACCACTAAATGTAAGTACTACTAGCTAGATCTGCGCATTTCTTTGATTCTAGTTTCGATACCGTTATCATGCTTAATTATTATTATTTTGATTGAACTTTGTTCTCGTAAAGTGTCTGAGGCAGGAAGACGGAAATAACTTATGTGGATACTATGTCTGTGAGTTGATTCGTCAGATGACCTGTGAGAAGGGCAGAAACTTAGAACAAGTTCAAGTATGTAAACAATATTCAGAAATTTGTTTTATTACCATAAATTTTGTTTAGTTTCATTCATATATGCTGACTCATTCTTTTAAATTAGATTGAATGGTTGCAGGACCATCTTCTACCAAAGGATCGCACACTAGCCATCCAAGAGGAAATTGTGGGATTCTTAGATGTAGAGGTCCTAGATCCAAAAGGAGAATACTATCGGAAGATTATGATAATGTAATAGGGGTCATAAAAGACTTTATATTGTATATATGCATGAATATAATATATTCGATACTTGTTGTGTAATATAATCGGGATATTTTTTGTAATATAATGGTCCCCTTAAGACAGATGACACTTACCTCAACACTATGTTGTGAGGAATGCTTGTCCTCATAGTAGATGGTGCAAGGTTGATGTTACCGAAACTGGATTCGCATGGAGGCATGGTGCGTATTTGAGAGACATAACATGATGTCACAAAATAAATGCTGCCCAAAACAAAAAAAGGAAATAGATAAAGGGGAAACAAAATAAATGAAAAATATACAAAAAAATCTCTGTCGCGGCACAGAAAATGCCCAAAATGCTTCCACGGCAGAGACACATAGATCCCGGCTCGTATTACGAACTGGGACAAATGCCCCTCCCCCTTGTGACAGCCAGCGGCTACGTGGACCGCCCTTTTGTCCCAGTTTGCGGCCAAACCGGGACTATAGGTTTGGGGCTTTAGTCCCGATTTCCCCGTCCCGGATGGGCAATCTGGACAAAAGTCCCTTACAAACGAGGACAAAAGGCCCTGTTTCATGATTCTGTGGTGGATAATAAAAATTAGAATTTATTGGTTTGTATGAAAATAAAAAAATAATTTGCATTTATCTTGGTTGACTGGTATTTCTGGTATTAGAAATTTTGTTTGGCATGTGGTTCCTTCTAAAGGCTTGTTTGGAGGTATGGTTTTAGGGGTTAATAGTGATGTTTATGATGTGTTCGAATTCAGTCAAGGTGACTTCGATATTAGAATGTGTGTTACGCATACGATCACTAGATTTGTGTGGAACTTATTCTCTATGTATGGAGCTCCTCATGATTGTGAGAAGAGTAAATTCTTATTAAATTAGTTCAAGTGATTAGTTATAATAAGTTACCTTTTCTTATTAGGGGTGATTTTAGTATCATGAGAAGTTCTAGAGATATTAGTAAAAAAGAAAAGGTTGTCTAACTGGTCTACCATGTATAATGCAATTATAGAGCACTGGGCCTTGAGATATTTGGACTTGGTAGGCACGTGTTTACTTGATCAAATAATTGGACATATCCTACTTCTGAGAGATTAGATGGAGTTCTTGCAAACACAAAATGGAGGGCCAAATATGCTCTCATTTTTTGGAAAGACTCTACCTAGGATTGGTTCTAATCATGTTGATCTAGTTTTAGACTTTGAGAAGCCTAGGTTTTGTAAACTTTTTAAAAAATTGGGTTGTGCTGGTTTTGGAGAAATGATCGAAGAAAAGTAGTTAGTAAAGTCTGATATATTCTAGTTATGGTGGGCGGAATTTTTAGACTTCTGGTAGAACAGATCTACTATATTAAGGAGTATTTTGAAAGGGTGAATCTTAATTGGGAAGGTTTTAATAAGAGGAGTCTAGTTGAGCAGATTAACAATATTAGAAAGTGAGATAGTAGGTTTGACTTTGGATAATTATAATTAATTGGAGAGCTTGAAAGCTGAGCTAGCAGTTATTAATAAAGAGGAAGAGCTTAAATGGTTATATAGGTCTAAGGATAAAAGTTGCTAGAGGTGGAGTCTTTAACTTCTTATTTTATGGAAAATGCTAGTGGTAGGAGATAATGTATTTATTGAGGGGTACAGAGATTACAGATTTGAAGCTGATTTCTATAAGAACGTTTTTGGGTAGGGGGAGCCATGAACACTATATATTAGTCTTGTGGATCCCATGCCTTTTGTGCTATATGATTAGGATATGACTTTTCTGATTGAAACTTTTAGTCTAGAGAATATTAAATATACCGTGTTTTAGATGGAAGTGAATAAGTCTTTTGGTTCGGATAGTCTACCTATTGAATTTTCTCAACAGTTTTGGAACTTGGTTGGCCCTGATTTGCTAACTCTATTCAATGAGTTTTACCATAATAAACTAGATACTGCTAGATTTAACTATGGAATTTTTACCTTGTTATCTAAGGTCCAAGTGTTGGACATATGCTCTAGAGGCAAATAATAAAGGGTGTTTATTATCTCTCATTAGTTCATAATAGGTTTTGTACCATGCTATATTTTTATCAAACATTTATACACGTGTGGTATGTAAACGAACAAAGTCCCTAGTAGCCTCTTTTTGACTAGTTCATTTGTCAACCGATGATCAAGATTTTCCTGATCATGGACATTTATGTTAGTTGACAATGAGGGCATGTCATTAGATGAATGATGTGATGGACACATGTACCCAATATGTGTATTGTAACCCGATCAAGTCATAAAGTTCATTGTTGCAAGAATTAGGAAACGAAGTATCCTACTCCTTAGACCGTGAGATCATATCTAATCACTATCACTCGGGGCTATTTTCATTGCATCAACCGTCACACCATAATAGGGTGCTCATAAAGGTGTATCTCAGGTGGGATAGGTTGAGGCGTATGTATCAAGATCAGGATTTATTCTTCCGTGTGAACGGGAGATACGCCAGGCGCACTCGGTGACATCACATCCATAGGCTGCGTAGCGTATGACTAGGTCATGAGGTTGGAATATCATGAGAACGAGTTAAGCAGTGCTTGTTAGTAACGGAATGCAACTAGGTATGGTGATACCGATGATCAGACCTCGGACAATTCATGTATTATGACACACCCGGAATCATGGTTGAAAAATCAAGACCTTAGTCTAACATAATCCTAATCTAGAGCTCGAGGATATACATTGAAGAATTGGTAACAAAATAGTGACCCTAAGACACAAAAATTATTACATCAAGCTCATAACTGAGCAGAGAACTAAAATATTACAAGAAGAGGTCACTGACCACACACATCAAACAACAAAATGCAAAACATGCCAATAAATATAGCAAACTTAATAAATAGCCTAACAGGCCCAAAGCATAATGATGACGTCTTGATACGTTGTAAACGTATCTATAATTTTTGATGTTCCATGCTTGTTTTATATCTACTTTCTTATGTTTTGTCCATACTTTGGAGTATATTTACACATTTTCTGGAACTAACCTATTAACAAGATGCCACAGTGCCAGTTGCCTGTTTTCTGCTGTTTTTGGTTTCAGAAAAGCTAGTAAGTAAATATTCTCGGAATTGGACTGGACAAAATCCCAAGTCAATATTTTACCCGAAGCAATACGGAGTCCAAAGGGGAGACGAAGAGGGGAGCCAGGGCGGCCACACCCTAAGGTGGCACAGCCAGCCCTAGCCGCACCGCCACCTGGTGTGGGCCCCATGGTACTCCACCGACCTTGCCCCTTCGCCTATAAAAGTCTCCCGGGACGAAAACCCTAAGTACTCGATCAAAATTGCACGAAAGATTCTGTATTCACCACCATCTCCATTCCTAGATCGGGAGGGATCTGAAGCTCTTCCCGGCACCCTGTCGGAAGGGAGAGATCACCCTAGAGGCCTTCTTCATAACCATGACTGCCTCCGGTGTGATGCGTGAGTAGTTCATCCCTAGACTACGGGTCCATGTAGTAGCTAGATGGTTGGTTCTTCTCCTTTGTGCTACCATGTTTACATCTTGTGAGCTCTATTCATGATCAAGATCATCTATTTGTAATCCTACATGTTGTGTTTGCGTGGATCCAATGGATATTGAGATGCTATTTCGGATTGATTATTGATTCTATCATGTCTATGTTATTTGTGATCTTGCATTATTTCCGTTGTTAGTAGCTATCTTGGCCGAGTAGATGCTAGAAACTCCAAGAGGGAGTATTTATGCACGATAGTGGGTTCATGCCTCTAGGAATCTGGGGAAGTGACCGAAATCTCTAAGGTACTAGATGGGTAGTTGCTACTAGGGAGAAAACATCAATTCTTTGTTCATAGAACAATCGTATTAGTATATGCATGTATGCTTTCTCGATGTGTGCCAATTGCCCCGATGTAATTTGTTCACCCATCATGTCATCTATCTTAAGGGGAATCACCTCTAGTAAACTATGGACCCCGGTCCATTCTTTTACCATCAATCTACAAGGTATTTACTATTTTCTGTTTACTTTCTGCAAGCAATTACTATCTTCCACACAATACATTTAATCCTTTGTTTTCAGCAAAACCGGTGAGATTGACAACTTCACTATAAGTTGGGGGCAAAGTTTTGTGGTTATGTTGTGCAGGATTCCAAGTTGGAAACAACACCTTGGAGGTGTTTCCTTGCTCCTACTGGTTCGATAACCTTGGTTTCATAACTGAGGGAAAACTTCGTAATGTTCTCATCATACCTTCCTCTTGGGGTTCCCCAATGAGCTCGATATATTTTGAGCCATCAAGCAACTTTTTTTGGCTTCGTTTTCGGGGAGTCAAGGACATCTTCACAAGGGGAGTCCCTCATAACCAATCTCTTTACTTTTTTTTTGTTGTGCTTAGTTTATTTCTACTTTGTTTGCTTGTTTCTTTTATCAAAAACACAAAAAAATAGTTTTACTAGTTTGCTTCCTTTATTAAAAACACAAAAAATGACTACTCTTGAAAACACTAAGTTGTGTGACTTCACTAGCACCAACAAGAAAGATTTCATGTGCAAACCTATTGCTCCACCTATTCCTGAAGCTACTTTCTTTGAAATTAAACCTTCTTTGCTCAATATTGGTATGAAAGACCAATTTTCTGATGTTGGTACTGAAGATGCTACCGCTCATCTTAATAACTTTGTTGAACTTTGTGAGATGCAAAAACATAGGGATATAGATGGAGCTATTATTAAGCTTAAATTGTTTCCTTTCTCTTTGAGAGGAAAAGCTAAAGAATGGTTGCTATCCCTAACTAGAAATAGTATTGTTTCTTAAACTAAATGCAAAGATGCTTTTATTGGAAAATACTATCCTCCTGCTAAGATTATATCTATGAGAAGTGAAATAATGAAATTTAAACAATCTGATAATGAACATGTTGCTCAAGCTTGGTAAAGAATGAAATCTTTGGTAAACAATTGTCCCACTCATGGACTGACTGTTGGGATGATCATCCAAACCTTTTATGCATGACTGAATTATTCTTCAAGAAATGTACTTGATTCTGCTGCTGGAGGTACCTTTATGACCATTACTTTGGGTGCTGCAACAAAGCTTCTGGATAATAAGATGGTTAACTATTCTGAATGGCACACTAAGAGCGCTCCACAAGGTAAGAAGGTAAATTCTGTTGAAGAAACCTCCTCCTTGAGTGATAAAATTGATGTTATTATGTCTATGCTTGTTAATGGGAAAGCTCATATTGATCCAAATTATGTTCCCTTAGCTTGTTCGGTTACTCAAGAAGAGCAAGTTGATGTGAACATTATTAGAAATAATAATTTTAGAAACAATGCCTACAAGAATAATTTTGGTAACAATAATTAGAGGCCATATCCTCCCAATGGTAATGCTTATGGAAATTCCTACAACAATAATAGAAGTGCACCCTCTAAACTTGAAGTCATGCTTAAAGATTTCATTAGTAAACAAACCGCTTTCAATAAAAATATTGAGGAAAAACTCTCTAATGCTGAAAGAAGTATACCATCATTGTCTGAAGCACTATCTTCTTTGAATAAAATGGCTGTTAAACCTAAAAATATTGAAAATCCCTTTGCTCCTACTAATGCCATACAAGTTAGAATAGATGAAAATGTTAGACTGTTAGCTGAATTGCATGCTAAGTGGGAAAGAGAAGATGAAATTGCTAGAAATATTAGTATTTCTACTATCACCATCACTAATGTTGATGCTAGCAAACCACATTAAGTCCCCATTCCTTCTGCAACAATGCCTAAAACCAATGGAACCTTTTCTAATAAAAATGTTGAAATTCTTCAAAATATGGGAAACAATAGCTCTACTACTTTAGATGATAATTATGATTTTGATCTTGATGGTTTCAATATCTCTGAAGTAATTATGTTCCTACAAAAGCTTGATAAAAGTCCTAATGCTAGTGCTATGAATATGGCCTTTACAAAACACATTACTGATGCTCTTATAAAAATTAAAGAAGAAAAGATGAAACATAAAGCTTCTATTCCTATGAAATTAGAAGATGGTTGGGAACCAATCATTAATATGAAAGTGAATGATTTTGATCGCTCTTGATAGTAGTGTTTCTATTATGCCTAGAAATATTTATCAAATGCTTGATTTGCCACCATTGGAAGATTGCTATTTAAATGTCCAACTTGATGATAATGCTAAAATGAAACTCATGGGGAGTATTAATGATGTTCTTATTATGGTTAACAATGCCTATGTTCCCGTTGATTTCTATGTTTTGGATGTTGAATGCAATGCTTCTTGTCCTATTATTTTGGGAAGACCTTTTCTTAGAACTGTTGGTGCCATTATTGATATGAAAGGTATAGAACACTTCCCTCAGAAGAGAGATATCCTTTTGCCTCTCCTATTAAAACAAAATTTGCTCTTAATGCTTCTTCATTTGAGAATACTTGATTCTTGCTTCCTATGCCTAGCTCAAAGGCGTTAAAGAAAATCACTTATTGGGAGATAACCCAAATTTTGCTAGGAATATTTTGTTGAGTCTTGGCAGTTATTACTTAAGTAATAACCTCTCCCTATCATTTTTGTGTGATTTTTGTGCCAAGAGTAACCTCTAATGAGAGAGAAGTAAGATTTGGGAAAGTTGCTGTCCCAAAATAGATTTTTGAGCTTTAATTTTTCGTGCTTCTGCCTCAGGTTTTTAGATAACTTTCGTTAGTTCAACACTTTTCGATTTGAGCAATAGAATGTCTTCGAAAAAATTGGTTTTTACCTGCTGGTCTGTTTTAACAGATTTCTGCCATTATTTGCATTTGCCTCTTAATCTCTTTGTCTTTGAGTTCTCTCTGATCGTTTGAACTTTTTAAAGGAAGTGCTACAGTAGCTTGTGTTATAATGGAAGTTTTACTTGTGTTGAAACTAAACCAAAAGACTTATTATCTTGACTACACTAATGTTGCTAATGAAGATTGTGTGAAGTTTTATATGAAGGAAATTTTAAAGTGTAGGGAAGAACAATGTGATAAGATGAAGTATGGACAAAATATCAAGCTTGGGGATGCCACCCGTATCACCCCAAGAAATATTCAAGAAGTACAAGTGTCAAAGCTAGAAGATGCCCAAGGCATCCCCTTCTTCATCAATAAAAATTTCAGGTTTCTTCCAAACACTTCATTTTTATTGTTTCATGCACAATTGTTTTGTTCTTGTTGCGTCTTTGTTTTTAGTTTTTAGTTTTAGTTTGCTTGGTTTGCTTAAATTAAGTTGGCTGGACCCCTGCATTCATACATAGTTTCAAATAGGTTGATTTGGATTGGAAAAGAGTAGGAAAGTTCATGCTTAAGTGGTATAAAAGGAGCTTGTTTTTGACTATGGCCTAGGCTTTGTCATGTCATGCTTGATATTGTTTTGAGTTTATGCTTAGTGATTATTGCTGTAGCATGACTTATTACAAACAATTGAGATTGCTTAATGTGTCTTGAAAGAATCATGCGTTGTTTGAGCATATAAAAGCATAATACTGTGGTATTCTCCTTTGATGCTTTATTTGGGTTGACTTGGCGCATGCTCACACCATGTTAAGACTATACCAAGTCACCATAGCATCTATGATCATTTAGTTTTCGACTTCTAATATCACTTTACGCTTTAATTAATAATGTTTTGTCACTTTGCATGATTATGGCCATTATTGCTCTCTTAGTTGGTCGCTCCTAGTCTTTTGCTAGCCTCCATATCAAGTATGAGTTCCACTCATGCATCCAAATCCAAATAAAACCAAGTTATTCCAAAGAGTCCGCCATACCTACCTATTAGAATTTGCTATTCCAAGTATATTCATGTTTTTATCTACCTTCCGAATTAAACTTGTTATGTGAAAATTAGTGATTAAAGCTTCACGAACTTGATGACACACTTTACTTTTCTTGCACTTAATAAACTTGAACCATTGTGCCCATCTATGTTGCGTATATGCTTGCGTTTTGTAAGTTGTGAATTAACAGAACCATGTTATCATGGGGAACGCTTTCAACATTGCACTTTATTTAGTTGATATCATGTTCTTTTGCTTATGGATCCCGGTGGTGTGAAATGAAAGGGGAGCTTGTAAGGCTCATGAAGTTCGTATATGTGTTAGAGAAACGCCTGGGCAGCTGGTCTAAGCCATGCCTAATCATGGTGGAGACCTGCAGCGTAACCATAGTGAGCAATCTATGAAGCATCCTCTATAAAAAAAACCCTATGCAAATAGGAAAGAAAAAAAGAGAAAGAAAGAAACAAAAAGAAAACAAGAGGCATATGCAAATAGGAAATAAAAGGATGTTGAGATGCTCATTGTCTGCTTGCCTTGTCATTTTGATATGGGGAATCTTCCGTATCATCGGGCAAGGGGTACCCCGTTGGTGGTTCTCTATGATACACATGTACTTACAATGACAAGAACTTACCTGTGACTAAACTTGAGTAGCATAAGGAATGATACTCGTAAGTAAGGGGCATGAGATTTTCAGCTTATAACTTGTCAAGCATATCCTCATATTTGTTCACTTTAACCTTAATCATCTAAATATGCTTATGATAGGGGCAATAAGAGCTGAAAGCTAATAAGTACCATAATATTTGGAAGCTCTTTATGAGACTTGAATCCCTGCTTCCTTCTATGAAGGGTCTTTCTTTTACTTTTACGTTGAGTCTCCATCTTCTATCTTTATGCACCTATTGAGAGAGCATAGTGGCCATTCTTTGTTTAATGTGCATTGTCCCAAGACTTGTTGATTGATTTATAACTTTGAAATTTCTTGTTCTTAAACTATTTGTATCTAGTCACCCTTATGAACTTTGAAGGTGTCCAATTGATACGTCCAAAACGTATCTACTTTCCTGAACACTTATGCTATTGTTTTTCCTCTAAACTTGTGTGATTTGGATGCAACTAACACGGACTGACGCTGTTTTCAGCATAATTACCTTGGTGTCTAGTTTTTGTGCAGAAAATCAATTATCAGGAAAAATCCCGGAAAATATGCCAAAAATCCTATTTCACCAGAAGACTCCCGGAGTCAGAATACGAGACGGAGTGGGGCTCGGGCCTGGCCACACCACCTGGCCGCGCGGGCTAGGCCTGGCCGCGCCAGGGGGTGGTCTGGCCGCCCTAGGCACCCCTTGGTCTCCCTCTTCCCCTATAAGTTACCTCCTGACCTAAAAACCCAGGGGGGTTCGACGTTTCTCCAGAAAGAGTTCCGCCCCACTGCCACCCCCAGATTCCGTGATTCGGAACCAGAAACTCCGTTCTAGCACCCTACCAGGACGGGGAATTGGAGGAGATCATCGCCATGATCATCACCATCGCTTCTGCATCGACCATTCATGTTTCCCCCATCTATGAGTGAGTAATCCCCCGGTGTAGGCTATAGGGATGGTAGGGATTGGATGAGATCGTTCATGTAATGGCATCGGATTGTTAGGGCATGGTGCCTAGTATCTACTATTAGTGCTTTTTGACTTTGTTGCGACTTGTTATGCTTAATGCTTGTCACTAGGTCCTGAGTGCCATGATTTCAGATCTAAACATGTTATTGATTCATTATGATAGTATTGTTTATGGTCTTACCTGCAAGTTGTATACACACATTGTTGTCCGGAACCAAAGGCCCCGAAGTGACAACAATTGGGATAACCGAAGGGAATGGCTTTGATGTGAGGATCACATGTGTTCATGGAGTGTTAATGCTTTGCTTCGGTGCTCTATTAAAAGGAGCACCTTAATTGCCAGTAGTTCCCTTGAGGCCTCGCTGCAAACGGGTTAGCAGGACAAAAGATGTTGTGCAAGTTCTCATTGCGAGCACGTATGACTATATATGGAACACATGCCTATGATTATCTAGTACTTGGATGCTTTATCTTATTTATCTGCAAATGCCCTATGTTCTGATTGCTATATGAATTGTCTTGTCAATGCAACGCCCGTCCATCCATCCTTGTGCCTACCGCGCTTTAATCCTACTGTTTACTACAATTGTTACTACTGTCTTTACTTTTACTACTTCTATTACTTTGCTATTAGTACTACAAAACTGTTGCTACCGATAGACTGTTGTGACCAAGATTGTTTCCATGTGCAGCTGAATTGACAACTTAGTTGTTAAGGCTTATAAATATTCTTTGGCTCCCTTTGTGTCGAATCAATAAATTTGGTTTCACTTCCCTCGAAAATACTACGATACACCCCCTATACTTGTGGGTCATCAAGACTATTTTCTGGCGCCGTTGCTGGGGAGCATAGCTTTATTTGTCAAGTTCACTTGGAATCATTATTGTTCGCTGCCACCCATCCATCATGGGTAAGTATCGTGATGGCAAGGTTCCTATTTTACCATCCACTACAAGAAGAGGTATGGTTCTGAACACCTCTGTTGCTCTTGATTCACCATCTGTTATGAGTAAGTTTCTTACACCACCACATACACATGCTACACACACTGCTACTACTGCTAAATCTGAAACTTCTGATACTTATGATGCTGCTTCTACCGTGCTTGATAAGAGTGGTTCATTAGGTCCTTTCCTAGATGCTACGATTGCTAGAACTATAGCTGGAAATACCGAAACTCCTAATGAAGACACTACTACACCTGTTAGTTTACCAGAGTCTAGAGAGAGCTATAATATTGAAGACGGCTATATTGAGATGACCGATGAATTTATTAAAGAATGTCAACACACCCATGATAGGAGTGCTGCTAAGAGTCTCCTTGAGAGGCGTACTATAAAACCAAAATTGTCTCCTAATGCTAAGTTTGCTGCATCTCCCATAAACATTAAAGATAAGCATTATGATTTCTCTCTTGATCTATCTTACATAGCTATTGTCGAGAAAGAACCTTTTTGTGGGACTAAGAATGAAAGTGTGGTAGCACATATGACTGAGCTTTCTACCAAGAGTGGCCTATTTTCTGATGATATTAAGATGCGCACCTACTTTTTTGCTAAAATTTTCCCTTTTTCACTCAAAGGAGAAGCTAAAACTTGGTTTAATAATTTACCTCCTGGATCTATTGATAGCCCTGATAGCTTGATTAGTACCTTCCTGTAGAAATATTTTCCTCCTAGTGCTAGACATGCTATTTTGTAGGAAATTTTTATTTCAAACACGGAGAAAAAGTGATATTGCCTGAATCTTGGGCAAGGTTTTCTGCTTTGATTCATGCACAGGCTAGATGTCCTTTACCTAAGAATGAGCTTCTTGATATATTTTATAATGGACTAACTGAAGAATCTAGGACATACCTGGATAGTTGTGCTGATTGTGTTATCAGGAATAGGACTCCCAAGGAAGTTGAGGAATTAATGGCTAAAATAAGCAAGAATTATGAAGATTGGACTCCTCCTGAACCAGCTATACCTGAAACAATTTTACCTAAGGCATATATACCCGCGCATATACCAACATCGAAGAAGAGGGGAGTTATTGAATTAAATGATGAAGTGATGAAGGAAGCCAAGAAATTGCTTAAGGAGGAGGGAATTAAAGCTACAGATGTCAAGAATTTACCTCCTATAAAAGAATTATGTAAGCCAATTCCCCACTCATCCACTATTTTGATGAAGGTGACATCCCTTACTCTAAACCTCCTCATCAATGCTTAGAAGAATTCGATATTTTTATTCTAAGCAAGATAATTTTAATAAAAGGGTGCAAAATCATCTAACGGAAAACACTAGAGTTATTGTTGAGTTGAAGGATATTGCGGAAAGGACCTCTATTGATGTTAAAATGCTTGTTAAACATTTTCAAATGGTTCAAACTCAAAGAGATCAACTTATTAAAGTACAAAAAGACTTGCTAGTTAATGCTGCCAAAGAAAACCAAGCTTCTGAAATTAGAACTAGAAGTGGTGCTGCTACCCAGGATCCTCTATATCTCGAGGGGCATCCCAAAAGAATTGAGCAGGATTCTCAACAAGCTAAAAATAGTAGTACTACTCGTAAGAAAAGAAAAAAGAAACATAAAACTATTGTAGAGCCCTCTGAACCTGCCAAAGATCCTAATTGTATATATGTCTCTAATGCTGAAACTGAAAGTGGTAACGAAGAAAATGATGTTCCTAATAAAGAAAAAGTTGAAGAAGAACCTGAAAAGCACACTAAGAATACTAAATACACTAAAGAAGATTTTGTTGCTAAGAAACATGGTAGTGAAAGAGAACCTTGGGTCCAAAAACCTATGCCTTTCCCTGATAAGAAACACAAGTCAAAGGAAGATGAATAGTACAACAAGTTTTGTGAGTGGATGAAACCTTAACTTTTGCAAATTCCTTTGACTGATTCTATTAAATTGCCTCCTTATTCAAAGTATATGAAGGATATTGTCTCTAATAAAAGGAAGCTCCCTAATGAAGAAATTTCTACTTTGCTTGCTAATAATTCCTTTAATGGTAAGGTTCCAAAGAAACTTGGAGACCGAGGGATTCCAACTATTCCATGATCTATTAAAAATAGTTATGTTAGAACTGGTTTGTGTGATTTGGGAGCAGGAGTTAGTGTTATGCCTTTTTCTCTCTACAAGAGACTTCAATTGGAAAAACTAATACCAACTGATATATCTTTGGAAATGGCTGATAAATCTACTACTATTCCTGTTGGTATATGCGAGGATGTACCTCTTCAAGTTGCTCATAAGTGCTTGATATTAACTGATTTTGTTGTGCTTGAAATGCCTGAAGGTGATAATATGTCTATTATTCTTGGGAGACCTTTTCTTAATACTGCAGGAGCTGTTATTAATTATAATCGGAAAGGTCACTTTCAATGTTAATGACAAAGAGCATACTATCTATTTCCCCAAGAAGATTGATAGGACTTCTGGTTTAAATTCAATTGAACATGTTGAGGGCATTCAAGTTGTAGAAATATATTGTCCCATACCAAGAGAAAAATTTGAAACTATTATGATTGGGACCATTGTTATCAAGGTTGAGGTAACATAATCATTAGTGGAATACAAAGTTTTGTTTCATATAAAATTGTTTTGGTAACAAGACCTGATCAACCTTATTAACAAAAGGATTTTAATGAACAAAACAATGTTTTCACCATGATTATCTCCGTTTATTTCTATTCTATCCATTTTATTTTTACTTTTGTTTAGTTTATTTTTCTGTTGTTAGTTGCTTTCATGTTAGAGTGTCTTAGAACCTCTGAAGTTCTAGCTTTTTTTAGTCGTTGCATCATTCTAGAAACTTTTTTCTATCAGAAAATCATTCATCTATCCCTGAAAATTGCCCGAAGATAAAGTGTCTCGAAAAATTCCAGAAAATTCATATTAATTTTTTACATGAAAAAGGGGTAGAGGAGTGCCTGGAAGGTACCAGGGGGCCCACCAGGAAGGCACACCATCTGGTGGCGCGGCCCAGGGGCACGCCTGCCCATGGTGTGGGCCACCCCTGGCCCTCCACTCATTCTCTCACTTCCCACTACTCTCTCTCTCTCTCCCGAGAAAACACCAGTTCATTGCTCAAAATCGCGTTCTTGCTGTTATTGCCCTCGATTTTTCGATCTCCTAGCTCAGCCCATCTTTGTTGCTGAAATTTGGAGCATTTGTTCTCCGGTATGTGACTCCTCCGCTTGTCCAAGTAGATTTGTGTTTAGTGGAGTATATCTTGAGTATTTTGCTGCTGTAGGTGACATGTTATGAGAGCTTGTAAACTTGTTCAATGCTTAGAGATATAGTTTTGATGCATGTTTAGGCCTCTATAAGTCCCTATGAGTAGTTCCCTTCATTATATATTCACTTTGCAATCACTTGTTTAAATGGATGTTTAAAATTTAATAATAGAATATGAATGAACAACAACTCAATCAACATGAACTGAGGGTGGTTCACCGTGAGGAGGAAGTTTTTCCTTCCATCTATCCATGCTTCGAGTTCATGAGGGCTACAGGAATTTCCCAGGACTTCCATACTTTGGTTGCTAATGCAAGATTGGAGCACTTTGTGGAAGATGAACCTTGTCAATTTTTGAAACTAACTATGTCTCTAGTGCAGGACTTTCGGTTTAGTCACTCTTTGCCTAACCCCATGGTCCACTACAAAATTTACAATATAGCTGTCGACCTTCCTCTTGATGACTTTTCTGTAGCTATTAAGGTACCTCGGTGGGGATCGTGTGGAAGGATTAAAGAGCGACATGCACCACTCATGGACTTGTATGCAGAGATTTGCCAAGGGAGCAACTTCTCCAAGGAGAGCGAGAAAATCCATAACATTCATCTCCCGTCTATTCGCTACTTTGCTTACTTTATTGCCAAGTGCGTTCTTGCTAGGAAAACTGCCAATAAGTTATCTTCATATGATCTAGCATTCATCTCTGTTGCTCTTAAACGAGATATGACTTATAATTTGGGTGCCTTGATAGCTTTACGCCTTGCTGCTAACCGCGAGAAAGGTGGAATTTGTGGAGGCCTCATTGCTCCTCGTTTATTAGCGTTGCATGGTTTAGTGCCTCATCATCTACACATAGAAAGGCTTGACCTTAATTCCATGATACAGCATAAATTTGTTTCTTCTTGGGCTAATTTGAGTGAGTTGTCTGATGAAATAACCTTTCTCAAGGCTGGTTGGAGAAGGAGTAAGTCCGAGCGATTTATTCTTTTGCCTGCACCTGTTTGTTTAACCTTGATACCAGGGTAGGATGGTAACTCACCGAGGAGGAGCTTGATACGTACTTGGGAGAGCTCTCCCAACAGGAGGAGGATAATAAAAGAGAGTTTAAAGATGATTCGGTCCAGCCCTCGAGTGAGGGGGAGTCTTCATATCAGCAGCCTACCTATGATTGGGGAGCTTCTTATTCTTCCCATGGGCCTACTCACAATCATTCTTACAATGACCCGCCTGCTTGGAACCCTTACTCCTATTTGGATTGATACCCACTTAGGCCAAAACCCTAAGCTTGGGGGGGAGGTACACCGACATGACACTCATCTCCATATCATGTTTCGTCGGTACTTTGTATATTCATGTTTCGTTCTCTTTTTAGTTTTCGTTCTCTCTTTGTTTTCGCCTCCTAAAACACAAAAAGAAAAAAAATATTTCTGTTGTTTCTCTTTGTTTGCTTCTTCTTCTTTTTGCCTTGGTTTGTTTTTCCCTTTTTGCTTTGTTTGAACTATCTGAAAAACCCAAAAAGATTTTGCTTTGCTTGTTCTTCCTTTTTGGTTCTTGCTTTTAAAATTCAAAAACACCAAAAATATTTGTTGTTCTTCTTTGGTTTTGTGAGTTTGTTGCAGGGTTTAGCAGTCCTCAGTGGAATTTTTTAGCTTATAAATTCTCAAGCATATCCTCTTAGTTGTGTCACTTTAACCTTAACCATTTAAAGATGCTTATGATAGGGGCAATGAGAGCTCAAAGCTAATGAGTATGATACTTTCAGCATTTGGAAGCCTTTCAAACTTTTCGAAACCTTTTCATTTCCTTGTTGAGTCACCACATGTTCTATGAGCACCTTCTTGACAGCATAGTTGTCATTCTTAGTGTAATGTGCTTGTCTCAAAACTTGATTAATTGTGTTATTACTTTGATGCTTGTATCTTTGATATCTTTACTTCTAGTCTTCAATTGAACTTCAGAGGTTCCGTGGCATTTATGTTTGCTCTACAATCAAAGACAAGCGAGATACCACTCTATCATACCTTATTATGAGCATTACAATGTTGCTTATGTTTGTGTTTCATGCTACTTATTATTTTTGAGTTGGAATCTCTTCATAGCTTGCAATGACTATTAAGTAAACTTAGTTGCATACTCTTTATTATGAATTGTTTGAGTAGTTGATCACATGCTGAGAATATATACATCTTATGATAGCAAATGTGTTCGTGAAAGTTTCTTTTATCGCACTCAGTTTTCAACTGAATTGCTTGACGACAAGCAATAAGCTAAGCTTTGGGGGAGTTGATACGTCCAAAACGTATCTACTTTCCCAAACACTTTTGTTATTGTTTTTCCTATAAACTTGTGTGATTTGGATGCAACTAACATGGACTGACGCTTTTTTCAGCAGAATTACCTTGGTGTCTAGTTTTTGTGCATAGAATCAATTATCAGGAAAAATCCCGGAAAATATGCCAAAAATCCTATTTCACCAGAAGACTCCCGGAGCCAGAATACGAGACGGATTGGGGCTAGGGCCTGGCCACACCACCTGGCGGCGCGGGCTAGGCCTGGCCGCGCCAAGGGGTGGTCTGGCCGCCCCAGGCACCCCCTCGGTCTGCCTCTTCGCCTATAAGTTGCCTCCTGACCTAAAAACCCACGGGGGTTCGACATTTTTATAGAAAGAGTTTCGCTCCGCCGCCACCACCAGATTCCACCATTCGGAACCAGAAACTCCGTTCTGGCACCCTGCCAGGACGGGGAATTGGAGGAGATCATCGCCATCATCATCACCATCGCTTCTCCATCGACCATCCATGTTTCCCCCATCTATGAGTGAGTAATCCCCCGCTGTAGGCTATGGGGATGGTAGGGATAGGATGAGATCGTTCATGTAATGGCATCGGATTGTGAGGGCATGTTTCCTAGTATCTACTATTAGTGCTTTTTGACTTTGTTGAGACTTGTTATGCTTAATGCTTGTCACTAGGGCCCGAGTGCCATGATTTCAGATCTGAACATGTTATTGATTCATTATGATAGTATTGTTTATGGTCTTACCTGCAAGTTGTATACACACGTTGTTGTTTGGAAACAAAGGCCTCGAAGTGACAACAATCGGGATAACCGAAGGGAATGGCTTTGATGTGAGGATCACATGTGTTCACGGAGTGTTAATGCTTTGCTCCAGTTCTCTATTAAAAGGAGCACCTTAATTGACAGTAGTTCCCTTGAGGCCCCGCTGCAAACGGGCTGGCAGGACAAAAGATGTTGTGCAAGTTCTCATTGCGAGCACATATGACTATATATGGAACACATGCCTATGATTATCTAGTACTTGGATGCTTTATCTTATTTATCTGCAAATGTCCTATGTTCTGATTGCTATATGAATTGTCTTGTCCATGCAACGTCTGTCCATCCATCCCTATGCCTCCACGCTTTAATCCTACTGTTTACTGCAATTGTTACATCTATCTGTACTTTACTACTGTTGTTACTTTACTATTGCTACTACAGAACAGTTGCTACTGATAAACTACTGTGAGCAAGATTGTTTCTAGGTGCAGCTGAATTGACAACTCAGTTGTTAAGGCTTATAAATATTCTTTGGCTCCCCTTGTGTCGAATCAATAAATTGGGTTTCACTTCCCTGGAAAATACAACGATACACCCCCTATACTTGTGGGTCATCACCTATGCATTTATGTTTTGCTACACTATGAGGGACAAGCTGAATACCATTCTCATTATGTTTTCTATATGTGAAACAAACAAACGTCTTTCAAAGCATTGTTATTCATGATTTTGTTTGTACCTTTTCATGTTATAACATAGTTGATATGTCTTATTGTGAGAACTATATGTTTCATGTCTACGTTAAAGTACGATGATCCCAGCTATCAATGTTTTACAAATACCTTGATCAAGATTATGATGGTGCATGTCACCTCAAAAATCATTCTTTTTTATCACTTACCTACTCGAGGACGAGCAGGAGTTAAGCTTGGGGATGTTGATACGTTGTAAACGTATCTATAATTTTTGATGTTCCATGCTTGTTTTATATCTACTTTCTTATGTTTTGTCCACACTTTGGAGTATTTTTACACATTTTCTAGAACTAACCTATTAATAAGATGCCACAATGCCAGTTGCCTGTTTTCTGCTGTTTTGGTTTTAGAAAAGCTAGTAAGGAAATATTTTCAGAATTGGACCGGACAAAAGCCCAAGTCAATATTTTACCCGAAGCAATACAGAGTCCAGAGGGGAGACAAACAAGGGAGCCATGGCGTCCACACCCTAGGGTGGCGCAGCCAGCCCTAGCCGTGACGCCACCTGGGGTGGGTCCCCTGGTACTCCACGACCTTGCCCCTTCGCCAATAAAAGTCTCCTGGGACGAAAATCCTAAGTACCTGATCAAAATTCCACGAAAGAGTCTGTAGCCGCCGCCATCTCCATCCCTAAATCAGGATCTGAAGCTCTTCCCGGCACCCTGTCGGTAGGGAGATATTACCCTAGAGGCCTTCTTCATCACCATGACTGCCTCTGGTGTGATGCGTGGGTAGTTGATCCCTCGACTACGGGTCCATGCAGTAGCTAGATGGTTGGTTTTTCTCCTTTGTGCTACCATGTTTAGATCTTGTGAGCTCCGTTCATGATCAAGATCATCTATTTGTAATCCTACATGTTGTGTTTGTGGGGATCCGATGGATATTGAGATGCTATTTCAGATTGATTATTGATTCTATCAAGTCTATGTTATTTGTGATCTTGCATGCTTTCCATTGTTAGTAGCTATCTTGGCTGAGTAGATGATAGCAACTCCCAGAGGGAGTATTTATGCTCGATAAAGGGTTCATGCATCTAGGAATCTGGGGAAGTGACATAAATCTCTAAGGTACTAGATGTGTTGTTGCTACTAGGGAGAAAACATCAATCCTTTGTTCATAGAACAATCGTATTGTTTACTTTACACACTTTGCTTAATACAAATATTTGTTGCTAGCAACTTAATACTAGAGGGGGTTCGGATGATAACCTGAAGGTGGATTATTAGTCATAGATGCAGTTGGATTACGGACTATGTATAATGTTGTAATGCCCAATCAAATCTCGTAGGAGTCAAGATGATTAGTATATGCATGTATGCTTTCTCGGTGTCTGTCAATTGTCTTGTTGTAATTTGTTCACCCAACATGTCATCTATCTTAAGGAGAATCACCTCTAGTGAACTATGGACCCCGGTCCATTCTTTTACCATCACTCTGCAAGCTATTTACTGTTTTCTGTTTACTTTCTGCAAGCAATTACTATCTTCCACACAATATGTTTAATCCTTTGTTTTTAGCAAAACCGGTGAGATTGACAACCTCACTGTGAGTTGTGCAGGATTCCAAGTCGGAAACAACACCTTGGAGATGTTTCCTTGCTCCTACTGGTTCGATAACCTTGGTTTCATAACTGGCGGAAAACTTGCTGCTATGCTCATCATACCTTCCTCTCGGGGTTCCCCAACGAGCTCGATATATTTTGAGCCATCACGTCCCAGCCCATAGATTCCAGGCTTTGGGGAACACTTACTCTACTCGTCAGTATCAATGTCATACCAAATTCGTCTTTGGGGAACACTTACTCTACTACAAAAATATCAACGAAACAAGGGTGAGTACAGGGTGTACTCTGCAAGACTTATGTTTGCTAGAGTTATTTTGCATAAAGCTATCTTTTCTTATAAAACAAGAGGGAGTAGAATCTCGACTAATAGATCATCTTAAAAGGGATAAGAGAGCAACATATCCAACTATAATCATCATCGTATCCACCAAATCATCATCATCTCTCAACCAGGATCACCCCTAGTACACATGATGAAGTATACTTAAGCACACATTGATCTGCGAAGTTTTATGACTTGGTTAAAGTTCTTTATGATCTTCACATCCATTCCCAAGTCGTCTATAACTATGGACACGGATTTTAGGAAATATTTAACCCAAAAGGGGTGTACAACTTTACTAGCATGCACCAAACGATACTTAACGTCACTTAACACACTTCCTTGGTGTGCTGGCAGAGGGTGGTCGACCAAAAACTTTACCTTCCTTTCACCTAAACCATTAGTCACCAAAGGGGTTCCGTCTTTGATAGTCGGCTGCACTCTCATCTTGGTCCCAATCTCTATGTCCAAGACTCTAGAGTCTATCCCTACAGAGCCCTCCTCCGTCGACACACCCTTTATGATGCACCATCTTCACCATCCAAAATGCAAATGCCAACTCCAAATCCAAACTACGGACTCATGGATCAAACTAGGCAAGTTAGGGTCAGGGGGTTCCCAAGCCCCCGTGTGGCTGTCTTACTTCTGAAGGCAAGTGAGGGTCAGGGGGTTCCCAAGCCCCCATGGAGCTGTCAAGGGAATGTGTTTTCGTCCACTCTCCGGCTGTTCTATTTAAAGGGCTATGACCTGATTCTGGGCATGGACTGGCTCAAGGCTTGTGGCGACCTGTGGATCAGCTGAGAAAAGAAGACACTGCGTTCCTGCCACAATGGAAAACGCATCACATTACGGGGAGTAAAAGACATAACTGACAGTTGTTTAGAGATTTCAGGATAGCAGCTCCATCGGTTGTTCCGTTCTGGTGAACTGGCACAGGTAGTGCAACTCTGTCCAGTACATGAGGCTATGTGGAAAACGACACACACGAAGCATAGCAGCTGTTCTGAAGAATTTTGACCAATGTTTTGCTTAGCCTTCAGGGCTGCCGCCCCACCGCAACTATGACCACAAGATCAACTTACTGCCAGGCATCAAACCGGTCAGTGTTAAGCCATAGCGGTACATGCCACAATAAAAAGACAAAATTGAGAGACAGATCACCAAAATACTGAAGAAAAAGATCATCAAACCGAGCCACCGCCCATTTGCATCACCAGTGTTGCTAGTCAAGAAGAAAGATGGATGCTGGTGCTTTCGCGTCGATTACCGCCACCTCAACGCAGTGACTGTGCCAGACAAATACCCCATGCCGGTCATCAATGAGCTGCTCGACGAATTGGTAGGCGCAGCTTTCTTCACCAAGCTCGACTTGCGCTCGGGTTACCACCAGATTCGGCTGGCAGAAGAGGATGAGCTGAAGTCCGTGTTTTGCACACACAGCGGGCACTACGAGTACCGCGTCATGCCATTCGGCCTTTCTACCGTGCAAACAACCTTCCAATAAGCCATGAATCAAGTGTTTGCCAACTAGATTCACAAATTTGTGTTGGTCTTCGTCGATGACATCCTCGTGTACAGCAAAACGATCGAGGAACACGCTCGGCATCTCGAGGTAGTTTTCCATCTGCTTGCACACACCCAACTGTTTGTGAAGAAGAACAAGTGCTCGTTTGCGAAAACCTCCTTGGAGTATCTTGGCCACATCATCAACCGCGATGGCGTGGACACCGATCCAGCCAAAATTGAGGCAGTCAAAACATGGCCATGGCCCAGTGATACATTGCAAATGTATCTATAATTTTTGATGTTCCATGCTTGGTTTTATCCACTTTCTTGTGTTTTGTTCCAACTTTGGAGTACTTTTCATATGATTTCTTGGACTAACCTATTAACAAGAGCCACAGTGCCAGCTGCCTGTTTTCTGCTGTTTTTGGTTCCAGGAAAGTCAGAAAATGAATATTCTCGGAATTGGACGGGACAAAAGCCAAAGTGCCTATTTTTCCGGAAGTGATCAAGTGCCAGAATACGAGACGGAGAAGGGCCAGGGAGCCACCACACCACCTAGCCGCGCGGCCAGGCCTGACCCGCGCCAGGGGGGTGGTGTGGCCGCTCCCGGCACCCTCTCGGCCTCCCCTTCCGACTATAAGTTGCCCTCGAGACGAAAACCCTAAGGACCTGATCAAAAATCCACGAAAGATTCTGTAGCCACCGTCATCTCCATCCCTAGATCGGGAGGGATCTGAAGCTCTTCCCGGACCCCTGCCGGAGAGGGGAATTCTAGAGGCTTTCTTCATCACCATGCAAGCCTCCAGTGTGATGCGTGAGTAGTTCATCCTTGGACTACGGATCCATGTAGTAGCTAGATGGCTGGTTTCTCCTTTGTGCTTTCATGTTTAGATCGTGTGTGCTCCGTTCATGATCAAGATCATCTATTTGTAATTCATACATGTTGTGTTTGCGGGGATCCGATGGATATTGAGATGCTATTCAGATTGATTATTGATTCTATCATGTCTTTGTTATTTGAGATCTTGCATGATTTCCGTTGTTAGTAGCTATCTTGGCCAAGTAGATGCTAGCAACTCCAAGAGTTAGTATTTATGCTCGATAGTGGGTTCATGCCTCTGCTATCTGGGGAAGTGACAGAAATCTCTAAGGTACTAGATGTGATGTTGCTACTAGGGAGAAAACAACAATCCTTTGTTCATAGAACAATCGTATTGTTTACTTTACACGCAGTTCGTAAAGCAATAATCTGTTGCTTGCAACTTAATACTGGAGGGGGTTCGGATGATAACCTGAAGGTGGATTACTAGTCATAAATGCAGTTGGATGGCGGTCTATGTATTATGTTGTAATGCCCAATAAAGTCTTCGTGGAGTCAAGATGATTAGTATATGCATGTATTGCTTTCTCGGTGTTTTTCAATTGCCCCACTGTAATTTGTTCACCCAGCATGTTATCTATCTAAGGAGAGCCACCTCTAGTGAACTATGGATCCCGGTCCTTTTACTTTACATACAATATACAATCTTTTACTGTTTTGTGTTTACTTTCTGCAAACTTTTACTTCTTTCCATTCGATACGTTTAATCCTTTGTTTTCCGCAAAACACGGTGAGATTGACAACCTCATTGCAAGTTGGGGACAATGTTCTGTGGTTGTGTTGTGCAGGTCTCCACGTTGATACTAGCACCGGTAGTGCGCCTTGCCAAAGCTCAGCTAGTAACACATTTGAGGTGTTTCCTTGCTCCTACTGGTTCGATTAAACCTTGGTTTAATAACTGAGGGAAACTTGCTGCTGTGCTCATCATACCTTCCTCTTGGGGTTCCCAACAAGCTCTACATCAACACCACGCACCAAGCACTTTTCTAGGCGCCGTGCATTGAGCCATCAAGCGATTTTCTGGTGCCGTTGCCGGGGAGTCAAGGACATCTTCACAAGGGGAGTCCCTCATAACCAATCTCTTTACTTTGTTGTTTTTGTTTTGCTTAGTTTCTTTTTGCTTTGTTTGCTTGTTTTGTTCTCCAAAAACACAAAAAAAATTAGTTTTACTTGTTTGCTTTCTTATTTGAAAACCCAAAAAAATGAGTACTCTTAAAAACACTAAGTTGTGTGACTTCACTAGCACCAACAACAATGATTTTATGAGCACACCTATTGCTCCACCTGTGGCTGAAAATACTTTCTTTGAGATAAAACCTGCTTTACTCAATCTTGTTATGAGAGAGCAATTTTCTGGTATTGGTAATGAAGATGCAGCTTCCCATCTAAATAACTTTGTTGAACTTTGTGAGATGCAAAAGCATATGGATATAGATGGTGATATTATTAAGCTAAAATTGTTTCCTTTCTCTTTGAGAGGAAACGCTAAAGAATGGTTGAATTCCTTAACTAGGAATAGTATTGATTCTTGGACTAAGTGCAAAGTTGCTTTTATTGGAAAATACTATCCTCCTGCTAAGATTATATCCATGAGAAGTGAAATAATGAAGTTTAAACAACTTGATAATGAGCATGTTGCTCAAGCTTGGGAAAGAATGAAATCTTTGGTAAATAATTGTCCCACTCATGGACTGACTGCTTGGATGATCATCCAAACTTTTTATGCAGGATTGAACTATTCTTCAAGGAACCTATTGGATTCAGCTGCTGGAGGTACTTTTATGACCATCACTTTGGGTGCTGCAACAAAACTATTGGACAGTATGATGGTTAATTATTCTGAATGGCATACCGAGAGAGCTCCACAAGGTAAGAAGGTAAATTCTATTGAGGAAACCTCCTCCTTGAGTGATAAGATTGATATTATTATGTCTATGCTTGTTAATGGGAAAGCCCATATTGATCCAAATAATGTTCCTTTAGCCTCTTTGGTTGCTCAAGAAGAGCAAGTTGATGTGAACTTCATAAGAAATAACAATTTTGGCAACAATGCTTATGGTAATAATGCTTATAGGATACATTTTGGTAACAACAATTATAAGCCATATCCTCCCAACAATGGTAATGCTTATGGAAATTCTTACAACAATAATAAGAGTGCTCCCTCTGAACTTGAAGTTATGCTTAAAGAGTTTATTAGTAAACAAACTGCTTTCAATAAAACTATTGAGGAAAAACTCTCTAATGCTGAAAGAAATATAGCATCTTTGGCTGAAGCTCAATCTTCTTTGAATAAAATGGCTGCTAAACCTGAAACTAATGATAATCCTTTTGTAGCCACTAATGCTATACAAGTAAGAATTGATGAAAATGTTAGACTATTAGCTGAATTACATGCTAAGTGGGAAAGAGAAGATGAAATTGCTAGAAACATTAGTGTTTCTACTATTATCACCACTAGTGTCGAGGCTAGTAATAGTTCTACTACCTTAGATGATAAAGTTGATTTTGATCTTGATGGTTGCAACATCTCTGAAGTTATTAAGTTCCTACAAAAGCTTGCTAAAAGTCCTAATGCTAGTGCTATGAACATGGCTTTTACAAAACACATTACTGATGCTCTCATAAAGATTAAAGAAGAAAAGATGAAACATAAATCTTCTATTCCTATAAAACAAGAAGATGGTTGTGAACCCATCAATAATATGAAAGTGAATGACTTTGATTTCAAAGCTTTGTGTGATCTTGATAGTAGTGTTTCTATTATGCCTAGAAGGATTTATGATATGCTTGATTTGCCTCCTCTTGAAGATTGTTATTTGAATTTCCCACTTGATGCTAATGCTAAAACGAAACTCATGGGGAGACTTAATGATGTTCTTATTATGGTTAATAACTCCTATGTCCCCGTTGATTTCTATGTTTTGGATGTTGAATACAATGCTTCTTGTCCTATTACTTTGGGAAGACCTTTTCTTAGAACTGTTGGTGCCATCATTGATATGAAAGAAGGCACCATTAAATATAAACTCCCGCTCAAGAAAGGTATAGAACACTTCCCTAAAAAGAGAGAAAAGATTTCTTTTGCTTCTCCTATGAAAACAAAATTTGGTCTTAATGCTCCTTCATTTGAGAACACTTGATTCTTTCTTTGCTTCTTATGCCTAACTTAAAGGCGTTAAAGAAAAGTACTTGTTGGGAGATAACCCAAGAGTTTTAGTTGAGTCTTGGAAGTTATTACCTCTGTAATAACCTCTCCTTATCCTTTTTATTTGCTTTTTGTGCCAAGAGTAACCTCTAATGAGAGTGAAGTAATGATTGGGAAAGTTGCTCCCCCGAAACAGATTTTTGTGCTTCACCGCAAAATTCCTGAGAGATCTCTGTACGTTATATTGAGCTGTAATTTTTTTTGCTTCTGCCCCAGGTTGTTATCTAACTTTCGTTAGTTCAACACTTTTTGATTGGAGCAACAGAAGGTCTTAGAAAAAAATCTTCTTTACCTGCTGGTCTGTTTTGACAGATTTCTGCCATTTTCTGCATTTGCTTCTTGTTTGTTCCTTCTTGAGTTCCTTTGGGGAATTGAGCTTTTTGAGGGAAGTGCTACAGTAGATAGTGTTCTAATGTAAGTTTATTTGGTGTTAGAACTGAACCTTAAGACTTATTTATCTTAAGTGCACAAATATTGCTAATGAGAATGTGTGAAGTTTTGTATGAAGGAAAATTTTCAGCTGTATGGAAGGAAGGAGTAATGAGATGAAGGATGGACTAAAGCTCAAGCTTGGGGTTGCCACACGTGTCACCCCAAGAAATATCCAAGAAGTACAAGCGTCACAGCTTGGGGATGCCCAAGGCATGCCCCTCGTCATCAATAAAAATCCCAGGTTTCTTCCAAACGCTTCATTTTTATTGTTTCATGCACAGTTGTGTTTTTCTTGGAGCGTCTTCTTTTTCGTTTTTGTTTTGGTTTTTAGTTTGCTTGGTTTTCTTAGTGTTCTGAAGAAGTTGGTTGGACCCCCTCTTTCATACTTTGGTTTGCAAATAGTTTGGTTTGGTTTGGAAAAGAGTAGGAAAGTTCATGCTTATGTGGTAAAAAGAGCTTGTTTTTGACTGTGGCCTATGCTTTGTCATGCAATGCTTGATAATGTTTTAGCTTGATGCTTAGTATTATTTGCTGCAGCATGACTTGTTATAAACAATTGAGGTTGCTTAATGTGCCTTGGATGAATCACGCATTGTTTTAGCATATTAAAGCATAGTATAGTGGTATTCTCCTTTGATGCTTTATTTGGGTTGACTTGGCGCATGCTTACACCATGTTATGACTATCCAAAGTCACCATAGCCTTTATGATCCTTTAGTTTTCAACTTGTAGTATCACTTTATGCTTTGATCAATGATGTTTTGTCGCTCTACATGATTATGGCCATTATTGCTCTCTTAGTTTGTCGCTCCCAGTCTTTCGCTAGCCTCCACAACAAAGTATGAGTTCCACTCATGCATCCAACTCCCTAAACCAAGTTCTTCCAAAGAGTCCACCATACATACCTACTAGCTTATGCTATTCCAAGTATATACATGCTTTTGTTTACCTTCCACTTGTTATGAAAAAACTAGTGATTAAAGCTCTCACGAACTTGATGGCACACTTTACTTTACTTGCCCTTAATAAACATGGACCATTGTGTCTTCTATGTTGTATATGCTTGCACTTATTTGTCAGAAATTAGCAGAACCATGCTTTCATGGGGAACGCTTTCAACATTACACTTGGTACTTGTACCTAGTTGATATCATGCTCTTTTGTATATGGATGTCGTCGGTGTGAAATGAAAGGGGAACTTGTAAGTCCATGGAGTTATGTATATGTGTTAGAGAAACGCCTGGGCCGCTGGTCTAATCCATGCTGACATGGTGGAAACCTGTAGCGTAACCATAATGAGCTGTCTATGAAGCATTCTTCTTATAAAAAAAGAGTCCTATATTGAGAAAAAAAAGAGGAAAGAGAGAAAAAATCACCATATTCCCATGGTAAATAAGAAGAATGCTGAGATGCTCGTTGTCTGCTTGCCTTGTCATTTTGATATGGGGATTCTTCCGTATCATCGGGCAAGGGGTACCCCGTTGGCGGTTCTCAATGATACACATATACTTACGATGACACGAACTTACTGGTGACTAAACTTGAGTAGCATGAGGAGCGACCCTCGTACACAAGGGACATGAGATGTCTGACTTATACTTCGTCAAGCATGTACACCATAGTTTGTTCACTTTAACCTTAATCACTTCAAGATGCTTATGATAGGGGCAATGAGAGCTGAAAGCTATAAGTACCATAATTTTTGGAAGCTCTTTATGAGACTTGAATCCCTACTTCCTTTTACAAAAGGCCTTTCTTCCACCATTATATTGAGTCTCCACATTCTATCTTTATGCACCTACTTTGAGAGCATAGTGGCCATTCTTAGTTCTATGTGCATTGTCCCAAGACTAGTTGATTGATGCATAACCTTTTACTGCTTGTTTGAAACTATTGTATCTAGTCACACTTATGAACTTTGAAGGTCTCCTATGCATTTATATTTGCTACTCTATTGAGGGACAAGCTGAATACTTTTATGCTATGTTTTCTTTATGTGAAACAAACAAACGTCTTGCAAAGCATTGTTATTCATGAATCTTTTGTTTGTGCCTTTTCATGTTGCACCATACTTTCTTTGCTTGTTGCTAGAACTTTGTCTTTCATTTTATGATTGAAGTACTATGATCCCAGCTTTGTGTATTTTGCAAATACTTTGATCAAGTCTTTGATGGTGCATGTCACCCTCAAAATTTATTTCTTTTTATCACTTACCTACTCGAGGACAAGCAGGAGTTAAGCTTGGGGATGTTGATACATTGCAATTGTATCTATAATTTTGATGTTCCATGCTTGGTTTTATCCACTTTCTTGTGTTTTGTTCCAACTTTGGAGTACTTTTCATATGATTTCTTGGACTAACCTATTAACAAGAGCCACAGTGCCAGCTGTCTGTTTTCTGCTGTTTTTGGTTCCAGGAAAGTCAGAAAATGAATATTCTCGGAATTGGACAGGACAAAAGCCAAAGTGCCTATTTTTCCGGAAGTGATCAAGTGCCAGAATACGAGACGGAGAAGGCCAGGGAGCCACCACACCACTTGGCCGCGCGGCCAGGCCTGGCCCGCGCCAGGGGGTGGTGTGGCCGCTCCCGGCACCCCTCGGCCTCCCCTTCCGATTATAAGTTTCCCTCGGGACGAAAACCCTAAGGACCCGATCAAAAATCCACGAAAGAGTTTGTAGCCGCCGTCATCTCCATCCCTAGATCGGGAGGGATCTGAAGCTCTTCCCGGCATCCTGCCGAAGAGGGGAATTCACCCTGGAGGCTTTCTTCATCACCATGCAAGCCTCCGGTGTGATGCGTGAGTAGTTCATCCTTGGACTACGGATCCATGTAGTATCTAGATGGCTGGTTTCTCCTCCTTTGTGCTTTCATGTTTAGATCTTGTGAGCTCCATTCATGATCAAGATCATCTATTTGTAATTCATACATGTTGTGTTTGCGGGGATCCGATGGATATTGAGATGCTATTTCAGATTGATTATTGATTCTATCATGTCTTTGTTATTTGAGATCTTGCATGCTTTCCGTTGTTAGTAGCTATCTTGGCCAAGCAGATGCTAGCAACTCCAAGAGTTAGTATTTATGCTCGATAGTGGGTCCATGCCTCTGGTAATCTGGGAAAGTGACAGAAATCTCTAAGGTATTAGATGTGCTGTTGCTACTAGGGAGAAAACAACAATCATTTGTTCATAGAACAATCGTATTGTTTACTTTACATGTAGTTCGTAAACCAATAATCTGTTGCTTGCAACTTAATACTGGAGGGGGTTCGGATGATAACCTGAAGGTGGATTATTAGTCATAGATGCAGTTGGATGGCGGTCTATGTATTATGTTGTAATGCCCAATCAAGTCTCAGAGGAGTCAAGATGATTAGTATATGCATGTATTGCTTTTCGGTGTTTGTCAATTGCCCCGCTGTAATTTGTTCACCCAGCATGTTATCTATCTAAGGAGAGCCACCTCTAGTGAACTATGGATCCCGGTCCTTTTACTTTACATACAATCTACAATCTTTTACTGTTTTGTGTTTACTTTCTGCAAACTTTTACTTCTTTCCATTCGATACGTTTAATCCTTTGTTTTCCGCAAAACGTGGTGAGATTGACAACCTCATCGCAAGTTGGGGACAAAGTTATGTGGTTGTGTTGTGCAGATCTCCACGTTGCTACTAGCACCGGTAGTGCGTCCTGCCAAAGCTCAGCTAGTAATACCTTTGAGGTGTTTCCTTGCTCCTACTGGTTCGATTAAATCTTGGTTTCATAATTGAGGAAAACTTCTGGCTGTGCTCATCATACCTTCCTCTTGGGGTTCCCAACGAGCTCTACATCAACACCACGCACCAAGCACTTTTCTGGACGCCATGCATTGAGCCATCACCCAGCACGGTCAAATTACTGCGTGGATTTCTCAGGCTCGCGGCATACTATCAGAAATTCATCCACAATTTAGCTGCGATTAGCCAACCACTCACAAATCTGCTGAAGAAGAATACGTAGTTCATATGGACAAAGTATGAGCAGGAATCGTTCCAGGCACTCAAGGAGGTTTGGTGGCGGCACTGGTGCTCGCACTACCAGACTTTGAACAAGAATTTGTATTGGAAACAGATGCGTGTGACAAGGGGATTGGGGCGGTGCTGATGCAACACGGATATCCAATAGCATTCCTGAGCAAATCACTGGGGCCCAAAAACCAGACACTCCACCTACGACAAGGAGTGTTTGGCCATTCTCATGGCAATCGAGCGATGGCGCTCCTACCTGCAGCACCGGCCGTTCGTGGTGCGTATAGACCAGCGCAGCCTGGTGCATCTCGAAGACCACTGCATAGCTACACCAATTCAGCAGAAAGTATACTTTCGTATGATGGGTTTCCAGTACAAGGTGGTATACAAGAAAGGGGCTTAGAATCGAGTTGTCGATGCCCTCTCTCGCCGGCCAGCTGACGAGGATTTCCATTCCATTTCCACCATCACTCCACGTTCGTTGGAAATTATCGTCGAGGGCTACACCAAGGATGAGCAGGCTCGACAACTGCTGACGGAACTCAGTGTCACACCAGACAACAAACAGGGGTACGCGTTGTGCGATGGAACCATCAGCTACAAGGGGCAAGTCTGGCTAGGCAATCACAAAGCTGCACAGGACGTTGTGCTCCCTGCGATGCACAACAGCGGTCTAGGAGGTCATTCTGGCAAGTTGGCAACATACCAGAAGATCAAGAACATGTTCTCGTGGCCGCGCATGCGGCGCGACATTGAGGAATTTGTTCAGCGCTGCACTGTCTGGCAACAGGCAAAGTCTGAGCACTACAAGCTCCCTGGATTGCTGAAATCTCTCGCAATACCATCTGAAGCATGGCACACGATCAGCCTGGATTTCATCGGAGGGATTCCCATATCATAGCAGTACGATACCATGCTGGTGGTCATAGACAAGCTGACCAAATATGGGCATTTCATCCCAGTGAAGCACCCCTTCTCTGTCATGTCAATAGCTAGACTGTTCTTGGACAATATCTACCAGCTGCACGGCATGCCCTCTGTCATCATATCTGACCAAGACAAAGTATTCACCAGTGAATTCTGGCGCCAATTGTTCAAAATGGCTGATACGGTGCTCAACATGAGTTCCTCCTACAATCCTCAGACAGACGGCCAGACAGAGCGGCTCAATCAAAGCCTGGACACCTACCTCCGTTGCCTTGTTCATGCCACTCCACACAAATGGTCAGCTTGGCTTCCCCAGGCAGAGTACTGGTATAACACTAACTTCCACTCTGCCCTGGGAAAATATCCATTCGAGGTCCTATATGGGCACAAGCCACGCCATTTTGGCATTCAGAACACGCTGCTGCCAGCGGTGACTGGTGTGGAACACTGGCTGCATGAGAGGCAAGCTCTTATTTCGGTCTTTAAGCACCACCTCCAGCGTGCTCAGCAACGCATGACAGCGCAGGTAGACAAGAAGCGGATGGAACGCCAATTCTTAGTGGGCGAGTTCGTTTACCTGCTCCAGCCATATGTGCAACCAACAGTTGCACAGCGGTCATCACATAAGTTGGCATTCAGATACTTAATTTGGACCCTTCAAGATCCTAAAGAGAGTTGGTACCGTCGCATACAAGCTGCTCTTGCCCTCCGGACCGCGCATTCACCCGGTGGTGCACGTCTCCCAGCTAAAACGTGCTCTCGGTGCCTCTGACTCGGTGAGTGCCACATTACCCACAAACCACATAGCTGACACTCCTACTGTGCAGCCATGTGCAGTCATTGGGGAGACATTCATTCGCCATGGACGCAAGCTGGTTCCGGGAGTGCTCGTCTAGTGGAGCGATCTGCCGCCATCCTGCACCACCTGGGAACACCTCTACGCCGTCGTGAAAGCTTTTCCAGCATCACCAGCCTGGGGACATGCTGGTACACAAGGGGAGGGCATTGTCATGGCCCACCACATGCCAAAGGCCTTGGCAGTGATGCGAAGAAGAGACAGACCGGGAGATAGGCAAGGCCCACATGGCGACACCAAGGGAGGCCCAACCGTCAGCGAAGACCGACTGCACCGTCCAGTCTTATAGACGCTACAGGAGTAGGAACAGGGCAATGAAGATCTTGTAACTAAACCCGAGTCTAGAACTCGTATCTCTCTCTCCCTCACCGATGAACTCACGAGTTCATCAGGTTTCCGTCCTCCTAGCGTGACGTTGGGGCTTGTATCCTGTGAATTCGAATCAAGAGCTTATATCCGAGTGGCTGTACCATGACAATCTATTTATTAATCAATTTTATTGATGTTTCAGTTCGCTGCGAGTAGGCCGGCGGCTAGATCCGCTCGAATAAAGCCTTGTAGATTGGTAGCTAGTTGTTTGTAGCACGAAGATCTTCCAACCCCAATGCTATGTAGAATATGTGTAGAAGGGAAAGATGCTCGAGTACTACCAAAAAATGGAGACTTTTTCATGATAATCTCCTTTTTTTGTATTTTCTCTAGCCAAAATGACAGGAAATCAAGGGCTTCTCTCTGAAGAAATGGAATTTTGTATCTTAAATATAATGGATAAAAATGGAATTTTATATCTAAAATATTATGGAAATTATTACTTTTTTCTAGTGAACAAAAAGATTTGTTAACAATGATTGTCATTAACTTTTGTGCCGCTCGTGTATCAATCACATCATAAAAATGCGCGGCACCTTGCCGTTATACGGCACAAAGATTCCGCCGTCATTTTAATGTACTGAGGCACATCCAATGTGGCGCTGCGCTAGCGCTACCTCGGCGGAAGATGATCGCGATGCAATTTTCCCGACGCAATTATGCCTGGCGAAATGAACAAATAACCAGGAGCAGATCAGCTTCCATGTGATCCACCCCGTGTGATCCTAAGCTGAATAGGGCTAATCACGTCAGAAAGTTCATTGCTCAGATCTTCCTGTCTCAGGGAGGCCATCGCGGCCAACACATGGTGCACAACTCGCACTTATTGTGGGCGCGGGGGGTGGAGCCCACCCTGTTCATGCCGAAGACATGTGTTCTACATGTGATCTATGACGAGGACTGGACGGTGTGCGAGCTGCTGCTGATGGCCGACGCGTGTGCAGTGTGCCACCAGGGCGTGGTGGGCACGGACCTTCGGTAGGAGGACTCACATGTCCCCGTTCGTGTTGTTGCTGCAGCTGTATTATCGATGAAGCTCGCATATGCGAGCTGCTTGGTTGCCCTTAAGTGCAACCCGGACTGCCAAGGTCGAGGGGTGTTATAGTCGTACGAATACCCTCACCTAATCAAACTGCACATAGTCCTCTTGAAACCCTTCACATTCCATTCCCGATGAATCCTAATTCTACACAAACACCGTACACCATGCCTATGTGGCTGCCAGATTGTTCTTCCATAACCAAGTAAACTTGACATTTCAGATGATGGTGAATTCAATATATAGACCGGATGTGTGATACATCGTGAAGGATTTCTCCCTCAAACTTCTCAACCTGCCTCCACTGGACTTTCACCAACCAACTCTATCATGTCTTTACTATGCAGATCGCGAGTAAGGACAAACAATGGTCACATATTTATCCAATGATATGTCCTTTGTAAAGAAAGAAGAAATGCTCATGTTTATTTATATCTTAAACTACAAACATTTCAGTTATTTTTCTAAACTCACCATCCTTCCTATTTCCAACGCTTCATGTAAAACCAGTTCACTAGACTTCCTCTTCAATGTAGCATATCTTTTTCAACGTAAGGTCCGACCCATGAACCTTCAAACCCGACCTAGTGGTGCATTTGCATCTTGTCCTCCAACTTTTCTTTTATAATTCAGATCTTTCTTATAACATATTTGATGACATAATCTCACTTAGTTACTTAAACAGTTCAAATATTCACATGACAAAAAGCCCGCACAAACATGATTTCCTAAGCCGAACAAGAATATTACTTCCTCTATTTCAAATTAGTTGTCGAAGTTTTTTTAAATGAGAGAACCTACATAATTAAATATGTCTAGATACATGCACATATAAACAAAATCATACGGGTAGAGGTGTAGTAGTAACTACGTTTAGCAGTAGTAGAAAAATTAGTTTTGACATTATTTAACTTTATGGCTGGTGAGTAAGTGATGCTGGCAAGAGAGAGATTTTTAATGGTTCTGTAGTGGAGAATAAGTTAGACTTTATTGGTCTATCTGAAACTAAAAAAGAGAATTTGACTTTATCTTGGTTGAGTCGCATTTCTAGTAGAAATTTTGTTTGGCATGTGGTTCCTTCTAAAGGCTAGTTTGGAGGCTTGGTTTTAGGGGTTAATAATAATGTTTATGACATGTTCGAATCCAGTCAAGGTGACTTCCATATTAGAATGCGTGTTACAGATAAGATCACTAGCTTTGTGTGGAACTTATTCTCTTTTTAGGGAGCTCCTCGTGATTGTGAGAAGAGTAAATTCTTATTAAGTTAGTTCAAGTGATGGCCAAGCACCATCTTGTTTGAAAAACAATGGATGTTAGTGTTTGTGAAGGCATGGTGGAGTAATATGCAAAAGGAAATATATTTCTTGAACACTTGGCTTGACGATTTGTCCGAACTTGTCCTAAACTGCCCTAAAACCCTAAATTTTAGCTGTCTACGTACCAAATGCATGACCAAGCATGCCATCATTGCTCATGTCAGTGATATAAGTGTGTGGTGTGTCATTGTGAGCCATTGTTCCAAGTTTGAAGCAATTCCTCAATTGTCTTGCCGCTAGCCCGTCGGGATAGACGAGTTACACCCTACTACCATAAACCGAAGCTGGCAAGTTGATACGTCCATAACGTATCTATAATTTTTGATGCTTTTATGCTAATAATATGCTTTTGACACTCCTTTTTTTATAAAGTTTATGATTTATTTGGACTAACCTACTAATAGTTGAAAAAGTGCACAATGTTCTTGTTTTACACTTTGATGTGTAGGAATTACCAAAAATACAAGTGGAAACCTTGTTGGAGTCAAATTGTGATTTTTCTAGAAATTCTGTCTCATAACTCTTTTTGAAGATGATCACTTTTCAGGTCGAAGACGGCGTCAAACGGAAAACTCTTCAGCTACAAAGTTGTTGGAAATTTCACGACAAACGTTCTGGACATAAAATTTAGCTGATTTCGTGTCCGGACAGACCTTTTAGGCTCGATTTACTACAGCACAAGATGGGGGTGACAGGAATCCGAGAAACTATATAAAGGGAGGAAACCTAATTCGTCCAGGGCATCTCCATCCACGAATTTGCAGCCACCAAAGCCACGTTTTTGCCTCCCCATGGATCCCATCTCCATGGGGGAGGGCTCCCAAGAAGCCATGAAGGAAGGGGGCTAAGGGGCGATGCCCCCCCATGATACCGGCGGTGGGAAAGGAGTCCCCCGCGCCACCGCCGACGCCGCCGCTTCCCTCTTCACCATCTTCACCGCCATCTCCATCACCTAATCCTCCTAGTATGCAGTGGTTCATCCTACCACACACTTCTATACCGTCCTATGTAAACATGGTGTTTGATGCTATAAGTTATAATCCTATGATCTATGTCATGTTTGCATAGTTTTATTTGTTCTTAGATTGAATGGTTGTACGTCTTTGGTTCATTAGAGTTGTATGTTGATATGGTATAGTCCTTTGGTGTCTATTATATTTGTGCGCGCATGGATTAAACATCATAGGTTTGTAGTATGTGTAAGAGTAAGGGGAAAGTTCTGCCGGAGTGACATAAACCTAAGGACGCGAACCAGAATGTTGCACGTATGTGAGTAAGAGGACCATTAAACTTAAGACTATGGTTCGGGAAACCTTAATGCATTGATTAGTACTTACGGATGTTTGCTAAAAATCCAATCATATAATACATGTAATTCCAAGTAGTGAAGCGTATGTATATTTAGCCTCTCCCACATAGAAAACTCCATCGAAGACAATGAACTATAGGATTGGATTGACTTGGCGCATGCTCACACCATGTTATGACTATCCCAAGTCACCATAGCCTTGATGATCCTTTAGTTTTCCACTTGTAATATCACTTTATGATTTGATCAATGATGTTTTATCGCTCTGCATGATTATGGCCATTACTGCTCTCTTATATGTCGCTCCTAGTCTTTTGCTAGCCTCCGTAACCAAGTATGAGTTCCACTCATGCATCCAACTCCTTAAACCAAGTTATTCCAAAGAGTCCACCATACCTACCTACTAGCTTATGATATTCCAAGTATATTCATGTTTTTGTTTACCTTCCAAATTAAACTTGTTATGTGAAAATTAGTGATTAAAGCTCTCACGAACTTGATGGCACACTTTACTTTTCTTACATTTAATAAACTTGAACCATTGGGTCCTTCTTTGTTGCGTATATGCTTGCGTTTTATAAGTTGAAATTAGCATAACCATGTATCATGGGGAACGCTTTCAACATTGCACTTATACTTTGTACCCCGTTGATATCATGTTCTTTTGCTTATGGATCCCGGCGGTGTGAAATAAAAGTGGAACTTGTAAGATCATGGAGTTTGTATGTGTGTTAGAGAAACGCCTGGGCCGCTAGGCTAAGCCATGCCTAATCATGGTGAAAACTTGCAGCATAACCATAATGAGCACTCTATGAAGCATCCTCAATAAAAACCTATGCAAATAGCAAAAAAAAAGATCGCTGAGATGCTCATTGTCTGCTTGCCTTGTCATTTTGATTATGGAATAGCTCATGTATCATGTGCAAGGGGTACCCCGTTGGCGGTTCTTTATGATACACATGTACTTACAATGACAAGAGCTTACTGGTGACTAAAGTTGAGTAGCATGAGGTTCGGTCTTCGTAAGTAAGGGGCATGAGATTTCGGTTTATAACTTGTCAAGCATATCCTCTTAGTTGTGTCACTTTAACCTTAATCACTTCAAGATGCTTATGATAGGGACCATGAGAGCTGAAAGCTAATAAGTACCATAATTTTTGGAAGCTCTTTATGAGACATGAATCCCTACTTCCTTCTATGAAGGCCTTTCTTCCACTTATATGTTGAGTCTCCACCTTCTATCTTTATGCACCTACTTTGAGAGCATAGTGGCCATTCTTATTTCTATGTGCATTGTCCCAAGACTTGTTGATTGATGCATAACTTTGATATTGCTTGTTTTAAACTATTTGTATCTAGTCACTCTTATGAACTTTGAAGGTGTCCTATGCATTTATGTTTGCTACTCTATGAGGGACAAGCTGAATGCCACTATGCTATGTTTTCTTTATGTGAAACAAACAAACGTCTTGCAAAGCATTGTTATTCATGAATCTTTTGTTTGTGCCTTCTCATGTTGCAACATAGTTGCTTTGTCTTATTGTTAGAACTTTATCTTTCATGCGATGTTGAAGTACTATGATCCCAGCTATCAATGTTTTACAAATACTTTGATCAAGTTTATGATGGTGCATGTCACCTAAAAATTATTCTTTCTTTTTATCACTTACCTACTCGAGGACGAGCAGGAGTTAAGCTTGGGGATGTTGATACATTGCAAATGTATCTATAATTTTTTATGTTCCATGCTTGGTTTTACCTATAGTCTTATGTTTTGTTCCAACTTTGGAGTACTTGTCATAGACTTTCTTGGACTAACCTATTAACAAGATGCCACAGTGCCAGATGCCTGTTTTCTGCTATTTTTGGTTCTAGGAAAGTCAAAAAATCAATATTCTCGGAATTGGACCGGACAAAAGCCAAAGTCGATATTTTACCGGAAGACTCACGGAGCCAGAAGACGAGACAGAGAGGGTCCAGGGGCTGGCCACACCACCTGGTGGCACGGGCCAGGCCAGTCCGTGCCAGGGGCTGGTGTGGGCCCCTCCGGCACCCCCTCGGTCTCCCTCTCGCCTATAAGATCCTCTCGATGCATAAACCCTAAATCATCAAGCCTCCAGCCACGAAAAGTTCCGTAGCGCCGCCGCCACCGAAGGGGAGATTCGGGGGACAAAAAGTCTCTGTTCCGGCACCCTGCATCGATCTCCACCGCCATCTCCATCGCCATTGCTGATTCCCATGATGAGGAGGGAGTAGTTCTCTCTCGAGGCTAAGGGTTCTACCGGTAGCTATGTGTTCATCTCTCTCTCTATGCGTGATCATATTGTGATCATGAGCTTATAATCTATAGATCTACCTTGCTACTCAAGTGCTTTAATAGATCTCTGCTCTCCCCGTGTGTGTGAAAGTGACAGCGTGCACACCATGGTGGCACTTAGGCTAGAGATTGCAAAATTTGTTATGAGTTATATTTGGAGTTGCATGTTTCTATGAAATTGTGGTGTTTGTTGGAACTATCTAGTGCTCAAGGTGACAGTGTGGAGTTTTCTAGATGGGAAAGGCTTAATTTGAGGTGTGTTGTTATAGCCCTACCATGGATTAGAGTGTCCAACCGGAGAGTAGTTAATAGTAGTATCATAAATAGAAGATATTTATATGAGAGTGTTCACTAGTGAAAGTATGATCCCTAGGCCTTGTTTCTAAGCATTGAAACACCGTTTGCAATTAGATCTGTTACATGTTTTCTAGCTTCTATCTTTATTTCAGTTTTACTTTAGTCTTTTCCGCCACATCAAGCTATGTTCTATCACTGTAACCACTTATAATTATCCATACCTCTTGTATTTCACAATCTCTTCGCTGAATTAGTGCACCTATACACCTGACAAGCGTATGGGGTGTGTTGGGGACACAAGAGACTTCTTGTATCTTGATTGCAGGTTTGGGTGAGAGGGAATACCTTTGACCACTTCCTCCTTGAGTTCGATAAACCTTGGGTGATCCACTTAAGGGAAAACATGCTGCTGTTCTACAAACCTCTACACTTGGAGGCCCAACAACTGTCTACAAGAATAGAAGTGCGTAGACATCAAGGATCGGGGTCCATAGTTCACTAGAGGTGGCTCTCCTTAAGATAGATAACATGCTGGGTGAACAAATTACAACGGGGCAATTGACAAACATCGAGAAAGCATACAAGCATATACTAATCATCTTGACTCCTTTGAGATGCGATTGGGCATTAGAACATTATACATAGACCGCCATCCAACTGCATCTATGACTAATAATCCACCTTTAGGTTATCATCCGAACCCCCTCTAGTATTAAGTTGCAAGCAACAGATAATTGCATTACGAATTGCGTGTAAAGTAAACAATACGATTGTTCTATGAACAAAGGATTGTTGTTTTCTCCCTAGTAGCAACAACACATCTAATACCTTAGAGATTTATGTCACTTCCCCAGATTACCAGAGGAATGAACCCACTATAGAGCATAAATACTAACTCTTGGAGTTGCTAGCATCTACTTGGCCAAGATAGCTACTAACAATGGAAAACATGCAAGATCACAAATAACAAAGACATGATAGAATCAATAATCAATCTAAAATAGCATCTCAATATCCATCGGATCCCCACAAACACAACATGCAGAATTACAAATAGGTGATCTTGATCATGAACGGAGCTCACAAGATCTTAAACATGAAAGCACAAAGGAGGAGAACCATCCATCTAACTACTACATGGACCCGTACTCCAGAGATGAACTACTCACGCATCACACCGGAGGCTTGCATGATGATGAAGAAGGCCTCCAGGGTGAATTCCCCTCCCCGGCAGGGTGCCGAGAAGAGCTTCAGATCTCTCATGATCAAGGAATAGAGATGACGGCGGCTACAGACTATTTCGTGGATTTTTGATCGGGTACTTAGGGTTTCCGTATCAGAGGCAATATATAGGCGGAAGGAGAGGCCGAGGGGGTGCCTGGGCTGGCCACACCACCCCTGGTGCGGGCCAAGCCTAGCCGCACGGCCAGGTGTTGTGGCCGCCCTCTATCCCTTCTCCGTCTCGTATTCTGTCTCCAGGTGTCCCCCGGTAAAATAATAACTTTGGCTTTTGTTCCGTCCAATTTCGAGAATATTCATTGTCTAACTTTCCTGGAACCAAAAACAGCAGAAAATAGGGAGCTAGCACTGTGGCTGTTGTTAATAGGTTAGTCCAAGAAATCATATGAAAAGTACTCCAAAGTGTGGACAAAATACAAGAAAGTAGATAAAACCAAGCATGGAACATCAAAAATTATAGATACATTTGCAATGCATCATGTGCGCCATCGATTGCATAAAAATCAAACCAAATTAAATGAATGCTTACCCCATGAGTTTTGCACTTGTAAAATACCCAATCATCGTGGTCATCGGTGCCAGAGACGTGCCTATTGACGATAACGCCGCAGTCGGAGAAGTGAACCAGGGGAATATAGAGCCACTAAGCTATGCCGACGTGCGGGATGACCTTGAAACAGACATGGCGGCCACTAAGCTATGCCGACCAGGGCGAGAACTCCAACGACATATGGCTCCGGCGATAGCGAAACAATTCTTTTGGGAATATGTGTGAGGATGTTAGGGTTTCTGTTTCTCTTATAAATAGCCAGGCCACATTACCTGGGTGTCTTATTTGGCTGGCCTTCATAATTTTATTGTTCTTGTAAAACCTTAGTGCTATCCCTGCACCGAGATGGATTTCCATAAACTAGGGCAACCACCGCCATCTACTCTTACTATCATCTAGAGTCTCACATAAGAATTTGACTAGAAATGCACCACTGATGCCAAACTAAAAGAACCATTTCTAAGTACGTGAAACTTTCACCAATGTAATGCAGCTTATCATTAATTTTAACCCATTAGCAACCTTGCTCAAAAACCCCAAACACAGATACAATCTCCAGATTTCATTGTCCTCCCTTTATGCCACCATTCCTGCAAGTACACACCCAGAGAACGTATGCGTAGCATTAAAAATATCAGGACCAAACCAGGTTAAACACGAAACATCATTCTTAAGCATAAACATTATATTGTTCAAACACTAGTTCAACCACACGAACAAACTGGATCAAGTTCAACACATCACAGAAAAAGATAGTCCAAACATACCACCTGATGTCTATGCACTTCTATTCTTGTAGACAATTGTTGGCCTTTCCCATCTAGAAAACCCCACACTATCACCTTGAGTACTAGATGAGTCCAACAAACACCACAATTTCATAAAGACATCTAACTCCAAATATAACTCATAACAAGTATTTGTAATCTCTAGCCTAAGTGCCACCATATTGAGCATGCTGTCACTTTCACATACATGGGGAGAGCAGAGATCTATTAAGCACTTGAGTAGCAAGGTAGATCTACTAGATTACAAAGCTCATGATCTCAATAAGATCATGCATAAAGAGAGAGATGAACACATAGCTACCGGTAGAACAATTAGCCTCGAGAGAGAACTACTCCCTCCTCATCATGGGAATCAGCAATGGTGATGGAGATGGTGGTGGAGATCGATGGAGATGGCTCCGGGGGCACTTCCCCATCCCGCCAGGGTGCCGGAAAAGAGACTTTTTGTCCCCCGAATCTCCCCTTCGGTGGCGGCGGCGCAACGGAACTTTTCGTGGATTTCTGATTGTCGATGTGTGGTTTTGGTATCGGGAAGCTCTTATAGGCGAAAGAGGCAAGGTTGGTGGCCGGCCAAGGGGCCCACACCATGCCCTGGCACGTCCTAGGTGGACTCGCGCCATGGGGTGGTGTGGCCACCCTGTGCCCCCCTCTGGCTCTCCTTCTTGCTCCGTGAGTCTTCCGGGAAAATAGTAACTTTGGCTTTTGTCTCGTCCAATTCCGAGAATATTCATTTTCTGACTTCCTGGAACCAAAAACAGCAGAAAACAGGCAACTGGCACTGTGGCATCTTGTTAATAGGTTAGTCCAAGAAATCATATGAAAAGTACTCCAAAGTTGGAACGAAACACAAGAAAGAAGATAAAACCAAGCATGGAACATCAAAAATTATAGATACATATGCAATGTATCAACATCCCCAAGCTTAACTCCTGCTCGTCCTCGAGTAGGTAAGTGATAAAAAGAAAGAATAATTTTTGAGGTGACATGCACCATCATAAACTTGATCAAAGTATTTGTAAAACATTCATAGCTGGGATCATAGTACTTCAACATCGCATGAAAGATAAAGTTTTAGCAATAAGACAAAGCAACTATGTTGCAACATGAGAAGGCACAAACAAAAGATTCATGAATAACAATGCTTTGCAAGACGTTTGTTTGTTTCACATAAAGAAAACATAGCATAGTGGCATTCAGCTTGTCCCTCATAGAGTAGCAAACATAAATGCATAGGACACCTTCAAAGTTCATAAGAGTGACTAGATACAAATAGTTTAAAACAAGCAATATCAAAGTTATGCATCAATCAACAAGTCTTGGGACAATGCACATAGAAATAAGAATGGCCACTATGCTCTCAAAGTAGGTGCATAAAGATAGAAGGTGGAGACTCAACATATAAGTGGAAGAAAGGCCTTCATAGAAGGAAGTAGGGATTCATGTCTCATAAAGAGCTTCCAAAAATTATGGTACTTATTAGCTTTCAGCTCTCATGGTCCCTATCATAAGCATCTTGAAGTGATTAAGGTTAAAGTGACACAACTAAGAGGATATGCTTGACAAGTTATAAACCGAAATCTCATGCCCCTTACTTACGAAGACCGAACCTCATGCTACTCAACTTTAGTCACCAGTAAGCTCTTGTCATTGTAAGTACATGTGTATCATAAAGAACCGCCAACGGGGTACCCCTTGCACATGATACATGAGCTATTCCATAATCAAAATGACAAGGCAAGCAGACAATGAGCATCTCAGCGATCTTTTTTTTTGCTATTTGCATAGGTTTTTATTGAGGATGCTTCATAGAGTGCTCATTATGGTTATGCTGCAAGTTTTCACCATGATTAGGCATGGCTTAGCCTAGCGGCCCAGGCGTTTCTCTAACACACATACAAACTCCATGATCTTACAAGTTCCACTTTTATTTCACACCGCCGGGATCCATAAGCAAAAGAATATGATATCAACGGGGTACAAAGTATAAGTGCAATGTTGAAAGCGTTCCCCATGATACATGGTTATGCTAATTTCAACTTATAAAACGCAAGCATATACGCAACAAAGAAGGACCCAATGGTTCAAGTTTATTAAATGCAAGAAAAGTAAAGTGTGCCATCAAGTTCGTGAGAGCTTTAATCACTAATTTTCACATAACAAGTTTAATTTGGAAGGTAAACAAAAACATGAATATACTTGGAATATCATAAGCTAGTAGGTAGGTATGGTGGACTCTTTGGAATAACTTGGTTTAAGGAGTTGGATGCATGAGTGGAACTCATACTTGGTTACGGAGGCTAGCAAAAGACTAGGAGCGACAAACTAAGAGAGCAATAATGGCCATAATCATGCAGAGCGACAAAACATCATTGATCAAATCATAAAGTGATACTACAAGTTGAAAACTAAAGGATCATAAAGGCTATGGTGACTTGAGATAGTCATAACATGGTGTGAGCATGTGCCAAGTCAACCCAAATAAAACATCAGAGGAGAATACCACTATACTATGCTTTAATATGCTAAAACAACACATGATTCATCCAAGGCACATTAAGCAATCTCAATTGTTTATAATAAGTCATGCTACAGAAAATAATACTAAGCATAAAGCCAAAACAATATCAAGCATGGCATGACAAAGCATAGGCCACAGTAAAAAAAAAGCTCTCTTTAACACTTAAGCATGAACTTTCCTACTCTTTTCCAAACCAAACCAAACTATTTGAAAACCAATGTATGAAAGAGGGGGTCCAACCAATCTATTCAAGCAAACTAAGAAAACTAAGCAAACGAAAACCAAAAACGAAAACGAAGACGCTCCAAGAACAACACAACTGTGCATGAAACAATAAAAACGAAGCGTTTGAAAGAAACCTGGGATTTTTATTGATGAAGAAGGGGATGCCTTGGGCATCCCCAAGCTTTGACGCTTGTACCTCTTGGATATTTATTGGGTTGACACGCGTGGCATCCCCAAGCTTGAGCTTTAGTCCATCCTTCATCTCATTACTCATTCCTTCCATACACCTGAAATTTTTCCTTCATACAAAACTTCACACAATCTCATTAGCAACATTAGTGCACTCAAGATAAATAAGTCTTAAGGTTTAGTTCTAACACCAAATAAACTTCCATTAGAACACTACCTACTTTAGCACTTCCCTAAAAAAGTTCAATTCCCAAAAGAACTCAAAAAGGAACCAACAAGAAGCAAATGCAGAAAATGGCAGAAATCTGTCAAAACAGACCAGCAGGTAAAGACGAATTTTTTCGAAGACCTTCTGTTGCTCAAATAAAAAGTTGTTGAACTATATAAAGTTAGATAACAACCCGGGGCAGAAGCACAACAATTTAGAGCTCAATCCGACATACAGAGCTCTGTCACGTATTTTTACGGTGAAGCACAAAAATCTGTTTCGAGACAGCAACTTTCCCAATCATTACTTCTCTCTCATTAGAGGTTACTCTTGGCACAAAAAGAAAATAAAAAGGATAAGGAGAGGTTATCAAAGAGGTAATAACTTCCAAGACTAATCTAAAACTTTTGGGTTATCTCCCAATAAGTACTTTCCTTTAAAGCCTTTAAGTTAGGCACGATAGTTTGAGAAGATGCTCACATAAGAAATATGAATTGAAGTAAAAGAGAGCATCAAGAAGCAAATTCAAAGAACATTTAAGTATAACCCACTTCCTATGCATAGGAAGCTTGTAAAGAAACAAGTCATGAAAACACAAAGCCACAAGCATAGGAAAGAAAAACAAGTGTAACTTCAAAATTTTCAATATAAAGAGGGGAAACTTAATATTATTGTGATGCATAGAACCATGTTTCCCTCTATCATAAGAACTTTCAGTAGCAACATGACTAAAATTAACAATATAACTATCACATAAAACATTCTTATCATGAGCCACATGCATAAAAGAATTAATACTCCCCATATAAACATAGTCATTCTTGTTAATTGTAGTTGGAGCAAATTCAACAAAATAGCTATCATTATTATTTTCATCACCATAATCATCAAATATAGGAGGCATATTATAATCATAATTAATTTCCTCCTCAATAGTAGGTGGACTGAAAATATCATATTCATCATTGCAATCATCATGAATTGGAGGTATAGTATCTTCATAAGCAATAGAATAGTTATCCTCCAAAGTGTGTTCATTTGTAAACATATCATCATAGGAAGGATCATGGATAGCACTAATACTATAGCAATTATTAATATCATCATTTTCAGAATTGGTGCCGAAGAGATTATCAATATCAAAAGTAGTGTGCTTTTCCCAATCATGATCAATACTGTAGGTAACAGGCATAGGAACATCATCGAGTTCAGACTCATCAAAAACTATAATAGGAGCAACATGCTTAGGGGAAAATGCCATTTCCTCTCTCCTTTTAGTCCTCCTTTTCTTCTTTATCGTCTTCTCTTTAGGAGGGAGAGGCTTGAAAGGAAGCTTCTCCATATACCATGGTTCATTGTTAGAGAGAATAGACGAAACTTTGGAGGATTCCTTCTTTTCATCAATAAGATCAAAACACATATTAGTCCTATCATATTTTGGTAAAATCTCATCTTCTATAATATTTTGTATGTAAGTATTTGTGTGACAATTATCAACACAATAAAGATGACAACCATGCGGGACACTATTCATATCAAAAGCACCTATATCTACCAAAAGAGGTTTTTCTTGATAACTCTTCACACCCCAAAAATAATGTAAGTTCATCATGTTGATTAGGAGTGATCATGTCATCACAATACAAACTTGTAGTAGTCATTGGATTAGAAGGGCTATTATTATGGCATGATCATTGGAAATTGAAATGACCCACTTCAAAGCAAAGTTCACAAATAAAAGGATAGAGGGCACAAACTTTTTTACCAAGATCATTCAGAGCCCTATACCACATTCTAGTTTTTTCATTCCTATGGGTGATACAATATTCTTCTTCAACTTGATTACTCTCACAAGGTCTATGTATCCTACAAAAATTAACATGCTTATAAGAAATAGTACTTTCAGAGGTTTGAGCATGTTTATTGCTATCATTAACAATAATTTCATTTTCCTTGCAAGTGTCTTTAAAAGACTCATGATACATGTCCCACTTTTCTTTAGGAGCATTAATATGAGAAGCAAAGGTTTTAAAACAATCAATAAGAATTTGAGGATCAAGACCATATTTAGCACTAAGCTCTTGAAAATCAGCAGTTTCAGCAAAAGACTTAATGCAATCATACTCATAGTTTATACCTGGTTCTTTACCTTTGTTGTTATCCCAATCTTTGGTATTGCTTTGAATTGTTTCAAGAAGATCCCACTTAGCTTTTACCTCCTTACTCGTGAAGGGTCCCTCTAAGCAAGTATCTAGATAGTCCTTGTAATGTCCTAAAATCCTTGCATAGAAATTATTAATAACAATATTCCTAGGGAGCTCATGAATGGGACATTTGAGTATTAGTGACTTCAATCTCCCCCATGCTTGGGAAATACTTTCTCCATCATGAGGATGAAAATTATAAATGTAATTCCTATCTTTATGAATTTCATGAGGAGGATAAAATTGAGAGTAAAAGAGAGATTCAAGTTCCTTCCACTTCAAGTGATGAGGATCATCTAGTAGCTCATACCACTCCCTTGCTTTGCCCTTAAGTGAAATAGGGAATAGCTTCCTCTTAACTTGGTTCATTGAAATACCTGCACACTTGAACAACTCGCATAATTCATGTATAAAGAGTAAATGATCACCAGGATGGACAGTTCCATCTCCAAAATAGCAGTTATTCAAAACACGTTCAATAATTTTTATAGGTATTTTAAAAGGGATGCTTTCAGTATGTGGATTTAAAATATCACAAGTATCATCAGAATTACCACATATGGAGATAAAGTATCATCAGAGCAAATTTTCTTCTTTAATGCTAGGGAACTAAAAAGATCATTTTCATAAAAACCAACTTCCCCAAGCTTAGACGTTTCCATAGCATTAGTAACAAAGGTGTTCAAAAGATTCATACTAATAGCAAGCAAGGAAGGTTCAAAGGGTTTTTTTAATTTTCTTTTCAAAGAATTCGAGTTCTAACTTAGGAAAAAGACTAAAAAGCTCTCTAATTTTTTTGTTGTTTTCCATTAAGCCTAACTAGTGAAAACAAGAAAAAAAAGACAAAATTGCAGAATCTAAAGGAAATAACTTCGAGCACTCACACCGGAGGATGTGAGTACCTTTTACCTTACCTCCCCGGCAACGGCACCAGAAAATAGCTTGATGTCTACACACTTCTATTCTTGTAGACAGTTGTTGGGCCTCCAAGTGCAGAGGTTTGTAGAACATCAGCAAGTTTTCCCTTAAGTGGATCACCCAAGGTTTACCGAACTCAGGGAGGAAGTGGTCAACGGTATTCCCTCTCAAGCAACCCTGCAATCAAGATACAAGAAGTCTCTTGTGTCCCCAACACACCCAATACACTTGTCAGGTGTATAGGTGCACTAGTTCGACGAAGAGATAGTGAAACACAAGTGGGATGGATAATTATAAGTGGTAACGATGATAGAAAATAGCTCGATGGCGTGGAAAATACTAAAGGCAAACTGAAATAAAGATGGAAGCAAGCAAATATGTAACAGATCTAGTAGCAAACGTTGTTTTAATGCTTAGAAACAAGACCTAGGGATCATACTTTCCCTAGTGAACACTCTCATATAAATATCTTCTCTTTATGATACTACTCTTAACTACTCTCCGATTGGACACTCTAATCGATGGTAGGGCTATAACAACACACCTCAAAGTAAGCCTTTCCCATCTAGAAAACCCCACACTGTCACCTTGAGTACTAGATGAGTCCAAGAAACACCACAATTTCATAAATACATCCAACTCCAAATATAACTCATAACAAGTATTTGTAATCTCTAGCCTAAGTGCCACCATGGTGAGCACGTTGTCACTTTCACACACATGGGGAGAGCAGAGATCTATTAAGCACTTGAGTAGCAAGGTAGATCTACTAGATTACAAAGCTCATGATCTCAATAAAATCATGCATAGAGAGAGAGATGAACACATAGCTACTGGTATAACCCTTAGCCTCGAGAGAGAACTACTCCCTCCGCATCATGGGAATCAGCAATGGTGATGGAGATGGTGGTGGAGATCGATGGAGATGGCTCTGGGGGCACTTCCCCGTCCTAGCAGGGTGCCGGAACAGAGACTTTCTGTCCCCTGAATCACCCCTTCGGTGGCGGCGGCGTAGCGGAACTTTTCGTGGATTTCTGATTGACAGTCTAGGTTTTGGTATCGGGAGGCTCTTATAGGCGAAAGAGGAAAGGTCGGTGGCAGGCCAGGGGGCCCACACCATGCCCTGGCGCTGCCTAGGTGGACCCGCGCCATGGGGTGGTGTGGCCACCCTGTGGCCCCCCTCCGGCTCTCCTTCTGTCTCCGTGACTCTTCCGGGAAAATAGTAACTTTGGCTTTTGTCCCGTCCAATTCCGAGAATATTCATTTTCTGACTTCCTGGAACCAAAAACAGCCGAAAACAGGCAACTGGCACTGTGGCATCCTGTTAATAGGTTAGTCCAAGAAATCATATGAAAAGTACTCCAAAGTTGGAACAAAACACAAGAAAGTAGATAAAACTAAGCATGGAACATCAAAAATTATAGATACATTTGCAATGTATCACCACCAGATTAGCATAGAGACACACATGACAAAATCGACTTAATGAAGCATCAACCAACTTCCTCTATGGCTGGGGGAGGTGCTTCAGCAGGAACACGCCATAAGCGGCGTGTTTGGCCTTCAGGTGCAGTTGATGCTTCAAGCTGCCAGCTCCATAGTAGGTAGCATGCTGCAGCATTCGGGATTGTTGGTTTGCGGCCCGAAAGTTCGTGGGCGAGGGTATCGCGGTTACCAAATTGCCTGTAATTGCCGTGTTTCGCAAAGGTGGGCTACCAACTACCGAGAGGGGCCATTTTGAGGCAAACTCATCTCACCCCTACCAAATTCAAATATTTCGTTAAACTTCCCCGTGAAGTAGACGGTCGGGACCCACATGTCGGTCATCTGTCCTTGATGCGAGCACCAACATGGCAACCTCTTAGGAAAATCAAGAAACTAAGTAGCTTGGTGCATTGACCAATTTCAAAAATCATCTCCCTCCTTTCCCCTAGCACCGGCGGCGTCGAAATCCATCCTTCAAGCAGAACGATCCCTTTGGACATTTTACTTCTGGCGCCATGTTGCTGCGCCCAGATGATGTGCCCATTCGCTGATCCCGAGCTCCAATGCCGCATGGCGTAGCCGTCGTTGTGAGGCTCTAGCCCGCCTCTGCCACCGACGAGCTGAGAAGCTCGGAGGATGGCAGATCCTACTACCAAGGAAGAAGAAGTTCTGGCTACATGCGAGTGAGCTACCCTTCTCTTTGCTATTCGCACTAAGTATAACTGCTAGCTAGCTACTAAACCTAAAATTGTTTGCTAGCCCAACGCTGACAAATATATTTTGTCCACAGTTTTTTGTCAAGTGGGATCTTCGCGGACTTCCCTTACCTGGTTACGGTAGCCCTCTTCAGCTACGACTCTAAATCATCAAGGGTGAAGGGCAAGTGGTATGGACACCATTGTATCTAGATGGAAGAAGCGCCTGCGCAGATCTGCACTATCCCTGCTATGGTTTCTGCTCTGCGTAATCATGCTGAAATAGGGCCGAAGCAGACTGCAAAGTTCAACTTCATGGATGAAGGAGGCATCATGGTTCCTTTAATGTGTGACAGTTAGCTAATTAGGTTGATGAAAAGGTATGCTTCGGCTTGCATGTTTGAGCTGAATTATGATTTATTGGATGTGGAGGCTGCTGCAACTGGGAGGCGCCCTTCTATTCTTGTACAGGGTTGTCGCTCGAACCCAATTAGCTCCTGGTAAGCAAAAGTCTCTTGGGGTTCGCATGTTTGTGCTGACTTGTAATTTTTGTTTTGTTTAGTCTGTAGATATTAGGCGGTTATGCAACAGTCCTGTTTCTTTGGAAGGAAGCGCCGCAAGGTTAGAAACATGATTGTCGGGTCAGTCATTTTGCTGCTAGAAAAAAATAAAAACGACTAGAGTGATGATGCTGGACACGATTCTGGTGCTGATTATCCTGACGATGTAGAGTACGTGAGCTAACAAAATTGGCACCAAGGAAGAGGAAGAATGTAGAAAATGAAGAAGCCAGTGGACGTGAAGGCTCAGCACCCAGACGGTGGAAGAAGGCTGCTGACAATGAAGATGCATAATAATGTGTTGAACTTGATCCTATATATGTAATTCGGTTAAATTCTGGAGCTCTGTGCATGGAACTTGTCGGGCAAAACAATCTACCCATGTTCTTGGAGTAAAATGTACCGCGACTTAGGGTTTAGAAACGTCCAAGTCAGTAGTTTAATCCGAAATTATTTTTGTGCCACTACTATTTGAAAACACGCAGCATCGGTTCCACGATTGCTGAGGGGCAGGAGGTCTCCAAATTCGATGGAATGTTAGTGGCACAGAAATAAATTATTTAAGCCTCTACACTCCATGAAACAACAACTTATTTCCGTTATTGCACAACGACATGTCAACATAAATAGCAATGGCAACCGATAATGCTCATATAATGAGGAAATCGGTACCACTTTCTAGCCTAATCTTGAGCACGTCTATCTCACCACCTCCCTGCTCCTGGATCTATTGCATCTGGTGAAGCTCTCAGATCTCTAGTAACAGGGTGTATGTGCTTCCAATTTATACATTATGGTTGTGGCATTTACATGCGGCACAATCCACGTAGATTACGTTTAAATAAACCACCAATGTCAGAATACCACCATCATCAGGCAAAAGGAAGTAATGGAGGGCTAAGACAGACTAATGGGCGAACAATTTTTTCTCCAAGGACTCTGAGACCCCTAGTTCAGACCGCTTGGTCCACAAGTACTACTATTACAACTTAAAAAAGTACAGAACTCAAGATAAATAGAACTATTTATCACACATCTCCTTGATCTTCCTAATCTTAGCCTGATGTGCATCTTTCTGCGAGAGCAAGGATCGAATTGTCTGCTCTGACCTTTTAACATCTTCCTTGTACAACTTCAATTGTTTCTCTACATTTACCCTCATGCACTGGTCAATACTCGGAGTTGTAAAATGCATAACTTTGGCCTGGTGAGGGGTGTTATAGTCGTACGAACACCATCACCATATTCACCGTTATCATCATCGTCGTCTCATCGAAGCTATCGACATGAGGCCAGCAGGACGGACGTGAAAGGTAGTCTGAATCTGGGTCGTTCCATCCCATGGTCATGCGGGAGCGAATTGCCTCCACCGCTGAAGGCGATAGTCAACCGTACGCGGCCAAAGACAAACCCATCCCAGTACGATCGGTATAGGTCCATAAGAGCCGTAAATCCCCCACAGATGCAGAGTAGTTCCAATAGGGTCCGACCGGACTTGGAACATGCTCGTAAATTCCGCCACCACGCTACAATAGGCCGGCCACCGTTGCCACCACTCCTAGCATCGAGCTAAACATCACTTGGAGGGGGCGCTATCATGGGCAGGACAGCCCAATGTGGTCCTTGATGGGCCACGCAAGGGCCAGATATGGGGCAGCCGTATGGAGTTCACAGAGCCCCAGATCTTGGGTGGCCAGCCGCCCCCTAGCCATGCTCTGCGCCTCCCCGTCATTCTCCATTCCACCCCGCATGAATCCGGCGCCTTCGTGCGTGCTCCTCGTTCGGAACCACGCCAAGTACTCCCAAGACAGACCACCCGACGGGGAGTCGCCCCGCCAGCGCCCACAGGAAAGGGTTGCCGCCGCCGGAACCACACGGGCTACGCTCGGCGATAGGCACCCGTGTCGGCAGGGGAGGGGGGAGGAGGGAGGCGGTGGTGCTGAGGGCTCCTGCTCGCCCGCATGGGGGGCGAGACATGAACATGACTAATATGCACATACATGGAAAGTTCATAAATTTAAGGTGTGTTTTCTCCTATTTTTTATACGAAGATTAGAAACATATTGATTTTCAAGAAAAAAACCCATTTTTTGTGGATTTCCTCCTTATTGTGAAATTAACTTCTTCAATTTGGCTGATATTGTTTACCCACGAGTCCACTCCTGAACCTTTGAAGCCTGGCCTGTTATTGTGCAAATGAGTAATTTATATCCTAGCCTCCATTCAAATACTTACATTAAGAGATTTGATGACACTAATATCACTTAAGCAATCCATATATATTTCATGTACAAACACTTTGTTTAAACTGTCAAGTTTCAACAACGGTGCTAAATTGTAAGGAACCGAGTTTTAAGACACTGAAAATTGGCGAAAGAAATAAATAACCTGGAGCAGAGCAGCTTCCATGTGATCCACCGCGTATAATCGTAAGATGAATAGTGCTAATCACGTCAAAGCAAGTTCATTGTTGCTCAGATCTCATATGAGGGCACGTACATAGCTAGCCTTTTACATGGGGCGCTAAAGCAGCCGGTTACCATCAGCAGCAAGCGCCAACGCTTGCGAGTCATAATTTGCAAGCAATTTCTAAGCGTTCGACTCTTGCTTTTCCATCGCTAAAATAAGTGCCAGGAACTTCACCAAACGGCCAGGAATAGATTCCTAGCGTCTCCTATTAGCGTCTGCACTGTACGTGCCCTAAAGTGGCTCAATAACTTATTAGGGCACTTTGAAAACTGCTCTAAATGTGACCTTATTAGGGATATTAAAACTGGGACAAAATGAAGCTCCCTCACGATGCTGACGATTTCTGCCGTCCGATCGCTCTGTTTGCACATTCCTGGCCGTTGGATGTGCTTCACTTCCGGTACTGTGGCTGCTATCCCTTGGGGATGTTACTCTCGATGTCAAGTATGCTCGGTAGGCCACGGGACACCATCGCCGGCTCGCCGCCACCATCGAACCGATGGGAGAGGGGCGGAAGGGGAAGTGAACGATCGTCTCATACGTGTGTACTTTGTTGAGCTCTAGTGGGAGCATCCGGGCCCAGTTAACCACAACGAGCCGATTTGATCTCGAGAGAAGCTTCCCTCAGGGACATTCGACCCAATGCGGGAATTGCAACAGATCTAATGGCCAGAAATGATTAGGAAGGACAATCGTACGGCCAACGACACACGCTATGCTCATATGACGATGGATCCATACCCCGACGCACCACCAACATACGTCTCCCATGGTCTCGCTCCTCCACCTGCTCATGTGGTGTCCAGAGGTATTCCACCGCTACTCCTTCCCATGCCTCCCATGTCTTCTTTGTTGAATTCATGGCCTTATTAATACTAAAACAATTCGATCCCAGGGGTCGCTCATGCCCTATGGCCTATGGTGTGTCTGTTGGAATCAAAACTCAAGATACGATGGCAGACTGCAAAAACCATATGAAGGCAACGCCAGCTTTGGCTGGAAAAGATTCTTTTCAATCTCAGCGGGGCGGTTGTTCCTATAGAACTGTATTAACATTTTTACCTGATTAGGCTGTATTGATAGATGTGATAATCTTGGAACTCACACAAGGAACAATGAAGTGATATTTTTCATGGCAAATTATTTATTTGGGATTATACTTTTCTTGTCATCTTCATCTAGTTCTCTTATCTGCAGGCTCTAGAATGCTAAAGATATATTATTCCATCAGAGGTACAATTTCCTTCCGAAGTGAAAAACAAGAATGTAGAGATACATTCTTTTAGCTGGGCATATACTTTACGATTTGTTGTTTCGAGTACTGCTTTAGTATCTTGACAGTTCATTAAATCTCTAATCATTCATTGAAATAACCATAGGGAAAAGTGCCGATTTAGATGACTGAAAGCAAACTAATGTTTAGAGCATCTTAACTTTTCGTTTCACTATATATCAGCACCTAAAACTTACACTCGCCCATCACATGGATTATCTTTCTCTAAATCATGTATACCAATTTCAGTTTATTACTAATGATGCTAATACACTAGGTAGTACTATCTTTGCTCTCTAATTTGTTAGTGAGTGGTTTTACGAGGGTACAGAATCGGCACCTATTTTTTTGTATGTGATAAGCTATCTCTCACCAAATGTTATTAAACCTAACAAGCTAGCCACAAGCAAGCAGATTGTTTTCAGATAGTTGAGAAAGCATGGGCATGCTTCCTCACGACCTAGGGAATATATATGAACAACATAATAACCTGAATCAGCCCTCACGCTAAATAAACAGGTGTGGAGCCAAGTAGAGCCGACTTGTAGCGTGCAGCCGCGTGTGGGTAGGCTCAAGCCAGCGTTGTTGAAATCGAAAAACAGTAATCATCCATCAAATGTTGTCAAGATTATGGTATCTTCAGTTTTTGGTAAACATGACGATGAGATCTTTGTATTGGTGCAATACCCACGGACTAGGGGCCGTAGATATTTGAATCTTTATCCGGTAGACCAAATTATAGTATCATTTTGTGTACGAGATAAGTATCAGAAGTAGGCATTGAGATTGTTCAAAAATTCTTAGAAATATGTACTCTCCAAATTTCCTGAAGTGTTAGTGTTGCCTTATTCTTTTCTTCTATATCTGTAATTTTTTTCTAAATATTTAAAAAATTATGGGCTTTTCGTTGTGCTCCTTTTCCCGAGGGAAGTTTTAATTTATTTTAGAAGCCAAGTAGCTCCAGATCAATTAAAATAAATTTATCCATCAAACCATCCTAATTCAGAAACAGTGCACTTCCCAAACTCGAACCAGCTACAAGTCCAGTACACGCAAGAAAATAGTCTAGCACATTACACCCACATTACACCCGATATATGAGTAACTTAATATAAAATTCCGTATTTTATATCTCCATAGATTTATAAATAAAATCTAACCATTTTATTATAGTAATAGAGGGGCGCAACAACGCGCGCCAACGTTATCTAGTAATCTGTTATAAGCCACGGAAGCCCGAGCATCAGGATGCGTTCGTTTCCGAGATCCCGCGGAGCATCAGGGTGCCCATCAATTCGAGAGACAACAGGGCACTAGTGGGCTAACATTTTTTTATACGCGGGCACGTTCGTTGACTGCGCAGTTGATTAGCTTGGGGTTTATAAATTAGTTGAAACCGTATTAGCTAAGCAGTTTCAAAACACGTTCCTCTCAGTTTCAAGAGTGTTCTTTTACATTTGAAGGAAGAGCTTATAATCATGAAGCCACGAACTTGCTAGATTTTGTTTAAATTTGAGTATAGGCCGCCACCTGTGGCTGGGCACCCCTCATTCCCCATTTATCCCTGTAAACATTATGAATGAGCAATAAAATCTAGGTTTGTCTCAAAAAAAAAAAGCTAAGCAGTATGGGACAAAAAAGTCCAGCTCTCGTGACACGCCCTATGCATGTACACACAGGCACACGGCAAGCGCATGCATGCAGGGACTGTCTGACACTTTGCTGGTTACGTACTGCAGGAGTCATGACCACAGCGGTACGAGCAAGCACTCCACCGTATCAAACAGGAGTTACCAAACAAAATAAATGCATACTTTGGCTGAATACTACTACAAAAATATGGGTCAAGCATGTTCAAATTTAAAAAGAGTGTGGAATGCTAGCTTATGGTCGCACCGAGCACTAGACCAGAAGTTAAACAAAAGACATGTGTGGAAGAATTAACTTCTCCTAATGAAGAAAAAAGTAGTCTTCTGGAAAAAAAGTAACAGTGAAACAAATATATTACTACATCAAGTCGAACAAAAAATTGGTTCAAGGGGATTAACCCTAAAATTATGTACTAGGTGTAACAAAACTCCAGCAGCCATTGAACAAATCAAGACTACAACTCGAACAAAATTTTGGATACGAGGTAAAATAATAATTACCGACAATGGAACAAAAATATGAGTGCAACCGGAAACACCAAAAATTAGCGTCAAAGGACACCATGGAACAACATTTTAGTTCCTAGTGAACAAAGCAGGAACAAAAATTACTGATCGTGAAACAAATGATGATTGCAGGCGGAAACATAAACTAGCGCCAGATGATTATGGAACAAAAAAATTCAGTTTATGGGGAAACAAACATTGGACAAATACGAATAAAATTTACCGACGGCGGACCAATTTACGAGCACATGTTGAACATAAATTTAGCGCGAGAGGACCATGAACACAATTGTACTTCTCGGAAAATAAAAATTTATAAACTGTGGAAAAAATTAGAAACACAAAATTAGCGCGAGAGGACCATGGAACAAAACTTTTGTTCCCCGAGAGAAAATCCTTGGACCAACAGGATAATATTTACCGATCAAAGGACAAAAAATAAACACTAACGGAACAAGTCCAGCTAGAAAAACATTAGAAAATTCAAGACTTTTTAGGGTCGAGAAACAAACATTGTCTCCACGAGGAACAAGTATGTACACCTAGTGGAACAAAATCAGGGATTTTACCGTCTCGAATAAATAATGTTTATGCGTATGAGGAAAAAATTAGCATGGATAAAATTTAGAATAGATCACATATTTATGACTAAGTAAAAGCAAATTTAGCTCACATAGAATATATTGTCGTAATAAGTGAAATGTTATTTTGTGTCATTTGAAATTAAGAGCAGTTTGGAAGTGCCCTAAAAGATTAGAACTTAGGAGGCATTTTTTCAACATGCTCCAAAAGTTAATGACTTTTAAGGCATTTTAAAAAAGCCTGGAAACTTTTTAGGGCACTTTCTAAAAAGTGCCTCTAAAACCGTACGTTTTGTGGCACTTTTAAAAGATGCGGTAAATTGTAAGTTAATTGAGGACATTTTACTCAGACTACCCTAAATAGAGCTTTTATGGCACTTTGGAGAAGTGCCTCTATTAAAGTGCCCCAAAAAGGTCTACCGTGGCTTAGTGGGAGGCCATCACCGCCAACACTTGATGTGGACACGGGGGATGCCGCCCTCCCCGTTCATGTCGACGACATGCTATTCTACACGTGAACGAACTGCTGCTGATGGCTGATGCGAGCTCATCGTGCCACCAGGGCGTGGAGGACTCACCTGTCCCCGTTCGTGTTGTTGCTGCAGCTGTATTATCGAAGAAGCTCGAGCTTCTTGCTTGCCCTTAAGTGCAGCCCGGATTGCCAAGGTCGAGGGGTGTTAGTCATACGAACACCTTCACCTAATCAACCTACGCATAATCCCCTTGAAACCCTTCACATTCCACTCCCGATGACTCCTAATTCTACAGAAACACCGTACACAACGCCTATGTGGCTACGAGATTGTTCTTCCATAACCAAGTAAACTTGACATCTCAGATGATTATGAATTCAATATATAGACCGAATGTGTTATACATGGTGAAGGGTTTCTCCCTCAAACTTCTCAACCTGCCTCCACTGGACTTCCACCAACCAACTCTATCGTGTCTTGACTATGCAGATCGTGAATAAGGACAAACAATGGTCACATATTTATCCAATGATATGTCTTTTGCAAAGCAAGCTGAAATGCTCATGTGTTTATTTATACCTTTAACTAGAAACATTTCAGTTATTTTTGTAAACTCACCATCCTTCCTATTTCCAACGCTTCAAGTAAAACCAGTTCACTAGACTTCCTCTTCAATGTAGCTTATCTTTTTCACGTAAGGTCCGACCCATGAACCTTCAAACCCGACCTAGTGGTGCATTTGCATCTTGTCCTCCAACTTTTCTTTTATAATTCAGATATTTCTTATAACATATTTGATGACATAATCTCACTTAGTAACTTAAACAGTTCAAATATTCACATGACAAAAAGCCCGCGCAAACATGATTTCCTAAGCCGAACAAGAATATTACTTCCTCTATTTCAAATTAGTTGTCGAAGTTTTTTTAAATGAGAGAACCTACATAATTAAATATGTCTAGATACATGCACATATAAACAAAATCATACGGGTAGAGGTGCAGTAGTAACTACGTTTAGCAGTAGTAGAAAAATTAGGTTTGACATTATTTAACTTTATGGCTGGTGAGTAAGTGATGCTGGCAAGAGAGAGAGATTTTTCATGGTTCTGTAGTGGAGAATAAGTTAGACTTTATTGGTCTATCTGAAACTAAAAAAGAGAATTTGACTTTATCTTGGTTGAGTCGCATTTCTAGTAGAAATTTTGTTTGGCATGTGGTTCCTTCTAAAGGCTGGTTTGGAGGAAGGGTTTTAGGGGTTAATAATGATGTTTATGACGTGTTCGAATCCGGTCAAGGTGACTTCCATATTAGAATGCGTGTTACAGATAAGATCACTAGCTTTGTGTCGAACTTAATCTCTATTTAGGGATCTCCTCGTGATTGTGAGAAGAGTAAATTCTTATTAAGTTAGTTCAAGTGATGGCCAAGCACCATCTTGTTTGAAAAACAATGAATGTTAGTGTTTGTGAAGGCATGGTGGAGTAATATGCAAAAGGAAATATATTCCTTGAACACTTGGCCTGACGATTTGTCCGAACTTGTCCTAAACTGCCCTAAAACCCTAAATTTTTGCGGTCTACCATACCAAAGGCATGACCAAGCATGCCATCATTGCTCATGTCAGTGATATAAGTGTGTGGTGTGTCATTGTGAGCCATTGTTCCAAGTTTGAAGAAATTCCTCAATTGTCTTGCCGCTATCCCGCCGGGATAGACGAGTTACACAATACTACCCTAAACCGAAGCTGGCAAGTTGAGACGTCCATAACGTATCTATAATTTTTGATGGTTTTATGCTAATAATATGCTTTTGACACTCCTTTTTGTATAAAGTTTATGATTTATTTAGACTAACCTACTAATAGTTGCAAAAGTGCACAATGTTCTTGTTTTACACTTTGATGTGTAGGAATTACCAAAAATACAAGTGGAAACCTTGTTGGAGTCAAATTGTGATTTTTCCAGAAATCTGTCTCAGAACTCTTTTTGAAGATGGTCACTTTTCAAATTGTGATAGTTCCTAGTTTTCTTTGTAAATCTCGGGACGAGATTTTGTTTAAGGGGGGAAGTTTTGTAACATCCCAAAACTTCAATCCAAGCTTATCAAGATCAAATCAATCAAATTTGGTGTTAACAAAAACTTTTTCAAATTTAAAATGAAAGCATTCATATGTGTGTGCATTTAAAATAGGAGTTGTTTTGAATTGCCATGGTTGTGTGATCCAATGCTTGTAAAATGTTTCTTAGGTGATTTAAACATCATCTACATCATTCCCAAACTTTTCCTAAAGAAAATCAAATCAAAAAGAATTAAAAAGGAGGAATGGTCATTTTGGCAAATTTAACTCTCATGCCTACTTTGGCTATTCCTAGTACTCAAAAATTAACAGAAACAATTCTTGATCTTTGCACCCCTTGCTAGTACACATAATGAGGTACCAAGGCCCACCTTTTGATCTGCTAAAAACATTCTGTTAACTATTTTAAATGACAGTTTAAAATTGAATCTAATGCATATGCATAGATCAACCCTATTTCAAAACCCATTTTTTTGAGATCCATTTTCAAAACCCTTGCAACCAGAAACTACCTATCACTAGTGGAGATCACTCGAAAAAATTGAACTCAAAATTCAAAAAGATTTTTCATGCGGCCATTTCATCAAACACATGGCAGACATGATTTACACCCTAATTCTAGCTCACTGTTTTGAACAGGGTTTTGCACCCAATTCTCCTCCAAACCCTCCCTCTGTCCCCAAATGATCTAACCAGGCCAATTAAACCCCAACCCCTACCCCCTAGTGGCAAGGCCAAGCCATGCCGAGCACCAACTCGCCGGCCAACCTTGCCCTCACCCCAGCAGACCACCTCCCCCTCTCTCTCCATGTCTATGAGGTAGCCAGCACCTCACCGCCGCCCACTGACCCCTGCCCGAGCCAAGCCCCGCAGTGGACCACCGAGGAGAGCCCGCGCCCGGTGCCACCGCACCATGCCGAGCGCACGCCCGGGCAAACTGAAGAAACAGTTGGATGCTATGCTAGCCAAAGGTTTAATTCAAGCAAGTGCAACGCCATGGAGATCACCAGCGTTATTCGTCGACAAGAAGGATGGAGGCAACCGTCTGTGCACAAATTTCAAAAAGTTGAATGATGTTACCATCAAGAACAAGTACCCTTTGCCAAAGATAGAGGATCTATTTGATCAGTTGACTGGAGCCCAGGTATTCTCAAAGATTGATCTTAGGACTGGTTATCACCAACTTAAGATTCGTGCAACGGATATTCCGAAGACCGCCTTTACTACTAGCTATGGTTTATACGAGTATACGGTTATGTCTTTTGGATTAACCAATGCACCTGCTCATTTCATGAACCTCATGAATAAGATCTTTATGAATTTCCTAGATAAGTTTGTAGTTGTGTTTATCGATGACATCCTTATCTACTCCAAGTCAGAAGAATAGCATGAGCAACATCTGAGAATCATCCTAGAAACCTTGAGAGAGCATCAGTTATATGCCAAGTTTGGCAAGTGTGAGTTTTGGCTGAAGGAAGTAGGATTCCTAGGACATATTGTGTCTGCCGGAGGAGTCTCTGTTGATCCCACAAAGATCAAAGATGTTGAAGAATGGAAAGCCTCAACCACTCAAACCCAAATCCGTGCATTTCTCGGATTAGCGGGATATTACCGCAAGTTCATAGAAGGATTCTCGAGCATGGCCCGACCAATGTCCCAATTGTTGAAGAAGGACAAGAAGTTGAATGGACAAACAAATGTGAAGCCAGTTTCCAGGAGCTGAAGAAGAGATTGATATCAGCCCCAATTTTAGTCATGCCGGACATCAAGAAGCCCTTTGATGTGTATTGTGACGCATCCAAGATTGGTCTAGGATGTGTATTGATGCAAGAAGGCAAAGTCATCGCGTATCTGTCTCGACAACTAAAGCAGCATGAGCAGAACTATCCGACCCATGAGCTTGAGATAGCAGCTGTAGTTCTAGCACTGAAGACCTGGCGTCATTATTTGATGGGTAATCGTTGTGAGATTTACTCAGATCATAACAGCTTGAAGTATATCTTCACTCAGAAGGAGCTGAATATGAGACAGAGAAGATGGACAGAGTTAATCAAGGACTATGACCTGGACATTCACTATCACCCCGGCAAAGCCAATGTGGTAGCGGATGCTCTTAGCAGATTTCCATGTAAGCTTAACACCATGATCAAGGAGAAGCAACCTAGTTTGTATGAGGAGTTGGAGCAGTTCAGGACTGAATTAGTTAGCCAAGGATTCTTAGCAAGCATTGAACTTCAACCCACTTTGATTAGCCAAATCAAGGAAGCTCAGAAGGAGAATGAAAGTATCGACAGAATCAAACGTCGTATTGGTACAGGAAAGGTACCTGGATTCACCGAAGATGAAGAAGGAGTACTGTGGTACAAAGGACGTATCTGTGTTCCCGTAGAATCGGAGCTGAAGGAAGTTATCATGAAGGAGGCTCATGATACTCTTTACTCTATCCACCCCGGAGGAACAAAGATGTATCAGGATTTGAAAGAGCAATTTTGGTGGCACAAGATGAAGAGAGAGATCGGAAGCTACATCGCCAAGTGCGACATCTGCCAAAGAGTCAAAGCAGAGCATCAGAGACCTGCAGGACTGTTGCATCCATTGCAGATTCTGGAATGGAAATGGGATTCCGTCGGAATGGACTTTATCACCGGTTTACCTACTTCTAGTAGGGGAAATGACTCAATCTGGGAAATAGTTGATAGGCTGTCCAAGGTAGCCCACTTTATTCCTGTCAAAACAACTTACCAGAGTGCAAAGTTAGCAGAGCTATACATTGCTAGGATTCTTAGTCTGCATGGAACCCCCAAGACCATCGTATCAGATCGAGGAACCCAGTTTACCTCAAGATTTTGGCAGAAAGTACAGGAAGGTTTAGGAACCAAGTTGAACTTCAGTACAGCATATCACCCACAAATAGATGGACAGACTGAGAGAGTTAACCAAATCCTAGAGGATATGCTTAGAGCTTGTGTGTTAGAATATGGATCAAAATGGGAAGACTGCCTGCCTTTCACAGAATTCTCATACAACAACAGTTATCAAGCTAGTTTGCAGATGGCACCATTTGAATTCCTTTACAGAAGAAAGTGTCGTACCCCTTTGAATTGGTCGCAAGTAGGAGAGAGTCAGATCTTCGGACCTGACATTCTCCGAGAAGCAGAAGAGAAAGTTCACAAAGTCCGTGAGCACCTCAAGACAACCCAATCCATACAAACGAGCTATGCTGACAAAAGAAGGAGAGACCTGACCTTCAATGTCGGAGATTTTGTATATCTCAAGGTTTCACCCTTAAAAGGAACTCACCGCTTTCGTTTGAAGGGAAAGTTAGCCCCTAGATATATCAGACCTTTCAAGATTCTGAACCGCCAAGGAGAAGTATCGTACCAGTTGGAACTGCCTAAAGAGATGTCAGCCATCCACAATGTGTTCCATATCTCATTACTTCGCAAATTTCTGGAAGTGCCTGAGAAGACAGAAGTTTTCAAGAACATCGATCACATGGCTGTGGAAATCAACAATGACCTGACCTATAAGGAAGTGCCCATTCGTATCTTGGAAGAAGCCTACAGAACCACCAGGACCAGGAGTATCAAGTTTCTCAAGATTCAGTGGAGCAACCATACCGAAGAGGAAACTACTTGGGAGCGAGAAGATTACATTAGGACAGAGTTTCCAGATCTCTTTAGTTCCTAGTTTTCTTTGTAAATCTCGGGACGAGATTTTGTTTAAGGGGGGAAGTTTTGTAACATCCCAAAACTTCAATCCAAGCTTATCAAGATCAAATCAATCAAATTTGGTGTTAACAAAAACTTTTTCAAATTTAAAATGAAAGCATTCATATGTGTGTGCATTTAAAATAGGAGTTGTTTTGAATTGCCATGGTTGTGTGATCCAATGCTTGTAAAATGTTTCTTAGGTGATTTAAACATCATCTACATCATTCCCAAACTTTTCCTAAAGAAAATCAAATCAAAAAGAATTAAAAAGGAGGAATGGTCATTTTGGCAAATTTAACTCTCATGCCTACTTTGGCTATTCCTAGTACTCACAAATTACCAGAAACAATTCTTGATCTTTGCACCCCTTTCTAGTACACATAATGAGGTACCAAGGCCCACCTTTTGATCTGCTAAAAACATTCTATTAACTATTTTAAATGACAGTTTAAAATTGAATCTAATGCATATGCATAGATCACCCCTATTTCAAAACCCATCTTTTTGAGCTCCATTTTCAAAACCCTGGCAACCAGAAACTACCTATCACTAGTGGAGATCACTCAAAAATTTTGAATTCAAAATTCAAAAAGATTTTTCATGCGGCGATTTCATCAAACACATGGCAGACATGATTTACACCCTAATTCTAGCTCACTGTTTTGAACAGGGTTTTGCACCCAATTCTCCTCCAAACCCTCCCTCTGTCCCCAAATGATCTAACCAGGCCAATTAAAACCCAACCCCTACCCCCTAGTGGCAAGGCCAAGCCATGCCGAGCACCAACTCGTCGGCCAACCTTGCCCTCACCCCAGCAGACCACCTCCCCCTCTCTCTCCATGTCTAGGAGGTAGCCAGCACCTCACTGCCGCCCACTGTCCCCTGCCCGAGCCAAGCCCCGCAGTGGACCACCAAAGAGAGCCCGCGCCCAGTGCCACCGCACCATGCCGAGCGCACGCCAGAGCGCCGCACCCGGCACGCGTGCACAAGCCACCGCTCGACCGCAGCCCGCACCTACCGCTCCGCCACGACACAAGGAACACGACGGACACGCTCGTTCGCCGCCCAACGCACCACAGCCACCGCTCGCCATGGACACTGCCGCCTCTGCCGCGCAGAGCGCCACCTCGCCCCGACAGCGTGCCACTGCCCCTACGGCCGCATTTAAGCTCTAGAGCACTGCCAGAGAACCGCCCATCGATCGCCACCCCCTGCCATGCCTCTACCTCGCCGTAGCCATGTCGCCACCATCGACCGCCCATCCCGCTCGGTCTCACCATCGAGCCTATAAAAGAAGCCCTCCCCAGCCTCTCTTCTCCACACCATTCCACTCCCCTCACCTCTCTGAACCTCACCCACCTCTAGCCGGAGCAAGTGGAGCAGCAGCTCGCCGGAATTGGAGCTGGAGCAGCCGTGGCAGGAGGAGAAGGGTGTCGTTGATTTTGACCGCCCCAAGCTCCACCGTGACCACGCCTCGCCTCGCCGTCGTCTTCCACGTTGTTTGCCCGCCTCGCCGACCCTGCTGGTGCCCTGGTACGCCCCCAGCAGACCCCCACCGAGCCGCTAGGGTTCGAGCTCACCGGCGCCCTGTTCGTCGTCGACAACGACCCTCACCGTAGATCTAGATTCTAATCCTACGGCCCACAGCGCGCGTACCGTTTCGCGTGTTAAGTGCCGCTGACAAGCGGGAGCCCCCTGTCAGCTGAGCCCCGTGCCGCGGAGCACCACTGGGCCGGCCCATTCCTTTTCCCGCGCTAACCCATCTATTCAAATCTGGATTTTTCTTTTTAGTTGAATCCAGTTTCTCTCCAGTATTTCAAAAATCCATTCTATGAGTTTTACAAATCCAAATAGCATGAAACCAATTTTGTATGAAAGGTATTAAGATGATCTATCCAAGCCCGTTGGTTTTAATTCAATTAGAGTTATAGATCTCTCCTAATAAAAATAAGAAGACAGAAGATTTTGCAACTTGCAACATTTTTATAAAATCAACCAAGTTAGCTTTTGAGTTGATTCCAAATCTCAAAAATCACAATTCACCATATCTATCCAAATATGTAATAATATTAAGGTTTACATGCAGTGACTTTGGACTAGTACCAAAATAATGCTATATAGGCATTTCTAGTCACTTTAAATCATTAAATAACGAACTTAAACCAAAGTAATATTGATCCAACCCTTAAATCTCATTCCCACATATTAGAATATGTGGTGAGGACATGTGTCCACATGATCCCATATTTTGGTGGTGAATATTAAAATTTAGTTAATCTTTCAATGAGTTGAAATTACTTTTCTAAAATAAAAAGAATAAAACTATGGAATTAAACTTGTCATACTTGTGATACTTGTGATGATAATAGATCATCAAATGTGTGTCCTAGAATGCTACTTAGCCTAGTTAAGTATTGTTTGGTGATTGTGCACTCCCTATGTATTTATAGACGATAGTACCGACCAAGCTCTCGAGGAGGAGGAGTTCTACCAATAAGAAGAAGAAGAAGAAAACTTCAACCACTTCACCAACCAAGGCAAGCTACTATTAGCAAGCTAGCACTATCTAAGTGCCAGCCACCTTTAGCAATGCAAGTTAACACTTGAAAGTTTAGTGTTTAATAGGATAGGATCAACTAGATGGTTTAGCCAAGATGCCTTAGGCATGCCTTGATCACACCCCTTTGACTATTAGTACCCAAGTCTTAGTTACAAGTTTTACCCTCTTAGTTTGTACAAAGTCTTTTACTTGTTTTGAAGGTAGCATAAAAAGTATAAAACTTGACTTATTTAGAACCCTTTAGATGTCATTCCATGGCATGAGATTGAACCCATCTTTACCACCTTAGTGAACACTCTTAACTTAGTAGTTTAGAGCAGATCCAAAAACTTGAGTCACTTTAGATGGGAACACTTGGTGAAAATGAATTATGAAAACCTTGGAATGATGAGTCATTCTATTGAGATGTTTTGACATGTGTTGGGAAACACAAAGGATTGATGTTGATGAAAATGTTGAGGCATGAGCCTTAACTCTTTTATAAAACTGATGGTTGGATTCGGATGCGATACCATTCCAAATTTACCGTACAACCACATTACCTGAATTGGGTAAGGCTTAGCTGGAAATTTATATGCATTAGTATTAGTTCCCTCACGGGAGAGGTTTGAGCTAAGGCTACCTCTCAATGTTGTCCACATATGCAGTGCCCAGGGTGACTGTTGGTCATGGTTGGGAGGCCATGCTCATAGGAGAGGTGCTTATACTAGGGTGTGTAAAGGGAAGGTTATGTTTGATTATCTGCAAACTAAGTATGATGATTCAGGGTTATCCCTGACAGATGTATCGAATCTTGTGGTGAAAGTGTACCACCTCTGCAGAGTGTCAAACTATTCGAATAGCCGTGTCCACGGTTATGGACAGTTGGAATGGCCATACTGTTTCGTTGTCAGAAGTTTTCTAAATACTTTGAAAAGAATGATGAATCTTGACTTGACCACAACAGGGTTGTGTTTATGACAATAGCTTCCCAACTTAAGTTATCTTAGGACTTTACTTTATCTTTCTTTGCTTCAGAACTCAGCTTAGGTTTCAAACTTAACTTGATAGTTAAGCATAGAGTTAGCATTTTAACTTAGATTTATAATACTTGTTAGTGGTAGTTTGCGAGTACTTAAAGAGTACTCATGGCTTTTGTCCCTGGCTATTATCATGGCCAGACTATGAAGGAGACTATCAAGATGATGGTCAGTAGGACAGCTATGATAACTAGGACTATCTGCCTTCGTCAGCATTGCCTGTGCCCCTGAAGATGGACCCCACCGCTACGCTATCTTCTATTTCCGCTGTTTGTTGTATTAAGGTTGGATCATGAGATCCTTATTTGTGTAAGAACCTTATGTATGGTTTGTAATGGATGATGTACTGTGATATCCAATCCGTTATGTCTCGCAAAAATGGTAATCCTAGGATTGCGAGGTATGGCATAATGGGCATCTAGGATTAAAAATCCGGGTGTTGACAAGTTGGTATCAGAGCCATCCTGACCATGGGAGACCCTAGTTAGAATGGACGTCAAACAAAAACTTAGTTTCCAAACCAAAGTGAGTATTTATGAAAAACTATCTCCTCTCTTACCCTTGTGGATTCTTTCTCAAAAATTCATGTTCCTCAAAAATTCTTATACTACTACTTAAAATTTGACACACTTGATCACCTCACTAACTTCCGCATCCTTAATTCTTGTAGATGGAGACCCAGTTCAGCAAGTTTTACCAGTTGGGAAACGGAGGACAGCTGATCTTATCTGGATTCACTGTCAGAGTTACTAGGACGCCCGCACCCAGAGTTTCTTGGAGCTCAACTTCCAGGACCCCCAGGAGGAGACCTACAGTGGCTAGTCACCGCAGATCTTAGAGGAAGCATTGAAGCACCAACTTCTGGAAGAATTCAGTTCTCCGTGAGCGAGAACAACTGGATAGATGGATTAGCCAGGGCAATGCATGAAGCTCTCGCACGTCTATGTGCCCTCAGCGTCAACAAGACCCAAGGAACCCGTTTTTCTCACTATGCAAGACGTGACTTCATGGGACTGCCAATGGAAATGCCGGGCCACCCCGAGTTGAGGCGTCAAGTGGAGAAGCTTGACTTCTTGCTCCACGACAAACAGCAGGAACTAGGCAATGCCAGAGAGTTAGCCAACCAGAACCGTGCCATTGCCGACCAGAAGGCCCAGACATTCGCACTGCTTGTCCAAGACCGTCAGTCTCTTTGCCGCCAGCGTGCCAAGAAGGATCGCACCATCACCCGTCTTCGAAAGAAGGTGGCCGACCTCGAGAAGACCGTCAAGGAGCAGGAAGCTCAGCTTGCGGCAAAACAAGAAGAAGATGAGGGTGAAGACACCCAGGGAGACATGGATTCTTACCTCAGCAACGATGATGATTTTCTGGAGGAGGATGCCGTGGATTTCTACACTGATGATGAGGACTCCGACTTCATCGACGATGAGTAGATGCACTAGAGCACTGTCGTAGCATGAGATGTATCATCTCATTGTATCATAGCTTGCAGAATGGTTCTTCAAGCCATCTGTTTTCCCTTTGATCTTTGTGGTGTGTGTTGTATCGTGTGCTTGCTTGCATGAATGAAAAAGCAGTTAGTTGAAAAACCTGAGTTTAACTCAAAGTTTTAGATTGGAAAACCCCAAAACCATGAACCTTAGAATTTCCCTCTTACCTCTATATCTCAATCTTCAGATGACTCGTGGAAATCAAGGAGGGAGCAGCTCGTCGCAAGACCCAATGCTGCAGATCTTGCAGAATCTCATCGTAGACCATGAAGCAAGCAAGGCGGAACACGAAGCCAACTTAGCAACACTTCAACAGATCACCCAGATGGCTCTCAGCAACCAAGGACATGGAAATCAGGACCACCATGGATCCAAACTCAAAATATTTCAGAACACTAATCCCCCAATCTTCAACCAATCTGAGAACCCACTAGATGCTGATGACTGATTGCAGACCATGGAAAACAACCTCGAAGTTGCAGGAGTTGATGAAAACGAGAAAGTTCTCTTCCCCACCCACTATCTGGCGGGAGATGCCAGAGCTTAGTGGAATAGCATCCGCAATATGAACCATGGTCAAGTGATGACAAGGTCCAGTCAACCGGATGAGAGATGAGTTCCGCGAATTGAAGCAAGGAATAATGACTGTGGTGGAGTACCGTGACAAATTCCTGTCACTTGCCAGATATGCACCTGATCATATCAACACGGAGACCAAGAAGAAGGAGAGATTCTTGAACGGACAGCATGATGAGATGCAGACTGTCCTCGTCAACATCCGCTTCCAGGATCTCGAAGAGCTAGTCGACTCTGCCATCTAGATGGAAGGGAAGATTTACCAGGCAAACAACAACCGCAAGCGTCGTCTGATGCAGCAGTCTGGATCCAACAGTCACCAGAAGTACCGCCCCAACCCTTCACCAGGATATGCACCAAGGAACAACCGACCCCCAAATTCTCGCCCAAGCTACCCCAACCGTAGCAGAGGCAATGTGAAGTCCGGAGGAAACAATCACAACTCCTGTAATGTCAACAATTTCAACCGTGCACCTCCCAAGAGCAACAACAACAGAAACACTGCACCAAGAACTAGCAGCAATGATGTGCCTCTCGCAGTCAAGGACAAGTCCCAGATCACTTGTTTTGAGTGTGGAGTGAAGGGTCACTACTCCAATGAGTGTCCCAAGAAGACTGCCGCCAATCCCAATGTGAATGCCCCAGCTCAGCAGCAGCGTCGTGTTCAGCCAGGAAGGAGATTTGCCCTAGGGAACCCTCACAACCGCAACTGCTGTCTCTTCCACATGAATGCAGAAGAAGCCCAGGAAGCGCCAGATGTAGTGCTTGGTATGTTTTCTGTCAACTCAGTTTTAGCAAGAGTATTGTTTGATTCGGGAGCATCGCATTCATTTGTCACCGAAGAATTTGCATGCACTAGTAAGATTCGTCCAACCAACCTGAAGCATGTCATGATAGTTCAAATCCCTGGTTCAACAACCAAAGCTAGAAAAATTTGCAAAGTTGTACCTATCAGAATGCATGGGATAGATTTTTATGCCAACCTAATTGTACTTGGAACCAAAGGTTTGGAAGTAGTACTAGGTATGGAATGGATGTCAAGGCATAAAAGATTGATAGACTGTGCTAAGAAAGCCATCACCATGACCAGTAGTTCTGGAGTAACAGTAGAGCATATCTTTGAAACCTTACCCCGTCAATTCAAGTGCAACCAGAGTGTAGCCTTGCCCACCATTGACCAAGTCAGAATAGTCTGTGAATACCCCGATGTATTCCCAGATGAATTGCCAGGTATGACCCCGGATAGGGATATTGAGTTCATTATCGAACTAATCCCCGGAACCGGACCTATAGCCTAGAGACCCTATAGCATGAACCCATCAGAGTTAGTGGAACTGAAGAAGCAGTTGGATGCTATGCTAGCCAAAGGTTTAATTCAAGCAAGTGCATCACCATGGAGATCACCAGTGTTATTCATCGACAAGAAGGATGGAGGGAACCGTCTGTGCACAGATTATAGAAAGTTGAATGATGTTACCATCAAGAACAAGTACCCTTTGCCAAAGATAGAGGATCTATTTGATCAGTTGACTAGAGCCCAGGTATTCTCAAAGATTGATCTTAGGACTGGTTATCACCAACTTAAGATTCGTGCAACGGATATTTCGAAGACCGCCTTTACTTCTCGCTATGGTTTATACGAGTATACGGTTATGTCTTTTGGATTAACCAATGCCCCTGCTTATTTCATGAACCTCATGAATAAGATCTTTATGAATTTCCTAGATAAGTTTGTAGTTGTGTTTATCGATGACATCCTTATCTACTCCAAGTCAGAAGAAGAGCATGAGCAACATCTGAGAATCATCCTAGAAACCTTGAGAGAGCATCAGTTGTATGCCAAGTTCGGCAAGTGTGAGTTTTGGCTGAAGGAAGTAGGATTCCTAGGACATATTGTGTCTGCCGGAGGAGTCTCTGTTGATCCCACAAAGATCAAAGATGTTGAAGAATGGAAAGCCCCAACCACTCAAACCCAAGTCCGTGCATTGCTCGGATTAGCGGGATATTACCGCAAGTTCATAGAAGGATTCTCGAGCATAGCCCGACCAATGACCCAATTGTTGAAGAAGGACAAGAAGTTTGAATGGACAGACAAATGTGAAGCCAGTTTCCAGGAGCTGAATAAGAGATTGATATCAGCCCCAATTTTAGTCATGCCGTACATCAAGAAGCCCTTTGATGTGTATTGTGACGCATCCAAGATTGGTCTAGGATGTGTATTGATGCAAGAAGGAAAAGTCATTGCGTATCTGTCTCGACAACTAAAGCAGCATGAGCAGAACTATCCGACCCATGATCTTGAGCTAGCAGCTATAGGTCTAGCACTGAAGACCTGGCGTCATTATTTGATGGGTAATCGCTGTGAGATTTACTCAGATCATAAGATCTTGAAGTATATCTTCACTCAGAAGGAGCTGAATATGAGGCAGAGAAGATGGACAGAGTTAATCAAGAACTATGACCTAGACATTCACTATCACCCCAACAAAGCCAATGTGGTAGCGGATGCTCTTAGCACATTGCCGTGTAAGCTTAACACCATGATCAAGGAGAAGCAACCCAGTTTGTATGAGGAGTTGGAGCAGTTCAGGACTGAATTAGTTAGCCAAGGATTCTTAGCAAGCATTGAACTTCAACCCACTTTGATTAGCCAAATCAAGGAAGCCCAGAAGGGGAATGAAAGTATCGACGGAATCAAACGTCGTATTGGTACAGGAAAGGTACCTGGATTCACCGAAGATGAAGAAGGAGTACTGTGGTACAAAGGACGTATCTGTGTTCCCGCAGATTCGGAGCTGAAGGAAGTTATCATGAAGGAGGCTCATGATACTCTTTATTCTATCCACCCCGGAGGAACAAAGATGTATTAGGATTTGAAAGAGCAATTTTGGTGGCACAAGATGAAGAGAGAGATCGGAAGCTACATCGCCAAGTGTGACATCTGCCAAAGAGTCAAAGCAGAGCATCAGAGACCTGCAGGACTGTTGCAACCATTGCAGATTCCGGAATGGAAATGGGATTCCGTCGGAATGGACTTTATCACCGGTTTACCTACTTCTAGTAGGGGAAATGACTCAATCTGGGTCATAGTTGATAGGCTGTCCAAGGTAGCCCACTTTATACCTGTCAAAACAACTTACCGGAGTCCAAAGTTAGCAGAGCTATACATTGCTAGGATTGTTAGTCTGCATGGAACCCCCAAGACCATTGTATCAGATCGAGGAACCAAGTTTACCTCAAGATTTTGGCACAAAGTACAGGAAGGTTTAGGAACCAAGTTGAACTTCAGTACAGCATATCACCCACAAATAGATGGACAGACTGAGAGAGTCAACCAAATCCTAGAGGATATGCTTAGAGCTTGTGTGTTAGAATATGGATCAAAATGGGAAGACTGCCTGCCTTTCGCAGAATTCACATACAACAACAGTTATCAAGCTAGTTTGCAGATGGCACCATTTGAATTCCTTTACGGAAGAAAGTTTCGTACCCCTTTGAATTGGTCGCAAGTAGGAGAGAGTCAGATCTTCAGACCCGACATTCTCCGAGAAGCAGAAGAGAAAGTTCACAAAGTCCGTGAGCACCTCAAGACAATCCAATCCTTACAAACGAGCTATGCTGACAAAAGAAGGAGAGACCTGACCTTCAATGTCGGAGATTTTGTATATCTCAAGGTTTCACCCTTAAAAGGAACTCAACGCTTTAGTTTGAAGGGAAAGTTAGCCCCCAGATATATCGGACCTTTCAAGATTCTGAACCGCCGAGGAGAAGTATCGTACCAGTTGGAACTGCCTGAAGAGATGTCAGCCATCCACAATGTGTTCCATATCTCGTTACTTCGCAAATGTCTGGAAGTGCCTGAGAAGACAGAAGTTTTCAAGAACATCGATCACAGAGTTGTGGAAATCAACAATGACCTGACCTATCGGGAAGTGCCCATTCGTATCTTGGAAGAAGCCTACAGAACCACCAGGACCAGGAGTATCAAGTTTCTCAAGATACAGTGGAGCAACCATACCGAAGAGGAAGCTACTTGGGAGCGAGAAGATTACATTAGGACAAAGTTCCTATATCTCTTTAGTTCCGAGTTTTCTTTGTAAATCTCAGGACGAGATTTTGTTTAAGGGGGAAGGTTTGTAACATCCAAAAACTTCAATCCAAGCTTATCAAGATCAAATCAATCAAATTTGGGGTTAACCCAAACTTTTTCAAATTTAAAATGAAAGCATTCATATATGTGTGCATTTAAAATAGGAGTTGTTTTGAATTGCCATGGTTGTGTGATCCAATGCTTGTAAAATGTTTCTTAGGTGATTTAAACATCATCTACATCATTCCCAAACTTTTCCTAAAGAAAATCAAATCAAAAAGAATTAAAAAGGAGGAATGGTCATTTTGGCAAATTTAACTCTCATGCCTACATTGGCTATTCCTAGTACTCAAAAATTACCAGAAACAATTATTGATCTTTGCACCCCTTGCTAGTAAATATAATGAGGTACCAAGGACCACCTTTTGATCTGCTAAAAACATTCTGTTAACTATTTTAAATGACAGTTTAAAATTGAATCTAATGCATATACATAGATCACCCCTATTTCAAAACCCATCTTTTTGAGCTCCATTTTCAAAACCCTTGCAACCAGAAACTACCTATCACTAGTGGAGATCACTCAAAAAATTTGAACTCAAAATTCAAAAATATTTTCATGCGACCATTTCATCAAACACATGGTAGACATGATTTACACCCTAATTTTAGCTCACTGTTTTGAACAGGGTTTTGCACCCAATTCTCCTCCAAACCCTCCCTCTGTCCCCAAATGATCTAACCAGGAGAAGCCATGCCGAGCACCAACACACCGGCCAACCTTGCCCTCACCCCAGCAGACCACCTCCCCCTCTCTCTCCATGTCTAGGAGGTAGCCAGCACCTCACCGCCGCCCACTGTCCCATGCCCGAGCCAAGCCCCGCTGTGGACCACCGAGGAGAGTCCGCGCCCAGTGCCACCGCACCATGCCGAACGCACGCCTGAGCGCCGCATCCGGCACGCGTGCACAAGCCGCCGCTCGACCGCAGCCCGCGCCTACCGCTCCACGACGACACAGGGAACACGACGGACACGCCCGTTCGCCGCCCAACGCACCACAGCCACCGCTCGCCATGGACACTGCCGCCTCTGCCGCGCAGAGCGCCACCTCGCCCCGACCGCGTGCCACCGCCCCTACGGCCGCATTTAAGCTCTAGAGCACCGCCAGGGAACCGCCCATCGATCGCCACCCCCAGCCATGACTCTACCTCGCCGTAGCCATGTCGCCACCTCGATCGCCCATCCCGCTCGGTCTCACCGTCGAGCCTATAAAAGGAGCCCTCCCCAGCCTCTCTTCTCCACACCATTCCACTCCCCTCACCTCTCTGAATCTCACCTACCTCTAGCCGGAGCAAGTGGAGCAGCAGCTCGCCGGAATTGGAGCCGAAGCAGCCGCGACAGGAGGAGAAGGGCGTCGTTGATTTCGACCGCCCCAAGCTCCACCGCGACCACGCCTCGCCTCGCCATCGTCTTCCACGTCGTTTGCCCGCCTCGCTGACCCCGCTGGAGCCCTGGTACGCCCCCAGCAGACCCCCACCAAGCCGCTAGGGTTCGAGCTCGCCGGCGACCTGTTCGTCGTCGACGACGACCCTCAGCCGTAGATCTAGCTTCTAATCCTACGGCCCACCGCGCGCGTACCGTTTCGCGTGTTAAGTGCCGCTGACATGCGGGACCCCCTGTCAGCTGAGCCTCGCGCCGCGGAGCGCCACTGGGCCGGCCCATTCCTTTTCCCGCGCTAGCCCATCTATTCAAATATGGATTTTTCTTTTTAGTTGAAATTAGTTTCTGTCTAGTATTTCAAAAATCCATTCTGTGAGTTTTACAAATCCAAATAGCGTGAAACCAATTTTGTCTGAATGGTATTAAGATGATCTATCCAAGATCGTTGGATTTAATTCAATTAGAGTTATAGATCTCTCCTAATAAAAATAAGAAGATAGAAGCTTTTGCAACTTGCAACATTTTTATAAAATCAACCAAGTTAGCTTTTGAGTTGATTCCAAATCTCAAAAATCACAATTCACCATATCTATCCAAATATGTAATAATATTAAGGTTTACATGCAGTGACTTTGGACTAGTACCAAAATAATGCTATATAGGCATTTCTAGTCACTTTAAATCATTAAATAATGAACTTAAACCAAAGTAATATTGATCTAACCCTTAAATCTCATTCCCACATATTAGAATATGTGGTGAGGACATGTGTCCACATGATCCCATATTTTGGTGGTGAATATTAAATTTTAGTTAATCTTTCAATGAGTAGAAATTACTTCTCTAAAATAAAAAGAGTCAAACTATGGAATTAAACTTGTGATACTTGTGATGATAATAGATCATGAAATGTATGTCCTAGAATGCTACTTAGCCTAGTTAAGTATTGTTTGGTGATTGTGCACTCCCTATGTATTTATAGACGATAGTACCGACCAAGCTCTCGAGGAGGAGGAGTTCTACCAAGAAGAAGAAGAAGAAGAAGAAAACTTCAACCACTTCACCAACCAAGGCAAGCTACTATTAGCAAGCTAGCACTATCTAAGTGCCAGCCACCTTTAGCAATGCAAGTTAACACTTGCAAGTTTAGTGTTTAATAGGCTAGGATCAACTAGATGGTTTAGCTAAGATGCCTTAGGCATGCCTTGATCACACCCCTTTGACTATTAGTACCCAAGTCTTAGTTACAAGTTTTACCCTCTTAGTTTGTAAAAAGTCTTTTACTTGTTTTGAAGGCAGCATAAAAAGTATAAAACTTGACTTATTTAGAACCCTTTAGATGTCATTCCATGGCATGAGATTGAACCCATCTTTACCACCTTAGTGAATACTCTTAACTTAGTAGTTTAGAGCAGATCCAAAAACTTGAGTCACTTTAGATGGGAACACTTGGTGAAAATGAATTATGAAAACCTTGGAATGATGAGTCATTCTATTGAGATGTTTTGACATGTGTTGAGAAACACAAAGGATTGATGTTGATGAAAATGTTGAGGCATGAGCCTTAACTCTTTTGTAAAACTAATGGTTGGATTCGGATGCGATACCATTCCAAATTTACCGTACAACCACATTACCTGAATTGGGTAAGGCTTAGCTGGAAATTTATATGCATTAGTATTAGTTCCCTCACGGGAGAGGTTTGAGCTGAGGCTACCTCTCAATGTTTTCCACCTATGCAGTGCCCAAGGTGACTGATGGTCATGGTTGGGAGGCCATGCTTATAGGAGAGGTGCTTATACTAGGGTGTGTAAAGGGAAGGTTATGTTTGATTATCTGCATACTAAGTATGATGATTCAGGGTTATCCCTGACAGATGTATCGAATCTTGTGGTGAAAGTGTACCACCTCTGTAGAGTGTCAAATTATTCGAATAGCCGCGTCCGCGGTTATGGACAGTTAGAATGGCCATACTGTTTCGTTGTCAGAAGTTTTCTAAATACTTTGAAAAGAATGATGAATCTTGAGTTGACCACAACAGGGTTGTGTTTATGACAATAGCTTCCCAACTTAAGTTATCTTAGGACTTTACTTTATCTTTCTTTGCTTCAGAACTCAGCTTAGGTTTCAAACTTAACTTGATAGTTAAGCATAGAGTTAGCATTTTAACTTAGATTTATAATACTTGTTAGTGGTAGTTTGCGAGTACTTAAAGAGTACTCATGGCTCTTGTCCCTGGCTATTATCATGGCCAGACTATGAAGGAGACTATCAAGAGGATGGTTAGCAGGACGGCTATGATAACTAGGACGATCTGCCTTCGTCAGCATTGCCTGTTCCCCTGAAGATGGACCCCACAGCTACGCTATCTTTTATTTCCGCTGTTTGTTGTATTAAGACTGGATCATAAGATCCTTATTTGTGTAAGAACCTTATGTATGGTTTGTAATGGATGATGTACTGTGATATCCAATCCGTTATGTCTCGCAAAAATGGTAATCCTGGGATTGCGAGGTATGGCATAACGGGCATCTGGGATTAAAAATCCGGGTGTTGACAACATTCCACTCCCGATGACTCCTAATTCTACAGAAACACCGTACACAACGCCTATGTGGCTACGAGATTGTTCTTCCATAACCAAGTAAACTTCACATCTCAGATGATTATGAATTCAATATATTGACCGAATGTGTTATACGTGGTGAAGGGTTTCTCCCTCAAACTTCTCAACCTGCCTCCACTGGACTTCCACCAACCAACTCTATCGTGTCTTGACTATGCAGATCGTGAATAAGGACAAACAATGGTCACATATTTATCCAATGATATGTCCTTTGCAAAGCAACCTGAAATGCTCATGTGTTTATTTATATCTTGAACTAGAAACATTTCAGTTTTTTTCTAAACTCACCATCCTTCCTATTTCCAACGCTTCAAGTAAAACCAGTTCACTAGACTTCCTCTTCAATGTAGCATATCTTTTTCATGTAAGGTCCGACCCATGAACCTTCAAACCCGACCTAGTGGTGCATTTGCATCTTGTCCTCCAACTTTTCTTTTATAATTCAGATATTTCTTATAACATATTTGATGACATAATCTCACTTAGTTACATAAATAGTTCAAATATTCACATGACAAAAGCCTGCGCAAACATGATTTCCTAAGCCCAACAAGAATATTACTTCCTCTATTTCAAATTAGTTGTCAAAGTTTTTTTAAATGGGAGAACCTACATAATTAAATATGTCTAGATACATGCACATATAAACAAAATCAGACGGGTAGAGGTGTAGTAGTAACTACGTTTAGCAGTAGTAGAATAATTAGTTTTGACATTATTTAACTTTATGGCTGGTGAGTAAGTGATCTTGGCAAGAGAGAGATTTTTCATGGTTCTGTAGTGGAGAATAAGTTAGACTTTATTGGTCTATCTGAAACTAAAAAAGAGAATTTGACTTTATCTTAGTTGAGTCACATTTCTAGTAGAAATTTTGTTTGGCATGTGGTTCCTTCTAAAGGCTGGTTTGGAGGCATGGTTTTAGGTGTTAATAATGATGTTTATGACGTGTTCGAATTCAGTCAAGGTGACTTCCATATTAGAATGTGTGTTACGTTTTAAGATCACTAGGTTTGTGTGGAACTTATTCTCTATTTAGGGAGCTCCTCGTGATTGTGAGAAGAATAAATTTTTATTAAGTTAGTTTGAGTGATGGCCAAGCACCATCTCGTTTGGAAAACAATGGATGTGACTTTTTTGTGAAGGCATGGTGGATCAATGTGCAAGCGTAAAACACATTCCTTAAACACTTGGCCTGAAGATTCGTCCGAACTTGTCCAAAACTGTCGTAAAACCCAAGATTTTAGTCGTCTACCGTACCAAAGGCATCACAAACATGCCATCATTGCTCATGGCAATGATATAAGTGTGTGGTATGCCATTGTGAGCCATTATGCCATGTTTGAAGTCATTCCTCAACTGTCTTGCCGCTAGCCCGTCGGGATAGACGTCTTACCCCCTACTACCCTAGACCGAAGTTGGCCAGTGTGTGAAGTGTATGGCCAAGCACCATCTTGTTTGGAAAACAGTGGATATGAGTGTTTGTGAAGGCATGGTGGAGCAATGTGCAAAAAGAAAACACATTCCTTGAACACTTGGCATGACGATTCTTCCGAACTTATCCAAAACTGCCCTAAAACCAAAGATTCTCTAGTAGAAAAACCCCCCTTTGGTCCCGATTCATAAGGGCCATTGGTCCCGGATTTTGAACCGGGACCAATCACTCGGGACTATTGCTGGTCCCAGTTCTGGCATCAACCGGGACCAATGGGTCTCCACGTGGCTCGCCATCGCGTGCGCTTGCCGTAGGACCTTTCGTCCCGGTTCGTGGCATGAACCGGGATCAAAGGTCTTTTCTATTTTCTTCTTCAGAAAATAATTTTTTTTTGAATTTTTTTGAATCTATGAATATTTAGACTAGTTAATCTATCACCCGAAGCCTATCAATCACACTTAGTTTTGGTGAAATTCCAATCTTTGGTTAAACTTCCCGGTCGGTCACCCATCCTAACACTACTCCACCCCTAGCATGCTTAATATCTTGGTTCCTTCCCACCCCCCTTCCTATATATACCACTTGTAACCTTATGTCTATACTATGCTATTAATGATATTAACCCATGCATCTTGTGAGTCACACATTCTTATAATTTGAGTTACAAACATGATTTTAATGTATAAAAATGACTAAGTAATGCTAATATTGAATAAATATGGAAATAAAATATGTTTTATTATTATTTTTGCATTAATTCATTTAGTATGGCATAATTCATATCTTTAAATCCATAAATCGAAATTCCACAAATAATATGTCCATTATTATCAGAAAAATGTGAGGACTCCAAATATGTCATTTTTTTTATTTTTCTGAATTATTTTAAAAAAAATGAAAAATCTAAATTTTGACTCTTTTGGAATTTCAAAAAATCTAAGAAAATTGCAAATGGTCTAAGGCGGTTACCATCGGTTTTTCCCAATCATTTTGATATATTATATGTTTTTTTTTCCGACATCGTATGCACAAATGGCGCCCATCTGAAGTTTTTATAACGTTTTTTTGCAAAATAAGTCAAAATTGAAGTTTGTTAATTTTCATGACAAGCGTATCACTAAATATGACTATAGTTGAAAGGATTTTATTTTTTGATTTTTTTACAATTTTCTGCGACATGTTTTTGAAACTAGATGGCGATTCGAGGGGGTGGATTTTCTCCTGTCGCGGCAGGATTTTGGACATTTTTCCTGCCACGGCAGAGCAGGTAGCAGAGAATTTCTGAATTATTTTGTATCCCGGTTTATGTCCCGAACCGTTACTAAAAAGGGACCCTTTGGTCTTGGTTCATGCCATGAACCGGGACCAATGCTCCGCTGACCATTGGTCGGTATGAACCGGGACTGTTGTCCTGGCGGCATGAACCGGGACCGATGCCTGACATTGGTCCCGATTTGTTATTCTAACCGGGACCAATGGCTTTGGGGGCTGGACCAAAGGCCCCTTTTCTGCTAGTGATTTTAGCTGTCTACTGTACCAAAGGCATGCCCAAGCATGCCATCATTTCTCATGACAGTGATATAAGTGTGTGGGGTGTCATTATGAGCCATAATGCCAAGTTTGATGCCATTTCTCAATTGTGTTGCCGCTAGCCCGCCGGGGTAGACGTGTTACCCCCTACTACCCTAGGCCGAAGCTGGATAGTATGTGAAGTGCATGGCCAAGCACCATCTTGTTTGAAAATGACAAAAAAATACGGTTGTGTTTCTAATAATACGAATATCTTAGAGTATTTTCTTAAGAATATTTAAAACTAGTTCAATAACTTGACTTATTAGAAATATCTCTCTCAGGTACGTATAAACAAACGGTCTATTTTGTAGACATGTGATTTTTTCAACATTCATAAAATTAACTCAATTTTGTAGTACATGTTTGTGAGGGCATGGTGGAGAAACGTGCAAAAGGAAAACACATTGCTTAACCACTTAGGCTGACGATCCATCCGTACTTGTCCAAAACTATCCTAAAACCCTATATTTAAGCCGTCAACCATACCAAAGGCAGAGAATATACCATTACATTAACAAACAGATACAACAGAGACAACATAGAGGGTATGTTCACTTGCTTTAAAAATTGTTTAGCACGGATATAACAGAGACACACAAAGGATATACCATTACATCAGTAACGAAAACTATAACTTCATTTTAATTTCCATTATATTAGCATCAAATTTGGCTTTTTCTTAATGAAGTACAAAAATTGCATTGCAAATTGCACCACGAAATTTTTCAAAAAACAATATAATTTTTTGGGATGGACAATTTTGAGAGATGACCATTTGCTTTAGCTGATATCTCAACTTCTTTTTAATATTTTTAGTTTTAGCCGATTTTCAAATAGTAATTCAAATGTGAATTGAAGTCGTGCTAGTTATTTGTTTCGTGAATTGTGAAGTATCATTTTACGGTACCATGTTAGGATTCTATGCATTATAAATGAAGGAGGTTCGAAAATTTAGACCCCTTGTATGAATTCCTAGCTTATTTTGGCCTGGAAAAAACCATTGGCAACTAGAATTTCCAACATTTTTTCACAACAGTTTTTAAAATAATTAAATCTACTAGGATGGCTATTTCCAAGACATGATGATTTGCTTTAGCTTCTAGCTCATGCTTGACCTACTTTCTGCAAAATCTGCATAAAGTCATTTAAACGGCAAAAAGTCGCTATAAACCGTATACATACATAAAACTCTTGTATTTTCTATCAAATGTGGTATAATTTGAGTAAAATATATAGTAGTCACATTTTGCACAACATTCATGGTAGTTGTTAACCACACAAAAACATTTTTGGCACACATAAAATAGAAAATGATTTCTAGTGAAAAATAGAAACATTCTTTGGGAACATTGTATGTAATGACAAGATGCACCCATGTCAAAATGTGGGCACATTAACATAAACTAGATCATGTACATGAACACCAAAAAATAGCAATAGATAATATATCATATAAGGAGAGGTACGATACCTCCCTAAATGAAGAACAATTAAAAAATCTAAACATGAAAATGCAATAAAAGATGCATACGAATTCTGTTTTCGATGAACTTGCCATTGTTCAAGAGCTATCAACAAGCTTAAGAACCAAACACAAAGAAACACCAATAATAAACAAGAATAATGGGATGCAAAGTGGGCATAGGATTGAGATCCCTGAGATGATCTGATCAAGTTACCTAACTAAAAGCCCCTCTTGATAGTGCAAATATCTATCCTATAACCTAGTCTCCCAACAAGCACCTCGAGACCGCTAAATGGAAAATCTATCAAGGCCATACATTTACCTTGCGCATCCCGCTTGATCTTCATGATAACGCTTCAAACTTCATTCAATCTGGAATCTTCATTCAATCCGGAATGCTTCACTTGTTTGTTGGTTCGTGAAGTATCCTAATTTATTCCCCCATACACCACTATGGGATATATTCATTAAGGCACGCATTCACATGTCCATTATCAAAAAATGGATGGAAAGATTCAAGCATGCGATCTTATAAATATGCTTATCTTGAACTTCTCTTCTCAACCTTGATGACGATCACAACTCGATGTCATCCTGTCACGAGCTACATGCTATCTTTACATTTGATGCATACCCATTAAAAGATACCTAAACCACATAGACAACACAACGGAACATATATAAAGAGTTAGTTCATGAAGAATAATTCACAAAACTTACCATAGTACAGGATCCCATGTGGTATTTCCTTTATTCTTGATGTATTTACCAACTTGAATACAATCTTCACTACTTGTATTGATCGACCATGTATCTTATCATATTCAATCTCAATATTTTGAGGTTCATAAAGAACTTTTCATTTGATTGCATGCTCTAAATCTTAGTCAACTAGAGCTCGACTCATGAGACTATCATGATGCCGATTTAGGACCATATCTTGAATTCTTCTCTTGAGATCAAACTATAAAGATATTGAACACCCATTGCTTAACACATTAGAAAGTGAAAGGATAAATTCAATTCCATGCAAGAACTCCATCTTCATTTCTTCTTGTTAATCATATCGTATTATTATCTTCAAATCGATGATCTTGATGCCAATACTCAGGGTATATCTTTATATTCATGACATCTATATTTGAATCCAACATATGGACTACATGCATTACTTATGAAATATTATTTTATATAAAAATCAATGAAAATATTAGTCTATAGGGATTGCCATTAATTAACAAAATCACATATAGAAGCAACGTATCCTTAGAATATGTTTGCAATACTACGTGACAGATACAAGTTAGAGGCTACTTGAATAATTGGTCATATATAACAGGAAAATAACAGTGGAATATAAGTGTTTAATTGTCATATACTGGTGAATGTATGACAGTCCTAACCACTGTACCTGTGGTCACACCCCAACTAGGGATGTCATAGCCATCATACTTTCCATCCACCCAACCCCCTCATATTTCTCCTTGGGAAGATAAACTATAATAGATACTGTAAAATCATTTTTAAGGTACAGCACAAAACAATTTGCAGTGCAAAATTGTTGCTTGCTAGAATAGATACAAAAATTACCTAAAAATTAATCGGACCCACAAATAATTTGGTCCCTCTTTTCCTTTTTTGCACGGTCTTCCCCATATGGCATATATGCACTTGCCCATCCGCTGACCAACGATGGCTCACCCTCCTTCCCTGGAGCTTCCCCTGCTTGTCTACCATGTCGCCTCTTGTGAGGCACCACCCACTCCAGATCATTGGCTTGAGGGCTCCTCCACTGGCACCGCATCGTGCGAGGTCACTAAGACTCATGGCCGCATCCCCTAAGGCCATGTGTGGCAAGGTCAGCCACCACATCAGCTTTGCGTGCGAGCCTGCCTGCCGCAACTGCTATAGCCTCTCATCACAGTTCCACCATGGCCCCACCCACTAGTTGAAAACAGACCTTTGGTCCAGGGGTATTAGCCCCGGTTTTGCTACAAACCGGGACTAATTCCCCGGTCCAACGGCTAGAACTGGCCCCAGGGGGTGGCAGACACAAGCCCCGGTTCAAACGGGACCTTTATGTTGGAGATATGCCCAAGAGGCAATAATAAAAGTGGTTATTATTATATCTTTGTGTTTATGATGAATGTTTACATCCCATGCTATAATTGTATTATTAGGAAACACTAATATTTGTGTGTTTTGTAAACATATCAGAGTCCCTGGTAAGCCTCTTGTTGAACTAGCTTGTTGATTAATTGATGATCATGGTTTCCTGATCATGGACATTAGGATGTGATTAATAACAAGGTTATATCATTAGGAGAATGATGTGATGGACACACACCCATAGTAAGCGTAGCATAAGATCAAGTCATTAAGTTTGTATTGCTGTAAGCTTTCAAATACATAGTAACCTATTCCTTCGACCATGAGGTTATGTTAATCACCATCACCGGATGGATACTTTGATGACATCAAACGCCGCTTCGTAACTGGGTGGTTATAAAAGTGTCATTGGGTATTCTGAAAGTATGTGTTGAAGCGCATGAACCAAGATTGGGATTTGTCCATCCGTATGACGGATAGATATGCTCTGGGCCCTCTCGGTGGAATGTCATCTAGTCAGCTTGCAAGCATGTGACTGGGTCACAAGGGATGACATATCACGGAACGAGTAAAGAGTACTTATCAGTAACGAGGTAGAACTAGGTATGGAGATACCGACGATCAAACCTCGGATAAGTACAGAATCGCGAGACAAAGGGAATTAGTTTCGTATGTAAGTGCTTCAATCGATCGCAAAGTCATCGTTGAGTATGTGGGAGCCATTATGGATCTCCAGGTCCCGCTGATGGTTATTGATAGGAGATGTGTCTCTATCATGTCTACATATTCACGAACCGTAGGGTGACACACTTAAGGTTCGAAGTTGTTTTAAGTAGATATGGAATGTGCGTTGGAGACCGAATGTTGTTCAGAGTCTCAGATTGGATCCGGGACATCACGAGGAGATCCAGAATTGTCCGGAGAATAAGATTCGTATATTGGGGATCATTTTCTGAGTTAGGAAATGTTCCGGAGTGTTTGTATGAGGATTCTAGAAGATTTCAGAATGTTCCGGATGGTTCTAGAAGATATCTTGGAGTTTGCTTGAAAATCAAGATAGGGATCAAGGAGTCCTGGTGGGTCAAGACAAGGAGTCGTGGGGGAGGAGGACTCCTCTCCCCACCTCCAATCCGCCGGCCTACAAGGGAGGGGAGTCCTACAAGGACTCCCCCTCCCTAGGCGCCTCCCTTCTTTAAATAGAGGGGCAGGGGCGCCCCCTCCTCCCCTGCTCCCATAACACCCAATCTCTGCCGCCTCTCTCCTCCACCTTCTTCTGCACAGGCATAGGCGAAGCCCTGCAGAATTCTCTACTCCACCACCACCACCACGCCGTCGTGCTGCTGGGATTCCGTGGAGAAGATCTACTACCTCCGCTGCTCGCTGGAATGGGGAGAGGAAGGTCTGCTTCGACTCCGCACGTGTGACCGACTGCGGAAGCGCTGCCGAATCGCGGCGCCGGAAGGATCGTCCACTTGACCGACTGCAGAAGCGCTGCTGGAACGCGACGCCGGAAGGATCGTCCATACGATCTTGAGATCGGCAGGTGATCGACTACATCAACCACGAGATCTAATCTCGTTAATGCTTTCGGATCTACAAGTCAATGAGGAGTGATTGTTAGAGACAAAGTCTCGATCACCACGCGAAACTGGAACAAGCCAGGAAAGAAAAAGGATCCAGCTGGGGCTAGTTTTGTAGATGACAGAGCGAAAGATACAATGTGGAATTCTCTCATGACACATTTCACACTACCAGTCTTGGAGACTGATGAGCTCACACAGCAAATGACGAGGAAAGTCAAGCACTTTGCTCTTAAGAAGATGGCCGAACTATTCAAGGAATGGAAAAAAAGATTGTACCACAAGTATGTCTTGAAGGAAACAACTCCTCCATTCGTTGGCCCACTAGAGTTGCAGCAGGATAACTGGGCCGCATTTGTGGAATACAAGACCTCAGCACCAGCTAAGGCAATATCAACAAAAAATAAGGAAAATGCAGCCAAAAAGAAATATCACCATCATATGGGCACAGGTGGCTACAGGAGTGCCATGCCTAAGTGGGATAAAGCTAAGGCTGACCTAGAGGCTAAAGGGGTCACACCAGCTACGTCTAGTTGGCCCTTGAGGTCAAGAAATTGGGTATTCGGGCATGGGGCATCATTAGACCCAGAAACAGGCGAGATTGTTGCAGTCGAAGAAATTTCTACACCCAAGAAAGAACTTGTTAAAGTGATGAAAGAGGTTGAAGAGGGAACGTTTGTTCCCGAGAGAGAGAACGATGAGCTGACAAAGGCTCTCGGGAATCCTGAAAAGGCTGGACGAACAAGAGGGTTCGGACCTTCTTATCCATGGGTTATCTTGTTTCCCGAGCACTCTGACATATATAGAAGCCGATCGAGAAGAACAAACCGGAAAAAAGAGGAGGATACGGAGCGGTTCGCGAGGTTTGAAGCCACGCTGCAGGAGTATCGCCAAGAGCTTAATGAACTTAAAGGACTCCGACAGCAAGATCCTACACCGGACAGTACGGTCTGCCCATCGCAACGGAAAAGCAGCGTGGCTTCCACGGAGGGCCACGGTAATGATGCAACGATGGATGTGTACCCCGTGGATGCAATTAAGGAGAAGACTATTTGTGAGCTGCATGTTGAACTGAAGAATATATCCATGAAAGTGGCGGTCGGCTTTGCTTTACCTTCTGCACCAGGAGCGACCTACCATTGCAATCCGATTCCAGCTGGCTATGCTCGTGTAGGTGTGGATGAAATTCTACCTATGTGTCAGTCACTACAGCTTGACATCCCTGGAGGTGAAGGGGAGACGACACTGGGAGAAGTCACGAGTGGCTTCATTCTTTGGAAAAAAGAATACATCAAGTTTCCAGGCTCGACACCAAGACCACCTTCTACACCAAGGCAACCGTATCCTCCTAGTGCACAGTCTCCTCCAAGTCTACCTCCAAGTACACCGTCTCCTCCCAGCAATAGTCCAATCCATGACCCCAACACGAGTCCATCTCAATCTACGCAGCCGCCTCCACCCACTAAGGGGCAAAAGCGGAAGAATACCACCGCTCCGTCGAGCGATAACCAACACCCGAAGCGACAGTTGTCACCCCTCCCAAGAGTACCGCCGGTTCCTCCCAAGAGGGCTTACGACCTGACCGATGAGGAGACCGATGCGGTCGTACGGGCCAAAGTGGATGCTCATTTTAAAAAGAAACAACCTGAGCCAGAGGTCCAAATAAAACCGGAAACCAAGGAGCACTTTAGTAAATTACTGACGCAGCCATCCCAAGCTCAGTTAAATGCGCCAGATGACTATACACGATGTATTCAGAAGACATTGAAATAGAAGAGATCAAGCGGTAGAGGAAGCATCAAAAAAGAGGTTCCCCAGCAGGGGGAACAAGCAAAACAATCGAGTGGTAGCGAAAGCATCAGAACAGATGTCCCTCAGCTGGGGAAACAAGTAAAACAATCGAGTGGTAGCCGAAGAACCAAAAGAGATGTTCCCTAGCTAGGGAAACAAGCAAACCAATCTCTCCCCCCACTCCATGTGAACATACCCAAACCTCAACTATATGAGGAAGAACCTATGGATCCGGAAACGGCAAGGATATTGGCCGAGCAATGTGGTATGCCTATTCATGAAATTATTCACGGCGATATGCCCAAGGCTGAGGTAGCACCCAAATTTTTTAACGGGAGCCTCTGATCAGTTCTGAGAGGCTTCGGGATATGCCAACACAAATGCGACGATTCCATGAATGGTACACGAAAGCATCAAAAGAACAGCGAAATTGGATCATACTGAATGTTCGAAAATCGCATTACTTCATTGAAGACGAGGTCCCTATTGAATTTACAGAATTATTTCAGTTATTCAATCTAAAGGAACTCGACAAAACTATCTTCAGTTCGTATTGTTTGTAAGTGATTACTTTATTTATGTAATTAGGTCTCTATCTCAGCTTTTTCAATTCATTGCCGGTAAGTATACTCACTATATTTTTTTGTACGCTATATATAATGATGCAAAATAAAGATGCTCGATTGTAAAAGAAAAGGCTATCAATGGATTTGGGTACATTCACCCACATAGAGTTCATGGAGCTATACTAAAGGATAAACCACTGGAGACCGAGCACAACTTGTTGCGGTTTCTCACGAAATAGCATTTCTGTAACGAAATACTATTTGCTTACCAGATGAGTTACTGACGTATGTAAACCTTGCGTAGGTACCAATGGATTCTTCTAAGCATTTCACTTGACATGGAAAGCGTTCACATCATGGACTCACTAAACAAAGACATTGAAAACTACCGCATCATTATCGATGCGCTCTAGAGGAAATTTCAACCATTATCACACTATATCGGTTTCTTTCATTTATTTTCTGGGATATCAAGTAGTTATTAACTCATACATTAATTTTGTTTGTCGGGTAGGGTTTGGACACAGTTCTAGGAACATGTCCGCAGTCAATGACGTGAGGAGCTATTTTTTAAATCACTCTCGGTAAGTAGTACGAGCTAAGTCCACGCATCTATTTAATTCTAGTTTATGTGCATTTATCATGCTAGCGTCATTATTTGATTGAATTCTATTCTTGTAAAGTGCGCGAGGCAGCCACAGAGAACTAATCTATGTGGATTCTACGTGTGTGAGTTCATTCGCATCAGTATTGAGAAGCCCTCGGAAATTGTTTGAGTAAGTAAACAATATATTCACCCTTTATTTTTATTACAAAAAATCGTGTTGAGTCTAATCCATACGATCTCCTTTTTACATAGTTGGACGCGATGTGGGACAAGATCCTACCAGAGGACCGCCTAATAGCAATCCAAGAGGAATTTGCTGCATTATTTCTCGACGAGATCATAGACCCACGCGGAGAATACTTTATAAGTAGACCCTAAAGCATCCATGTAATGATCTCCATGTAATCAAATAGACATGCTCTGGACCTTGTTGGGACTCCATATATGCTTGTAAGAGTAATTATATTATATATTGCGTCAATGTGGCCAAGTACTGTGTAATAGCGTTCTGTATGTATACGAAAACTTGTTTCTAATGAAAACACAGAATGAAAAATAATTGAACACAAAACACAATATGAAAAGAAAAACACAAAACCCTAGAACCCCATCCCCTGCCGCGGCAGCCAAATGGCACAAAATGCTGCCGCGGCAGGGAACCTTTAGTCCCGGTTCGTAACACGACCCGGGGCTAAATCTCCTGCCGCCCTGCGCGCCTAGCAGGCCACGTGGTTGGACCTCTAGCCCCGGTTCGTAACTAAACCGGGGCTAAAGCTTGGACCTTTAGTCCCGCTTTCGCAGCCCCGATTCGAAATCCGGGGCTAAAGGCCCTTACGAACCGGGCCAAATTGCCCGGTTTCTACTAGTGACCCCTAGGTCGAGGCCACCTCCGGAATGGTCCACGCGGCCTTGGTCATGTCCATAATTTGATATACTTTTGCCACAAATTAGGCAGAGTCGAGATAGGTTGATGGGAATTTGCTAGGACTTGCGCAGAATCCGAGCTTTGCGGCCAGATTTCGCGAGATTCTGGCATGTCTGTCAAGCTAAAACTTCCTCCTACCAAGGCATTGCCCGGTTTGCATCCAAAAGTGGACATATAATGTTCTCGGTCAAGAATTAGTGCTCTATAAAAATTTCATGGGCCTGACGAATTTTAGGGATCTGGAATGGGTCATTTTCTCACCAAAACCGTAAAATTCTATTATTGTAAGAGTTGCTCTAAAGAAGTCGTAGATGCCACTACCTATTGCATTGTGCTTTGCAGAACTCTCCATTATTGTAGAACTCCATGTCCTCCCGCACAATGCGCATGTGCTTGTTAGCGTCGCCTTTTCCCCTGTCACAACCCTACGACTTACTATCGCCGATGAACCACTGTGCAAACTCCGAGGGCGAGGAGTTACATATCCACAGGCAGCCACACTACAACAAGGATGGCTGTGGCGGCTACCGTGAGGAGGACGAGGTGTGGCACTACTCTTGAACGGTGACGAATCTACTCCACATGTTGCTCAGCTCCGAGCAAAATAGGGGAGCCTTTTGTGGACTTGTCTGACCTTGGTCTGGATGTTCGTTTGGCACTCACGCTTTTTTTCTTTGCTTGTTATCTGTTTGGTGAAACGGATGGAAAGGAGAAGATGGTGTAGAGCTAAGAAAATGCGGCGAAAACTCTATCTACCCCAAGTTCTATAACCATGGCTAGAACTCGTGTCTATGCAGGCTAGTGGTGCCTGAAGCCATAGAACCATAACATAGCTTAGCCTGCCCTTTTTTTACTTCCAAAGCTCGCCAAATAGTCGGATCGAGAACAAAAAATAGAAAAAAGAAAAACGAGCAGCCGCATCAGCAACTAGAGGTCACCGTGATAGAGTTGTTAAAGTATATTTGTATATTGTAGTTTCCCCATATGTTAGGGGGCTTTCTGTATATTTGCACATGTACATATACTATATATTCTGGCCTTTGGCCCTCTGGTAATACATGCATCTATTACCCTAACATGGTATTAGAGCCATAAGGCTTTTTTCTCCCTCGCAGCCGCCGCCGCCGCTCGCCCCAGCATCTCACCGCCGTCTCCGGCCGCCGCCGCCGCCGTTCGCCCGGGCCGCCCGCCGCTGCGTCCGGTCGCCGCCGTCGCCTACTCCGACAGCCCGTCCGCCGCCGCCGCCGCCTCCATCTCGGCCGCCGCCACCGACGCCGCCTCCTTCGGCCGCCTGTCCCCGGCTCGTCGCCTCCTTCGGCCGCCCGTCCCCCGCCGCCGCCTCTGCCTCGGCCGTAGCCGCCGACTCCGCCTCCGCCGTCGCCTCCTCCGGCCGCCCGTCCCCGGCCCATCCCTGGCCGCCGCTCGCCCCAGCTCTCCGCTGTCGCGCCAACCGCCCAGTTTTCGTCCAATCTAAGAAAAAAAATCGGCAGAGCTATGTCTTCCTCGTCGGGCTATGTTGCGATTCCTCACTTCCCGGTGATTTTTGATGGCGCGAATTATCATGATTTCGCTGCCTTCATACGCGTCCATATGCGCGGTCTTCGCCTTTGGGGTGTGCTTTCCGGTGAGGTCTCCTGTCCACCGCGCCCCGTTACGCCTATGGCGCCTATTACACCGACGGCCGTTGCCCTTGCCCCCGATGCCACTCAGGCGGTCAAGGATGCAGCCCAGAGTGCTGATGATACTGCTCGGGATGATTAGGATCGGAAGGTCCAGGAGCATTCTACTGCTGTTGCGACCTACCGGCTGGATCTGGCTGACTACACTAAGTGGATAGATGAGGATGCTCGTGCTGCTGCTGTTCTCACTTCCAGTGTTCTGCCTCAGTATGCTGTTGAGTTCATGGTTCTTCCCACTGCTGCTGCTCAGTGGGCTTTTCTTCGTCAGCGCTATCAGCCGTCTGGAGATGCTCTTTATCTGTCCGTGGTTCGGCAGGAGCATGATCTTAAGCAGGGTGATTCCACTATTGATGAGTTCTATACTCAGAGTGCTGCTATTTTGCGTCAGCTTGACTCTCTTCGTACAGCTGTGCGTAACACCTGTCCCTGCTGTCTGATTGTGCGCGCGGATCTGGAGTTTCAGCGCGTCTTTGAGTTCTTGTCGCGGCTCCTGAAGGAGTTTGAGCCGCGTTGTGCCCAGCTGCTTGCCCGTGGTCGTGTTCCTCTCTATAAGGTACTGGCTGAGCTTCATGCTGAGGAGACTCGTCATCGTGGTGCTGGTCTTCTTGAGGTTCCATCTGTTCTTGCTGCTCGTGGTCCCCCCGTGCCACCGGCTTCGTCGCGGTCTCTAGCACCGGCGCTACTCTCTGCTCCGCCGGCCTAGGGTCAGAGTCAGCCTCAGCACCCTCGTGGTTCTCGTCCTCCCTGCGCCCACTGTGGCAAGCCTGGCCACGATATCTCTGGCTGCTGGACGAGGGATCCCCGCTGACGTTAGTAGTACCTTGCTCGTCGGCAGGCTGGCTCTTCAGGATCTTCTCTCGTTGCTTCTGGACCTCCTGCTGGTGCACTGTCTGATCAGGATATTATCTGTGGTCTTCGTAGTCTGCTCGCTGCTACAGGCTCTTCCTCGTCGGGTACTGCTAGTTCTGTGCCTACCTCTTCTGGCACCGCGCGACCATCACCTTCTAAACAGTCAGGTACGTCATCCCCGTGGTATCTAGATTCTGGAGTTTCTTTTTATATGGCTTCTGCGTCTTCTATTCTTTCTGCTCTTCGCTCTCTTATTTCTCATGTTCATGTTATCAGGGCTGATGGTACCTCTCTTCTTGTTTCCAGTCGAGGCACCCTCTCTACTTCCTCTTTCTCTGTTCCTGATGTTTCTCATGTTCCCAGTCTTAAGATGAACCTTTTCTCTGCTAGTCAGCTTACTGATTCTGGTTGTCATGTTATTCTTGATGCTGATTCTTGTGCTGTTCAGGATCTTCGTACATAGGCTCTGGTTGGAGCTCGCCCTCGTAGTCTTGAGTCTCCGGGGCTATGGGAGTTAGACTGGCTTCACGTTCCTTCTGCTGACACTTCCTCTACCAGTTCTCCTACGGTTGCTGCTTCTGTCACCGGCTCGTTTCAGCAGTGGCATCATCGACTGGGTCATCTTTGTGGCTCCCGTTTATCGTCATTAGTTCGTCATGGTTTTCTGGGGTCTGTCTCAGGAGATGTGTCTTTCCATTCGTGTCAGGGTTGTAGGTTAGGCAAACAGATTCAGCTTCCCTATCCTACTAGTGTGTCTGTATCTCAGCGACCTTTTGATTTAGTTCATTCTGATGTTTGGGGTCCAGCTCCCTTTGCTTCAAAAGGGGGCCATCGATACTATATTTTGTTCATTGATGATTTCTCACGGTACACCTGGTTGTTTTTTATGCGCTCTCGCAGTGAGGTGCTTGCTATTTATCAGCGCTTTGTGGCCATGGTTCGTACTCAGTATTCCACTCCTATTCGTGTGTTTCGTGCTGATTCTGCAGGAGAGTATATCTCCCAGCACCTGCGTGGCATTCTTGCTGAGCAGGGCACCCTTGCTCAGTTCTCGTGTCCTGGTGCCCATGCTCAAAATGGTGTCTTCGAGCGTAAGCATCGTCATATTCTTGAGACTACCCGTGCTACGATGATTGCTTCCTCTCTTCCGCCGCATTTCTGGGCTGAGGCTGTCGCTACGTCGACTTACCTCATTAACATCGAACCTTCTGCTGCTCTTCAGGGTGGCATTCCTCTCGAGCGTCTCTCTGGTACCTGTCCAAACTACTCGACTCTTCGTTTATTTGGTTGCGTTTGCTATGTCCTTCTCCCTCCTCGCGAACGCACCAAACTGACCGCTCAGTCTGTTGCGTGTGTCTTTCTCGGCTAAAGTGATGAGCATAAGGGCTATCGCTGTTGGGACCCCGTTGGTCGTCGGATGCGCATCTCTCATGATGTCACGTTCGATGAGACGCGTCCTTTCTATCCTCGCCCCACCTCTGGTACTTACCCAACGGATGATCTCTCTTTTCTTCTTTTTCCTGATACACCTTCCGTTGTCTCTTCTCCTCCATCTCCCCCTTCTGATGCGCCTCCTTTGGTTTCGGCGCCATCCTCTCCTCCATCTAGTTCCCCTAGTTCTCCCCGTTCTCCGGCTTCGGACTCTTCCTCTGCTGTTCCTTCTTCCTCCTCTTCGGATGAGTCATCTTCCGCGGATGAGCTTCCTTCTTCACGGCCTGTTCGTCAGCGTCGTGCTCCAGACAGTTACTCTCCTAGTCAGTATGTCTCTCTGTCGCCTCTGAGCCGACTTCTTATCGGGATGCCGAGTGTCATCCTGAATGGCAGCTTGCCATGGCTGAGGAGATCGCTACGCTTGAGCGCACTAGCAGCTGGGATCTTGTTTCTCCCCTTCTGGTGTTCGTCCTATCACGTGTAAGTGGGTCTATAAAATTAAGACCCGCTCTGATGGATCTCTTGAGCGCTATGAAGCGCGTCTTGTGGCTCGTGGTTTTTAGCAGGAACACGACCGTGATTATGATGAGACTTTTGCCCCTGTGGCCCATATGACCACTGTGCGTACTCTTCTTGCTGTTCATTCTGTTCGACGCTGGTCTGTGTCCCAGCTTGATGTTCAGAATGTTTTTCTTAATGGCGAGTTGAGTGAGGAGGTTTATATGCAGCCTCCTCCTGGGTATTCTGTTCCAGATGGGATGGTTTGTCGTCTTTGACGTTCTCTTTATGGCCTGAAACAGGCCCCTCGTGCCTGGTTTCAGTGCTTTGCCTCTGTGGTGACAGCTGCTGGTTTCTCTCCTAGTTCTCATGATCCAGCGCTTTTTGTTCACACTTCTCCTCGTGGACGCACTCTTCTCCTTCTCTATGTTGATGATATGATCATTACTGGTGATGATCCTAAGTATATTGCCTTTTTCAAGGCTCGTCTCCGTGATCAGTTTCTTATGACTGATCTTGGTCCTCTTCTCTACTTTCTTGGGATTGAGGTTTCCTCCACTTCTGATGGCTTTTCTATCGCCCAGGAAAAGTATATTCAGGATCTTTTTGCCCGGGCTGCTCATGCGGATGAGCGCACCGTTGAGACTCCTATGGAGCTTAATGTTAAGCTTCGTCCTACTGATGGTGATCCTCTTCCCGATCCTACTCGTTATCGCCATCTTGTTGGGAGTCTTGTTTATCTTGCTATCACTCGTCTTGATATCTCTTATCCTGTTAATATTCTGAGCCAGTTTGTCTCAGCTCCTACCACTGTTCACTACAGTCATCTCATCTGTGTCCTTCGTTATCTTCGTGGCACGATTACTCGTCGCCTTTTCTTCCCTCATTCTAGCTCTCTCCAGCTCCAGTGCTACTCGGATGCTACGTGGGCGAATGATCCTACGGATCGTCCTTCACTTTCTGCTTACTGTGTGTTTCTTGGTGGTTCGCTTGTTGCTTGGAAGACGGAGAAACAGGTAGCGGTTTCCCGTTCGAGTGTTGAGGCTGAGCTGCGGGCTATGGCTTCGGTGACCGCTGAGGTGACCTGGTTACGGTGGTTGCTTGCAGATTTTGGGATCTCTGTTATGACACCCACTCCACTTTTGTCTGACAGTACATGTGCTATCAGTATTGCACATGATCCGGTCAAGCATGAGCTGACCAAGCATATTGGTGTTGATGCTTTTTATACACGTGCTCAGGTGCAGGATCAGGTTGTTGCACTTCATTATGTGCCTTCAGACTTGTAGTTGGCAGATTTCTTTATAGAAGCACAAACCCGCGCACAGCATGATTTCTTACTCTCCAAACTCAGTGTTGTGGATCCACCATGAGTTTGAGGAGGGGTGTTAGAGTATATTTGTATATTGTAGTTTCCCCATATGTTAGGGGGCTTTCTGTATATTTACATGTACTATATATTCTGGCATTTGGCCATCTGGTAATACATGCATCTATTACCCTAACAAGAGTGACTAACGTGCACATACGCTGCCAGTTATTGCGCAAAGTTGTGCACATACGTGCATGGAAAGTTCATAAATTAAAGGTGTGTTCTCTCTTACTTATATTTCTTTTACACGAAGATTAGAAACATTTTGATTTTCATAATCACTGTGTTTCCAAATTCCACCGCATGAAGTAAAACCATTTTTAGTGGATTTTCTGCTTATTGGGAGATATAACTTCTTCAATTTGGCTGATATTGTTTCCCAACGGTCCACTCATGAACCTTCAAGCCTGGCCTGTTATCGTGCATCTGAGTAATTTGTATCCTCTCCTCCGTGCATATACTTCCTTTAGGAGATTTGATGACACTATCCTCGCTCACTCAACCAATCCATATATATTTCATGTACAAACACTTTGTTTAAACTGTCATGTTTCAACAACGGTGCTAAATTGTAAGCAGCCGAGTTTTAAGCAATTGAAAATTGGTGAAAGAAAGAAATAACCAGGAGCAGATCGAGCAGCTTCCATGTAATCCACCGCGTATGATCCTTAGCTGAATAGTGCTAATCACGTCAAAGCAAGTTCATTGTTGTTCAGATCTTCCTGTCTCAGGGAGGCCATCGCTGCCAACACATGGTGCACAGCTTGCACTTGCTGTGGACACGGGGGATGGCGCCCTCCCAGTATTCATGTCGACGACATGCGATTCTACACGTACTACGTGATCTACGAGGAGGCCTGGGCGGGGAACGAACTGCTGCTGATGGCTGACGCGAGCTCGTCGTGCCACCAAGGCGTGGTGGGCACGGACCTTCGACGGGACGACTCACATGTCCCCGCTCGTGTTGTTGCTGCAGCTGTATTATCAATGAAGCTCGCATATGCGAGCTGCTTGGTTACCCTGAAGTGCGGCCCGGACTGCGAAGGTCGAGAGGTGTTATACTCGTAGGAACACCATCACCTAGTCAAACTGTGCATAGTCCACTTGAAACCCTTCACATTCCACTTCCGATGACTCCTAATTCTAGAGAAACACCGTACACCACGCCTATGTGGCGGCGAGATTGTTCTTCCATAACCAAGTAAACTTGACATCTCAGATGATGATGAATTCAATAAATAGACCGAATGTGTGATACATCGTGAAGGATTTCTCCCTCAAACTTCTCAACCTGCCTCCACTGGACTTTCACGAACCAACTCTATCGTGTCTTGACTATGCAGTTCGCGAATAAGGACAAACAAGGGTCACATATTTATCCAATGATATGTCCTTTGCAAAGAAAGCTGAAATGCTCATCTGTTTATTTATATGTTGTTGCGGATCTACAAACATTTTAGTTATTTCTCTAAACTCAACATCCTTCCTATTCACAGCGCTTCAAGTAAAACCAGTTCACTGGACTTTCTCTACAGTAGAGCAGATCTTTTTCACGTAAGGTCGGACCCATGAACCTTCAAACCTGACCTAGTGGTGCATTTGCATCTTGTCCACCAACTTCTGTTATAATTTAGATATTTCTTATAACAGATTCGATGACATAAATCTCACTTGGTTACTTAAACAGTTCAAATATTCACATGACAAAAGCCTGCGCAAACATTTAGTATAAATGGCCACGTTTTAATGTTTTAAAAATTGGCGAAACAGGGAAATAACCTGGGAGAAAAGTGTGTTTTAAATGTGAGACGCTTCCTTGTGATCCACCACATGCTTTCCTAAGTCGAACATGAATAATACTTCTTCCGTTTCAAATTAGTTGTCGAAGTCTTTTTTTAAATGAGAGAACCTACATAATTAAATATGTTTTGATACATGCGTATCTAGACAAAATCATACGGTATAGGTGTATTAATAACTAAGTCTAGCAGTAGTAGGAAAAATAGTTTTGACCTTACTTAATTTTATGGCTGGTGTTTTCTGGTATATTGGGGAGTAAGTGATGCTGGCAAGAGAAATATATGTTTCATGATTCTGAAGTGGAGAATAAGTTAGACTTTATTGGTCTATCCGAAACTAAAGAAGAGAATTTGCCTTTATCTTGGTTGAGTGGCATTTCTGGTAGTAGTAATTTTGTTTAGAATGTTGTTCCTTCTAAAGGCCTGTTTGTAGGCATGGTTTTAGGGGTTAATAGTGATGTTTATGATGTGTTCGAATTCAGTCAAGGTGACTTCCATATTAGAATGCGTTTTACGGATAAGATCACTAGCTTTGTGTGCAACTTATTCTCTATTTATGGAGCTCCTCGTGATTGTGATAAGAGTAAATTCTTATTAAGTAAGTTAAAGTGATTAGTTGTAATAAGTTACCTTTTCTTATTAGGGGTGATTTTAGTATCATGAGAATTTATAGAGATAGTAGTAAAAATAAGAGGTTGTGTAAATGGTCTACCATGTTTAATGCAATTATAGAGCACTCGGACTTGAGATATTTGGACTTGGTAGGCATGCATTTACTTGCTCAAATAATCGGACATATCCTACTTCTGCGAGATTGGATGGAGTTCTTGTAAACACTAAATGGGAGGCCAAATTTTGGAAAGACTCTAACTAGGATTGGTTCTAATCATGTTGATCTAGTTGTAGACTTTGGCATTGACAAGCCTAGGTTCTGTAAACGTTTTAAATTCTTGGGTTGTGCTGGTTTTGGAGACATGATCTAAGGAAAGTAGTTAGTAAAGTCTGATATATTCTAGCTATGGTGTGAGGAATTTTTAGAATTTTGGTACAACAGATCTACTATATTAAGGAGTAGTTTTAAAGGGTGGAATCTTAATTGGGAAGGTTTTAATAAGAAAAGTCTAGTTGAGCAGATTAATAATATTGATTCAGAAATGCAGATAGTAGGTTTGACTTTGGACAATTATAATTGTATGGAGATCTTGAAAGCTGAGCTAGCAGTTATTAATAAGGAGCAAGATCTTAAATGGTTATAGAGGTCTAAGGATAAAGATTTGCTAGAGGGGGAGTAGTTAACTTCTTATTTTATGGCAAATGCTAGTGGTAGGAAAAATGTTTTTCATCAAGGGTATACAGATTTCCATGTTTGCAGATAAGAATGTTTTTGGGTAGGGGGGGGGGGGATGAACACTATATAATAGTCTTGGGATCCCATTCCTTTTGTTCTATATGATTAGGATAGGAGTTTTCTGACTGAAACTTCTAGTCTAGAGGAGATTAAATATACCGTGTTTCACATGAAAGTGAATAAGTCTTCTAGTCCATAGTCTACCTATTGAATTTTCTCAACACTTTTGGGACTTGGTTGGCCCTGATTTGCTGACTCTATTCAATGAGTTTTACTATAATAAACTGGATATTGCTAGATTTAAATATGGCATTTTTACCTTATTACCTAAGGTCCAAGTATGAGAGATATTTCCTAGAGGCAAATAATAAAGGGTTTTTATTGTCATATCTCATTAGTTCATAATAGGTTTTATATCATGCTATAACTATATGAATCGGAAATATTGGTACACGTATGGTATGTAAAGAAACGAAATCCCTAGTAGCGTCCATTCAACTAGTTTGTTGGTCAACCGCTGATAAAGGTTTTCTGATCATGGACATTTATGTTAATCGACAACGAAGTCATGTCATTAGATGAATGTAGATATTTTCCCACTCTCCTTCCTCTCCTGATGTAGCTTGTTCTTCAGGTTCTTCTTCTTCTTCTTTCCCCTTATCTGCGCCCCCATCTCGAACTTCCGCTTCAGTGGAGCCACCACGGAGTAGACGGCTGGCCGACCCCAGCCAGAGCTCCCATTTCCGCCCTCTGCATCCGCGACCTGCTTCCCCTTGTCCGTGTGCTCAGCGCCCGCCACCACCTACTTCCCCTTCTCCACGTTGTCAGCGGGTTCCACCACCTGCTTCCCCTTCTCCACGTTGTCGGCGGAGCTGCATCATCGGGTTTGTGTGCCCCTGAATCTCTGGCAATGGGATGAGCAGTAGACGCCGCCTGCTTCCGCGACCCAAGATGACAATGATGGCTGTGCCGTCCATGGCCGTGAGCTCTTGGTCTTGGGCTTGTGACTAGCCTTAGATTGGACGGGGAAGGGGGAACTAAATGGAAGTTGTTGTACCTTGTGTATGATTCGTGCTCCACAAATTCATGTGTGAAAACTGACGGAAAGCTGTAAAATGCGGCTACCAAAGTGATGATGCGTAATAGCAAATGCTCTAGTCATACAGTCTCGATCCCTTGATCCAACGGCATTTCATTTTTTTTTTTTTGCTAGCAACGGCATTTCATAATTATGAAACACCGACATTCCCAATGACTCTCAATTCTACAGTGACACCGTACACTAGAGTCTACAGTCATGCGGTTGCATGAAATAATCTTGCATGATATTTCAAATGTTGCAGACATGTTTAATATATAGTGCTCAGGGATATATGATATCGTGAAGCATTATTATACTCTCTCGCTGATTAATTTGGACCGGAGGAGCATCAAATTTTACAAAATGATAGTTATAATCTATACTCATCATTCACCAACCAAGCCTACCCTGGCGTGAATATCGATACGCCAGCCATTCACCTATGACCTCTCTCCCGGCGAGAATAGCAGATCACGAATAAGGGTGACCAATGCTCACATGCTTACTATGCTATTATTTATTTATATCTTTCCGTGGAGATTACAAACGTTTTGATTTTCTTACCATCACCATGTTTTCACAATTCCTAGCGCATCACGTAAACCAATATTTTTGTGAATTTCCTCTTTATGAACGGATCAAACATGTTCAATATGGCGGATATTTCTTGCGTATAGTCAGACTTCTGAATATTTAAGTTCGTCCTAGTCGGGCATACAAGTCAATTTGCATCATGTCTCCAACATATGTTCCGCTTCCAATATTTATCATGATAATTTTGACGACACTAATCTCAATACAGCAAATTACCATAATACAGCCTGCACAAATATTTTGTTTTACTTACACTAGTAGAAAACAGACCTTTAGTCCAGGGATATTAGCCCCGATTTTGCTACAAACCGGGACTAATACCCCTGTCCAACGGCTAGAACTGGCCCAGGGGTGGCAGACACTAGCCCCGGTTCAAACGGGACCTTTAGCCCCGAGTCGTGTAACAAACAGGGGCTAAAGGGTTTCATGCAGGCCAGGTCGGGCGCTAGACCTTTTAGTCCCGGTTTGTTATACGATCCGGGGCTAAAAGGTGGACCTTTAGCCCCGGTTCTAGGTCTGGCTATATCTTCTTCCCCTGCCCGAGCCACCATTCAAGCTGGTGGTTCTCCTCTCTCTCTCTCTTTCTTGCTTCAAGCTCGAGTTCATGCCTTTTTTTCCTCAAGATTTGTCTATATTTTGTGGTGCCCCATCTATCCAAAGGTTCTAGAAGGTGAGCAACTTCATCCTTTGAACTCTCATTGCTATATTAGCTCATTTCATGCTCCATCTTATAGATGGATTTGTGGATTTAGTTTGGTAGTAATTTTTGCAGTGATAGCATGAGATCGATGTTTAGATTCTATCTATCTTGTATTAATGTAAGGAACTCTAAGGTAAATATCACAATATGTGCATTTTATCAATATATATCTTGTTTTGGCACATAGAGTCTCGAAAATTGATTTTAAAAGCACACACATGCGTGAGTTCATCATTCTAACTAGCTAGCTGTGCAAAATATCCTTCTGCATCTACCTGCGTTCAACAAACTGAAAAATTTGTAACAAAGATAGTGTTAATTCATAAAAGCTTGATAAGAAGACATCACAATTCACATATTAGGGAGTGCCTCTATGGCGAGCTCCTCGAAGATGTCTGAGGACGGGATCCTAAGACATCTTCGAGAAGCTGTGCCGTAGTGGTGTCCCTGCTCTCCCACACCATCTTTTGGTTTATATCTTCTCTAGCTAAATCAGTATGCTGGTGGAGCTAACTAATTTCACATATTAGAGAGTGCCTCTACGGCGAGCTCCTCGAAGATGTGTGAGGACGAGGTCCTAAGACATCTTCGAGAAGCTCCGCCGTAGTGTTGTCCCTTGTCTCGCACACCATCTTGCAGTTCTTCACAAGAATGCATACCTATTTATAGATTAAGCAGCACAACATAGTGTCGGGCACTGATGACATAATGTCGACACACCCACGCTGGCATAGTGCTGTCACCCACCCAAAATAGTGTCGGCATTTAATTTACTGGCTTAGTGCTGCCCACTGAGGACATAGTGTCGACATGTTGTCTCCACATCCACATTTAGTCCCGGTTGGTGCCTTCAACCAGGACTAAAGGTTCATCATATCTTTAGTCCCGATTGCTGGTTTTAGATTAGTACTAATTAATTATGATTATGTTTGATGTATTTAATTAATTATATATTGCAGATGAGCCGGCAATGGATGTACGCTGACTGACTCTCTAACGAGTTCATTAAAGGCGTGCATTCTTTTCTTCTTGTGGTCGAGGCAAACAAGTGGAGTGGTTTTATGTCTTGTCCATGTGGTGTCTGTCGGAATCATAAAGAATACTCTTCCGCAAGAGTCCTTCAGAGCCACCTTTTTCGGTCCGGTTTCATGACCGGCTATAATTGTTGGACCAAGCACGGAGAAATAGGGGTTATGATGGAAGACAACAAAGAATAAGAGAATGACAACGACTACTCTGAATACGATGGTACTAAAATGGAAGACATTGATGAAGAAAAAGATAAAGAACGGGCATAAGATCTGCTAATCTTAGTCCGGCCATTGCTGATGCCCAGGAAGAATGTGTAACTGAAAGGGAGAGGTTGAAGTTCAAGAAGATGTTAGAGGATCACAAAAAATTGTTGTACCCAAATTGTGAAGATGGGCACAAAAAACTGGGTAGCACACTGGAATTGTTGCAATGGAAAGCACCGAACGGTGTGACTGACAAACGATTTGAAAAGTTGCTAAGAATAATAAAGAAGTTGCTTCCAAAGGATAACGAACTGCCCGCCAGTACCTACGAAGCAAAGAAGGTTGTCTTCCCTCTAGGATTAGAGGTGCAGAAGATACATGCATGCATTAATGACTACATCCTCTACCGCGGCGAGTACGAGAATTTGGATGCATGTCCAGTATGCACTGCATTGCGGTATAAGATAAGACGAGATGACCCTGGTGATGTTGAGGGCGAGCGCCGCATGAAGAGGGTTCCTGCCAAGGTGATGTGGTATGCTCCTATAATACCACGGTTGAAACGTTTATTCCGGAACAAAGAGCATGCCAAGTTGTTGCGATGGCACATGGAAGACCGTAAGAAAGACGAGATGTTGAGACACCCCGCTGATGGGTCGCAGTGGAGAAAGATCGAGAGAGAGTTTGCGGACTTTGCAGGTGATGCGAGGAACTTATGGTTTGGTCTAAGTACAGATGGCATGAATCCTTTTGGGGAGCAGAGCTGCAGTCATAGCACCTGGCCTGTGACTCTGTGTATTTATAACCTTCCTCCTTGGTTGTGCATGAAGCAGAAGTTTATTACGATGTCAGTGCTCATCCAAGGCCCGAAGTAACCCGGCAACGACATTGATGTGTACCTAAGGCCATTATTTAAGAACTCTTACAGTTGTGGCACGGACAAGGTGTACGTGTGTGGCATGAGAACAAGCAGGAGGAATTTGACCTACGAGCGTTGTTGTTCATAACAATCAATGATTGGCCTGCTCTTAGTAACATTTCAGGACAGACAAACAAGGAATACAATGCATGCACACACTGTTTAAACGATACTGAAAGTATATATTTGGATAAATGTAAGAAGAATGTGTACCCGGGGGATCGTTGTTTTCTTCCGCCCTTGCACATCCTAAGAAAGAAAGGTAAGCATTTCAATGGTGAGGCAGACAGCCGGTGTAAGCCTATCCGCCATACTGGTGATGATGTATTTGACATGGTGAAGGATTTAAAAGTAATCTTTGGAAAGGGTCCTGGTAGACAATCTATTCCGAAGGACAATGTCGGACATGCACCCATGTGGAAAAAGAAATCTATATTTTGGGAGCTACCCTATTGGAAAGTCCTAGAGGTCCGCTCTGCAATTGATGTGATGCACCTGGCGAAGAATCTTTGCGTGAGGCTGCTAGGCTTCTTGGGCGTGTATGGGAAGAGCAAAGATACACCTGAAGCACGGCAGGACAAACAACGTATAAAAGACCGAGACGACATGCATCCAGAGCTGTTTGAAGGTACTGCTAGCTACGTTCTTACCAAAGAAGAGAAGGAAATCATTTTTGAAGTCCTTTACAGTATCAAAGGTCCCATCTGGTTTCTCGTCGAACATAAAGGGAATAATAAATATGGCAGAGAAAAAATTTCAAAACCTAAAGTCTCATGACTGCCACATGCTTATGACCCAGCTGCTTCCGATTGCATTGAGGGGACTCCTGCCGGAAAATGTTCGAGTACCCATTGTGAAGCTATGTGCATTTCTCAATGCAATTTCTCAGAAGGTAATCAGTCTAGATAGTCTACTAAGGTTACAGAAAGATGTGGTCCAATGTCTTGTCAGCTTCGAGTTGGTGTTCCCACCATCCTTCTTCAATATTATGACTCACCTCCTAGTTCACCTAGGCGATGAGATTAACATTCTTGGTCCTGTATTTCTACACAATATGTTCCCCTTTGAGAGGTTCATGGGAGTGTTAAAAAAATATGTTCATAACCGTGCTAGGCCAGAAGGAAGCATCTCAAAGGGATATGGAACATAGGAGGTCATTGAGTTTTGTGTTGACTTTATTCCTGACCTTAAGCCCATCGGTGTTCCTGAATCACGGCATGAGGGTAGAATTGGTGGAAAAGGCACGCTAGGAAAGAAAGAAAGGATATGTATGGACGGACATTCTCTCACTAAAGCACACTACACAGTTCTGCAAAGTTCCACCTTGGTGGCTCCGTATATCGAGGAACACAAGAATATTGTACACTCAAACAACCCGGGGAAGCCTGGCTCCTGGATTAGAGATGAACATATGAGGACTTTCGGCGGTTGGTTGCAGACACATCTCATGGTTGACATAAATGTTGGAGAGCAGTTGTACTTGTTGGCTAGGTCACCATCTTCGACTATATTGACTTTATTGAGATAAATGGGAATACATTTTACACGATCGCCCAAGATAAAAAGAGCACCAATCAAAACAGTGGTGTCCGATTTAATGCAACAGACGAGAATGGGCAAAAGGATACATATTATGGTTACATAGAGGAGATATGGGAACTTGACTATCGACATTTTTTTAAGGTTCCTTTGTTTTGGTGCAAATGGGTCAAGCTGACAGGAGGCGAGGTTGAGGTAGACAAGAAATACGGAATGACAACAGTGGATCTCAACAACCTTGCGTATAGAGATGAACCATTTGTCCTAGCCAATGATGTGGCTCAGGTTTTTTATGTGAAGGACATGTCTACCAAACCAAGAAAAAGGAAAGATAAGCAAAAGAATATAGCATCCGATGAGCCAAAGCGCCACATAGTTCTTTCAGGAAAAAGAAACATCATGGGGGTGGAGGATAAGACAGACATGTCAGACGATTATGATAAGTTTCATGAAATTCCGCTCTTCGCTGTGAAGGATGACCCAAGCATCCCGTTAAATAAGAAAGATGCTCCATGGTTACGGATTAGAAGAAAACCCTAACATGTGTGAATGTTGGTGATGTACAATATTATTAAAACTTTATTTTTAATGATCTTCTTATATGTATATGGATATGAACTTTCTCGATCTCAATAGGTAGTATTGCAACTTGTTATGGCCAGACATTTATTAATATTAAAACGTAAAAATTAGTCATAATCATATCTAGCCCTGTAGTACACAGCTTCTGGGTCGTCTTTGGAATCGTCATCGTCATCGTCGTCGCTCGTAGCACGCGGATGGATCCTCCGGCCTCGGATTCACGACGCGCGGGGGAGGGGGCTCCCAGATGACGACCCTAGTACGCCCTAGGCCTTCACCACCACCACCATTCTTGTGGCTATGCTGCTGGTGAAAGTACGGTTACCTCAGGCGAGGATGGTCTCCCATGGCGATGTAGCGCATCACACCGGCGATAGTTCAGTTCACCTACCATAGGCGGCGACCAGCCTCGTTGTGGTTCACTGGGGGCGGGCCGTCACCCTCGTACCTGGCGAGCTCCCTTTCCCGCCGGTTTGCGAAGAAGGCATTCCAGGTGTCGAGGTTGTCGGGATCCCAATGGGGATCCATCCGCTGCTCCTGCGTCAGCTCGAGGTAGAAGTGGTTCGTGATGGCCGCCTGGAGGGCCGAACCTTGAGACATAGGAGGAACAAGAACCGCTCCAGCGCTCAGCATCCAGCCAGCAGGCAGCCGGTACCCCGGCGGGCATGGGTAGTTGGAGGCGCACAGCGCCTTAGTCTCCTCGAGCGTCAGAAAAGCCCAGTAAGCGGTGTCCATTGTTGTGAGAGAGAAGGTGTGGATGTGTCGATGGAAATGACGGTCGGCCTAGATATAGAGGGACATGGCGGGAGAACATGGCGGGAAGCGGGGGAAATGGCAGGAGAAACATGGCGAGAAGCGGGAGAAATGGCGGGAGAACATGGCAGGAAGCGGGGGAAATGGCGGGAGAACATGGCGGGAAGCAGGGGAAATGGCGGGAGAACATTTCTACTATATTTTTGTGAATATTTTGCTATATTATATGTATTTTTCCATTTTTAAATAATAAACTATATTTTTATTATTTTTTGTGAACATTTCTATTAAAAATAATACTTATTAAATAATATATAATTTCATTTAAGTTGTATAATAAAGTATGATAATAGATTTAAATTATAGATCTTCTTTTTCTGAAAATTTTGATATATAATACATAATTTTCTGAAAACTATAAACCATTTTTGGGTTTGGCACCAAAAATAACCTTTAGCCTACAAACCGGGGCTAAAGGGTTTCGGCGCGCGGGAAGTGCGGCGGGCCGAAAACAGCTTTAGCCCCGGGTTGTAATACGAACTGGGGCTAAAGGGGGGTGGTATAAATACCCCACCCCCGCCCCGGGTCATGGCACGACCCGGAGAGCCACAGTTTCTTCTTCGATTCCCGCAGAGCTCGCCCGTCCGCCGCGCCGCCGAACGCGCCGCCCAGCCGCACCGTCTATGCGCCGCCCCTCCTCGCCGCGCCAGTCCGCCCGCCGCCCGTGCCAAGGAGGATCGTCGCCGCCGCCCGCCCCTCGCCCGTCCCGCACCGTCGCACGCCGTCGTCGCTCCCGCCACGCCGCGCCGCGCCCTGTAGGTGAGGTATTCGTAGGTGTAGTTATAATTAGTGTGATTTTGTTAGTTAATTAGGGATTTTAGTTAATTAGGGATTTTAGTAGTGATTTAGTTAGGGATTTAGTTAGGGATTTTAGTTAGGGAATTTAGTTAACTAGGGATTTTAGTTAATTAGGGATTTAGTTAATTAGGGATTTAGTTAATTAGGGATTTTAGTTAATTAGGGATTTTAGTAGTGATTTTGTTAGGGATTTTAGTTAGGGAGTTTTGTAGTGATTTAGTTAGTGATTTAGTTAGGGATTTTAGTAGTGATTTAGTTAGGGATTTTAGTTAGTGATTTTAGTTAGTGATTTATTTAGTGATTTAGTTAGGGATAATAGTTATTGATTTAGTTAGGGATTTTAGTGTGATTTTAGTGATTTAGTTAGTGATTTTAGTTAGTTTATTATTAGGGCTTAGGGTTTTATTAGGGATTAGGTTTAGTTAGAATACTTAGTTAATTAGGTTTAGTTTAGTTAGTGATAGGTTTAGGGTTATTGTTATTAGGCAATATATACTTAGTGATTTAGTTACTGTTTATGTTTTATGATTGTTTATTGATGTTATTTAGTTATGCCGCGTCCATCTCGTCCGAGCCTACTGGACTCCGTGGGGGATGTCCGAGTCTGGGTTCCGCCAGGTTGGCACTCGGAGGTGCTTCCTGTCGGGACTCGTACCTTGGTGAGGAATCCGAGTATCATCGTCGACCCGGAGCTTCTTTAGTGGCGTCCACGAGGTCTAGGAGCGGTGCAGAGGGACCAGCCCCCGAGGAGGTGGTACGTCGTCGTATCAGGGAGGAGGACGAGCATGTACGGCGATACATGTATCTTTTGGAGACAAGGTTCTCCAATATCTGGCAGGTTCACGGATCTCACCCGAGCTATTCTCCGGTGATGGTTCCTCTTCTGTGGCTGCAGAGCTCCCGTCGCACAGAATACGGCAGCCGCGTTCGCTAGTTTATCTTAATAATGTACTTTATCTTATAATTTATCCTATAATGCACCCGAGCTACTCTTTGGTGATGTATTAATAATGTACTTTATCTTATACTTTATCCTATAATGCACCCGAGCTATTCTCCGGTGATGTATTAATAATGTATTTTATCTTATATTATTGTACTTTATCTTAATCACTAAATACTGTATCCGAGTTGTCGCAATTGTAATATTCTTTTACTTAATGCAGTATTCTTTTTCTGTATTAGTTAAGCTATGGACGGTAGACAGAATGAAGAGGAGCGCCTCGACATTATAGATGAGGATACTGGGGGATCTTATTATGATGGCTCCAAATATCTTAATTTGTCTGGAGGAGACGATGGTGGAGAAAATTGTGGAGACAATGGTGCTGACCATCGTGGAGACCATGGTGAAGACACCATAATAATGACAAACTCCGTCAAGGTATATAAAGCCTCTATCGATCGTTCACTAGTATAGATGCACTAATTGATTCGTATATATGTACTGACGAATGTTTCTTCTCTTAGACCTCCGCTTCCGGCCAATCTTCTACAAATACAAGAGGCCCGACACACAAGTTGCCCGCTGATGTCCGTTTCAGCATTGACTTAGTCTCTCCGCAGGGTCAACCGCTGGAGCCCAAAGAAGCTGCGAATGCATTTACAAGTCAATGCGGAGTGATTGTTAGAGACAAAGTCCCGATCACCACGCGAAACTGGAAGAAGCCAGGAAAGAAAAAGGATCCAGCTAGGGCTAGTTTTGTAGATGACAAAGCAAAAGATACAATGTGGAATTCTCTCATGACACATTTCACCCTACCAGTCTTGGAGACTGATGAGCTCACACAGCAAATGACGAGGAACGTCAAGCACTTTGCTCTTAAGAAGATGGCCGAACTATTCAAGGAATGGAAAAAAAGATTATAGCACAAGTATGTCTTGAAGGAAACAACTCCTCCATTCGTTGGCCCACTAGAGTTGCAGCAGGATAACTGGGCCGCATTTGTGGAATACAAGACCTCAGCACCAGCTAAGGCAATATCAGCAAAAAATAAGGAAAATGCAGCCAAACAGAAATATCACCATCATATGGGCACAGGTGGCTACATGAGTGCCATGCCTAAGTGGGATAAAGCTGAGGCTGACCTAGAGGCTAAAGGGGTCACTCCAGCTACGTCTAGTTGGCCCTTGAGGTCAAGAAATTGGGTATTCGGGCATGGGGCATCATTAGACCCAGAAACAGGCGAGATTGTTGCAGCCGAAGCAATTTCTTCACCCAAGAAAGAACTTGTTAAAGTGATGAAAGAGGTTGAAAAGGGAACGTTTGTTCCCGATAGAGAGAACGATGAGCTGACAAAGGCTCTCGAGAATCCTGAAAAGGCTAGACGAACAAGAGGGTTCGGACCTTCTTATCCATGGGTTATCGGGTTTCCCGAGCACCGTGACACGTACAGAAGCCGATCGAGAAGAACAAAGAGGCAAAAAGAGGAGGATACGGAGTGGTACGTGAGGTTTGAAGCCATGTTGCAGGAGCATCGCCAAGAGCTTAATGAACTTAAAGGACTCCGACAACAAGATCGTACACCGGACAGTACGGTCGGCCCATCGCAACGGAAAAGCAGCATGGCTTCCACGGAGGGCCACGGTAATGATGCAACGATGGATGTGTACCCCATGGATGCAATTAAGGAGAAGACTAGTTGTGAGCTGCATGTTGAACTGAAGAATATTTCCATGAAGGTGGCGGTCGGCTTTGCTTTACCTTCTGCACCGGGAGCGACCTACCATTGCAATCCGATTCCAGCTGGCTATGCTCGTGTCGGTGTGGATGAAAGTCTACCTATGTGTCAGTCACTACAGTTGACATCCCTGGAGGTGAAGGGGAGACGACACTGGGAGAAGTCACGAGTGGCTTCATTCTTTGGAAAAAAAGAATACATCAAGTTTCTAGGCTCGACACCAAGGCCACCTTCTCCACCAAGGCAACCGTCTCCTCCTAGTGCACCGTCTCCTCCAAGTCCACCTCCAAGTGCACCGTCTCCTCCCAGTAATAGTCCAATCCATGACCCCAACACGAGTCCATCTCAATCTACGCAGCTGCCTCCACCCACTAAGGGCCAAAAGCGGAAGAATACCACCGCTCCGTCGAGCGATAACCAATGCCCGAAGCGACAGTTGTCGCCCCTCCCAAGAGTACCGCCGGTTCCTCCCAAGAGGGCTTACGACCTGACCGATGAGGAGACCGATGCGGTCGTACGGGCCGAAGTGGATGCTCATTTTTTTTAAAAACAACCTAAGCCAGAGGTCCAAATAAAACCGGAAACCAAGGAGCACTTTCAGAAATTACTGCCGTAGCCATCCCAAGCTCAGTTAAATGCGTCAGATGACTATACACGATGTCTTCAGAAGACATTGAAACAGAAGAGATCAAGCGGTAGAGGAAGCATAAAAAAGAGGTTCCCCAGCAGGGGGAACAAGCAAAACAATCGAGTAGTAGCGGAAGAATCAGAACAGATGTCCCCCAGCTGGGGAAACAAGCAAAACAATCGAGTGGTAGCCGAACAACCAAAAGAGATGTTCCCCAGCTGGGGAAACAAGCAAACCAATCGCTCCCCCCACTCCAGGTGAACATACCCAAACCTCTACTATATGAGGAAGAACCTATGGATCCGAAAACGGCTAGGATATTGCCCGAGCAATGTGGTATGCCTATTCATGAAATTATTCATGGCGATATGCCCAAGGCTGAGGTAGCACCCAAATTTGTTAACGGGGAGCCTCTGGTCAGTTCTGACAGGCTTCGGGATATGCCAACACAAATGCGACGATTCCATGAATGGTACATGAAAGCATAAAAAAACAGCGAAATTGGCTCATACTGAAAGTTCGAAAATCGCATTACTTCATTGAAGACGAGGTCCCTATTGAATTTATAGAAATATTCCAGTTATTCAATCTAAAGGAACTCGATAGAACTATCCTCAGTTCGTATTGTCTGTAAGTGATTACTTTATTTATGTAATTAGGTCTCTATCTCAGCTTGTTCAATTCACTGCCGGTAAGTATACTCACTATATTCTTTTGTACGCTATATATAATGATGCAGAAAGAAGATGCTCGATTGGAAAAGAAAGGCTATCAATGGATTTGGGTACAGTGACCCACATCGATTTCATGGAGCTATACTAAAGGATAAACCACTGGAGACCGAGCACAACTTGTTGCGGTTTCTCACGAAACAGCATTTCTGTAACGAAATACTATTTCCTTACACATTAACTTTTGCTTACTCGATGTTTAGTGTAAATGATGAGTTACTGACATATGTAAACCTTGCGTAGGTACCACTGGATTCTTCTAAGCATTTCACTTGACATGGGAAGGGTTCACATCATGGACTCACTAAACAAAGACATTGAAAACTACCGCATCATTATCGATGCGCTCCAGAGGTAATTTCAACCATTATCGCACTATATCGGTTTCTTTCGTTCATTTTCTGGAATATCAAGTAGTTATTAACTCATACATTAATTTTCTTTGTCGGGTAGGGTTTGGACACAGTTCAAGAAACATGTCCGCGGTCAATGGCGTGAGGAGCTATTTTCTAAATCACTCTCGGTAAGTAGTACGAGCTAAGTCCGTGCATCTATTTAATTCTAGTTTATATGCATTTATCATGCTAGCGTTATTATTTGATTGAATTCTATTCTTGTAAAGTGCGCGAGGCAGCCACATGGAACTAATCTATATGGATTCTACGTGTGCGAGTTCATTCGCATCAGTATTGAGAAGCCCTCGGAAAATGTTCGAGTAAGTAAACAATATATTCACCCTTTATTTTTATTAAAAAAAGACGTGTTTAGTCTAATTCATACGATCTCTTTTTTACATAGTTGGACGCGATGTGGGACAAGCTCCTACCAGAGGACCGCCTAATAGCAATCCAAGAGGAATTTGCTGCATTTTTTCTTGACGAGGTCATAGACCCACGCGGAGAATACTGTATGAGTAGACCCTAAAGCATCCATGTAATGATCTCCATGTAATCAAATAGACATGCTCTGGACCCGGTTGGGACTGCATATATGCTTGTAAGAGTAATTATATTATATATTGCGTCAATGTGTACAAGTACTGTGTAGTAGCGTTCTGTATGTATACGAAAACTTGTTTCTAATGAAACACAGAATGAAAAATAATTGAACACAAAACACAAAATGAAAAGAAAAACACAAAACCCTAAAACCCCGTCCCCTGCCGCAGCAGCCAAATGGCACAAAATGCTGCCGCGGCAGGGAACCTTTAGTCCCGGTTCGTAACACGACCCGGGGCTAAATGTCCTGCCGCCCAGCGCGCCTAGCAGGCCACGTGGTTGGACCTCTAGACCCGGTTCGTAACTGAACCGGGGCTAAAGCTTAGACCTTTAGTCCCGCTTTCGCAGCCCCGGTTCGAAATCCGGGGCTAAAGGCCCTTACGAACCGGGGCAAATTGCCCGGTTTCTACTAGTGTTACCGACTTTCAACAATGCAAATTTTAGACGACCGAGCTTTAGATTTTTTGTAAGAAACTGAAAATTGGTGAAGGAGAGAATTAATCAGGAGAAAAAGACAAGGAATCTATGACAGGAGCCTCCTTGTGATCCACCTCGTGCACTCGTAATAAGCTGAATAATACTACATTTTTTTTGAAACGTGAGAATAACACCTCGGCCCTCTGCATCAATCGATGCACACGACCTTTTATTAATAAGTTTTAGTCAAGTAGTGTTACAATTCAAGAAGAGTCGTGACATAAAACAACCATTATAAAAAGCATATAGCTAGACATCTTTAGTCGACTAATGGGTTGCTAGCCAACCGGACTGAAAATATCTTAAGCGACCGTCAACTGCCGTGTGCAGCCACTAGCCATGGCATCCCGCTGCGTCAAAGACTGAAGGTACACACAAAGTTACACTCAATGTACCATCATATGAATAACCTATAAAAAGTTGAACTTTGTTTAAACTATATCAATGCACTATCTTGATATGGACCAATATAAAGCTGAAATACCAATGCGTATCCGCACTTTTGTATTGGCATCTAACCCATCAAACCAACAACCAAACATATGAGCTACCTTAGTTGGAGGTGCAAGATAATAACCTATGGTTACAATAGGCCATATAAGACGTGCAAGGGGGCATGATATGAATAGATGCTCTATAATACTACTAGTCGAGTAAAATCCAAGTCAATATTTCTCTGACCTTGTCTCAAGGAAGCTATCCACAACAGTTAAACAGAGCAGAGCAGAGCACAACCAAACCTGCTTGCCGTGCTGCAACTAGGGTTTCAAAGTGGCATCCCTCAAAGTCCGGAAAAAGTGATATGGCAACAGAAACTGAACTAACCCACTACAACTCAGCCAAAACTAATTTTCTAAGTTTAATTACGGAGCGAGGCAGATCAGATGCCGCTTTTGAGCAAATATGTTCTTGTGATAACAGAGCAATTCTACTGATTGCATCCAGTTAAAGCACGCGACTACGTCAAGCTCGCATGATCTGTCTAGAATGGGTCACCAATTTCTCCATCTGAAGTTTTGTTACTGATTAATTACAGTCTGGTGTACTGACCCTGAGCATGTAATAAACCTAGCCACGAGCTGGCTGCCCAAGGTGTTGACTGTGAGATTGTTAGTCCGCGTGTTTGGCTGACACATCCTTCAAAAAACTTATTCCAGCTCCAAGAAAAATAGAGAAATTCTACGGTAGGTAGTATTTATAACCAAACAGACTAGAAAGAGGTTAAGTCAAGAAACCACAGTGAATTTGTTGAAAATAGCGAGTCTTTTGAGTAGATGAATTATCAAAAGGTAGACGAACATGTTTCCCTAATTGACAAGCTTGTCATAAATAATCATTAGTAGTGTTTTTATTACATGGAAAAGAAAAAGGCCTTGCTAGGTGCGACAAAGCTTTACTACTAAGATGTCCTAGACGACGAAGCCACAATGTTGATGATGATGTAGTGGTGAAGAGAGCATGTGCAGGGGAAGACGACCACCAGAAGGGGTAGAGGTCACCGGAACTATTGCACCTGACGATCCCTTTCTTGGTGCGGAGATTCTTCATGGAGATACCAAAGGGATCAAACTCGATAGAAACAAGATTATTAGTGGTGAATTTCTATACAAAAAGAAGATTTTTGATGAGTTTAGGTGTAACTAAGACATTATTAAGATGAAACATATGATTAAAAGTAAAAAAGAGTGGTGAGACCGACACGGTTGATGGGAAGGGCATGGACATTGCTGACGATGACATGCGGATAAGGGGACGGCGAGGGTAGGAAGTGTGAGAGATTACCCTGATTATTGGTCATGTGAGCGGAGGTGCCGGAATCCATGAACCACTCATTTCAATGGCATATGTGCAAACTTTGAGTGATATATATGGAATTAAATCATGTTTCTGTGTGTTTTTACTTTGTTTTTTCCTTCTTTTCAGAGAAAAGTACAATGGTTGAAGCTCTCCATAACTTTCACTACTAGAAGTCTAGAACCCGTCGATGAAGGATGGTTAGCGTCGCCATCAATAATAGATGCAACCTAAAAATAAACACCTAGCAGAAAGAGAAATATGCCTACAACACTACAAAGAGGATCTTTTTGAAGAACAAACAACCAAAGGTTGCCTACCATTTCGTTAAGGGGGGATGAGTTAATTACAAGAGGCAAGCAACCGCGGAACAAACCACCCGGCCGACCAAGACTCATACAGAAAGTACACCTCACCCCTCTCAACTGATAATCTCGCTACATGCCACAACGCTAGTTAACTCAGCAGTACTTTGGGGCTACATGTTGTAACGAAGAAGTCACAGGTCCAAAATCCTGAGCTCTTGGCATTTCCCTTCAAACACTATAAAGCAACAAAAACTTAGAAGTTGCTCGAATAAATAAATTTACTACGAAAGAAAAGCACCATGAGACAAGATGTACACTTGATTGATGGTAACTATTAGCTACAATACGATGGCATAAATTTTGCATTGTTGAATTTTATGATTTCTCTTAATCCTACCAATACAAGGTTGAACAACCATTAGCAAATGAGTCCTAACCTACGTATACTATATGGTGTTTCATGCATCTCTTCTCGCTGTACTGAAGTTAGTGTCTTATACTGAAATCACATATCATATTTTTCTGAATCTGAAAAGATTAATTATTAATTATGCAACAAACATACATGTCATACGCAACAATCACTGGTCTTTCTTGGATAACATGAGGCACTAATTTAATAAGGTAAGCACTTCTCAATGGACTCACCTTGTATGTATATTGTTAAGTAACAACTACAAAATATTTATGTTTAGGCTAGCAAAAAATAGAAATTACTAGGGGTGATGTTTGACATGTACTTTTTGCCCCAAATTATACTAAAATGATATTAACTACACATTAAAAAGTGTTCCTTAAAGTTACCCGAGTTAAGAAAATTATTTAATTTTTCACCTGATTTAAAATGATAGCTTCATAATGGTGCCATATGTTTGAACAAAACGGTAGAAAATAATTTTCTAGATTATCCTTTAAAATGTAAAGAGTACACATTTGAAAATCATACAAGTGGCATTAGTCATATAAAGTAATAATATAGTAAGAGTGTTCTCCTATTTGAACATAAATTTTTATTAGTCATAAAAATGGAAGTATTGCCAAAATTGTGCATGAGAGCGTGTTGGTGCACTTCCCTCAGGACCCAAACACATGCATGTGATTTTAGGCAGTTTAACTCTAGTTCCATATGTTTTGTATGGATATCAAAGACCGTTAATTTTTCTCGATGTATTATTCTCGTTGATTCTCTGAAATAGCTATCTCTGAAGATAATACTTACAGTTACATAAATGGCTCTCGGTAAAAAACAATCCATGATACTTTTCTGAATGTTTTTAAAGTAAACATTCGTGTGATCGTCGCAATTGCAGATATGTCTCGATGACCAGTTCGCCCCTAGTGCTGCTCAAGTGATATAAACTACATCCTCGAGGAATTTGTTCCTGAAGTTTCCAAACATAAGGAGTGTATTCCATATTTTACCTCATTTTTAATATCGATGTGTCATTTTGGCCCCAGTTGTTCAGCCTCTACACAAATAGTAGAAACTAGTTTACACATTTCTCTTGTAGAATGTTGTATTATATATTTCAAAAATACAAGTGGAACTTCCCAACAAAGAATAATGAGTATCTAATTTCGTTGGAGTCATCAATTTGAAGTAGATGCACTACCCTCGAGGCCCAATCACGTGATCATCCGTGTTTCCAATAAATTGGCATATGTTTGAATATCATACACCTTTTCATTTCATCAATGTTAATATTTTTGGTGGTTCTCACATTGAGACGTGTGCGATAAAGATTCTTACACATATACGTCTTGGTAAAAACCAACAATGATAGTTACCAGCTCGCATGTGGTTACCACTATTGTAGAAGTGCCTTTGTGACCTATTTGTGATAAATAGTGTGACATGTGGGATTATTTAGTACTCAGTGTAAACAACCCTAAATCGTTGTATGAAGTTCATGAGTCATAATATATCATGCATAGAAAATTGCAACGAAAGAGATCTAACATAGGTGTTTGAAACAGCTCCCAACGAGCCATATTATAGTACTATAGCCTTTACTGTACATGAACAAAAATACAAGGGGAAATTTTATTAAGAAATAAAGACAAAGCGATATTATTTCTATCGACGATCAACGACGCTCTCACCATTTTGCTAATCATCAGCCACTTGAGGATCTTGAACCCTTGCAAACAACTGCTTTAGAACGAGAAGTTATACAAGTCGTACTGCTAGATTACCTAATGCCTCTTAATCCTCTCTCTAGAACATATTAGCTTCCAGATTTCTCTCAAAGTTCTTAATCCTTAATATATCTTCAAGTCATGTGAGGTCTACTCAGTACTGATATGCCTTCTTCACCTCATTGCCGCCTCATATAAAATTGGTGAACACAGTATCCCTATCATCCCACTTTATAGATGCCAGGGTTTGATAACTTGTATTGAACACATTCACCAAACAAATCTATGTTGATTAAACTTGACCATGTTCTTAGACTACATAAACATCTGATCTCACATGTTTCTCAATTATAAGTTACATGTATCCTCTAGTACAACATTTTCCATTTGTTGGCTGTGTCTACACCATTTGGAGAAGGTGGCGAGCCATATTTTTACTACTCATGAAAGGCAACATAGTATACTTCCTCCACCAACATATGGGCTTCAGGAGTCTTTCATGCGCTTGTATTGTGTTAATTTATGTTTTTGTTTTTCTTCTTATTATTCAGCAAATCTATTGGATTGTGTTGCCGTAATGCAAAATTTTAGTTTAATAAAGCCCCATTTATGAGAAAACAACATGTTTCTAGAAAATTGTGTTTGAATTAATAGATTGTAAATTTTAAAATTGTGAAGTGGTGGTCTCCTGGAACTTGGATATGGATAGATGCATCCATTTGTCTTACTAAATCATATGTTTGGGGAACATGACTATACTAGTTGCTTCAATCGGTATTCATGTCTGAGAAAAGGTACCTCGGGACATCCTTGGGTAAATAATGCGACCGTCTAGCAACAAAATCAGTGGCTTTAGAAGCCGAAGGGCACAATCTTGCTCATGGCAGCAATGAAATTATCTGAGTTGCATACAAATTGAGTCCAACACTAGCCACAACTTGTTAAGCATGAGAACCTAGTATGGATAGGTAGATAAAAATGTGAGCATTATTCACCAAAATCCATGATTAATTTTTTTTCCATTATGACTACGAAAATGATCATTATTCATTGAAATAGTAAATTGTATTTTCAGTAATTAACTCTGAGACGAATTTATTTAGTACTCTACTCAGACATATGAGAAATCTACTTTGTAGGATCACCTCTGCTTCATCGACAAGGGATTATTGTTTTTACATTCGAATAGTGTCGAATAAAATGACATTACAACGCGTATCGTGTTGCCGGCGCTTATAAACATCGAGGCACGCGCCTACTCACCGCGCTCGCACTGGCACGGGAAAAAAGCCTCCAGGCATAACTTCATCGGGAAAAGTTTTTAGGCACAACGTTTTTTGGCTTGGCATATCGATATTCGCCGAGCTAGCACTTCCGCAGAGGTTCCATAGGGGTACATTACAAATGGACAGTGGAACATTACTACCGGCTAACGCCGTGTTAATTTCCATGTTACACCTTCCAACGTTAAGAAAATTATTTATATATATTAACAGTACGCATTAACATTATACATTAACACTAATCAATTTATGTTGCTCATTTCACTAAAATTTAAAAAAAAGAAACATTTACTGATGTAGAAAATATTCATTACATCACATTACACTGGATTTGAGTCGCTCTCTAATCATTATATTAGAGGTAGCATATGATAACAACATAAAAGTTCTTGAGCCCCTCTCTATTCAGCAGATCTACCTCTAAAAACTGAACTACACATAATTAGGAGAAATAGCCTATCTAATCCTAGTGTTCTTGAGCGCCTCCCTATTCTGTTCGATATCAAAGTGTGCATAATCTCTGTGAGACAAGTGCACAATGTGCAATATGTGACTTCAAGATTATATGGTAATGTTTCTTGTCTCATATATTGTATCCTAGCCCAAAAAAATGTTTGCAGCAGTAGTATATTCCGAATTATTCCAGACCCTCCAAAAATTATGGGCGACCGTAAGCTGTACAGAATTTAACTGATGGGTACAACTATGAATTACTAGAAGTGGACGCTTGAAGAAGCCGTCTCTGTTAGAGTCAATCCTAGAGCCGGTCGGCCAAACAAGCAGTCTTAGAAGGCAAAAAGTTCGAGATGACAAGTAATGAAAACAGTCTCATTTTGTAGAGCCGGTCATGCAAACAGTCCATTTCTGGGCGCAAACGACTCGAGACGAATATTAGGAAAAAACTGTCTCAGTTTCTAGAGCTGGTTTCCCAAACAACCTGTCCCATGGCGAGAAAATATTCGAGACGACTAGTAATACAAGCCATCTCAGGATCCAAACTCTTGGTGTCGGACATGAATAATAGCAGTCTCAGAATGTCAAAGTCTTTGAGACGGCCTGTAATGGAAACCGTCTGAGAGTGTTAAAATATTGCAGACAATCAGAAGTAAAATCCGGCTCATGGTTCCAACTGTTGGAGACGGTTAATATTTTTGGCGGTCCGAGAGTGAACTTCTTATAGATGGAATGGAAAACCAGCTAAGTATGATGCGTTTTTAAAGACTATGGGCTTGAGTCGAAATAGAAATCCGTCCGAGGCTTATGGATGAAAACCGGATCTAAATATTGGTTCGGTACTAGCACTAGTAGAAAAAGGGCCTTTGGTTCGGGCCACTAGTCCCGGCCGTGGCTGGGGCCGGGACTAATGGTCCGAACCGGACGGCCGAGGTCGTCGAATTCTATGTCCCGGTCCGTAAGAGGCCACTAGTCCCGGTTTGAGACACAAACCGGGACTAGTGGGTCTGGGCACGCCCGCGTGGTCCGAACCATTAGTCCCGGTTTATGTCTCAAACCGGGACTAATGGTCTGGCCCTATATATATGCACCCAGCCCTCCACTCTCTCCTGTTTTTTTCCAATGTGAGGTGGGTCGGTGAAATGCCTGTTAGAGCGATGCCAGACAAAACATGATATGAGGTGCCAGAGCGACACTTAAGTTTTCTCCTCTTTGTTTTGAAGTGTCCTAAAAGGTTAGCAACTATTTTCTCGTTTTGACTGTGCGGTACTAATTTAAGCATCATGATTGCGTTTAATATATACGCATGGTTGTATGATGCAGATGAGCCACCCATGGATGTACGGTGACCGACGCTCTGACGCTTACAGAGAAGGCGTGCGTTCTTTTCGCCTTGTGGCCGAGGCGAACAAGCGGGGGGATGGTTTTATGTGTTGTCCATGTGTTGAATGTCGGAATGAGCAGGCTCACACTTCCTCAAGAGTCATTCAGAGCCACCTGCTTCGGTCCGGTTTCATGTCTGGCTATAATGTTTGGACCAAGCACGGAGAAAGAGGGATTATGATGGAAGACGGCGATGAAGAAGAGAACGATGATGACAACTACCGATCTATGTTCCCTGAATACGATGATACCGCAGTTGAAGATAATGAAGAAGAAGGGGTTGAAGAACGGGAACCAGATGAGCCCGTTGATGATTTTGGTCTAGTCATTAGTCATGCAAGGCAAGACTGCGACATAGAAAAGGAGAGGTTGCAGTTCGAGCAGATGTTACAGGACCACAACAAATTGTTGTACCCAATTTGTGAAGATGGCCAGAAGAAGCTGGGTAGCACACCGGAATTATTGAAGTGGAAGGTAGAGACGGGTATGACTGACTCGGGATTTGAAAAGTTGCTGGTAATAATGAAGAAGCTGCTTCCAAGAAATAACCAATTGCCCTCAGGTACGTACGAAGCAAAGAAACTTGTCTGCCCTCTAGGATTAGACGTACAGAAGATACATGCATGCCCTAATGACTGCATCCTCTACCGCGGTGAGAAGTACGAGAATATGGATAAATGTCCGGTATGCACTGCATTGCGGTATAAGATCAGAAAAGATGACCCTGGTGATGTTGAGGGCGAGCCACCCATGAAGAGGGTTCCTGCCAAGGTGATGTGGTATGCTCCTATAATACCACGGTTAAAACGTTTGTTCAGAAATAAAGAGCATGCCAAGTTGTTGCGATGGCACATGGAAGACCATAAGAAAGACGGGATGTTGAGGTACCCTGCTGATGGTCGACAGTGGAGAAAAATCGAGAGAGACTTCCCGGACTTTGCTGGTGACGCAAGGAACTTATGGTTTGGTCTAAGTACCGATGGCATGAATCCTTTTGGGGAGAAGAACTGCAGTCACAGCACCTGGCCCGTGACTCTATGTTTCTACATCCTTCCTCCTTGGTTGTGCATGAGCCGGAAGTTCATTATGATGCCAGTGCTCATCCAAGGCCCGAAGCAACCCGGCAACGATATTGATGTGTACATAAGGCCATTAGTTGATGAACTTCTACAGTTGTGGGCCAAACCAGGTGTACGTGTGTGGGATGAGCACAAACAACAGGAATTTGACCTGCAAGCGTTGTTGTTCGTAACCATCAATGATTGGCCTGCTCTTAGTAACATTTTAGGACAGACGAAAAAAAGGATACAATGCATGCACGCACTGTTTAGATGAGACTGAAACTATATATCTAGATAAATGTAGAAAGAATGTGTACCCGCACAATCGTTGTTTTCTTCCGCCCAGTCATCCCTTAAAGAAGAAAGGCAAGCATTTCAATGGCAAGGCAGAAACCTGGACGAAGCTTGTCCCCCGTAGTGGTGCTGATGTATTTGGTATGGTCAAGGATTTGGATGTAATCTTTGGAAAGGGTCCTGGAGGACAACCTGTTCCGAAAGACGCCGACGGACACGCACCCATGTGGAAGAAGAAATCTATATTTTGGGAGCTACCCTATTGGAAAGTGCATGAGGTCCGCTCTGCAATCGACGTGATGCACCTGACGAAGAATCTTTGCGTGAATATTCTAGGCTTCCTAGGCTTGTATGGGAAGTCAAAAGATACCCCGGCAGCACGGGAGGACCAGCAACATCATAAAGGACGAGACGGCAAGCATCTAGGGCAGTTTCAAGGGCTTGCCAGCTACGCTCTTACCAAAGAAGAGAAGGAAATCTTTTTTGAAGTCCTTTTCAGTATCAAGGTCCCATCTGGCTTCTCGTCAAATATAAAGGGAATAATAAATATGAAATCGAAAAAATTTCAAAACCTAAAGTCTCATGACTGCCACGTGCTTATGACGCAATTGCTTCCGGTTGTATTGAGGGGAATTCTACTAGAAAATGTTCGACTAGCCATTGTGAAGGTATGTGCATTCCTCAATGCAATTTCTCAGAAGGTAATCGATTGAGAAAGTCTATCAGGGTTACAGATTTATGTGGTCCAATGTCTAGTCAACTTCGAGTTGTTGTTCCCGCCATCCTTCTTCAATATTATGACGCACCTCCTAGTTCACCTAGTCGAAGAGATTAGAATTATCGGTCCTATGTTTCTACACAATATGTTCCCCTTCGAGAGGTTCATGAGAGTCTTAAAGAAATATGTTCATAACCGTGCTAGGCCAGAAGGAAGCATCTCCAAGGGCTATGGAACAGAGGAGGTCATTGAGTTTTGTGTTGACTTTCTTCCTGACCTTAGGCCGATTGGTGTTCCTGAATCTCGGTATGAGGGTAGGATGACTGGAAAAGGCACACTAGGAAGGAAATCAATGGTATATAGGGACGGACATTCTTTCACTCAAGCACACTACACAGTTCTACACAATTCTACCGTGGTGGCTCCGTATATCGAGAAACACAAGAATATTCTACGCTCCGAAAACCCGGGGAAGCCTGAAACCTTGATTAAAGGGGAACGCGAGAATAATTTTGGCAGTTGGTGGCAGACACATCTCATGAATAACACCACTGTTGGAGATGAGTTGTACTCGTTGGCCAGGTTACCATCTTTGACTATATGTACTTTCAAATGGTACGAGGTAAATGGGAATACATTTTACACGATCGCCCAAGATAAAAAAAGCGCCAACCAAAACAGTGGTGTCCGGTTTGATGCAACAGATGACAATGGGCAGAAGGACACATATTATGGGTATATAGCGGAGATATGGCAACTTGACTATGGACCTACTTTTAAGGTCCCTTTGTTGAGGTGCAAATGGGTCAAGCTGACAGGAGGCGGGGTACATGTAGACCAAAAGTACAGCATGACAACTGTGGATCTCAACAATCTTGCGTACATGGATGAACCATTCGTCCTACACAACGATGTGGCTCAGGTTTTCTATGTGAAGGACATGTCTACCAAACCGAGAAAAAGGAAAGATAAGCAAAAGAATACAGAATACGATGAGCCAAAGCGCCACATAGTTCTTTCAGGGAAAATAAACATCGTGGGAGTCGATGACAAGACAGACATGTCAGAAGATTACAATAAGTTTCATGAAATTCCGCCCTTCAAAGTGAAAACTGACCCAAGCATCCTGTAAAATGATGAAGAATCTCCATGGCTACGGTGCAGAAGGAAACCACAACACTAGATGTTGGTGATGTGTAATAATGTATTCAACCTTTTATTTGGGACATAACTCTATGTAATGTATTAAACCTTTTATTTGAGACATAAAGGTCCCCTTTCATGTAATACATCTAGTGTTGGAGATATGCCCAAGAGGCAATAATAAAGTGGTTATTATTATATCTTTATGTTTATGATAAATGTTTACATCCCATGCTATAATTGTATTAACCGGAAACATTAATACTTGTGTGTTTTGTAAACATAAAAGAGTCCCTAGTAAGCCTCTTGTTAAACTAGCTTGATGATTAATGGATGATCATGGTTTCCTGATCATGGACATTGGATGTCGTTAATAACAAGATCATAAAGGAGAATGATGTGATGGACACACACCCGTAGTAAGCATAGCATAAGATCAAGTCATTAAGTTCGTTTGCTATAAGCTTTAAAATACATAGTAACCTAATCCTTCGACCATGAGGTTATGTTAATCACCATCACCGGATGGGTACTTTGATGACATCAAACACCGCTTCTTAACTGGGTGGTCATAAAGGTGTCATTGGGTATTCTAAAAGTATGTGTTGAAGCGTATGGACCAAGATTGGGATTTGTCCATCCATATGACGGATAGATATGCTCTGGGCCCTCTCGGTGGAATGTCATCTGATTAGCTTGCAAGCATGTGACTGGGTCACAAGGGATGACATATCACGGAACGAGTAAAGAGTACTTATCAGTAACGAGGTAGAACTAGGTATGGAGATGCTGACGATCAAACCTCGGATAAGTATAGTATCGCGTGACAAAGGGAATTGGTTTCGTATGTTAATGGTTCTATCGATCACGAAGTCATCGTTGAGTATGTGGGAGCCGTTATGGATCTCTAGATCCCGCTGATGGTTATTGATCGGAGTGGTGTCTTCATCATGTCTGCATATTCACGAACTGTAGGGTGACACACTTAAGGTTCGAAGTTGTTTTAAGTAGATATGGAATGTGCGTTGGAGACCGAATGTTGTTCGGAGTCTCGGATTGGATCTGGGACATCACGAGGAGATCCGGAATGGTCCCGAGAATAAGATTCATATATTGGGGATCATTTTCTAAGTTAGGAAATGTTTCGGAGTGTTTGTATGGGGATTCTAGAAGGTTTCGGAATGTTCTAGAAGGTTCTAGAAGAGTTCTTGGTGTTTGCTTGAAAACCAAGAAAGGGTCACGGAAACCTTGTGGGGGCTAGACACGGATTCGTGAGGGAGGAGGACTCCTCCCCCCTTCCCAACCCGCCAGCCCAAGGAGGGAGGGGAGTCCTACTAGGACTCCCCCTCCCAAGGCGCCTCCCTCCTTTAAATAGAGGGGAGGGGGCCCCCTCCTAGCTCTCTCTCATAACAAGCTCTAGCCGCCACCTCTCTCCTCCTCCTTCCCTCTACTCCGGCTTAGGCGAAGCCCTGTAGAATTCTCTACTCCACCACCACCACCACACCGTCGTGCTGCTGGGATTCCGTGGAGAAGATCTACTACCTCCGCTGCTCGCTGGAACGAGGAGAGGAAGGTCTGCTTCGACTCCGCACGTGTGACCGACTACGGAAGCGCTGCCGAAACGCGGCGCCGGAAGGATCGTCCACTTGACCAACTGCGGAAGCGCTGCCGGAAGGCGACGTCGGAAGGATCGTCCACACGATCTTGAGATCGGCAAGTGATCGACTACATCAACCACGAGATCTAATCTCGTTAACGCTTTCGGATCTACGAGGGTTAGTTCCTATCTATCTCGTTGCACATGTCTAATAGATTAGACCTTGGCTTTTATCTAGATTAGATATGGGTTTTGTTCGTTCTTGCGGTAGAAATTTTTTGTTTTCCATGCTACGAACCCATCAGTGGTATCAGAGCCGTATCTATGCGTAGATCTGTTGCACGAGTAGAACACAATGTTTTTGTGGGCATTGAGGCTTTTGTTGTCGGTGTCTTAGCGTGTACTTTGCATCTTGCGGCATGATGGGATGAAGCGGCTCGGGCTAACATTACTTGTCATCGCACATGAGACTTGCTCCACGTTTGACGTGCAACTTGCTTTGCACAAGTGGCTTTGCGGGTGTCTGTCTCTCCCACCATAGTTAAGATTCAATTTACAATGAGCATCTGACAACACTTGTATCAACGATGTGGTTCTTGTTCTTAGGTAAGATCGGTCTTATGCGAAAGCCCCAAACCACGTAAAACATGCAAAGAAAATTAGAGGCGTCTAACTTGTTTTTGCAGGGGTTTTGTGATGTGATATGGCCATCATGTGATTATGATTGTATTTGATGTATGCAATGATCCTTGTTGTAATATGGCAACCGGCAGGAGCGTAATGGTTGTCTTTAATTCTGTTAAGACCTGCGTGTCTATTCATCTTGTAATAGCTTTATTCCAAGTAGTTGTAATAGTTACTAGTGATGATGGACAACCATGAAGCGGTGCCACTGACCTTGACGCAATGCTGGTGATGATGGAGATCATGTTCGTGCTTTGGAGATGGAGATCAAAGGCGCAAGAAGAAAGGGCCATATCATATCACACTTATTATGAATTGCCTGTGATGTTAATCCTTTATGCATCTTATATTGCTTAGATCGCGACGGTAGCATTATAAGATGATCCCTCTCACTAAATATCAAGTAATAAAGTGTTCGTCCTTAGTTGGCACCGTTGCTAAGACTCGTCGTTTCGAAGCATCTCGTGATGATCGGGTGTGATAGACTCTACGTGTGCATACAACGGGTGCAAGCCAGATTTGCACATGTGGATACTAAGGTTAATCTTGACGAGCCTAGCATGTACAGACATGGTCTCGGAACACGGAATACCGAAAGGTAAAGCACGAGTCATATGGATGATATGATGAACATGTTGATTCTTCGCCTTTGAAGCTACATCTTCGTGTGATCACTAAAACAACTCGAGGGATGTTGTTTTGAGTGGGGGTTCATTTGTAATTTGGATTAGTCGAACTAAATTTATCATAAACACAATCAAAGTGAATTTGCATAGTTTGTTATAGTCATTGGCATCCGTTTACCACCTTACGCTTAGTTATAGTTGAGATAGTAGAACTATAGAAATTCTGGATATTTGCTTTACGAACTGGTATCGTATTGTTTTGAGTGTCAATCTAAAGTTTAAGTCCTGCTGCAAACTTTCAGCAAACTCCGTGAAGTTTAATAAATAGTATTAAATCAAGAGTAACAATTCCAGTGTTAGTATCTAATGTATCGTGTTTTCCTCCATGATTCTTGATACTCAAAAGATTGTTTTTAATATCAAGTTTATCTATGAGGTAAAAGCAATGTTTTCATAAACCATCATATGTGAAAGGTATTGCGATATCTAAAACAATGTGTTGGTTACAACATGATAGAGTATATGTCCTCATATTTGATGAGAATTTGTGAAGGTTGGAGACACTAGTCGTCCTAATCCTCCAAAAGGTTTTGGAAAAGAAACATTATACTCGCAACTCACCTTTATAAGCTATAGCAGCTTGATCATGAAAGTTGTCATGATAAGGATGAAAAAAAAAGATGTAAGTAAAATGTTTACTACACTAAAAGATTACTAAATAATGGAACTTTGAAAGAATGTCAAACATTTGATGAAGGTGATCCACTTCAAAGTGCAACTCCAAAGGTATTAGTATTTGACTATACACACTTTGTACTATGTGTCATGTGAATGACACCACTATTGATGTTGATAGATTCTTTTAAAAAGAAAAGGAATTGTTGAAAGAGAATCTTTAAAATATTTGGCAGAAAAGAAAAGATTGGAGATGTCCAACTTAGGTATATGGAAGATACATGTTATGGCTGTATTCCTTGCTTGTTAAACAATGTGGTTCTGCAGTATTGGATACCGAATTGGTTGGTATGAAGTGTCATACAGGACAACACAATTCATGAACTGCAATGGCCTAAGTAACTAACAAGAGAATATGTGATGATGTTCATCGAAAACAAACAAAGGGTTGTTATGTTGCTCGTTAACATCAAAGCTTTCCTTCAAGATTTGTCTCAATAATTGTTATTTTGATCAGATATTATGACGACAAAAGGTTGTTCAAATAATTACCGTATTCCATAATAGATGGATGATATACAAGTCTGGTTGGAGAAATAACGACCATAAAACTAATGCTAAAATGTTGCAAGACAAATGATTACTTGCGAAGTAACATCGTCGTTTAAATTATATTGAAAGAGATACATGAAGAAACTCCATGTTGATGGATTTTTAGAGTCTTTGATTTTGATCAAATGACGCTTGTGATACTTTCCTGGAGATAATTAAAACTCCGTTCGTAGGCCAAAAGAGGAACGGACGACTAACTGATTGGAATTTGTACATATTGATGTATATAGTCCATTATGTGTAGTCATGGGCGATGGATTTCAACTTCATATGCTTTCTCCGAAGATTTGAGTAAGTATATGTATATACTTACTCAATAAGGAAAAAGTATGAAACATTTGAAAAATGTTCAAAGACTTTCAAGATGAAGTGGAAAATCATTGTAACGAGAAAATAAAAGAGTTTATGATTGGATCATAAAGAAAGATGTTTGAGTTACAAGTTTAGCAAAACACCTAAGATTTGAGGAATCGTTCCCTGGATTTGCATTTCCCAAAACACCATAGGAGTATGGAGTGTTCAAGATATGTAATGAAACCTTGTTTGACATGGTAAGATCAAAGGTGTCATTTATAAAACTGCCATTATATTTTAAAGATTAAAGCTTTAGTGACTACCGCTTTTACACTGAAAAGAGCTCCATCGTGATCCGTTGAAATGACACCATATAAGTCATGGTTTGGGATAAAACCCAGGTTGTCCTTTCTTAAAAATTTTGGTATGCTAGGCATAAGTAAAATGTTTACAACCAAAGTCGGATAAGCACGTCTTTGTAGGTTATTCCAAAGAATTTGTTGGGAATTTCTCCATAACACCGAGGACAAAAGAGTTTGTCACTTGGAACGTCAAGTTTCTTGAGAAGGAATTTTTCGTGAAAAGTTAAGTGGGAGGACAATAGAACTTTGATAAGGTTGTTGAACCTTACCTATATGTGCTAAGTAGCGCAGCGCAAAGTGTCCCGGTGGCGGCCACAATGCTCATGGCTCTCGTGATTACAAAATGTATGATCTCGGAGATTAGAGTTCCTATAGAACCGTGTGGGTCGGTAAGAATCAAATAGTAAGATTTGATAAGCAAGTCGCTATTGTTTTGACAATGATGAACCGACTACATGCAAAGAAGCGATGATGGGCCCTGACTCCATAAAATGACTAGAAGTCATGGAATCCGTGATAGTATCCATACACGAGAAATCAAGTTTCTGAACTTTGAAGACCCTCCGGAAAGGCGTGAAGCCTATCAGTCGTGTTTGGATCTATAAAGAAATAGACATGGATGTTTCAAATCTATGAAATAGTCTACATATCGGAAAGAGTTTACGAAAATGTTCAAGGAATTGACTATGATAAGATTTGATCTTTCATAGCGATATTTAGTCTGGACGGATTAATGTAGCAACCACTACATATATTTTGGTATTTGGTAGTTGAACAAACTAAACAAGTTCTTCTAATAGAATGGTTACCTAGGACGTGTACATAACACGATCCAAAGGGTTTTGTAAATTCAAAGGATGCTAAAAGAGTATGCAAAACTTCAATGGTTGAAGTGAGCATCGCGGAGTTGGAATCTTCACCATGATGAAACTGTTAAAAGAGTTTAAATTCATCGGAGATGATGAAGATGCTTGCATTTGCAAGAAATCAAGTGGGAGCGCTGAGACATATTTCTAATACGTTATGTAGAGGACATATTGTTGATTGGAAATGATGTATCTTTTATTGACACAGGTTAAGAATTTCATTTCGATGAAAGACTTAAGCATAACCCAAGAATTAGGCATCAATGTCTATATGAATAGATTGAGGCGCTAATATGGTTTTGCCAAATGTACATAGATAAGTTGTTGAATGATTTCAATATGGAAACAACAAGAAAGGTTCTTGACCGACGGAAAGAACTGAATCAAGATTTGAGTGTGTTGACACGAGATTCAAGTGTTTTGACACTTGGTGAAATCACAAGAATATTTTGATCAATCATTCTTTGAGATGTACACATCCAGATATGTCCTATGCTCTAAATGTTATGAGCATATACCAGAATGATTCATAAGATGGTTATTGGACAATAGTAAAGATATTCTTATGAGCTTTGGAAGAACTAAGAATATATCATGTATAAGTGACAAATAGTTAAAGGTAGTTTGTTGTAAAGTGTTACATTGATACTAGTTTTGTCACAAGATACAAATTAAATTTATCTCAATTTAGACTATGGGCAGCACAATGTAATGGAAAGGATGTTCCATGATGGATTTGGATGAGTTCCAAAATTGAGACATTGTGACGGATACTACAACAAAAGGCTAAGTATATAAACTGGTATAGTAGCAGCAAAGGAGGGCATTTGTGTTAAGTAGTTTGTTATCAAACTAGGTGTGGTTCATAGCGGGATAATACTATGAAGATACATTGTATGACAATTGTATCAACATGATTTAATCCTGAGGAACTAAAGGTCTCACCAAAGGACCAAATTTATACAATGCCATCTCATTGAAGAATGAGTAATGCGTAGAGACACAAGGACATGCAAATACACACGGACCTGGAAGTGTCAGATCCGAAGATTATGTTTACCACTAGCAATAGTGTCTACACAACACCAGAAAGCCATAGGTGTTGAATGCACAAGTTTTTAACTAGATTATTGACTCTAGTGCAAGTGGGAGACTGTTGGAGATATGCCCAAGGGGCAATAATAAAGTGGTTATTATTATATCTTTATGTTTATGATAAATGTTTACATCCCATGCTATAATTGTATTAACCGGAAACATTAATACTTGTGTGTTTTGTAAACATAAAAGAGTCCCTAGTAAGCCTCTTGTTAAACTAGCTTGTTGATTAATGGATGATCATGGTTTCCTGATCATGGACATTGGATGTCGTTAATAACAAGATCATATAATTAGGAGAATGATGTGATGGACACACACCCGTAGTAAGCATAGCATAAGATCAAGTCATTAAGTTCGTTTGCTATAAGCTTTAAAACACATAGTAACCTAATCCTTCGACCATGATGTTATGTTAATCACCATCACCGGATGGGTACTTTGATGACATCAAACACCACTTCGTAACTGGGTGGTCATAAAGGTGTCATTGGGTATTCTGAAAGTATGTGTTGAAGCGCATGGACCAAGATTGGGATTTGTCCATCCATATGACGGATAGATATGCTCTGGGCCCTCTCGGTGGAATGTCATCTGATTAGCTTGCAAGCAAGTGACTAGGTCACAAGGGATGACATATCACAGAACGAGTAAAGAGTACTTATCAGTAACGAGGTAGAACTAGGTATGGAGATGCTGACGATCAAACCTCGGATAAGTATAGTATCGCGTGACAAAGGGAATTGGTTTCGTATGTTAATGGTTCTATCGATCACGAAGTCATCGTTGAGTATGTGGGAGCCGTTATGGATCTCCAGATCCCACTGATGGTTATTGATCGGAGAGGTGTCTTCATCATGTCTGCATATTCACGAACCGTAGGGTGACACACTTAAGGTTCAAAGTTGTTTTAAGTAGATATGGAATGTGCGTTGGAGACCGAATGTTGTTCGGAGTCTCGGATTGGATCCGGGACATCACGAGGAGATTCGGAATGGTCCGGAGAATAAGATTCATATATTGGGGATCATTTTCTAAGTTAGGAAATATTCCGGAGTGTTTGTATGGGGATTCTAGAAGGTTTCGGAATGTTCTGGAAGGTTCTAGAAGAGTTCTTGGTGTTTGCTGGAAAACCAAGAAAGGGTCAAGGAAACCTTGTGGGGGTAGACACGGATTCGTGGGGGAAGAGGACTCCTCCCCCCTTCCCAACCCGCCGGCCCAAGGAGGGAGGGGAGTCCTACTAGGATTCCCCCTCCCAAGGCGCCTCCCTCCTTTAAATAGAGGGGAGGGGGCGCCCCCTCCTAGCTCTCTCTCATAACAAGCTCTAGCCGCCGCCTCTCTCCTCCTCCTTCCCTCTGCTCCGGCTTAGGCGAAGCCCTGCAGAATTCTCTACTCCACCACCACCACCACACCGTCGTGCTGCTGGGATTCCGTGGAGAAGATCTACTACCTCCGCTGCTCGGTGGAACGAGGAGAGGAAGGTCTGCTTCGACTCCGCACGTGTGACCGACTGTGGAAGCGCTGCCGAAACGCGGCGCCGGAAGGATCGTCCACTTGACCGACTGCGGAAGCGCTGCCGGAATGCGACGCCGGAAGGATCGTCCACATGATCTTGAGATCGGCAAGTGATCGACTACATCAACCACGAGATCTAATCTCGTTAACGCTTTCGGATCTACGAGGGTTAGTTCCTATCTATCTCGTTGCACATGTCTAATAGATTAGATCTTGGCTTTTATCTAGATTAGATCTGGGTTTTGTTCGTTCTTGTGGTAGAAATTTTTTGTTTTCCATGCTACGAACCCATCATCTATCTCAATCAAACTAGACATTGACGACCGGGTTCTGAGCCGCGGGAGGTGATCACCCAAAGAGAAGGAACCATCACAAGAGAAGGAACCCACAAACACTAAGGATACATAGGACAACTGAAAATTAAGATACATAGCACAACTGAAAATTAAGAAACATGCCTAATGTTGGAGTGATTCAGTCATGCTCCTGCCTAGCCCTGTAATACGCGCCACTGTAGTTGTCGTAGTCGCCGGCGCCGTCGTTGCTATCGTCGTCGGGGGCGCCGTAGTCGAACCTTGAAGGTTGGGCACACGTGTGCTGGATTTGAGGGTACCGCAGGCGGGGGTTATTGCCGGTTGTGTTGTAGGCCATGACACTCTGGAGAGTCCGGCAGCGCCACCACAGCCGGCGGCCGGCATCGTTGAAGTTCGAAGAAGGTGGGCCGTCCTGCTCGTGCCTGGCGAGCGCCCTCTCACGCCGATTGATGAAGAAGGCTTCCCAAGTCGGGAAATAGTCGGGATGCCAGTTGGGATTCCTCCGCTGCTCTAGCGTGAGCTCGAGGTAGTAGTGGTTCGTGATGGCCATCCGGCGCTCCACAGCTAAAGGGACAGGAGGGACCGGCACGCCTCCGGCGCTCAGCATATGGCCGGTGGGGACGCGGTATCCCGGTGAGCAGGGGTAGTTCGAGGCGCAAAGAGCCTCCGCCTCCCTGGGGGTTAGAGGTATGGTGGAAGCCATGGGAGAGAGTTGAGAGAGGCGGCAGATATGAGTCTAGATGTGCTATGGCAATGACCAAGCCTACATATATATAGTGAGAAATGGCGGGAAGTCAGAGGAGGGAAGCGGTGGAAAAGGCGGGAAAAAAACGGGCGGGAAAAAATAAGGCGGGAAGAAATAAGGCAGGAAGAAACAGACCTTTGGTACCGGTTTCACGCGAATTTTTATCAACTGGGACTAAAGGGGCTTATTTTTTGTAATGAAATAATAAAAAAATGCGGTCGAAACCCAAAACCGGGACTAAAGGGGAACAAATATGACATTGATTTCCATGTTGAGATACATATGTGCGCCGAAACCCGAAACCCTAACGATCGCCGTAGGATATTCTTACAGTAAACTTGCAATTTTAATTCATAAACAAGTTCTAATCTTTCTTGTGATTCGGTAGTCATATTATTTGCAATTTTCTGATCAGTAATTATTTTCTTATGAATTTATTACTCCAAAAAGGGTATTAATCCTATTTAAATAATCACGACAAATACTTATAGTAATATTCCAAAAAGGGTATTAATTCATAAACTTGGCACGCGTGGCCCCCGGTCTAGGGTTTTGTCGGAGGAAGACCACCGGAGCATCGGAATCACATGAAAACTTTCATGTGCCCTAGGATATGTGTGTGAGAGTGGTGCAAGGTTGGTATGTGCCATGTGTAGGCTCCAGGTGTGACCCCCTTTCCGGACAGGTGTGAAATCCTGGATCTGTACGTGAAAACTCCCGCCGTGGGACAACCGGGGCCTGGAATGTGGCAAAGTTGGCCCAACATTTGCTCTCCATGTACATCTGTCCTAAACAAACCAAAACAAATAGAAAGGTCCACCGCGCTACCCTCGTACGGAGAAAGCTATAGGGGTAGAAGATCCGGGGCCCCCGGTCTAGGGTTTCGCTGGAGGAAGACCACCGGAGCGTCGGAATCACATGAAAATGGCAAAATGGTTAATAGTTTGACTAGTTAGAATAATTATTTTATAAAACAGAAAATGCTACACACCAGGACTAAGGTGCTAAACCCTAAACCCTAAATATAATAGTTAAACCTAAAACCCTAAACCCTAACCCTAAACCCTAAACCCAAAACTCTAAACCCTAAACCCGAAACCCTCCCTAAACCCTAAACCTTAAACCCAAAACTCTAAACCCTAAACCCGAAACCCTAAACCCTAACCCCTAACCCTAAACCCTAAACCCGAAACCCTAAACCTTAAATCCTAAACCCTAAAATATTGTAAACTTTTATCAGATTTAATAATATTGATATATAGTAGTTTATTTAATAACATAGTATGCAATAAGGCGGGAAACAGAGGTTGTAGTCAATTTTTTTTAAAAAGGGGCCTTTAGTCCCAGGTTGTGGCATGGCCCGGGGCTAAAGGGTGCTGTTGGCGCGCACCCCGTGGGCGGTAACGAAAAGCCTCTAGTCCCGGTGCGAGCCACGGACCAGGACTAAAGGTTCATCCACTTAAATACGTGCCGCTTCGCTCCCCCAATCTCCATCTCCACACTCTGCAGACGCGCGCGAGGACGACGACGACGCCGGTAGGCAGCCAAAATTTGGACTGCCTCGCCGCCTCTCCAGCCGCCCCGCCGTGCCTCCGCCTCTCCAAACGCCGCGGACGTCCGCCCGGCCATGCGTCGCGCCTCCTCCCTTCCCCCCGTCACGCGCCGCGCCTCCTCCGTCGTCCCCGGCCCCGGCGAGCCACGCCGGAGGTAACTCCCTCCCCCCGCCGCGCACCGCGCCTCCTCCATCCCCAGCCCCGGCGAGCCCGGGCGGCGCCCCCGACCGCGCTGCCTCTCTCTGTCCCTGCCGGCCCCTGCCACTTTTTTAATTTTGTGTATCTTTTTTTATAGTATATTGTATATTGTATATATATTATATGTTTTTTATAGTATATTGTATATATGTTTGTTTTATAGTATATTATAGATATAGTATATTGTATATAGTATATTTTATAGTATATTATAGATATAGTATTTTGTATATATGTTTTTTATTTCGTGTATCTTCTTTTATATGTTAATAATTATTACTAGTATATAGATATAGTATATATATATATATATGTTTGTGTATAGTAATAGAATATATATACTATATATATGTTTTTTAATTACTTGTATCTTTTAGATATAGAATATTGTAATATAATAGATATAGTATATTGTATATATATGGAGTATAGTATATATGTGTATACTATATATGGATTATATATGTGTATAGTATATATGGAGTATATATAGTATGATGGTGAGAGGCCAACGACACTATCGGTTGTCGACGATGCGTCGATGACTCGGTGGTGCTCGCGGGCCGCCCGGAGATAGGGTTAGGGTGGTGGTGCTCGCGGGCCGCCGGACTTAGGGTTAGGGTGGTGGTGCTCGCGGGCCGCCCGGAGATAGGGTTAGGGTGGTGGTGCTCGCGTGCCCCCGGACTTAGGGTTAGAGTGGTGGTGCTCGTGGCCCCCGAAGATAGGGTTAGGGTGGTGGTGCTCGCGGGCCCCCGGACTTAGGGTTAGAGTGGTGGTGCTCGTGGGCCCCCGGAGGTAGGGTTAGGGTGGTGGTGCTTGCGGGCCGCCCGGACTTAGGGTTAGGGCATCACTAGAATTTTGCTATTGTTTAGTATTATTGTAGCAAATTGCGTGTTCATATTATTGTTTAGTATTATTTTATGCAGCAATATTGAATGAAAAATGTTATTGTGTTCATTTTGTAGAAAACTATGGATCCAATCCAGAGAGACCTAGCACAGGATGAAATTCTCGAGGATATGATCAACGACACCCCCCATGTTGATCCACCCGAATCTCCGTCGATTTATCTAAACCCCTCCGGTGAGGGAGAGGAGGTCGACCGAAATGATCAAGGAGAAGCCGACGGCTCCGGTGGTGGAGAAGCCGACGGCTTCGGTGGACCCTTAACGAAGTCTGGCGAGGTATATATAAGAAGTCTGGTGATCGGTAGATGCATTAACTGAGTTGTATATATATAAATTGATGAATGTTTCTTCTCTTAGGCCTCCACATCGAGCAAAAAATATTCCAAACGAGGCCCGGCCAAAAAGTTGGACGCATCTACGCGTTATACAATTACGGTGGTATCACCACGGGGTGAACCATTGGAACCTGAAAAGGCTAAAACTGTATTTAAACAATAATGCGGAGTTATGGTTAGGGATCGCATCCCGATCACCGTTCGAGAGTGGAATAAGACCAAAGGGGCGAAAGAGGGTGAGTATGTCGCCGACAGGTACAAAGAGGGTCTTTGGAATGACCTCATGACACATTTTACCCTGCCAGAATGTGAGGATAATGCCGACACAGCTGCACTGAGGAAGAAAATCAAGCAGTGGACTCTTATGAAGATGGCCAAACTATTCAAGAACTGGAAGAAAGCATTATGGCAAAAGTATCAGAAGACGAAGACTCCTCCTAAATTTGAATGTTATCTAACGAAGCAGCAGGATAACTGGGATGCATTTGTGAAGTACAAGTAGTCAGAACCTGCTATGGAAAAGTCAGAAAAAACAAGAAAAATGCCGCGATGAAGAAATATCACCATCACCTGGGGCCAGGGGCTACGTGGCTGCCATGCCAAAGTGGGATGCTAAAGAGAATGAGCTGCTTGCTAAAGGGATCACTCCAGAACCAATACGCGAAGAATGGGATCTGAGGGCAAGGAATTGGTTCCTTGGGCATGGGAGTGAGTATGACGAAAGTACAGGGGACCTTATTTGCAGTGACGGGATTAGGATACCCCGGGATACATGGCAGAAAGTGGTGAAGGAGATTAAAGCGGGGACAAAAAAGTTCCATCCCGATAGAGAGAAAGACTTGCCGACAAAGGTCCTCAGGAATGACGAACGCGGAGGACGTGTATGAGGCCTTGGCCCTAGTTATACGTGGGAGATGGGGTTTCCGAAAGACAGAGATACTTATAGGAGCCGAGAGAGAGCAAAGAGGCAACATCAGGAGGAGGGGGGAGACAGGTTCACCGAGTTGCTCGGAACACTTCGAATGCATCAGCAACAGATTGACGAACTTCGAGGAGCAGCGCGCCTGCAAGATCCTGTACTCGATATTACCGGTGTCCCATCTCAGCGGAGAAGCAGCGTGGCTGAATCGGAGGTTCTTTCTGACGATGCACTTATGGTAGATGGCGGTCCCGGCTACCCCGTGGATGGAATCAAGGAGCAGGAATCTGGTGAGCTCCTTCAGAAGGTGAAGAACCTATCCATCAAGCTGGCGGTCGGATGTGCTTTACCTTGTCCACCTGGCGCACGCTAGCATGGCCATGAGATTCCAGCTGGCTATGCTAAAGTTGCTGTGGATGAAATCGCAATGGGGTGGGACTCAATGGAGCTTGACATCCCTGGACCTGAAGGTGAGAGGACACTCGGAGAAGTACTGGGTAGTATCATTCTATGGGACAAGAACAACATCAAGCTTCCAGGCTAGACGCCAAAGCCAACACCGCCTCCTAGTCGTCGCATGTCACCTTCACCTCCATCACCTCCAAGAAGCCCACCCCATGACTACGACCACCACAACCCGAGTCCATCTCGATCTCCGCCGCAGCCTCCGATTAGTACTAAACGATGCAGCAGCCCAAAACGACAAATGTCGCCCCTCCCAAGAGTACCTCATAAGAATCTTCCCTTCAGACCTTACGATCGTACTGACAAGGAAAACGACATGATCGTAAAGGCCGAATGTGTTGCGCAGCTTCAAAAGAAGAAACCCGAGCCCGCTCCGGTATACACCGATAAGCAAAAGCGTATGCACTTTCTTTTCTAAACACAAAATCGCAATATGAATTGCACCATAAGCCAGATGACTATCGACGCACACCTCAGAAGGAAGTGAAGAAGAGCAAATCAAGTAGAAGTGCAAGCGGGAGCAAATCATTAGGTCAAAGTGCAACCGGGAAAAGAGTGGACGTCCCCTAGCTCGGGAAACAGGCCAAAAAATCGATCCCACCCCTCCAGGTGTTATCCTATGACACTCCCCAGCAGGATATGGAAGAAGATAAGAAGCTTGCGGCCGCTATGAATGTGACTGTTGAGAAATTGCTAGGTGCCCAGGACGACAAGTTACCCAAAGCTCAGGTAGTCCCTACATATGTCCCAGGGAAGCCTCTGGTCAGCTTTGAGCAGTTCCAACAAATGCCAACACAAATGCGGAGTTTACATAACTGGTACTTATGTATGCACGAACGTGTACGGCATGTGGTAGCGTAGAAAACTATTTTTGAAATGAAAAAGAGAAAAAAAGATACAAATTGAATTCTCTGCCGCGGCAGAGAAAGTGCCTAAACTTCTGCCGCGGCAGAGAACCATTTGTCCCGGTTCGTACTAATGGGGGGCACCCAATGACCGCAGAGACAGCCACATGGATACCTATTGGTCCCGGATGGTAAGCGGTCCGGGAGTACCGGGACTAAAGCCCCTTACGGGCCGGGACTGGAGGCCCTTTTTTCCACTAGTGTAGTGAGACCGACACGAAGATATGTCGGGCCCTCCAGAACAGAGGCCTACTACCAAACTAATTGCCACGACCAAACCATCAATCAACAACTTCATCGTTGCCGCGCAATCCACCACGTGAAAGCCTCCCATCACCTATCGTGCATCTGCCGACTGGAAATGTCGTGTGCATTCAGCCTACCAGGAGCCTGGGATGAGAACAGATCTTCCAGGGGACACCTCAAAGGATGGAAGCGACGGGAGGACGCCGCCCGTCGCCCGAACGCAACCGGGCCTAGGCTTTCACAAGAGAGACACGGGAGTCGATTTTTGATTTCACAAGAGAGACCGCAACTGCCGCAGTTTCCTTGTAACCACGTCCGATTTCTAAGCTAAATACTGTAGTACAAGTCGCGCCAAAGCCAGATAACTGTTGTTCTGATGTATACCTGTCATACGGAGGCCATCGCCACTGAAACGCATGCCGGTACAAACCCACGCAAGCGTGCTGGTGCTCTGGCCCGCGCGCAGTCATGTCGAAGGCGTGCTATTTACACCTGTTTTATGACGAGGCGTCATCGCCGAGCTACAACTGGTGATGGTCGAGGGGAGCGCGTTGTACCACCAGAGCATAGCGGCCGTGGACCTTGGGCGGTAGCACTCGCCCTCCCCGGCCGTGGTTTCGCGGTGGAGGAAGTTCGAGTCACCAGTTGACCTTGGGCGGTAGCACTCGCCCACCAGGGCATACTCGACCTGCTCGGTTGCCCTCAAGAGCACCACGGACTGCAAAGGTGCCAAACATCAGGTGTTCGAGTCATATGAAGAATATATCACCTAATCAAACGGAGGCTCATAATTCGAAACACTTCTCTTCCCGGTGACTCTCAATTCTACACCGACAACCTACAGCACGCGGTCCAAGCCTAGGTGGATTCCCCATTGATCTTGCATAACCCAACAAAATACATCTCAGATGATGAACATTGTGTTGAATATATATAGACGTCGAATAAATGTTATCATGAAGGATTCCTGGCTCAAACTTCTCAAGAGGACGATCATAACTTGCACTAGCCATTCACGAACCAAATCTACCATGTCGTGAATATGCATATCACGAATAAGGACATCCAATGGTCACATGTTCACTCACGGTGTCGGGGTCTTTTTTTTTCTCCTTTTCTCTTTTTATTTTCCTTTTTTGCCGTGTGCATCATGTAGTTCCACGTTTTGTTAGTGCATAGGTTGCATTAGCTGTAATTGGTATCTTCACGATATTAATATAATCCTTTTCTCAAAAAATGTTTACTTCCTTCTAAATGACGCTAAGATACAATCCGATCGCTAGCTGGCTAATCGATCCCGATCGCAGCCGCAGCCGCCACTGCCCCCCGCCGACGCGCTCGTCGCCGCTGTCCCTAGCCTGCTGCCGGCTACCACCCCTGGCCACACTAGTTCTGCCAAAACAGATCGCGCACGATGAGATTGCTGCCGGCCGCTGCTCCCGCCCCCGTGCGCACGCGAGGTCTCCGCTGACAGTCGCCGCCCCCGCTCTGCAGAATCACGCCGCTATCCGTCGCATCCCGCCCGTCGCCAAACCCTGCCGCCCCTGCTCCCTTGTCTCTCATGTAGATTATCACATGAGTGGGATATTGCAAGAGGTGCTTACGGTCTCGTGGGCAGAGGCTCGCCGCCGACGACTGACACTAGCTCCGGCAGCTCCTTCCACACCCGCGAGTCGGACGGTCTAGCGGGGATCGTGCTTCGCCTTCTTGGGATCAGAGTACTCTTCCCCCGATGAAGAGTGTTCCCGGGCAGTTGGAGTCAAGCTGGCGTTGGAAGTTTTGAACGATGGTGAGAAGAATCACTAGTAGAAAACAATCCTTTTGTCCAGAGCATTAGTCCGGGTTGTGTTTGGGCCTAGGACTAATGCTCCGGCCCCAACGTCTAGAAACCACCACAGGGGCCGGTGACCTCTAGTCTTGCTTCAAACGGGACCTTTAGTCTCGGTTGGAGACACCAACGGGGACTAAATGGTTCCGGCAGGCTGGGACCAGCGTCAGACCTTTTCATTGCTAGTTTACCTTATTTCATGCTCTAAAGTAGAGGGATTTGTGGGTTTAGTTTGCGAGTAATATTTGCAATAATAACATTTGGTTGCTACTTTACTTTGGTTTTATTGTGATGAACTTGTATTAATTTGGTCACTTATGTATTTATGATGTTGTGTAATGGTTTTTGATATACTTAATTATATAATGCATATTTGGCCACACTCCTTCCCGAGCTCGAGTTCATCCCCATTTTTTCACACAATTTATCAAGATTTGCTGGCGTACCATCTATCCTAGTGTTCTGAAGGTTAGCAACTCCATGCTTTCTTCTGTAATTGCTAGTTTAGCTCATTTTATGCTCTCGAAGTAGAGAGATTTGTAACCACTACATCTTCAAATTCCGTACGGATATAAACAAAATAACATCATCATTATACATAGACATATATATGTACCATAGTAAACAATGATAATCGCAAAATTGTAACAAAAATAGGATTAATTAAAAAAAGCTTCATAAGAAGACACACTAGCTCAATACATCTTCGAGAAGCTCCTCGAGATCAATATATGGGAGTGCCTCCATGGCAAGCTCCTCGAAGATATTGAGGACGGGATCCTAAGACATCTTCGAGAAGCTTCGTCGTAGTGGTGTCCCTCTCGCACCATCTTGTAGTTTATAACTTCCCTAGCTAGCTCAATAAGCCCGGGAGCTAACAAATTTCACATATATAGGAGTGTCTCTATGGCGAGCTCCTCGAAGATGTCTGAGGACGGGATTCTAAGACATCTTCGAGAAGCTACACCATAGTGGTGTCCCTCTCACACCTTCTTGTGGTTTATAACTTCACAATGATGCATCTTGCCTATTTATATATTAAGAGACACAATATAGTGTTGACACTCACCCATGACATAGTGTCGCCACCTACTGAATAGTGTCGCCACTCACGGTATAGTGGAGACACTCACCCATGACATAGTGTCATCACCCAACGAATAGTGTCGCCACCCGCGATTAAATGAGCTCACGGAGGCCCTAGCCTGCCGCAACCCCTTAAGACCCGGTTGGTGTCTTTAACCAGGATTGGAGATGGAGTAGAAATTTAGCATCGTGATTGTGTTTGATATACTTATATAATGCACATGGATGTATGTTGACCGACGCTCTTGCGAGTTCATTAAAGGCGTGCCTTCTTTTCTTGTTGTGGTCGAGACAAACAAGCGAAATGGTTTTATGTGTTGTCTATCGGAATCAGAAGGAAGCCTCTTCGTCAAAAGTCCTTCATGTCGATCTGTTTCGGTCCAGTTTCATGTCCAGCTACAATTGTTGGACCAAGCATGGAGAAAGAGGGGTTATGATGGAAGACAACAAAGAAGAAGAGAATCATGACAACTGTCCTATGCTCCATGAATAAAGTGGTACTACAATGCAAGATAATGATGAAGAAGAATGTGAAGAACGGGCATCGAATGAGCCCACTGATGATCTTAGTCGGGCCATTACTGGTGCAAAGAGAGATTGCGAACATGAAAAGGGGAGGTTGAAGTTCGAGCAGATGTTAGGGCATCACAACAAATTGTTATACCCGAACTGCAAAGATGGCCAAAAAAAGCTGGGTAGCACAATAGAATTGCTGCAATGGAAGGCAGAGAACGGTGTGAATAACAACGGATTTGAAAAGCTGCTTAAAATAATGAAAAAACTACTCCCAAAGGATAACGAATTTCCTGCCAGTACATACTAAGTGTAGAAGATTTTCTTCCCTCTAGGAATAGAGGTGCAGAAGATACATGCATTCCCTAATGACTGCATCCCCTACCGCAGTGAGGAGTACGAGAATTTGGGTGCATACTCGGTATGCACTGCATTGCGGTATAAGATCAAACGAGATGACCCTGGTGATGTTGAGGGTGAGGGCCCCAGGAAGAGGGTTCTTGCCAAGGTGATGTGGTATGCTCATATAATACCATGGCTGAAACGTTTTTTCGGAAACAAAGAGCATGTCAAGTTGTTTTGATGCCACATGGAACCCCGTAAAAAATACAAGACGCTGAGACACCCCGCTGGTAGGTCGCAGTGGAGAAAAATCGAGAGAAAGTTCCCGCGCTTTGTAGGTGATGCAAGGAACTTATGATTTTGTCTATGTACAGATAGCATGAATCCTTTTGGAGAGCATAGCTCCAGTCATAGCACCTGGCATGTGACTATATGTATCTATGACCTTTTTGTTTGGTTGTGCATGAAGTGGAAGTTAATTATGATGCCAGTGTTCATCCAAAGCCCAAAGCAACCCCAAAACGATATTGATGTGTACCTAAGGCCATTAGTTGAAAAACTTTTACAGTTATGGGACTTAAAAGGTGTACGTGTGTGGGATGAGCACAAATAGGAGGAATTTGACCTATGACCGTTGCTATTAGTAACCATCACTGATTGGCCTGCTCTTAATAATATTTTCGGACAAACAAACAAGGGATACAATGCATGCACGCACTGTTTAGGTGAGACTGATAGTATTTATTTGAATTAATGTAAGAAGAATGTGTACCCATGACATCTTCGTTTTCTTCCGCCCAAGTATCCCTTAAGAAAAAAGACAAGCAATTCAATGGTTTGGCATATCTGTATAGGATATCTATCCACTGTACCATGGTGAGGCATTGATATGGACAATGATAATATGGGCTAGGCATTCACCAACAACCCCTACCTTATTGTGAATATGCATATCATGAATAAGGACAATTACACAACCAGTTCTCACATGCATACTACGTTTATAACCTTGCAACATGCTCATATGGTCAACAAATTATTTATAGAGAAAAACATACTTTTACTCTAATAACTTCATCCATACGTGTACATTAGTCACAATGTAACTTTTCTCCATCCAATAACTTGCCTCGCATGTGCACATAAGACACTTTGTCATGGCGGCCGTGGATTTGCTGGCTGTTTTTTCTGTATTGCTTAATGAATTTTTATTTTTTCTCATCCTTGTATCCCTATGGGCTATCCACTTCATAAAATATGACACGTGGAGCATAGTCGATGTCTTCCTCATCTCGGTGTCTTCAAGAACGACGAGTCCATCAATCCCAACGCCGGGAAGTAGTCCCAGAGGACGTGCTTGACGCCAAACTTGAACTCCCTCACGTAGGATTTTCCGTCAGAGCAATCTAGGAGTCGATGTTGTCGCTTGACCCACTCGTCAGCATGGCAGTTGCTCGTAGAAGCGGTGGACCCCCTGTCAATGGTTTTATAAATGGCAACTGATTGCACACCCTAATATGTAAAATGTCATAGAACCCACGTTACATAGGTGCATAGGAGGAGATCCCTTAGAAGAGAGTGAAAGGGGCAGCACAACAATTCACTAAAATCATAAGATAGCGTCACACTAATATAATTCAAATGAGCCTACACCACACCTCTTCATAATTAGGATCCACAAAACTGCAACCAACAAAATAAAATATAAAAGTCCAAGTTCAAAGAATCATATAGAGCTTGTAGGACACATATGGTACGGTGGGCCAATCCTTAGATTACACTGCCATCAAGGTGGGATAAAAATATCCCTTGTTACTTCGTCCAATCTTGTACACACATCCATAAATAGATTTCGATTCTCCACATGTTATAGAGACGGAAAAGAATGGACCAAATTGGTACCGGTAAATTACGTGCAAAGGAGAAGGATTCTTACGATTAACATCCATATAATTTCTACACAGTCAATCCGACTATAGTACGACAAGAGTTCCCACCATAAATTAGGTTTCTTGACAGATACATTTGCAACACTACATGACAGATAGAAGTTAGACGTTACTTGAATGATTGAGCATATAGAACGGAAAAAATAATGAAAAACAATAAGTTTTTAATCATCATATGTCGGAGGTCTAACAGTACTGACGGCAGTACCCGTGGCCATGTCACAACTCTAGATGTCATACACATCATACATGCCATCTGCCCAGCCCCCCTCATATTTCCCCTTGCTAAGAGAAAGTATAATACTTCCTCCGTTTTAAGGCTTAAGGCCTATATTTTTTTTGAAAAGTCAAGCTACGGAAAGTTTGATCAAACTTTTTAAAAACATATCAAGAACTTTGATATTATATAGATACCATGTGAAAATATGTTTCATGATGTATCAAGAGTATATATTTTATATTGTAAATATCAATATTTTTTTATAAAAACTTGATCAAACTTTACATAGTTTGATTTAAAAAAAATTATATGCCTTAAGCCTTGGGACGGAGATAATAGATACTGTAAAACTGTTTTAAGGGCAATTCACACACAGAAAAGTGAGCCACATCATCAGCTAGCGGTCATCGTACAATGACTAGCCTGCACATGCGGGGCCAGTTATAACCCATTGAGGACATGAACAAGGGTTGGGCGCTTGTCTAGATTTTTTTTTTGAGAAAAGGGTATATACTGTATTAATAACAACGATACCAATTACACCTAGCCTCTGCAACAACGCATGCCCTACTGGCCTTACGGATGCACACAGTTCAGAAAAAACAAAAAAAATTACAAAAAGAAAAGTCTCGCTACAGAGAACGAATCCTCGAAACAACGACACTAACACCACCAAAACAACACCAGTAGTCCAACCACTCCAATAGTGACACCGTCAAGAAGAAAACAGTGCACAAGCGCTGTGGTTGTCCGATAAAAAATCATAGGTTTCACCCTGGAGAAAGTCCTCACACGCAAAACAATGCCTTCAATAAGGTCATTGCCATGCACAACCAATAAAGACTCCAATCACCATCATTTCCTTGATGTTTCAGCTTTTCTGACATTGTCCGCATCTGACTTTTAGATAGACGGTCGAAGACATGACACATCGTGGTAACAGATATTAGATTTTCGCAAGTCACCCGCTGAAACCAAACGGACGGACAAAAACATGGGTATGTCCGACTGAATTTAATTCGATCCAGCAATCTCCAGGCATAATCGCCCATGAAAGTTCGCTGGCTGAGCCTTCCGGAACTCTATAGTCCGGCCAAACATTTTAGGCATCACATGCTTAATTATGCATCGATGGAAGAAAACTGCCTGGAACATGGAACTACCAGGGTTGCGCTTATGGATAAGTCCCCATTGTGGGTGTTCTTATTGTGAAACGATTACTTTATAACTAATATGCACATACATGCATGCATATCAAATTCATTACTTAAAGCTGCATTTTCTCTTAGTTATATCTTTTTTATACGGAGATTACAAACAATTTTTTCATAGTGACTTTGTTTCCTAATTCCAACCGCATCAAGTAATTCCCTTTTTAGTCGATTTCCTTCTTATTTTCGGATATAACTTCTTCAATGTGGCTGATATTGTTTATGCACAGTCCACTCCCTGAACCTTAAAGCCAGGCATATTATCGTGTATATGAGTAATTTGTATCCTAGCCTCCATTCAAATACTTCCTTTAATAATGACACTAATCTCATTTAACCAATCCATATATATTTCATGTACAAACACTTTGTTTAAACTGTCAAGTTTCAACAACTGTGCTAAATTGTAAGCAACTGAGTTTTAAGCAACTGAATATTGGCGAAACAAATAAATAACCAGGATCAGAGCAGATTCCATGTGATCCTAAGCTGAATAGTGCTAATCAGGTCAAAGCAAGTTCTTTGTTGTTCACATCTTCTTGTCTCACGGAGGCTATTGCCGCCAACGCGTGCTGGTGTACGACTCACCCATGATGTGGGCGCTGGGGGTGGCGCACGCAGTGTTCTAGTTGAAAACGTGAGTTCTACACCTGATCTAGGACAAGGCCTGGGCAGGGTGAGCGCCACTGCTGACGTCCGACTGGAGCATGATGTGCCACCAGTGCGTGGTCCACGCGGACCTTGGGCGGGGGGACTCACCTGTCCCCTTCATGGTGTTCTCGCAGCTGTATTTTATCGAGGAAGCTCGCATATGCGAGCTGCTTGGTCGTCCTCAAGTGCGGTCCAGACTGCGAAGGTTGAGGGTCGTTAGAGTCGTACGAACAACATCACCTAATCAAACGTCTCATAATCTCCTTGACACTCCGTGCGTTCCACTCCCAATGACTCCCAATCCTACACAAACACCGTACACCACGCCTATGTGGCTACTAGGTTGTTCTTCCATAACCAAATAAACTTGACATTTTAGATGATGATGAGTTGAATATATTGACCGGATGTGAGATACATCATGAAGGATTTCTTGCTCAAACTTTTCAAGAGGGCAATCGCAATCTACCTGCACTAGACATTCACCAACCAACTCTATCTTGTCTTGAGTATACACATCACGAATAAGGACAAACAATGGTCACATGTTTATTATCATGTATAAGGACAAACAATCGCAACACGATTAAGTCACAAAGTTCATCATTGCAATAATTAGGAAACGAAGTATCATATTTCTTAGACCGTGAGATCATATCTAATCACTATCACTCGAGACTTCTTTGATTGCATCAACCGTCACATCATAACATGGTGCTCATAAAAGGTGTATCTCATATGGGATGGGTTGAGGCGTATGAATTAAGATCGGGATTTATGGGACACTCGCACACAAAAAAAAGGCAACCGCATCAGCATCTAGCTGTCACCATGACAATGACTAACGTGCACATACGTAGCCAGTTATAGTATAGCCCAGGCCAGTTACTGTGAAATATTACTCTGTGACTAATATTCACATACATGCCTGGCAAGTTCATAAATTAAAGGTGACTTTTCTTTTACTTATATCTCTTTTAAAGTAAGATTGCAAACATTTTCATTTTCATAAAGTCGAGATGGTTCCTAATTCCCACTGCAGCAAGTAAAACCATTTTTAGTGGATTTCCTTCATATTTTCGGATATAACTTCTTCAATGTGGCTGACATTATTTATGCACGGTCCACTCCCTGAACCTTGAAGCGAAGACTATTATCGTGCATATGAGAAATTTGTATCCTAGCCTCCATGCAAATACTTCTTTTAAGAGATTTGATGACACTAATCTCACTTAAGCAATCCATAGATGTTTCATGTAAAAACACTTTGTTTAAACTGCCAAGTTTAAACAATGGTGCTAAATTGTAAGCAACTGAGTTTTAACACACTGAAAATTGGCAAAATAAATAAATAACAAGGCGCAGAGAATCTTCCATGTGATCCACCTCGTGTGCTCCAAAGCTGAATGGTGCTAATCACGTCAAAGCAAGGTCATTGTTGCTAATCACCTCAGGAAGGCCATCGCTGCCAACACGTGGTGCACAACTCGCACTTGTTGTGGGCGCGCGGGATGGAGCCCGCCCTGTTCATGTCAAAGACATGCGTTCTAGACGTGATCTACGAGGAGGCCTGGTCGCGGCGGGCCGCGAACTGCTGCCAGGGCGTGGTGTGCAGAGACCTTGGGCGGGAGGACTCACATGTTCCCGTTCGTGTTGTTCCTACAGCTGTATTATCGATGCGAGCTGCTTGGTTGCCCTTAAGTGCAGCCCAGACTGCCAAGGTCGAGCCGAGGGGTGTTAAAGTCCTACACAAACACCATGACCTAATCAAACTGCGCATTATCCTCCTGAAACTCTACACATCCCACTCCCGATGACTCCCAGTCCTACACAAATACCGTACACCACGCCTATGTGGCTGCGAGATTGTTCTTCCATAACCAAGTAAACTTGACATCTCGGATGATGATGAATTCAATATATAGACCGAATGTGTGATACATCGTGAAGGTTTTCTCCCTCAAACTTTTCAACCTGCCTCCACTAGACTTTCACCAACCAACTCTATCGTATCTTGACTATGCAGATCCGAATAAGGACAAACAAGGGTCACATATTTATCCAATGATATGTCCTTTGCAAAGCAAGCTGAAATGCTCATGTGTTTATTTATATCTTCTTGTTGCGGATTTACAAACATTTTTAGTTATTTATCTGAACTCAACATCCTTCCTATTCCCAGCGCTTCAAGTAAAACCAGTTCACTCGACTTCCTCTACAGTGGAGCATATCTTTTTCACTTCAAACCTGACCTAGTGGTGCATTTGCATCTTGTCCTCCAACTTCTGTTATCATTCAGATATTTCTTATAACAGATTCGATGACACAAATCTCACTTGGTTACTTAAATAGTTCGAGCATTCACATGACAAAAGCCTGCGGAAACATTTAGTATAAATGGCCACGTTTTAATGTTTTAAAAATTGGCGAAACAGGGAAATAACCTGGGAGAAAAGTGTGTTTTAAATGTGAGACGCTTCCTTGTGATCCACCACATGCTTTCCTAAGCCGAACAGGAATAATACTTCTTCCGTTTCAAATTAGTTGTCGAAGTATTTTCTAAAATGAGAGAACCTACATAATTAAATATGTCTTGATACATGCGTATCTAGAGAAAATCGTACGGTATAGGTGTATTAATAACTAAGTCTAGCAGTAGTAGGAAAATTAGTTTTGACCTTACTTAATTTTATGGCTGGTATACTGGGGGAGTAAGTGATGCTGGCAAGAGAAATATATGTTTCATGATACTCAAGTGGAGAATAAGTTAGACTTTATTGGTCTATCCGAAACTAAATAAGAGAATTTGCCTTTATCTTGGTTGAGTGGCATTTCTGGTAGTAGTAATTTTGTTTAGAATGTTGTTCCTTCTAAAGGCTTGTTTGTAGGAATGGTTTTAGGGGTTAATGGTGATGCTTATGATGTGTTCGAATTCAGTCAAGGTGACTTCCATATTAGAATGCGTGTTACGGATAAGATCACTAGCTTTGTGTGCAACTTATTCTCTATTTATGGAGCTCCTCGTGATTGTGATAAGAGTAAATTCTTATTAAGTTAGTTAAAGTGATTAATTGTAATAAGTTACCTTTTCTTATTAGGGGTGATTTTTGTATCATGAGAAGTTATAGAGATAGTAGTAAAAATAAGAGGTTGTGTAAATGGTCTACCATGTTTAATGCAATTATAGAGCACTCGGACTTGAGATATTTGGACTTGGTAGGCACGCATTTACTTGCTCAAATAATCGGACATATCCTACTTCTGCGAGATTGGATGGAGTTCTTGTAAACACAAAATGGGAGGCCAAATATCCTCTAATTTCTAGAAAGACTCTTCCTAGGATTGGCTCTAATCATGTTGATCTAGTATTAAGGATTACTTTGAAAGGGTGGAATATAATTGGGAAAGTTTTAATAAGAAGAGTCTAGTTGAGCATATTAATAGTATTGCTTTACAAATTGAGATATTACGTTTGACTTTGGACAATTATAATTATATGGAGAGCTTGAAAGCTGATCTAGCAGTTATTAATAATGAGCAAGAGTTTAAATGGTTATAGAGGTCTACGGGTAAAGAGTTGCTAGAGGGGGGCTATTTCACTTCTTATTTTATGGCAAATGCTAGTAGTAGAGAAAATGTTTTTGTAGAATTGAGGAATATAGACTGTATTGATATTGCAAGAGGTGATTAAATCGTGAGCCCTTAGACTGTTTATATAGTATTAGAAGACTTGGGAGGCAAGAAGCCCTAATAGAGATAGAATTGGATTACAATATTGAACAACAAAATATGTCTAGTCGAAATATACTCGAACACCCCCCCTCCCCGCAGTCGAAACGGTAGCGACGCGGACGGTCTTACTGGAGAAGAATCTGAAGGTGAGGTGGTATCCCTTGTTGCCGATGTCGATGTAGCCGGGAGTGAGGGCTTTGTAGTTGTTATCGATGGTGCCGTTGGGGAAGTTGTCGCCATTGATGAAGTCAATGATGTTGGTGTGATGTGGTCGATATCGTTGTTGAGCCTGGAGAATTCACCGTAGTAGTTGAGGTAGACGTAGTTTGGATCGAAATAGCTCGACCCGCAATGCCGAGCTTGCCAGACTCGGGAGCGTATCTGGGATGGAGGCACGCATCGGTGTTGCCAATACCAGACGTGCGAAGACAGGGACCATTATGAGCCATGCGTGCTAGAGCCGGATTGAGCAGCAAAGAAAATTTTCCGTAATAGGTTGGTGTAGAAGTTATCCGCTGTGTCGGAGTAGATAAAGTAGTTGCAAGAAGAAAATTGATTAAGTAAAAATAAAAATTAGACTGCGACTCTGGCGGCGAGGTCATGGTGGACAAAGACGAAGAGTAGTAGAATTGTGGAATATATACTATATTGATATTGCAAGAGGTGATTACATCGTGAGCCCTTAGATTGTTTATATAGTACTAGAAGACTTGGGGGGCAAGAAGTCTAATAGAGATAGAATTGGATTACAATATTGAACTACCAAATATGTCTAGCCATAATATACTCTAACAGTTTTTATTCAGGGGTATAGAGATTTTCATGTTTCCAGATGATTTCTATAAGTATGTTTTTGGGTAGGGGGAGCCATGAACACTATATATTAGTCTTGTAGATTCCATGCCTTTTGTGCTATATGATTAGGATAGGAGTTTTCTAATTTAAACTTTTAGTCTGGAGTAGATTAAATATACCATGTTTCAGATGGAAGTGAATAAGTCCTTGGTCCGGATAGCCTACCTATTGTATTTTCTCAACATTTTTGAAATTTGGTGGGCCCTAATTTGCTGAGTCTATTCAGTGAGTTTTATCATAATAAACTTTTGTCACAAAAATTAGGTTTTCCATTATATTAGCACCAAATTTGGTTTTTTTCTTAATGAAGTACAAAAATTACATTGCAAATTGCACCACGACAATTTTCAAAAAAACAATATAATTTTTGGGATGGACAATTTCGAGAGATGACCACTTGCTTCAACTGATATCTCAACTTTGTTTTAATATTTTTAGTTTCCACCGATTTTCAAAAACTAATTCAAATGAGTACTGTAGTCGTGCTAGTTATTTGTTCTATGAATTGTGTAGTATCATTTTATGGTACCATGTTAGGATTCTATGCACTATAAATGAAGGAGCTTCGAAAATTTAGACCCCTTGTATGAATTCCTATGCTTTCAGTGTCGAAAATATTCTAAATTCAACAAAAGGAAATTCAAAAAATAAAGAAAAATGAATTTTTTTCCCATGGAGTCCTTTTATCTATCCTAGTTCATAGAAAAAATACCGAACTTGCAGTAATTATAGCTTCACAAAAAATGTTAGCATGCATGACTTAAACTTGTCTTTATACCTAGCTGACGATGCTAAAGGAAAAATCCATGTAATATTTTCTTATATTTTCTCAAAATGGAGACATAGCTTATTTTCGCATGGAAAAAACCATTGCCAACTAGAATTTCCAACATTTTGTTACAACAATTTTTTAAAATAACTAAATCTACTAGGATGGCCATTTTCGAGAAATGATCATTTCCTTTAGCTTGTAGCTCACGCTTGACCTACATTAACCAAAATCCGTATAAAGTCATTTAAATGGGGAAAGTCGCTATAAACCGTATACATACAAAAAACTTGTGTATTTTCTACCAAATGTGGTATAGTTTGAGTAAAATATATAGTAGTAACATTTCGCACAACATTCATGGTAGCTGTTTCACACAGAAAAACATTTTTGGCACATAGAAAATAGAATATGATTTTTTGTGAGAAATGGAAACTTTCTTTGGGAACATTGTTTCTAATGGCAAGATGCACCCATGTCAAAATGTGGGCACATTAACATAAACTATATGATGTACATAAACACCAAAAAATAGCAATAGGTAATATATAAAATAAGGAGAGGTATGAAACCTCCCTAAATGAAGACCCATTAAAAAATCTAAACTTGAAAACGCAATACAAGTTGCATACAAATTTCGTTTTCGATGAACTTGGGATTTTTCGAGAGCTATCAACGAGCTTAAGAACCAAACACAAAGAAGAACCAATAAGAAACAAGAATAGTGGGATACAAAGTGTGCATAGGATTGAGATCCCCGAGATGATCTGATTAAGTTACCTAACTGAAAGCCCCTCTTGATAATGTGACTATATATCCTATAACACAGTCTCCCAACAACCACCTCGAGACCGTTTAAAGGAAAATATATCAAGGCCATACATTTTCCTTGCGCATCCTACTTGATCTTCATGATAACGCTTCAAACTCCATTCAAGCCATAATGCTTCACTTGTTCGTTGGTTTGTGAAGTATCATAATTTATTCCCCGATACACCACCATGGGGAAGCTTCATTAAGGCACACATTCACATGTCCATTATCAACAATTGAATGGCCAGATTCAAGCATGTGATCTTCTCAAGATGCTTATCTTGAACTTCTCTTATCAACCTTGATGACGATTACCACTTGAGTTCATCCTATCACGAGCTATATTATATCTTTACATTTGATGCATACCCATGAAAATATACCTAAACCACATAGACAATACAAAGAAACATATATAAAGGGTTAGTTCGTGACGAATAAAGGACAAAACTTACCATAGGATAAGATCCCATGTGGTATTTCCTTTATTCTTCATGTATTTACGAACTTGAATACAATCTTCACTATTTGTATTGGTCAACCATGTATCTTATCATATTCTATCTCAATATTTTGAGGTTCATAAAGAACTTTTCATTTGATTGTATGCTCTAAATATTAGTCAACCAGAGTCGACTCATGAGACTACCATGATGCCTATTTAGGACCATATCTTGAATTCTTCTCTTAGATCAAACTCTAAATATCTTGAACAACCATTGCTTAACACATAAGCAAGAGCATGGATAAATTAAATTCCACACAAGTATCCATCTTCATTTCTTCTTGTTAATCATATCATATTTTTATCTTCAAATCGATGACCTTGATGCCAATACTCAGGATATATCTTTATCTTCAGAGCATCTATACTTTAATCCAACATATAGACTACAAGCATTACCTATGAAATATTCCTTCATATAAAAATCAATGAAAATATTAATCTATAGGGATTGCCATTATTTAACAAAACCACATAAAGAAGCAATGTATCCTTACAATATGTTTGCAATACTACTTGGCAGATACAAGTTAGAGGCTACTTCAATAATTGGTCATATAGAACTCGAGGAAAATAGGTGTTTAATTGTCATATACTGGTGAATGTCTGACAGTACTATCCATCGTACCTGTGGTCACGCCCCAACTAGGGATGTCATATCCATCATACTTTGTATCCACCCAACCCCCTCATATTTCTCCTTGCTAAGAGCAACCCTAATAGATACTGTAAAATCGTTTTTAAGGTACACCACAAAACAATTTGTAGTGCAAAATTGCTTCTTGCTAGAATAGATACAAAATATGGCCTTAAAAATTAATCGGACCCACAAATAATTTAGTCCCTCTTTTCCTTTTTTGCACGGTCTTACTCATATCGCATATATGCACTTGCCCGTGCACTGACCAACGGCGGCTCACCCGCCTTGCCCGGAGCTTCTCCTACTTGTCTTCCATGTCGCGTCATGTGAGGCACCACCCATTCCAGATCATCGGCTTGAGGTATCCTCCACTCGCACCGCAACCTGCGAGGTCATTGAGACTCATGGCTGCATCCCCTGAGGGCTGAGGCCATGTGTGGCAAGGTCAACCACCACATGAGCTTCGCGTGCGAGCCTGCCCGCCGCAACTGCTATAGCCTCTCATCACAGTTCCACCATGGCCCCACCCCCTATGTCGAGGCCAACTCCGCCATGGTACACGCGGCCTTGGTAATGATCATAATTTGATATACTTTTGCCGCAAATTAGTCAGAGTCGAGATAGGTTGACGGGAATTTTCTAGGACTTGCGCAGAATCTGAGCTCTGTGGCCGGATTTCGCGAGATTCTAGCATGTCTGTTGAGCTAAAACTCTCCTACCAAGGCATTGATCGGTTTGCAGCTAAAAGTGGACATATAATGTTCTCGGTTATGAATTCTTAGTGCTCTATAAAAATTTCATGGGTCAGACGAGTTTTAGGGATCTAGGATGGGTCATTTTCTCCACCGAAACCGTAAAATTCTATTATTGTAAGGGTTTAATCACTTTTACATCATATGTTAGAGTTGCTCTAAAGAAGTTGTAGATGCCACTACCTATTGCATTGTGCTTTCCAGAACTCTCCATTATTGTAGAACTCCATGTCCTCCCGCACAATGCGACTGTGCTTGTTAGTGCCGCCTTTTCCCCTGTCACGACCCTACGGCTTACTATCGCCGATGAACCACTGTGCAAACTCCAAGGGAGAGGAGTTACACATCAACAGGCAGCCACACTGCAACAAGGACGGCTGTGGCAGCTACCGTGAGGACGAAGTGTGGCACTACTCTTGAATGGTGACGACTCTACTCTACATGTTGCTCAGCTCCGAGAAAAATAGGGGAGCCTTTTGTGGACTTGTCCGTCCTTGGTCCGGATGTTCGTTTGGCACTCACGTTTTTTCCTTTGCTTGCTGTCTGTTTGGTGAAATGAATGGAAAGGAGAAGATGGTGTAGAGCTAAGAAACTGCGGCGAAAACGCTATCTACCCCGAGTTCTATTACCATGGCTAGAACTCGTGTCTATGCAGGCTAGTGGTGCATGAAGCCATAGACCCACAACGGTTGCTTAGCCTGCCTTTTTTTTTACTTCCAAAGCTCGCCAAAATAGTCAGATCGAGAAAAAAAAAATAGAAAAAAGAAAAACGGGCAGCCGCATCAGCAGCCAGAGGTCACCGTGACAGAGTGACTAACGTGCACATACGCTGCCAGTTATTGCGCAAAGTTGTGCACATACGTGCATGGAAAGTTCATAAATTAAAGGTGTGTTCTCTCTTACTTATAATCTTTTATACGAAGATTAGAAACATTTTGATTTTCATAATCACTATGTTTCCTAATTCCACCGCATGAAGTAAAACCATTTTTAGTGGATTTTCTCCTTATTGTGAGATATAACTTCTTCAATTTGGCTGATATTGTTTCCCAACGGTCCACTCATGAACCTTCAAGCCTGGCCAGTTATCGAGCATATGAGTAATTTGTATCCTAGCCTCTGTGCAAATACTTCCTTTAGGAGATTTGATTGATGACATTATCCTCGCTCACTTAACAAATCCATATATATTTCATGTACAAACAATTTGTTTAAACTGTCAAGTTGCAACAACGGTGCTAAATTGTAAGAAACCGAGTTTACACTGAAAATTGGCGAGATAAATAAGTAACCAGGAGCAGAGCACCTTCCATGTGATCCACCGCTTGTGATCCTAAGCTGAATAGGTCTAATCACGTCAGAAAGTTCATTGCTCAGATCTTCCTGTCTCAGGGAGGCCATCGCCGCCAACACGTGGTGCACAGCTCGCACTTGTTGTGGGCGCGCGGGATGGCGCCAGCCCCGTTCATGTCGAAGACAAGCGATTCTACACGTGATCTACGAGTAGGCCTGGGCGGGGCGTGAACTGCTGCTCATGGAAAACGCGACCGTGTTGTGCTACCTTGGGCGGAAGTACTCACATGTCCTCGTTCGTGTTGTTGCTGCAGCTGTATTATCGATGAAGTTCGCATATGCGAGCGGCTTGGTTGCCCTTAAGTGCGGCCCGGACTGCGAAGATCGAGGGGTGTTATAGTCGTACGGACACCATCACCTAATCAAACTGCGTATGGTCCTCTTGAAACCCTTCACATTCCACTCCCGATGACTCCTAATTCTAGACAAAAACCATACACCACGCCTATGTGGCGGCGAGATTGTTTTTCCATAACCAAGTAAACTTGACATCTCAGATGATGATGAGTTCAATATATAGACCGAATTTGTGATACATCGTGAAGGATTTCTCCCTCAAACTTCTTAACCTGCCTCCACTGGACTTTTATGTAGATCGCGAATAAGGACAAACAATGGTCACATATTTATCTGATGATATGTCCTTTGTAAAGCAAGCTGAAATGCTCATGTGTTTATTTATATCTTGTTGCGGATCTACAAACATTTTAGTTATTTCTCTAAACTCAACATCCTTCCTATTCCCAGCGCTTCAAGTAAAACTAGTTCACTGGACTTCCTCTTCAATGTAGCAAATCTTTTTCACGTAAGGTCTGACCCATGAACCTTCAAATCCGACCTAGTGGTGCATCTACATCATTGTCCTCCAACTTCTCTGTTATAATTCAAATATTTCTTATAACATATTTTATGAAATAATCTCACTTAGTTACTTAAACAGTTCAAATATTCACATGACAAAAGCCCGCACAAACATTTTGTATGAATTGCCATGTTTTAATGGTGTAAAAATCGGCAAAAGAGGGGAATAACTAGGGAGAGAAGCGTGTATTAATGGTGAGATGCTTCCTTGTGATCCACCACATCCTTTCCTAAGCCAAACAAGAATATTATTTTCTCTGTTTCAAATTAGTTGTTGAAGTTTTTATTTAAATGAGAGAACCTACATGATAAAATATGTTTATATACATGCGCATATAGACAAAATCGTACGGGTAGAGGTGTAGTAGTAAATAAGTCTAGCAGTAGTAGGAAAATTAGTTTTGACATTACTTAACTTCATGGCTTGTGAGTAAGTGATGCTGGCAAGAGAGAGATTTTTCATGGTTCTGTAGTGGACAATAAGTTAGACTTTATTGGTCTATCTGAAACTAAAAAAGATAATTTGACTTTATCTTGGTTGAGTCGCATTTCTAGTAGAAATTTTGTTTGGCATGTGGTTCCTTCTAAACGCTGGTTTGGAGGCATGGTTTTAGGGGCTAATAATGATGTTTATGACGTGTTCGAATTCAGTCAAGGTGACTTCCATATTAGAATGCGTGTTACAGATAAGATCACAAGCTTTGTGTGGAGCTTATTCTCTATTTAGGGAGCTTCTCGTGATTGTGAGAAGAATAAATTCTTATTAAGTTAGTTCAAGTGATGGCCGAGCACCATCTTGTTCGAAAAACAATGTGTGTGAGTTTTTTTGAAGGCATGGTGGAGTAATTTGCAAAAGGAAAACAGATTCCTTGAACACTTGGCCTTACTATTCGTTCAAACTTGTCCAAAACTGCTCTAAAACCCTAGATTTTAGCTGTATACCGTACCAAAGGCATGCCCAAGCATGCCATCACTACTCATGTCAGTGATATAAGTGTGTGTGGTGTGTCATTGTGAGCCATTGTGCCAAGTTTGAAGTCATTCCTCAATTGTCTTGCCGCTAGCCCGCCGGGGTAGACGAGTTACACCCTACAACTCTAGACCGAAGCTGACCAGTGTGGGAAGTGCATGGACAGGGCACCATCTTCTTTGAAAAACAATGGATGTGAGTGTTTGTGAAGGCATGGTGGAGCAATGTGCAAAAGGAAACCACATTCCTTAAACACTTGGCCTGACGATTTGTCCGTACTTGTCCAAAATTGCCCTAAAACCCAAGATTTTTGTCGTCTACCGTACCAAAGGCATCGCAAGCATGCCATCATTCCTCATGAAAATGATATAAGTGTGTGGTATGTCATTTTGAGCCATTGTACCAAGTTTAAGTCATTCCTCAATTGTCTCGTCGCTAGCCCGCCGGGTACACGTGTTACCCCCTACTACCCTAGACCGATGCTGGCCAGTGTGGGAAGTGCATGGCCAAGCACCATCTTTTTTGGAAAACAATGTATGTGGGTATTTGTGAAGGCATGTGATGACCTACAAGTATAGGGGGTGTATCGCAGTATTTTCGAGGGAAGTGAACCCCAATTTATTGATTCGACACAAGGGGATCCAAAGAATATTTATAAGCCTTAACAACTGAGTTGTCAATTCAGCTGCACCTGGAAACAATCTTGCTCACAGCAGTTTAACAGTAGCAACAGTTTTGTAGTAGGAATAGCAAAGTAACAGCAGTAGTAAAGCAAAGACAGTAGTAACAAAAGCAGTAAACAGTGGGATTCGAGTACGGTAGGCATAGGGATGGATGGACGGGCGTTGCATCGACAAGAAAATTCACATAGCAATCAGAACACAGGGCAATTGCAGATAAATAAGATAAAGCACCCAAGTACTAGACAATCCTAGGCATGTGTTCCATATATAGTCATACGTGCTCGCAATGAGAACTTGCACAACATCGTTTGTCCTGCCAGCCCATTTGCAGCGGGGCCTCTAGGGAACTACTGGGAATTAAGGTGCTCCTTTTAATAAAGCACCGGAGCAAAGCATTAACACTCCGTGAACACATGTGATCCTCACATCAAAGCCTTTCGCTCCCGGTTATCCCAATTTCTGTCACTTCGGGGCCATAGGGTCCGGACAACAACGTGTGTATACAACTTGTAGATAAGACCAGAAACAATACTATCATAATGAATCAATAATAAGTTCAGATCTGAAATCATGGCACTCGGGCCCTAGTGACAAGCATTAAGCACAGCAAGTCGCAACAAAGTCATAAAGCACTAATAAAATATACTAGGCACCATGCCCTAACAATCTGATGCCATTACATGAATGATCTCATCCAATCCCTACCATCCCCATAGCCTACAGCGGGGGATTACTCACTCATAGATGGGGGAAACATGGATGGTCGATGGAGATGATGGTGGAGATCGATGGAGATGGCTCCGGGGGCACTTCCCCGTCCCGGCAGGGTGCCGAAACAGAGACTTTCTGTCCCCCGAATCTCCCCTTCAGTGGCGGCGGCGCAGCGGAACTTTTCGTGGAAAAACGTCGAACCCCCCTAAGTTTTTAGGTCAGGAGGCATCTTATAGGCGAAGAGGGAGACCGAGGGGGTGCCTGGGGCCACCACACCATGCCCTGGCGCGGCCAAGTCTAGCCCGCGCCTGGGGGTGGTGTGGCCAGGGCCTGGCCCTCCTCTGTCTCGTATTCTGGCTCCGTGAGTATTCTAGAAAAATAGGCACTTTGGCTTTTGTCCCGTCCAATTCCGAGAATATTCATTTTTTGACTTTCCCGGAACCAAAAACAGCAGAAAACAGGCAGTTGGCACTATGGCTCTTGTTAATAGGTTAGTCCAAGAAATCATATGAAAAGTACTCCAAAGTGTGGACAAAACACAAGAAAGTGGATAAAACCAAGCATGGAGCATCAAAAATTATAGATACATTTGCAATGTATCAACATCCCCAAGCTTAACTCCTGCTCGTCCTCGAGTAGGTAAATGATAAAAAGAAAGAATAATTTTTGAGGTAACATGCACCATCAAAGACTTGACCAAAGTATTTATAAACATTCAAAGCTGGGATCATAGTACTTCGATCATAACATGAAAGACAAAGTTCTAGCAATAAGACAAAGGAACTATGATGCAACATGAAAAGGCACAAACAAAAGATTCATGAATAACAATGCTTTGCAAGACGTTTGTTTGTTTCACATAAAGAAAACATAGCATAGTGGCATTCAGTTTGTCACTCATAGAGTACCAAACATAAATGCATAGGACACCTTCAAAGTTTACAAGAGTGACTAGATACAAATAGTTTAAAACAAGCAATCTCAAGGTATGCATCAATCAATAAGTCTTGGGACAATGCACATAGAACTAAGAATGGCCACTATGCTCTCAAGAAAGTGCTCAAAGAATAAGTGGAGACTCAACAAGTAAAAGAAAAGGTTTTGCATAGTTTGAAAGGCTTCCAAATGCTGAAAGTATGGTACTCATTAGCTTTGAGCTCTCATTGCCCCTATCATAAGTATCTTTAATGTGGTTAAGGTGAAAGTGACACAACTGAGAGGATATGCTTGACAAGTTATAAATCGAAGTCTCATGTCCCTTACTTATGAAGACCGATCCTCATGCTACTCAACTTCAGTCACGAGTAAGCTCTTGTCATTATAAGTATATACGTATCATAGAGAACCGCCAATAGGGTACCCCTTGCACATGACACAGGAGCTATCCCATAATCATAATGACAAGGCAAGCAGACAATGAGCATCTCAACGATCTTTTTATTTACTATGTGCATAGATTTTTATTGAGGATGCTTCATAGAATGCTCATTATGGTTATGCTGCAAGTTTCCACCAGGATTAGGCATGGCTTAGGCTAGCGGCCCAGGTGTTTCTCTAACATACATACAAACTCCATGATCTTACATGTTCCACTTTTATTTCACACCGTTGGGATCCATAAGTAAACGAACATGATATCAACGAGGTACTAAGTACCAGTGCAACGTTGAAAGCTTTCCCCATGATACATGGTTCTGCTAACTTCAACTTATAAAGCGCAAGCATATACGCAACAAAGAAGGACGCAATGGTTCAGGTTTCAGTACAAGGATTCGGGTCTATTGCAACGACAAGATTCGTGGCAATAAGAGCCAAATCGTGGCAATAGGTACCTATTGCAACGACATGACTTTCCTTGCCAAGCGTTGCGACACGACGTATGGTAATAGGTTACTGCCACGAAAACCAAATCGTGGCAAGAAATTGTGTTATTGCAACGCCGGTGCACCAAGTTGCCACATTTTATCTCGTAGCAGTACTTGCTTAATACCACAATTTGGTTCATGGGAATAGCTTAATGCAACAGTGATCAAAATCATGGCGATAGGCATTTGTGGCGATAGCCTATTCCAACAACACTTTTTTCATGGCAGATGCCCTTCCGTGGCAATAGCCAGCTGTTGCAATAGACCTGAACTCTATAGCAACAACTCTTGCTTTCGTGGGTACACCTCTTTCGCCGCAAACCCTATGTTTGTGGCATTAAGTTATAGCAACAACTCTCGAAATCGTGGTAACAAAAAATTGCAACGTACTAGTTTTGGTGGTGATAGACAGTTATTACAACAGAAAAAATGTGCGTAGCGAGAAGCTATTACGACAATGCGAACGATTCGTAGCGAAAGGACTGTTTCAACAAAGCTGGATTTTGTGGCGCCAAGTGGTTATCACAACAACCGAAATGTTTGTCTCGATAAACTATTGCGACAATACAAGCGATTCGTGGTGAAAGGACTATTTCAACAAAGTTGAATTTGGTGGCGGCAAATGGTTATCACAACGGCCAAAATATTTGTGGCAGGCAACTATCGCAACAATACAAACATTTCATGGCAACTTCCTACTGCAACACAACTGGTCGGCGTGGCGACTAAGATATGACGCAACACTATATTTTTCGTGGTACTAACCTATTGCAATAGAAACTAGGCTGTGGTAATAGACTATTGCAATCCAAAAAAAAAGCATTCAATTACATGATTCGAACCATAGGTATCTGATATAGATTCATAGAATATCATATTTTGCATAGCAAAATCCATAAATAACTCAGCATTCATTCAACATACTGAATGTGCTATCCTAATCAAGTGCAAAGATTAAACTATCCACGCAGCATAGTGAATTCCCAGTCCAGTTAAATATTTGAATCCTGCAAGCAAAGAATGAAGAAATTGTTCAGCTCAACTTAATCAGTCCAACATAACATAAGCAATAAATTATTTCAGCATTGTTGTAATTTTCAGTTATGTAGTCTATCAATATGTCTTTGTTCTAGTCATATATTTAAGGGTTAATTGGATTCATGCCACTGCAACTTTCACCGATTGGAGAAATGCCATTACAAAACCCAATGTTGAGAATATGCCACTCCAACTTTGTCGTACCTCTACCTATGCCATTTTCTCTAATACAAGACCAAATACAGACTTATACTCCAATATATACCTATATACTACCGTACAGAGACTTAAAAAAAAAGAAAAACACACACGGGTTACAAGTCATACCCTAGCTGGAACCACACCATAATTCCCCTCTAGAACAGATGCGCACAAACCTAGGCGCAAAAAGTCACACTACAGCAAAAGTTAGAGACATCCATAGTTTACAGCAACTTCAGATGTCATTTTAAGGGTCCATGTATGCCCGGAATTTTCCAAACAATGAACAATAGACTCATATTAGTGTGTTTGATTTACTGTTAATTTTTCGGATTTTTCTAAGCAAATCAAAATTCTAGCCAAAATTTGAATGCTTTAAATTTTTGGCGTTGGGTAAGACCTGAAAGTGATGTCCAAATTTGGGCACAGGGGTAGTATAGTCAATACCAAAATACACATTTAAATACAAGTATTTTTTTGAACCGTTATTCACTTAACTCAATAAAAATGGCATAGGTGGAAGTATGAGAAAGTTGGAGTGGCATATTGGAGATATAACCAGTGCCGTCAATGAGGGCGTGCGACCTGTGCTTGCGCACAGGTCCCCCAAAAATCTGGGGCCCCCGATTAGTTAGGCCATGCTGTAGGGCATCTCCTTCAGTTCCGCTTTTTTTCAAGATTGTTTGTGTAGTTTTTCTGCTCTAAAGCTAGCGGGCAAAGCCAACAGCCTAATAATTGTTCTCCCATAGGTTCTGCTCTCTTCCCAGTTTCATTATTGGTGGTAAAATCATCATAGATTTGCAATCGGTCTCGTCCCCAATGCCAATGCCATTAGGATTAGGGAATATGGATTAGGAGCCGAGCAACATTTGATAAAAAAGGTGCACCTCCAACATGAGGTTCTGACCTCGCCTAATTCAATTGTGAGGGCTTAGACGGACGCCCCGATCGCTGAAAGGAGAAATCAATCTCTGTCGGTTCAGGGCCGTTGCTCGCCCCAGTTTGACAGTTTCGATTTCACCGACATAGTAGCGGATAGCAGTCTAGCAGATCAAGGTATAGTAGCAACTATTAATTAGGACATTGCTTTATGGTCACGTCTGCACTCAAATGTTTTATTTATTCTGTTTATAAATCATGATCGAGTTCAACTAAAAATAACAGTAGTATCCAAACAGGCATTCAGACAACCCTCCTCCCGATTGAGTTCTCAGCTTATCTAACTAAAAATAACAGATCAAGTTGAACTAAAAATAACAGTTCAAGTTCCTAGCTTATCCCTCCTCCCGATCAGCAGTAATTTGGACTACTCATAAGAGCCTTATAACGTAAGGAAGCAATAGAGGAGATAATAAGAGCAGGCAAAGTTCGACACTAGATGAACTTAAACTTACTTATCATACTCCGTCCGTCCTAAAATAAATGACTTGAGTTTGTATAAATCCGCGTGTATCACTGACCATAGAGCATTTGCATATAACACTGAATCAAGGTAACAATATATAACAATGGCCTATGTCAATTGCATTAATGTATAGATAAAATTTAAAGACTTATAGTTTAGAACTTATGCCCAGGATGACAAACAGAAGTGTAATCAAATAAAGGTCGACATGAAGAAAAACCAAGGTTGTGACTTACCATTGCTCGAAACTGTCTATTGTTCTTTGTTGCAGCTTGTATGAGCGCCTTTTGAGAAATAATATGGTGCCTTGTACCTACAGCCCCGGTAGGACTAGCGGTCTTTAGAAGAGTATTTTGCAGGTTTGGATTGCTATTTTCTTTGCCAGTCGTTTTCTTGGGCGTCTACAATAGAAGTGCGCTTTTAGCAACACAAGTAAGCAAAATTAATCTTACAAGTTCACAAGCATATGACTATAATCACCTGATTAGCTTGCGTCTGTTTGGTTCCCATCTGTTCGCTCAACTGTGCAAACTTTGACATCATGTTTCTCTCAAATTCCATTCTTGATCTTCGCTCCTCTTCCAACAATCTATCCCTTTCAGCACGCTCCTCTTCCAACAATTTTTCTCTTTCAACACGCTCTTCTTTTAACTTCTCCTCCAGGTTTTCTCTCTCAGCACGCTCCAAGTTAATCCTCTCTTGTGTGCTTTCACGTTCAGCTAGTAATTGATCTTGTAATTCAGTGAACCGATTAGTGAGCACAGAGTTTACCTTTTGGGTCTCTGCTTGGGCACGGGCTTGATCTTCAAGCTAGGACCTAATCCTTTCAGAACCACTTGGTGGTTTGGCCATGTATCCATACCCACGAGGCTGCGATGACATGCATTTCAGAGTGTCTTTGTATGCAGTCTGGAAAATATTGCTTCTTTGTTCACTTGAAATTGGACCTTGAGTTTCATTTTCTTTGTTTTGAATCTCTTCACATGCTTTGTCCTAAATACGACAAGTACAATCCAATAAGATGAAGAAGCATCCACGATGCACAATAGTAAAGAACTAGAGAATAAGCAAAATTCATTTTACTCACATAAACAGCCTGCTAGTCTTGGTTAGCCCATGTTCCATTCTTCATATGGGCCAGTTCCCAAAGAGCAATACAATCTGGCTCTTCTCCAATTTCCAAGTTTCTCTGCAAGTAGTATAACATGAGATGCTTGGAACATGAAAGCATAGTTAGCGGCGAACCATACATATTTAGTTACGACTCATACCTTCTCAAAACTTAGTTGTGAGTACGATTTTGATCCAACTATGTGTTTTGTCTTCAGTTTCTTACGGTTATCAGAGTTCTTTTGGCTAATTTCCTGTCCATTCATTGAAACAAAATATAACCGGTCAAACAAGCCCTTTCATCTAAGTTCACAGTTCATAAACAGTGAGATTAGAGATAACCTGAAATTTTGCATCAGTGCCAAAGAACTCAATCAGCCATTCCCATTCTTCTCGCTGTAAATCTTCCGGCACATTAGCCAATCTAGCAGCATCTGTTTTGTATGCCTTGTAAGTGGAGCTCAGAGTTGCTCGCCAGCCTCTACATCGCTCGTTCGCAATTTTGAGGATTTTTTCCTCTACTTCTACTGTATCTTGCAATGCCCATCTATCCTGTAATGCATAGAAGAAATGCATATACTAAATGAGTGCATTATCAATGGTAAAATAAATATCACATGTGAAAAGGGTTGTACGTACTATCATATGCACAACAATCTGTCGATGGATGGTAGGGTGAATGTCCGACCACCTTCTCACTCCAATGAGTGGTAACTTTTTTTTCATTATGACTACCACGTCATCTAGGAATGAGCGGTAGTTGATACCTACTGTACCACCCAAATGTTCAGAGAATGCAATATTAAGCTTTTCTGATCCATTGGCATAACGCTTCTTAGATGCGTTTAAACCCTTGAGAACACCTCGCCCCTTCTTCTTCTGTCCATTAGTTTCTACAACCCAAATCATACAAGAAATATTGCATTACTCGGTATTTGATTATAAGAAACCAAGACACACATATAAACCAAAATTGGTACCATTCTGTAGTTGTTCACGGTTGCGTCGAGCATGGGATGGCCATTCGTCAAGTGCGCACATGTCATTAGCAGACACTGGAGTGTCAGATTGTTCTTGACTTTCTGCATAAGGTTTAAGAGTTGTCAAGATTAAGCAATCTAGTATTTTCTACATTATAGCAAATGGTAGAGGCAGCTTAAATGTCATAAGTTTTTACCAGATCTGCGTTCTCCATGTTTGTTTTTGTATGCTATTATACTTTCCATCCTTGTTACGAAAACAGATCCTTTCTTTACTGAACACAGGAAAAATTAATGGACTTAGCATTATCAATGTGCACCATTCAGAATAGTGATTTAGAATTAAGGAAGTTGTGTACCTTGCAGAAAGGAGTAATGAATCGTCTTCTTCCTCTGAAGCTTGCACTCGGTGTCGCTATATTGTTATCGGTCTCCCACCAGCAAGGTGTTGCGTTGAATTCGTTTTTGTTCCCTTGTATAGATAATGTAAGAATTAAAGTCAATTTCAGACCCAATTTGTTGGCAACCCATCAAACAACACTACGGAAACACAACTACTATACAAGAGTGTTGCTGCCAGTAGATGGAAAATGACAGCAACTACTATACTAGGATCAGAATTCAGAGTTACTACTCACTTAACTGCAGATACAAATTTTATTTAGCCTCAGCATACAACAAGAATAGAGGTAGTGATATTTGTGGATCCTGATTCCGATGAACCAGGTGAAAGACCAACAGAGTATAGGCTGATGTACAGATGTCACAGTGACTCAAAACTGACAGAAGATATTCATAGCGGGTAGCTATATCAGCAAACAAACACATTTTAACATGCTCTACATTGGTTCTAAAAAGGAGAGCAACCAAATGCATTTATACCGGTGAATATGCATAATGCAATGTATAAAAAATGAGCTTGCACAAAATAAATTTGGGGCTCTAGTAATGATACACAATAACAATAAGCTGCCTCTAAGAAAGAGCTTGTTTATTGTTACATCCATAGAATATGCTTTTCTTCATATGAACCAATTTACTTGACAAAGATGAACCTGCTAAACATACACAGACCTGCACCACATGGAGACACGCCCGTGGATACATATATTGGTGTTATTGATTACCACTATGTTCAGTTTATCCATTCATCCCTACTACTTCCTCAGCATTTTGTGGATAAAATGATAACAGGCAACGACCATGGCGAAGATGCTTACGGAATACTTGACCCCTATGGGAACACAGCAAACATTGATGGTACATCATATCGCTTGATTCCAGTACTATTATTTTCGAGGCCAAATATTTGATTTGCTAATTATGTACTAGACTGCTTGGGAGATGATAACCTTGGAGAGGCTGCATATGGTGAGCCTGATGAGGAAGCTAGGATTTTTGCCGAATAAGGTAAACACATTATTGCTATCATGTAAATGAGATATGATATAATACTGTCATTTATGCAAAATGTTGATTATGTTCCACGTGCAAAAATTTAGAATATACAAGCTAAAAAGACAAAACACCAACATCTGTGAACTTTTTTGACCCTAAATAGCAGGAGCCTTGAACATGAAAACTCTATAAACCACAAGCTGAAAAAACTCAACATGACCATGACCACTCCCAGAAATGGGAAAACCACGCCAGACCAACACACCAACATGACACGTCTAAGCCGCTACATGATTGAAAGCTAGAGCAAGCATCTGCCACATCATCTCTGATGATAGCAAGTAGACCTTCCGATGTCATGTTCAGGCTTTGTAGAATAAGCCGGCCTCGATCTTTCCAAATATGATATACAATGTATATTAGCAACTGTAGCCTCCCGCCTCGCCAATTCATTTTTATGCCTCCGTCAAAGTTTGATCCACCAAGAACATCAGTGAATTTGATCATGGCACAATTGCAAACCACATCCCACTTATTTCCTTGTACCCAACAATAATTCAGAATATACCATACTTAAAAAGTTCAGAGACCTCTTTCCTGATCTTCAGCCACACCGGTGCTTTTAAATAGACTAAGAAGTGCAGCGCCATTCAAATAACCATAAAAAAGCAATCAAATGCACGTGACAATTGAGCTCCATAAATAAACAAAAACATCATACCACATCAAGTAACCATTTGCCACCAAAATCGAATATATCAGTACATAAGCTTCCCATAAATAAAATTTGAGGTTTGTAATAAGGCCAGCAAATTATCATGAATGATTAATATAAACACTATACTACCATTGCCATTTTATATAATCACCTTAGCAGGTTCATCTTTGTCCAGTAAATTGGTAGACCACAATGTGTCGATTCACCTATTCCATTTTACATCCATAGAATATGATTTTCTTCTTATGTTGCAGTACACCATTCATGTTTCTAAAAGAATGCACTAGCTGTGCTGTTAGCTTTTGTGAAGGAAGCATGCTCAGTTTCCCAGCTATGTACCAATGATCTAACAGAATACTGCTAATTGGACCTAAGTTCAGAACACATATAGTACTCCTTAGTGTTATTGCTAACTGATCCTAAATTCAGAACACAAGTACTTGCTAACTGATCAAAGATTAAGGGTGTGTTTGGGGAGAGGTTGTTGTGAAATGCCTAATCTATCCATCGGTTTTTCTCTGTCAGTTTGTAAGTATGCCATTTGTGATCGTTTCTTTGACTAGCATCACGTGTAAGGTTCATTGATCAAATCAAAGGCACTCACATGTTGTATACTCATAAACGTGAATGCTGATGACTAATTCGAACACACGCACACAAATTTCATGGCTAATTGAGTCCATCAGACAACATTCGTCTTCCTAGTTCATCACGAAATTAGTAAAAAACATCTCCGTAAATACATATGCGCCACATACACCATGCAAATCATTCACAAACAAGAGCTTGCAAATCCTTTATATCACCGAATCAGTCACCCACCGAGCTTGCATGACAAAGGAAACAAAAAAATCAGAGAAGTACATACTTCTTGGTGGAGGCTGCTAGCGGCAAGCTCGGTGGCGACCACCTCGTGCAGGCCAGCGGCGACGAGGTCCTAGAGGATCGATCGATGACATCGCTCAGCTTCATGCGGCGGCGGGCTGAAATCGGCCCGGAACAGGACAAAGACCAGAGTGGAGGAGGACGGCGGGGGACTAGGGCGAGGAGCAGAGGAGATCCTCGTTGTTCACCGGGCGGCTCTAGATGGGAGGGGTCGCTCCGGAGACGGTGTCGGTGGCGTGCAAGGATCTTCCATCGTCCGAGCCATGCGGTGGGGCACTCCGCTGTGGCTACGTGAGAGGGCGAGGGAAGGGGGCCACGCGGTGCGGCACTCCGCTGTGGCTACGGGCGAGGGAAGGGGAGCTGTGGCTACGGGCGAGGGAAGGGGGAGCTGTGGCGAGGGCGAGGGAAGGGGGCGCTCTGGCGAGGGTGAGGGCGACGGAAGGGGGCCGCGGGGTCGAGGGCGATAGAAGGGGGCCGCTGGGTCGAGGGCGATGGAAGGGGAAAATTACCTGTGACGTTCTCCCGGTGGACTCCGGTGTGTTCCGCAGCATCGACGCGCCGTCATCACGCCGTGAGGACGTTGACCCAGATCCAGTTTTGTGGTTTTACAATTTGGTTAGGGTAAGAGAAATTATCGGGGTATTTATGAGGGGTTTTCAGCGGGAATACACTCCAAAATTTGGTGGGAAGTTAAAAAATATTTGAGGTTGGCGGGGAGGTTCAGCTCGAAGGAAAAAAATTACTCCAATACAAATTAGTTAAGTCAGATTTATCTAAATTTGAATGTATTTAGACTTGTTTAGACTAGATATATCCGAATCTAGACAAAACCAAGTCAACTAAATTGGACAGCAAGGAGTACCTCTACAAAGTAGAGTACACGTTTAATTATTTGTTTGGATAGTAATTATTTTAAGTAATCTTTTATTATAATATATTGGAAATAATAGTTTGAACGAATATGGAATATATTTCGCGTACCGCCGCGATGGCTCGCGATCCTCATCCGACTCGTGGGTAGCTCAATGACGACTCCCCGATGTGCGCGTACCTCCGGATGGCGGGAATGTGCTCTGGTGACGAAGGAGCCGGAGACGGTGACGGCGGATATTCGTCGTGAAAAGATATACTAGAATCTCACATGGGAATATCGGCGGTGGTGCCAATTTGCGAACGAGGCCCTGAAACTAACAACAGAATTGCGATCAGGTCGAGGACACCATGTAGCTCCTTCCCCACCGCAATCAGAACGCTGCCAAGCACGTCCAGCTGCGCCACCGCCGGGGACTACGCCACTTGGCGTGGATCAGCGGGAGCACGCCGCCTTGGAGCTGAAAGACCTCTTCGTCGGCACCATGGCCTGGAGGAAAACGTCCCTTAGAAGGAGCGGCTGCCCTTCAGCTGATATAGTCAACGGCGTCGCCGCCGTCGAGGAATCGATCCAGCAAAGCACAACATCGGCGCCAGAAAGGTGCTTATTGAATGATCCCGCCATCAGGCATGCGCCGCTGACCTCCCTCCATGGGAGCACTTCAGACGAGGCAGCCAGGGACCGCATGACGCTGCACCAAAGCGCCAACACGTACGGGAGAGGAGATCCTTCCGGCCTCCATCTCGAAGCCCTCGACGGAGCGTCATGCTTCTCGACCCCCTCGCCACCACGGACGGCCAGGAGGAGAACCACCACGCGCCTCTCGACGCTGCCAAATCCCTCCCGTCTGCCCCCATGGCCAGACAGGAGGGATTGCACACGCCAAGCGCAGACTTCAGAAGAATAGGAAGGAAGGGGAGTGGCAGGCATCGAGCACTACTCACTGACGGCTCCGGCCACCGGAGCAAGCAAACTAGTGAGCACCACCTAATGGCACCCTCACTTTAAAACTACTAGAATCTCGCATGGAAATACTTACACGAAAAAACATAGATCATCTATGTTAAAGGTTTTAGGGTTTCCACACACATGACAGAATAAAGCCATAGCTCATCTATCTCATCATCATCTAGGTTATAGGGTGGAATATAGAGCCATGTTCATCATACAACCGAAATCAAAGCCACCGCATATATTCATCAATTTCCAAGTAGCAAACCCTCATCTTGCCTCCTAGACCTCCTCCCTCCCAAGGCGATGGCCGGAGTCGAGTTTGGGTGAGGGTCCCACCCCTTTGTATCATAGTAGTTGTAGCTATTTCCCTTGTGGTGTATGTCCCTGTAGTGTTTGAGGGTTGGTTGGTGATCTCCGATGGTCAGATCCACCACGTTGCGCTCCTACTCTGCTTTGATGTGTCCCACTGGTGGCAAGTGGCGAGGCGGAGGAGCTGGTCAAGGGCGTACATCCCTTCGAATAAGGCATGTCCCTGGTGTTTCAGGATGGTGGGTATGGATCTCCCCGGCTCGATTTGGTCTCTCTTTCCTCTGTGGCGGAGCTTTCATGGGGAAAGTTGAAGGCTGCGGATGGGAAGACAACCATTCGCCCTCCAAATAAGATCCATGTTCCGCGGTCCTTCCTCTGCTTTCTTCTTTGGCTACAACCTCCAGCTAGTGGCAGCTGCTTGGAGTTTGTTGGTGGCCAACGTTTCATGTGGCAGCAGTTGAGGGCTCGATGTGCTAACGAGGAAAATGTTCTGGGCGAGCCGCAACAACCTCCTGGCTATCGTGCTTATGAGGATGCCTCTACGCCACTCCATCACGACGCTCTTCAACTTTCCTTCACCAAGTGGTGTTGTCCCCGGCGATGGTGTGGCCGGCTGTGGCGTCGAGTGCGTCATCGTCCCCGGTGGAGAAGGACTCGATTGTAGTTTACAAATTTCTTAGATCCAAAAAAATATCGAGATTCAACTACTCCATCTTATCCAAATCAGTGTTCTTAGATTTATAGATTCGAATGTAATGTTCTCGGAATTGTCTAGATTCGGATTTATTCATATTTTGACTAGATACATCTGAATTTAGACAAATCTGAAAACAGTAATTTAAAGAAATATGCAAAGTTAACAACCAAATCATTTAGATTTCTGTAAAATTTGGCATATCATAAATTTGACAAAACAACCCAAGTCGTACTAAAAAAAATTATCCAGGCAAGGTTGATGCCTCGCACACGTTTTGGACGGAATCGGAGAGGAGGAAGAAGGAGGGTCAGCACTCCACGAAGAAGAACCACGCCGCGGCCGGATCGAGGAAGAACCAACACGGCGTCTCCACTGGCAGATCGAGGAGTGCTTTGTCGTCGAAGCGCCAACGCGCTCTCGCCGATTCCTCATCGACGTCCGATTCAGAGGATTCAGAGGACGTCGACGCGGCCAAACCGAGGAAGTGCCAGCATGCCATCTCCGCTGGCGAATCGAGGAAGGCCGGATCAAGGAAGCGCCAAGACGCTGTCGCCCCTGCCGGATTGAGGAAGGCCTGATCTCTGAACCTTCCTCTTGCACTTTACTGTTCTTGATTTGTTCCAGTACATCAGCTATGACCATGCAGTGTTCTTGAGCAATGGCAAAACGCATCAGCTATGACCATTTTTTTACCAAAATTCCACCGGCCAATATTTCTTTTTCAGAACATTGCAACATTTTGGGCTAAAACTCTGTCGCTCAACCTAGGACTGTCCTCTGGGCCTATTGGGCTGAAGCGGTTACGGTTAGGTCGAGGTCAGAAGCCCCTCCCGTCCAGAAGCTACGGCCGCCGTTCCCCTCTTGCAGCAGTCAGTTTCTGTCGGTGCCGTGGCACTGATTCCTCCTCATCCCCGACAGCACCTGCGTTCTAGCCAAGCCTACAGGCAAGGTGAGCTCCTGCCTGCAACTTTCTCATGTCTGGAACGAATTTGGCTATGTGATGCGTCCTCCTCATCTACTTTGACTTGGCCTACAGCTAGCTACATTGTCTTAGAAAGATTTGACGACTCCTGGGGAAAATTAGGGGGCCACTTTGCATCTGGACGGATTTGGTTCCTCAAAGGCAACTCGGATTGGCGGCTTCAGATTTTCGGACCAATTGGTACTTAATCGTTCTTCTCTACTTGTGCCTCCACTTTTCTTCTTGTTCCTCAAAGGCAACTCGGATTGGCGGCTTTAGAGAGAGAATCTCCAACCAGTAGTGGTAGAAAATTAACCAGCGGGCTTTGGTTCGAAGACAGAACCAGAATCTTGGAGTTCTTTTTTTCTTCTTTTCTTTAAAATGCCATTGTCTGTCTGTTCGAAAATTGAGATCGACATATGCCGTCTATACTTTTGAACTAACATCATATATATGTTCATCTATATGCACTTGCTATATACAATCGCTAATCACTCGTAAAAAATAATTTCGACCCTGGTGCATGTGCATCTGGGTAGCACTCTGTAGCTCCGCCCTTGTACCTGACTATTGGTCAAGGCTAGACTGAAAAATCACATAGTGCAAAGAAATGACAAGAAGAGATAGTATTATCTCCGATATGATTGCTAGGATCTACAACATAGCAGTATTGGCGGTAATATATGACTAATAGAATCAAGAGGTAGGCTGAAGAGAGCTTCTTTGAATGCAGATAGTGATGCTATTGACTTTAATGCAGGTACTAATGCAGCTGCTATGTTATTTCTAATAGGACTGGTTTTACGGAGATAAGGCAAAATGACACGAGATACGAGCTGGATGGATAGGGAAAGAGATTCCGTTGAGTGGCAAACAGGCATGAAGGATTTCTTGAATTTTGCTTTCGATGGTGCTCATCAAAACTCGACTGCCCCATGCCCCTGTAGGAAATGTCTCAATATTGTTCACAAAAAGAAAAGGGATGTTCATAGTGACTTGCTGCGCCATGGGATGGATCCGACCTACACTCACTTGATGTACCATGGTGAACAATCCGATGAGGGAAGCATGGATGAAGATTCTGATAATGAAGACGCTATAGGTGATGGTGCTGCACATGCTCAGTACTCTCATAAGGGGCACAGACATGGGGGAAAGTAATGCAAATCATGGTGAAGGTATGGGTGACAATGATGTGGATGATTCCAGTGGTGACGGAAAGGACCAAGAGCCAAATGCAACACCCAAGGTCTTCTTTGAACTATTGAAAGAGGCAAAAAAAGAGCTGTACCCAGGTTGCGAGGAGGTCACAAAGATATCTTTCATTGTGAAGCTTTACCAAATAAAGTGTGTCACTGGGATGAATAATAGAGCATGTGACTTAATTCTATAGTTGTTCGTGCAGGTCCTCCCAAAGGGTCACTGTATTCCTACTAACCTCGCCAAAGTAAGGAAGGTGATCCGAGATCTTGGGCTGGATTACAAGAAGATACACGCGTGCGTTAATGACTGTGTGCTATTCCGTGATAAATATGTTGATGCCGAAGAATGCCCTATATGTCGTGAGTCTCGATGGAAATCTACTCCTACCAGTGAGAAAGACAATGCATCAAGCTGTAAATCAAAGAAGCCATTGCCACAGAAAGTTCTATGGTATTTCCCACTCATTCCAAGGCTACAAAGGCTATACATGACAGACGCTATGTCATCAAATATGAAATGGCATAAGGAGGGTCGTGTGGATGATGGCATAATGAGGCATCCCGCAGATTCGAAGGCTTGGAAGCATGTTGATAAGAAATATGCTAAGAAGTTCTCAAAAGATACTCGCAGTGTTCGGCTTGGCCTTGCTTCGGATGGATTCAACCCATTTGGGCTCATGAGTATATCACATACTACATGGCCTGTCATTCTTATCCCATATAACTTGCCACCGTGGATGTGTATGAAGCAACAAAATTGGATTATGTCAATGATTATTCCAGGGCCAAAGTCAGCAGGAAATAACATAGATGTGTACTTGCAGCCTTTGGTTGATGAACTAAATGTTCTATGGGAGGATGGTGCTTACACGTACGATGCCGCAACAAAAAAAAATTCCAACTGTATGCATGCTTGTTATGGACCATCAATGATTTCCCAGCTTACGCAATGCTTTCTGGTTGGAGCACAAAAGGGAAGCTAGCATGTCCTTATTGCCACTGCAGAACAGATTTTTTATGGCTCAAGTATGGGCGCAAACATTGCTATATGGGACATCGACCTTTTCTGCCGATGAGCCACAGATGGCGTCGAAACAAGGTTTTGTTCAACAACAAAACAGACCATAGAGAAGCTCAAGAGCCACTTACAGGTGAACAAGTTGTACAACAACACAAAAGCATTGAGCATGCACCATTTGGGCGAACAAATAAGAGAAGTGACTGGAAACTAAGAGTTGGCATAACTGGCGGAAGAAAAGTGTATTTTTCCAACTCCCATATTGGAAGCACTTGCTCGTTAGGCACAATCTGGATGTTATGCACATCGAGAAGAAGATTTGTGAGAGCATTGTAGGCACTTTGCTTGAGATGGATGGGAAATCAAAGGATAGTCTGAAGGCTCGTCTTGATTTGCAAGACCTGAAAATTAGGAAGGATCAGCATCCAAAACCCGGTAAACATAAGTATGAAATAAAGAAAGGTTGCTATGCTTTAAAAAAGGAAGAGAAGATAATGCTCCTCATGTTTCTACGGAGCATTAAGATGCCTGATGGCTATGCTTCACACATTAAGTGATGTGTGGTCCTCGAGCAGTGCAAGATTAGTGGATTGAAAACTCATGACTGCCATGTTATATTTCAGAAACTTCTTCCTATTGCATTGCGCAAGCTTCTGCTAGAGAATGTTGTTAATCCATTGCTTCAGCTGAGCCAATTCTTTTCTGATTTATGCTCCAAGGAGTTAAGCGATGAAGATTTGGTGAAGTTGAGCAACACAATTCCAGAAACTCTATGTCAGCTCGAGATGATCTTTCCACCAGCGTTCTTTGATATTATGATGCATCTCCCTATTCATCTAGCTGAAGAGGCCCGGTTGGGAGGACCCGTCTTGTACAGATGGATGTACCCAATTGAGCGATACTTGCATACACTGAAAGGATATGTGCGTAACAAAGCTCACCCAGAAGGTTCTATTGTAGAGGGGTACATCCTTGAAGAGTGCATGACTTTTTGTAGTCGATTCCTTGATGTCATGCCTACAAAGCAAGGTCTATCCGAGCGTCATGAAGATAAAGGTACAGATCAACCACCAACCGAGATTAGTATAATGAGTATAGTTGACTACTCCAAGAAAGGATTTGTTCATGAACCACTCTCTTTGGCTGAGATTAATCAAATGAGGCATTTCATAATAACAAACTGTGAGGAAACAGCGCCATGGATTGAGTAAGGATACCTATGTATTTATTTCACATCATGATGTGCATTAATTCTTTCAGTTCAACTAACAATCATTTATATCTTTGAAGTGAACATCTTGAGGAGCTCAAAAGGAACAAATGTCCAAATCCTCAGAAGCAACACAAGGAAGAGTTTGTTGGCTGGTTTGAGAGACGGGTAAGTTCCTTTCGCATTTTCACTAATGTTCCTCATAGTATGTTCATGATTCATACATATTCTATTCCATGTAACAGATCACAGAACTCTATAGTGATGGTAAGGTCAGCAGCCTTATTTATGCACTAGCTAAAGGACCTGATCACCGAGCTCGTGTTTTCAACCGTATAGTTCTGAATGGATATTTCTATCGGAATTCATATATAGAGAAGGACTTGAGTACCCAAAATAGTGGCGTCATAGTCAAGGGTGATGACAGCACAGGCAATATTGATTATTATGGGGTGATCAAGAAAATCATATTTCTTGACTATCCTCCTGATAAGGAGGTCGTTATATTCCAATGTGACTGGTTTGACGTGCCTCCAGCCAGTAGAACTCAGAAGTAAAGGGTATAATAAGGACAAATATGGAACTATTGACCTTGACACTACTCTAACCCGATTCACGGGCGACCCTTACATTCTAGGCCTCCAAGCTCAACAGGTTTTCTATGTGAGAGATGTGAAGAATCCTGATTGGGCAACTGTGATTAAAATGAATCCACGCAATTTGTTTGCTCCTTCTGCTATAAATGGTGTAGGCCTTGATGAAGCTGCTGAAGCCGATGAAGGTGCGGCAGACGTGCTGGATGTCGTCGACACAGAAATTACAGTGCCAAGCACACCTGAAGAGATCACTAGTTGGTGTAGAAATGATGTAGAAGGATCCAGCGTTGATGTTTTAGTCATCAAAAATATAAGACCCGTTGACTTTGAAGAAGTTCAAATTGAATATGATGATGATACGGATGATGATGTGGCTTACGTAAATGATGGCCATGTTGCTCCTTTGGGACAAGAAGGATTGGATGATGACCAGGGGTTCTTTGTTTAGGTTTTGATCTATTGGTAAGGAGCTTTCCACATGTTATACAGATTAATATTGCTAAGTTGCATATTGCTGCTCATACTGTATTTTTGTAGTACATCATGTCCTTGTCATCTTTGTTGATCTGCTGTTTCAGTACTTGTCAATTGTTTCGACAATAACTTCTGCATAAACTAGATACTAGTTTGGGGTAGTTTATTTCCAACTGTGGTTATTTACTTGATCTTGACCATAGCTAGTCTACACTTTCTTATTTTATACTAGTTTCTAGCTGTATATTTATACTAGTTTGGACTAGTTTATATGCGATGGTTTCCTGAATCTATTTGCACCTGCACTTACTATGGTTTTTGTACACTCTGCTAAAAATTACAAATGTTCCCGAATCTTTTTGCACATGTAGTTCCTGTGTAGTTCCTGAATCTACTGTACTACCTCACATGCCTGTCATCTTTGTTGATTCCTCTTGTTTATGTAATTTAGAGCACTTGACAATAGTTTTTCGACAATAGCTTCTGCAAGAACTGGATACTCACTTAGTTCTTATCGAGCATTTTAGTTCTTTGAAGTCGTCTATACTGTTATACATCATCTCGCCAGTAAAGACCATTATTTCCTTCCTTAGTCTTGAACAATAGTTCCTAGTATTGTTATTCATCAATGTCCAGTCTTTATACCGAAACAGCTAGTTGTACAGCTAGTTGTATATTTAATATAAATATGAACCGGGGTCCTAAGGTTAAAAATCCTTGGACCCTATGGTTGCCAGTACGTGCCATGTTCTGTTTAGAAAACAAGTGCATATTTAATAGAAGTATTCAAATTAGTACTCGGTCATCTGCTCCATTGTATATTGATACACGAAGGCTGTCTTGCCATTGGTTTGAACGACTAGGGAATTAACTGGTTTTTATTTGGTTTTCCAGGTATTCAGCATAGCTATACGCATGTGAAGGAGTAGCACACCACCACTTCGGCGCATAATTCTACACTATACCTCACGGACGTTTACTCACATAATTCTAAGTTTATCCTTAGTACTTCACCACAGTTCGTGGAGTTCTTTGCATGTTTTCTGTGAGCCTTTAGTCACTCTAGTTTTATAACTCATGTCGTGGCTGGTTATGCAATATATGAATTGCATGGTTTTTTACGTTATCTATGTTGGATATATACATTACATTGTTGTGTGCCTGTCATGGATGTCCTTTGAAACAAAGGAGGTGTTGCCGAAATTTTGAATTGTTGTTAGTTTTGATTGTAATTTGACAAGTGCGGTAAACACTACCAGACAGATAGAAACTAGGGTGGTACGGTTCTAGAGTAGTAAAGACTCAGAATCTCGCTCTTCAATCATCAAGTTTCATTCGTATTGTATCGAGACACACGAGATTTCATTCGTCTACATTTTAATTTGATTCTTGTATTCGTAATAATTTGGCACATGATTTGGATGTTGTGGGTCTATCTCGGCAAGATGTGCGGTCTCTTTGGTTGGAATCTCTTCCTAACTTTTTAAGTGTATCGTTGGCCAGCAGGTCTGCTGCGCCACTTGCTTAATGGGATGAGAGTTCCATGTCAAAGAAAAGCTACATGCGTGCATGAGTAGTGCACTGTCTGAAGCTCCATGAGACCAGTTGAATTTGTTTCACATGCAACGTTCCATGAGACCAGCTGAATTTGATTCACATGCACCGACTGAAGCTACATGACTCCGGCTGAATTTGATTCAACTAGCAGAAACAAGTGATGTGGGTTGCTCGCTTTGATTCTAGCGGTGTGTTGTGGCTGATCGCAACTTGCACGATGTCCCACTCTCTATAGAGGCTTTCTTACCTTCTCACAACATTACATGTAATGCGACCGGACAACCACCGCCACCCATTGGCCACCCCTCCATGGCCTAGTCCAATCCCATCTACCAACCCCACACGTCGCTCGACCGATTCAGTTTGGGACCGAGGAGATGAGAAAGGAGAGAAGTTGTTCCTCTCAGTCATTCTCTTTTTCTCTCGAGTTATTATGTCTTGTGGTCAACAGACCGATGGCTATAGTTTATGGGCTAATGGGATCTATGATATGCTTGTATTAGGGGTATGTACTAGAAAAAATACAATTTTGCAGGGTGGGCACGGCCCAAGGTGAGCTCGTGAAGGTATGTCGTTGACTATAGAGAATATTGTTGCAATATCGTGTTATTTTTCGAAACAATATGGAATTGTTGCAATATGTTCTACATATTACCATGGATACACGACTTGTCGCAATATGTAATAGTTATTGCAAGAGAATGACATTGAGGAAAAATAGTGTGCGCTATTGCGACCAATTCGTGTTTTGTTGCAATAAGAAGCCATTTTTTTGCAACAATATGTGTGCCTAACTCGACATGGCAGAACTGATGCAATATCTTGCTGAATATTACCACGAAGGGTTGTTTTGTTGCAATACCTATTATCTATTGCAACAATGTAACTAATTCACGCAACAAACCATGAACGTCGCAATATCGCTACCTTATTACCACGACGATGCAATTCGTTGCAATACCTAGCCTTTATTGCAACAAATAGGGAACATAGTGCGACGAAACTAAATTGTGGCAACATGTAAGACCTATTTCAACAAATGACACTTTTGTGGTAATATTGCAGTTTATTGCAACAAAAGTTAGCTGTGGCAATAAATTTTGTTGCAATAGACCGAATTTCTTGTAGTGTTTATTAAGTGCAAGAAAATAAAGTGTGCCATCAAGTTCGTGAGAGCTTTACTAACTAACTTTGTTAGAACAAGCAAACATTTTATTTGGAAGAAAACAAGGCATATTGAATATGCACGGAAGTAGCAAATGATGCTAATAGGTAGGTATGGTGGACACTTTGGCAATATTTGGTTTTAGGGAGTTGGAAACATGAGTAAAACATACTTAGTGAAAGTGAAGGCTAGCAATAGTAAGGGAGCGACAAACGAGAGAGCAATAATGGCCATAATCATGCAAAGCGACAAAATATCATTGATCAAAGCATAAAGTGATACTACAAGTTGAAAACTAAAGGATCATAAAGGCTTATGGCGACTTGGGATAGTCATAACATGGTGTGAGCATGTGCCAAGTCAACCCAAATAAAGCATCAAAGGAGAAAACCAGTATACTATGCTTTAATATGCTAAAACAACAAAGAATACTACAGCAATCTCAATTGTTTATAACAAGTCATGCTACATCAAAGAATACTAAGCATAAATCCAAAACAATATCAAGCATGACATGACAAAGAATAGGCCACAGTCAAAAACAAGCTCTCTTTACCACTTAAGCATGAGCTTTCCTACTCTTTTCCAATCCAAACCAGACTATTTGAACACCAAAGTATGAAAGGGGAGATCCAACCAATTTATTCAGCAAACTAAGCAAACCATGCAAACTAAAAACCAAAACAAAAAACAAAAAAGAAGACGCTCCAAGAACAACACAATTATGCATGAAACAATAAAAATGAAGTGGTTGGGAGAAACCTGAGATTTTTATTGATGAAGAAGGGGATGCCTTGGGCATCCCCAAGCTTTGACGCTTGTACTTCTTGGATATATCTTGGGGTGACACGCGTGGCATCCCCAAGCTTGAGCTTTAGTCCATCCTTCATCTCATTACCCGTTCCTTCCATACACCTGAAATTTTTCCTTCATACAAAACTTCACACAATCTTTATTAGCAACACTAGTGCACTCAAGATAAATAAGTCTTAAGGTTCAGTTCTAACACCAAATAAACTTCCATTAGAACACTAGCTACTGTAGCACTTCCCTCAAAAAGCTCAATTCCCCAAAAGAACTCAAAAAGGAACCAACAAGAAGCAAATGCAGAAAATGGCAGAAATCAGTCAAAACAGACCACCAGGTAAAGATGATTTTTTTCTAAGACCTTCTGTTGCTCTAATCAAAAAGCGTTGAAATAACGAAAGTTAGATAACAACCTGGGGCCGAAGCACAAAAATTCACGCCTCAAAAGGACGTACAGAGATTCTAGACGAATTTTTACGGTGAAGCACAGAAATCTGTTTCGGGCAACAACTTTCCCAATCATTACTTCGCTCTTATTAGAGGTTACTCTTGGCACAAAATGCAAAATAAAAAGGATAAGGAGCGGTGATTAGTGAAGTAATAACTTCCAAGACTCATCTAAAACTTTTGGGTTATCTCCCAATAAGTACTTTTCTTTAATGCCTTTAAGTTAGGCATAAGCAAAAACTAAAATGGATAGAATAGAAGTAAGCGAAGATAAACATGGTGAAAACATTGTTTTGTTCAATGAAATCCTTTTGTTAACAAGGTTGATCAGGTCTTGTTAACAAAACAATTCCATATGAGACAAAACTTTGTATCCCCCTAATGATTATGTTACCTCAACCTTGATAGCAATGGTCCCAATCATAATAGTTTCAAATTTTTCTCTTCATATGGGGCAATATATTTCTCCAACTTGAATGCCCTCAACATGTTCAATTGAATTCAAACCAGAAGTCCTTTCAATCTTCTTGAGGAAATGGACAATGTGTTCATTGAAGGTCACCTTCCCTTGATTATAATTAATAACAGCTCCTGCAGTATTTAAGAAAATGTCTCTCAAGAATAATAGACATATTATCATCTTCAGGCATAAAAGTTTGAGAGGATGCTCTCATAAAAAATATGAAGTGAAGTAAAAGAGAGCATCAAGAAGCATATCCAAAACACATTTAAGTCTAACCCACTTCCTATGCATAGGAATCGTGTATGCAAATAAATTCACAAAGAACAAAGTGACAAGCATAGGGAAGATAAAACAAGAGTAATTTTAAAACTTTCAGCACATAGAGAGGTGTTTCAATACCATGAAAACTTCCACAACCATATTTTCCTCTCTCATAATAATTTTCAGTAGCCTCATGAAGAAATTCAACAATATAACTATCACATAAAGCATGCTCTTCATGATCTACAAGCACTGGAGCTTTATTATAAAGATTTTCAAGAGAAACCTCATGAACATAACATTCTTTCACCTTTAGTAAGCAAGGGGGACAATCAAATAATGTAAGGGATAGAGAGTTACTCTCATTAGAAGGTAGGCATGGGTAGCTAATCCATTCTTCCTCCTTTGTTCATCACTCTCCTCCTCTTTTTCATCTAATGAGATTTCAGGTTCATCAATTTCTTCTTCCATAGGATCCTACAAGGCATTAGTCTCTTCCATTTGTGGAAAGCATCTATTAAAATATTCAAAAATATAGCCATTTTCATCCTTGTAATTATCAAAGCAAAATTTAAGTATACCATACACCTCCTATTTGTAAGGTGAATCATCAATATTTTCAAGCAAACTAGCAAGTTCAAATGCACCCTCCCAAGCAATAAATTCCTCAATTTGTTCCACATCATAAAGGTCATAATTTCCCTTAACATAGGAAGATATGGTAACATTATCATTATACTCACATTGAAAAGGGAGGTGTTTATACCTCCTACAGCAACAAGATTTATCAAAGCAATAAGTAACATTATAAGTAGAGCACACGTTTCTAGCAATGGTATACAACCTATCAATTTGTTCCCATAAGTGTTTCCCTTTTTGTGACAAGCGGTGTTCCTTATAATAATCTTTTTGATCTTTCGTGAACCCACCTAGCCAATAAGATTCAGTTTCAAAGAAACCAACCATTGACATCAAGCATGATAAAGCAAGACAATAACAGACCAACAAAAACAACAACTAGAGTAGGAACTAATTTTTTTGTATTTTTGATAAAGAAACAAGTAAACAAGGAGAAAATAAACATAGCTAGAACAATAGTGAATCCAAGTGGTCTTGATAAATAAAGCTATGCTCCCCGGCAACGGCGCCAGAAAATAGTCTTGATGACCCACAAGTATAGGGGGTGTATCGCAGTATTTTCGAGGGAAGTGAAACCCAATTTATTGATTCGACACAAGGGGAGCCAAAGAATATTTATAAGCCCTAACAACTGAGTTGTCAATTCAGCTGCATCTGGAAACAATCTTGCTCACAGCAGTTTATCAGTAGCAACAGTTTTGTAGTAGGAATAGCAAAGTAACAATAGTAGTAAAGCAAAGACAGTAGTAACAAAAGCAGTAAACAGTGGGATTCGAGTGCGGTAGGCATAGGGATGGATGGACATGCGTTGCATGGATAAGACAATTCACATAGCAATGAGAACACAGGGCAATTGCAGATAAATAAGATAAAGCACCCAAGTACTAGACAATCCTAGGCATGTGTTCCATATATAGTCATACGTGCTCGCAATGAGAACTTGCACAACATCTTTTGTCCTGCCAGCCCATTTGTAGCGGGGCCTCTAGGGAACTACTGGAAATTAAGGTGCTCCTTTTAATAGAGCACCGGAGCAAAGCATTAACACTCCGTGAACACATGTGATCCTCACATTAAAGCCTTTCCCTTCCGGTTATCCTGATTTCTGTCACTTCGGGGCCATAGGGTCCGAACAACAACGTGTGTATACAACTTGTAGATAAGACCAGAAACAATACTATCATAATGAATCAATAATAAGTTCAGATCTGAAATCATGGAACTCGGGCCCTAGTGACAAGCATTAAGCACAACAAGTCGCAACAAATTCATAAAGCACTAATAAAAGATACTAGGCACCATGCCCTAACAATCTGATGCCATTACATGAACGATCTCATTCAATCCCTACCATCCCCATACCCTACAGCGGGGGATTACTCACTCATAGATGGGGGAAACATGGATGGTCGATGGAGATGATGGTGGAGATCGATGGAGATGGCTTCGGAGGCACTTCCCCGTCCCGGCAGAGTGCCGGAACAGAGACTTTCTGTCCCCCGAATCTCCCCTTCGGTGACGGCGGCGCAGCAGAATTTTCTGTGGAAAAACGTCGAACCCCCCTAAGTTATTAGGTCAGAAGGCTTCTTATAGGCGAAGAGGGAGACTGAGGGGGTGCCTGGGGACACCACACCATGCCCTGGCGCGGCCAAGCCCAGCCCGCGCCTGGGGGTGGTGTGGCCAGGCCCTGGCCCTCCTCCGTCTCGTATTCTGGCTCCGTGAGTCTTCTGGAAAAATAGGCACTTTGGATTTTGTCCCGTCCAATTCCGAGAATATTCATTTTCTGACTTTCCTGGAACCAAAAACAGCAGAAAACAGGCAGCTGGCATTGTGGCTCTTGTTAATAGGTTAGTCCAAGAAATCATATGAAATGTACTCCAAAGTGTGGACAAAACACAAGAAAGTGGATAAAACCAAGCATGGAGCATCAAAAATTATAGATACATTTGCAATGTATCAGCATGGTGGAGCAATGTGCAAAAGAAAAACACATTCCTTGAACACTTGGCCTGGCGATTCCTCCGAACTTGTCCAAAACTATCCTAAGACCCTAGATTTTAGCCGTCTACCGTACCAAAGGCATGCCCAAGCATGCCATCATTGCTCATGATAGTGATATAAGTGTGTGGTGTGTCATTATGAGCCATTGTGCCAAGCTTGAAGTCATTCCTCAATTGTCTTGCCGCTAGCCCGCCGGGGAAGACGTGTTACTCCACTACTAGAGAAAAGCTTATAGCAGCACCCCTTACCACCGGCGAAGTGGGAACGTGCTCGCCGGCGGTAAGGGCTTCCAGACCTGCATACTGTTACCACCGGCGACACACACTGGTCACGCCGGGGATACCACAAGTACCGACGGCGAACAGATCCCGTCCACGCAAGGGATAGGGTGGGCCCCGTGCCCCCCGGCTGGGCTACCACGTACCACCGGCGAATCTGACAACGCACACTGGGGGTAGTAGACGGAGCGCCGGTGAACAAGGCCCGTGCTCGCCAGGGATAGAGTGGGCCGCCCCGCCCCTCCTGATGGGCCGCCACGTACCGCTGGCGAAACGGCCCGTAGGCGCTAGGGGTAAGTGGGTCGCGATACCACCTATAATAGTGTCTCTCAACAAACCCCCCCAACGAAAATCCGATCCCCAAATCTCACAATCCCTAGCCGTGGCCCTCGCTCCGTCGCCGTCGTCCCGCGTCTGATCCCCCCTTGCCGTCGCCGTCGCCGTCCATCGTCTGCTAAAGGGAACGAGGAGGAGGCCAGTCCCGGGCTCGTTCGCGCCGCCACCTCCCCGTCCATGCCGCCACCTCGTCGATGACCACCTCCCCATCTGTGCCGCCACCTCGTCCACGACCACCTCCCCGTCCGCGCCGCCACCTCGTCGACGACCACCTCCCCGTCCGCGCTGCCACCTCGTCGACGACCACCTCTCCCATCTGCGCCTCCACCTCGTCGACGACCACCTCCCCCATCTGCAGGTACACATCACCGAGTTCCCTATGCTTTCGCATGGAAATCCCCTTCTCCCTCCATGTGCGCGTGATGTGACTTTTAACACCATATTGCTAATATCTACAAGGTTTAGAGTAGAATGCTAATATGTACACTGTTTAGAGTAGAATGCTAATGCGCGCAAGTAGAGATTTCTGTTCTTTTAACACCATATTACTAATATGTACACTCTTTGGAGTAGAATGCTAAGATGAAATGCGCGCAAGTATGTTACTAAAATGTAGTATTACTACATCATATTGCTAATATGTACACCGTTCTTTTAACACCATATTGCTAAGATGAAATGCACGCAAGTATGTTACTCTACTATTACTACATCATATTGCTAGAATCACGAATTTAGAGTAGCATGTACACTGTTTTTGCTAATATGTTTGCTTGTCTCTGTTTAAGTAGTATGTCGTAGTGGGAGCCGAAGTACCGTGGTGTGTATAAGAAGCCGGCGAGGATCTCCACTTGGGAGGCTAAGATCACCATCGATGGGATTAGGCGCCATCTTGGGACATGGCAGTCCCCCGAGGAGGTGGCACGTGCCTATGACTGCATGGCAGTACAGCACAGATGGGCTAGGCGACCCTCAACTTCCCTGAGGATCGAGCTAGGGCCATTCAGAATAGGCCCGTGGGTATGAGAGTCGCCACGAGGGTGGAGGAGCAGCAGCACCGACTGGTCAAGAGATAGCTTGTTGACCCCTTGGTCCAGACGTTCCGCGCCGATCCTATGGTGATGGCGCAATAGTATGAGGTCGTGGCGACCATTACGCGCCAGCAGCACGTCCAAGAGGCGGGTACCTCTATGTCCGATGGCGTGGGTTCCTCCACCGCGCGCCCTTAGGGCCCGTATTACGGGTTCAGCCCCGGCGACTTCATCGTCACACCCACGTCGTCTGCTGACCTAGGTTCCTTAGGTTTTTCGTCCGACGACGACGACGATGCCTGATCTAGCTATACTCTGTCATATATTACTTTAAGACTTATCCTGCTAGACTTTGTCATATATATTACTTATCCTGCTAGACGTAGATCAGCTACTTGTCATATATATTACTTATTCTGCTAGACTTTGTCATATATATTACTTATCCTGCTACTTAATTACTTTATAACCTTGTTTACTATGTGTCTTCTTTCTAGATAAATATATAGAATGGATTAAGTGTGCAACAACTGTGCACAACCATTGGGCAAGTGCCTGGATAAGAAGTTCCCCATAGTTCTCTCTGTCGGGTTTGAGGCTAGGACGGTATGTGCACTGTGAGATACACAGTATCATGGATGTATATGTATAGAATTGAAAATAAACCATGGACTTTGTTGAATTGTTATGGTTTTACTTAGCCATTCCCTTGCGCTTGGCGACAGAACTTCATGGACCATTTCCATAGAAACACGATGGACGATGTCATGTTTGAGGTCACTTTGACGTCAGATGCTGATCTCGACAGGAGTTATGTGGTTATAGTGACCAACATAGCGATCAGGACATCTTTCCCCATACCGCTCCCTGCGAACTTTGGTGTTAGGACAGCATGTCCTCTGAAATTCATGTGGACAATGTAAATATATATATGTTCAATGAAAATCACGACTAATTGTTATGTCCTATGTGTTTGTGTAATATTTGCTAGTTGGAGTCCAAGTTTGAACCATATGGTCACTTTCTACACTTGTGTGAACTGTTCGAATGTTATTGATCCATGGTTTGAACATTTGTGTATTCCCTGTATCTGTTGTGTGTATTATGTCATTATCCTCTGTATTCTGTCAATATTACAGTGTATTATGTGTAATTTTGATCTGTTTTTTACTCCTAGTAATATTGCCCCTAGCGAAATACATCTGCGTGCGGGCGGTAGAGGCCTAGTACCACCGGCGAATTCCTAAGGCGCCGGCGATGAGGACTTACCCCCGGCGTATATAGCTGCTCACCGGCGTTAGAGGCATATTACAACCGGTGAATTATGAAGGCGCCAGCGATGCGGACTTACCGCTGGCAAGGTGGTCGCCGGCAAGCACCAATGCGCCGGCGATGACCCTTTTGTGTTTGCCGGCGGTAGGGTTTTCTCTACTAGTGCCCCCTACTACCCTAGACCGAAGCTGGCTAGTGTGTGAAGTGCATGGACAAGCACCATCTTATTTGGAAATGACAAAAAAAGGTTGTGTTTCTAATAATACGAACATCTTAGAGTATTTTTTTAAGAATATTTAAAAATAGTTCAATAATTTGACTTATTAGAAATGTCTCTCTCAGATAGGTATAAACGGTCTATTTTGTAGACATGTGATTTTTTAAACATTCTTAAAATTTTGTAGTACATGTTTGTGAGGGCATAGTGGAGCAACGTGCAATAGGAAAACACATTGCTTATGTCCAAAACTGCCCTAAAACCCTATATTTAAGCCGTCTACCGTACCAAAGGCAGAGGATATACCATTACATAAGCAAACGGATACAACAGAGACAACACAGAGGGTATGTTAACTTGTTTTAAAAATTGGTCAGCACACAGATACAACGGAAACACACATATATCATTACATCATCAACGCACTTGGATCTTCATTTCTGCTGAATAAGCATTAGACAAAGAACAACTAACAACCCTATTACAAATTACAGAAGACCCACTGCTTCTGTAAGCAGATCAACCATAGAGACCAACTTCATTAGTACATGTTTCTCATTCCTAGGCTTTAATGCAGCTCTTTCTTTTTTCCTTAGCTCCAGAGTTTCCCTCCTTTCCTCTACCCATCCATAGACATCTATTGCTGCATCACCAGTCAGAATACCATTCTCACACAAGTACTCCACGTACTTCAGCTCCCACCGCCAAAAATTGCATTCAGTCTGTAAAATTAGTAATATTGAACATCAAAAATTGAATTTTCTATGAACACTGCTCATATTGTAGCTACGTGCGCTATCCATTGCATGAAAATCAAATCAAATTAAATGAATGCTTACTCCATGAGTTTTGTACTTGTAAAAGACCCAGTCATCGGTGCCGGAGACATGCCTATTGACGATGACGCCGCAGTCGGAGAAGTGAACTAGGGGAATGTAGGGCGGATGGTGCCAATTATGTGACGTGCGGGAAGACCTTGAAACAGACATGGCGACCACTAAGCTACGCAGACCAGGGCGACAACTCCGATGGCAGATGGCTCCGGCAGCAGCGCAACAATTCTTTTGGGATTAGGTGTGGGGACATTAGGGTTTTTGTTTCTCTTATAAATAGCCAGGCCGCATTACCTAGCTGTCTTATTGGGCCGGCCTTCATAATTTTATTCCTCTTATAAAACCTTAGCGTTATCCCTGCACCGACATAGATCTTTCTAAATCAGGGCAACCACCGCCATCTACTCTTACTATCAGCTAGAGTCTCACATAAGACTTTGACTAGAAATGCACCGTTGATGCCAAACTAAAAGAGCCATTTCTAAGTATATGAAACTTTAATGAATGTAATGAAGCTGATCATTAATTTTAACCCATTAGCAACCTAGCTCAAAAAACCAAAACACAGATACAATCCCCAGATTTCCTTGTTCTACCTTTATGCCACCATTCCCGCGAATACACACCCAGAGAACATAAGCGTAGCATTGAAAATATCAGGACCAAACCAGTTAAACACAAAACAACCGTCTTAAGCATTAACATCAGATTGTTCAAACACTAGTTCAATCACATGAACAAACTGGATCAAGTTCAACACATCACAAATAACGATAGTCCAAACATACCACCAGATTAGCACAAAGACACACATGGAATAATCTACTTAATTAAGCATCAACCAACTTCCTCTACGCTAGGGGAGGTGATTCAGCTGGAACACGCCATTAGCGGCGTGTTTGGCCTTCAGGTGCAGCTGATGTTTCAGGCTGCCAGCTCCATAGTAGGTAGCATGCTACAACATTCCCAAGTATTCCTTTGGCATCTCCTTCTGAAAGCACCACGGGCACTTGTACTCCCCTGGGCCAAGAAGATAGGTGATGTCACCAGCCTTGAGCTTCTTCAGCACAGCACGGCTGTTGCGGTCCCTGTCCTCAACGTCACTACGTACACCGTCTAACTCATGTGGAAAGATGTGAAATGAAATAATGCTTACAATAATTGCTCTGTGAAATCAGACTATATGTGCCACATATTATATAACAAGAAACTCATGACAATTGCTTTTTAATTGAACATTTAAAAATCGTGTGTGCAGCAAAACAAAACATCTGCTAGAAGCATTACTGCAACAAAAAAATCTTCCTATGAAGTAGATTGATCTATCACATGTATTAATCATAAGTTGTATCACAGCAGCATTAAATACCAACTTAAGTTTGCAGCAGAACAAACCATGTTCTGAAAGCAGTAGTGCAATAAAAATAATATACCTATGAAGCAGAATGATGTATCACACGTAATAATCTTAAGCTAGATCACATCAGCGTTAACTACCAACTTATGTGTGGAGCATAAGAAAACAGCTACTAAAAGTAGTAGTGCAACAAAAATAATAAACCTATGAAGCAAGATAGCAGCAACCGTTACTAGCATTACTACAACCATAAATTTATGCATCAATAACAAAACACATAAGCTTTCAGCTCCAGAACTGCAACTACATAAATGTTTGATATATTTGAAATATTTTACAAATAGAAATCAAAAGCTTTCAGTAGAACCACAAAAACTCCTTCAATATGCTGTACATATTGAATTTAACAACTATCATGAATGTACTAGAACCATATGTTCCATGTGAGACAAGCATTTCAAAAGGCTAGAAAATTACCATGGCACCCACTCTGACTAGGAGCGACTAGATTTATTAGGCTCAGTATAAAGTGATCAGATGATGCTAATGAACAAAATTCATAAGAAAAGTAAATGACACCAAACATATTCTACACAACAGTATATTGACAAGAACCTAGTACATATTGCTATGGAACTTGACTTGTTCCCTAAAGATTTTATGCAACCATCAATTGAATTGTCTAAAAAGAACACAATAGATTGCTATGTTACATTGGCATAAGTCCTAATTACACATTCCAATGTCTCTTTTACTAAAGTATTACACTCAAATCCACAAAACAACACTGCTGAACTGCCTAAGAAATTTTAGAAAGTAATACTAATAGCTGTGAGATTCGACACATTTTTTATGGCTTTTATTGATGGTTTTCTCCCGGATTTGATCGTTTTTTGGTTTTACCTAATGCTAATACTTCGGTAGCAAAGAAAACTTGGTTTTTAATGTGTGTTTCGGGTCCTGAACAGCAACATGAGCATTTAACTAGGGAAATACAATTTCTATAGAAAACAAGCAAGTTCCACTTTGGAAGCACGCGAGAGGAGCTCACAGAAGCTTTAACGAGCAACTATACGACGGGAATATTTTTCTGGCCATATAGTTGCTGCCGTATAGTTGCCGCCGCCTCTATTCAAAAGGGACAACTTCCATGAATGAACGGGGGTGAAAACACAACATAGTAGCCGCCACACCATCCATAAAGGAAAAAGAAGAGATCCGGAGAAGACGTTCTTCATCTCACTCCACGATCTTCGACCTCCTAGCCAATACACCCCCATAGCCACTACTTGTACTTGAGAGAGAGAGGGATCTCCACCTTATAAGACTAGGGTTTGAGATTGTTTCTTTCCATCTTGAATTGTGTTGGATATTTTTCTATTTTTATTGTGGATCTCCACAGTAATACCAAGACAAATTCCCTTTTTTTGATTATATTGATGATCTGTTCTTCTCTCATGTGTGAGTAATTCCATTGGACGTGGGAGATGTAGGGGATTGGTGAGATGTAATGTGCCTTCATATATTTTTCATTACTTTATGATTGATTCTAATTACTATATTATGTGTGCTAGACTATCTATGGGATGCTTACTGCTTGTTGTCTAGTTAAGGGCCTAGACAACATGATACCTTATTCTACATAGGTAAGATCTTGTACGCTAGTGGACCGACGACCCCCGGGTGACACGGGGATATCAATGGAAAGCTAGTTGACTCGAGGATAACGAGTAACCACTTTGCTTATTGCATTAGTCTAATCCAAGGAGCTTAATCGCTAAGCGACCTGAAGGGTCTTAATCGTCTAGTGTCTGACCATGGTTTTGGTAGTAGGCTAGTAGGATTATTGAAGTTGGGATGAAATCTACCAAGAGGAGTTTCGGCTAATTATGGGTTGCTCGCCTACACATATATCTATAAGATTATAATTGTTACATTTACCACCCGTCCACCTGGCATCACCACAAACTGAATCTCCCCGCGCCTTCTTTCGCCATCTGCAAGAAACAACAAACAAGCAAATTCGTTTTTTATTTTTATGCATTATATTTCTAAAGTTTACATTTTAGTTCTATTTAAATTTATTACATCTAATCAAAATACCATTCTTATTTCAACACTTGAAGTCAATTCACTCGAAGACCTGGGACAACTTTGGGTGTGACAAAGAGTTCACTAATAAACACTTATCTTTAGGCTCCATGTGGGATCGATATATGAACTTAGAAACTAGCTATAAAAGATCTATGCTCTTGCACACATCGAGCTATTTTCTGGCGCGTTGCCGACGAGCTAAGCGCTAAGTGTTTGTCTTTTGACATTTTAGGTGTTGCTACTACAAAATGTTCTCCTTAGGAGACAAAGGGTCTACACGCTCTGGTAGGACCTACCTATCGGATTATATTGAGCGCGTGTCTGCTCAGAGGCGTGAAGAAATTATTGAAAAACTTTTAAGATCAAATAAAGTTGAAGTTGAAAACCTGAGTGATATTATGGAAATCATGTCTATTTACAGGACAACTCCTATGAAACCTAAGAAAACTCTCAAGAAATATAGTGCTCCAAGTTCTGAATTTCTTAAACAACCAATAGAGTTCCCTAATCCTAGAGTTAGAGAATATTGATTTGATGGTGGAATTATTAAAATTTTGTAGGAGAAAGCTTTCAGTGAAAGGGAAGATGAAAATTCAGGAGGACATATTAGAGAGTTTGACGATGTGATAACATTGCTTGGACCAAAAGGTTTGCCAAGAGACTTTTCTCGTCTTATATATTCTGATGGGCTCTTGAAGGTAAAGCTCTAGACTGGTTATATTCTCTCTCTCTCGCCATTACTTTAAATATTGGGAAAACTGCATTACTAAATTCATAAATAGGTTTCTTCCTTTTAAAAAGGTAACTGAACTAACAAATAACATAGGAAATTTTAGTCAGAACGTGGGACAAAACTACCCACAAGCCCGGGAAAGATTCTTTGGAATGATCAATAGAATTCATAATCATGGCTACTTTGAACTAACAATCTGCCATTTATTTTATCATGGTCTCAATACTCAATGTAGAAAATTGCTTGACTTCTCAGCAGGACGATCAATAAATACTTAACTATTAAAGAATGCTTGGAATTAATCTCTACTAGGACTAAGAACGATTCTTTATATAATCCTGATTTTGGCACTAAGCCGGAAAAAGGGATACTTCGGATAACTTCTGATCTTATGCCTGAGGTACGGAAAACTATGGAAAAAGGTATACCTTCTGAACTTGCTAAAGAAAACAAAGAGCATTTGCATCTTGTCCAACAACTTCAGTTCTATTTTATATATTTCTTATAACAGATTTGATGACATAAATCTCACTTAGTTACTTAAACAGTTCGAATATTTACATGACAAAAGCATGCACAAACATTTTGTATAAATTGTCACATTTGAATTGTATAAAAAATGCCCAAAGAGGGAAATAACCAGGGAGAGAAGTGCTTGAACCTACATGAGCCGCATCCTTGTGATCCACCACATGTTTTCCTAAGCTGAACAAGACTATTACTTCCTCGGTTTCGAATTTGTTGTCGCAGTTTTTTTCCAAAAGTAGCGAGCCTACACAATGAAATGTGTCTAGGTACAAGCGTATGTAGACAAAATCGGGGGGTAGAACTGTGGGAGTAACTAAGTCTAGCAGTAGTAGGAAAATCAATTTTGATATTACTTAATTTTATATTTCATATACAAACACCTTGTTTGAATTGTGAAGTTTCAAGTGTGCTAATTGTAACTTGTAAGCAATTGAGTCTTAACCAACTGAAAATTGGCAAAAGAAAGAAATCACCAGGAGCAGAGCAACTTCCATGTGATCCACCGCGTGTAATCCTAAGCTGAATAGGGCTAATCGCGTGAAAGCATGTCCATTGTTGTTCAGATCGTCCTATCTCATGGAGGCCATCCTGCCAACGCGTGCTGGTGCACGACTAGGACATGTGGGCCGGGGGGAGCACGAATGTGCCACCACTGCATGATGGGCGCGGACCTTGGGCGGGAGGACTCACCTGTCCCCGTTCGTGGTGTTGCCACAGCTGTATTGTCGAGGAAGCTCGCATATGCGAGCTGCTTGGTTGCCCTTGAGTGTGACCCTGACTATGAAGGTCGAGGTCCATTAGAGTCGTATGAACAACATCACCTAATCAAACGGCGCATGGTTTTTCTGAAACTCTGTGCGTCACACTCCCAATGACTCCCTACACAAGCACCATACAGCACGCCTATGTGGCGGCGAGGTTGTTCTTCCATAACCAAGTAAACTTGACATTTCAGATTATGATGAATTCAATATATAAAGACCGGATGTGTGATACAAAGGATTTCTTGCTCAAACTTTTCAAACAGTCTCCACTTGACTTTCACCAACAAAGTCTACCGTGTCTTGACTATGCAGACCGTGAACATGGTCAAACAATGGTCACATATTTTTCTATCTATCCATTAATCAATTTTATTGCTCTTTCAGTTCGCTACGAATAGGCCGGCGGCTAGATCCGCTCGAATAAAGCCTTGTAGATTGGTAGCTTGTTGTTTGTAGCATGAAGATCTTCCAACCCCAATGCTATGTAGAATATGTGTAGAATGGAAAGATGCTCAAGTACTACCAAAAAATGGAGACTTTTTCATGATAATTTCTTTTTTTTTATTTTCTCTAGCCAAAAAGACAGGAAATCAAGAGCTTCTATCTGAAGAAATGGAATTTTATATCTTAAATTTAATGGATAAAAATGGAATTTTATATATAAAATATTATGGAAATTATTACTTTTTCTAGTAAGCAAAAAGAATTGTTAACTATGATTGTCATTAACTTTTGTGCCGCTCGTGTACCAATCACATCATAAAACTCCGCCGCACCTTGCCGTTATACGACACAAAGATTCCGCCGTCATTTTAATGTACTGAGGCACATCCAATGTGGCGCTGCGCTAGCGCTACCTCGGCGGAAGATGTTGTGCCGAGTGAAAAAAAATCGGCATCTATGCAATTGTCCCGACGCAATTATGTCTGGCAGATTTTTTGCCATGCTAGCGTGAGCGTAGCGATTTGGCGTGTGCATTGGCATTTATAACCACCAGTATGCGCCCTCCCTTCATGTTGCATTGGCCTTTATAACCTCACTTGAGTAAGTTAATAACAACACATCTCTTGAGCAAATCAAGAACTTTAAAAGATTTTTCAGTTGCGAGGAGTTCGTGTTGAGATGAGAAAGGTGCAACAGGGGCTAGATTCACTAATAGGGAAAACCTTATAGCCGGATTCCTTACTGCCGCCGAAGTGTTCACTGGGGTCGCCAGCGGTAAGGCCATCCAGGCCTTCCTCACGTTACCACCGGCGAAAGGACACTAGCAGTGTTGGGGCTAGCCCAATTACCGCCGACGAACAGGTCTGGCACGTGTCAGGGCTGTGGTGGGCCGCGTGCCCCCGGATGGGCCGGTCTTTACCACTGGCGAATAAAGCCCTTAGGTGCCAGGGTACGGTGGTTTGGATGGCCACCCAGGCCAAAAAAATCAGTTACCCTTGGCGAATAAAGCCCGTAGGCGCCGGGGGTAAGTGGGCTGCGGGTCCACCTGTAACAGCGTCTCTCAACTAACCCCCATCGCCCCGACGAAAATCCGATCCCCAAATCTCGCAACCCTAGTCGTGGCCCCTCGCTCCGCCGTGTCGTCCCGTGTCCGATCCCCCTGGTCGTCACCGCCCCGCGTCTGCCGAAGGGAAGGAGGAGGAGGCCAGTCCTGGGCTCGTCCCGCAGCAGGAGCACCGGGCCGCCACCTCGTCGATGACCACCTCCCCCATCCACAGGTACACGTCGCTGAGTTCTTGTTTTTTCCCTAGTCTCTGCACCATGTATTTTAGCTGTCCGTCTCTGAACCCACTCACATTATGCAACAACTTTGTGAGATGCACCTAGTCTCTGTGAGCTATTTGCAGTCTCTGAATCGTGTGAGCGGTTTGTAGTAGAACAACTTTTGAACATGGAACAACTAGAATATGGAACAACTAAAATTGATAGTAGTGCAATTGTGTGAGCCGTTTGAAGTCTCTGAATCTTATAAATTATTACATGAATTTGCTAGTTTTTTTTACATGCATGAGTAGCTGCTTAATTGGGATCAAAATGATGACCACCTAGCTGCTAGTTTTACATTCATGAGTAGCTTCTTAAATTAGCTAGTGCTTTTATTTAAATCTTCAGATCCATCATATGGCTTGCGTACGTAGGTAGCGATGCTTTAGTCATATATTCCCTTTTCACCATTGTAATCTACTTCCTAGGTAGCTTAAATAGTTGATGCACACTTGTACTGAATGAAGGTTTTCAGAAAAGGTTGCAATTGTACTTGTACTGAATAAAGAATTACAATGTTGCACTTGTACTTAACCATGAGAACTTCATAAAAGGTTTTCTCCATGAACTTTTGATGCGCATGGATCCGTAATATACTTCCTAGCTATATTTCAGTTACTTGTACACTGTTTTTGCTAATATGTTTGCTTGTCTGTTTAAGTAGTATTGAGTAGTGGGAGCCAAAGTACCATGGTGTATATAAGAAGCCGACGAGGATCCCCACTTCGGAGGCTAAAATCACCATTGATGGGATTAGGTGCCACCTTGGGACATGGCAGTCCCCCGAGAAGGCGGCACGTGCCTATAACTGCATGGCAGTCCAGCACATGATAGGCCCGTAGGTATGAGAGTTGCCACGAGGGAGGAGGAGCAGGAGCACCAAAGAGACAGCTTGTTGACCCCTTGGTCCAGGAGCTCCGCGCCGATCCTACGGTGATGGCGTAGCAGTATGAGATCTTGGCGACCACTACGCGCCACCAACCCGTCTAGGAGGCGGGTCCCTCTAGGTCTGACGGCATGGATTCCTCCACCGCACGCCCTCAGGGCCCGTACTACGGGTTCAGCCCGGCGACTTCACCGTCACACCCACGTCATCTGCTGACCTAGGTTCCTTAGATTTATCGTCCAACGACGACACCTGATCTTGCTATACTTGTCATATATTACTTTAGACTTATCCCGCTAGACTTTATCATATATATTACTTATCCTGCTAGACGTGGATCAGCTAGTCATATATATTAATTATCCTGCTTTACAATTATGTTTACTATGCGTATTCTTTCTTTCTAGATAAATATACACAGAATGGATCAAGTGTGCAACAACTGTTCACAACCATTGGGGAGGTGCCTGGACAAGAAGTTCCCCATGGTGCTCCATGTCGGGTTTGAGGCTAGGACGGTATGTGCTCTGTGAGATACACAGTATCATGGATGTCTCTCTATATATATAATTGAAAATAAACCATGGACTTTGTTGTATTGTTATTGTTTTACTGAGTCAATCCCTTGCGCTTGACGACGGTACTTCATGGACCATTTTCATAGAAACACCATGGACGATGTTGTGTTTGAGGTCATTTTAATATCAAATGCTGATCTCGACAGGAGTTATGTGGTTACAGTGACCAACATAGCGATCATGATATTTTTCAGTGGACCTGGCTGGATAAACTTCTTGAATGACCATGACATGCAATACGGAGACAAGATAAAGATCTTTATCATGCATCAAGAAGCCATAATCTACTACATGTACACGCCCCCTAACGATTATATCCAACAGTAAGCTAATTATGTAGTTGAGACCATCGTATTATATGTCATTTACTCTATACATGCATTCTTTTTTGACTTTCTTCTCAATATATGTAGATTGGATTATAGCGAAGAAGCGTGCGACAATTGTGGTCAACTTAGTTGGCATTCTATGGACAGGAAGATCACCGTACCGCTCCCTGTGAACTTTGGTGTTAGGACTCCTCATCTTGTACGACGACATGAAAGAGGAACGGGAGTTCAAGTTTTTGCTCAGTCATACTTATGGCGTCATCTATTTCACTTGTTTTCCTCCCGACTCTTCCGACGAGGGTGAAGATGAGTGAACTCTAGATAATGCTATATGAACCAATGTCCCAGCTATATTGAACATTTGGTGGATACTGCTACTATTTCTTCTGTTAATATGTATTTTGCCGTCATTATCATATATACTGTGTATTTCTGTATTTATCTGCGTATTATGTCTATTTTTTTTTTCTCTGATACATAATACTGCCGGCGAACAAACTATATTGCCCTGCTGAAGGGATGTGCGCCAGTGTTAGGGGTTATCCCGGCGAATGGGGCTACTCGCTGTAGGTATTATCAGTTATCGCCGGCGAATCGTATGTTTTGCCGGCTATAATGCATTACCGCCGACGAGATGATCACCGGCGAACAGGGACTCGCCGGTGGTAGGCCATTTTTGGTGCGTCGGGCGGTGAGCCTTTCTCTACTAGTGATTATCCATTAGGAGCCTCTCACGTCACGAGACAAAGACAAATACGCAAGCAAAAAAGCTCCTCCCCAAACACGAGGCGTGTCGCATGGACGCACATTGACACCTAGCATCTCCAACGGTAGCTCAGATCCACCTGTATTTGTTCGAACCACGGCTCACGACAGCGAAGCCGGCAGCTCCCACACCACCGCTCCCGCGCCCGACGGCAATCCCATGATATTTATTGGTGCCGATTTTCCCATGCCAAAGCCAGAGCCTGCCTGGGATGTGATGCAACGCCTCAGCCACGTGGGATGCGCCTCAACACCTTGGCAGCGCTGACGATGTCTTGGCACGGTCCTTGTTTGGCCGATCAATGGTGCACGATGGTGAGGCCGAGAGCTTCCGTGCCACCGCTTCCATTCCTAGCTACGGCCTAGCACATATTCGTACGGCGTCGCAGATGGGCGTGTGGGATGTATCTTCTGACGGCGTCGCAGAAGTAGCTAGATATAAAGCACTTCATCTGCATTCTCAAATGAAAATCTTTTGGCTGTACATTTCTGTATCTTCTGACGTAAACAAGAATTTGTTTTGTTATACATCCAGGAGAACTAATTTCTAGATTGGTTATCCATCGACGGGGCGCAATGTTTGGAATTTCAAAACATAAGCGGATGCCCCTATGTGTAGACTATATTACTCTATTCCTGGGACATGATTTCACCAGGCCAGTGCAACGAAAACTTGGACACAGAACAGAAGGAGCTGATGAGCATATCAACATGCCTCGCCGGCCTCCTACAGGCTCCAGCAAATCGAACTACGCCAACGCCGACTCCATGAACACCAGGTACTCCGGTGTGGCCACTAGGGGCGGCAAGTCTTCCGGTCGCATCGTCCATGCTCACCACGCGCCGCCAACGCATCTAGCTCCTGTTTGGGGTCAATAGCTCCTGTGCGACATCTTTCCTTGGAATTGGACAGAACAAGACATAACTGAAGGAAATGGCTACCATACGACGTTTCTTTGGTAGAAAATAACCTAGGACCACATGGACATTAAAACGGTCGTTAAGGACACATTTAACTTAGTTCCAAGATTAGGTTAAGACAGACCGATCGGTTGGTACAGCCAGTCAAACAAACCGCTTCCGACCGAGCGCGCGCATCACACGTACTGTAGCTTCCCCGACGGCGGCAGCGGACCTCACCCATCGTTCTCGTCTTCGACGGCGGCGACAGCGCAACATTCTTTGAGGCGGAAGCGATTTAGTTCGACGGCGAAGGTGGTGAGTGCCATTTGCAACCTAATTCCTCTCTCATTCTTCTCAAATCGAGATCTGAGCGTGTCCATTGATGCTACATTGTGGAGGCCGGGTGTGCTAAACGAGGGGAACGAGATGGAGCCGCGAGAGGGGACTTCTAATCGGTATATCCCGCATCTCTAACACTTGATTTCTGTTTGGTTTGGCTCCTTGTTCGCTTCCGCTAGCTCACAGTGGCCGCCAAAAACAGGGGAGACGATGTTGCACGGCACACCTTCGAATTTTGCATCAAATTCTTTCCCTCTAGGGCTGTGTTAGTTGATGGCAGCACGCAGGTAATTGAGAGAGACATAGTTGTTAAATGGGAGGTGGAATTGGAAGATGTTGATCCCCAAGAGCTACAAAGCATGGAAGAGGAGGCGGTGAGGAATATGGTGGACAAAATTGGGGAGAGTGTGGTTTGGGGGCCAGAGCAAGAAGTTTCTTTGTTACGATTTGATGATTGGAAAGGTGAGTATGTTAGGATTGAGACAGGGGAACAGATGGTTGATGAAATCAATGAGCGAGACGGTTGGAGAAGCAAAAGTGCTATGTTTTTAGCAGAGCTCATTGATCTGAAATCTGATTCGAGGGTTGGATATGTGCCCTCGAAGTTGGCTTCTCAGATGGTTGAGGATGATTGGGCTGCACAAAGGCAAATAATGCCTGTGGTTACTGAGTTGGCAGTGTTAACAGTCGAGGCTGCAGATGCTAATGCACAAGGGGAGGCTGAAAAGATTGTAACTGTTGATTGGAATTCAGTTCAGATAACTGCCTAGACTGATTTGGTCATTGCACCAATGTCTGACATTGAAATGGCAAAGTTTTTTGGCATTCCTATAGGTGACAGAGACAAGGAGAGGGATGAAGCTGCAAATGATGGTGACAACCATTCAAGAGATGCAGAGGCAGATATAGATCCAGAGTTGTTGTAATATGCTGCAGTTCATGTAGATAATGCACATGATGATGAGCTAGTAACAGTTTATGACAAAGAGAACCCAGTTATTGAAGTTGGGAGATTGTTTCCAAGCATGGATGAATTTAGGATGTGTTTCAGGACATATGCAGTCAAATGTGAGTTTGCTACCAAGACTTTGTGGACTGATAAAAAGAAGTTCTATGCAAAATGCATAGGTTATGATAGTGGTGCGAAGCCTTGCAAGTGGTATATATCTGCTAGACGCCAACCTGATGGAAGGACAATAAGAGTGAATCAAATTCCAAAAGCTCATACTTGTATTACAACTTCTCAAAAAGTTACAAAGATGATATCACAATTATGGGTTGCAGAAAAAATCAAGCCTATTTTAGCCACAACACCAAACAACACTGCAAAGAGACTAAAAACAGACTTGGAAAAGCAGTACCCGATTAAGCTGAATTATACTACAGTGTGAAAGGCAAAGCAAAGGGCAATGAAGGAGCTATATGGTGATTGGGAAAATATCTTTCGAATGCTTTATAACTTCAAAGCAGAAGTATAGAAGAGGTCACCTGGCAGTGTTGTGGAGATAGATACTGAGGTAACAGCTGATGGGAAAGTCTTCTTCTCTAAATTCTTCATGGCTTTAAAGCCTTGCATCGATCGCTTCAAAGCAGGGTGCCATCCATATTTGAGTATAGACTCATCATTCTTGACTGGCAAGTGGAATGGTCAACTAGCAGCATGCAATGCTTTAGATGGACACAATTGTATGTTCCCTGTAGCTATTGGCATGTTTCAGTCTGAGTCAGAGCCATCATGGACATGGTTCATGATGCAGTTGAAAAGATGCATAGGGCCAGTCTCTCCTTTGGCAGTGCACACAGATGCATGTAAAGGTTTAGAAAATGCAGTGAAAATTGTTTTCCCTCATGCTGAGCAGAGGGAGTGCTTCGGCCATATGTGGATGAATTTGATCAAAAAATTCAGAGGAGATGATTTTGGGCGCATGTGGCCAGCAGCAAGATCTTACAACAGACAGACACATTCATATCACCTTGAGAAGATTAAGGTTGCATGCTCTGAGGAGGATAGGGTAAGTTTTGTACATGGTTGGACACCTACCATTCTCTTTTATGGTATAGGTCAGGTTTTAACACTGCCATCAAATGTGATTATATCAACAATAATTTGGTAGAAAGTTTCAACAACAAAGTGAAGGAGTTCAAAGACTTGCATGTCCATGACATGGTTGACCAGATCAGGATTATGATCATGAGGTTGTGGGAATTGAGAAGAAGGCTTGGTGATGTTCTTCAAGGAGATAAGCTTCCTGATGTAGTGCACCAGGTGGTAAATAGGAGCAGAGATCTTGCACATTTGTGTGTTGAGAAATCCTCATTGTGGGGTGCTGAAGTCAGAGATACAAAGACTGGCAGGAGGCATGTTGTTGACACTCAATTGCATGAATGCACATGCCTTGAGTGGCAACACACTGGGAAGCCTTGTGAGCATGCCATACTTTTCTTGGCCTCCAAACATAAGCTAAATATGCACCCATATTTGCATGAGTATTATTCTGTAGCAAAATTCAAGGCTGCATATGCAACACCAATTTCAGCACTTACAGACCAGTCTCAGTGGCCTGAAGTGGACATTCAGTTCTCCTTGTGTCCTCCATTGATGAAAAGAAAGGCTGCGAGGCCTAAGCATAGTAGATTCAAGGCTTGGTTTGAGAAAGGTGGCAGCAGCAAGAAGGGGAAGAAAGATGAAAAGAAAGATGGCACGCCAAAAATTGCCCAAAAAGGTAACAAGAATAGATGTAAACTCTGTGAAGAACTTGGACACCGAGCTGGCTCTACCAAGTGCATATACACTGCTGAAAAGCCAAAGTATGTTCATCGAAAATCTCTGTATTTCTTGTTGATGATTTTTCTCCTCCAACTGACTTGCTTGTTTTCAGGAGGAAGCATGGAGAAAAAGCCCCACCTCTTGTTCTTGAAGAATGCTGGCCAGTGAAAAAGGCAAGAATCAATGGCTCAAGAAAGAAGAGAACTAACCAGATCATGTTTGGTGTTGCTGAGGTGCAAATTGAACCTGTTAATGTTGTTGAGGATGAAGTGCAAACTGTTGAGGTGCAATCTGAACCTGTTAATGTTGTTGAGGATGAAGTGCAAACTGTTGAGGTGCAATCTAAACCTGTTAATGCTGTTGAGGATGAAGTGCAATCTGAAACTATTGCAGATGATTTGGCTGTTGTCCTGCCATGTGAATCTGCTTTGGCAGCTGTGTTGCCATCTTTGGAGGTTGTGCTGCCAAGTGTTGAGTTGCCATCTTTGGAGGTTGTGCTGTCATCTACTCAATCTGCCGAAGTGCAAACTGAAGAAGTTGGACATGGCCAGGTGCATAAGTTGAGGGGGCCTAGTGGAGTTGGCAGGAAAACCAAGAGCATCAACAAACTGTGCGATGTGGAACCAAGTAGTGGAAAGAAGGTGAAAAAATCGAGTGGTAGAAAGAAGCAAAAGAAATAGAGTCGAAATCATTCAACTATGATGTGATTTGATGTGAAAACTTAAGTTTGTTGTCATTTGATGTGAAAACTTATGTTCTCTGATATGAAACTTGATTCATGTAATGGGTTATTTAATTTCATGTGAAAAGTTATGTGCTATGATGTTGATTTGACTTGATTCAAATTCAAATTTGAGCCTATCTACAATTTTTTGGAGTTCATTTGTTTGTTATGTGATGTTGCACTGTTGTATGTACTACTATGCACTTTAGTTAATAAATCCAAGCCTTTTTGCGAAGTCGAACTCATAGTCACTGAAATGTTGTCCAAATAGGCTCCAAAGCTAGGGAAAACGACCCCATTTCTAAGCAAGTTTTTTTCGACCTTCTCAAAATCACCCAAAAAGATTTTCTTAGCTTATATTCTACCTATATAGCATCAATACGAAGTCTCACATTTTTTTGAATAAGTATTCATATTATTAATTTATTTTTGAAAAAACACCCTTTAATAGAAAGTCAGTAATAAAACAAGATTAAAAGTTGAAAATGCAAAAATAACTTCATATCCTCCTTAGTCACTCCAAAATGAAGCTAAGGTGAGGTTTTTTGATTTTTTGCATTTTCAAAACCTCAAACCCTCTTCTCACTCCTTTGAACTCTATGCAACCTCAGTCGAGATAGTCCAATTTGTGAAGGTTTTTTCATGCAAAGATTATTAGATCAAGTCTATCATTTTATATCATAAGTATGTAACATAACAAGAATATGTGCGCAAGTTTTACATTTTTGCGATTTTTTTGAATTAGTTATGCACATTTGAAGTTCGGTCAAACCTTTCAAAACCCCATTGACTGCCTCCAAACCCCATCTAACCCTAACGCCAAATGTCGACCGTCGATCTAACCCTAAGGCCAAACATCAGCTGTTGATCTAACCCTAACGCCAAACGTGGAGCGTCAATCTAACCCTAACGCCTAACTGTGGCTGTCGGATAAGCCTTCTAGAAGGATTCCGCGGGTGTAGCTGTAGGCGATCCGTGGGAGCTCTAACTCTCCAATCTGACTGGCCACTGTTTTTTTCTCCAATAAACAGATAACGTTGAGCGGGGGAGCATCTGAGTGACCGTTGGGTTGATCGGACCGGGCCGGGCTGCCACGACGTGCTCTGTTGGCATGCATGCGAGAGGGAGGGCTGTCCGCGACGTGTTGGCATGCATGCAATAGCGTCGCAGCCTAGCTATTCTGCACGTGAACGACGCAGGCTGATTTGCATGCACACAGTGACGCAGTAAAGCAGTAGCAGGGCGCAACGTATAGGTACGTCGCATCTAAGCTATTTAAACCATTTTAACAATTGCATGCACGCAGACACGGGACAGACGTGTTGGTGCAGTGCAGCTCCCTTTCGCAGTGTCACGCGCGGTGGAACGATTTCTCACGCGGCAACCTTACCGTCATGCGCCAAAACGAAGCATCTAGCTTATGCGCCTGTGCCGCTTTGGATTCTCTGCCCGCCTTTAATGCACTTATGCCACCACGTTAGAGGAGAGAAAATGAAGCATCGTGTATATTGACCATGGCTGCAACGCGGCTATATAAGGGGCACCATTTCCTCATCCCTCTCCCCCTCACACTCATCTCTCAAGTTGCCCCCGCTTCTTCCTTTCGAGCCAAATCCACCACTCGAGCAACCACTCCACTTTCCAAGCCACCATGAAGTTCACCGGTCCTCCCTACCGCCGCCCTCGCAAGTTTATTCGTGTCTAAAGTTTCTTCATTGCATTCTATTTACATTGTTAAACTATGTGGCCGTGTGTAGTAAAAAATGCACTCAAACATGATCATTCATAAACTTTGTGCCTATATTGGCACACTATGTCTTCTTTGTTTGAGAGGGGCACAACCATTTTAGGTAGAAACACACGTGTAAAACTTTAAAAATACCATAGCATGCACAAACCAAAAGAAATTTAAATTGTTACTTCGAGTGCACCTTTTGGTAAAAAAAAGTGCTAGTCGGGTTTTGGTTCACAAAGACTGCTAACTAGAACCAACCTTTTATTTCGGCCAAACAACACGCGGGTGCACCCTAGCAGCAAGACATGATAAAAGAGCCAAAACAACGCGGGACAACTCAAATAATTTGAAGCTTCCTGTAGTTATATTTGTGAAATAACGATAAGACGAAAAGATATATCTATGTGAATAACCCTGTGCACTTTTTTTGCACTAGCTACACTTCTTTTATCAATGGGCCTGGCTATGTCTTATTCGTCCCTGCGTACGTTATAATTATGCATGGCCTTTCTGGCAACTGTCAACCAACTTTTTTTACCTTTTCTCCCTCTACCACTGAACTCTACACTCTGCCCACACCTCACTGACGACGGACTGAAGAAGTGAAGAAACGAAACAGAGTGAAGAAGACATGCCGAATTTGTGCAGCACAACACTTTTATTCAAACATCTTTTACGATTACAAGTGATGCACAAGCTAATTTCAACAGCGATAGCCTAAACTAACGACTAATTATCATCACATAAACAAATGCGAGAGCAATTACAGAAACATAAAAAAGACCGGCCACCAAATTGTCCTACTTTTTCAATTCGATGATTGTCTTCATCTGCTTGTTCAGGTTCTTCAACTCTGCCATCACTACCGTCACTCCTGCATCCCCCACAGTAGCACCAATGGAATTGCCAGATCCAGACAGGCCCGATCCAAACTTCTCCGCCTCCAATGGTAAATCGATCTCCCCTGATGCGCCAGCCAGTTGAATCCGCTCTATGTACTCATCTAGCCACTCAAAATGGGCGCATTGATTCAATTTCTGAAATCAGAAAGATGAACCCTAAATCCCAAATCGGATGAAAAAAATGAAATTGGGACACAAAAACCAAAATTGGCAGATTGAGAAGTAAAATCTGACCTTCCCCTGCTCTGGTTTACTCTCGCATTTCACGAATTCCCGTCCAAGGTTGCCATTCTTGTTGGTCAATGTGACCAGCCGCTTCAGGGGCGCGGGCGCAGTACGTGGGCATACATGGCAGCTTGTCATTGGCACTGCGCCATAGCGCGGCCATGTGCGGCGGGAGGCTGAAGTGGAGCTCGACATGCGAAGGTCGTGGCCCGTTTGCCAGCCGTTGTTGCGCGTCGTCGTCGGAGAAGAAGAAGAACAACAGTCGGGGAGGGAGGATGGGAAGGTCGCGGAAGGGCTCGGGTACTGCACAGCTCGGGGTCCTCTCTTATACCAATGATGAGCTGGATAAGTTAATGGGTCCCACGATGTGGGTCCCACCATCGGGAGACACTCTGTGGGTCCAGCGCTCAGGTCCTTACGTAGTGGGTCCTGCTCGGCTCACCTGATTCGAGTTGTCAGCATGTGTCTTTGGATTAAACAGTAGTGTCGCACCTAGGCTATTTTCTACCAAAGAAACGTCGCATGGTAGTCATTTCCTTCAGCTATGTCCTGTTCTGTCCAATTCCAAGAAAAGATGTCGCACAGGAGCTATTGACCCCTCCTGTTTGTCTTCTTGCCGCTTGCAGTGGTGGAGAGGACGTAGCAGCCTAGCGGGTGAGAACCAGGGTTGGCCGCAGTCCATGGTAGGCGAGCCGGCGGCGGAGCTGCAGCATCGGGTTGGCGTGGCCCTGCACCCGGGACAACAACAGAAGCAGGGCATGCTATAACTGCGGTGTACATCGCCATGAACTCTCTGTGTGCAGCTGGAATTGGACTGAACGGTGAATAACGTCCAAGTATTTGTAACTTGTGTATGACTCATGCTCCAGGAGTTCCTATGTGCAAACTGAAACACTGCTGTAAAATGGAGCAAGGATAGTAGAGCTGCCTAATAAGAGATGGCTGAGTCATGCAGTGTCCACATTGTAATCAAACGGTGCATCAATTTTTTTTTTGAGAAACACAGTATAAACGCAGACGCTCACAAAGCGTACATATACTCACCCCTATGAACACACGCACGCACATCCTACCTCTATGAGCACCTCCGAGAGACTGAGCCGGCAGTTTTTGAAACACCATCTTTCCCAATGACTCCTAATTCTACACCAACACACACTACATTACGACCATGTGGCTGCAATTGTTTTTCCTTGCATGACCAAATAAACTACTCAAGCTTAACATTTCAACCGATATAGACATGTTGAACATATAGAGCTCAGATATATGATATGGTGAAGCATTCCTCTCCCCAATTTTACAAAAGGACAATCGTACCCTGCACTAACCATTTACCAACCGTCTCTACCCTACCGTGAATATGTAGTTCGCCAATAAGGACAACCAATGCTGACATGGTTACTCGGTTAATGTCCTTCTAAAGCAAGCTAACCTGGTCAAAGTTTATTTATATCTTCGTGCGAAAACTACGATTTTTCTCTCTTAAAGTCATCATGCTTTAATATTTCCAATGCATCAAGTAAAACCTTTTGGGTGCACTTCCTCTTTACTGTAGAATATAATCTCTTCAGCGCTAGGGTTTCCTTTTGATCTCTTGAAGAAAAGGATAAAACTGGCTCGAGTATGGATTTAGGTGTGAACATTCTTTTCCTTGAAGAAATGTATGGACGATCTGAACAATTTTTTGTGTGTGAACAATTGTGATCAGGGACAGCTGGGAATGTGAGTTTTCCTCTCTTTTTTCATGCACTAGATCATTAAATGCTTGATCATTTATTTGTTTTCATTCTGTGCATGATCAGAACTTAATTGTTGATCCATTTCTTCACAGAAGTTGTTGTACTTGTTACTTGTGCATAGTTCATTCTCCTGATGTTTTATGGTGTACATCATATTTGCTTCCAAAAAAAACTTCTTCGAATTGATAAGCATTAGAAGTTAAGTTTACTCCATAAAAAATAAGAATTCAATGATGTAATGTTCGACTGATATGAGCAATGTTTCTTGATGTATGTTACATGATGAAAAGATGTATGGAACGCTGATGGACGGACACGCATGCGATATCAAACATGGATTCAGGGATTATATCATCTATTTCTTCAGCTCAATTATTCTCAAGTGTGTGTGTGGTGGTTACTTTAAGAAAAGTTTTCTCAAGTTGCACACTTACCCAAAGTCCAAATTTCCGAACATGATCGGGGTGGATCCGAAACATTCTTCATGAAGTGTTGTAACTTGTGCATCATTCATGCTCCACATTCTATGGACTATGGAATATATCAATACTGAATTCTTTCTTCCAATTGATATGCATAGAATATATAATCATGTGTCATCTATGTTCATAAATTTTTACCATAAAGTGAAAATAGAGTAAAACAATTATGCTCATGCTCAACACTCATCCTTTGATTGTAAGAAATACTGAACAGATGGATAGATTATAACTACTAGAAGAAATCTTCATGAATTAGAGAAGTCCAAATATGTAGGATGTCGCACCTTTGTCCAGCTGTTGCGGCTGCCCCATGCCATGGAAAGCCACCACAAGAGAGTTCACTTCAACTGGTGTGCTAGGTCGCTAGTGCACGTCATTGTTCTCGGTTACCGCATGCACCTATAGATAGGAAAAATGGTCAATGTGCTCATTCTTAAGGAAGTTTGCATACAATACCCGCAATAAATCTGTCCAATGCAATCTTAGCCGTGATGGTGTCCGGAAAAAGTACTTGTAGAATTCATGGCTGGATGAGTACGAATGGGAGAAATAACGTGATCAGTGATCGCCTCATCCAGCCATGAAGTCGCTCTTGGACTCGTGGTGCAGCTTCCGGTGCATGGCCACCTCAAGACCATGTTAAGTTTCTGGCGAGGCAGTGTATGAATTGTTAGGGTAATAGGTGCTTGTATTACTAGAGGGCCAAATGCCGGAATATATAGTACATGTACAGGTGCAAATATACAGAAAGCCCCCTAACATATGGGAAAACTACAATATACAAATATACTCTAACACCCCCCCCCCCCCCCCCCTCAAACTCATGGTGGATCCACAACACTGAGTTTGGAGAGTAAGAAATCATGTTGTGCCCGGGTTTGTGCCTTTGTAAAGAAATCTGCCAACTACAAGTCTGAAGGCACATAATGCAGCGCAACAACCTGATCCTGCACCTGAGCACGCGTGTAAAAAGCATCAACACCAATATGCTTGGTCAGCTCATGCTTGACCGGATCACGTGCAATACTGATAGCACTTGTACTGTCTGACAAAAGTGGAGTGGGTGTCATAACAGAGACCCCAAAATCTGCAAGCAACCACCGTAACCAGGTCACCTCAGCAGTCACCGAAGCCATAGCCCGCAGCTCAGCCTCAACACTCGATCGGGAAACCGCTACCTGTTTCTTCGTCTTCCAAGCAACGAGCGAACCACCAAGAAACAAACAGTAAGCAGAAAGTGAACGACGATCCGTAGGATCATTCGCCCATGTAGCATCCGAGTAGCACTGGAGCTGGAGAGAGCTATAACGAGGGAAGAAAAGGCGACGAGTCATCGTGCCACGAAGATAACGAAGGACACGGAGGAGATGACTATAGTGAACAGTGGTAGGAGCTGAGACAAAATGGCTCAGAATATGAACAGAATAAGAGATATCAGGACGTGTGACAGCAAGATAAATAAGACTCCCAACAAGATGGCGATAACGAGTGGGATCGGGAAGAGGATCACCATTAGAAGGACGAAGCTTAACATTAAGCTCCATAGGAGTCTCAACAGTGCGCTCATCCGCAAGAGCAACACGAGCAAGAAGATCCTGAATATACTTTTCTTGAGAGATAAAAAACCAGCACAAGTGGAGGAAACCTCAATCCCAAGAAAGTAGCGAAGAGGACCAAGATCAGTCATAAGAAACTGATCACGGAGATGAGCCTTGACAACAACAATATACTCAGGATCATCACCAGTAATGATCATATCATCAACATAGAGAAGGAGAAGAGTGCGTCCACGAGGAGACGTGTGAACAAAAAGCGCTGGATCATGAGAACTAGGAGAGAAACCAGCAGCAGTCACCACAGAGGCAAAGCGCTCAAACCAGGCACGAGGGGCCTGTTTCAGGCCATAAAGAGATCGTCGAAGACGATAAACCATCCTATCGGGAACAGAATACCTAGGAGGAGGCTGCATGTAAACCTCCTCACTCAACTCGCCATTAAGGAAAGCATTCTGAACATCAAGCTAGGACACAAACCAGCGTCGAACAGAAGCAACAGCAAGAAGGATACGCACAGTGGTCATATGGGCCACAGGAGCAAAAGTCTCATCATAGTCACGACCATGTTCCTACTGAAAACCACGAGCCACAAGACGCGCTTTATAGCGCTCAAGAGATCCATCAGAGCGGGTCTTAATTTTATAGACCCACTTACACATGATAGGACGAACACCAGAAGGGAGAGAAACAAGATCCCAGGTGCCAGTGCGCTCAAGCGCAGCGATCTCCTCAGCCATGGCAAGCTGCCATTCAGGATGACACGTGGCATCCCGAAAAGAAGTCGGCTCGGAGACTATAGAAAGACCATACTGACTAGGAGAGTAACGGTCTGGAGCACGGTGCTGACGAACAGGTCGTGAAGAAGGAAGCTCATCCGCGGAAGACGACTCGTCAGAAGAGGAGGAAGAAGGACCAGCGGAGGAAGGGTCCGAAGCCGGAGAACGAGGAGAACTAGGGGAACTAGACGGAGGATAGGATGGCGCCGAAGACAAAGGAGGCGCATCAGGAGGAGGAGAAGGAGGAGAAGGGATAGCGGAAGGTGTATCAGGAAAAAGAAGAAAGGAGAGATCATCCGTTGGGTAAGTACCAGAGGTGGGGCGAGGATAGAAAGGACGCGTCTCATCGAATGTGACATCACGAGAGATGCGCATACGACGACCAACAGGGTCCCAACAGTGATAGCCCTTATTCTCATCACTGTAGCCTAGAAAGACGCACTCAACAGACTGAGCAGTCAGTTTTGTGCGTTCGCGGGGAGGGAGAAGGACATAGCAAACGCAACTAAATAAACGAAGAGTCAAGTAGTCTGGACAAGTACCAGAGAGACGCTTGAGAGGAATGCCACCCTGAAGAGCAGCAGAAGGCTGAATGTTAATGAGGTAAGTCGACGTAGCGACAGCCTCAGCCCAGAAATGCGGCGGAAGAGAGGAAGCAATCATCATAGCACGGTAGTCTCAAGAATATGATGATGCTTACGCTCGGCGACACCATTTTGAGCATGCGCGCCGGGACACGAGAACTGAGCAAGGGTGCCCTTCTCAGCAAGGATGCCACGCAGGTGCTAGGAGATATACTCTCCTGCAGAATCAGCATGAAACACACGAATAGGCGTGGAATACTGAGTACGAACCATGGCCACAAAGCGCTGATAAATAGCAAGCACCTCACTGCGAGAGCGCATAAAAAATAACCAGGTGTACCGTGAAAAATCATCAATAAACAAAATATAGTATCGATGGCCCCCTTTTAAAGCAAAGGGAGCTGGACCCCACACATCTGAATGAACTAAATCAAAAGGTCGCTGAGATACAGACACACTAGTAGGATAGGGAAGCTGAATCTTTTTACCTAACCTACAACCCTGACACGAATGTAAAGACGACACATCTCCTGAGACAGGCTCCAGAAGATCACGACGAACTAATGACGATAAACGGGAGCCACAAAGATGACCCAGCCGATGATGCCACTGCTGAAACGAGCTAGTGACAGAAGCAGCAACCGTAGGAGAAGTGGCAGAAGAAGTGTCAACGGAAGGAACGCGAAGCCAGTCTAACTCCCATAGCCCTGGAGACTCAATGCTGCGAGGGCCAGCTCCAACCAGAGCCTGTGTACGACGGTCCTGAACAGCACAAGAATCAGCGTCAAGAATGACACGACAACCAGAATCAGTAAGCTAACTAGCAGAGAAAAGGTTCATCTTAAGACTGGGAACATCAGAAACATCAGGAACAGAGAAAGAGGAAGTAGAGAGGGTGCCTGGACTGGAAACAGGAAGAGAGGTACCATCATCCGTAATAACACGGACAGGAGAAATAAGAGAGCGAAGAGCAGAAAGAATAGAAGATGCAGAAGTCATATGAAAAGAAGCTCCAGAATCCAGATACCATGGGGATGATGTACCTGACTGTGTAGAAGGTGATGGTCGCGCGGTGCCAGAAGAACTAGGCACAGAACCAGCAGTACCCGACGAGGAAGAGCCTGTAGCAGTGAGCAGACTACGAAGACCACGAATAATATCCTGATCAGACAGGGCACCAGCAGGAGGTCCAGAAGCAACAACAGAAGATCCTGAAGAACCAGATTGCCGACGAGCAAGGTACTGCTAACGTAAGCGGGGATCCCTCGTCCAGCAGCCAGCGATATCGTGGCCAGGCTTGCCACAGTGAGCGCAGGGAGGACGAGAACCACAAGGCTGCTGAGGCTGACTCTAACCCTGGGCCGGTGGAGCAGAGAGTAGCGGCGGTGCTAGAGACCGCGATGAAGCCGGCGGCACGGGGGGACCACGAGAAGCAAGAACAGAAGGAACCTCAAGAAGACCAGCACCACGAATATGAGTCTCCTCAGCACGAAGCTTAGTCATTACCTCAGAGAGCGGAACACGACCACGGGCAAGCAGCTAGGCACGACGCGGCTCAAACTCCTTGCGGAGCCACGACAAGAACTCAAAGACGCGCTAAAACTCTAGATCCGCGCGCACAATTAGACAGTAGGGACAGGTGTTACACACCGCTGTATGAAGAGAGTCAAGCTGACGCCAAATAGCAGCACTCTGAGTATAGAAATCATCAATAGTGGAATCACCCTGCTTAAGATCATGCTCCTGATGAACCACAGACAGATAAAGAGCATCTCCAGACGGCTGATAGCACTGACAAAGAAAAGCCCACTGAGCAGCAGCTGTGGGAAGACCCATGAACTCAGCAGCATACTGAGGCAGAACACTGGAAGTGAGAACAGCAGCAGCACGAGCATCCTCATCTATCCACTGAGTGTAGTCAGCCAGATCCAGCCGGTAGGTCGCAGTAGCAGTAGCATGCTCCTGGACCTGGCGATCATAATCAGCCCGAGCAGTATCATCAGCACTCTAGGCTACATCCTTGACCGCCTGAGTAGCATCGGGGGCAAGGGCAACGGGCGTCGGTGCAATAGGCGCCGGAGGCACAACGGGGCGCGGTGGACAGGAGACCTCACCGGAAAGCACACCCAAAGGCGAAGACCGCGCATATGGACGCGCATGAAGGCAGCGAAATCAGGATAATTCGCGCCATCAAAAATCACCGGGCAGCGAGGAATCGCAACATAGCCCGACGAGGAAGACAACTCTTTTTTTCTCTTCAGATCCGAACTAGATCGGACGAACCGGGGGAGCAGAGCGCAGCAGCCGAGGGCCAGGGCAAGCAGCGGCTGTGGACGGGCCGGAGAGAGGCGGAGTTGGTGGCGGCGGCCGAGGCGGGTCGGCGGCGGCGGTGGACAAGCGGCCGGACGCGGACGGGGGCGGCGTCGACGGACGAGCGGCCGGAGGCAGATCCGGCGGTGACGGCCGAGCGGCCGGAGGCGGATCCGGCGGCGACGGCCGAGGCAGAGGAGGCGGCGGCGACGGGCGGGCGGACGAAGGAGAAGCGGCGGCGGCGGCGACCGGGCGCGGCGGCGGGGGGGGAGGGGGCGGTGCGAGCGGTGGCGGCGGCGACCGGGGACGGAGGCGGCGGCCGGGCGCGGCGGCGGGATGGCGGCGACGGCGGCCGGGCGCGGCGGCGAGATGCCAGGGCGAGCGGCGGCGGCGGCGAGGAAAAAAAGGCCTTACGGCTCTGATACCATGTTAGGGAAATGCTTGTATTATCAGAGGGCCAAATGCCAGAATATATAGTAGATGTACATGTGCAAATATACAGAAAGCCCCCTAACATATGAGGAAACTACAATATACAAATATACTCTAACATGAATGATGGAGTTCCAAGAACAATATTGCCGAAGTTGTCATTAACTATTCATCAAGTCAAATTCAGGTTCAGGTACCCATACTTCATTAGCTGCTGACCACAATCGATGATGATCATACAAGGATTCATCACAGGTGAGGTACGCACATATCGATAGAGGACCGAGATTTTTACTCTTCATTTTACAATATAATCACATTACATGCTCAAGAAGTCAAAATAAAGATTAAGTTTTGTTTTACCAGTAACCTGCTTTACATAAATCAATATACTAGGGGTAGCGTTGAGTTACTCCTAGCTCCCCCACTGAGATAAATCATTGGTAGCCACGGAGTGGCGTGGCCGAACAAACAAAAGCTGCATGTGGATTGATGCCTTCCAACCGTGTTCAAAATGTTCAATGTTAGAGCATCCACGGTAGCACAAAACCTTCTAAAACCATGCCAATCTAGAGTACCAATTCTAGCAGCAACACTAACCTTGTAAATTTGTACAACTCTAAGAGTGATAATTCTAGGAGTTGTAGCCTTTTAAATCCGCACAACTCTAATATGACAATTCTAGTAGCAATATAAGCTATCAACAACACTCCAGGATCCTTATTAGAGACTTGGACCTGCTAGTAGGGCGGGTGGAATCAATGGCGTAACCATGGTGTAGGCGTTTCGCTTATAATGGGAGCAAATTTGTGCTCATTGACTCTTGCATGCTTTCTAGCCTCCCTATGTATATCATGGGGCTATACATCCCACCAAAGAGGACTCATGGTTCTTGTGACAAGGAACTATATTGGTTCTCCTGGTAGGCTTGTAATGGGCGTAAAAACTATCACATGGTTAAGTGGGCAGACGGTTTGGACAACCAAATAATTTGGGGGCATAGTTATCTTGGCATCTCGACATATTAATGTGGCTCTTATGTTGAGATGGGTTTGGAGGATATTTTTTGATGATGGGTACCTCTGGCTCTAGCTTATCAAAGGAAAATACCTACAGGGTTATCCTCTTAATAATGGTCTGATCCATGATCTGTAATACCTTTTGAACATGTACGATACTTTTAATAAATGGGTTGTGTGCATCCCTGGATGCAGAGGCCGGGGCAATCCCCATTTCGAAAAAAAAAACAGGGCTATCCTCTTATGGCTTGTGATCGGAAGGAGGAATCTCAGTTTTGGAGATCCCTTTATATTATAAAACATGAGATCCGCCTGGTATTGCCTTCTCCATTGGTGCTGAATCTACCCTATTCTGGCTTGATCCATTGTTTAGTAGGAACCCTGTTTGCAGGGAGTTTCCTGATACCTTCACAATTTTCTCAAACCAAATGCACCTAGTTTCCTTAACAATCCAAAATGGGTCTTCAAACATTTCGTTCAGATGAACTTTTATCGCTGGGAAGATAGGGTATGGATCGAGATAAGAACGAGACTACCCCAGTCTTTGCTATGCTCTCCGGATAGTACCATGGCATCTCTGCCCCTCGGGTACTTTCATGGTGGAGTCAGCCAACATGGCCCTTTTTAGAGCTCCGACCTTTCAGTGGACCTCCCATCTCTGGAAAGCCCTGATGCCTTTAAAGATTAAGATCTTCCTCATACAGCTCCTCCATCATGACCACCTTCCATCGGGCATTGAGGTGTCTAAGAGACATGGCCCTGGCGATGTCATGTGCCCATTGTGCGGTTTGCGAGTCCGGGACTCATATCCTCTTCACCTATCCCACTGCTTGTTTGCGATGGACTTTTGTTTCCGAGTTTCAAGGGCCTCAATGGGATGTACTAGACCTTGGTGAATTCCTTGAAACTTAGGCGAACCATACTGAAAAAAGGAAGCTCCTATATTGGTTAGTGTTTCTTGGCATGACCTGAACGATTTGGATTATTAGGAATAAGATGGCTACTGAGTCCGCCTTCCTTCGACAGGGCACTGACTCAATATTCAAATTTCTTGCTTTCTTCCAACAATGGCACCCATTGTGTAGGCAGTGGGACTTGGCAAGATGGCATGATTAACGATCTTGTGGTGGATGTGCACCATCTTCCTGCACCTCCTAGCCGGTGAGCTTCAGTCCTTTTGGAGTTGTATCCCTACCTTTTTATTCAGTTGGGCTTGTTTATGTTGTGGCCCTATCAGACTTATTTTTATTTTACGTTGACTTGCACTTGACCTCTGTTTGGTGGTGGACCGGTGGTTGCTTTACTTAAGCCTATTTTGAGAGTAATCTGTGCTTAATAAAGTAGTTCCTTACATGTCACATGCAGCTAATAAATCTATATTTTTTAAATAATATAATAAGATTTCCAACAGTCTTCATCCACACTGTCGTTCACAGCTAGCTCCAAAAGCTAATCCATGGCACACAGAGTCATTGTGTAAAGCAGTAGGGAGTGTTGGTCATTTGCATGCTCATCCATTTTTCTAACTAATTCTGATGATTGTTGGATAATATGACCATGTATTGCAATAATGCGAGCATTTTGATCTAGTGACTAAAACGTAAAAACATAAAAACGAAAGCGAGAGAAGCCATCCTAGCAAGGGAACTTCAGTGTTCAACTCGAGATCTCGAAAATCTAGCAGTGCGTTGAGGTTTGAATTTGAGAGCATAAGCGGGGGCCTTGTGTCACTATCAGACTCTCCAAAAATGCAAACAGGTGGTGCTCAGTGCTCACCAACGGCTACAGCCAGTCGCCAGTGCATCTGGAACTGCCACGACCGGCGGCAGGTCATAATGCCCCAGCTCCACGCTCACCATGCTCCCGACAACGCCGCGCGCTCCTATTCCTCTGCATCAACGACGGCGTCGCTTGTAGTGGTAGAGAAGATGTAGTGGCCGTGGTAGGCCAGACAGTGGTGGAGCTGCAACATGCGGTTGGCGTAGCCCTACATACAGGGGAACAGCAGGAGTAGGACGTCCCCGCCGTAGCTTAGAGAAGATCACAGCCGTCGCTGCGTTGTCCATCGCCAAGAGCCTTTGCTCTTCCACTTTTGATTGGCCTTGGATTGGACATGGAACTAAGCTAATGGAATGTGAAGGTTGTTACGACTTGTGCATGACTCATGCTCGAGAACTTCGCATGTGCGAAACCTCCGAAATGCTGTAAAATACAACCTGGATGACAAAGGTGCCTAATAGTTGATGCTCATGTCATAAACAGTCCATCCTGTGATCAAACACCGTTTCATCTTTATGGAACAGTCTCTTTCCCAATGACTCTCAATTCTACGCTAACACCGTACACCAGCATGCAACTACAGGATTTTTCTTGCGTAACCAAATAAAACGCTTAAGCTTAACATTTAAATAAAATGATGAAGAAGTCTTCAATATATAGAGCTCATGTATATATGATATCGTGAAGCATACTTCTCTGAAATTTTGCAAATGGACAATCATAACCTGCAGTAGCCATTCACCAACCATCTCTACCCTACCATGAATACGCAGATTGCTCACATGTTGACACAGCGTCCTCTTGAGATCTTTCGACAATGCTGTTGGGGCATGGAGTTACATGCGACGAGGAAGCAGCGTGGAAGTGAGGTGGGGGAGCCCTCCCGTTTCCTCCTGCTGGTGGCGGTGGTGGTGGCTGAGTGTCTTTCGTCATCTGGCCTCCATGAGAACCCTACGAGGGAGGAGGCATCACGGAGCGGGAGCGCGTCGGAGAAATGTTGACGACGTTGACGAGATCAGTGATGCGCTGGAGCCATGCGTCTTGTGCATTCGGGTCGGGCTGGTAGCGGACCAGCTCTTGTGCCATGAGTAACACGGTTTCGGGTGTGGGGTTGCTGCTGCGTATGCCCTTGGAGACAGATGTCACGCGGGTGCGGACGCACTACAGCTGCTGCCCAGTAGGGGCGGAGGAGTGCGCCTCGTCGTCGCCAGCTCTATGCTCTTGGTGAGGAGAGTTACCGTCGGCACGCCAGGGATTGTTGTTGAAGATGGGCTCCGCTCGGGTGGCATCATGGCATCGGGTTCGCTTGCTACCTATTGCGTTGGCCATGCTTGACGAGGAAGGACGGGAGATTCGCCTCAGCCCCCTACCTGGCGCGCCAAATGTCTGAGATTGTCCCGGCAGGGTATCTCACGAAGTAGGATGTAATGGATCACTCGGGGTTGAACACGATCTCACCAAATCTTCCCGAAGCCTGGCGAGGAAACATAATATAAAACACAGCAAGGGGGACATAGAGAGTTCCACAAGTTTAGGCCACCGTGTGGTTTAAAATCCTAGTCATGTTTGTCTGGATACTTGCACTGCTTGGCGAGGTTTAAAGTACAAGGTGTTGTTGATCGTGGGATCAGATCTAGGGTTTCTCAAGGTGGAAGAAGTCCCCCTCTTGGGTGCCCCTCTGCCTTCTTTTATAGGCGCTCCAGTCCTCTTCCCGCCTTAGGGTTCCCACATAGCGATTCCCGTGGGAGCAGTTAGGGTACAACTGGCTTCTACCATGGACCTGGTCTACTGCTAGGCATAGTGAGCATCTTGTTCTCCCCCTGTTGCACGCTCCTCTGATGCAATGAAGATGGGTGGTCCCTCCCAGGAGCAAGTCATGTCGAGCACTCCAGTCTTGAAGAAGAAGAAGATCCTTTCCTCGAGAAGGGGGAAGTTCAGTGGTCCCCTTCTGGCACCACCTTAGTACGATGACTCTTTCGTCTAAGTGCACTTTGCGCGATTCCTTCACGAGGAGACCTTCCTTTCCAGTGGCCACCTCTTGTAGATTCTTTGGAGAATTTTTGAGGCGCCCTTTCCCTTCGAGAGATTTCCCCTGCAAAGTGGGCCGTGGTACCCTAGTAACGACTGGCCCGACAGACTTTCGATCTAGTCTCAGTGTCCAAGAATCTCCCATTTCGACTGGGGGTGGAAGGGGGTGTTAGGAAAAACGAATATGCCTCATTATTCGGCCATATCCTGCTATCATTAGTGCTTGATATTTGTTATTAATCAAGCCATTATGGTTAGGATTTGTATTGATCCCTTCAGTGTATATCTTGTGTAATTATCTATCTCTATCATATAATAGGAAACCTATCATTGGGTGGTCAATCAGAGTTTCTCAGACGCTACAAAGCGGCGACTTTGCCAAGTGTATTTCCTTACTGAGAATTTTGTTTGTCACTTGGTGCAGGAAGCGGCTTTACCAAGTTAGAAAAAATAGACTCTAGCAAAAATTTGCATTAGAGACCAAATCTATCTATTAGATACTAAAAGAAATATAAGAGGTTTTTAGGAACGTCTCCGAACAGGTACATAACAGAAAGACAAGGCGATTGCTACGGCAGCGTCAAAACCGATTTAAGGTTCTGTTCCCCTCACCCGGTGACACCGTCGGTCTGCTCTGCCTCAGGTGGCCTTGGAGCCTTGGAGGTGCGGCGGACCACGGCCCCTCGCTGTTGGGAGCATTTCCGTCCTTGTTTAGTTTGTTCTTCGTGTCTTTTTTCTGATGTCGGGGAGACGACTACATCCTGGAGTTAGAACAATGTCCCCGGGTCCTATCCTCGCTCCGGTGATGCATCGAGTGCCGACAGAGGACGTGTGAAGTTGTGTATCCGGCGGATCTCCTGAGATTCTATCCTTTTTGTGTTTGTTGGTGTGGTTTCGGCTCAGTCTCTTCTGATTTACGATTTTCATCATTTGTGACGGTTGTTGCTCTCCCGCGCTTTTTTAGGGGGTCTTAGCATGACGACAATCCGTCTATCTACTACAATAAATTCTATTACGACAAGCTTTGCCCGGCTCCGGTAATGAAGGAGCGAGGACGGCGGCATGCCTTCGGCTCGAGCTATTGTGTTTAGTCGTTGCTAGTGTTCCATGGATCTATTTATAATTTTTATTACTTTTATGCTATTTTGTACGACTGTTAATGATTATTAATATATATAAGTGGATTTTCCAAAAAACGAAAAAGACAAAGTCTTGTAACATGGCAACAGCTAACAACTGCGAGTTTCACATAGAGAAAGAGATGTGATACCGTGATAACGTAGTGATCCGCTGACGATTTTGTGCATGGCTTCCAGTTTGAGATTGTACGAAGATTGCCGGCTTGCTTTTCAAAGCGAATACGACAAGCATTAGTTTGGGTAAACCATTTTCATTGGACAGAAAGGTAAGTAACGAATGAACACTGATTTCTTCTGTCGTGTAGGCGGTACGTGTTCGGTTAAGACGGAAGTGCGTTGCTCCCCATGGAGCATATATATAGCCGCACATTATTTGCAAAACCGCTGAAGCAAAGTATTAAAGTCACAAGATTTCTGAGTTGGGTATACCAAGACGAATCTGGACGAAATACGATTGTGCTGTCCTGGCTTTCTCGAAGGTTAAGAGCATAGAGGTGAAGATTGCAATAGGTAACAGTGGCGAGAGAGAGAGGGGGGTCTTGTGATGATCGCAACGGCTAACAGCTACGAGGTCCGCATGCGAGATATGCTCGTGATCGCAACGGCTAACAGTTTGAGGTACAGTGATCCAGACAGCTGACCAGCAGGATCGCGTGTGAGAGGGGTGCACACACCCCCCCCCCCTCTAACACCGGTTTGGGGGCCCTCTAACAGCGGTTGTAGAACCGCTGTTGAGGGTTCGGTGTTAGAGGGGCCCCCCTTTAACACCGGTTCGTAAAGGGTGGCGCACGTGGGGCTGCCGCAGGGCTCAGCCCCCCCCCCCTTAACACCCGTTCGTAACACGAACCGGTGTTAAAGGTTCTGTGCCGCGGCAGGAAAAAGAGATAAATCTCTGTCGCGGCAGGAAAACGGCCTAAATCTCTGCCGCGGCAGAGTTCTGCCCCTGTCCCGTTCTGGGCGTATTTCTGCGCCACGGCAGGGACGGGGAGGGGGGGGGGAGGGGGAATCGATCGGGAACGGTATACACATACATCGTCATCGGTACATATGAGTACATGAATAATTAAGCAACTAGTATTATGTAATGTGTGGTATTCTCCGTAAACGTTGAAGCATCAAGTACAAGACAAACACGTTCAAGCATATATACAACGTTCATTTTGGTGGATATCTAAAGAGTTCTCCGCCAGGCGTGACGACCTCATCAAGTATGAACCCCGCCAATTCCTCTTGAATGGCTCGTATGCGGTCAAATGGTAGGAGTTGGTCCGCATCCGTTCGATCTGAATATATATGAAGAATGGGGTCAATATATATATAAGAATAAAACTCAACACAATTGATGGTAATAAAATAATGTTGTGTACTTTGTTTACTTACTCTAAGTTGTTCTAGTGCGGCTTGGCCCGTCGCACATATCGTGTTGCGAATGAACTCGCAAACATAGTACCCACATAAGTTATTGCCGCGCACTTTATGAGAATAGAGAGTTCAATCAAAATAATAATCAATAAAGTATGATATAATGGAATTGGAAGCAGAATCAAAGAGATACGTAGACCTAGCTAGCTAGTATTACTTACATCTTGGTCTACAAATTTTAGTTCTTTTGACCATTCACCCACGGCCCTGCCCGTGAACCTTTTCCAAACCCTGTCCGGCAAAGAAAATGGATAAAGGAGTAATTAATTACTTGTTGTCACGAAAGTTGCCGATCTAGTGCGATAATATGATTGAAATTACCTCTGGAGCATCTCTCTAAAGTCTGCCCATAGATCTTTTTCTTTTCGTAACGAGTCCATGACAAGGACTTTTCCTGAGTCAGGTTGAATGACTAGCAGAATAAAGTGGAACCTACGCACGCATAACTCATCATCAGTTACACTTAACATCGAGTAAGCCGAAACAGAATGTGTACAAGAGAGGGTAACAGTACTCACGAGAAGTTGTAAGGCAATAGTATTTCCCTTTTGGTTTGTTGTCTCAGTAAAGACCTTAGCAATAAATCTTCTGTTTGCCCGGGTTTGGTTCTTACCACTTCTTCATGAACTCTATTTAGGTCAACGAACCCAATGTCAAAAGGTCCTCCTTTCATGCATTCCATAACCTTTTTCCTGCATAATAGTATATACATATATGGTGAGCATATATATACATGCAATTAATAAAGTGAATGAGATGAGATAGAAAATACAGAAATAGTACTTACACACAATAAAGGTTGATGGCAGCTTTGTCGAGTTCCTTCTGATTGAATAGAAAATGCAAGTCTTCAATGTTGAAGTCGATCTCGTCGTCTCCGCACAAGAAAATCTCATCTCTTATATGCGCCGTGATCCATTCTTCCTTTCTCGTCTTGCAGAAATCAAGGTACCACTTGTGCAATCTTCGCATCTTTGTTGGTAGATTCTTGAGCTCCTCTTTCTTGACGAGATTCTTCCCATACTTCCATGGCTGTATGGGGTTGGCATCGCATTTGGAAAAGTTGTCTCCCATGATGTTCAAGTATGCAATGTAAGTCATCCCCATCTCATTGGCCTTTCTTTGTAGCTCTGCCTCGTAATCATTTACGGGAGGAGCGTCCCGTGTGTCGAACACTTGGAGCGGGGCGCATGATTGGTTTTCCTGCTCTCCGAGCATGGGAACTGTTTTCTGGGGTGCCGCATGACTGCTACTTTCAGTCTCCATACGGCGCCTTGCATCCGCCTTCAAAATCTGGCGCTCGTAGTCCGGCACAAGTGGGGTTTCAGGTTTCAAAAGATTTTTGTAAAACTTCTCCACCACTGCCGGATCTATTTTCTCCTTTGGCTCAGCCCGTCTAGGTGCAAAGAATTTCGTGACCTCTTCTTACGAGATCCTATTGGTCTCCTCTTCGCTGCGATTCCACGGTAAAACCGGCAATGGCTTGGCGGAAGGCTGCGGGACGTAGTTTTTTGAACTCTTTGGCGTACGGTTTCCTGCGGATTTCTTTGTGGCGGTGCTAGTGATGCTCTTCGTGGCAGTGCTCTTCCGCTTACGCTGAGGAGATGGCTGAAGCGCCGGAGATGGCTGCCGCGCAGGAGATGGCTGAAGCGGCTCAGACTGCGGACGCTGCGGAGACGGCGGGGGTGCCAGTGGCCTCCAATTTCAAAGCACGATGTGTTCCTTCTTCCAAAGAATGGTTGTTTTCACTGCAAATTTGAGTTGAGTTTCCCCTTCACCTATAGCATGGTCAAGCTATGCTTCCTCATATTCCTTCACAACCTCATCCACCCCGACAATAGCATAGCCATCTGGAATCGGTCGGCAGTGGTAAGTTCCACCAGCTACAGGAGGTAAGGCATAGCCGACAGCCACCTTAATGGATAAGCCCATTAATCTCACATGCAGCTCAGCGTGTTCACTCTCCGTGATCTCATCCATGGGGTATCGAGGACCCGCCATTTCAAGCGTGGGTTGCACGTTCTCCGTGGAAGCCACGCTGCTTTTCCATGCAAAGTCTGGGCCGCCGGCAGATTCCAATGCAGGCTCTTTGTGCCGCTGAGATGGGACGGTAGCTTGATGGCTCTGTTGTGCATTCACTTGCGCCTGCAGCGTCACAAGTGCATGTTCTATCTGTGTCATCCGCTCTGTACGCTCTTTTTCTTTTCTGCCGCGCCATCTGTAAGAGTCGCTCCACTCGGCAAACCCATCCTTCCACGTCATACCCCCTGTGCCTCGTGCATGTCCAGGGTGTTCTTTTTTACCGATGGCGCGTGTGAGCTGGTCATTCTCTCTGTCGGGATGGAAGGTCCTGGCGGCTGTTTCCTCGTATGCCGTGATGAGTTCAGTGACGGGTTTGGCAAGGATGGTTGGGAAGATACACAATCCTGTTTCTGGGTCCAACCTTGCCCCGATTCCGTAGAACCAAGTCTTTGCACGTAGGTCCCACCCATGTGTCTGGGGTGTGATCCCTCTGTCACGCAGGGCCTTCTCAGCTTCCTCCCACTTAGGCCTCTGAGATATGTAGCCACCTGACCCTATCCTCTGGTGATATTCCTTCTTCTGGGCATTTAGCGTATTGGTTTCTGACCTCTTTGTAGCTATAGCACCTTTCTTGTATGCCACAAATTCGCGCCAGTGAGGTCTTATCTTCGCATAATATGCGTCTTCAAAATCTGGAGTCTCGCGAGCTTTGACAAATTTGTTCAATTTTGTCTTCCAGTTGCGGAAAGCGTCAGCCATCTTCTTTAGAGTCCACTCTTTGACCTTTTCCTTTATAACCGGTTTGTTTTCATCCTCCTCTGGCGGAAGGGTGAAATTTACCAACAGCGAATTCCAAAGCGTTTCTTTGGATCTTTCATCGACAAAGGTACCGTCGCCATTCTTTGGCTTATTCCAATATTCAATTATGATTGGGATTTGGTCCCTAACAAGAACTCCAGCCTGACGTACAAATTTGTCTGCGGCCTTCTTGGGCTCCATCGGCCTGCCATCAACACGGACTGCTTCGATCGTGAACTTTGCACGATCTTTCAACCGATGGCTCGCGCCTCGCTTGCTCTTTTTCGTAGAAGAAGATGGTTGCTGGCTGGTCGATCCAGAGGGCTAAAAGAAGAAAGAAGCGTTAATTAATACATGTAGAAGAAGATTGTTGGTGGAAGTCAGCAGAGGCTTAATCAATGCATATACCTCGCCGGACTTTGTAATCACTAAATTGCGTTCACCGGAGTCTTCATCTTCTCCATGACTACTTGAGCTGTCATCATGTCTCTCCAAGTTCAGATATTGTGAGGTGTCCTCATCGATAATGTTCTCCATTATTTCTTCTTCTTCAAGGTTTCTACTAAGTGGATCCATAGTTTCTAAAACAATAATATTATCTAGAGTAAGAGAGTAAACATTCAAGTGGACTTGGATTCATACACAAATATACATATTATTCATACAAAAATACACAAATAAATACACAAATGAAATTAAAACCCTAAGGATGCTTGATCATTTTAAACGAGTTCCGAGGGGTCCAAACCCTAATTCGGAGAAATCCCGGATGCATATGAGAGGGGCTAGCTACAGTGGCTGACCGGAGGATGCTCCAGAAAGCGGCGGCTGGCGGCAGCGAGGTGACGACCCTAAACTAATACTAACTATAAAATACACTAAATAACCCTAAACTAAATACACTAAATACCAACGGAGGCTTCGGTGTTGGCGCGCGGCGGATCCGAGCGGCGGCGACGGGGGTGGCGGTCGACGCGGGCGTGCGCGGTGGCGGACAGTGCTGGCGCGGCAGGGGGCGTCGACTGCGACGGCGAAGGCTCGTGCGCGCGGGGAGCAATGCACAAACCTAGTTATGCTAGGAGCAGTGGATCGGGTAATATAAGCTCATAGGGAATAATGCAACGGATAGGATACTCTATCTATTGATAAAATACCATAGTAGAATCGTATGCATCATGGCAAGAATGAAATACTTTCAAAATCATAGGATTCTTTTATGTGTGAGGCTATGCTTGCCTTGTTTGTTGATACCCAGATATAGATCTTCGGAAGCCTTGTGCTTGACTTGATTATAGTTCATCAAGTATTATTCTTCAAGCTTCAATGATGTTGATCTCGGTCTTCGATCTCGGAGTCGGTATCGTATTCTATCGGGAAGAAGCAAACATCGAAAAGAAAGGGAGAACAACAATCAACACATGGCATCGATGCAATGATCAAGCAAGTATGATGATATGACAAGTTAAATAGATCTTAAATGAAACCCTAGGGCATGCTTGATCATTTTAAACAGGGTCCGAAGGGTACAAACCCTAGAACAGGGGAACCCCGGAACACCTATGAGGGGCTGATTTAGTTCTCTAATTAAAATTGTCATTTAAGTTTCTTAACAATGCATGATTATAGCTTAAACAAATAGATCTCAATTTTATGGACATTTTGATATATTATACATACTTTTCTAACTTATAAATAATTAGTTATTGAATTTATAAGATTTAAACCAATTTCTGAAAATTATTAAACCATTTAAAAACCTTTTATTGTGTCAGCATGACGTAGGACTGACGTCACCAGAGGGGACAGGTTGTTTCTCACCGGGGCTGGGTCTAGCCACTGCAACAGACGGACGGGCCCGAGGCCACGTCGGATGCCACCGTGGCGGTCAGCGGTCAACGGGCCCACGGGCCACGCCGGCCACCGCCGCGGTGACGTCATCGCAGTGGCCACCGTCGGTTATCATCGGTGACGGCGACAGAGCGCGCGCGCGGGGCTGCGTTCGGGCGAGCGCGTCCAGGTGGACCAGATACTAGCGGCGCAACTGGCTTTTGGTCGCCGGAGCAGCAGCGACGACGGTGGTCTACGGCGGCGAAGGGCAGGCACGCGACGCGAGCTCGGTACAGAGCGGGAGGAGGACGAGAAGGTGGTCCCTTCGAACCGGAAGCTCACCTTGAGCATGTAGCGCGCGACGGAGATGGTCGGAGATGGTCGTCGACGCGGAGGAGATGGTCGTCGGAGGCGGAGAGGCCAGAGGAGACGACGGTTTCGATCTGGCTGGGGGGAAGAAGGAAGGGGAAGGGCGTTATAACCCACCCCCCCTTTAACACCGGTCCGTGGCTGGAACCGGTGTTAAGGGGGGAATTCGTTTCGCACCCGCACCCCCCCCTTTAACACCGGTTCCAGCCACGAACCGGTGTTAAAGGGGGGGTGTGCGCGCGCGCCCCCCCTTTAACACCGGTTCGTGGCTGGAACCGGTGTTAAAGGGGGGGCATTTATTTCATGCATTTATTTAAAGGGGTGCGGGCATTTATAATTCAAAAAATAGGATATGAATTTTATTCATTTCAACTCAGAAAAATATGAATAATATATCATAATTTTCAGAAAAATAATATCTATCCATTCATGTAAAAACATTTTATATTTACTTTAGATGAAAATTTCCAAAATGATTAAAACACTTACATATAAATTTTGATTATTCAATTCAAACAAAAATAAATTGTCAAATCCTAAAACTTTGAACATAAGAAATATTAAGCATCTAAAAAGGAATCTAACCCTATTTTATTAGAGCAAATCATATTTTATTTTTGTATCAACATTTTTGAATTGATTGGATATTTAAATGCCGCATCTTTTGTATACACTTGAATCTGAGCATCGTATCATTTTGTGAAGGAGGTAGAACTGGAACTAAAATACAAAATGCAACTAATAGTAAGTTACATAAAGCACGACTGAAAATAAAGATACATAAAAGAACTGAAAATTAAGATACATGGCCAGATTAAGTAACAATCGGCCGAACTTGTTTCGGAATGTTGGAGTGATTCAGTCATGCTCCTTCCTACACCTGTAATACTCGCCACTATAGTCGTCGTACTCGCCGCCGCCGTCATCGCTGTCGTCGTCGGGGTCGCCGTAATTGAACCTTGAAGGCTGAGTACGCGTGGGCTGGACTTGAGGGTAGCGCAGACGGGGGTTAGAGTCGGCGGCAGTGTCATAGGCCATGACGCTCTGGAGAGTCCGACCGCGCCACCATAGCCGACGGCCGGCCTCGTTGAAGTTCGGAGGATGTGGGTCGTCCTCCTCGTGCCTGGAGAGCGCCCTCTCACGCCGATCCACGAAGAAGGCTTCCCAAGTAGGGAAATAGTCGGGATGCCATCTAGGATTCCTTCGCTGCTCCGGCGTGAGCTCGAAGTAGTAGTGGTTCGTGATGGCCATCCGGCGCGCCACACCTAGAGGGACAGGAGGAACCGGCACGCCTCCGGCGCTCAGCATCCAGCCGACGGGGACACAGTAGCCCGGCGGGCAGGGGTAGTTCGAGGCGCAAAGCGCCTCCGCCTCCCTGGGGGTTAGTGCTACGGTGGAAGCCATGGGAAAGAGTGATGAGGTTGCAGATATGAGTCTAGAGATGTGCAATGACAATGGAGGCCAACCCTACATATATATATAGTGAAGAACTGGCGGGAAGAACTGGCGGGAAAAAATGGCGGGAAGAAAAATGGCGGGAAGAAAAATGGCGGGAAAAATGGCTTGAAAAAATGGCGGGAAGAAAAATGGCGGGAAAAAATGGCTGGAAGAAAAATGGAGGGAAGAAATAGAAGGAAGAAAAATGGCTCATTTAATACATATACTGTTAACGGAAGAAATATGACATTGATTTCCATGTTGAGATACATATGTGTGCCAAAAATGGCTCCATTAATACATATAGTCAATCTTATTATCGCGTCGGCCGTAACCATGGAGTATCAACGCCGTTTAACAGCATGGTTGGGTCAGTTTTCACTCTGAAGGGTGGAATTTCATCAAACTTATTATAATCTTCTGACATGTCTGTCTTGTCCTCCACTCCCACGATGTTTCTTTTCCCTGGAAGAACTATGTGACGCTTTGGCTCATCGTGTGATGTATCTGTTTGCTTATTTTTTCTTTTTTTTCGGTTTGGTAGACATGTCCTTCAGATAGAAAACCTGAGCCACATCATTGGCTAAGACGAATGGTTCGTCTAAGTTCTTGTCTACCTTCATAAGATTGTTGAGATCCACCGTTGTCATTCCTACTTCTTGTCTACCTCAACCCCCCCTCCTGTTAGCTTGACCCATTTGCATCGAAACAAGGGGACCTTAAAATTAGGTCCATAGTCAAGTTCCCATATCTCCTCTGTGAACCCATAATGCGTGTTCTTTTGCCCATTGTCTTCTGCTGCATCGAAGCGGACACCACTATTTTGGTTGGTGCTCTTTTTATCTTGGCCTATCGTGTAAAATGTATTCCCATTTATCTCGTACCCTTGGAAAGTACATACAGTCGAAGATGGTGTCCTGGCCAACAAGTACAGCTGATCCCCAACAGTGGTGTTATTCGTGAGAAGTCTTTGCAGCCAGCCGCCAAAACTCGCCATGTGTTCACTTATAATCCATTCATCAGACTGCCCCGGGTGCATGAGGCGTATTAAATTCTTGTGTTCATTGATATACGGGGCAACCAAGATAGATCTTTGTAAAACCGTGTAGTGTGCTTGATTGAGAGAATGCCCGTCCCTACATATCATTGCTTTACATCCTAGGGTGCCTTTTCCACGCAGTCTCCCCTCATGTCGTGATTCTGGAACACCAATCGCCTTAAGGTCAGGAATAAAATCAACACAGAACTCAATGACCTCCTCTGTTACATATCCCTTGGAGATGCTTCCTTCTAGCCTAGCACGGTTATGAACATATTTTTTTAAGACTGCCATGTTGAAGGAAATATGCCCTAGAGGCAATCATAGAGATGATTGTATTTCATGTGTATCCATGAGTTATTATAATGTTCCTTGAATATCCATATACCAGGCAACTTGTATTGATTGGCAATTATGTGAATTGTTTGTGAAACTCTTTACTTGTATGGTTATCTAATATTTGTCCCTAGTCGGAGTTCATGCGAGGACACACGTGAATATTAGACTAGCACATCGATTGGTTGATGACTATGTTTCACAAGTCATTGACATGGAGATGTCAAACCAATGATGTGGACACATGTTATGAACATGGGTTTGGACTGACCCAACATGAGACTAGCAATAATACTTGCAGCTCTCTCTACACATCGTGTACGTTTTGTCCTTAGACCTGAGATTGTCGCATGTACTTGAGATGTGGATCGACCTACTTTGGGGCTATCAAACACTACTCCGTAACTGGGTAGTTATAAAGGTAGCTTTCGGGTTTGTCCTGATACATGCTGCAAGGCATCGGTCAATCAAGATGGGATTTGCCCCTCTCTACTTGAGAGAGATATCTCTGGGCCCCTCGAGTGATCGGATCCAGAAATGCATGGCCGTGCTACATATGGTTAAGAGTTAACCTAGTAAAGGGATTCCGAATCACAGTATCGAGAAAGAGAGGTCAGCTTGGAGCTAGACCAAATATCGTGAGGCAAAGGGAAAGACATGTACTCAACCTTGTGATGGTTCGTCCGAATGATCTTTATATGCGTTTAGGAGTTGGCACGTCTTGCTAGAGGCCGCTACCAACTATTGACGGAGTAAGTGTACTCGCGTCATGTCTATACGTGTATGAACCTATAGGGTCACACACTTTAGGGGCTGGAAGCCTAATAAGGATTGGATCCGAATTAGACCAGGCTTAGGCTGCTAATGGGCTGCTAATGTAGAAGCCCACCAGGGATGCCTATATAAGAGAGAGTGAGGCGAGCTGAAAAGTAGAGAGCATTCCACCCAGCCGCCACTCCTCTTCCGCCTGTGTTGCACGCGCAGACCTAGCAGTCTGGCGTGTGACGGCTTCCACTCCGGACGTGTGGATACCTCGGAGGTGCTGCATCTGTAGCACTTGGACGAGCCGAGCAAAGGGGAGCTGCTCGTGGGACAAGGACGAGGAGGAGACGTAGAACATCTACACTGCCGCAACGTGCTTCATCGAGTTCCGCAACTACGCGTCTAGCGGTAATCCCGTGATCTATGACAATAGTATTCCTGGTTGACGCGGTAGCAATTTTTGATTTTACGCTAGTGTAGCCTACCCGTCTCCCTTCACATGTACCTCTCAAAGGGGAACATATTGTGTAGAAATACAGGACCGAGAATGGCAATCTCTTCTACTAGGTGAACCAGGAGATGCGTCATAATATTGAAGAAGGATGGTGGGAACACCAACTCAAAGCTAACAAGACATTGGGCCACATCTGTCTGTAACCCTAGTAGGCTTTCTGGATCGATTACCTTCTGAGATATTGCATTGAGGAATGCACATAGCTTCACAATGGGTACTCGAACATTTTCAAGTAGAAGCCCCCTCAATGCAATCGGAAGCAATTGTGTCATAATCACGTGGCAGTCATGAGACTTCAGGTTTTGGAATTTTTTCTCTGCCATATTTATTATTCCCTTTATATTCTATGAGAAGCCAGACGGGACCTTGATACTGCTCAGGCATTCAAAAAAGATTTCCTTCTCTGCTTTGGTAAGAGCGTAGCTGGCAGGAGTTAAGTGGCATCGCTTACCCTTCTCGTTCTCAGGATGCATAGGCTCTTCAGGGTCTTTCAGACGTTGCTGGTCCTGCCGTGCTTCCGGTGTATCTTTTGTCTTCCCATACACTCCTAGGAAGCCTAGCAGGTTCACGCAAACATTCTTCGTCACGTGCATCACGTCGATTGAAGAGCGGACCTCTAAGACTTTCCAATAGGGTAGGTCCCAAAATATAGATTGCTTCTTCCACATGGGCGCGTGTCCGGCATCGTCATTCGGGACAGATAGACTGCCAGGACCTTTTCCAAAGATTACTTCTAGGTCATTGACCATACCAAATACCTCCTCACCGGTACGGAGGACAGGCTTCCTCCGGGGTTCTGCCAGACGTTTGAAATGCTTGCCTTTCTTTCTTACTGGATGCAGGTTCGGAAGAAATCGACGATACCCTAGGTACACAACCTTCTTACATTTATCCAAATATACACTTTTAGTCTCATCTAAACAGTGTGTGCATGCATTGTATCCCTTGTTTGTCTGCCCTAAAATGTTACTAAGAGCAGGCCAATCATTGATGGTTACGAAAAGCAATGCTCGTAGGTCAAATGGCTCCCCTTTGTGCTCATCCCACATACGTACACCTGGTTTGGCCCACAGCTGTAAAAGTTCTTCAACTAATGGCCTTAGGTACACATCAATGTCGTTGCCGGGTTGCCTCGGGCCTTGGATGAGCACTGGCATCATAATGAACTTCCTCTTCATACACAACCAAGGAGGAAGGTTATAGATACATAGAGTCACAGGCCAGGTGCTGTGACTGCAGCTCTGTTCACCAAAAGGATTCATGCCATCTGTACTTAGACCAAACCTTAAGTTCCTTGCGTCACGTGCGAAGTCTGGGTACTCTCGCTCGACTTTTCTCCACTGTGACCCATCAGTGGGGTGTCTCAACATCGCGTCTTTCTTACGGTCTTCCATGTGCCATCGCAACAACTTGGCATGCTCTTTATTTCTGAAGAGACGTTTTAACCGTGGTATTATAAGAGCATACCACATAAGCTTGGCAGGAACCTTCTTCCTAGGGGCCTCGCCCTCAACATCGCCAGGATCGTCTCGTCTGATCTTATACCACAGTGCAGTGCATACCGGACATGCATCCAAATTCTCGTACTTCTCACCGCGGTAGAGGATGCAGTCATTAATGCAGGCATGTATCTTCTGCACGTCTAATCCTAGAGGGTAGATAACCTTCTTTGCTTGGTATGTACTGTCGGGCAACTCATTATTTCTTGGAAGAAGATTCTTCATTTTTACCAACAACTTTGAAAATGCGCTGTCAGTCACACCGTTCTCTGCCTTCCATTGCAGCAAATCCAGTGTGGTACCTAGCTTTTTGTGGCCATCTTCGCAAGTTGGGTACAACAATGTTTTGTGATCCTTTAACATCTGCTCCAGCTTCTCCTTCTCCTTTTCAGTTTCACATTCTTCCTTTGCATCAGTAATGGCCCGACCAAGATCGTCATCAGCGGGCCCATCTGCTGCCTCTTGATCTTCATTATCTACCGCCGTTGCAGTATCATCATATTCAGGATACATATTATGATAGTTGTCATCATCCTCTTCTTCTTCATTGTCTTCCATCACAACCCCTTTTTCTCCATGCTTGGTCCAACAATTATAGCTAGGCATGAAACCGGATCGAAGCAGGTGGGCGTGAATCGCACGGGTATTTGAGTAGTCTTTCTTGTTCTGACAGTGAACACACGGACAGCACATAAAACCATTGTGACCACGGTTTGCATTAGCCACAACGATGAAATTTTGGAGGCCCGTAATGTACTCGGGAGTGCGGCGGTCACCGTACATCCATTGCCGGTTCATCTGCATTAATATATAGTATATATCAAAAAATAATTGGGGGATGACCATTTATATATATACTACATCAATGACACATGAAAGGATAGTTGCCGACCTCGACCGAGAAGGAAAGAGCAACGAGAAAACTTATTTTGAGCTCTCGGGCATTTCACCGAACACCTCTTGTGCATACGAAAAAAACACAAACTAGCACACTTCACACCCTCTTGCTAGGCTCCAAAATGAGATAGTGAAAAAATGGAAGAGTGGGGTGTGGGCTGCGGTGTCTTATATAGCCCCCCCTCCCCCTTTAACACCGGTTCAAGCCACGAACCGGTGTTAAAGGGGGGGCTGCGCGGGCCACTGGTGCAGGGGCCTTTAACACCGGTGTTAAAGGGGGGGCTCCTTTTTGCTGAACGGGCCACGCTGGTACAGGCCCCGGTTCCTAGAAGAACCGGTGTTAAAGCCCATTTCCAGGCTCAACCAAAGGCCTCGTTTCCACTAGTGGGGAGAGAAATGGTGGTTTGTGTTTTTCCCCTTGATGTTCGTGGTGCACAATACAATGTACTTATTACTAGCTTTTAACAAAAAAAAATAGAGATGTTGCAGATTTCGATTCAAATTTGGTTGTACATACTAGACACGTATATGTAGTTGTATGACTTGTTTCTGAATTTGTAGAGAACTAATGAAGCGAGAGCTCGAAAATTTTAAATTTTGATCTGACTGGAGCTTGGGAGAAAGCAGTTTCGTAGTATTTGCAAAGTCTCTTCCAGAAGGATTTTCAGGTCAGTCTCTTCTGAAATTGCCAAAAGGTAACGTCAACAAGTTCCACATGCATGAAATAGAGTGAGAGGTGATAGTGGACGGATGGCAACAGCTAACAGCATTCACATGAGAAATAATAAGAGTGTACGAATTGGAACAGCTAACAGCAACAAGTTTTATGTGGGTATGAGAGAGAGTGATAAGAGTGTACGATTGGAACAGCTAGCAGCAACAAGTTGTGTGTGTGTGCGATAGAGACAGAAGGAGAGAGAGAGCAACACTTAACAAACTCCATGAAGGTGAGAGCAAAACAGGGAGAGGGAGCGAGCTAGAAAAAAAAAACATCAAAATACATTTAACTCCTGAAGCTGATATGTGCCTATATATAGTGCTGCGACCTATCCGAGAGCCAACCATCGTGTCTCCTATTCTCGCACTCACAGTAGCGTTTTCCTCTCCGCGGCTGCCTGTGCCGCCACCACTCCATTGAATATGCCCAACGAAGCTGCCCAGATATACTAGGAGAATACCCTTCCGGATATTACCATCCCGAGTGCCTCTACGACAGCCTCAAGCGATGTCTGCGCAGTCAAGCACGGTGTTTTGGATATCCGTAGCCTCGTTTGAGACCGGCGAGATGTTAAATTTGGCTATTGTGTTTCGGAAATTGCCGAGGAAGAATTTGCAAAGAAATTACCTTTTGGCAATTTCAGAAAGACTATAGCCCAATTTAACATCTCACGGACCTGAAATGAGGCTATGGATATCCACAACACCCTACTTGATCTGCGCGATCATGACAAGAACAGAGGGATCTGTTGAGGAGCTCACAGCCAGTACGTACTTCGTGCTCCGTGATCTCCATTGCCACCCGCAGTTTAAATTCCACCCTAGGTCCACTTTCCTACTGGTGCTTACATGTACTAGTATTTATTTTCATATAAGTTGGGCTTGTATTCAACCCAGGCTAGTGGCCGCTGCTGGATCGGCAAACATGTGTGTTTTCCTGGGTTGGGATTGTACCTAATCCACACGAGTGGCTGTTGCTGGATTCGGCAACTATGGAATGGAAGTATTAATGCAGTATCATGATTTGTACTATACGTTTTCTTACTTCCTACGCCGTTGAGTAGCTTGTTCACGTGGTAACCACAATAATTGGATGTATTTTTGAGTATTCGAAGCTTAGCTCGACGAGAGATCACACACCTCAGTTTTCATCTTGTTTCGGCATCTCTTCGAATTGTGTGCGTTTCCAAGACAAACCAAAGTGTAGACCACCCCACAAACAAAATTCCTTCCGCTAGCTAGGCCAAACCCTTAAATGAACATCGATGTGTGAGTGTGACATCTAATAAGTGGAGAAGAAATATGTTGTGGTGCAATTCCATATACTTGACAAAAACACGAATGCATAGTGGAATACATCAATCTTTCTCCATTACTGCTGCTCCTCGGGTCTCCGGCCAGGTCCCTAGCCTCCACCCTGAATTCGCCCTCAAATCGAGGTAGAAGATATCTTAAGAAGCGAAGGGATCGGCATGCGACCAGCTGGATTCAGGCGCCATTAGGGCCGGTGTTCTTCATGATGGGCCGTGCGGCAACAGTTGGTGAGTCGATCATCGAGAAGAAGGTTATCATTAAATTTAAGGCTAGTCGCAATGTCGGTGTTGTTGTGACGGGTTCTCATATTTTTGCTCCATCGTACATGTAACATAATGCATGTGAATACTATCGTTGATATGGAGTTGTGAACAAAGACACACTTTTAACCAGCGTTTTTCTATGTCAACCCCATAACATGCAACCGGTACCGCAGCCGCCAGAGGCTTCCCCAAGAGCACCCAAAACCCATCTAGGCTTCTTTCCCTCTCGCCGGTGATGTCGCCAGTCCGTTCCACCTCCGGTGGCCCTAGGGCCTTGGATGTGTGGCAGACCATGGCCTCTCGTCGGCGGGAGGTTTTCGTTTCTTGTTTAGTCTATTTTTCAGTGTCTTTTTCGAGATGTTGAGGCGACAGCTACATCTTGGAGTCAGAAAAAGTCATCCCTGCTCTATCCTTGCTTCGGGGGTGCTTCTATTACTGACGGAGGGCGCGTGGAGTCGTTTGTCCGGCGGATCTCCTAGGATTCGGTCCGTTGTCGTGTTCGTTCGTGTGTTTTCAGATCAGTTTCTTCCGATCTATGGTTGTCATCATTAGCGATGGTTGCTGCTATAGTGCACTAGTCCTGTGTGGCCTTAGCATGACGACTTTCCGTCTGTCTACTATAACAAGTTCTACTACGACAATCTTTGTCCAGCTCCGATGATGGAGGGGCGAAGACGGCGGCGCGCCTTCGGCTCGTGCTAGTGTTTGTAGTAGTCATTAGGTGGTCCAATGACCTATTTGTAATTTGTATTACTTTTGGTCCTCTATGTACTGTGGTTGATGATTATTAATGGAATCGGTGGAATTCTGCAAAAAAACATACATCCGGGTTTCTTAAACTATAGGGCACGTAATGACACTTCTATTTCACACTGCTCTTTATGTCTACATCTCTCTCTTTTTAAACTAAAGGCTTTACCGGCCTTTAATTTAATAAAGCCAAAAATGGACAATCGATACAAGTGTTAGGAATGATGCCTAGAGACTCATATTCCACCTTGTATTTATAACTCGGAATCTAGCTTAAATCTAGTTGTATATGTCACTGTAATTATTGCAGGTGTGAAACCATATACTTGTATCTCACTCTAGCCAGTTTTTCCTTAGTCGTTTGAGGTTAGGACGGAAACCCATTGCCGAGACTAATTTGTAAGTTGGAAGATGACATTGTTTCACATGTCATGTGCATGGAGATGCCATCCGACTTGCATTGGCTAATCGGAAGAGGTACGATAGTCGGATTGATCCAAAGGTTAGTAGGACGTGAGCACACCGTCATGAGGGGACTAACACAATGGAATGCTTAGACATGAGGGGATCGCACGATCCGAGTTGTGAAAGAGCCGGCTTTGATCTCATGTTTTGCTCGTAACTGGGGGTCATATGGATGTTTTTCGACCGACTCGAAAGCAAGTTGCATGACGTGGATCAGCCTAGATGGAATTTTCCCCTCCAACTCAGAGAGATATCCGCTGGGCCCTCTCGTGTGCGTGATATGATTCAAAAGCATGGCCATGCGCTACTCGATCAAGTGTTGATCAAGATAGTCCGACTTAGTGAAGACTGAGGGAATCAGTTATCACTACAACAAGGAGAGAGTTAAACTGGCACTGGGATGACGGAATCTCCCATGTGGTTTATCACCAATATTGTGAGGCATAGGGACTCGGATAGATCGTCACATTGACGGCACTTGCGTGTATCAGGAGTCAGCAAGTCTTGCTAGAGTCCGCTACCGATTATCAGTTCTATTCAGAAAGCCACTAAGCTACGACTCTGACTGAATGATTACTGAGTTGTGTCCGGCTTACCGTAAGCATGTGAGATCGCACACTTAAGAGAGTGGAACTAGGTGGATAAGATTCGACTATCACAAGCCAACAAGTTGGACTTGTTTGGATAGGGACACATGTGAATGGGTTAGACCCACTTTGACTAGGGTTAGGGTTTAGGACCAAGGGACACAAGTGTTGTGTGCCCTCACCTACTGTCCTACATAAAGGAAGGTGGGTGCAGCGGACAAGACAATCCAGTGCTGCTTCTTGAGGGTTTCGCTAGACTTGGCATTACCCATCTTCCTATCCTGTGGCGGCAAGACCGAGGATAGCACTTCACTTGCTGCTATTCCAGCTTGTACGTGTGTGACACAGCAGAGGCACTACACATGTGGTGCTCGTTGGAGGTGTTGGGCGGCGAAGTCGGAGGCAGAAGGAGGAGGAGCACCGGAACCGGCGACGAGGTGATCCTAGGATCGAGGAGTTTGCCAGAGCCGAATGAGACGAGGGGAACGTATGGCATCACCATGATGCACTTCCTCAGCTTCCACACCTGCGTGTCGAGAGGTACGACCTATTGCCTTTGACCTTGGCGAGATCTCTGGGCGGCTCGCCGGGTTCTAGCCAGAGCAGATTTTTTTTGTTTTCGGCATGGCTCTATGCGTTGCCTAACTATGTTATCGGAGCATCGGCTCTAGGTTTTTGGCCTAATTCTTGTGCATGATATGCGCTAGTGGAAAGATTGGATCTTTGTCGCTATTTTGTTTTTCTTTTTTATATGTTTTGATCTAGGGCAGTGGCCAAATCTAGTTTGTCTTGGCCAAGAAGTTGGTCAAAGCTGGTCTAGATCTGAGTGGGAGATCACGTGGCCGATGTCCACAATCAACCACTAAATTTTCTTTTCTTATTGGACAAGAATAGGACAATTGTACCTTGTCAAAAGTTACAGCTAAAATTTAGCTAGAGTAAGCCAGAAAGGTTTCGACTTGCAGTTCCATTTGCTTCTTTTTCCCTCATAGAAGGTCTAGTCAGATTAGCACGCCATTTGTTGTAACACTAAAATTTGGACAATTTTGGTTAGTGGGCTCATATTGTTGAGGCACTGCCAATTCTTAAAGTGTGAGAGATTGGGACTCTCTCTGCAGGGCACTTGGTAGCTAAACGAAGCTATCGCAATAGTTGTGGGCTTTGCGGTAAGGAGGGTTTGTCAGACAATCCAACAGGAATCGGATATAGATCTGATTGGCAAGGTGTCGCCTACTCGGAAGGTTCTCTAGCTAGCAGTGACGTAAAGGCTCACTAGTCAGATAAGTGACCGGGATTCTGAATCACTATTGACTGCCAGAGGGATATCAGTCTCAGTGGGAGTGTGCATGATTAAAGAGTTTAATCTGCCTTCTCTTGTTACAGATACATTATCTTAAGTATTTTGCAACTTTCGTTTATAGATGGCACCTACTAGCACTGTTCAGATTTCCAGCTTTGCTTTGCGTACTATCCTTGAGAAGGACAAGCCGAATGGAACCAACTTTACCAACTGATCTTGGACAATATGATTCTAGACAAGTCGGACAATGATGAGCCTACTGCTGTAAGAAACGCTTTTCGCCGGGTCTCAGGATGAGTCCAGGGAAGTCAGTTGTATCATGCTCACTCACATGGATCCAAAACTGCAGCAGTAGTTCGATAATGTTGAGGCCTACGATATGATCATTGACCTCGAGATAATGTTAGGACAGAGATATACACTGTCTCCAGAGCCTTGCTTGGTTGCAAGTTGAAGGATGGATATCCACTGAGACCGCACATGATCAAGATGGTCGGATCTGTGCACTCCTTAGATCGTCTGGGTTTTCCTTTGAGTGAGGAGTTCGCTACCGACATTTTCCTGAATTCTCTTCCTAGTGCCTATGGTCCGTTCATTTCGAACTACCGTATGCACGGCATGGATAATAAACTGGCAGAACTTTAAGGGATGCACAAGACATCAGAAGTAGACAACAAGAGAGGCGGCACCAATCAAGTGTTGATGGTGTAGAATGCTTCAAAGATCAAAAAGAAGTCTTGGTCTAAGAAAGCCAAGCCAAAGGGAGATGGCATGCTGGATTCAAGTCCCAGTGCCGGCTCAGTGACTGGCAAGCCATCAAAATCTCCGGGAATAGTATGCTTTTACTGTAAAGGAGAGGGTCACTGGAAGAGGAACTGCGACAAGTACAAAGTGGATAAAGCCATGAGTGGAAGTATGACTTCCGACTCAGGTATACTTGTTGTGAATGTTATAGAAATTTATCTTGTCGACACCCCTAGCAGCACCTGGGTATACGATACCGAATCGATTGTTCATGTGTGCAACTCGATGCAGGGATTGTTGGGTTCGTAGCATAGAAAACAAAAAAATTCCTACGGTGGGAACTATACGCCAAGATCTATCTACTAGATACAAGCAACGGGTGGATATACATCCATAGAGAACTTACCCTCGAAGAAAACAAAGCTTTGTTAACGAGTTGCAACTCGTGGATGATGTAGTCGTACACTTGCCGATCTCAAGATCGTGATGAAGTCCAGCAGGTCCGGCTCCAGCACGTCCATCAGATCCAGCTCCAGCAAGTCCAAGACCACCAAGTCCAGCACCACAAAGCAGTTGTGCATCCGTGATCGCACACACGTCCGGTACCCCGACAACCTCCGTCCCTCGCTCCAGCAAAGCAGCGGAAGCAGCAACTCCTTTTCAGATAAAGCCACCGGGAACATGTATCTCGCTAATCTGAGACCATGGGGGAAAAATACTAGAGGGGGAGAGAGATCCTTCACGAGGAGGTGTGAGTGTGAAGGTGTGAGAGGGGGGCCTTTTATAGGAGGGGAGGGTACCCCTCCCCATGGCCGGCGCCCCAAGGGGTGACCCCTCACCTCCTCATTCATGTGGTGGTAACTCCCTCCATATAAATTTGCCCCTTCACATTCTCTTTTAAAGTCTCCACTTTAAATGCATTAAATTTCTCCAAATTTAATGCACTCTCATTTAATAAAACTCTTTTATTGATTTTATTCAGAATTTTGTTAATTACTTTAATTAAAAAACATTCACATAAAACCCTTGCAACATTTCAATATTACATGCAGAGCCAATTTCAGCAATTTCACCCGAAATAGTTTTGGTGCACTAGTAGAAAAAGAGCCTTTCGTCCATCCCTTTAGTCCCGGTTGTGGTTGTACCCGGGACTAATACTCACATTAGTCCTGGTTCCAACAGAACAACCTTTAGTCCCGGGTCAAACGGGACCTTTAGTCCCGGTTGGAGACACCAACCGGGACTAAAGGGGTTGCGGCAGGCTGTGACCGGTGCCGACCCCTTTAGTCCCGGTTCGTATCACCAACCGGGACTAAAGGGGAAGGCCTTTAGTCTCGATTCGTATTACCAACCGGGACTAAAGAAAATAGGCAAAAAAAATCAAATGGCCATAACTTTTGCATACGATATTAGAAAAATACGTACAACCTATCAAAACATGCAGAAAAAATTTCCTCTTCGATTTCAACAGCCTTAGACCGTTTTGGATTCTTTTAGATTCCCAAAATTTGAAAAGAAAAAAAAGTTATTTCAAAAATTAATTTTTTTTAATAATAATGGATATATTATTTCAAAAATTTTAAAATAGTTATTCGTAATTTCGAAAAAAAGTTATGTCATATTTGAAAAAAAGTTATTCATAATAATGGAAAAAAGTTATTTCAAATTTTTTTAATAATAATAATTTTTATGTCATATTTGAATTCCTCACATTTTTCTGATAATAATGGATATATTATTTGTCAAATTTCGATTTACAGATTTGAAGATATTATTTATGTCATATTAAATGAATAAATGGCAAAAAATGAATAAAATATTAATTTCGAATTTTTCATTGGACTAAAATATTACTATTACTTATTTATTGTTGTTTACTTAAATAGTTATTCGTAATTTCGAAAAAATAAAGACGGTTGACATATTGATATGAGCTAATAGGATTGAATACTAGTCTTAACAACAAGGTATAAGAGTCCTTCATGCGAGGTGGGAGAGATGGAATGGGAAAGTTAAGCGTGCTGCGGGTGGAGTAGTGCTTGGATGGGTGACCGATTGGGAAGTTTAACTATAAGTGTAATTTGACCTAAGATTAAATATAGTTAGTGTGAAAAATGAGAGATATGAGAGATAAGCGAGTCAGATAATTCAAATGTTCAAAAAAATTTGAAAAAAAATAAAAAAAATTAATTTTTTTTTACAAACCGGGACTAAAGGTCTCGCACGCTCGATACTGTCCCGCGAGGGCCTTTTGTCCCGGTTACCAGGACCGGGACTAAAGCCTCTTACGGGCCGGGACTGGAGGCCCTTTTTCCACTAGTGGTGTCTATTGAAATAATTCCAGCGCTTTCTTAAATCTTTATCTGAAACATATTTGCTCCAAATGGTGTTGGTATCCCTTAAGTCTGTCACCCTACGGTTCCCGAATAATGCAGAGATGATCGAGACACCTCTCAGATCAATAATCAAAAGCGGGACCTAGAGATCCATACTGACTCCTACACATTCAATGATGACTTCTGTGATCGTGAGAACCTTTAATTCTAGTAACTAAATCCCTTTGTCTCACGATATATTACATGTCCGAGATTCGTTCATTGGCATCCAAATACCTAGTTTGATCTCGTTACCGACATGCACTCTTTTCTCGTTCCCATGATATAACATTCTAGTGATCTCATCACTTGCTTGCAAGCTATCTTAATGTGATATCACCGAGAGGGCCCAGAGTATATATATCCGTCATCAGGATGGATAAATCCCACTCTTGATCCATGAGTCTCAACATAACACCTTCGTAGCACTGAACCCACCTTTATAGTCACCCTGTTACGGTGTGACGTTTGATGTTATCAAGATACTCTTCCGGTATTAGCAATTAACATGATCTCATGGTCTAAGGACTAATATTACTTGATGTTATAGCAATATAAACATAATGACTTTGATCGTAATGCTATATTTTGGATGAATGTTCATCACATCATTCCACCAATGTTATGACCTCGTTATTAACAACATCCAATGTCCATGATCAGGAAACCTTGATCATATTGTTAATCAACGAGCTAGTTTATATGAGAGGCATTACTAGGAACTTTGTATTTTGTTTATTAAACACACATGTATTAACGTTTCCTATTAATACAATTATAGGATGCAAAATAAACATTTATCATAAACATGGGATAAGATAATAACCACTTTATTATTGCCTCCCGGGCATATTCCCTTCAGTCTCCCTCTTGCACTAGAGTCAATAATATAGTTTGAAAAACTTTGCGTATTGAACACATATGGCTTTCTGGTGTTGCATACACGCGATTGCTAGTGGTTATCATAATCTCCATATCTGACAGTTTCAGGTCCGTGTGTATTTACATGTCTTTGCGTCTCTACGCATCAATCATTCTCAAATGAGATGGGATTGTATAAATTTGGTCCTTTGGTGAGACCTTTAGTTTGTTCGGGTTAAAATATGTTGATATTATTGTCATACAATATATCTTCATAGTATTAGCCCACTTTGAACCACACCTAGTTTGATAACAAACTACATAACACAAATTCCCTCCTTTGCTGCTATTATAGCAGTCATATAGTTAGCCTTTTGTTGTAGTATCCGTCACAATGTTTTAACTTTGGAACTTATCCAAATCCATCATGGAACATCCTTTCCATTACATTGTGCCACCCATAGTCTAATTTGAGATAAATTTAATTTGTATCTTGTGACAAAACTAGTATCAATGTAACACTTTACAATGAACTACCTTCAACTATTTGTCACTTATACATGATATATTCTTCCAAAGCTCATAAAAATATCTTTAGTATTGTCCAATGATCATCTTATGAATCATTCTGGTATGTGTTCATAACATTTAGAGCATAGGACATTTTGGATATATACATACCATGGTATAATCGATCAAAATCTTCATGTGAATTTACTCACCAAGTGTTGAAACACTTGAATCTTGATACAATCCTTTGCATGCAGCAAGAACCTTTCTTGTTGTTTCCATATTGAACCCTTTCAATATCTCATATATATATATATATATATATATATATATGTGTCTGGCACAACCATATTAGCGCCTCAATCTATCCATATTGATATTGATGCCAAATATTCCGGTTTTGCCCAAGTCTTTCATCGAAATCTTATTTTAATGAAATTCTTAACTTGTGTCAATACAAGATACATCATTTCCAATCAACAATATGTCGTCTACATAATGAATTAGAAATATGTCTCAGCGCTCCCACTTAATTTCTTGCAAATGCAAGCATCTTCATCATCTTCGATGAATTTAAACTATTTTAACAGTTTTATCATGGTGAAGATTCCAACTCCGCTATGCTTACTTCAACTATTGAAGTTTGCATGCCCTTTTAGAATCCTTTGAATTAACAAAACACTTCGGACCGTGTCATGTACACGTTCTAGGTAACCATTTTATTAGAAGAACCTTGTTTTGTTTATTCAACTACCATATACCAAATTATATATAGTGGTTGCTGCATTAATCCAACAAGACTAAATATCGCTATGAAAGATCAAATCTTCTCATAGTCAACTCCTTGAACATTGTCGTAAACTTCTTTCCGACATGTCTACTATTTCATAGATGTTAAACATCCATGTCTATTTCTTTATAGATCCAAACACGACCGATAGGCTTCACGCCTTCCCGGAGGGTCTTCCATGTTCAGAAACTTGATTTATCGTGTATGGATACTATCACGGATTCTATGAATTATAGTCATTTTATGAAGTCAGGGCCCATCATCGCTTCGTTGCATGTAGTCGGTTCATCATTATCAAAACAATAACGACTTGCTTATCATGTCACACTATTTGATCCGTACCGACCCACACGGTTCAATATGAACTCTAATCTCTGAGATTACAACCTTTGTAATCACAGGATCCATGAGCATTGTGGCCACCATCGGGACACTTTCCGGCGCTGCGCTACTTAGCACATATAGCTAAGGTTCAACAACCTTATCAAAGTTCTATTGTCCCCCCACTTAACTTTTCGCGAAAAAATCCTTCTCAAGAAACTTGATGTTCCAAGTAACAAACCCTTTTGTCCTCGGTGTTATGGAGAAATTCCCAACAAATTCTTTGGGATAACCTACAAAGACATGCTTATCCGACTTTGGTTGTAAACATTTTACTTATGCATAGCATACCAAAATTTAAGAAAAGACAATTCGGGTTTTATCCCAAACCATAACTAATGTGGTGTCATTTCAACGGATCACGATGGTGCTCTTTTCAGTGTAAAAGCGATAGTCTCTAAAGCTTCAATCCTTAAAATATAATGGCAGTTTTATAAATGACATCTTTGATCTTACCATGTCAAACATGGTTTAATTTCATCTCTCGAATATGCCATGGAACAATTCCTCAAATATTAGGTGTTTTGCTAAACATGTAACTCAAATATCTTCCTTTATGATCAAATCATAAACTCTTTTATTTTCTTGTTACAATGATTTTCCACTTCATCTTGAAAGTTTTTGAACAATTTTCAAAATGTTTCATACTTCTTCCTTATTAAGTAAATATATAAATATATTCACTCAAATTTCTGGAGAAAGCATATGAAGCAAAAAGATCCATCGCATATGGCTACACATAATGGACTATGCACATCAGCATGTACAATTTCCAATAAGCTAGTCATCTGTTCCTCTTTGGCCTATGAACGGAGTTTCAATTATCTCGAGGAAAGTCTCACAAGCTTCATTGATCAAAATCAAAGACTCCAAAAATCCATCAACATGGAGTTTCTTCATGTTTTCTTTCCAATATAATTTAAACAGCGATGTCACTTCATAAGTGATCTTTCAATCATTTGTCTTGCGACATTTTAGCAATAGTGTTTATGGATGTGATTTCTCCCACTAGACTTGTAAAAGTTCATCCATCCTTTATGGAATATGGTAATTTATTTTAACAACCATTCTACTCATAATACCGGAACAAAATAATAATTATTAAAACAAATCTTGAAGGCTAGGTTTGACGACAATGAAAAACACAATAACACTTTATTTGTTTTCGATGAACATCATCACTTATTCTCTTGCTAGTTACTTAGGCCATTGCAGTTCATGAATTGCATTGTCCTGTATGACACTTCATACCAACCAATTCGGTATCCAATACCTAAGAACCACATTGTTTAACAAGCAAGGAATACAACCATAACATGTATATCTTCTATATACCTAAGCTGGACATTTTCAACTTATTCTTTTCTGTCAAATATTTTATAGATTTTCTTTCAGCGATTCCTTTTCCTTTTAAAAGAATTTATCAACATCAATAGTGGTTTCATTCACATGACACATAGTACAAAGTGTATATAGTCAAATACTGGACTTGCACTTTGAAGTGGATCACCATCATCAAATGTTTGGTATTCTTTCAAAGGTCCATTCTTTAGTAATCTATTAGTGTAGTAAACATTTTACTTACATATTCTATTCATCCTTATCATGACAACTTTCATGATCAAGCTACTATAGCCTGTAAGGAAGAATCGCGAGTATAATGTTAGTTCCCAAAAAACCTTTTTGGGAGATCCGGATGCCTAGCATCTCCATCCTTCACAAATTCTCATAATATGAGAACATGTATTTTGCTAAATTATACTCTATCATAATGCAACCAAAAACATTGTTTTAGATATCACAATATCTTTCACACATGATGGTTTCTGAAACAATTTTCAGCTCCTATATAATCTTGATATTAAAACAACTTTTGAATATCAATAATCATGGAGGCAAACATGATAATTTAGATACTAACATTGGAATTCTTACTCTTGATTTAATACTACTTATTAAACTTCATGGAGTAAATAGAGTTTGCTGAAAGTTTACAATAGGACTTATAAACTTTAAATTGACATTCAAAACAATACGATACCAGTTCGTAAAGTAAATATCCAGAATTCTGTAGTTCTATTATCTCAATTAAAACTAAGCATAAGGTATTGAACAGACGCCAATGACTACAACAAATTATTCAAATTCACTTCGATTTAGTTTATGACAATTGAGTTCGACTAATCCAAATCAGAAATGAACTCCCACTCAAAAACGACATCCCTTGTGCCTTTTTGGTGATTACATGAACCAAATCCACTACACCAAGTCCAATCATCACGTGAGTCGGTGTATCTTCAAAGGCGAGCATCAATATGGCTATTATATCAACTATATGACTCATGCTTAACCTTTCGGTCCGTGTTCCGAGGCCATGTTTGTACATGCTAGGCTTGCGAAGTAAGAACCTTAGTACTCGTGTGTGTAAAACTATCTTACACCCGTTTGTATGAAAGCGTAGAGTCGAGTACACCCGATCATCACGTGATGTCTCGAAATACGATCCACGAAACGGTGCATACCTAAGGAAGAACACATTTTATCTTGATATTTGAATGAGGGATCATCTTACAATGCTACTAAAAGCACCAAACTAGCAATATAAGATGCAAACATCTAATGTGTAAAGTAAGATGATATGGTCCATGCATTTGATCACCATCATATGCATCGTGGTATGATCTCTATTATTCCTTTGTGTGTAAGGCCAAGGTATATGGAACTTACATGTTAGGTGTGTTGTAAGAGTATCTGTCATACATCTACGTACAACATTACCATATCATGACACTAGCCCAGCAACGATCTAAACTAGACGCCTCTAATTTATCCATTGGAAGTTTTACGTGGCTTAGGGCTTTTAGAGATACAACAGTTCTTACCTACGAACATGGAACCACAATGAGGATAACCAAGTTATTAGCAACTCATTGTAAATCAGATATTGACTATAGTAGAAGAGACAGACATCCGCCAGCCACTTATGCAAAACTAGTTGCATGTCAGTCGTGGAACCGGTCTCATGTATGATGACATGTAAGGTTGGTCCGGTCCGCTTCATCCCACTATGCCACCAGTATCCTAAATAAATGAAAGAAGCAATAACATGATCATCATCGCCCACATATAAACATATGTGTACTACCCGTGCAAAGCACCTACGCATAGATCAGGCTCTGATACCACTATTGGGTTCGCAGCATAGAAAACAAAAAATTTCCTACGGTGGGAACTATACACCAAGATCTATCTACTAGATACAAGCAACGGGTTGATATACATCCATAGAGAACTTACCCTCGAAGACAACAAAGCTTTGTTAACGAGTTGGAACTCGTGGATGATGTAGTCATACACTTGCCGATCTCAAGATCGTGATGAAGTCCAGCAGGACCGGCTCCAGCACGTCCATCAGATCCAGCTCCAACAAATTCAGCACCACCAAGTCCAGCACCGCAAAGCAGCGGTGCATCCGTGATCGCACACACGTCCGGTACCCCGACAACCTCCGTCCCTCGCTCCAGCAAAGCAATGGAAGCAACAACTCCTTTCCAGATAAAGCCACCGAGAACATGTATCTCGCTAATCCGAGACCATGGGGGGAAAATACTAGAGGGGGAGAGAGATCCTTTACGAGGAGGTGTGAGTGTGAAGGTGTGAAAGGGGGGCCTTTTATAGGAGGGCAGGATACCCCCTCCCCATGGCTGGCTCCCCAAGGGGTGACCCCTCACCTCCTCATTCATGTGGTGGTAACTCCCTCCACATAAATTTGTCCCTTCACATATTCTTTTAAAGTCTCCACTTTAAATGCATTAAATTTCTCCAAATTTAATGCTCTCTCATTTAATAAAACTCTTTTATTGATTTTATTCAGAATTTTGTTAATTACTTTAATTAACAAACATTCACATAAAACCCCTCGCAACATTTCAATATTACATGCAGAACCAATTTCAGCAATTTCACCCAAAACATTTTCGGTGTCTATTGAAATAATTCTAGCTCTTTCTTAAATCTTTATCTGAAACATATTTGCTCCTGGTGTCGGTATCCCTTAAGTGTGTCACCCTACGATTTGCGAATAATGCAGACATGATCGAGACCCCTCTCAGATCAATAATCAGAAGCGGGACCTGGAGATCCATACTGACTCCTACACATTCAACAATGACTTCTGTGATCGTGAGAACCTTTAACGCTAGTAACTAAATCCCTTTGTCTCGCGATATATTACATGTCCGAGATTCAGTCATTGGCATCCAAATACCTAGTTTGATCTCGTTACCGACATGTTCTCGTTCCCGTGATATAACATTCTAGTGATCTCATCACTTGCTTGCAAGCTATCTTAATGTGATATCACCGAGAGGGCCCAAAGTATATATATCCGTCATCAGGATGGACAAATCCCACTCTTGATCCATGAGTCTCAACATAACACCTTCGTAGCACTAAACCCACCTTTATAGTTACCCTATTACGGTGTGACGTTTGATGTTATCAAGATACTCTTCCGGTGTTAGCAATTAACATGATCTCATGGTCTAAGGACTAAGATTACTTCGTATGATGTTATAGCAATATAAACATAATGACTTTGATCGTAATGCTATACTTCAAATGAATGTTCATCACATCATTCCACCAATGTTGTGACCTCGTTATTAACAACATCCAATGTCCATGATCAGGAAACCTTGATCATCTTGTTAATCAACGAGCTAGTTTATATGAGAGGCATTACTAGGAACTTTGTATTTTGTTTATTAAACACACATGTATTAACGTTTCCTATTAATACAATTATAGCATGCAAAATAAACATTTATCATAAACATGGAATAAGATAATAACTATTTTATTATTGCCTCTCGGACATATTCCCTTCACGGATTGGTAAGGCATAGGAGCGTGGCAAGAGGGGAGATTGACATCAGAGTCGGAAACAAAACAAAATTTATTGTGTTAGCCTTAGGGACGATGCAACTCTAGTTACCTTTAGGATTTGTATTAGAACTAAATAAGTGTTATTACGTTTCCTTTACTAAGCCTAAACATCATTTCTCCTCTTGTTTGATGGAGCTGGGTTATGAATCGAATATTAAGAACACTGGTCGTTCCTTTTATTTAAATAATGTGTTTCATGGCTATGCATCTGTCTAAGCCAGACTTTTTATACTTGATCTTGAATATAAATCAGTCTATAACTTGGATGCTAAAATGTTGAAGCTGAATGTTCTTAGTTCTATTTTTCTATGGCATTGTAGCCCTAGTCATATCAGCTGGAAACGTATGCAGAAGCTCCACGGTGATGGCCTCCTATCAAAAGTGTGTTCAACTGCCGCATTCAAACTTGTTCCTAGATAGACTATGTGGCCAAATAAGAACACGGCCTAAGATGACAAATCTATTTTGTTAATGCATATAAGGTGTTCAGTAGAATGAAGTTTTATATAAATATTATATTATTCTCGTAATATTTTTAGATCTATAACATGAACTACAGTAAGTTAATACTCCCTCTAATCCATATTACTTGTCACTGAAATGGATGTATCTAGACATGTTTTAGTACTAGATACATCTATTTTATAGACAAGTAATATGGATCGGAGGGAGTATAGGAAACTCCTCTTCGCGTGTCATGGCCGCCTTGCCGAGTCCGTGGCCTATGTTACATGGTACGGGGATACAAATACAAGGATACGGAAAATATATGTATAAATGCACACAAAATCAGCACCAATAAACAATATTATAGAAAAAATAAAGTTGACATCACTGAAGTTAAGCTAGCATGGTCTCTTCATGTCCGGGTGACGACGACTTGGCAAGAGGAGACCAAGCGATCATGTTTTAACCATCCATTAGTCCATCCGATGGCTGCCGATCGAGTAGTAGCAGGCTGGTACAAATAGGAATTGCTGCTAATTGCCGCCGGCTGTGGCTTGGCCGGCATGCGTCGTACAGCGGCAATCCCCTGTTGGGCCGGCCCATTTCGCATACTGATGTACTTTCCTTTTTTTCGTTTTACTTTTTTTCTGTTTTTCTTTTTTTCTTCTCATTTTTCCTTTTTACTTAGTTTTTTCCTTTTCTAAAACAATATTCATTATTTTTTGGAAAAGGCACGTTTTTAATAATTGGTTTATGATTTTTAAATTTGGTTCATGTTTTTTATGAAATTGGTTCACGATTTTCCAAATTTGTTTCACGATTTCTAAAATTTGATTTATGGCTTTTATATTTGGTTCATTTTTTTTAAAATTGGTTCATGATGTTTGAAATTTTCTTCATGGTTTATGCAATTTGGTTCATGATTTTTGAAATTTGGTTTTTGGTTTTTAATTTTAGTTCATGATTTTTGAAATTTTGTTCATAGTTTGTGAAATTTGGCTCATGATTTTCAAAATTTTGTTCACGTGTATTCTAAAAAAAAACTGTTCAGTATTTTGTAAATTTGGTCGCAATTTAAGAAAAAATTTCAGAATTTAACAAATAAGGTTACCTTTTTAAAGAATTATTTAAAACGTTTAGATTTATAAACTAATAAACATAAAAGTAATAACAAATATAAAAGAAAAAATAGAAAACATACACGTATCATACAACGTACTGGAGCGTGCAAGAAAAATAAAGAGTCGAAACTAGCGTGGAACCTAATTGTGTGTGCGAGTCGGAACTTGGAACACGAACAAACGAGCGAAAATAGGCGAGCCCTAAGCGTCCCCCGGGGGATAAATCACCAGGATCTCTGGGGTCCTCTGCATACCACGTGTCCCTAAAATAGGACCAAATCCCGCTTTTGCTATAGAACTCCCAGTTTTTGCTACATGTAGTAAAAATTATTCGCCCATGAGACAAAAAAATAAAAAGACAGATCTTGCCGGAGACCTCGCCGGACACTTTGTAGCAAAAAATTTGTTCTAATGTAGCAAAACCGACTTCGCCGGAGACCTTGTAGCAAAAACTTTGCGCTTGTAGCAAAAACTTTGCGCTATTGTAGCAAAATCACTAAACGGTTGTAGCAAAAAATGTTCTACTGTAGCAAATCCAACTTTGCCGGAGACCTCGTCCGAGATCTCGTAGCAACACATTTATACTATTGTAGAAGCACCGTCGGCCTAATATAGCAAAACACGACGCCACTTTTAGCACCACCGCCGGCCGCATGTAGCACCGAACCCATGTTGCAAACCGACCATGTACGTACATAGCAAAGGCGGTGCCTTTAGGTAGCAACGCTCGGTGCCCTTGGGTAGCAAGGTCGGCGCGCGGCTGAGCAACTCCGCAGGAGCGAGGCCATGGCGGGTAGGCGGCCACGTCGTCCTCGACGCCGGCACACGCAGCACGAGCGGCCCACGCGCGGCGGGGCCAGCCATTGCGGGAAGGCGGTGGGTACCTGCTCCGGCGGCGCGGCCTAGTTTGGCGGCGGTGGGGGCAGCCTAGTCCGGCGGCAGCGACGGAGGCCTAATCCAGCGACATCGGTTGCTGGCTGCTCCGGTCGGCCAGATCCGACTGCGACGGCCTAATCTAGTTGTTGTGCGGTTGCGTACGTGTGTTGATCGTGCGGAAGAGCGCGTGGACACACCCGACTTACGCAGAGAGAGTGACTTGGGGATCGAACGGAACGATCCCCGGAAAACAGTATCCTTTTCTAAAATATAATGGGCCAGCCCATCTCTGGTTGGCTCCACGTGGCGCGGGTGCAAGCAAGCGGCATATAGCATCCCCGATACATAGGAAGCAGCTATGTGCCGCTTCAAGGCGACGCAAGGCACACGCGCCGCCTGAAGGCGTGAGGTAACTGGGCCAGGCCACTATGACATGATTTTCTTTTTATTAATTATTTTCTGTATTTTTATTTCAACTCTGAACATTCTCTATAATTATGATTTAAGAACTGTGAATGTTTTTAAATATTCGTGAAGATTATGTTTGACGAGGGTTTAACTCATCAATGCCTATTGTTATGGACTTGGGTTTTAAAGAAGGAGGGAGTGCTCGAGACATCTATCGGCTAGCAAACAAACACACAGGGGACAAAGATTTACCCAGGTTCAGGCCTCGTAGAGGTCCCTACTCCTGCTTGTCTGCTCGTGGAATTATCGAAGGAATCAAAAGTTACAATGGTGCGCAAATGCAATCTGGCAAGGGTTGTGGAAACTAGGGTTGCATGTGTCCTCCTCGCCGCCCCCTCCTAGCCTTTATATAGATAGGTTAGGTCTCGGGTAGCAGGTCGAGTCGGTTACAAGTTAGGGTTTTCCCCTTCAAACTTTCTATCTTTAACTTCTTCTTGTTCTTCAAGCAATCGAGAGTCCGTAGGTTACTCGAGTCCCTTGTTTGGGCCTTGGCGACACCGTGGGCCTGTACGTATTTGGACCGTATATACCAAGCTCGAGTACCTGTAGGGTATACCCATGTCAGTAGCCTCCGAGTGTCTAGTGGAATCACAATTCGACTGGGGACTTTTTAAAGTCTTCGAGTGCCCAAACGACTGCATTTCGACTGCTTTTATTTGTGTCATAGGGATTGTTGATATACGTGCCTGATATAACTGAAGTATCGGTATCCGTTAACCACCTTAGGGTGAAACAATGCAATCTACTCGAACTCGAGTCCCCGGACTCGAATCCGGAAAAGTGCTGGCGTAATTCGATTCAAGCCACGGAGGTCTTACAGGAGTCGAATTCCAGTTATATGGGTGTGAGCACTCGACGTGTCCGTCAAGGCATGTTCATCGTACCTGTAGGCATGGATACATTTCTGGTAGTGCGTAGCTAAATGCATTGCCAGGCCTTATTCAGGTCTTACCTTCACGTTGTAAGCACGGCATCCGAATTTTATCATCGCGGAGACGATTCGGGTGACCCAGGAGACGCAGTCTCTTTGTAAAGAAAATTATGAGGCGGTGTCGCCATGAACTTCGAGTGCGGATGTTATCAACACACAGTTTTCTGTATAAATAATCATAGGGTGCGTGACCAGCGCTCCCTATGGGAGTAGCCCCCGAGTGCCTGGTTGAGTCGGAGACTCATGCAGGGACTAAATAACTTTTGCGACTGCCGTCGTCTTTTGGTTGATTGTTTCAGTCGAATTTTTCCAGCGCTCCCTATGGGAGTAACCCATGTCCATAGTCGAATCGTATTTCGAATGGTTTGGGTTTGCTTCTGATTGTCCTTGTTCCTGCAAAAAGAAAATTAAATCGTAGGGTGCGCGGCCAGCGCTCTCTATGGGAGTAGCCCCCGAGTGCTTGGTGGAGTCGAAGACTCCAGCAAGGACTAAAGTAGTCGAAGTTTTTCGCTGCGTAGCTTTGATGACGTCAGTGTTGACGCTTGTATAACCTCAGTTGCCCGCGTGAGCGAGTTTGACGGGATGTGACGAGCAGTGGGTCCCACTTTCTGACTTTGATTTGACTGGGCGTGCGTAATCTTTATTTTAACTGCGCCTCCTCGATTTCCGTGCATAATGGGAGTAGTGGAGGGACGGTTCACGCTTCCCCTTCTCCACGTGTCCAACACGATGTGTGCCACGCATCCAATAGGGTTTTTCTGAGCCGTTGGATTGCATCTTCCAGGGGTTAAGTAGCGGCGCTACGGCGGTAATTTTTCCCATCTGTGCTCATTCTTCTTTGCTGTCATCGCCATTGCTGCTGCTCCTCTGCTTTTCTCTGTGCCCGTTTCCTCCACGACGCTGGACCAGCTCCGCTCGTTTCCGAGCTACTTTCTTCGTTCGCATCGCCGTCGTGCAATGAGGAAGAAGAAGGGAGGCGCCGCTGCTGATTCCGCGACCACTGTTACCGCGGCGAAGAAGAAGGGCGGCTCCGCCGCTGTGGGCATCAGCACCGCCGCCGGCGGGAATAAGAAGGTCGCGGGCACCGGCGTCACGAATGGTGCGTGGCGCCCTTCCATCATCAAGGCGTCTGATCTCCGTCTTATTCGCCAAGACGGAGTGTTGTCCGCTGCAGTCGCCGACACGCGCGTCCCTAGCGGTGAGACCATTCCTGCTCCTCCCGCTGGTTTTCGAGTGATGTTTCTAGCATTCATCATTCGCGGTCTCTCCTTGCCTCTTCACCCCTTTTTAGGGGTCTTCTTTGTTTCTATGGGCTCCAGCTCCATTAGCTATCCCCAAATTCGATCCTCCACATCTCTTGCTTCATCACACTTTGCGAGTGCTGGCTTGGAATCGAGCCACACTTCGGCCTTTTCAAGCACATCTTCAAATTGAAGCGCCAATCTGCATCTGGCTCTTTAGTTTATGATGTAGGTGGTTGCGGAATCCACGTCGACCCATCCGCCACCTACTTCGACATCAAGCTCACGAAGTCCGTCCAAGGGTGGAGGGATAAATGGTTCTACATTCGTGATCAGAAGTCCAATGGTGAGCACTTTGGACTCGCGCCCTTCGATCCCGCGACACCGTGCAGGAGGATGCGCTCCTGGAAGAACGTAGTTATGCCTGGCGAGCTCGCGGAGACAGATGTGCTGTATCAACGCGTCTGTGACCTCGAGAGTCGCATAGGCAAAGAGAAGGGAGGCTGCGCTCTCATCTGAACTTGGCTGCGTCGTCGTGTCTAGCCCCTACAAGCCAGAGTCCACCCCATGTTTCAACGGGTTGGCGCTGATGATGCCACTCGCGTGTCTGCCGATGGCATGTCCGCGAGTGAGGTGGACAAGAGGGTTCGACTTGTCACGAAGTACAACGGCAAGGATGTGCTTCCTAGTGAGCCAGTTGTTCCTCCCTTTGATGCTTCGAATCCTCCTCCCGAGGTATAGTTGTGCTACGCAGTAGCTTATTTTGTCGATTGTTTTTCTGTTGCTTACTTGCTTTTTGCTGATTTTTGTTGTCTGTATGCAGGATTGGGCGGTGTCGCCTTGTATGCCCCCTCTCCCTGAGGGGATTATTCCTCGCGAAGCCTTGGAAGAGGATGAGTCTGAGTCGACTGTCCCTTCTGATTTGGAGGAGGAAGCCCCCGAGTCCGATAGTCCGGATACTCGCAAGCGTTCGAGCAGCGAGGATTCCGACGCGTTGTGTCCTTCGACTCCAGAAGGTACGGGCATTGGTGCGGATTTGCCAATTCCTGCCGTTCCTGTGAGGGCTGTGGCACCATCTTCTCGCAAGAAGATGCGATTGACCAAGGAGTCTTCGTCGGAGTCGGTGGAGGCCACATTTGACTTTGACAAGTTTGACTGGTAAGTTTTCTAGTTCATTTGTTCTTCTCTATTTTCTTCTTGTTGGCATGTCCCGGAGTTTGCCCTTTCTCAATGTGGGTTTTGTCTTGTATTCAAGAGGCGTCGTCATCTTCTGGCGACGTCGAATTTTTGAAGGAATCAGGAGTCGCGACCTCAAGGGCCAAGAAAGAGGTCGAGCGCACTTCTTCCCCTCCATTGGCGGCCCACTCCGGGCACAACTCTTCCAGTTCTCCTCGTGCAGGAGAGCATCGAATGGTTGCCCGGGTGACGGTACAACAGACATCTTCGGAGTCACTGGAGGACCATGTAAGTATAGCTTTTCTTCGTTTTAGTGTTGCAGTCGATGTTATCTGTTGCCTCTACTGATTCCTTGGTTGTGCTACAGCTCCTTGTGAAGGAAGCCGTGCACTTGGCAGAACAAGTGATGGCAATGGGCCGCTAGCATGCAATGGTGGAGACGCATCACCGCGTGGTTGAAAGTGAGTGTTCTACACTTATTCTTCTTCGTCTTCTCCTTTTGATATAGTCGACTGATAATCAACTTTTGCTTGTCGTGTAGCTGAACATAATGCCTTATTGCCTAACGCCGCCACCTTGGAGAAGACACTTGCCGCGGCTCTGAAGGGTCGCGACGAGGCAATCGTAGCGCGTGACGAGGCGCGGAAGCGTGAAGAGGATCTGCGTGCCTCCTTTGCGGCTAGGGAAAAGTTGTTCGAAGAACAACTGTTCTCAATCGCCAAGGCTCTCTCAGGTGCTTTTGCTTGTGGATATTATTGTCCTTCTCTGCTTCTAATGTTTTTGCTGGCGGCGCTGATGTTTTTGGTCCATGTGTGGGTTTATGTACAGATGCTGGCGATTTGAGCTTTGACCCGCAGGCCCTTCGTCGCGATGACGCTCTGGCAGGTGCGCTGGCTGTAGTCGAGGACCATAGCGCTGTCGTCCAGGATACACTTTCCAAGGCCAAGGGCGCCCTCAGTCGCCTCCGGGAGGAGTTGATGCCTAAGGCGGAGCTGATCGATAACATGGACGAGCTGGTGGAGTCACTCGCCAGGGGTGTGCCTTCCAGCTACAAGAACTCACTCCGCGCGGCTGGCGCGTCCATGTCACTCGCCATGTTGTAGGCCCACGGAGTCGAGATGGATCCTTCCGCGGTGTCGAAGGCGATGCTTGTTGGCGCGGACGGTCAGCAGGTAGTCTTCGCTCCTTTCGCGACTGCCTGTGGTAAATATGGGCATCACTTGATAAATACTATTGTGAAGTACTCCGAGGATCTCCAACGTGCCAAGAAGGCGGCGAAAGCTTCGGCCTTAGGGGCCGGCGGAAAGTCAGTGGCGTCTGATACTGCCACGGACTTGATGAAGCCCCCGAGGCCGTCGAAGTCGAAGAAGCCAGCTGCTCCTTAGTTAGTTTTGTAATAGTTGATTAGTTTATGTCCTTTTGTTTAAGAACATGCCTGCTGGCGATTGTATCTGCTGATACTTATGCTGGTCTTGAATGCATCTGACCCTTTTGTCTTTGTTTTGATTTGGTCGTCTTATTTGCTTCTATCTTGACTTGTGGTAGGGTACATCAAGTGATCCTATGAGGGGGGTCCAGGACTCGTCAACTCTTGATGATACCGTGGCACCGTCGCGCTCCAGGGTAGATGAGCTATCCTTGCTTTCGCGACTGCGTGATCGCGTGAAGCAGCTGGAGCGTGAGTTGCTCGTGCTCCGCGGTAACGCGGACATGTGGAAGTCGAAGGTGGAAAAGGCCGCCGCCCGAGAGCAATATCTGCTTGGCGAGGTGACGCAGCTGGGCGACCAATTCAAGTGTTAGTTTGCTTGTTCTCATATTTTCCTTGTAGTCACTCGCAGTGGTACGTTGTACTCATGCTGCTGGTGCTCCTTCGTGTAGTTGTTAGTGCGCGTCATCCGCAGGAGGAGAAGGATAGAATTGCTCTTCGCCTGCATGATCTCGCCCAGGAGCAACTAAAGAGAGTGGATACTTCTGGGTAGATCATGATCGTGCGACTGCGCTGGCAACCCTGCAGGATCGTGCATCGCGAGTGCTGCTCTTTCTGAAGAAGTCGCAGTCATGCTTGAAGAACATTTATCGGGCGATGTTCCCGCTAGATGATACTCCATCAAGCTTGCTGGCCCTTTTAGCCAAGTTTCAAGATATGTCCGCAGTTCGAGAATGCGTGAGGCAACAGTTGGTGGCCGGTGCGAAGGCCGCTTTGTCAATGGTGCGACTGCACAGGCCTGACGTGGATGTTGCGGCAATTGCGTCTGGGCCGCCTGCACCACCAGCAGGTTCTGCCTAGAATATGGTACCGCACTACCAGGCGGTGGACCGCCCAACAGAAGAGATCGTCGACTTTTTTGAGGAATAAACCAACGTTCTTCTGCTGTAGTAGTAGCCTTTTTGTATCCTGCACATAAGTGTACTTGTGTTGTAAAGTTTGTATAAGTCTTGGAAATGATTTATTGTCGTATGTGCATAAAGAGTTTTGTTAGCATGAAGTGCGTTGCACTATGCGAGTCCTTTTCGTTAGCCTAGCCATGTTTTATCTCAGTCCCTTGTCAACCTATCAGGTGTGTTGCAACTCGAGTGAGGTTGTGTTTTAAGGGTTTCGATTCATGTACCAGCTACTCAGGATATCGCGTTTTGGTTCGGAGAATGGATGTGTACAGGGTGGCGCAGCCCCTGAGTATATAAATTGAAAAAGTAAAGGAGAACACAGAGTTTTGGGGCACTTAGCTTTTATTTATTCGAAGGACAGTGCGAGGTACAATGTGTGGCTAAGTAGCCTTGGCTGAGTAGCCTTATTTGCAATGTAAAAGTAAAAACGACTAAGGGTAGAAGCGTCACAACTGTGCGACGTTCCAGGGATTGCAGTATGTGTCTCCTGTATCTAAATAGGTGCCACCTGGGATTACTTCTGTAATCACATACGGTCCTTTCCAAGGGGACTCGAGCTTGAGATGCCCCTGCTGCTTCAGTCGCATGACCAGGTTACCTTTGACGAAGGATCTGGGGCGAAGCCTTCTACTGTGGTAGTTGCGCAGGTTCTGCTGGTAGATCGTGGATCTTTCTGCGGCGATTTCTCTTGCTTCGTCAAGAAGGTTGACGGAGTCTTCGAGTGCAAGGGATGACTCTTGTTCGCTGTAAGCGACCACGCGCGGCGCCTTGTATCGTACTTCGGCGGGTAGCACTGCCTCTGCTCCGTGCACCATAAAGAATGGCGTGTAGCCCGTGGCGCTGTTTGGAGTTGTACGTAGGCTCTAGAGTACAGATTGCAGTTTATCTGGCCAGCAACCCGTGGCTTGTTCGAGTGGTCGTAGGAGTCGCTTCTTGATGCCACTACAGACGAGCCCGTTTGCTTTTTCCACCCGACCATTGGTCTGTGGATGCGCTACTGAGGCGTAGCTGATGTTGATCCCCAGGTTCTCGCAGAATTCTTAGAACTCCTTGGATGTGAAGTTCGTCCCGTTGTCGGTGATGATGCTATGCGGCACGCCAAAACGGTAGACGATGGACTCGAAGAACTTGACTGCGCTGTGCCCTGATTGGTTGGCCATTGGCATGGCCTTGATCCACTTGGTGAATTTGTCGATTGCGACCAAGAGGTAGATGTAGCCTCCTCGCGAGGACCTTGGAAGCTTGCCGACCATGTCGAGCCCCCACTGTGCGAAGGGCCAGGCCAATGTGATTGGTTGTAGCTCTGCGCTTGGTGCATGTGGCTTGTCCGTGAATCGCTGGCAAGCATTGCATTTTTGGACTATGTCCTTGGCGTCGCGCATGGCCGTGGGCCAGTAAAATCCAGCTCGTAGAGCTTTGGCAGTCCTTGAGGAGATGGCTGGACTTTCTCTTGCCATCATGCTTGTCGATGTAGAAGTGCACCGTGCATGGCCCGGACAGTTTGTCCTCGATGGAGGTCGCGGGTGCCTCATCACGAGTGCGGCGTTGCCATACTTGCGTGGTTTTCCCGGAGTCGCGGTATCCGCCGCTACGGTATCCGCTGTTGCGGTTATCGTCGCGTCTATCAGCGTAGCCGGCCGCAACCATGTTGACGTCGTCGCGGTCATCGTAGATGCGCATGCGACGCTTGCCTCGGCGGTCGCGTCTGCGTTCGAGTTCTGCCTCCTCGTCGGAGTGAGCGCGATTCTTTACCGAATCTTCTCCATCGGCCCACCAATTCGCGATTTCCATCAGGTGGTCGATGGTTTGGGGCTTTGAGTGGCCCAGCTCCTCCCTGAGTTCTAGGCGGCGGACACCACCGTTGAATGCATCAATCGCGCGGTCTTCCGAGATGTTCTCCGCGGAGTTCTTGATGATGGACCACGTTTGGATGTAGGAGCGCTGCGATTCGCCAGATCTTTGCTGGCAGCATCTCAGCCCTTCGATTGATGCGGGCCGCTTGTACGTGCCATTAAAGTTGCGCACGAAGCTGTAAACCAGCTCATCCCAACTGCGAATGGATCCGCGTGGGAGGTTATTGAGCCATGCTCGGGCGGTGCCCTGCAGCTGTAGCTGCAAGCATTGCATGGCAGTGCTTCGACTGCCTCCGTGGAGTCTGACGGAGGAGATGTGGTCCTCCAGCCAGATCTTGGGGTCCTGTAGGCCGTCGAATTTCGGGTTCTCCGACGGGAGTTTAAACCCTTTAGGCATTCGCTTCTGCCTAATGGATCTGCTGAAGCATCTAGCGTCGCAGAGCTCCCCATCTTCTTCTTCCGTGTCAGTCGGTCGAGCACGTCGTGCCCTTGATTTGTCGATCTTGCGCTGCGTGAGGTCGTCGCGTGCATCGTAGTCAAGATCGTGTCGCCGTGAGCGGCGGCGCCGAGACAGGTCATGACTGTCATCGCTGGATGAGGGCGAGGAGTGGCGCTTTGCTAGCGCTTTGCCCTTTTTTGGGTTTGGTGTTGGCTCCTTGTTGAGGGTGGCCTCAATTAATCCCAAGCCCGCGATCGTAGATCGGTGCATGGTAGTTCGGGGATCTCCAGCTGGCGGCTGGTTATTGAGGAGGTACATGGTGGCTGCTATCACCACAGCCTGCGGCGTCCTGGGGACCACGTTGCCTCTCATGTCGACTGTCATAGAGCCAAAGTCAAGGACTTTCGTGGCTTCTATGCGTTCTTGTTCGGTAAGATGAGCCATCCGCGATTGCCTCTTCTTGACGAGGTACTCGTTTCCCCTTGAGGAGGATCCTCCGTAGGAGGAGAGCCCAGTGCGATGAAGGCTCGATTCGTCCGCTGCCTTTTTACGCGCCTCAAGTTGCGCGATTCTTTGTAGTTGGCGCTTGAATTCTTCCTTTAGGAGCCAGTGATAGCCCATCAACAGTTCTTGCGGGGACCTGAAGCGTAGAGGAGTGCCTCGTAATGTCTCGCGGCAGCGATCCCACTCTTGCTCGTTGAGCTTGATTACGACGCGTTCGCCGGTTTGCTCATTGATTATGTTGGGAGGTTCGACTACTCCTCCATTGTTGACGGGGGCGCGATTGCCACCGTTACCGCCGTTGCCACCATTGCCACCGTTACCGCCGTTGGGTGGATCGGTGCCATTGCCAGGGTTGCCACCGTTGTCGCGATTGGCAGCGGTGTCGCCTGCGTTGATGACGGCGCACATGAAGTGATTAGGGAAGCTGTTGCTTCCACAACTCTCAGATCCGGAAACGTAGGTTCCATCTTTAGTGGCCAGATCGCTCAGATCGGAATCGTGACTACTGTCGCTGACCGTGTTTTCTACTGTCACCGGGGCGTTGAGCTCGCTGAGGGTGCCGATCGATGGAGGGAACCATGATGTTGGGGCAATCGCCGGTGCTGTCGGCTGATTAGGCATGCGAAGCGTGCCCGTCTGACCAACTTGGAAGCAGAAGCTCCCAATCGCCAGGCTGATTCCGTCGCCCACGGACTCGAAGGCCGGGCGGGTGGCCGGCGTGTGGACGGTGAAGTCGAACGCACCGAAGAGCTGGCGAATCTCCGTTGTTGCGGAGTTGTAGATCGCAGTTAATGGGGCCAAAGAAGCCGCAACATTAGCACTCCCAGTTCCCACAGACGACACCAATTGACGAGGGTTTAACTCATCAATGTCCATTGTTATGGACTTGGGTTTTGAAGAAGGAGGGAGCGCTGAAGACATCTATCGGGTAGCAAACAAGCACACAAGGGACAAAGATTTACCTAGATTCAGGCCTCGTAGAGGTCCCTACTCCTGTTTGCCTGCTCGTGGAATTATTGAAGGAATCGAAAGTTACAATGGTGCGCAGATGCAATCTGACAAGGGTTGTGGCAACTAGGGTTGCGTGTGTCCTCCTCGCCGCCCCCTCCTAGCCTTTATATAGATAGGCTAGGTCTCGGGTAGTAGGTCGAGTCGGTTACATGTTAGGGTTTTTCCCCTTTAAACTTTCTATCTTTAACTTCTTCTTGTTCTTCAAGCAATCGAGAGTCCGTAGGTTACTCGAGTCCCTTGTTTGAGCTTGGCGACACCGTGAGCCTGTACGTATTTAGACCGTATATACCAAGCTCGAGTACCTGTAGGGTATACCCATGTCAATGTTCATATCATGAATAAATTTTCAAAAAAATAATTTAAAAATCATGAAGAAAAATTTGAAAATTGTGAACCAATTCAAAATATTATGAATCAATTTCGAAGAAGTCATGAACCATTTTTAAAAATCAAAAACCAATTTAGGAAAATGTGAACAAATTTCTGAAAAATCATGAACCAATTTCAAAAATCAAGAACCAAAAATTAAAAACACAAACCCAATTTAAAAAATCATGAACCAAATTTTAAAAATTATGAACCAATTTTAAAAATTATGAAACAAAATTCGAAACAAACATAATAGTTTTTAAAAAATTATGAACATCTTTAAATAATGATGTTTCTAAATAAGGTAAACAAAAAGAAAAAGAAAACCGAAATAAAAAATAGAAAAAGAAAATAGAAAAAAGAAAAAGAAAAGAAAAAGCCTAGCTTCATGAACTGCGCCGGCCCAACAGGGATTCCACCCTGTGGGGCGTTAGCCGCCCGCGCCGGCTGGTGGCGGCAAATAGCATTTCCAGGTACATAGCCCTTGCGTATCCCAGCCGTGTACTAATTTCTTTTCTTTCCTTTTTATTCCAAAAAAGAGCCCATTGAGTGTCCCCGTTCTGTTCTGTTTTGATGCAGTATCCTGCACCGATACGGCCACCTCTATATATGCCGTATCCCTGCATCTACGTAGTTCGTGGCTACGAACAAACTTGCTACGCCAGTATACGAGTCTGACTGAGTAGACGTTGTATCCCAGTCCTAATGGTGCGTGTGCTGCAGCGCAGAGCGGCGGCGTTCAGGCGGGCTTTGGAGAGGCCTTTTCATGTCGGGACGAAATGCTCGTGGTCAGGCTCTTGCAGGCCTCCCGGGTCCGAGTCTGAGCTTTTGCTTACCGGTCCTTGCCGAGAACACTGCAGACGGCGGCCGCCGCCCACTAAAGCCGAGCGACAAAGAGCAGGCTGAAAAATAATAACGTCGGGATCAACCTTAGACAATCTCTAGCGGTGCTCGTAAATAGTAAATCGACGGTACGTTAAATCCGTGATTCCTCGCTTCGCGGGAGGCGGCGTCGAGCAGAACCGCAAAACAGGTAAACCGGAACCGCAAAACAGGTATTACGGGGAGAGCTCGGCAGGATGAACTACAAACAAAACCGTAAACATTGTTTCGACTGTTTCGACAGCAAAAGACGGCAATTCCGACAGTTTTGACAGCAAAAGACAACAATCATCGCATAAAATCTAAACTAAAAAGACACGACAAACAACATACGCAGGTCGAGCTCATGCCCTAGCGTCATTCTCGATGGGCTCTCCGGTAGCAGTAGCCCTTGCCGTAGCCGAAGAAGAACCATGCATCGAAGCGGCAGCATCTTCCATAACTTGCTTCCTCCTTGCTAGGATCTCGACCCTACGAATATCCCACCACTCTTTTGTGATAGCATCCATCAAGCTCGGATCCATCATCATGATCCTATTCTCCTCGGCTAGGATCTCGGCATTGGCTTTTTTCTCCTCAAGTGCTATCTTTCTCTCCTCTAAGTCACGAACTGATTGTCACCTTACTTGCTTCATCTCATTCTTCTTCTCCTTCATGATCATCTTTGCGTCTTCATCGTCATTGTTTCCTTGGACTTCACCATTTCATCAATCTTCGATGCCATGTCCATAGCTTCTCTCTCAATCTTGATCCACTCTTTTGCCTTCCTGGCTCCTCCCAGCCTCGCTGCATTTCTTCCTCCCTCATCATCACTATCATCCAATTGAAGCAAAGCTCCCTTTTTTGGTTTTGTTTCTTGATCCCTCAACTTTCACTTTTCCATATGTTCAAGCAACTTCCAACAATGTTGGAGCACAAATGACTTTTCCATTGCTAGGGTTTCCTACAACTCAATAGAATGTATGTTAGATCATGTCTATATAGCCTTGATCACAACTAGAAATGCAAGATAGGCGAACTCACATATTGGTCAATGCTCACACCACTTGGAGGATTTGCCCGGATTTGCTCGAGCGCTCCACTCCATCGGCTACAAGTAGCTTTGATCACATCCCACCGGCCTTGTAGTGAACGATAGGTGCGAGTCACCGGGTTTGCTACACGAGGCACGAGTCTAAAAAATCTATCTTCAATTCTAATCCAATAACGCTTCCCGGTTTGGTCATTGCCATGGACAGCATCAAGTGACACATCCGACCATGCCCGACACAAGCAACTATCCTCGATCTCGGTGCAGTTCACTTCCTTCCTCTTCTTTTCTTTTGCCTCATCATAGGCGGCTTGATCAACCTCTTCCAATGCATCCTCTTCACCATCCTCTTCCAATGCATCCTCTTCGCCATCCTCTTTCAATGCATCACCATCTCCACCCAAATCATATGCAGTGAATGGTGGCTCGGTGATACAGACCTTGCTATCCTTGAGTAATTGCTGGAATGATGAGAACGGGGCAGATCCCTCTTCGTACCTTGTTGGCAATTGGCCGAACGAGTTGTGGGTGCCAATCATGGAGACTTCCGGTGAGGCAATCCCGACCAACAGCGGGGCATGCTGCAGAGTAACGGGGAGGGGCTGGTTCTTGGCGCCGCCCGACGCGGCCGCCGTCGTCTTCCGCGTGGCGGGCACCTTCTTGGGTGTCAGGGCGGAGAAAGGCGTGGCGTGAGCACCGCCGGTCATGGGAGCAGTGGCCGGTGGAACGTCCCGCCTGGCTGCGCACTTCCTCCTCTTGATGGCCGACACGGCGGCGGCCGGCGAGCCCCGTGATAGCTGTGAGATTCGACATATTTTTGATGGTTTTCCTCTGGATTTGATCGTTTTCTAGCTTTACCTAACGCTAATACTTCGGTAGCGAAGAAAACTTGGTTTTTAATGTGTGTTTCAGGTTCTGAACATCAATAGAAGGTTTTAACATGAGAAACACAATATTTAGGAAAAAATAATCAAGTCTCTTTTTGGAAGCAAGCAAGGGAGGCAAACAGAGCAACTATACGGCGGGAATATTTTTCCGGCCGTATAGTTCCCGCCATATAGTTGTCGCCGCCTCTGTCTTGTAAAAAGGGACAACTTTCGTGAAGAGGCCAGGGCCGAAATCATAACAAAGCAGCCGCCATCCCATCTAGGGAGGAGAAAGAAGAGATCCGTAGAAGAAGGGGAAGACGTTCTTCATCTCGCTCCACGATCTTTGACCTCCTAGCCATCACACCCTCCTAGCCATTACTTGTACTTGAGAGAGAGAGAGAGATCTTCACTTTGCAAGATTAGGGTTTGAGATTATTTCTTCCTATCTTGAATTGTGTTAGATTACTTTTCTATTCTTATTGTGGATCTCCAGGATAATATCGAGAAGAACTCCCTTTATTTAATTATATCAACGATGCTTTCTTCTCTTATGTGTGTGTAAGTTCCTTGGGCATGGGAGATGTAAGGGACTGGTGAGATTTGATATGCCTCCATATATTTTCCATTAGTTTGTTATTGATTTTAATTACTATATTATGTGTGTTTGACTATCTGTGGGATGCCTAATGCTTGTTGTCTAATTAAGGGCCCAGACAATATGATGATTTGTTCTACATAGATAGGATCTTGTTCGCTAGCAGACCGGTGATACCTCTAAAATATAGCCATCTAACGTCCACATTTAAACTGGATATTAATCATATTCTTGATGAAATATCTCTCTAAACCCTGCCACTAATGCTAATATTCAGAGGGATATGCAATCCTTTCTTTTGTATTTTCCCGCGCAAATAAAGTCATTTAAAGGATTGAAACACTACATTAAAGTCAAAGATACGAGATTTCCAACAACCAGAAGAAACCAGGAGCCTGACAACGGAGGCAAACGCTTTAACGACCAACTATACGGCCAGAGCAAAAAAATTGACCGTATAGCTCCGGTCGTATAGTTGGTGCCACCACTGTTAGGTCAAACAGAACAACTTTCGTGAAGGGACCACCATGTAAAGAAGCCTCGGGCGACAGGAAAAGGAGAGACGCTCTGCCTCGAAGAAGCCAGACTCCGCCAAAAGCCGCCTCCAGATCTCCAAACCCTTCTCCATCTCCATAGCCATAATCCACCACTTGTAATAGTAGATCTCTTCTCCGATAGGCGACATTGTAAGACTATTTCTATCAATCTTATGATTTTTATTACAATGTTTGTGATTGTTGATCTCATCTCTATGTGTGAGTAATTCTCCTTGGGCTAAGGGCTTTGGCCTAGCCATGTAGCAATTGTGCATATGAATTATCATAGATGGGATCGTGTATTAGTTTGTATCACATGATGATTATTGTATCCTTTCTTCCCTCAATCCAAGGACTTGTCAGGTACCCAAGACCCTGAGGGTTGAGCCAAGTATAGGGAGTATGAGTGATGACTGATCTGCAGGTTGAGAACCCAAGTGACAGAAGGGGTAGTACGGCTGTATGTGAGGGATTTGCTTGGGATTAACGGTGACATCACTATGCATATCATTAGTTCTCTTTCTTCTATGGATGAGACTAGTAGGTTATTGCTATAAACGGTTGCGGAGGCAATAGCAATTATGGATGCACTGCCCACATATAATTAATCTTGCTCTAACAAGTACACGCATACTTTATTTCTATCTTTTATTTCCATCAGATGTTTTGCACAGCTACAGGTGAAACCAACGCCCTAGGCCCTCTCTCCCCATCATTGACAACGATAAAAAGATGCAAGCTATTGGTCTGGTAAAAACACAAAAGGAATTCTAAAACCACCGAAGGTCCGTTAAAGTAACTTTACTATGCATTCGCTTCCCGAGGATTCAATAACCTAGGTCTACTAGGGAAAAATAAGCTATAATACATCCGTAATCCGGATCGAAGGTATCAACCCTTTTTCTGGCACCGTTGCCAGGGGAGCAATAGCTACCCTGGTGCGGTTATTAGGAACCTTGCTAGTTTTAATTCTTATTTTAAATTTTGTTAGTTTGCTTTCAGTCAATATTTGATAAACCAAAAAAATTAGTTAGTCTTTAAATTCTTGATTTTATTGTTATAATTCTTTATATAAGAATACCAAAAACATAGGAAGTATGGCTGAAAAGAAGCTTAGGGAGTTTGCTACTCCCAATAATGATTATTTGCGTACTCCTATTACTCAGCCAGCAATCGATGCTGATGACTATGAAATTAAGCCCCATTACTTAAGTTTGGTTCAATAGAATCAATTTGGAGGCTCTGCTGCTGAAGACGCAGGTATGCAATTGAATAGTTTCACTTAAAATACCATTACATCATGGGTGGGATGTACTTCTTTATTTATGCCTAAATTTTTCCCACCTGCAAAGACTATGCAACTTTGATCTAATATTACTGGCTTTAGACAGGAAGAGCGTGAGCCACTAGCGCTTGCATGGGAGAGAATGAAAGAATGCCTGAGAAACTGTCCTAGTCATGGGATGGAAGATTGGTTAATCCTCCATTTATTTTACAATGCTCTTAATCCCGTGTCTAAGTCTATGCTTGATACTACAGCTGGAGGAACATTTATGGGTAAACATATTACCGAAGCAAAGCAGCTACTAGACAATATACAATACAACCATGCCCAATGACATGTGAAATGATCAAACATGAAGAAGGTGAACTCTGTCTCACCACAAGATAATGAAGATCTCAATGCTAAGTTGGATGAGCTCATACTAGCCATAAAAGGTAAGGGAACTCAGGTAAGAGCCACCCCTGAAACAAATATTAAGGAATAGACTTCGTAGCTCGTAATGATTATAACCCTGCATGGAAGAAGAGTTCCAATCCTAATTTTCAGAAACATTATGCTAGTCCTGCAGGTAACTCCAATAATAATATGGGAACTAGTAATGGTAGTCTCCAAGAAACACTTAAGTCTTTCATAGACTCACAAAATAAACAAAATAGTATTTTAGTTAAAATTATGGAGAACCATGATGCTATGCTTGGTAAATTATCTAACCAAGCTGTTAGTTTCAGAAATGATTTGCATGCCCTTCAAGAAAGAATAAGGATTGTTGAGGCACAACTAGGTAAAATAACCGAGAGTCAAACTCTCATTCTAGCTAAATTTGCAGGTAAAGCTGAGCCCAATTCTATTGAGCAACTCAAAATGATGACGATCCAAAGGGAGGAGCCTGAAGAACTTGATTATAGTAATGCTCCTTCACCAAGTTACACCGTTGAAGATCTCATAAAAAGGATCAACGTCAAGATTCCGGTAAGTGAAGGTAATGAGGAAGCTATGTACCAACATTTTGTTAATCAAGTAGCAATAAAGGTACGTGAGCTTGAAGAGGAATACAAGCAAATTGCTGAAAAATTACCTGTTAAACTAGATGACATATTTGAGCCTACTATTAAGATTAAGATTGGAACCAATGAGATAGCTGCACTTTGTGATCTAGGTGCAAGCATCTCAACAATTCCAAAGAGTCTTTTTAACAAGTTAAATCTTGGCTCCTTTGAAACTACTGAGTTAAAATTACATCTGGTAGATTCTACAAACAAGCTGTAGGGATTAAGGAGAATACTTTAGTATATATTAAAGGTTGTCCTGCTCTCATTGATTTCGTCATAGTTGACATGCGTGAAGATGCTATTGCTCCTATTATATTAGGTCGTCCTTTCTTAAGAACTATTAAGGCTTTGATTAATCTACATGAAGGGAATGTGAAGCTGCAATTGCCTTCGCGGGATCCTTTTGTTATTCAGTTCCCCGGGAAGAAGAAATCCAGGCATGATGAAAAGAAGGCCATCACTTTGAAGGCCAATTACTTTGGAGTGGGTGTTCCACTCATCTGGCCCAAGTGAGTATTATCAAGGTCAAGCTATTAACCATAAAAGAGCACTCCATGGGAGGCAACCCATGTGAAATAAAGGTTTGAGTTAAGTTTTTATGTTTTAGTTTAAATTTATTTTTAATAAAGAGTGCTAGAAAACTCCATTCGAGGAGAAGAACTCCGGTAGTACTTGAAATTCTACTTTATTCATGCTATTGTTGGTCGACAATATTTACTGTCAATTTTCTGTCAAAAACAAGGTATATCACTAAGTTACAGGAAAAGAAATAGTTTACAAAGAAACAGAAATTTTTTGACGCACATAGAGAGTTTAACGACCAACTATACGGCGGTAATAAAAATTTCAGCCATATAGCTCCGATCGTATAGATATCTTTGCCATCGAAAATTATTTTGCAATATGTATTGAGAGTTTAACGACCAACTATATGGCGGGAATAAAAAATCCGTCCGTATAGCTCCGGTCGTATAGATATCAATGCCTTTGTACAATTTCTTTTCATATGTACTGAGAGTTTAACGACCAACTATATGATGGGAATAAAAATTATGGCCGTATAGTTATGGTCGTATAGATATCGATGCCTTTGCAAATTTTCTTTCGTAAGGACAGACAGTTTAACGACCAACTATACGGGTGGAACATTTTGTTCCGCCCGTATAGCTACGTCCGTATAGCGGCGCCGCCAGGAGGAAAACCTAAATTTTTGACAGAAGGCCAACTATACGACCGGAACACATTGTTCCGACCGTATAGTTCCGCCTGACCATAAAATCGCACGGGAAGGTACTCCCAACTCCAAAACTTCAATCCTTTTTCTTTCTTCTACCTCCAAACTCTCTCAAAACCTCAAGAGATCTCCATCTCTACTCAATTTCATTCGATTTCCTCGTACACAAGTGATCTACGGTATGTTTCTCCTCCAATCCTCCAATTACTTTTTGCAAATTCATCTTCGATCTATTGTCATTGTCAGTCTAGGGTGATACCTACTATGAACCAATTGTCATGATTTTATTGCCTAGATTATTATTTTGGGGAGAATTCTTTAGTGTGCTATGATGAGGAATATGATGCACTTACTGTTGTTGGATAAAAAAGTTTTATTTTTGGCTTTCTTCAATGTTTTAGATGATGAACACAAGGAGCCAAACTCATGCTCATGCCACCACTAGCGCTTCTTGGGATGCCGCTCAGGAACACATGGGGATACCGTTCCAGAATGAGGCCCATCGTGATCGCTTCAACAGGATCAAGAATCGCGAAGTGAAGGCCACCAAGTGGGCTTGCGCCATCATATTGAACCAACTCGGTTTTGCTAATGACTTCAATTTACTTTGCAATAGAGCTGACCTACAGAACTTTATGTACAATGATGTACCTACTTATCGCCGCTTAACCATTCAATTTCTTAGTTCATTGCAAAGCACCGTTAAACAATGGCAAGGAGAGGATACTATTTATTTCCGTCTGATGAACAATAATTACACTTGAACATTAGATCAATGGTGCACATGTTTTAATTTGCCAAACAATGATATTCATGCTTTACGCGCATCGTTTACTGGTGTAGAACCTACCCTTGAACAATACTATAATGGAATGAGTTTCACTACTAGAATAAACAAGGGGAAGAATATTCAACATCCTGCAATTCAATATTTATTCTATGTTATTGCTAACACCTTACAGGCATGTAATGAGTTCACAAGACTCAATGAGGAGGATATCCTAGTCCTCGCAAAGGATACTTACATCAACTGCAGCTTGTCACTCAACTTCAGCGCCATCCTTGTGCGCTACTTGGAGCACCAAGCCTCCCAAATGCAAGAACCAATTACAGGGGGAGGCGTCATCACCATAGTTGCCATTGTCCTAGGCCTCGACCTAGGTGAGTTGCAACCCTTACTAGGTGAGACATGTGTTGGTTTCTCCACCTTGAGAGCCTGTGGAATGCTCAATAGGAGAGGTGGTGCTTATTACCTGCATATTGCTGGAGCTGGGCATATCTACCCCACTCCTATGCCTATTGGTATTTTCTCTATCGAGAAAGGACCTTTGCTATATGATTCGTAGGTTGAGCAACACGAACCCGAGGAAGAGATTCCGGAGGAGGATGAGGACCAAGAGGAGGAGCAAGAAGTTCCTTATCAAGAGGAGCAGCCACAAACCCGGTTCGCCACTACCAAGGTTTGCAAGTACTTGGAGGGACTGTGGAGAGGAAGCATAGCCTCTCTTTGAACCTCCAAGAATCAACAAGTAACCTCTCAACTCAATTCGCAAACTAGAGTAACGACTTTTTCCTGCCACCACAATGATTTGAAGGGCTTGCAAAAGCCTAAGCTTGGGGAAGTTTCCTCATGTATCTTTATTTTGCGTTTATTTGCTTTTATTTAGAGGTTGTGTTTTTATTTGAGTTTATAAGCACTCGTGTTGGTTTCCTCGACAATTTATCTTTAGTTCTTTTCTATTTTTCTTTCCAAATTTTCTAGCCGAGCTTTGCCACCAATTTTCTATTCTTTAAAGTTCCTCTCTTAAAAACCACAAAAGGATTTCTCCATTTTTCCTTATTTTCCCTCTTTCTTTTCTTTCCGCCTCGAGGTCTTCATATATTTGCAGGAGAGTGGTCGACTTCGAGTTTCCAAGAAACAAATAAAAAAGGAAGAGAGAAGTGGAACCAAGCATGAGAAGTATGCCTTATGACTCCCCACTTTTGAAGTTTGAGAAACCCATGCTAGTTAGTAGTAAATGTTGAGATATTATATTGGTGGAGTGAGTCTTTGTATTGTCGTAAGATTTTCCTATGCATGGGTATTAATTGGGTACGTTTTGTTCCAGCTCTCGTAATTAACCAAGTCTTGCCTAAACAAATTGCTAAACAATTGTAATAAGAAAAAGTCTCGCAATTGAAGGATTGGGTGTTGTAGTGTTTAGTCTTGATGGCTTATTTCTAGAGATACATAACACCACTAAAAATCTTGATTGACTTGATAGCTCTCTTTGAAAGGATTTGTTCGATTGAATTAATGTTTAGCAATTTTTGTGAGCATGCCAAATTTTGACTTGTTAATCATAAGAATGATATAACTTTATGCGTGTCAAACTTCATGGGATGCCAACATCTCCGCTGGCCTACGAACGATATTCATGGAGGAAACTCCTAGATTTCAGCTATTAGTTGATTAAATACTTGTAGCAGCAATGCTATAGTGGGTAAGATTCTTGGCACTCCCGGGTAGCTATAATCATGATGGAATCACTCCTCTGGCTGTTATGAGAAATCATTATGCAAAAAGGAACAAAAACCTTAGTGATGCCACTAGTGTTCATCACAGCCCGATAAACTAAATGATTTTTTTGGCATGCTCTCAATTACTTAAAAACTGAAATTCTTGAAGGACAATGAATAGAAAAGTAGTGCTTGAAAAGTCTTGATTTATTGATGTGGGAGAACTGAGATACTATAGTGTATATGCTTTTCATGACAACTCTCACACTCTTAATTTACATGATTATACTTTACTATTCAAAGGCAATTCTATGAGTTGATTACTTGACTCATTTGAATTTACTCATTTGAATCATCCATGTTTACAATAATTTTGCTGCAATATAAGGATGCATAAAACCCGCATGATATGCTCGCCATTACTCTATCTGTGCTGAAGTTTTTCAGATTTATAAAGTGGAGGAAACACGAGACTACTAATCATGAGTAAGATCACCATCTCGTTATTTCAGTTTAAATGTTGAGTTCCTTTTTGATTTTGGTTTTCTTGCTGGGGACGATCAAGTTTAAGCTTGGGGAGGTTGATGGCCTGAAATATAGCCATCTAACATCCACATTTAAACTGGATATTAGTCATATTCTTGATGAAATATCTCTCTAAACCCTACCACTAATGCTAATATTCAGAGGGGTATGCAATCCTTTCTTTTGTATTTTTCTTTCGCAGATAATGTCGTTTAAAGGAGGGAATCACTACATTAAAGTCAAATATACGAGATTTCCAACAACCAGAAGAAACCAGGACCCTTAGAACAGAGGCAGACGCTTTAATGACCAACTATACGGCCAGAGCAAAAATTCAGACCGTATAGCTCTGGTCGTATAGTTGGCGCCGCCACCGTTAGGTCAAACAGAACAACTTTCGTGAAGGGACCCCTATATAAAGAAGCCTCGGGTGATGGGAAAAGGAGAGATGCTCCGCCCCGAAGAATCCAGACTCCGCCAAAAGTCGCCTCCAGATCTCCAAACCATTCTCCATCTCCATAGCCATACTCCACCACTTGTAATAGTAGATCTCTTATCTGATTGGCGACATTGTAAGACTATTGCTATCAAACTTATGATTTTTATTACAATGTTTGTGATTGTTGTCTCTATATGTGAGTAATTCTCCTTGGGCTAAGGGCTTCGGCCTAGCCATGTAGCAATTATGCATATGAATTATGATAGATGGGATCGTGTATTAGTTTGTATGACATGATGATTATTGTATCCTCTCTTGCCTCAATCCAAGGACTTGTTAGGTACCCAAGACCCCGAGGGTTGAGCCAGATATAGGGAGTATGAGTGATGACTGATTTGTAGGTTGGGAACCCCAGTGACAGAAGGGGTAGCACGGCTGTATGTGAGGGATTTACTTGGGATTAACGGTGACATCACTATGCATATCATTAGTTATCTTTCTTCTATGGATGAGACTAGTAGGTTATTGCTATAAGCGGTTGCGGAGGCAATAGCAATTATGGTTGCACTACCCACATATAATTTATCTTTCTCTAACAAGTACATGAATACTTTATTTCAATCTTTTATTTCCATTAGATGTTTTGCACAGCTACAGGTGATACCGAACGCCCTAGGCCCTCTCTCTCCATCATCGACAAAAACAAAAAGATGCAAGCTATTGGTCCGGTAAAAACACAATAGGAATTCTAAAACTCCCAAAGGTCCGTTAAAGTAACTTTAATACGCATTCGCTTCCCAAGGATTTGATAACCTTGGTCTACTAGGGAACAAGAAGCTATACTACATCCGTAATCCGGATCGAAGGTATCAACCGGTGACCCCCAAGTGACACGGGGATATCAATGGGAAACTAGTTTGACTCGAGGATCACGAGGAACCATTGTGCTTATTGCATTAGTCCGATCCAAGGAGCTTAATTGCTAAGCAACCTGAAGGATCTTAATCGTCTAGTGACTGACCATGGTTTTGGTAACAGACTAGTAGAATTATTGAGGTTGGGATGAGATCTACCAAGAGGAGTTCCGGCTAATTATGGGTTGCTCTCCTACACACATACTTATAAGATTATAATTGTTACACTTATCATTTGTCCATCTGGCACAGTCACTATCACCATGAATTGTATCTTCCGCGCCTTCTTTGTCATCTGTAGAAAACCATAAACAATCGAATCGTTCTTTACTTCTATGCTTTTTATTCCTGAAGTTTACATTTAGTTTTATTTAAATACATCTAGTTCAATCCAAATTGTATTCTTATTTCCACACTTGCTGTCAATTCACTCGAAGACATGTGACAACTTTCAGTGTGACACAGACTTCATTCATAAACACTTACCTTTGGGCTCCCTGTGGGATCGATATCTATACTTCGAAACTAGCTACAAACGATCTATGCACTTGTAGACATCAAGCTATTTTCTGGCGCCGTTGCCTGGGAGCTAAGCGCTAAGTGTTTGTCTCTTGACATTTCAGGTGTTACTATTACAAAATAGTCTCCCTAGGAGACAAAGGTTCTACATGCTCTGGTAGGACCTATTTACCATATTATATTGAGCACATGCATATTCAAAGGCGCGAGGAAATTACTGAAAAACTTTTAAGATCAAATAATGTTGAAGTTGAAAACCTGAGTGATTTTATGGAAATCATGTCCATTTACAGAACAACTCCCAGGAAACCTGAGAAAACTCTCAGAGAATACAGTGCTCCAAGTTCTGATTTTCTTAAACAACCAATAGAATTTCCTAATCTTGGAGTTAGAGAATATCGATTTGATGGTGGGTTTATTAAAATTTTCCAGGAAAAAGCTTTCGGTGGAAGGGAAGATGAAGACCCAGGAAGACATCTTAGAGAGTTCAACGATGTGATAACATCACATGGACCAAAAGGTTTTCCAAGAGACTTCTCTTGTCTAAAATTATTTCGTTGGTCTCTTAAAGGTAAGGCTCTAGACTGGTTGTATTTTCTCCCTCGTCATTACATTAAATGTTGGGAAAGCTGCATTGTTAAATTCATAAACAGGTTTAATCCATTTAAAAAGATAACTAAAATTAGAAAGAATATAGGAAACTTTAGTCAGAATGTGGGAGAAACTACCCACAAGCCTAGGATAGATTCTTTGGAATGATAAATAGTATTCCTAATCATGGCTATTCTGAATCAACTATTTGCCATTTATTTTACCATGGTCTTAATACTCAATGCAGAGAGTTGCTTGAGTTCTCAGCGGGAGGATCGATAAATACTTTAACTATTAAAGAATGTTTAGAATTGATGTCTACTAGGGCTAAGAATGATTCTATATATAATCCTGATTTTGGTACAATGCTGGAAAGAGGGATACTTCATATAACTCCTGATCTTATGCCTGAAGTACGCAAAACAATGAAAGAAAAATGTATACCTTCTGAACTTATTAAGGAAAACAAAGTAGACTTGTTACAAGTTTTCACTGAAGAAGATGAAACTAGAAAAGTTTTTCAAAAATTAAAAAAAAATGACAAGCAAAATCTCATAGTAACCTGCATAAGAAATTTCAAAGACATAAGAAGATTTTGGCGGAACTCACGGAAAATTATGATGAGATTGGCCAAGAAATAAAATTATTTCACAAGTACCTTAGTATGATTGAAACCCAATGTGAACAAATAGTATCTGGTTATCAAATTTTTCTTCAAGATGATACAGATATTCCTGTTTCTACTAATGTTGTTACAAGGGGAGGTGCAGTTGCTATAGGACTATTAGGACCTGATGGATCAAAATATATTCGAGCTCGTTGGGAACCCCAAGAGGAATGTATGATGAGCATAGCAGAAGCTTTTCCCTCGGTTATGAAACCAAGGTTATCGAACTAGTAGGAGCAAGGAAGCAACTGCAAGGTGTTGCTAGCAACTTGGAATCTTGCACAACACAACCACATAACTTTGCCCCAACTTATAGTGAGATTGTCAATCTCACCGGTTTTGCTGAAAACAAAGGATTAAACGTATAGTGTGGAAGATAGTAATTTCTTGCAGAAAGTAATAGTAAACGATAAATAGTAGATGGTATATGAATGATAAAAGCATGGACCGGGGTCCATAGTTCACTAGAGGTATTTCTCCTTAAGTCAGATAACATGTTGGGTGAATAAATTACAGCGAGGCAATTGACAGATTTGAGAAAGCATAACAATGCATATACTAGACATCTTGATTCCTATGAGATTTGATTGGGCATTACAACATTATACATAGACCTTAATCCAACTGCATCTATGACTAATAATCCACCTTCAGGTTATCATCCGAACCCCTTCCAGTATTAAGTTGCAAGCAACAGATAATTGCATTAAGCAAAGTGTGTAAAGTAAACAATACGATTGCCCCATGGACAAAGGATTGTTGTTTTCTCCTTAGTAGCAATAGCACATCTACAACCTTAGAGATTTTTTTCACTTCCCCGGATTACTAGAGGCATGAACCCACTTTCGAGCATAAATACTCCCTCTTGGAGTTGCTAGCATCTACTTGGCCAAGATAGCTACTAACGATGGAGAACATGCAAGATCACAAATAACATAGACATGATAGAATCAATAATCAATCTGAAATAGCATCTCAATATCCATCGGATCCCCACAAACACAACATGTAAGATTACAAATAGATGATCTTGATCATGAACAGAGCTCACAAGATCTAAACATGATATCACAAAGAAGGAGAACCAACCATCTAGCTACTACAAGGACCCATAGTCCAAGGGTGAACTACCCACGCATCACACCAGAGGCATGCATGGTGATGAAGAAGGCCTCCAGGATGATCTCTCCCCTCTGGAAGGGTGCCGGGAAGAGCTTTAGATCCCCCCGATCTAGAGATGGAGATTGTGGCGGCTACAGACTCTTTTGTGGATTTTTGATCGGGTCCTTAGGGTTTTTGTCCCGAGAGGATTTTATAGGTGAAGGGGCAAGGTCGGTGGAGCACCAGAGGGCCCACACTCCTTGGTGGCGCCTTCCCCCAGGCCACATGGCCACCAGGTGTGGCGGGCCTGCTGCACCACTTTGTCTCCCCTTCGGTCTCCGTATTGCTTCGGGTAAAATATTGACTTTGGCTTTTGTCCCGTCCAATTCCGAGAATATTTCCTTACTAGCTTTTCTGAAACCAAAAACAGCAGAAAATAGGCAACTGGCACTGTGGCATCTTGTTAATAGGTTAGTCCCAGAAAATGTATAAAAATACCTCAAAGTGTGAACAAAACATAAGAAAGTAGATATAAAACAAGCATGGAACATCAAAAATTATAGATACGTTTACGACGTATCGGGACCACCGGAATATGAAGCTAAAAAAGATCAAAAGGAAAAAGCCTTGCTCAAAGCAAGCCAAGAAGATGATACACTAGTGGATCCTTAGGATGAAACTTCTCAAGAAACACAAGATCAAACTATGGAGGAACAAAATGATGCATAGGATGACCGTTATGATTCTGACGCAGAGATAGTTGATCCAAGAGAAGAAAAACAGATAAGCAATGAAGATAAAGTTGTTGTAGTAGAAAAGAAGAAGAGTGATAAGCAGCAACAAAAGAGCCTGATCCTCCACAAAAGGTAAAAGATAAGAATAAGAAAGGTGAGCAAAAGCTTCCTTATCTAGATCAAAAAAGAAAGTGTAACATCCCAGCATTAGAGCTTAGAAATAAGCTGAGATGAGGTGTGTGCATTGCATTCATGCATAAGAAAATCCGGGGAATTTTCACGCAAAACTAAAAGGTTACAGAGTGATCGGGATCTCTCTTGCTCTAATGGAAACGTTGGGGCAAGTGCGATAGATTTCGACATGACCTCTATTGAATCTTTGTATTTTGAAGGGAGAGTTATTCAAACATGTATTTGAATCTCAAATTTGAATTCAAATGAAGTTAGAAACTTCTCAAAAATTGAATTAGGGAATATTTAAATACTTAGGGAAAATGGGATGTAATTTCTTGAATAATGTAATATGATATGACAACAGATAATTAATAATAAAGAAATTGGAATAGATAAAGGTAAGAATAAAGGAATACCTTATTATATTAATACAAATAATACAATGTTCTTACAATAAGTGAAATAAAGGTTACTTTTATTACAATAATAATTATTACCTAAATATAAATTCAAGAAAACTACAAGTAATAAATTTCACAAGAAAGAACATTTAACTTTATTAATTAAATACAATATTACAAAGTCATATACAGTTGTCCAAACTACAACAATAAGAAAACAGAAGAGTCTAAACTAAAAGCTATGCTATTTCTTCATCTTCTATATCTTCATTCTTCATTGTTGATCCCTCCAAAGACAAAACAAAAGAAAACAAGTGAAAAGCAAAGAGAGAGTTAGTGGGTTGTGCTCTCAAAGGTTAACAGTGAGGCGCACTGTTTATGTTCATCACAGAGCAGTAATTAGGGGGCCTAAGTAGAATTTGTTCTTATCAGCATATCAGTCTCAGATTAACTTCACTAGCAATGGATCTAAAATTGAATTACAGAGAGAAGGGAAAGGGCCAGTGACAAGCACTGGGTGCACATACCAAAGATTGCTAATGCACAATCTGGATAGGAACAAGTCCATCGATGAAGCAATCTCACAAGCACCTTACTCAGACATGCACCCAGTGAGTTGTCAACACAAGGGAGAGTGAGCAAAAGGAGATAAATAACTACCTCTGAGGCAGCACGCACAGACACCACCATTTCTGCTCACATGAGCTTCATCCACACACATCACTGTTCTTCACTAGAACAACAAATCACCAACTCGTTCACAGAAATCAGACCCAACCACAGTTCATATGCTCACTTAGAGGAGTTAGGAAACAGATCAGCACCAGGTGGAGAAGGACAACAACATCAATATTTAGTAATACCAGTAGCAAATTCATCTAGGAGGAGTAAAAGATCAGAAGGACAAGTTCCAGCTGAACCAGTGAACTCAAGGGACATCAACACCACTATCATCTCCACTTAGAAGAAAACAAGTGGATCAAGATCCAGAAGTATACATCATAAAAGGTCAAGCCTCAGGTTAATCACCACCTCATATTATAATCATTGTTTCTATAAGACCCGATCAAAGAATAGTTTGGGTGGATAGAAGAGTTACTCTTAGTCTTGCATACAAGTGGTATGCAAGACTCATCATTGAGTATTTGGGGAAAGAAAGTAGCAGATCATGATGCTTAGACCTACTGTTGTGCACACTCCACATGGGAAGCACCACAACAGTAGATCTTGTAGCAGCAGAAGCCACCAAGTTGGTTAAACACAAAACTAGTACCAAATCTGCTCTTATTTTAATTATGGGCCTCATCCTTTGCATCACATGCCAATCCAAGGGGTGTTGTAGCTCATCTTTCAGAAGTTTACCACTGTGCACTCTCTCAGGAGAGTCACAATAGTGGCAAACGTGGTAGCTCTAGTTAGACCACCAAAGAAACCAATTGGGATCATGTGCTAATAAAAGTAAAGAAGTTTCTCATCATTTTCCTAGCTAGTCTAGCTAGGAATCATGGCAAGCACTTAAAGGATAAATATTTACATATTCCTTTGATAAAAGCATCGTTAAACTTCAGAAAAAAATTGTTGTTCCAGTAGCACCTCACAAGCATAGACAAGATATGCTTGCATGTCATCTACACATGAAGTAGAACATCTTTTAATTCTAATATATGGAGGTTACCACTGTGTACCATCCAACAGGAGGTTTCACAGTGGCATCCCTCCAAACCAAGACCAACTTTTAAGACAAACAAGTTAAACAATCATCTTCTCTTGATACTAGGGGTTATCCTTAGCCCTCTAGTTGAGAATCATCTCAACTGTTTTTGCGATATTGGCAGAATAATTATAACAATCACCATCTCTGCGTACAAATGGTATACAAACCATTTTCATCATTTTCCTAGTAGTAACTCTAGGAATCAGAATTATACATTGTTACACTATCAGAAGTTGACAGAAAAACAAATCAACTTCCTAAAAAACACTTCTAGGAATCATTGCAGCTATTCATGAAGTCACAAGAGAATATCTAGAGTATAGTAACTAAACAATAGCAAAAGCTACTATACAACTAGGCATAGCCAACATCAAAATTTTACAGATCAAGGGAATATTTGCAAGCAATTTCACAGTCCAACATCAAATCAATATCAAGTCATGATAATCCAATATCAAGATATCAACAGATCACCCAGAACCATGTCTTATTTAGTAAAACCTAGTCACAAATTCATACAACATCCTCAGAATACGTGTCAACTTATTTAGATAACAACAAGCATAGGTTCAGGTAGTAACTTGTTGACAGAAGCTACTGTCAGTAGTTCTAAATCAAGCATGAAAACATGATCTTCATTTTGTACTCACAATAGTATCACACTCAGATCCACCTCTACCTTCTCTGACAGTAACAAGTAAGGGGGAATTCTAAAATGAGAGTAAACCTAGACAGGGTTCACAACCTCAGCCAAGGGCATAGCAGATAGAAGGGACAGAGAATAAGATAGAGGAGAAGGAAGAACGTACCTGGAGTCCTCGCATAAGCGGGGGTAGAGGAAGCAGATCGATGATGGAGAATAAAGGGCTCGGTGGTATGGTGGCACAGGGAGCGTCGGTGGCGCTGCAACCTGCACTAAGCCACACCATCGGACCACACCGCTAGCATCGAACGCCCACACCACCGTGGGAGTCATCGGGGTTGCGGTCGAGCACCGCCATCCCGCCAGTGTTTAAGCAGAAGGGGAAACTAGGGTTTGGGGGTTGAGGTCGTGAGCTTAAGGGAATCTTAATCAAATCAAGCTGGATAGGAAGAAGCAGCGAGGAGTGGCAGAGCGGCTGCGACCAGTAGTGGCGACTGCAACGAGCTATGCTGTTGGAATTGGCCGGGCAACGACAACATCGTGATACATTGCAAATGTATCTATAATTTATGATGTTCCATGCTTGTTTTATATCTACTTTCTTATGTTTTGTCCACACTTTGGAGTACTTTTACACATTTTTAGGAACTAACCTATTAACAAGATGCCACAGTGCCAGTTGCCTTTTTCTGCTGTTTTTTGTTTCAGGAAAGTCAAAAAATCAATATTCTCGGAATTGGACTGGACAAAAGCCAAAGTCGATATTTTACCGGAAGACTCACGGAGCCAGAAGACGAGACGGAGAGGGGCCACAGGGTGGCCACACCATGTGGTGGCGCGGGCTAGCCCTGGCCGCGTCACCAGGTGGTGTGGGCCCCCTGGCCGCCCACCGAACATGCCTCTTTGCCTATAAAAAACCTCCCGATGCATAAACCCTAAATCGTCAAGCCTCTAGCCACGAAAAGTTCCGCAGCGCCGCAACCACCGAAGGGGAGATTCAGGGGACAGAAAGTCTCTGTTCCAGCACCATGCCGGGATGGGGACGTGCCCCCGGAGCCATCTCCATCGATCTCCACCGCCATCTCCATCACCGTTGTTGATTCCCATGATGAGGAGGGAGTAGTTCTTCCTCGAGGCTAAGGGTTCTACCGGTAGCTATGTGTTCATCTCTCTCTCTACGCATGATCTTATTGAGATCATGAGCTTGTAATCTATAGATCCACCTTGCTACTCAGGTGCTTTAATAGATCTCTGCTCTCCCCATGTGTGTGAAGTTGACAGTGTGCACACCATGGTGGCACTTAGGCTAGAGATTTCAAATACTAGTTATGAGTTATATTCGGAAATTGTGGTGTTTGGTTGAACCATCTAGTGCTCAAGGTGACAGTGTGGGGTTATCTAGATGCGAAAGCGAACTTTGAGGTGTGCTGTTATAGCCCTACCATCGATTAGAGTGTTCAACCGGAGAGTAGTTAAGAGTAGTATAATAAAGAGAATATATTTATATGAGAGTGTTCACTAGTGAAAGTATGATCCCTAGGCCTTGTTTCTAAGCATTTAAACACCATTTGCAATTAGATCTATTACACGTTTGCTTGCTTCCATCTTTATTTCATTTTGCCTTTAGTCTTTTCCACGCCATCAAGCTATTTTCTATCACCGTTACCACTTATAATTATCCATACCACTTGTATTTCACTATCTCTTCGCCGAACTAGTGCACCTATACACCTGACAAGTGTATTGGGTGTGTTGGGGATACAAGAGACTTCTTGTATCTTGATTGCAGGGTTGCTTGAGAGGTAATACCTTTGACCACTTCCTCCCTGAGTTCGATAAACCTTGGATGATTCACTTAAGGGAAAACTTGCTGCTGTTCTACAAACCTCTGCACTTGGTGGCCCAACAACTGTCTACAAGAATAGAAGTGTGTAGACATAACATCGCCATGGCATCGCCAGGGAGGCGTCAAGGATAAGAGGAGAGGGGTGCTCGGGAGAGAGAGGGGCCAGATGGGCTGGCCTGACCATAAGGATCAGGGTTGAACCAAGCCAATTGGGCTAGGTGGGCTAGATGGGCTGAGTTGGACTGACCCAAGACTAAATTAACAAAGGAAAATAAAAGTATGGAAATTACCAAAATACCCTTGAACTTATTTTAGCCCTAGAAAAATATAAAAGAACCCTAAAAATTCTTATAACATACTGAACTGATCACAAAAATAATATCTACCCGAGAAAAATATAACTTTACTTATTTAAGTTAAATAAAATACAAATAAATATTAACATCACTAAAGTCTAAGTGATATTTCATAAATTAAGGAAGGGTCCTAAAAATGAATAAAAAAATCATTTTTGCATATGAAAATAAATCTACTATTATATAAAAATACTAACTTAATTTTTTTGCAAATAAAATTTGAAGCAAATGTTTAATGATATATAATCCTTTGTGGAATTTTATAAAAATAAGGATAACACCTAAAATTAAATAAAATTCACTTCTAAGGTCTTAAGTAAGTATGTTTTACTAAAAAAATACTAATTATATCATTCTAACACATTTTAAGGTTATTAAGAAATAAATCCTTATTTATTATCTATTTGGTAAATTGTTTAAAAACATTTCTTAAATATGAAATAATCACAATTTTCCATAAAAACCTTAAATCTTTTACAATTTAATACTGCTTCCCAAAACCATAACTTGAGTCTATAATAATACTTAAAAGTAAATTATTAACTTTTAGAAAACTCTTTAAAACCATAACTTCAAGATAGACCAACAATTTGAATAAATATTAATCATTATTCACTTATAAAAAAAGTGAATGTTATTTATCTCTTAACTAGTCTTAAACATGATTTCAAACTTTAATAGATTATTAAAATCATTTAAATATACTTTCTTTAATAATATAAATTATATTTATAATAACAAATCATTGTAAACACATCATTCACTTAAGCTGAAAGTGAATGATCTCATACCTTTGAAACATGCTTATTGAAGGGTTTAAAACTTATTAATACTTTTAAACACATCACACCTAGATATACTTATGTTTCAAAGTTAACTTTGGTACATCAAGTCATGCATAATGCCGACAGAATATTATGTTTTTATAGTTAACTTTTGTCTGTTCCAAAATAAATCATAAGGCATTTCAAACCCACGCTTATCGGATAAGCACAAACGATATCGATCACATTCAATTAACCACAAAGATTGTTTAAACTTTAAGAAAGAAATCTTTTCCTAAAAAGTTATTCTTTTAAGAAACATTAAAAGTAATCCTTAAGAACTTTTTAAAAGGATCTAATTGATTAGTAATCTTGCTAGATATCATGCCCCATTTGAGTGCTTTACTATTGTATACTACTTGTTGTATTTACATATCGTTTCACACACTCACCAGCTTTAATAAGAAGCACAAGTGTGAAACTGGTATAAAAGTGGAACACATTCTAAAAATATCATCACAAACTCCAAAACCTAGATTAGATACGATTAGTCCAGGGATTCGTGTTTATCAAACTACATTGAATTACTTATGCATAATTGCATCTTGCTTCTTTAAACATTAGTCCTTATGGACCAATGATGCTACTTTCAGAATTTGGATCTTCTAATGTCTTGAAGACCGTGAGTGCATAATCTTGCAATCACAAAAGACAAGTTCACAACTTTCTCATGTCCTTTGGTTATTTTCTATCAAATGCTTGTAACTCAAATGTTGTCATCACCTACATTTCAAAAAGGTCAGAAAAATATTATTTTCATAATAATATAATTATGGATTATTTACCAGATGCTAATAATCTATTGATACAATTCCAGTGGTAAAGGAACATAATATCTAGGACTTAACAACCAATGTCGCCTGTGATTCTAGCGCCGTATATTACGCGTTAACCATGAGATTTGGAATGGGATGGAGAAGTCAGCTGCATCTTCTTCATTTCATATGGAGGCAAGATGACCTTATCGTGACGCTGGGATTCCTTGTGTGGATCTAGCATATGGGTGGGCACCCTTAGGCCCCACGATTTTGGTTTCTAGATTATCTATGAGTGGTTGTCGGAGGTATAGTCGGACCTTTATGGAGCTTGCCAGGGGCATCACCAGCTCATAGAGTCTTTAGGAACTCATCAGGGTTGTAGCTTGCCCAAAAAGGGGCCTTAACGGAGGTGTAGTCAGCCCCGGAGGATCATGCAGACATATGGGGTCACGGAGAGGGCAGTGATTGGCTTGGATCATCTACTGGGCCCCATATCAAGGAATTGTGGATGGGAATAAGCTGCCCGATTGTGCAACAAGGAGATGGTCTCTCATGGGTAAAGTAAGACACCTTTGCAGAGTGTAAGAATTGTGACATGTTACTCCATGTTCCGGGAAGGAGCTAGGAACACGGCAGAAAAGGAACCATCATGAAGGTTCTGGTCAACCTGTGAAGGCTGTTGGACATAGTTTTCAGAATAAAAGCAACCTTTGAAGAAATGTTTACGAAAACCTGCATTGCCTACGACCTATGGTCTGTGGCTGTAGAGATAGTACATCATACACTCCTTTTTAGTGAACTTGCTGAGTACGCTCGTACTCAACCTGTAACATCCAAAAACTTCAATCCAAGCTTATCAAAGATCCAAATCATCAAAATTAGGGTTAACAAAAACTTTTCCAAATTAAAAATCAAAGCATTCATGTGTATGTGCATTTAAATTAGGAATTGATTTGAATTGCCTTGGTTCTGTGATTCTTTGCTTCTAAAATGTTTCTTAGGTGATTTAAACATCATCTACATCTGTCCCAAACTTTTCCTAAAGAAAATCAAATCAAAAAGAATTAAAAAGGAGGAAAGGTCATTTTGGCCATTTTAATCCACTACACTACTTTGAGTGTTCCTAGCACTCATTTCTTAACAGAAAAAATTCATGATCTTTGCACGCCTTGCTAGTACACATAATGAGGTACCAAGGCCCACATTTTGATCTGCTAAAAACATTCTTTTACTTATTTTAACTGGCATTTGAAAATTGAATCCAATGCATATGCATAGATCACCCCTATTTCAAAAACCACCTATTTGAGCTCCACTTCCAAAACCCTTGCAACCAGAGACTACCTAGAACCAGTGGAGATCACTCAAAAATTTTGAAACCTAAATTCAAAAGTTTATTTCTTGCGGCCATTTAATCAAACACTTGGCAGGCAGGTTTAAACTCTAGATCATAGCTCACTGTTTTGAAAAGGGTTCTGCCCCATTTGATCTCCATTTAAACTCTTTGTCCCCTCTTGATCTAACCAGGCCCTTAGTACCCATCCCCTACCCCCCTAGCAGCCATGCCATGCCAACTCGAGGACATGCTCGCCGGCCAAACCTTGCCCCGCTACAGCAGACCATCTCCCCCTCTCTCGCCATGTCTAGCACGTCGCTAGTGGTCCACCTCCACCGTCTAACCAGCCCCAGGCCAGAGACAGAGGGCATAGCGGCCAGGAACCGCCGCGCCCGGAGCTGGTCGACCATGCCCACGCTGCCCGCAGAGCACGCTCTATCCCCGCGTAAACAGACTGCCCCTTGGCCGCAGCCCACGCCCACCGCTCCGCCACGACCTGGGGAACACCCTAGACACCCTCGCTGGCCGCCCAACGCCTCACATCCACTGCTCGCCGTGGACACCGCTGCCTCTGCCGCTCAGAGCGCCACCTTGCCCTGACCGCATACCACCGCCCCTATGCCCGCATTCACTTCCTAGAGCACCGCCAGGAGACCACTTGTCGATCGCCACCCTCAGCCATGCCTCTAACCAGCCATAGCCATGTCACCGCCGTCGCCTGCCCATCCCGCTCGGTCTCACCGTCGGGCCTATAAAAGGAGGCCACCCCCAGCCATTTGAAGCACACCACTCCACTCCCCTCACCTCACTGAACCTCACCCACCTCTAGCCGGAGCAAGGGGAGCAGCAGCTCGCCGGAATTTCACCGGAGCAGGCCGCCTCTGGAGGAGAAGGGCGCCTGCGATCTAGGGCACGCCAAGCTCCACCGCAACCGCGCCTCGCCTCGCTGGTGTCTTCCAGTTCGTTTGCCCGCCCCGCCATCATCGCTGGAGCCCTGGTATGTCCCCAGCAGACCCCCACCGAGCCGCTAGGGTTCAAGCTCGCCGGCGACCTGTTCGTCGTTGACGACGACCCTCAGCCGTAGATCCCCCTTCTAATCCTACGGCCCACAGTGCGCGTACCGTTTCGCGTGTTAAGTGCCGCTGACAAGCTGGACCCCCCTGTCAGCTGAGTTCTTTCCCGCGCTAGCCCAACCGTTCAAATTTGGATTTTTCTTTTTAAGTTGAATATAGTTTCTCTCCACTAGTTTAAAATTCAATTCTGAGAGTTTTAAAAATCCAAATTGCATGAAACAAGTTTTGTCTGAAAGATATTAAGATGATCTATCCAAGCCCATTAGATTTAATTCTATTAGAGTTATAGATCTCTCCTAATAAAAATAATAAAACAGAAGCTTTTGCACCTTGCAACATTTTTATAAAATCAACCAATTTAGCTTTTGAGTTGATTCCAACTCTCAAAAATCACATTTCATCATATCTATCTAAATATGTAATAATATTAAGGTTTACATGCAGTGACTTTGGACTAGTACCAAAATAATGCTATATAGGCATTTCTAGTCACTTTAAAGCATTAAATAATGAACTTAAACCTAAGTAATATTGATCCAACCTTTAAATCTCATTCCCCCATGTTAGAATATGTGGTGATGACATGTGTCAACATGATCCCATATTTTAGGTGGTGAATATTAAATTTTAGTTAATTTTTCAATGAGTAGAAATTACTTTTCTAAAATAAAAAGGATGAAACCATTGATTTAAACTTGTGATGCTTGTGATGGTAATAGATCATCAAATGTGTGTCTTAGGTTGCTACTTAGTCTAGTTAAGTATTGTTTGGTGATTGTGTACTCCCTATGTATTTATAGACGATAGTACAGACCAAGCTTTTGAGGAGGAGCAGTTCTACCAAGAAGAAGAAGAAAACTTCAACCACTACACCAACCAAGGCAAGCTACTATTAGCAAGCTAGCACTATCCAAGTGCAAGCCACCCCTAACAATGCAAGCTAACTCTTGCAAGTTTAGTGCTTAGCAATCTAGGACCAAACTAGATGGTTTAGCAAAGATGCCTTAGGCATGCTTTGATGACACTCCTTTGACTATTAATACCCAAAGTCTCATTTACAAGTTTTACCTCCCTTAGTTTACACAAAGTTCTTTACTTGTTTGGAAGGTAGCATAAATAGTACAAAACTTGACCTATTTAGCTAAGCTTTAGATGTCATTCTATGGCATGAGATTGAACCCATTTTTTCCACCTTAGTGAACACTCTTAACTTAGTAGTTTAGAGTAGATCAAAACTGGAGTCACTTTAGATGGGAACACTTGGTGAAAATGAGTTATGAAAACCTTGGAATGATGTGTCATTCTGTTGAGATGTTTTGACATGTGTTGAGAAACACCAATGTTTGATGATCATGAAAATGTGGAGGCATGAGCCTTGACCCCTTTTATAAAACTGATGGTTGGATTCGGATGCGATACCATTCCAAATTTACCGTACAACCACACTACCTGAATTGGGTAAGGCTTAGCTGGAAATTTATATGCATTAGCATTAGTTCCCTCATGGGATAGGTTTGAGTTGAGGCTACCTCTCAATGTTGTCCACCTATGCAGTGCCCAAGATGACTGATGGTCATGGTTGGGAGGCCATGCTCATAGGAGAGGTGCTTATACTAGGGTGTGTAAAGGGAAGGTTATGTTTGATTATCTACATACTAAGTATGATGATTCAGGGTTATCCCTGACAGATGTATCGAATCTTGTGGTGAAAGTGTACCACCTCTGTAGAGTGTCAAACTATTCGAATAGCGGCGTCCGCGGTTATGGACAGTTGGAATGGCCATACTGTTTCGTTGTCAGATGTTTTCCAAACAACTTATGAACTGAATGATGAACTTTGACTTGAGCACAACAGGGTTGTGTTTATGACCTTAGCTTCCCACTTAAGTGATTCTAGAACTTTACTTTATCTTTCTTTGCTTCTGAACTCAGCTTAGGTTTCAAACTTAACTTTATAGTTTAACTTAGAGTTAGCACTTTCCTTTAGAACTATCCTACTTGTTAGTGGTAGTTTGCGAGTACTTAAAGAGTACTCATGGCTTTTGTCCCTGGCTATTATCATGGCCAGACTATGAAGGAGACTATCAAGATGATGGCCAGCAGGACGGCTATGATAACTAGGACTATATGCCTTCATCAGCATTGCCTGTGCCCTTGAAGATGGACCCCACCGCTACGCTTATCTTTTATTTCCGCTGCTTGTTGTATTAAGACTGGATCATGAGATTCTTATTTGTGTAAGACCTTATGTATGGTTTGTAATGGATGATGTACTGTGATATCCAATCTGTTATGTCTCACAAAAATGGTAATCCTGGGATTGGGAGGTATGGCATAACGGGCATCTGGGATTAAAAATCCGGGTGTTGACAAGTTGCTATCAGAGCCATCCTGACCATAGGAGACCCTAGTTAGAATGGACGTCCGAACAAAAACTTAGTTTCAAAACCAAAGTGAGTATTTATGAAAAACTATCTCCTCTCTTATCCTTGTGAATTCATTCTTTCTCAAAAATTCATGTTCCTCAAAATTCTTACACTACTACTTAAACTTTGACACACTTGATCACTTCACTAACTTCCTCATCCTTAATTCTTGTAGATGGAGTCTCAGTTCAGCAAGTTTTACCAGTTGAGAAACGGAGGTCAACTGATCTTCGAGAGGGATCTGGATTCACTATCGGAGTTACTAGGATGCCCACATCCGGAGTTTCTTGGAGCTCAACTTCCAGGACCCCCAGGAGGAGACCTAAAGTGGCTAGTCACCGTGGAGCTTAGAGGAAGCATCGAAGCACCAACTTCTGGGAGAATTCAGTTGTCCGTGAGGGAGAAAAACTGGCTAGATGGATTAGCCAGGGCAATGCATGAAGCTCTCGCACGTCTATGTGCCCTCAGCATCAACCAAATCCAAGGAACCCGTTTTGCCCACTATGCAAGACGTGACTTCATGGGAATGCCAATGGAGATGCCGGGTCACCCCGAGTTGAGGCGTCAAGTGGAGAACCTTGACTTATTGCTACATGACAGACAGCAGGAACTGGACAATGACAGAGAGTTAGCCAACCAAAACCGTGCCATTGCCGACCAGAAGGCCTAGACTTTCGCACTGCTCGTCCAGGATCGCCAGTCTCTTCGCCGCCAGCGTGCCAAGAAGGATTGCACCATCGCCCGTCTCCGCAAGAAGGTGGCCGACCTCGAGAAGACCATCAGGGAGCAGGAAGCTCAGCTTGCAGCAAAGGAAAAAGAAGATGAGGGTGAAGACATCCAGGGAGACATGGATTCTTACCTCAGTAATGATGATGACTTTCTGGCGGAGGATGCCGTGGACTTCTACACTGGTGATGATGACTCCGACTTCATCGACGATGAGTAGATGCACTAGAGCACTGTTGTAGAAAGAGATGTATCGATCTCACTGTATCATAGCTCACAGAATGGTTCTTCAAACCATTTGTTTTCCCTTTGATTGTTGTGGTGTGTGTTGTATCGTGTGCTTGCTTGCATGAATGAAATGGAGTTAGTTGAAAACCTGAGTCTAACTCAAAGTTTTAGCCTTGAAAACCCAAAACCATGAACCTTAGAAATTCCCTCTTACCCCTATATCCATCTCAATCTTCAGATGACTCGTGGGAACCAAGGAGGGAGCAGCTCGTCACAACACCCAATGCTGCAGATCTTGCAGAACCTCATCGCAGATTGTGAAGCAAGCATGGCAGAGTGCCAAGCCAACTTAGCAACACTTCAACAGATCGCCCAGATGGCTCTCAACAACCAAGGACACGGAAATCAGGATCACCAGGGATCCAAACTCAAAAACTTTCAGAACACCAATCCCCCAATCTTCAACCAATCTAAAAACCCATTAGATGCTGATGACTGGTTACAGACCATGGAAAACAACTTAGAAGTTGCCAGAGTTGATGAAAATGAGAAATTTCTCTTCGCCACCCACTATCTAGCAGGAGATGCAAGAGCTTGGTGGAACAACATCCGCAATATGAACCATGGTCAAGTGATGACATGGGAAGCATTCAAAATCAAGTTCAGCCGCACCCACGTGCCGCAAGGTCTAGTCAACATAATGAGAGATGAGTTCCGCGAATTAAAGCAAGAAAGGATGACGGTGGTGGAGTACCGTGACAGATTCCTGTCACTTGCCAGATATGCACCTAATGAGATCAACACGGAGGCCAAGAAGAAGGAGAGATTCTTGAACGGACTGCATGATGAGATGTAGACTGTCCTCGTCAACATCCGTTTCCAGGATCTCGAAGATCTAGTCAACTCTGCCATTTAGTTGGAAGGGAAGATTAATCAGGCAAACGACAACCGCAAGCGTCTAATGATGCAGCAGTCTGGATCCAACAGTCACCAGAAGTACCATCCCAACCCTTCACCAGGATATGCACCAAGGAACAACCGACCCCCAACGTCTCGCCCAAGCTACCCTAACCGTAGCGGGGGCAATGTGAAGCCCGGAGGAAACAATCACAACTCCGGTAACGCCAACAATTTCAACCATGCCCCTCCCAAGAACAACAACAACAACAACACTGCACCCAGAACTGGCAGCAATGCTGTGCCTGTCGCAGTCAAGGACAAGTCCCAGATCACTTGTTTTGAGTGTGGAGTGAAGGGTCACTACTCCAATGAGTGTCCCAAGAAGACTGCAGCCAATGCCAATGTGAATGCCCCAGCTCAGCAGCAGCGTCATGTTCAGCCAGGAAGGAGATTTTCCCCAGGGAACCCTCACAACTGCAATGGCCGTCTCTTCTAGATGAACGCAGAAGAATCCCAAGAAGCGCCAGATGTAGTGCTGGGTATGTTTTCTGTCAACTCAGTTTTAGCCAGAGTATTGTTTGATTCGGGGGCATCGCAGTCATTTGTCACTGAAGAATTTGCATGCACTAGTAAGATTCGTGCAACCAACCTGAAGCATCTCATGATAGTTCAAATCCCGGGTTCAACGACCAAAGCTGGAAAAATTTGCAAAGCTGTACCTATCAGAATACATGGGATAGATTTTTATGCCAACCTAATTGTACTTCGAACCAAAGGATTGGAAGTAGTACTAGGAATGGACTGGATGTCAAGGCATAAAGGATTGATAGACTGTGCTAAGAAAGCCATCACCATGACCAGTAGCCCTGGAGTAACAGTAGAGCATATCTCTAAAACCTTACCCCGTCAATTCAAGTGCAACAAGAGTGTAGCCTTGCCCACCATAGACCAAGTCAGAGTAGTCTGTGAATACCCCGACGTTTTCCCAGATGAATTGCCAGGTATGCCCCCGGATAGTGATATTGAGTTCATTATCGAACTAATCCCCGGAACCGGACCTATATCCCAGAGACCCTATAGCATGAACCCATCAGAGTTAGTGGAACTGAAAAAGCAGTTGGATGCCATGTTAGAGAAAGGCTTGATTCAACCAAGCGCATGGCCATGGAGATCCCCAGTGTTATTCGTCGACAAGAAAGATGGAGGCAACCGTCTATGCACAGATTACAGAAAGTTGAATGATGTCACCATCAAGAACAAGTACCCTTTGCCAAAGATAGAGGATCTATTTGATTAGTTGACCGGAGCTCAGGTATTCTCAAAGATTGACCTTAGGACTGGTTATCACCAACTTAAGATTTGTGCAACGGATATTCCGAAGACCGCCTTTACTACTCTCTATGGTTTATACGAGTATATGGTTATGTCTATTGGATTAACCAATGCCCCTGCTTATTTCATGAATCTCATGAATAAGATCTTTATGAATTTCCTAGATATGTTTGTAGTTGTGTGTATCGACGACATCCTTATCTACTCCAAGTCAGAAGAAGAGCATGAGCAACATCTGAGAGTTATCCTAGAAACCCTGAGAGACCATCAGCTATATGCCAAGTTCAGCAAGTGTGAGTTTTGGCTGAAGGAAGTAGGATTCCTAGGACATATCGTGTCTGCCGGAGGAGTCTCTATTGATCCCGCCAAGATCAAAGATGTCGAAGAATGGGAAGCCCCAACCACTCAAACCCAAGTCCGTGCATTTCTCAGATTAGCGGGATATTACCGCAAGTTCGTAGAAGGATTCTCGAGCATCGCCTGACCCATGACCCAATTGTTGAAGAAGGACAAGAAGTTTGAATGGACAGACAAATGTGAAGCCAGTTTTCAGGAGCTGAAGAAGAGATTGATATCAGCCCCAATATTGGTCATGCCTGATATTAAGAAGCCATTTGATGTGTATTGTGACGCATCCAAGATTGGTCTAGGATGTGTATTGATGCAAGAAGGCAAAGTCATCGCGTATCTATCTCGACAACTAAAGCAGCATGAGCAGAACTATCCGACCCATGATATGGAGCTAGCAGCTGTGGTTCTAGCATTGAAGACATGACGTCATTATTTGATGGGTAATCGATTACCCATTTACTCATATCATAAGAGCTTGAAATATATCTTCACTCAGAAGGAGGTGAATATGAGGCAAAGAATATGGATAGAGTTAATCAAGGATTATGACCTTGACATTCACTATCACCCCGGCAAAGCCAATGTGGTAGCGGATGCTCTTAGCAGATTGCCGTGTAGGCTAAACACCATGATCAAGGAGAAGCAACCAAGTTTGTATGAAGAGTTGGAGCAGTTCAGGACCGAATTAGTTAGCAAAGGATTCTTAGCTAGCATTGAACTTCAACCCACTTTGATTAGCCAAATCAAGGAATCCCAGAAAGGGAATGAAAGTATCGACGGAATCAAACGTCGTATTGATACAGGAAAGGTACCTAGATTCACTGAAGACGAGGAAGGAGTACTGTGGTACAAAGGACGCACCTGTGTTCTAGCAGATTCGGAGCTGAAGAAAGTTATCATGAAGGAAGCTCATGATACTCTTTATTCTATCCACCCCGGCGGAGAAAAGATGTATCAGGATTTGAAAGAGCAATTTTGGTGGCACAAGATGAAGAGAGAGATCGGAAGCTACATCACCAAATGTGACATCTGTCAAAGAGTCAAGGCAGAGCATCAGAGACCTGCAGGGCTGTTGTAACCATTGCAGATTCCGGAATGGAAATGGGATTCCGGAATGGAAATGGGATTCCGTCGGAATGGACTTTATCACCAGTTTACCTACTTCTAGTAGGGGAAATGACTCAATCTGGGTCATAGTTGATCGACTGCCCAAAGTAGCCCACTTTATACCTTTCAAGACAACTTACCAGAGTGCAAAGTTAGCAGAGCTATACATTGCTAGGATTGTTAGTCTGCATGGAACCCCCAAGACCATCGTATCAGATCGAGGAACCCTGTTTACCTCAAGATTTTGGCAAAAAGTCCAAGAAGGATTAGGAACCAAGTTGAACTTCATCACATCGTATCACCCGCAAACAGATGGACAGACTGAGAGAGTCAACCAGATCCTAGAGGGTATGCTTAGAGCTTGTGTGTTGGAATATGGATCAAAATGGGAAGACTGCCTGCCTTTCACAGAATTCTCATATAAAAATAGTTATCAAGCTAGTTTGCATATGGCACCATTTGAATTCCTATACGGAAGAAAGTGTCGTACCCCTTTGAATTGGTCGCAAGTAGGAGAGAGTCAGATCTTTGGACCCGACATTCTTCGAGAAGCAGAAGAGAAAGTTCACAAAGTCCGTGAGCACCTCAAGACCGCCCAATCTAGACAGAAGAGTTATGCTGACAAGAGAAGGAGAGACCTGACTTTCAATGTCGGAGATTTTGTATATCTCAAGGTATCACCATTGAAGGGAACTCAAGGCTTTAGTCTGAAAGGAAAGTTAGCCCCCAGATATATCGGGCCCTTCAAAATTCTGAACCGTCGAGGAGAAGTATCGTATCAACTGGAACTGCCTAAAGAGATGTCAGCCATCCACAATGTGTTCCATATCTCGTTACTTCGCAAATGTCTGGAAGTGCCCGAGAAGACTGAGGTTTTCAAGAACATCGATCGCAGAGCTGTGGAAATCAACAATGACCTGACCTATCAGGAAGTGCCCATCTCTATCTTAGAAGAATCCTACAGAACCACTAGAACTAGGAGCATCAAGTTTCTCAAGATTCTGTGGAGCAACCATAACAAAGAGGAAGCCACTTGGGGGCGCGAGGATTACATTAGGACAGAGTTCCCAGATCTCTTTAGTTCCTAGTTTTCCTTGTAAATCTCGGGACGAGATTTTGTTTAAGGGGGGAAGGTTTGTAACATCCCAAAACTTCAATCCAAGCTTATCAAAGATCCAAATCATCAAAAATTAGGGTTAACAAAAACTTTTCCAAATTAAAAATGAAAGCATTCATGTGTATGTGCATTTAAATTAGGAATTGATTTGAATTGCCTTGGTTCTGTGATTATTTGCTTCTAAAATGTTTCTTCGGTGATTTAAACATCATCTACATCTTTCCCAAACTTTTCCTAAAGAAAATCAAATCAAAAAGAATTAAAAAGGAGGAATGGTCATTTTGGCCATTTTAATCCACTACACTACTTTCAGTGTTCCTAGCACTCATTTCTTAATAGAAACAATTCATGATCTTTGTACCCCTTGCTAGTACACATAATGAGGTACCAAGGCCCACGTTTTGATCTGCTAAAAACATTCTTTTACTTATTTTAAATGGCATTTGAAAATTGAATCCAATGCATATGCATAGATCACCCCTATTTCAAAAACCACCTATTTGAGCTCCACTTCCAAAACCCTTGCAACCAGAGACTACCTAGCACCAGTGGAGATCACTCAAAAAATTTGAAACCAAAATTCAAAAGTTTATTTCTTGCGGCCATTTAATCAAACACTTGGCAGGCAGGTTTAAACTCTAGATCATAGCTCACTGTTTTGAACAGGGTTCTGCCCCCATTTGATCTCCATTTAATATCTTTGTCCCCTCTTGATCTAACCAGGCCCTTAGCACCCATCCCCTACCCCCTAGCAGCCATGCCATGCCAACCCGAGGACATGCTCGCCGGCCTCACCTTGCCCCGCTACACCAGACAATCTCCCCCTCTCTCGCCATGTCTAGCACGTCGCTAGTGGTCCACCTCCATCGTCCAACCAGCCCCAGGCCAGAGACAGAGGGCAGAGCGGCCAAGAATCACCGCGCCCGGAGCTGGTCGACCATGCCGACGCCGCCCGCAGAGCATGCTCTGTCCCCGTTTGCACATCCCGCCCCTTGGCCGCAGGCCGCGCCCATCGCTCCGCCACGACCTAGGGAACACCCCAGATAACCCCGCTGGCCGCCCAACGCCTCACAGCCACCGCTCGCTGTGGACACCGCCGCCTCTGCCGCTCAGAGCGCCACCTCGCCCAGACCGCATACCACCGCCCCTACACCCGCATTCACTTCCTAGAGCACCGCCAGGAGACCACCTGTCGATCGCCACCCTCAGCCATGCCTCTAACCGGCCATAGCCATGTCGCCACCGTCGCCTGCCCATCCCGCTCGGTCTCACCGTCGGGCCTATAAAAGGAGGCCACCCCCAGCCGTTTGAAGCACACCACTCCATTCCCTCACCTCACTGAACCTCACCCACCTCTAGCCGGAGCAAGGGGAGCAGCAACTCGCCGGAATTTCACCGGAGTAGGCCGCCTCTGGTGGAGAAGGGCGCCTGCGATCTAGGGCGCCCCAAGCTCCGCCGCAACCGCGCCTCGCCTCGCCGGTGTCTTCTAGTTCGTTTGCCCGCCTTGCCGTCATCGCTAGAGCCCTGGTTCAAGCTCGCCGGCGACCTCCACCGAGCCGCTAGGGTTCGAGCTCGCCGGTGACCTATTCGTCGTCGACGACGACCCTCAGCCGTAGATCCCCCTTCTAATCCTATGGCCCACAGCACGCGTACCGTTTCATGTGTTAAGTGCCGCTGACAAGCTGGAACCCCCCGTTAGCTGAGCCCCACGCCGTGGAGCGCCACTAGGCCGGCCCAAGTTCTTTCCCGCGCTAGCCCAACCGTTCAAATTTGGATTTTTCTTTTTAAGTTGAATCTAGTTTCTGTCCACTAGTTTAAAATTCAATTCTGAGAGTTTTAAAAATCCAAATTGCATAAAACAAGTTTTGTCTGAAAGATATTAAGATGATGTATCCAAGCCCGTTGGATTTAATTCCATTTGAGTTATAGATCTCTCCTAATAAAAATAATAAAACAGAAGCTTTTGCACCTTGCAACATTTTTATAAAATCAACCAATTTAGCTTTTGAGTTGATTCCAACTCTCAAAAATCACTTTTCATCATATCTATCTAAATATGTAATAATATTAAGGTTTACATGCAGTGACTTTGGACTAGTACCAAAATAATGCTATATAGGCATTTCTAGTCACTTTAAAGCATTAAATAATGAACTTAAACCAAAGTAATATTGATCCAACCTTTAAATCTCATTCCCCCATGTTAGAATATGTGGTGATGACATTTGTCAACATGATCCCATATTTTAGGTGGTGAATATTAAATTTTAGTTAATTTTTCAATGAGTAGAAATTACTTTTCTAAAATAAAAAGGATGAAACCATTGATTTAAACTTGTGATGCTTGTGATGGTAATAGATCATCAAATGTGTGTCTTAGATTGCTACTTAGTCTAGTTAAGTATTGTTTGCTGATTGTGTACGCCCTATGTATTTATAGACGATAGGACCGACCAAGCTTTCGAGGAGGAGGAGTTCTACCAAGAAGAAGAAGAAGAAGAAAACTTCAACCACTGCACCAACCAAGGCAAGCTACTATTAGCAAGCTAGCACTATCCAAGTGCAAGCCACCCTTAACAATCCAAGCTAACTCTTGCAAGTTTAGTGCTTAGCAAGCTAGGACCAAACTAGATGGTTTAGCAAAGATACCTTAGGCATGATTTGATCACACTCCTTTGACTATTAATACCCAAAGTCTCATTTACAAGTTTTACCTCCCTTAGTTTACACAAAGTTCTTTACTTGTTTTGAAGGTAGCATAAAAAGTATAAAACTTGACCTATTTAGCTAAGCTTTAGATGTCATTCTATGGCATGAGATTGAACCCATCTTTTCCACCTTAGTGAACACTCTTAACTTAGTAGTTTAGAGTAGATCAAAACTGGAGTCACTTTAGATGGGAACACTTGGTGAAAATGAGTTATGAAAACCTTGGAATGATGTGTCATTCTATTGAGATGTTTTGACATGTGTTGAGAAACACCAATGTTTGATGATGATGAAAATGTTGAGGTATGAGCCTTGAACCCTTTTATAAAACTGATGGTTGGATTTGGATGCGATACCATTCCAAATTTACCGTACAACCACACTACCTGAATTGGGTAAGGCTTAGCTGGAAATTTATATGCATTAGTATTAGTTCCCTCACGGGAGAGGTTTGAGCTGAGGCTACCTCTCAATGTTGTCCACCTATGCAGTGCCCAAGATGACTGATGGTCATGGTTGGGAGGCCATGCTCATAGGAGAGGTGCTTATACTAGGGTGTGTAAAGGGAAGGTTATGTTTGATTATCTACATACTAAGTATGATGATTCAGGGTTATCCCTGACAGATGTATCGAATCTTGTGGTGAAAGTGTACCACCTCTGTAGAGTGTCAAACTATTCAAATAGCCGCGTCCGCGGTTCTGGACAGTTGGAATGGCAAAACTGTTTCGTTGTCAGATGTTTTCCAAACAACTTATGAACTGAATGATGAACTTTGACTTGAGCACAACAGGGTTGTGTTTATGACCTTAGCTTCCCACTTAAGTGATTCTAGAACTTTACTTATCTTTCTTTGCTTCTGAACTTAGCTTAGGTTTCAAACATAACTTTATAGTTAAACTTAGAGTTAGCACTTTACTTTAGAACTATCCTACTTGTTAGTGGTAGTTTGCGAGTACTTAAAGAGTACTCATGGCTTTTGTCCCTGGCTATTATCATGGCCAGACTATGAAGGAGACTATCAAGATGATGGCCAGCAGGACGACTATGATAACTAGGACTATCTGCCTTCGTCAGCATTGCCTGTGCCCCTGAAGATGGACCCCACCGCTACGCTTATCTTTTATTTCCGCTCCTTGTTGTATTAAGACTGGATCCGGGTATTGACACAACCGTACCTTCTTAACCCTTGCTAGGTTCTTAGCCATTGAAGACGACGTCAACATTAACTTCTGCTCAAGAAACCATCATCGATAGCTCAAGATGTTCAATAAAGTCAATGAAGTCAACATATTCATCAACCGAAGTGAAGACGAAGTCTCTGTTTAGATAAGGGTTGATACTCTAGCCGCAAAACCTATTTCTGTAGAGCATTGCATTAGTAGCAATTGCAAACCAATTAGTTCAGATGCTAGTCTTAGTTACTAGATAGTTCTGAGTTATTATTTCTGGTTCTTCATTGTAAGAAGTTTCTTTCTCTCTCTTTAACCTAGAGTGTTCTTTGGATATTTTGTAAAGAGTCGATTTGTAATCTATAGTCATGTCTTGGACCTGCTGTGTTTCTGTTGTACCACTCTGAGGGATGTAATACTAGTGAACGATGTTTCATTGGTGTTATGTCAACGGCTATAGTGTACTACATCATACAGTGGTATGCTGGGTCACCGCAGCTTGTATCAGAGCATATTCTTTAACCTTAGGATTAAAACCCTTTTAGGAAGATCTATAGGTTGGATAGTGATTATAGGAGCCATCTTATCTAAACCAAGACTGGTGATGGATATCCATTTGAGGATAAACCTTGTCACACTTAAGTTGGATGTTCTTATCATCTTTATTAAGGATTAGTTATATGTATTCTCTAGAGAAATGTCATTTTAGTGTAGCTCTAAATAGGTATAACACCACTAAGATATATTTAGTCAGTTAAAATATCAAAGAAGGTTAAGATTAAGATTAGGATATCATGTGGAGTAGTATTAGTGATGGAGTCTATATTTAGAACCCATGTGAAGTAGCAGAATCTTACCACTAGTCGATACTACTATACCACATAAGGTAGACCATCAGAGTATGTATAGATAAAATTGGAAGTAAATCATGTGGCATTCACTTGAGAATTCCATGTAATGGAGTAGAATTTTGTTAAGAATCATATATAGTAAGCTAAGAAGAAGAGTCATCATGATGAGATTAGCTCTTCAATCATGACGACTAGGTAAGTCTTAACAAGTTCGTGGTGAGAATAGCTCCGAGACCATGATACGTTTGTAATTAGGACAAGTACTTAGTAAATAATCTGGTAATAACAGTAAGTAAAGAACAATGAAGGTTGATACATTGCAAATGTATCTATAATTTTTGATGTTCCATGCTTGGTTTTATCTACTTTCTTATGTTTTTTCCACACTTTGGAGTACTTTTCATATGATTTCTTGGACTAACCTATTAACAAGAGCCACAGTGCCAGTTGCCTGTTTTCTGCTGTTTTTGGTTCTAGGAAAGTCAGAAAATCAATATTCTCGGAATTGGACGGGACAAAAGCCAAAGTTCCTATTTTATCGGATGACTCACGGATCCCGAAGCAGAGACGGAGGAGGGCCAGGGCCTGGCCACACCATGTGGTGGCGCGGCATAGCCCTGGTTGCGCCACCAGGTGGTGTGGGCCCCTCTGGCCTCCATCGACCTTGCCTCTTCGCCTATAAGAAGCCTCCCGATGCATAAACCCTAGATCGTCAAGCCTCCAGCCACGAAAAGTTTGGCTGCACCGCCGCCACCGAAGGGGAGATTCGGGGGACAGAAAGTCTCTGTTCTGGCACCCTGCCAGGACGGGGAAGTGCCCCCGGAGCCATCTCCATCGATCTCCACCACTATCTCCATCACCATTGCTGATTCCCATGATGAGGAGGGAGTAGTTCTCTCTCGAGGCTAAGGGTTCTACCGGTAGCTATGTGTTCATCTCTACTGAAAGTTATTATGAGAGAGGGAAACATGGTTTTATGCATCTCAATAATATTAAGTTTCCCCTCTTTATGTTGAAAGTCTTGAAGTTGCACTTGTTTTTCTTTACTATGCTTGTTTATTTGTGCTTTCATGACTTGTTTCTTTACAAGATTCCTATGCATAGTAAGTGGGTTAGACTTAAATGTGCTTTAAATTTGCTTCTTGATGCTCTCTTTTACTTCAATTCATATTTCTTATGTGAGCATCTTTTCAAACTATCATGCCTAACTTAAAGGTGTTAAAGAAAAGTACTTATTGGGAGATAACCCAAAAGTTTTAGATGATTCTTGGAAGTTATTACCTCTGTAGTAACCTCTCCTTATCCTTTTTATTTGATTTTTGTGCCAAGAGTAACCTCCAATGAGAGATAAGTAATGATTGGGAAAGTTGCTGTCCCGAAACAGATTTTTGTGCTTCACCGTAAAAATTCGTGTAAAATCTCTGAACGTCTTTTTGAGGCGTGAAGTTTTTTGCTTCTGCCCCAGGTTGTTATCTAACTTTCGTTAGTTCAACAATTTTTGATTTGAGCAACAGAAGGTCTTCGAAAAAATTCGTCTTCACCTGCTGGTCTGTTTTGACAGATTTCTGCCATTTTCTGCATTTGCTTCTTGTTGGTTCCTCTTTGAGTTCTTTTAGGGAATTGAGCTTTTTGAGGGAATTTCTTCAGTAGCTAGTGTTCTAATGGAAGTTTATTTGGTGTTATAACTGAACCTTAAGACTTATTTATCTTGAGTGCACTAATGTTGCTAATAAAGATTGTGTGAAGTTTTGTATGAAGGAAAATTTTCAGGTGTATGGAAGGAATGAGTAATGAGATGAAGGATGGACTATAGCTCAAGCTTGGGAATTCCACGCGTGTCACCCCAAGAAATATCCAAGAAGTACAAGCGTCAAAGCTTGGGGATGCCTTGGGCATCCCCTTCTTCATCAAAAAAATCCCAGGTTTCTTCCAAACACTTCATTTTTATTGTTTCATGTACAGTTGTGTTGTTCTTGGAGCGTCTTCGTTTTCTTTTTGGTTTTTTGTTTGCTTTTGTTTGCTTAGTTTTCTGAATAAATTGGTTGGACCCCCTCTTTCATACATTGGTTTGGAAATAGTTTGGTTTGGTTTGGAAAAGAGTAGGAAAGTTCATACTTATGTGGTAAAAAGAGCTTGTTTTTTACTATGGCCTATGCTTTGTCATGCCATGCTTGATAATATTTTGGCTTTATGCTTAGTATTCTTTGATGTAGCATGACTTGTTATAAACAATTGAGATTTCTTAATGTGCCTTGGATGAATCATGCATTATTTTAGCATATTAAAGCATTGTATAGTGGTATTCTCCTTTGATGCTTTATTTGGGTTGACTTGGCGCATGCCCACACCATGTTTTGACTATCTCAAGTCACCATAGCCTTTCTGATCTTTTAGTTTTCAACTTGTAGTATCACTTTATGCTTTGATCAATGATCTTTTTTCGCTCTGCATGATTATGGCCATTATTGCTCTTTTAGTTTGTCGCTCCTAGTCGTTTGCTAGCCTCCACAACCAAGTATGAGTTCCACTCATGCATCCAACTCCCAAAACCAAGTTATTCCAAAGAGTCCACCATACCTACCTACTAGCTTATGCTATTCGAAGTATATTCATGCTTTTGTTTACCTTCCAAATTAAACTTGTTATGAGAAAACTAGTGATTAAAGCTCTCACGAACTTGATGACACACTTTACTTTTCTTGCCCTTAATAAACTTGAACCATTGTGTCTTCTATGTTGTATATGCTTGCACTTGTTTGTTGGGAATTAGCAGAACCATGCTTTCATGGGGAACGCTTTCAACATTGCACTTGGTACTTGTACCTAGTTGCTATCATGCTCTTTTGTATATGGATGTCGTCGGTGTGAAATGAAAGGGGAGCTTGGAAGTCCATGGATTTATGTATATGTGTTAGAGAAACGCCTGGGCCGCTGGCCTAATCCATGTTGGCATGGTGGAAACCTGCAACGTAACCATAATGAGCTGTCTATGAAGCATTCTTCTTATAAAAAAAGAGTCATATATTGAGAAAAAAGAGAAAAATAAAAAAAAAGATATTATGAAAAGAGGAAAGAGAGAAAAAAGCACCATATTCCCATGGTAAATAAGAAGATTGCTGAGATGCTCGTTGTCTGCTTGCCTTGTCATTTTGATATGGGGATTCTTCCGTATCATCGGGCAAGGGGTACCCTGTTGGCAGTTCTCTATGATACACATGTACTTACGATGACAAGAACTTACCGGTGACTAAACTTGAGTAGCATGAGGAGCGGCCCTCGTATACAAGGGACATGAGATTTCTGACTTATACTTCGTAAAGCATGTACACCATAGTTTGTTCACTTTAACCTTAATCACTTCAAGATGCTTATGATAGGGGCAATGAGAGCTGAAAGTTATAAGTACCATAATTTTTGGAAGCTCTTTATGAGACTTGAATCCCTACTTCCTTTTACAAAGGCCTTTCTTCCACCATTACATTGAGTCTCCACCTTCTATCTTTATGCACTTACTTTGAGAGCATAGTGGCCATTCTTAGTTCTATGTGCATTGTCCCAAGACTAGTTGATTGATGCATAACTTGATACTGCTTGTTTTAAACTATTGTATCTAGTCACTCTTATGAACTTTGAAGGTGTCCTATGCATTTATATTTGCTACTCTATTGAGGGACAAGCTGAATACTATTATGCTATGTTTTCTTTATGTGAAACAAACAAACGTCTAGCAAAGCATCGTTATTCATGAATCTTTTGTTTGTGCCTTTTCATGTTGCATCATAGTTTCTTTGTCTTATTACAAGAACTTTGTCTTTCATGTTATGATTGAAGTACTATGATCCCAGCTTTGAATGTTTTACAAATACTTTGATCAAGTCTTTGATGGTGCATGTCACCTCAAAAATTATTCTTTCTTTTTATCACTTACCTACTCGAGGACGAGCATGAGTTAAGCTTGGGGATGTTGATACATTGCAAATGTATCTATAATTTTTGATGTTCCATGCTTGGTTTTATCTACTTTCTTATGTTTTGTCCACACTTTGGAGTACTTTTCATATGATTTCTTGGACTACTGAAAGTTATTATGAGAGAGGGAAACATGGTTTCTTGGCCAAGTGGCCAGGACATGCGACACTGTTTCCCCAACAATGATAGCATACCGTCAGGCTGTCGACCAACTGGGAGGACACTTCGATGGCTACTCCGTCGAGTGGATCGACAGGCGTAAAAACAAGGAGGCGGACGCACTTTCCCGCATCGGGTCGGCTCGACAGACACCACCAGTAGGCGTCTTCCTCGACATCTTCCACAAGCCCTCCATCGGCCCACCAAAGGAGATCGACGTCAGGATTCCACTACAACCAGAACCGGCCCTAGTCGCCATGATTGTAGAACCTAGCGACTGGACAGCACCATACGTCGCCTTCCTGGAACACAAACTCCTACCGAGCAACAAGACAGAGGCGCGAATGATCGTACGCCGTTACAAATCCTCCGTCATCATCAACGGCGAGCTCCACAAGGGCAGCATGACCAGCGTGTTCCAGCGCTGCGTACAGCCAGAGGAAGGCCGCAAGATCCTCCAGGACATCCACACCGGCGATTGCGGCCATCACGCCGGTGCCAAGTCGCTAGTCGCCAAGGCCATGCGGCACGGCTTCTACTGGCTCACCGCACACTCTGACGCCACCAACATTGTCCAAAGATGTGTCGGATGCCAGAAGTACGCAAACCAGACGCACCTTCCTGGTTCGGCGCTCAAGACAATCCCCATCACGTGGCCATTCGCCGTATGGGGCATGGACATGGTCGGCCCGTTCAAGAAGGCCCCATCGGGCTTCACTCACCTCTTGGTCGCAGTCGAAAAGTTCACCAAATGGGTGGAGGCCAAGCCGATCAAGAAGTGCGACGGCAAGACGGCTACCAAGTTCCTCCGCGAACTCATCTACCGGTACGGCTACCCACACAGCATCATCATAGACAACGGCACCAACTTTGCCAAGGGGGCCATGGCGGAATTCTGTGAGGAGCACGGCATACGACTCGACCTCGCATCAGTCGCCCACCTGGAGTCAAACGGCCAAGCAGAACGCGCCAACCAGAGCGTCCTCCATGGTCTCAAGCCGCGACTACAGGTGCCCCTCGAGCGCACCCTAGGATGCTGGGTCGACGAGATCCCCTTTGTGATATGGGGGATCCGCACCTCCGTCAACCGATCAACAGGATTCACGCCTTTCTTCATGGTGTACGGCGCCGAAGCCGTAATGCCAACAGACCTGGAGCACGACTCCCCTCGAGTCGCCAACTACGTCAAGGTGGCCAACGAAACCGCCCGCCAAGACAGCGTTGATCAACTCGACGAAGCACGCGACCTGGCTCGCTCCTGCACCGCCATATACCAGCAGTGACTTCGCCGCTATCACAGCCGCCGAGTGCGCACTCGCACCTTCCAGGAAGGCGACCTGGTCCTACGACTGGTCCAAGATAAAAAAAAAGGGCATGCACAAGCTATCCCCCCCATGGGAGGGGCCATTTGCCATAGGTCGAGTCCTTGGCAACGACGCTTACTACCTCATCGACATACGGGGTAACGGCCAACTGGAGGTCGGGAGGCCATGGAATATAAACCTCCTCAGAAAGTTCTAGACTTAGAACCTCACACTGTACTCCATCAGCATATATAATGGAATTCATTCGGATTGCACAAATTGTGTCCACTCGCCATATTCTTGTGCCACTCGCACTCGTACATACTAGCAATATGCTACCTACGGAAGTCAACCTCTGGTCGAGCGACCGGCACGGCCAAGTAGTGCGGCACAAGGGCACCGGAAAAATCCGGGCCTTGGGTCGTCCACGAAAAACGCCAACCCGGAGCCGTCATTGGAGTCACCTAGCCCGACTGGCCCGCCGGGCCAAGACATCCGACACACGCTTCTCACAGCGACCTGTCCCCCCCACCCTCGTGCAAAGCGACTCGAACGGTTAAGTACCACGCACGGGGACTCCGCAAAACGGGGACCCCACGCGGCTCGGGAACACACCCAGTAAGAGAGCTGCCTAGGGCTCGCCAAGCGACTAGCTCTCCGGGCCAGGGGTGGAGACGCGTTACAAACAACGCATACGTAACCTGCAACAGGATCACGACCAATACGGTCTAGCACAATGCTCAGGGACTCATTCACAAACGAACCTCACCCGCACTCGAGGACTTGCCGTTCAGGAGATGCGAGAGCAAAAACAAACGCAAAAACAAGGCAAACACATAGAAATACATAGTCGAGTTATACCCCATTAAAGGGCGGACGCGCTCGGGGACTCGCTCAAATTGTTGAACAAAACATTGCTTTAATAAAACACAAGCCGACCAAGTCCCTGCGGCACGGATCACAAAAATCATACAAATGTTCGCCACCTGGCATCTATTACAAATTCTACATTTGCTCTTTACACAGGCCCTGACGAAGAAGAAGCACCACCACCCCTGACGCGCACAAAGGGCTGCCACGGGTTCGTCGGATACGTGGTTAGCGACTTCGCTAATGACGACCGAAAGGGCTGCTCCGACTTCATGTCGCGGTGCTCCGGCTCGGGGTCGCCAGGCGCCAACACCGTCTCCTGGTACGGCAGCAGATCCCCCATCTCCAAGACACAATCAGCATAAGGAGCGGCCTTCGCGGTAAGCTTCAGCACCTCCGACATCTCCACCATGCTGGTCGCCGAGGGATAGCCACTCGTGACATCGTCAAGGTCGAAGTCGTCGGGGAAATGCGCGAGACACAAGCTCAACGCCGTGGCGGCCCCGCGTCTGAACGCCGAGCGCGTCATCCAGTCCACAACCGCGGGCACCTCCTCCAGATAGCGCCACACCTCCGTGAGCCCCCCGGGGATGACTTCGCTAGGAGACATGCCTTGGAGAGCCGCCTGGACACACAACGCTGAGGTTGTGGCCGCATTCACTACGGCAGTTACGCACTGTGAAGCAGTATAAGTCTACACCACCGGGTTGCTTTGGCCTACCACAGCTGCAAAGTCAGGTATCAGCGAAACAATGAAACCCCCAAAGCGGGGACCGGACAAAAGGCTAAAGCAATGACAGAAACTCACCATGCAGCTTACGGCAACTCTCCTTGACGTGCTTCTCCAAGGCGGCCTGGTCGTTATGTAGTCCCACGATGATGGAGTCCGCGGCTTTGCGTTCCTCTTTAGCGGCAGCGACGGCAGCCTTCGCCCGTTCTTCCGAAGAAATTGAGGCCGCCTTAGCATCCTCCAACTCCTTGACCAAGAAGGCCACTCGCTCATTCGCCGCGTCCAGCTCCACGAGTGGGACATACCCCTCACCGGCCTTGGAGACCTCAGCCGGGAAACCGTCTACAAGTGGAGATGTTAAAGTATCACATAAAAATCAGCTCACAACAAGCAAAGAAGAACAAACGCCAAACACTCACCGATCCTCACCTGAAGCTGCCGGTTAACCTCCTGCGCCTCGCGCAAGTCACGCTCCAGGCGCTCTCGCGCAGCCTGCCGATCAGTCGACTCCCGCTGCAACCCTTGCAAAACAACAAGACCAGCTAAGCATCGGGAGGAAAATTATCACCAGTTCCAAGTCGCTGAAATTCAGCGACTAGGGACTCGGGGACTAGAGAAGGAAGGAAAAACAAAGACTAGTTCCCAGTCGCTCCGAGTCAGTGACTAGGAACTCGGGGACTGGAGAATACAGGAAGATAAAGACAATTCCCAACCGCTGAAATTCAGCGACTAGGAATTCGGGGACTGGACATACCTGAATGGCAGCGCCGAGCATCTTGTGAAGTTCAGCAGCGTCAGTCGACGGGACCGTGAAGGAGGTCCGCCCGCGGCGGGCCTCAATCTCCACGTCCACGATTTCCGAGAACTGGGGAGATTGCGCGTCCGCACCGCCTGGAAAACCCCTCGCCATAAAGCGAGGGAATGACGTCGACGCCCTGGCAGGGGCGCTGACCGTCGGGGTCGGCACCTCCGGCGCGGATGTAGCCGGTGCTAGCTCTGATCGCGTCGCCGCCCCCTCTTCGACGAGCGGCACAGCAACTGGTCTCCCCCCGGTCGCGGCGTCGTCAGTACCGCCCTTCTGTTTCTTCGCGACTTCAGCAGTCACGACATCCTCGGAGGCCTTCCTCTTCCTAAGGAGATCACCTTCTCCCGCGACAGTGGCCGGGGGAATCTTGGCCAGCGAAGGGCGCCCAATCTTCTTAGCCCCCGACCTGCACGAACCCCTCTAATGAGCGCAACCACGACACGAAAGATGCAAAGCATAGTGGGACAGGGAAGTGTAAACTTACTTGGCGACTGGAAGAACGCGAATACTGGTACTGATATGGGCAGGCTTGTCCAACTCGGGACCAAGCTTGCGACTAAGCCCCTGCTCGCATACATCTAAAGCCCATGAAACCGATGGCTTCCTTGACGACGAAGCCGCAGTCGCCGGGATCTCCGGCTCCGACGCCGCTGCCTCCGACGGTAATGGTGACTTGGGGGCACCACGTCGGTGGCTTCTTGGCTTAGGACCCTCGAGGTCGACGGTGCGATCAAAGCCAGGAGCGCCTCTACCACCACCTCCGCGTCCACGCCCTCCAACCCCTTCGTCGGGATTGCAGCCCTCGGGACCTTGTGCGAGACTTCAGGAGACCCTTCGCCGTCGGAGTCGTCTTCCGACCCAAACACCACTGACGACCTGACTGGCGACGCGGGCCTCTTCGCCGACGACCTGGGCCGGCGTGGGGCTTCGAAGGCGTGGCGGTGCGTCGGGACGTCTGCTCCTGTGCGACCTCGTCGCCTTCTTCGAATTCATCCAGGCTGCGGCTCGCTTCGACCTCTCGCTGCTTCTACATTCGGGTCTTGCGAGCCACAGGCACTGGGGGAGCGACCTCTTCGTCTTCCCTGTCGCTATCGGAAGGATTCCCCTCGGAATCTTCCTCCAGCTCCTGGGGGACTTCTTCATCGAGCGGAGGGAGCCAACCCTCCAATACCTGAAAAAGCTGAGAACCATTGCGAGTCAGAAACACGACGAGCGAAAAGAGTGAAATTGGAATACGAATGGAGCGATTGGAAAGAAGACTTACTGTAGGGGCTTCATTCTTCATAGGAGTATACGGGGCGACTCCGACCGCCGCGCCCGTGAACTCCGCGTCGGTGATCTTCTTCAGGGCGGCCTTGTAGTCTTCAGCTTCCCACGACTCCGTGCTGGTGCGAGATGGATCAAGCTTCCCGCTGTACTCGTACATCCAGCGTGGACGAGCTGCCAGTGGAACCAGGCGCCGCCCAAGCCAGCAATTGTAGAGGTTGATCGAAATCAACCCCTGGTCCTTCAGCTTCTGGATCTGGTCCATCATCTCCGCGACGGCCATCCGCTGATCTTCAGGGAGCTTCTTTGGCGCCAGTCGGCGGGGCTCGCTCCTCTCGGCAACGAATTCAGGGAGGGAAACCTCGCCGGAGGGAGTGGCTTCCTTGACGTAGAACCAACTTTTCTTCGACTCGCTGGTGGCCTTCTTTGGCAGGAGAAGCTTGACGAAGTTGGCCTTCGGCTTCAACTGGAAGGTGACCCCGCCTGCGGCCAGCATCAAGCCGCTGGATGCCTCACGCCCGATGCGGCCATGGAAGAGCTCCAGCCACAGCGGGAAGTAAGGCTTGCAGCCGAGATAACACTCGCAGAAGGCGACAAAGATCACCAGCTGCTCGATGCTATGCGGACCAAGATCCGAGGGCTTGATCGCGTAGTACGCGCAGAAGCGGCGGAAGAAGAGCGAAGTGGGGAACCCTAAGCCCCTCTCGAGATGGCTGGTGAAACAGATGAATTCGCCGGGCCGCGACTTCGGCTCGGTCTCAGAAGAAGGGGGAACTCGCCAATTCCCCTTGCGAAGCACCCCGGCGTCCTCGAAGGATTTCAACTGGGCCGTGGAGCACTTGGATTTTCCCCACGAGCCTTTGGGAGGCGCCATTGAGTGGGAAGCGGAATCGCGCGATGCGAGGAGAATAGGACGGGGGCGAGCAGGAAGAGCAAATGAGGAAGGATGAAGAATGCGAAGCAGGATTGCGAAGCAGATCCGTCACTCCCCCTATATGGGAAAGGCACCTGCCAAAATCGGGATAGCCGTTACCCATGGTAATTGCACCGTAGTTACCGTTGGAAGTTCCAACGGGTAGTTTGACTGAGGTTGGCGGTCCAACTTCGGTGATCCACTCGCTACCCGCCAATCTCTCTTCTCGCCGAAATGACGACTGGGCAACGATGATGTTCATTAAAGTGACGAGTGGAGCTGTGGGGAAATTTTCCCCGGCATTAATGGAGTCCATTGCCGATTCGACTGGGCGCCCAAATTGGGCTCGCCTACTTCAAGCACCAAAGAACGCCTACGCCTACATCAACAATGGCCTCGGGGACTACTGATGGGGATATGCCTAAGGGGGTATGCTCAGCAGTAGGTTTCGAGTGGGCCGGAAGGTCCGCGAGTACGCCTGAAGGACAGCGACTGGACTTCGAGGAAGGAAGAGGCCCATCGACTGGCGACTGGAAGCCCAGGAGCGTAGCAGAAGCACAGTCGGATTAGGTCAAAGGCTCCCGGATCCTTATCTTGTTCGGAGGCAACTTGTAAACCCGGGGAGGTGCTCCATATATAAACCTCCCTAGGGTATCATAGAGACTTACATTCCATCATACACCCCCTAGAGCGACTCGCCGCCCAGCCGCTGAGCTCGCCACCCTTGTAATTCGCTCTCTCATAATCTAACCTAGCAGGAGTAGGTCTTTACCCTCCGGGGGGCCGAACCTGGGTAAACCCTTGTGCACCTGCCCCCATCTCGCACCGCAGATGGCCGCCAACTCTTCCTCACGAAACTCTCAATCGCCGCCTATGGCGGCGACTGCCGTGGCCATTTCCACGACAGAATTCAAATGAAGTTAGAAACTTCTCAAAATTGAATTAGGGAATATTTAAATACTTAGGGAAAATGGGATGTAAATTCTTGAATAAAGTAATATGATATGACAACGTATAATTAATAATAAAGAAATTGGAATAAACAAAGGTAAGAATAAAGGAATACCTTATTATATTAATACAAATAATACAATGTTCTTACAATAAGTGAAAGAAATGTTACTTTTATTACAATAATAATTATTACCTAAATATTAATTCAAGAAAACTACAAGTAACAAATTTCACAAGAAATAACATTTAACTTTATTAATTAAATACAATATTGCAAAGTCATATAAAGTTGTCCAAATTACAACAATAAGAAAACAGAAGAGTCTAAACTAAAATCTATGCTATTTCTTCATCTTCTATATCTTCATTCTTCATTGTTGATCCCTTCAAAGACAAAACAAAACAAGTGAAAAGCAAAGAGATAGTTAGTGGGTTGTGCTCTCAAAGGTTAACAGTGAGGCGCATGATACGTTGCTAACGTATCCATAATTTTTAATGTTACATGCTTGGTTTAATCTACTTTCTTATGTTTTGTTCCAACTTTGGAGTACTTTCTATACACTTTCTTGGACTAACCTATTAACAACAGCCATAGTGCCAGCTGCCTGTTTTCTGCTGTTTTTGGTTCCAGGAAAGTCAGAAAATCAATATTCTCGGAATTGGACGGGACAAAAGCCAAAGTCAATATTTCACCGAGGGGAACACGGAGCCAAAAGACGAGACGGAGATGGGCCAGGGGCTGGCCACACCATGTGGTGGTGCGGGCTAGCCCTGGCTGCTCCCTGGCCGCTCCACCAGGTGGTGCGGGCCCCTCAGGCCGCCACCGCCCTTGCCTCTTCGCCTATAAGATGCCTCCTGATGCAAAAACCCTAAATCATCAAGCCTCCAGCCACAAAAAGTTCCACAGCGCTGCCGCCATCGAAGGGGAGATTCGGGGGACAGAAAGTCTCTGTTCTGGCACCCTGCCGAGACGGGGAAGTGCCCCCGGAGCCATTTCCATCGATCTCCACCACCATCTCCATCACCATTGCCGATTCCCATGATGAGGAGGGAGTAGTTCTTCCTCGAGGCTAAGGGTTCTACCGGTAGCTATGTGTTCATCTCTCTCTATGCATGATCATATTGTGATCATGAGCTTTGTAATCAAGTAGATCTACCTTGCTACTCAAGTTCTTTAATCAATCTCTGCTCTCCCCATGTGTGTGAAGTTGATAGTGTGCACACCATGGTGGCACTTAGGCTAGAGATTACAAATACTTATTATGAGTTATATTTGGAGTTCACTGGTAGAAAAAGGGTCTTTGGTCTAGCACCCAAATACCATTGGTCCCGGATTGTTTCCTTAATCGGGACCAATGCCAGGCACCGATCCTGGTTCATGCCGCCTGGGCATTGGTCCCGGTTCATCTCTAAGCATTGGTCCCGGTTCGTGGCATGAACCGGGACCAATGCCACCGCGACGCACATGTGGCGCTCTACGGAGCATTGGTCTCGGGTCATGCCATGAACCGGGACCAAAAACCCCTCGACAGTCCGCAATCCGGGACAATCTAAATTAATTCGAGGCAGAAATTGAATCGAGGCAGAAATTGAATTGATCAGTATTTTTGAAAACATCTTCCACAAATTAATCGAGACAAAGATCTAAATCGAGACATTTTATTAATTCGACCACAAATTCTTTCTAAACAAAGGTGCGATTTTACAAATTCTTCCTAGTCGACAATTTCACTTCTGCTGCCGCTGTCCTCCGAGCCGTCGGCTTCCTCGTTGTTGTCGGACGAAACCTCCATGATTTCCGCATTGTTCGGGAGACGGAGCTCCTCTGCGCGGCGAGCAGCATCGATGGCGGTGTCGATGGTCCGTCCAGGGATGGAACAGAACCTCTCCCGCACTTCTCAGTTGTGGAGATCCGGGTGCACCACGTGCCCGTAAACGATGCGGTTGCCAAGCTTGTCCTTCCGCTCCTTCTTGAACAGCCAGGGCTAGTACGGGATGGCCGTTGTGTACCGGGGCAATGCCCTCTTCCACACGGGCATCTGGCGGCGATGCTCCGCGATTAAGCTCTCCATCTCGTATCCACCGAGGACGAGGAGCGGAGCCATCGGCACACCCGTGTAGCCGATGCGCCATCCGGCGAGCACCGTCGCGTGCGGCGGCGCGAGGATGTCATAGTACGCGAACATCGCTGCCTCGTAGAAGTTGAGTGTGGGCACCTCCATGGCGGCACGGTGGAGATTGGACAGGGAGGGGAGGCGAGACAACGGCGCGATGGAGAGGTGCGGAGGGCGAGGTGATGGCACGGTGGAGATTGCAGAGAGGCCGAGGCGATGGCGAAAGCGACGCGTTGTGGCCTCCTATTGGTACACGAGGACGACGAAGCGATGGTGGGCATTTGTCCCGGTTCATGCCACGGACCGGGACCAAAGCCCCTCCCTACGACACGTGGCAGCCCAGCAACGCCCCCCCCCCTAGGTCATTGGTCCCGATTCATGCCATCAATCGGGACCAATGACCTAGGTGGGGGCGCGTTGCTGGGCCGCCACGTGTTGCAGGGGAGGGGCTTTGGTCCCGGTTCGTGGCATTAACCGGGACCAAAAACCCTCCCTTGGCTATAAATAAGCCCAACCCATCCACTTATTTTTTCTGGAATTTTGTGTGGGAGGTGGATGCTAGGTTTTTTTCTTCACACTGCAAACAAGGTGTTCGACAAAATGTCCGAGCCACTCTTAAGTTCGCACAACACGGTATCCTCGGCCGAGGTTAGCAGCCTTATCTTCTTTATCTGTAATTGATACAAAAATATTGCATGTGTCCATGTAGGGTGGTCATTTCACTATTCATGATGTCATTGTCATGGTTAATTATTATGACGCAGATCGATGCACGGATGCGATGGATGTATGGCAACCGACGTAATTCCGATTTTATTGCAGGCCTACATAAATTTATCGATTTGGCTAAGGCAAACAAAGTGGATAATTTTATGCATTGTCCCTGCGTCGACTGTCAGAACATGGCGGAGCACTCTGCCCCGAGAATCCTTCAAAGCCATCTGGTTCGGAGAGGTTTCATGCCCGGATATTATTGTTGGGCCATGCATGAAGAAAGAGGGGTTAGGCTAGAAGAAAATGAAGAAGAGGAGGATGATGACAGCTATCCTATGTCCCCTGAAGAATACGGTGATATTGCAATGGAAGACAATGAAGAAAAGGGAGGCGGCAATGAAGAAGAACAACGGGCATCGGATGAGCCCGCTGATGGTCTTGGTCGGGTCATTTCTGATGCAAAGCAACAATGCGATACAGAAAGGGAGAAGCTTAAGTTGGGGGCCATGCAAAAGGATCACAAAAAGTTGTTGTACCCAAATTGTGAACATGGCAGCACAAAGCTCGGTACCACACTTGAACTGCTGAAATGGAAGGCAGAGACTGGCTTATCTGACAAGGGATTTGAGAAGTTACTGAAAGTAATGAAGCTGAAGCTTCCAAAGGATAACGAGCTGCCCGAGACAACGTACGAAGCAAAGAAGACTATCTGCCCTCTAGGATTAGATGTGGAGAAGATACATGCATGCATTAATGACTGCATCCTGTACCACGGTTAGAAGTACAAGAATATGGATAAATTCCCGGTATGCACTGCATGTCGATACAAGATCAGACAAGATGACCTTGGTGATGTTGAGGGCGATGACGAGCCCCCCAGGAAGAGGGTTCCTGCTAAGGTTATGTGGTATGCTCCTATAATACCACGGTTGAAACGTCTGTTCAGAAATAAAGAGCATGCTAGGTTGTTGCGATGGCACCAAGAAGAGCGTAAGAAAGACGGGAAACTGAGACACCCCCCGATGGGTCGCAGTGGAGAAACATCGAGAGAAAGTACTCAAACTTTGCAGGTGACGCGAGGAACTTTTGGTTTGGTCTAAGTACAGACGGCATGAATCCTTTTGGGGAGCAGAGCTGCAGTCACAGCACCTGGCCAGTGACTCTATGTATCTACAACCTTCCTCCTTGGTTGTGCATGAATCGGAAGTTCATTATGATGCCAGTGCTCATCCAAGGACCGAAGAAACCCGGCAACGACATTGATGTGTACCTAAGGCCATTAGTCGATGAACTTTTGCAGTTGTGGGCAGAACCAGGTGTAAAGGTGTGGGATGAGCACAAACAGGAGCCATTTGACCTACGAGCGTTGTTGTTTGTAACCATCAATGATTGGCCTGCTCTTAGTAACATTTCAGGACAGTCAAACAAGGGATACCATGCACGCACTGTTTAAATAAGACTAAAGGTACATATTTTGATAAATGTAAGAAGGTTGTGTACCTGGGGTGTCATAAATTTCTTCCGACCAATCATCAAGTAAGTAAGAAAGGCAAGCATTTCAACAGTGAGGCAGATTACCGGAAGAAGCCTAAGCTCCCTAAAGGTGCTGATGTATTTGGTATGGTGAAGGACCTAGAAGTAATCTTTGGAAAGGGTCCTGGCGGTCAATATATTCCGAAAGACCCCATTACCGGACACACGGCCATGTGGAAAAAGAAATCTATATTTTGGGAGCTTGAGTATTGGAAAGACCTAGAGGTCTGTACTTCAATCGACATGATGCACGTGACGAAGAATATTTGCGTGAACCTGCTAGGCTTCCTGGGCATGTATGGGAAGACAAAAGATACACCAGAAGCACAGGAGGACCAGCAACGTATCAAAGACCCATACACAAGCATACTGATAAAGGACGTGAATACTTAAGCAGCTATGCTCTTACCAAAGCAGACAATTAAATCTTTTTTGAACTCCTTTACAGTATCAAGGTCCCGGCTGGCTTCTCGTCAAATATAAAGGGAATAATAAATATGGCAGAGAAGAAATTTCAAAACCTGAAGTCTCATGATTGCCACGTGATTATGACGCAGTTGCTTCCGGTTGCATTGAGGGGGCTTCTACCGGAAAATGTTCGATTAGCCATTGTGAAGCTATGTGCATTCCTCAATGCAATATCTTAGAAGGTAATCGATCGAGAAAGTCTGGAAAGGCTACAGAAGGATGTGGTCCAATGTCTTGTCAGTTTTGAGTTGGTGTTCCCCCGTCCTTCTTCAATATTATGACGCATCTCTTAGTTCACCTAGTCGAAGAGATTTACATTCTCGGTCCTCTATTTCTGCACAATATGTTCCCCTTCGAGAGGTTCATGGGAGTCTTAAAGAAATATGTTCGTAACCATGATAGGCCAGAAGGAAGCATCTCCAAGGGCTATGGAACAGAGGAGGTAATTGGGTTCTGTATAGACTTTCTTCCTGACCTTAAGCCGATTGGTGTTCCTGAATCACGGTATGAGGGGATACTGAGTGGAAAAGGCATGCTAGGAAAGAAAGCAATGATATTTAGGGACTGGCATTCTTTGAATCAAGCACACTACACAGTTCTACAAAGTTCTACCTTCGTGGCTCCGTATATCAAGGAACACATGAATGTTGTACGCTCCAAGTTCCCAGGGAAGGATGAATACTGGATTAAAGAAAATCACATGGAGACTTTTGGCACTTGGTTGCAATTACATCTCATGAATGACACCACTATTGGAGATCAGATCTACTTGTTGGCCACGACACCATCTGCGACTGTATTGACTTTCCAAGGGTACGAGATAAATGGGAATACATTTTACACGATTGCCCAAGATAAAAAGAGCACCAACCAAAATAGTGGTGTCTGCTTTGATGCAACATGCGAGAATGGGAAAAAGGACACATACTATGGTTACATAGAGGAGATATGGGAACTTGACTATGGACCTACTTTTACGGTCCCTTTGTTTCGGTGCAGTTGGGTCAACATGAATGGAGAAGGGGTAAAGGTAGACCAACTGTACAGAATGAAAACGGTGGATCTCAAGAATATTGGTTACAGAGACAAACCATTCGTCCTAGCCAATGATGTGGCTCAGGTTTTTTATGTGAAGGACATGTCCTCTAGACCAAAAAAAAGAAAAATTAAGGAAACGAATACATCAGACGATGAGCCCAGGCATCACATAGTTCTTTTAGGGAAAAGAAACATCGCGGCAGTCGAGGACAAGACAGACATGTCAGCAGATTATGATAAGTTTGATGAAATTCCTCCCTTCACCGTGAAAACTGACCCAAGCATCCCATTAAGCAAAGAAGATGATCCATGGTTACGGCCTAAGAAGCGATCATAGGCAAGGGATCGACATACGCGATGAAGGATTCATACCCTAAACCCTCAACCCTATGTAAATCTTTTGTAATGTATGGAAACTTTATGTGATGTATGAAAACTTTATATGATAATTGGCTTCACAGAACACCCTAATTTGGTGGTACCAATGACAAACTTTAATTTGGTGGTTGCTTCACAGAACACCCCGATTTTGGCACCTAAAAATGGAAATTGGCTTAGTGCTGCCACCCACCCAAAATAGTGCTGCCACCCAAAATAGTGTTGCCACCCAAGCAGCACAAGTGCACAACATAGTGTCGGGCACTGATGACATAATGTCGACACACTCACCCGTGGCATAGTGCTGCCACCCACCCAAAATAGCGTCGTCATTTATTGGCTTAGTGCTGCCCACTGAGGACATAGTGTCGACATGTTGTCGCCACATCCACATTTAGTCCCGGTTGGTGCCTCCAACCGGGACTAAAGGTTCATCATATCTTTAGTCCCGGTTGTTGGCTTTAATTTTGTTTTTTAGATTAGTACTAATTAATTGACTAACGGCGGTCATGAAGCTTCTTAGCGTGGGGCTGAGCCTCGATGAACTTGAAGTGGATCTCTGATGAAATAGCATGTTGTGAACCTATAAATGATTTTTAAAAAATTCACAAGCATTATATAATGTACATATCCCCGTCGAGCAACAAAATATTCTTCTTCTTCTATCTGCTATCACAAAATCCATTGCAACAAAAATAAGAACCAAACTATGAAGGCATACATATATATATAGTGGCGCCCTAGCATTTTAATCACCGACCGTTTAAGCAAACCAGAAACATGAACACGACGGGGATCTACCAAATTAAATTAGGGAGTGCCTCTATGGCGAGCTCCTCGAAGATGTCTGAGGACGGGATCCTAAGACATCTTCGAGAAGCTCTGCAGTAGTGGTGTCCCTTCTCTCGCACACCATATTTCAATTTATATCTTCTCTAGCTAGATCAGTATGCTGGTGGAGCTAACTAATTTCACACATTAGAGAGTGCCTCTACGGCGAGCTCCTCGAAGATGTGTGAGGACAGGATCCTAAGACATCTTCGAGAAGCTCCGCCGTAGTGGTGTCCCTAGTCTCGCACACCATCTTGCAGTTCTTCACCAGAATGCATACCTATTTATAGATTAAGCAGGACAACATAATGTCGGGCACTGATGACATAATGTCGACACACTCACCCCTAGCATAGTGCTGCCACCCACCCAAAATAGTGTCATCATTTATTGGCTTAGTGCTGCCCACTGAGGACATAGTGTCGACATGTTGTCGCCACATCCACATTTAGTCCCGGTTGGTGCCTCCAACCGGGACTAAAGGTTCATCATATCTTTACTCCCGGTTGTTGGCTTTAATTTTGTTTTTTTAGATTAGTACTAATTAGTTGACTAACGGCAGGCATGAAGCTTCTTAGCCCGGGGCTGAGCCTCGATGAACTTGAAGTGGATCTCTGATGAAATAGCATGGTGTGAACCTATAAATGATTTTAAAAAAAATTCACAAGCATGATATCATGTACATATCCCCGTCGAGCAACAAAATATTCTTCTTCTTCTTCTATCTGCCGTCACAAAATCCATTACAACAAAAATAAGAACCAAAACTATGAAGGCATACATATATATAGTGGTGCCCTAGCATTTTAATCACCGACCGTTTAAGCAAACCAGAAACATGAACATGCCGGGGAGCTACCAAATTAAATTAGGGAGTGCCTCTATGGAGAGCTCCTCGAAGATGTCTGAGGACAGGATCCTAAGAAATCTTCGAGAAGCTCTACCGTAGTGGTGTCCCTGCTATCGCACACCATCTTTCAGTTTATATCTTCTCTAGCTAGATCAGTATGCTGGTGGAGCTAACTAATTTCACATATTAGAGAGTGCCTCTACGGCGAGCTCCTCGAAGATGTCTAAGGACGGGATCCTAAGACATCTTCGAGAAGCTCCGCCGTAGTGGTGTCCCTGGTCTCACACACCACATTGCAGTTCTTCACAAGAATGCATACTATTTATAGATTAAGCAGCACAACATAATGTCGGGCACTTATAACATAATGTCGACACACTCACCCTGGCATAGTGCTACCACCCACCCAAAATAGTGTCGTCATTTACTGGCTTAGTGCTGCCCACTGAGGACATAGTGTCGACATATTGTCGCCACATCCACATTTAGTCCTGGTTGGTGCCTCCAACCGGGACTAAAAGTTCATCATATCTTTAGTCCCGGTTGTTGGCTTTAATTTTGTTTTTTAGATTAGTACTGATTAATTGACTAACGGCGGGCATGAAGCTTCTTAGCCCGGGGCTAAGCCTCGCTGAACTTGAAGTGGATCTCTGATGAAATAGAGTGTTGTGAACCTATAAATGATTTTAAAAAAAATTCACAAGCATTATATCATGTACTTGTAGTTTAAATCTAGGCAACCTCCTGCCGATTCGGCAGGAATTTGTCTTTTTCATGAGGGATGGACGGAAAGGTTCCAGATACACCAGTTGGGAAATTGTCCATATAAGGTGGTCTAGTATTTTTGAAAAATGGGTTGGTACCAATGCCAAACTTTAATTTGGTGGTTGCTTCACAGAACACCTCGATTTCGGCACCTCAAAAATGGAAATTGGCTTTTTCGTGCGTCGAAAAGGAAAGCTTCCTCCTGCAACATCGTAAGCCATCCCAAGATGCACATGTGTGCACAATATGGGCACATTATCACAAAACATTCCCTGATTATAGCCATAATATTGGTGGTTTGACCTAAATGCCATGAAACCTCGAACATGATAGGTCATTTTGTGAAGGATTTTTTATGATGTTTGCAATTTTTCAAGTTCAATATTTTTCCATGCAACTATGACACATAATATGACACCACGCGAAGGTTTCACATTGTTTGGGTCATTTTCGAATTTCTTATGCCCGTTTCAAACTATATTCAAAACGGTGGGCATGAAGCTTCTTAGCTCGGGGCTGAGCCGCGCTGAACTTGAAGTGGATATCTGATGAAATAGCATGTTGTGAACCTATAAATGATTTTAAAAAAAATTCACAAGCATTATATCATGTACTTGTAGTTCAAATCTGGGCAACCTCCTACCGATTCGGCAGGAATTTGTCTTTTTCATGAGGGATGGACGGAAAGGTTCCAGATACACCGGTTGGCAAATTGTCCATATAAGGTGGTCTAGTATTTTTGAAAAATGGGTTGGTACCAATGCCAAACTTTAATTTGGTGTTGCTTCACAGAACATCTCGATTTTGGCCCCTCAAAAATGGAAATTGGCATTTTCGACTTCGAAAAGGAAAACCTCCTCCTGCAAAATCTTAAGTCATCCCAAGATGCACATGTGTGCACAATATGGGAACATTATCACAAACTATGCCCTGATTCTAGCCATAACATTGGTGGTTTGACCTAAATGTGATGAAACCTCGAACATGATAGGTCATTTTGTGAAGGATTTTTTATGATGTTTGCAATTTTTCAAGTTCAATATGTTTCCTTGCAAGAATGACACATAATATAACACCACGCGAAGGTTTCACATTGTTTGGATCATTTTTGAATTTCTTATGCCCGTTTCAAACTATATTCAAAATGGCGGGCATGAAGCTTCTTAGCCCGGGGCTAAGCCTCGCTGAACTTGAAGTGGATCTCTAATGAAATAGCATGTTGTGAACCTATAAATGATTTTTAAAAAAATTCACAATCATTATATCATGTACTTGTAGTTCAAATCTGGGCAACCTCCTACCGATTCGGCAGGAATTTGTCTTTTTCATGAGGGATGGACGGAATGGTTCCAGTTACACCGATTGGGAAGTTGTCCATATAAGGTGGTCTAGTATTTTTGAAAAATGGGTTGGTACCAATGCCAAACTTTAATTTGGTGGTTGCTTCACAGAACACCCCGATTTTGGTACCTCAAAATGGAAATTGGCTTTTTCGTGCATCGAAAAGGAAAACTTCCTCCTGCAACATCGTAAGCCATCCCAATATGCACATGTGTGCACAATATGGGCACATTATCACAAAACATTCCCTGATTATAGCCATAACATTGGTGGTTTGACCTAAATGCCATGAAACCTCGAACATGATAGGTCATTTTGTGAAGGATTTTTAATGATGTTTGCAATTTTTCAAGTTCAATATTTTTCCATGCAACTATGACACATAATATGACACCACGCGAAGGTTTCACATTGTTTGGGTCATTTTCGAATTTCTTATGCCCGTTTCAAACTATATTCAAAACGGTGGGCATGAAGCTTCTTAGCTCGGGGCTGAGCCGCGCTGAACTTGAAGTGGATCTCTGATGAAATAGCATGTTGTGAACCTATAAATGATTTTAAAAAAATTCACAAGCATTATATCATGTACTTGTAGTTCAAATCTGGGTAACCTCCTACCGATTCGGCAGGAATTTGTCTTTTTCATGAGGGATGGACAAAAAGGTTCCAGATACACCGGTTGGGAAATTGTCCATATAAGGTGGTCTAGTATTTTTGAAAAATGGGTTGGTACCAATGCCAAACTTTAATTTGGTGTTGCTTCACAGAACACCTCGATTTTGGCCCCTCAAAAATGGAAATTGGCATTTTCGACTTCGAAAAGGAAAACCTCCTCCTGCAACATCGTAAGCCATCCCAAGATGCACATGTGTGCACAATATGGGAACATTATCACAAACTATGCCCTGATTCTAGCCATAACATTGGTGGTTTAACCTAAATGCCATGAATCCTCGAACATCATAGGTCATTTTGTGAAGGATTTTTTATCATGTTTGCAATTTTTCAAGTTCAATATTTTTCCTTGCAACTATGACACATAATATGACACCACGCGAAGGTTTCACATTGTTTGGGTCATTTTCGAATATCTTATGCCCGTTGCAAACTATATTCAAAACGGCGGGCATGAAGCTTCTTAGCCCGGGGCTGAGCCTCGCTGAACTTGAAGTGGATCTCTGATGAAATAGCATGTTGTGAACCTATAAATGATTTTTTAAAAAATTCACAATCATTATATCATGTACTTGTAGTTCAAATCTAGGCAACCTCCTACCGATTCGGCAGGAATTTGTCTTTTTCATGAGGGATGGACGGAATGGTTCCAGTTACTCCGATTGGGAAATTGTCCATATAAGGTGGTCTAGTATTTTTGAAAAATGGGTTGGTACCAATGCGAAACTTTAATTTGGTGGTTGCTTCACAGAACACCCCGATTTTGGTACCTCAAAATGGAAATTGGCTTTTTCGTGCATCGAAAAGGAAAACTTCCTCCTACAACATCGTAAGCCATCCCAAGATGCACATGTGTGCACAATATGGGCACATTATCACAAACTATGCCCTAATTCTAGCCATAACATTGGTGGTTTGACCTAAATGCCATGAAACCTCGAACATGATAGGTCATTCTGTGAAGGATTTTTTATGATGTTTGCAATTTTTCAAGTTCAATATTTTTCCTTGCAATCTGACACCACACGAAGGTTTCACATTGTTTGGATCATTTTTGAATTTCTTATGCCCGTTTCAAACTATATTCAAAATGGCGGGCATGAAGCTTCTTAGCCCGGGGCTGAGCCTCACTGAACTTGAAGTGGATCTCTGATGAAATAGCATGTTGGGAACCTATAAATGATTTTTTTTTAAATCACAAGCATTATATCATGTACTTGTAGTTCAAATCTAGGCAACCTCCTACCGATTCGGCGGGAATTCGTCTTTTTCATGAGGGATGGATGGAAAGGTTCCAGTTACACCGGTTGGGAAATTGTCCATATAAGGTGGTGTAGTATTTTTGAAAAATGGGTTGGTACCAATGCCAAACTTTAATTTGGTGGTTGCTTCACAGAACACCCCGATTTCGGTACCTCAAAAATGGAAATTGGCTTTTTCGTGCATTGAAAAGGAAAACGTCCTCCTGCAACATCGTAAGCCATCCCAAGATGCACATGTGTGCACAATATGGGCACATTATCACAAACTATGCCCTGATTCTAGCCATAACATTGGTGGTTTAACCTAAATGCCATGAATCCTCGAACATCATAGGTCATTTTGTGAAGGATTTTTTATCATGTTTGCAATTTTTCAAGTTCAATATTTTTCCTTGCAACTATGACACATAATATGACACCACGCGAAGGTTTCACATTGTTTGGGTCATTTTCGAATATCTTATGCCCGTTGCAAACTATATTCAAAACGGCGGGCATGAAGCTTCTTAGCTCGGGGCTGAGCCTCGCTGAACTTGAAGTGGATCTCTGATGAAATATCATGTTGTGAACCTATAAATAATTTTAAAAAAAATTCACAAGCATTATATCATGTACTTGTAGTTCAAATCTGGGCAACCTCCTACCGATTCGGCAGGAATTTGTCTTTTTCATGACGGATGGATGGAAAGGTTCCAGATACACCGATTGGGAAATTGTCCATATAAGGTGGTCTAGTATTTTTTTTTAAATGGGTTGGTACCAATGCCAAACTTTAATTTGGTGGTTGCTTCACCGAACACCCCGATTTCGGCATCTCAAAAATGGAAATTGGCTTTTTAGTGCGTCGAAAAGGAAAACTTCCTCCTGCAACATCATAAGCCATCCCAAGATGCACATGTGTGCACAATATGGGCACATTATCTCAAACTATGCCCTGATTCTAGCCATAACATTGTTGGTTTGAACTAAACGCCATGAAACCTCAAACATGATAGGTCATTTTGTGAAGGATTTTTTATGATGTTTGCAATTTTTCAAGTTCAATATTTTTCCTTGCAACAATGACACATAATATGACACCATGCGAAGGTTTCACATTGTTTGGATCATTTTTGAATTTCTTATGTTCGTATCAAACTATATTAAAAACGGCGGGCATGAAGCTTCTTAGCCCGGGGCTGAGCCTCGCTGAACTTGAAGTGGATCTCTGATGAAATAGCATGTTCTGAACCTATAAATGATTTTAAAAAAATTCACAAGCATTATATCATGTACTTGTAGTTCAAATCTGGGCAACCTCCTACCGATTCGGTAGGAATTTGTCTTTTTCATGAGGGATGGACGGAAAGGTTCCAGATACACCGGTTGGGAAATTGTCCATATAAGGTGGTCTAGTATTTTTGAAAAATGGGTTGGTACCAATGCCAAACTGTAATTTGGTGGTTGCTTCACAGAACACCCCGATTTCCGTACCTCAAAAATGGAATTGGCTTTTTCGTGTGTCGAAAAGGAAAACTTCCTCCTGCAACATCGTAAGCCATCCCAAGATGCACATGTGTGCACAATATGGGCACATTGTCACAAACTATGCCCTGATTCTAGCCATAACATTGGTGGTTTAACCTAAATGCCATGAAACCTTGAACATGATAGGTCATTTTGTGAAGGATTTTTATGATGTTTGCAATTTTTCAAGTTCAATATTTTTCCTTGCAACTAGGACACATAATATGACACCACGCGTAGGTTTCACATTGTTTGGATCATTTTTGAATTTCTTATACCCGTTTCAACCTATATTCAAAATGGCGGGCATGAAGCTTCTTAGCCCGAGGCTGAGCCTCGCCGAACTTGAAGTGGATCTCTGATGAAATAGCATGTTGTGAACCTATAAATGATTTTTAAAAAAATTCACAAGCATTATATCATGTACTTGTAGTTCAAATCTGGGCAACCTCCTGCCGATTCGGCAGGAATTTGTCTTTTTCATGAGGGATAGACGGAAAGGTTCCAGATACACCGGTTGGGAAATTGTCCATATAAGATTGTCTAGTATTTTTCAAAAATGGGTTGGTACCAATGCCAAACTTTAATTTGGTGGTTGCTTCACAGAACAGCCCGATTTCGGCACCTCAAAAATGGAAATTGGCTTTTTCGTGCGTCGAAAAGGAAAACTTCCTCCTGCAACATCGTAAGCCATCCCAAGATGCACATGTGTGGACATTATGGGCACATTATCACAAACTATGCCCTGATTCTAGCCATAACATTGGTGGTTTAACCTAAATGCCATGAAACCTCGAACATGAAAGGTCTTTTTTTGAAGGATTTTTTATGATGTTTGCAATTTTTCAAGTACAATATTTTTCCTTGCAACTATGGCACATAATATGACACCACGTGAAGGTTTCACATTGTTTGGATCATTTTTGAATTTCTTATACCCGTTTCAAACTATATTCAAAATGGCTGGCATGAAGATTCCTAGCCCGGCTTCTTAGTTAATGAAATATGCAGAAAAATTAGTTAATGAATTTTTAATTGAAAATAGCATAAATGTTTATAATTTGAATAGTTAATGAATTTTTGATTAGTTATTTAAATTGAAGCACTTTTCCTGTTGAAAGTTTTTTCAAATTCCAAATTATGCAATAAATATTTGGTAATGCAATTTTAATTGTATAGTTCAAATAAAAATATTTGAAAACAAAAAATGGTTTTTGATTAGTTATTTAAATTGAAGCACTTTTCCTCTTAAAAGTTTTTTGAAATTCCAAATAAATAATCATCTTAAATTGAAACATCTTCTTAATTAAAGAAGAAAACAAATTTGAAAATGGCAGGAAGGCCAAAAGGTTTGCCAAAATCTGAAAAACGGGTCAACGATCCCGGTTCGTCCCACCAACCAGGACCGATGATCCTAGGTGCGCGCGCTGCCATCAACAGGCCTTTGGTCCCGGTTCGTCCCACCAACCGGGACTAAAGGCCCAACCGTCACGGCTGGTGCTATGAACCGGGAGCAAAGGCCCGCGCACGTGGCAGCACATCAACGCTCCTGCCTAGACCTTTGGTCTCGGTTCGTCCCACCAACCGGGACCGTTGATCCTTTGGTCCCGGTTCGTCTCACCAACCGGGACCGTTGATCCTTTGGTCCCGGTTGGTGAGACGAACTGGGACCAAAGGCCTATACAGTTACAGCATTGGCCCTTCCTCCTCCCCAACTCCCACAAATCAGAGAGCACATCGACGCGTGGCTAAGGAAAATTTGCGGCAGAGAAAAATCACACCGTCAGGCTGCCCAAATCCAGAGCGCCACTTCACGACGTCGACGCCCGCCGCCACCACGCCACCACCATAGACGACCGGAATCGAGACGCTCTCCTCTGGCCGGAATCGAGCCCGAAGTCATCACCTTCCTGAGCTTCGGCCACCGTCGATTCGCCTCCGTCCGGCCTCCCCTTGCTTCCCTGACCCCTCCATCGCAACCCTGGTGAGATTCCGGTGCCCATACACCTCTCCGTCATCTCCCTCATGCTATGGTTCGTGCTGCCGACGATGACCACCTCCGGTGACCTCTTGCAAGCAACACTGCTACTTTCTGGTTCCCCGCGACGACACGCGTCCAACGCGCCCACCCGCGTGTCCAGGCGCGCACGGGGTCGATGGATCCGTGCTCGACCCAAGCAATGGCGTCGATGACGTCATCATGACGTCATGCTGACATCATTTCTCTTTTTTTAGTTAATCTTTTCTGCAATTGTTTTATTAATTGAAAATGCTGACAGGTGGGTCCAGCAAGTAAGGTTTTTATTCTTTTTGGAAATGTTTTCTGAAATTAATAAAAGTCTGACATGTGGGGCTAGATGGAAAATAATTTTAATAATTCCAAAAATGTTTATTTATTTAAAAATGATTTAAAAATGGATTAAAATTGGGAAAATCATAACTAATTCATTTTAAATCAGAAAAATGTGTATAATATATCAAAATGTTCAGAAAAAATGAGCTCTACCATTTAAAAATGTAAGCATTCATCTTCATACAACTTTGAACCTTACTTTACATAGAGGAACACCGAGACCCCCTAAGTACCATGGTTTCGATGGTTTGTCCACCTAGGGCATTCCGAACCGATTTAGAAAATAAGTGCATAGTGTTTTGCATTATAGTAACTTGAAAATCTTAATTTGCAGATACTATGGATCCAACACACCAAGATACTATGATTCCAGAACATCAGGAAAACATCCTCCACAAAATGATCTGCGAAAATGAAGATATCAATATCGATGTCACCAGTGAGTTTCTGAACGATTCTGGTCAGGGAGATGAGTCTCTCAACCGAGGAGACGGCTCCGGTGAGGTAGAAGCCAAAGCCTAGGACAGGGGAGAAGCCGATGAGGGAGAAGGCAACGGCTCCGGCAGAACCTTAAATCTCGTAAACACCGGCGAGGTGTATATATGTATTTTTGTAATTAAAATATTGTTGTCTATATATACATGCATATATTAACACTCTTTCTTCTTTTAGCCCTCCGGATCGAGAACTTCTTCAGTAAGAACGAAACGAGGCCCCACAAAAAAGTTGGATGACACTGTGAGGTATAGGATCAAAGTGGTCGGTGTAGACGGCGAACTGCAAGCTCCCGTCGATGTCGCAAGAAAATTTGTCAAGCAATGCGCATTTCTTGTGAGGGACTACATCCCGATCACCATTCAAGAATGGAATCAGCCAAGCGGCGGTGGAGTCCGGTATGTCGGTGACATCGCCAAAGATAAGCTTTTTGAGAAGCTCATGATTAATTTCCTCCTACCAATGCCATATGTGAATCCAGATGAGGAGGAGAGAGCAAGAATGGAGCTTGTGCAAAGAGTCAAGAAGTTTGCTCTCATCAAGATGGCCGATGCATTCAAGAACTAGAAGAAGAAATTGTATAATAACTTTGTCAAGGTAGAGAATACTCCGTATTTCACTCAAGGCGGCTATGCTAAGTTAAGACACCAGTGGGAGGATTTTGTGAAGTACAAGACATCAAAGAAAGCTAAGGAAAGGTCTAGAATAAATATGGAGAACGCTGCTAAGAAAGTGTACCATAATAACATGGGGCTTGCTGGCTACGCCGGTTGCATGCCTAAGTGGGATGCACTTGAGGTCAATTACATTGCTGCCGGGATCAGACGAGAGCCCGCAACATAGACACCACGGGCGAGAAACTAGTTTTACGACCATGGGGGCACGTTGCACAAAGAAGGGAGGGCAATATATAATCAGAAACACAAAGATGATCCCCTACTACCCATCGACGATATTAGAAATGCAGTAGATGATGTTGCAGCGGGACGGTTCGTTCCCGATAGAGAGAACGACGAGCTCATACGCGCCCTTAAAAATCCTGAACACGAAGGATGAGCACGAGGCACACGAGGCTCCAAGTCGTGGAAGGTTGCCTTCCCCGCGGAAATGAAGAGATATCCCGATAAAAGCCATCATAGGAGAAAGGAAAGGGAGGCAGCTGAGAAAGCGGCTGCTGCAGACCGGTTGCGTAATGTAGAAGAAGCATTAAAGCGGCACCAGGATCAACTCGACAGACTTAGCCAGCAAGGTACTAGCGGCCAATCTCAGCGACACGTGGTAGAAGCTGCATTCGAGGGTACCGGCACCCTATCGAATAAGAAAAGCAGCATCGCTTCCACACGGCTCCATAATGTTGATGATGATGCACCGACGACAGCTCCTCATAAATGCTACTCAGTGGATGATATCACGGAGAGCACATCTTGTGAGCTAAAGGTGCAGGTTATGAACTTAAGGGTGACGGTGGCGGTCGGCATGGCCGTACCAATTGCGCCTAACCCAACTTGGCATTGCAGACCGGTTCCAAAAGGGTACGTTGTCATCATGGTGGATGATGTGAAGGAAGATTTTGAGGAGCTGAAGCTAGACCACCCTGCGGGGGGAGATATGGAGCTGACTCAACTAGGAGAAGCCAAAGGGGGACTATTCTATGGCCAAAGGAGCGGATCGTGCTTCCAAATTATGTGCCGCCAAGGCCAACCACTCCTCAGAGCAGCAATCCACCTTCGCCGCCACCTCACCATTCTCCAGCGCAACCGTCGCCTTCACCGCCTCACCACTCAGCGCAACTGTCTCCATCGCCGCCTTAGCTGTCTCCACCACAGTGTCAGCCGTCTCCGTCCCCTGAGCCTTAGAAACAAAAGCGGAAGTATACTAAGAGGGGCAGCAACACTAGCAGCAGCAAGACCATGTTCCGATCACCGAAACGTAAGCTATCGCCCCTCCCAAAAGTACCTCATAAGAATATGAAGAAGCTACCTTGCGAGAAGACAGATGAGGAAACTGCTACGGCCATAGATGCCCATTATGAAAAGTGGAATATTGACATGGCTAACAAGAAAAAGCTGATAGAGCCATTCTTCCCGATCACCGCAGAAGATAAAGCCAAAGCAGCTGTGCTTAAGATTCAGCTTCACCAACCCATAGCGCTCACATCAGACTATAATTGCTCTATTACCAAGTCAGCTGAGGCAAAAGAGCGGAGAGTCAGGAAAGAAGTTTCCCAGCTCGGACAATAGAAAAATCAATCGATTGAACCGCTCAAAGTGTACAATAAACAATAATCACAACTTTATTTTAGTACCACCAATTGTGTTTAGTTTCATTCATATATATTGATCCCCTTCTTTAAATTAGATCGAACGGATGTGGGACGGTCTTCTGTCACAAGAACGCGTGCAAGCAATTCAAGAGGAAATTGTCGGATTCTTATTAGAAAAAGTCATAGATCCAAAAGGATAATACTATTACCCGCTTCGTTTGGAAGGGTGAAGTGTAAAAAATAAGATGTAAATTAGATCAAATTCGTGTGAGTACCGTTTGTAATTAATATGTTTCGACCAAGAAGATGGATGAGACGGTGTATAATATATTTGTGATCATGATGTGTAATATATATATCGTGGTTTCATTATTGTTGTATATATGTAGTACCATTAAATTGAATACAAAACACCAAATAAATAATAAATAAAAACCTTGTTGCGGCACAAAAATAGCCCGAAAACCCTGCCGCGGGACAAAACCCTGCCGCGGCACAAAAATAGCCCGAAAATCCTGCCGCGGCACAATACCCTGCCACGGCACAGAGACCAACGATCCCGGTTCGTGCCACGAACCGGGACCAATGATCCACCACCACCCCCCCCCCTCGTCTCTCGCGCTCCCACGTGGAGACCAATTGGTCTCGGTTTGTTCCACGAACCGAGACCAATGATCCACCCCCCTCGTCGCGCGCCCGCCCACGTGGAGACCCATTGGTCCCGGTTCATGCCCGAACCGGGACTAGCATTAGTCCCGAGTGATTGGTCCCGGTTCGGAAACCGGGACCAATGGCCCTTATGAACCAGGACTAGAGGCCCTTTTTCCACCAGTGGTTGGATGTCTTTATGAAATTGTGGTGTTTTTTGGAACCATCTAGTACTCAAGGTGACAGTTTGGGGTTATCTAGATGCGAAAAGCGAACTTTGAGGAGTGTTGTTATAGCCCTACCATGGATTAGAGTATCCAACCGGAGAGTAGTTCAGCGTAGTATCATAAAGAATAATATATTTATATGAGAGTGTTCACTAGTGAAAGTATGATCCCTAGGCCTTGTTTCTAAGCACTGAAACAACGTTTGCTATTAGATATATTACATGTTTGCTTGCTGCTATCTTTATTTCAGTTTTCCTTTAGTCTTTTCCCACGTCAACCACACGCCATCAAGCTATTTTCTAGAACCGTTACCACTTATAATTATCTACACCACTTGTATTTCACTATCTCTTCGCCGAACTAGTGCACCTATACACCTGACAAGTGTATTGGGTGTGTTGGGGACACAAGAGACTTCTTGTATCTTGATTGCAGGGTTGCTTGAGAGGGGATACCTTTGACCACTTCCTGCTTGAGTTCGATAAACCTTGGGTGATCCAATTAAGGGAAAACTTGCTGTTGTTCTACAAACCTCTACACTTGGAGGCCCAACAACTGTCTACAAGAATAGAAGTGCGTAGACATCAGCGCACTGTTCATGATCATCATAGAGCAGTAATTAGGGGGCCTAAGTAGAATCTGTTCTTATCAGCATATCATCCTCGGATTTAACTTCACTGGCAATGGATCTAAAATTGAATTATAGAGAGAAGGGAAAGGGCCAGTGACAAGCACTGGGTGCACATAGAAAATATTGCTAATGCACAATCTGGATAGGAACACGTGCATCTATGCAGCAAGCTCACAAGCACCTTAGACATGCACCCAGTGAGTTGTCAACACAGGGGAGAGTGAGCAAAAGGATATAAATAACTACCTCTAAGGCAGCACGCACAGACACCAGCATTTCTGCTCACATGAGCTTCATCAACACACATCACTGTTCTTCACTAGAACAGCAAATCACCAACTCGTTCACAGAAATCAGACCCAGCCACAGTTCATATGCTCACTTAGAGTTGTTAGGAAACAGATCAGCACCAGGTGGAGCAGGATAGCAACATCAATATTTAGTAATACCAGTAGCAGATTCATCTAGGAGGAGGAGTAAAAGATCAGAAGGACAAGTTGTAGTTGAACCAGTGAACTCAAGGGACATCAACACCACTATCATCTCCACTTAGAAGAAAAGAAGTGGATCAAGATCCAGAAGTATACATCATAAAAGGTCAAGCCTCGGATTAATCACCACCTCAAATTATAATCATTGTTTTTATAAGACCCGATCAAAGAATAGTTTGGGTGGATAGAAGAGTTACTCTCAGTCTTGCATACAAGTGGTATGCAAGACTCATCATTGAGTATTTAGGGAAAGAAAGTAGCAGGTCATGCTGCTTAGACCTACTGTTGTGCACACTCCACATGGGAGGCACCACAATAGTAGATCTTGTAGCAGCACAAGCCACCAAGTTGGTTAAACACAAAACCAGTACCAAATATGCTATTATTTTAATTATGGGCCTCAGCCTTTGCATCACAGGCCAAGCCAAGGGGTGTTGTAGCTCATCTTTTAGAAGTTTACAACTGTGCACTCTCTCGGGAGAGGCACAATAGTGGTAACATGGTAGCTCTAGTCAGACCACCAAAGAAACCAATTGGGATCATGTGCTAATAAAAGTAAAGAAGTTTCTGATCATTTTCCTAGCTAGTCTAGCCAGGAATCATGGCAAGCACTTAAAGGATAAATCTTTAGCATATTCCTTTGATAAAAGCATCTGTAAACTTCAGAAAAAAATTGTTGTTCCAGTAGCACCTCACAAGCACAGACAAGATATGCTTGCACATCATCTACAGAGAAGTAGAACATCTTTTAATTCCAGTATATGGAGGTTACCACTGTGTACCATCTAGCAGGAGGTTTCACAGTGGCATCCCTCCAAACCAAGACCAACTTTTAAGACAAACAAGTTAAACAATCATCTTCTCTTGATACTATGGGTTATCCCTAGCCCTCTAGTTGAGAATCATCTCAACTGTTGTTGTCATATTGGCCGAATAAGCATAATAGCCACCATCTCTGCTTACAAATGGTATACAAACCATTTTCATCATTTTCCTAGTAGTAACTCTAGGAATCATAATTATACATTGTTACACTGTCAGAAGTTGACGGAAAAACAAATCAACTTCCTAAAAAACACTTCTAGGAATCATTGCAGCTATTCATGAAGTCATAGGAGAATATCTAGAGTATAGTAACTAAACAATAGCAAAAGCTGCTATACAACTAGGCATAGCCAACATCAAAGTTTTACAGATCAAGGGAATATCTGCAAGCAATTTCACAGTCCAACATCAAATCAATATCAAATCATGATAATCCAACATCAAGATATCAACACATCACCCAGAACCATGTCTTATTTAGTAAAACCTAGTCACAAATTCATACAACATCCTTAGAATACGTGTCAACTTATCCAGATAACAACAAGCATAGGTTCAAGTAGTAACTTGTTGGCATAAGCTACTATCAGTAGTTCTAAATGAAGCATGAAAACAGGATCTTCATTTTGTACTCACAATAGTATCACACTCATATCCACCTCTACCTTCTCTGACAGTAACAAGTAAGGGGGAATTCTAAAATGAGAGCAAACCTAGATAGGGTTCACAACCTCAGCCAAGGGCATAGCGGATAGAAGGGACAAAGAATAAGATAGAGGAAAAGCAAGAACGTACCTGGATTCCTCGCGTAAGCAGGAGTAGAGGAAGCATATCGGTGATGGAGAATAAAGGGATCGGTGGCATGGTGGCACAGGGAGTGTCGGTGGCGCTGCAACCTACACCAAGCCACACCATCTGACCAAACTTCTAGCACCGAACGCCCACACCACCGTGGGATTCACCGGGGTTGCGGTCGAGCACCGCCATCCTGCCAGTGTTTAAGTAGAAGGGGAAACTAGGGTTTGGGGGGTCAAGGTTGTGAGCTTAATGGAAGATTAATCGAATCAAGCTGGATAGGAAGAAGTAGCGAGGAGTGGCCGAGCGGTTGCGACCAGTAGTCGTGACCGCAATGAGCTGTGCTATTGGAATTGGCCGGGCGATGGCAACATCGCCATGGCATCGCCAGGGAGGCGTCAAGGATAAGAGGAGAGGGGTGCTCAAGAGAGAGGGGCCAGATGGGCTGGCCTGACCATAAGGGTCAGGGTTGAACCAAGCCAATTGGGCCAGGTGGGCTAGATGGGCTGAGTTGGACTGACCCAAGACTAAATTAACAAAGGAAAATAAAAGTATGGAAATTACCAAAATACCCTTGAACTTATTTTAGCCCTAGAAAAATATAAAAGAATCCTAAAAATTCTTATAACATATTGAAATGATCGCAAAAATAATATCTACCCAAGAAAAATATAACTTTACTTATTTAAGTTAAATAAAATATAAATAAATATTAACATCACTAAAGTCTAAGTGATATTTCATAAATTAAGGAAGGGTCCTAAAAATGAATAAAAAAATCATTTTTGCATATTAAAATAAATCTACTATTATGTAAAAATACTAACTTAATTTGTTTGCAAATAAAACTTGAAGCAAATGTTTAATGATATATAATCCTTTGTGGAATTTTATAAAAATAAGGATAACACCAAAAATTAAATAAAATTCACTTCTAAGATCTTAAGTAAGTATTTTTACTAAAAAATACTTATTATATCATTCTAACACATTTTAAGGTTATTAAGAAATAAATCCTTATTTATTATATATTTGGTAAATTGTTTAAAAACATTTCTTAAATAGGAAATAATCACAATTTTCCATAAAAACCTTAAATCTTTTACCATTAAATACTTCTTCCCAAAACCATAACTTGAGTCTATAATAATACTTAAAAGTAAATTATTAACTTTTAGAAAACTCTTTAAAACCATAACTTCAAGATAGACCAACAATTTGAATAAATTTTAATCATTTTTCACTTATGACAAAAGTGAATGTTATTTATCTCTTAACTAGTCTTGAACATGATTTCAAACTTTAATAGATTATTAATTTAAATATACTTTCTTTAATAAGATAAATTATATTTATAATAACAAATCATTGTAAACACATCATTCACTTAAGCTAAAAGTGAATAACCCCATACCTTTGAAACATGCTTATTGAAGGGTTTAAAACTTATTAATACTTTGAAACACATCACACCTAGATATACTTATGTTTTAAAGTTAACTTTGGTACATCAAGTCATGCATAATGCCGAAAGAGTATAATGTTTTTATAGTTAACTTTTGTATGTTCCAAATTAAATCATAAGGCATCTCAAACCCACGCTTATCGGATAAGCGCAAACGATATTGATCACATTCAATTAACCACAAAGATTGTTTAAACTTTAACAAAGAAATCTTTTCCTAAAAAGTTATTCTTGTAATAAACATTAAAAGTAATCCTTAAGCACTTCTTTAAAAGGCTCAAATTGATTAGTAATCTTGCTAGATACCATGCCCCATTTGACTGCCTTACTATTGTATACTACTTGTTGTATTTACATATCGTTTCACACACTCACCAGCCTTAATAAGAAGCACAAGTCTGAAACTAGTATAAAAGTGGAACACATTCTAAAAATATCATAACAAACTCCAAAACCTAGATTAGATACGATTAGTCCGGGCATTTGTGTTTATCAAACTGCATTACATTACTTATGCATAATTCATCTTGCTTCTTTAAACATTAGTCCTTACGGACCAATGATGCTACTTTCAGAATTTGGATCTTCTAATGTGTTGAAGACCATGAGTGCATAATCTTGCAATCACAAAAGGCAAGTTCACAACTTGCTCATGTCCTTTTGTTATTTTCTATCAAATGCTTGTAACTCAAATGCTGTCATCACCTACATTTCAAAAAGGTCAGAAAAACACTATTTTCATAATAATATGATTATGGATTATTTACCAGATGGTAATAATCTATTGATACAGTACTAGTGGTAAAGGAACATAATATCTAGGACTTCACAACCAATGTCACCAGTGATTCTAGCGCCATATATTACGCGTTAACCATGAGATTTGGAATGGGACAGAGAAGTCAGTTGTATCTTCTCCCTTTCATATGGAGGCAAGATGACCTTATCGTGACACTGGGATTCCTTGTGTGGATCCAGCATATGGGTGGGCACCCTTAGGCCCCACGATTTTGGTGTCTAGATTATCTATGAGTGGCTGCCGGAGGTATAGTCGGACCTTTATGGAGCTTGCCAGGGGCATGACCAGCTCATATAGTCTTCAGGAACTCACGAGGAATGTAGCTTGCCCAAAAAGGGGACTTAACGGAGGTGTAGTCAGCCCTGGAGGATCGTGCAGACATATGGGGTCACGGAGAGGGCAGTGATTGGCTTGGATCATCTACTGGGCCCCACATCAAGGAATGTGGACGGGAATAAGTTGCCCGGTTGTGCAATAAGGAGATGGTCTCTCATGGGTAAAGTAACACACCTCTGTAGAGTGTAAGAATTGTGACATGTTACTCCCTGTTCCGGGAAGGAGCTACGAACGCGGCAGGAAAGGAACCCCATGAAGGTTCTAGTCTGTGGCTATAGAGATAGTGCATCATACACTCCTTTTTAGTGAACTTGCTGAGTACGCTGGTACTCAACCGTACCTTCTTAACCCTTGCTAGGTTCTAAGCCATTGAAGACGACGTCAACATCAACTTCTGCTCAAGAAACCATCATCGATAGCTCAAGATCTTCAATAAAGTCTAAGAAGTCAACATATTCATCAATCGAAGTGAAGACGAAGTCTCTGTTTAGATAAGAGTAGATACTCTAGCCATAAAACCTATTTCTGTAGAGCATTGCGTTAGTAGCAATTGCAAACCAATTAGTTCAGATGCTAGTCTTAGTTACTAGATAGTTCTGAGTTATTCTTTTTGGTTCTTCTTTGTAAGAAGTTTCTTTCTCTCTCTTTAACCTAGAGTGTTCTCTGGATCTTTTGTAAAGAGTCGAGTTGTAATCTATAGTCATGTCTTGGACCTGCTGTGTTTCTGTTGTACCACTCTAAGGGATGTAATACTAGTGTACGGTGTTTTATTGGTGTTATGTCAACGACTATAGTGTACTACATCATGCAATGGTATGCTGGGTCACCGCAGATAGCACCGGATCAGGTAATCTATGATTCTTTTAAAAAGGCCCTTGGTGATCTTCATCTAAAAATTCCATTTGTGGATACAATAAAAGTTCCTACCTATTCTAAATTCCTCCGTGATATTTTTAGTAGAAAGAAATAAATAACTAAAACTGTTTCCAGGGTGACTCGTTATCTTGCTAATGGGAAGTTGTTGTCTAAATCAGGAGATCCCGTAATAGCAACTATTTCATGCTCAATTGGCAAAACAGATATTCACAATGCCTTGTGTGATTTAGGTGCTAGAGTTAGTGTATTGCCATATTCCCTCTATAAAAGGTTAGGATTAGGGGAGTATTCCCCTACTACTATCACTTTACAGATGGCTGACAAGTCCACTAAACAACCCATTGGTATGATTGAGGATGTTCTACTTAATAGATGAGCATGGTATTCCCACTAATTTTATTATTCTTGAAATGCTAGAGGATGAAAAATTATCCATAATACTTGGAACAACTTTCCTTAGTACTGCAGGAGCATTAGTTGATTGTGCTGAGGGGAAATAATCTTCAATGTTTATGATGCTAAAATCATTCGATATTTTCCAAAGAAGCTAGAAGCAGGAGAAAGATATATTCCACTGGCAAAACAAGTTCATATGATAAGTGCCTTCGATAAGGGGCAACCCAAGGTAATAATTCGAGAATAGAGAAGGGGTTGAATTATTATTCAACCATTCTTAATAAAATGTTTAATGGGAGTCAACCCGTCACATTAATTAAATAAATTAAAGAATAAAATGTTCATCGCATTCCTATAACTTTTTCACATACATTCTTGCGGAAGCACGCCCGTGAAGATGTAGCCGTCAAAAAGTAGTAGAAATATCGATTGAACAAGCGTAGAATAAGTATGAAAATAAAAGTTTGAGTTTTATCTACAAAAACTAGCCTAATCATTTTGTCTAGATTAAAAAGTGAATCTCTAGTTGAGGAGAAGAAGTTCGATAGTACTAAAAATCCTGCTCTATACATGCTGATGTTGGTTGACAAATTTTACTGTCATTTTCTATCAAAAACAAGGTGTTTTAGTAAGTTTCGGGATAAGAAATCATTCTCAAAGAAATAGAATTTTTTGATGACTACTGCAGGTTTAACGACCAACAATATGGCGGGAATAAAAAAATTCTGGTCGTATAGTTTGGCCATATAGATATCTTTGCCATCGACAAATTTTCTTTCTTAGGTACAGAAGGTTTAATGACCAACTATATGGTGGGAATAAAAATTCCGGCCGTATAGATATTGATGCCTTCGTCAAAATTATTTTCCAGGATACTAAAGGTTTGACAACCAACTATACAGCGGGAATAAAAATTCTGGCCGTATAGTTTGGCTGTATAGTTATCGCGAGTCCTATTTCAGAAAATTTATCTCAAGGTTCCAGAAATGTTTTACGACCAACTATACGGTGGGACCATTTTGATCCGGCCGTATAGTTGCGCCCGTATAGCTATGATCTGGCATAAAGAAACCCTAATTGTCGACGACGCCGCAACTATACGGCGGGAACTACTTATCCCGCCCGTATAGTTGCGATTGTATAGTTCAGCGTGATCACTTAATCACACCGGGGCGGCTAGGGTTCCTCCTCCTCCTCACTTTTTCTCTCATATTCTCTCTCCAAACACCTCAAAACCCACCTAGAATTCTTGATTCTTCGCGGATATCGTTCGTTTGAGTTGGGGAATCAACAGATCGGTATGTTTCTCTCCCTACTAGCCATGCTTTATTCTCATAATTCCATGGTTGAAACACTCACATTGATCTAGTGAATGAACTCAAGATTATTTTGTTTTTCCTTTTGATTTCTCATGTTAGGATTAAAATTTTCCACGTAGAATCATTTGTATATCATGTAGAAACTATATGCCTAAGGTTTCATGGTGAAATTTTTCAGTGCATCAAGATGAACAAAATTGGTAGCATTTTTCGCAAGATCAAGCGCCAACATGGCGAGATCTCAGGGCTCTGGGCCGAGCTCAGCAGCAAGTTGGCCATGGTTTCATCAAGGAGGGTGATGCCGACACGTTGGGCCGATGATAGCTTTCTCACCGTGGCAGAGTTGAGGGCGAACTTCGACCTCATGTGTGAAAAAGCCAGGCTATCACTACTCGCCTACGCAAGCCACAATACTTACACCGAGCTCACCTATGAGTTCCATGCCTCTTTCTACGATGACAACAAGGATAAAGGTAATGTCTGCATAGTAAGATTCACCATAAACCAGTAGCCATATGAAATAACTTTCCAATAATTTTGTGATGCATTTGGCCTTCCTCACGGTGGGGAGTCAACTGTTACAAATTTATATAGCTTCTCAGGTGGAGAAACTTGGGAGGTTATTTCTGTTAACGGTAGCAGGGACTTCTACCAGAAGAAGATGTCCACCATTCAGAACCCAACAATTCGCTACTACGCCTTGTTCCTCGCCAATACACTGTTGGGAAGAGGAGATACCAGTTCCATGGCCATTGCGGACATGGCCATGATCACCAAGGCACTCTTCCCCAATGCACCGCAAAGCCCCAATCATATGGCTCTACTCCTCCAGCACCTTCGCCACTAGAGCAACAAAAAGAAAGGTGACATTCGCATTGGTGGATTTGTAACCCACCTTGCCCTAGCATTGAACATTACATTACCTGTGATGTAACATGTTGACGGCTCCAAACTTATGGATGTCAAATATATGACTGCTTGTGGTTTCCTCGCTGTTTACCGAGCTGACCAGAGGCTCCAAGCATATCAGTTTTGTTATCTTGATGATGCACAGGTTGAGCAGGTTCTATTGCCCTGTCCAGAAGCCTTCACGATTGTGGAGAAGGACAACTGGATCCTCACCAAGGATCAAGTGGTGGAGATCATGGTTGAACTCTAGCCTGATCAAGAAGAAGATGAAGAAGGAGAGAATTAGGATGAGGATGAGAAGGAGCAGGAATACAACCCGGATTGGGAGGGACAACAATAGCAATAGCGGGATCCTGGGACCCATGGCCCAATCAGCAGCAGCAGGGGTTCAACTACGTCCCCTAACAAGAATTTCAGCAGCTCAACCAGCGCGTCGGGGAGATTGACAACATGCTACAAGGAGTGAATGAGGATGTTAGTGTCTGAACTCACAACTTCAGTCACTTCATGACCCACTTCCCCGACTAATACCATAAATGTCCGCACCCGCCACCAAACGACGGCAACAACTAAGCCTGGTAACAGCCTAAGCTTGGGGGAGGTTTAAAAATCTCCAAACGTTGCATTCATATTTTTATTTCTTATTTTTATTTATTTTACTTCTTCAAAATTGTATGTTTACTTTCAGTTTGCATTCCTAAACCAAAAACACACAAAAATTAGTTGTAACCTTTATTGCAAATTTGTTTCTTTGTTTCTCTCGGAGATTTCTCAATTTCAGATGACTTGGCAATAGGGAAATATAAAGGGGGGTTCGACTCAAGTACGAGAACGAAGCAAGCAAGAGGAGGTATCACATTCCTTACATCACCTTTTCTGCAATTTTAAATTGACCCTACAATTATTTACTCGCTTGCACTCGAGCCACTCCCCACTTAGCTTGTTATCCTATAAATTCTATTCCTTTGCTAATGTCTCCTTTTGAGCTTTGAAATAATGAGCAATAAACTTGGTTAAAAATATTTCCGACAATTTTACAAGAAGAAAAAGCATCCAAAAGATGACTTGAGTCCACGTTTAGCCCAAAGGATTTGATTTTAGAACTACTCAACCCCATTTGAGCTTAACTTAAATAGACTCGATAGCACCCTTGAATGAAATTGTCTGATAAAATGGATGCTTCGAAGTAGTAGAGATTATGCCACTGCTTTTTCTAATAATTACCGTAAGATATTGTTTTATGTGTGTCATTACAACACTATCGTGCTCCATGGGGAATATTAATTCTGCTGGCCAACGAACGATCTAAATGTGGGAAACCACTTGATTTCGGATATTGAGTTATGTAAGCGTATGTAGCTATAATGCTATGATGGGTAAAATTTTAGTATCCTCGTGGTTTCACGTTCCAAGTGAAGTTGTAGTACTCCTCTGACCCACTATTGCTCAACAGTTATCTATTGGCATGGTCACGAGTGCACAACACCGTCCCAATTAACATGTTAAAAATAGTGGCATGATTTTTCTATGAAAGGGCTGAAGTTTTTGAAAAACAATGAAATGAAAAAGGTGATTTGAGAGTCTTGAAATTTTGACGTGGGAATAGATGAGTTGTTCTTAAATTGAATGTTTTGGTGCCAACTTGAGTACTCTTAATTGATTAAAGAAACAAGAGCAAAAGGCTTTCACCTCTCAACAAAGATAGACACCAAAAGAATTTTTTTAATTTCTTAGCTAAAGTTTTGACACTTGCTCGGGTATATGATTTATTTGCTAGCAAGATATACGTGGTTAGGAAGTGGACTTGGTGCAATCTTGTGAATACTTGTATGATCATGTTTAAGATTGCAGGAATTCTGAAGAAAAGAATTTGACACCAATTCGATCTTATAAGCTCTTTTATTTTAGTCTCGAATCTCCGCTATTCTTCCTTATTTTCTTGTCACTCAAGGGCGAGCAACATCTAAGCTTGGGGTAGTTGATAGATGTGAGATTCGACATATTTTTGATGGTTTTTATTGATGGTTTTCCTCTGGATTTGTTTTCTAACTTTACCTAACGCTAATACTTCGGTAGCAAAGAAACTTGGTCTTTAATGTGTGTTTTAGGTTCTGAACATCAACAGAAGGTTTTAACATGAGAAATACAATATTCAGGTGAAAAAAAGAAAGTCTCTTTTTGGAAGCAAGCAAGGGAGGCGAACGAAAGCTTTAACGAGCAACTATACGGTGGGAATATTTTTCCGGTCGTATAGTTCCCGCCATATAGTTGTCGCCCGCCTCCGTATTGTCAAAAGGGACAACTTTCGTGAAGAGGCCAGGTGAAAGTGCATGTGTGCTCCCATGTGTGGTTTTGGTAATTAATGACAATCTTTATGGACTTATGTGTGCATTGAGCTTTACTTGTAGGATTTGTCCATAGGCAATGCTTGAACCATATGTTGGCTTCAAGGTTGGGAGAAGAAGAAAGTAAAAAAGATCAAGTGATGACCAAGGTGTTCAAGGAGAGATCCAAAGAAAGAACAAATGATGTGCAAGTTTAAGATGAGCCATCTCCAAGAGATCATTTGCTTGAAACTTGGAATCCTATGGTGATCATGGATATGTGAAGATGATATGCCCAAAAGAGAAGCTCTACCATAGTGGAGTATGGGCAGCAATTTGCAAGTCTTCACCAAGCTAGCGCAATCAAGAAAGGTGTTCCATCTTGAGGGGTAGAAGATCGCCATCAAGCTCAAGTGGTATGCGCAAGGCAAAGGTATGTGCCTGATAGGGTTTCCTTCTTACCGGTCTCGTGGTGTTAGTTGGAGAGACCAGTTTATAGGATAGATAACCGTACTATCAAGAGGCGCTCTCGAGTGAGTAACTTGATCATATCCTTCGCACACATTTCAAACCTTTGCATACTTGGCATCATATTTCTTGGTTATTATTTCGATATTATCCATGTGAGGTTCTAGAGCTTGTGGTAATTCATAACAAGCTCTAGTTCATCAAAAACGGATTTCCCTTTATACCTTATTACATTTTTTGGAGGCTTTTTTGGTTTCTCACCAAGAGAGGTATCTCACATCATAATACATGAAATGCTTCTATTTGTGGTAGCTCTTGTAACCCCCTTTCCAACAAAATTAGTTTCAGGTCAATCGGAGTCCGGATGCAAATGTTATGATCATTACAGTTTTGTTGTTTCTATCAGTTTTGCCCCTGTAGGTTTTTGGACTAGAGTCTCTGGTGTGTACAGACCAGAGTCTCCGGTGTTGTACGGAGTTTCTCCACAAGTCTCCGGAGTGGATCGAAGATGGTGCCCATGATCATTCTGTTAGATGGTCCGGAGATGTATCGGAGGCGGGCCGGAATCTCCGGTGTGGTGCTCTGACCAGAGTTTCCAGTGTGCAAACACCGGAGTCTCTGGTGTTCCCCAGTCTGGAGTTCCTGACAAATCCCCGGAGTGAACGACAAGACACTGCCCAAGACATCCATAGAGCCAGTCCGGAGATGGGTCGGAGTGTCTGGTGTAGACCGGAGTCTCCGGTCTGCACACCAGAGTCTCCGGTGTGGAAGCTCCCCAACAGGAAGAAAACCGTCAGAAGTCAGTGGGCCTATAAATAGGGGACCTCTTCTTCAACCTCAAGTGGCTCATTCCAGAAAAAAGAAGAACACCATTTGAGAGCCACCAAAACTCCAAGATCTCCCTCTCCAACGACCCAAAGTCCCTGATCTTTGGGGAATCAAAGGAGCAGGCCTTGATCTCCAACTTCACCAAGAGATATCTTCATTTCCCCCTCATTCACTTGAGGGCCCCTTGCTCTAGGGTTTCATTGGAAACCATAAGCCTTGTTTTGGTTGATTTGATTCTTACAAGCTTGTCTTTGATTGTTGTGACAACTTGCTTAGTTTCAGGAGCCTCCAATTAAGTTGTGGATGTGTGCCTCGAACTAGTTGTATAGGTGTCGGCTACCACCTCGAAGGTTGCCGATATAGTGGAAGGGTGGATCGATCCCATTGGGGTGAGATTCATCAGAGAATAAGGGAGGCCTTTTGTGGCGTTGGTGGTTTGATACCACCCCCTCTCTAAACGAGACATACTCCATTGTTGGGAGGAACTAGGTAAAACATCTTCGCCTATGTGTGCCTCGGTTATATCTATACCCGATCTCTTACTTATACACTTTACTTTGTGATAGCCTTCATGCTTAAAGTCTATATCTTGCTATCACATAGTTGCTTTCTTGCTTAGCATAAGTTGTTGGTGCACATAGGTGAGCCCTAGTTGTTCTAGGTTTTTTGCTTGACAAAGTAAACGCTAGTTTAATTCTGACTTTGTTGAGCCCCTCTCGGAAAAGTTTTAAATCGCCTATTCACCCCCCCCCCCCACCCTCTAGGCGACATCTGTATCCTTTCACCAGGGACAAAATCATAACACATCAGCCGCCATCCCATCCAGAGAGGAGAAAGAAGAGATCCGGAGAAGAAGGGGAAGATATTCTTCATCTCGCTCCATGATCTTCGACCTCCTAGCCATCACACCTTCATAGCCATTACTTGTAATTGAGAGAGAGAGATCTTCACTTTGCAAGATTAGGGTTTGAGATTGTTTCTTCCTATCTTGAATTATGTTGGATTACTTTTCTATTCTTATTGTGGATCTCCACGGTAATATCGAGAAGAACTCCCTTTATTTAATTATATCAATGATGCTTTATTCTCTCATGTGTGAGTAAGTTCCTTGGGCGTGGGAGATGTAAGGGACTGGTGAGATGTGATGTGCCTCCATATATTTTTCATTAGTTTGTGATTGATTTTAATTACTATATTATGTGTGCTTGACTATCTTGGGATGCCTAATGCTTGTTGTCCAATTAAGGGCCCAGACAACATGATGCTTTGTTCTACATAGATAGGATCTTGTTCGCTAGCAGACCGGCGACCCCCGAGTGACACGGGGTTATCAATGCGAAACTAGTTTGACTCGAGAATCATGAGGAACCACTGTGCTTATTGCATTAGTCCGATCCAATGAGCTTAATTGCTAAGCAACCTGAAGGATCTTAATCGTCTAGTGACTGACCATGGTTTTGGTAACAGACTAGTAGGATTATTGAAGTTGGGATGAAATCTACCAAGAGGAGTTCCAGCTAATTATGGGTTGCTCGCCTACACACATACTTATAATATTATAATTGTTACACTTATCATTCGTCCACCTGGCACAGTCACTATCACCATGAACTATATCTCCCCGTGCCTTCTTTGTCATCTGCAGAAAACCACAAACAATCGAATCGTCCTTTACTTCTATGCTTTTTATTCCTGAAGTTTACATTTTAGTTTTATTTAAATACATCCAGTTCAATCTAAATTTCATTCTTATTTCCACACTTGCAGTCAATTCACTCGAAGACCTGTGACAACAATGAGTGTGCAGAGACTTCATTCATAAACACTTACCTTTGGGCTCCCTATGGGATCGATATCTATACTTCGAAACTAGCTACAAACGATCTGTGCACTTGCAGACATCACCCCATGGACTGTCGGAGTGGTGGAGGACGGCTGCTGCGGGTGCGGGACCTCAACAGCTACCGGTGGGAGCTGTGTCGGCTCCATGCCCTTGATTCCGCGTGGCGGCGAGGGAGGGGAGTGGCGGGGGAGGTAGATCGACGGTGGTGGTGAAGCGGAAGCGGGAAGAGAGGTGGAGGAAACTTTTGTCCTGCCAAGAAAGAATAGGAGTGAGGGTTGGCGCACCCCGTATATGCTCGGTTCCGCACGCGATATTTGGCGCACCCCGTAAAACTTTTTTCTCGTCGGGGGTGTTTACGGGCACTGATTGGTGCACAATTTTTCTAGGGCACCAATAAATGACAGTTATTTTACGATTTTGGGCTATTTGTGGGCATTTCTAGAGATTCTCTTAGCCTACCTCCTCCTCCCATGTCCCCTGCTCTCCTCTCCCCTCCCGCCCGGCCGGCGGTGGTGCTGCTAGGCGAGCCTGATGCTCGGTCGGACGGCGATAGCGGGGCATGGCGACGGTGGCCTCGGGCAGGGGTGAGCAAGGGCGGTGAGCGGTGGGCGCTAGCCTTGCGTGACGGCGGAGGGTGACTACCAGCGGTGCGCCCCAGGTTTAGGACAGGCAAGCCCTTCTTTGGGCCAGGCGGGCACCGATCTTGGCCAGGCGGGCGTCGATGGGGCTAGCACTGGCGAGCCTTGCAGGTGGTTGTGACTAGGAGCTAGCTCCCGGTTGCATCATCGTGGGTACTGCATGCGCTCGAATCCCCTGTCGCTCCTTGAATCCCTGTCCTAGGAGGGCCCTTGGTAGCTACGTTCTATTCGCTTGCTGAGGCGAGTAATTGGGTGCCGCAAGACCGGCGGCGGTCCGGTAGGCTGGAGTGAGCACAGTGGCGATGGCGCTGCTGCTTGGTGGTAGGGATCTGCGGTGGCGGCAAGTCAACTGGTGGACAGAGGAATAGGGACTAGCGCTAGGGTTGGCGATGATGTTGACACCCTTCCTGTAGTGTGGCAGCAGGGATTCACGTGTCCATTTGGGCTTGGTCGGGCCAAGAGGGCCTAGTTTTCCCATTTTGCTGCATCCGGTCAACTATCGCCCTCAGGCAGTGGAGGTTCCCTCCAGACGAACCGTATATTCTTCAGGAACTTTGCATCCTTCTTTCTTTTGCCCTAATTCTGGCGGCTGCACCGCGGCTCCCCTTGCTATGAGCCAACCCTAAATCCACCTGGAATAACTCGAGACGGAGATAGAAGACCGGTGCTGCTGAAATCAGCGACAAGCTCTCAACTCCTGCCATGTACTCCTTCTATCTTTCCTAGTGATGTTATTAAAGATGAATTAGTATGCAGTGTTTGGCTCCATTTTTGACCATTTGTTCTTACAACCATCAACATCGCGAAATCTAGCAATCAATGGTAGGTCAATTCGCGCATCTGGATCAAGATTTTGGAATCGCGGGTAGCAGAGTAGGACACATATTTATGAAGGATATTTGTTACTACTCACTCTGTCCAGAAATAAGTGACCTGGATCATATTCATTACTATGTAAAATGGTGGATAGAAAAATCCACAATCGATCATGTCCTTCAAGTAGGGGGCAAAGCCAAGAAAAAACATTGTCGTGGTCAAAACAAACCAATAAGAAGAGTGTGTATCCACGAAACATTCCACTAATATGTACACGCATATCTCATAGCTCAGCACGGTTAGATAGATAGATGGTATTAATTTAAAATTATACAATGCATATTCTAGCAAACTCATCTAAGTATGAAACACGAATCATCGACACATGATATCAAAATGAAGTCGGATTACAAAAATAATTACCTCTTTAATTTTTCTTGGCCTCTATAGTTTTTCATTATAAGAAAGAGGTCTATCACAATCTCACACAGAGTTGAATATAGAAGTCTTTGCTCCAAGAAGCAAATGATGCAGTGATTCATGAAGTCATCACCAATCTGATTGTGTAGCACTTTCTTCACTATTTTCATCACTAAAACGCACTTCTCGATAGATGCAGTGGCAACGAGCAGAACTAGCACTAGCTTGAGGAGTTGATCGTCAAAGTAAATACCAAATTTTTATTTGTACTAATCATCAGCTTAGCAAGTTCAGAAATAGTTTCCAGACCCACAAACCTTTCATCCACTCGCACATTATCAATGTAGAATGGAAGGTCATGGGCAAGATCTTTCAATTCGAAGGAATCGAAATCATCTGGATATGACTTAGCCATATCCATAAGGTCTAAACTTTCAAAGCATGAAAGAAATTCTTGGGACTAAATGCAGCCATTTAGGTAAGAAGAGTTGAGTTTACCTTAGTAAAACGATCATTGAACTCTCCAAGCTACAATTCAATAACAGGGTTCAAGCAATCAAATTTTTAGTGCTCATAATTAGTGTGGTTGGTCTTCTTTCATGGTTTGTCCCGATCTATATGTTGTTCATCAATATCCAACTTTAGAATACCATACTCCGTGCAAAATGAGTAAGTTTTTTCCAATAAAGAATCCCAACCATCATCTCTGAGTTGCTAAAACATTCTTCATTAACTTCACCTCTTTCATAGCCTCCACGGTGTCCTTATCTTTCCTCTGTAAAAATAGAGAAAAAGAATTTGCATGTTCTAAGATAAGCAACATCAAGTATAGATGAAACACGAAGTAAAAATCATTGACATAATCTAAGAGACCACACGCTTGGTGTTTCTGTGCATCACTTGGTCCATCTTTCTCAACATATTATAGCCCATCAATAACATTTGGGAACAAGTTATTTATGCTATGAAGAGTTTTATAGTGAGAACCCCAATAATTAAAACAAGCAATAAGTGACAAAGAAAATATTAAAAAAAAATAGGAAAGAAGTAGAAAGTGCCAAAACAAGAATGAAAAAAAGAATCAGGTAATGAAGGGCAATGGAACCAAACACTAATGATGAACTATTCTTCAACCATAAACTTAATGATAGTGTTTCGAAAATAGTTGGTGTTTCACAATGATATTCCCTACTTGTCAGCCATACACTCTTTCCAACCTCCTTTGCCAAATATTCTAACCATAGAACCGCCACTATATATATACTTTTCTCTATGCGAAGAATGCACTAGTGCTTCACATTACTATATGCATTTGTGTTAGACATTATGAACATTGTGTTGTCAAGTATGATATTATAAAGAGTATCACTTTCTGCTACGCTTACTTGTTATTCTCTTAAAGTAATGAGCTATTTAACTTTTTGTGATAATTGCTAGTGAAAATAAGCACCAAAATCCAGAGCCCATGCTAGTTTTATCACCTTCATGCTCGAGGACGAGTATAGGTTAAGCTTGGGGATGTTGATGTGTGTAAAATGTATACATGAACTTTGTAGTTTGTTGCTATGAATTCCCACATGATTTCTACATATATGATGTTATATTTATGCTTTACATTGATTTATGGGGATTTACCAATGATCCCCTTTATTTTGTTTATAACTCTGTAGGACAGAAAAACCATGTGTTTTGTATTTTTGCCTTTCAGGGACCTAAACGAAGTCAAATGGATCCGGGCTTTTAGGAGTGTAAATATTTCATCAAGAGAAGCACCAGGAGCGCTTGGACCTCACCAGATGAGCCAGGAGGCCCAAAACAGCACTAGCGACATGCCTAGTAAGGGTAGGCATGGCACCCATGCACGTTTCCTCCTCGACTATCGAGTCGCTTTGATCTTTCGCTCACCGCCTTTGTATGACCTAAAAACCACAATAAAAGGGGCCCCTCGGGAGTTCCTGGAAGGAGGTGCCACAGAAACACCAAAACACCAAAACAGAGCCAGAACCACCAAGGTTGGAGGGGAAACTCCTCCGGAGGTGCCACCGGAGGGATCTCTACCTTCTCCAACGTCTCCACCATCATCACCATGATGAAGAGGGATTAGTCCACCTCTGTATTTTTGTGTGGTAGTAGCTTGATATCTCTCTCTTTTGTTCTTCATAGATCTAGTACCATACAAGCTTCCCAACACAATTATGGTCATATTTGTAATTCCTATGTGGTGGATATATATTATATGATTTGATATATGAGACTCGAACCTATTATGTGTAAGATGTATTGATAGATGCATATCATGTACCCCATTAGTAAGTACTTGTTCTGATCCAACTTGTATGCAAGAGCATGTGTGGGTAGAAGTGTGTATTAGAGGGAGTGGCATGGTTGTTGTGATTGAATAGTCACAACAAATTTAAGATCTACTATGGTATTTACCTTTATTTTGCTGCCTCACTAGGGATAAAGATAATCCATGTGCTATAATTATCTTGTGACAGTTAGATAATCTTGTTTGGTTAAGGTAGCATATTTTGATTCAAACATCATGTCAAAATACCCAAGGCTATACTCTGTTGATTCTTAATTCAAGATTTCTTGGAGTTTTCCCTTTCTTGAGGAGTATAAGAGAGATGTGTTGTATCATCTCTATGTTAGAACGTGATACCCATATGAATGCTTATCAAACACATGTAGAAGTTCCATCAATATTATGTCTATGATAAATTGTTTGTGTCCATTGCAACCCAAAAAGAGAGTAGACAAGTGAACCCATGAACCCCGGTCCATTTTAAACCATAAGAAACACCTTTCCAACACCACTATCACACTTTATATTTTCTGTTATTTATTATTTATAAAATACAAAAATACTTTCTTCACTTGCACACACACCAAAAAGCCAAAAACAATTACCCTTTTATTATTTTTACTTTGCTTTTCTAGTTTTTACTTGTGTTATTTTATTTATTTATTATTGTTATTTCATATTACTAATATGAAACTTTGTGCTTGACAACCACACGGTGGAGTTAGGGATACAAGAAAAAACATTGCTTTGTAGGTTGGTTGAAGAGGAGAGGAAGAATAAATCTCTAAGCCAGTTCTTTCCTCGAGAGTTTGATATAAACCCTTGAGTCACCCTTGTGGGGAAAAGACGCTTGCTACAACACTCTGCACTTGGAGTCCCAATGAATTGGTACATGGATTTGTTGCCATCAAGAACATTTTCTGGCGCCGTTGCCAGGGAATTGCTATAGAGAAATCACAGTAGCATCTTCATCAAGTTTGGGAGCACAAGATAATTTCCACTTCAACTGCTAGAACATTTTCTAGCACCATCAACACCAACTTTGTGCAAACACCTAAGATTTTAGTTTTTACTTTCACTTTGTTTTATATATTGCAATCATCTAAGCTTGGGGAGGTTTACTTCTTAGTTTGGTTGTGAGTTTTAATTTAGTTTACTTTCAGTTTTGTACTTACTTTCCTTATATCAACAACACATAAAATTAGTATAACTTTTACCATGGAAGATATTGATAAAATTTTGGAAGCTTACTATGAATATCAAGAAACTAAAGAAGGAAAAAAGACTGGATGAATTGCTTATACATCTCAACAATATGGCTATTGATTTTTGTAAAATACATGATGTAACTTGTTGCGTTAGAGAAGTCTATAAACACTACCACTATCAATGTTAGCATAATAGTGATCCTATAATTAAAGGAGATATGCCCTAGATGCAAATAATAAATAGGTTTATTATAATATCTCAAAATAGTTCATAACACTTTTATACTATGCTATAAATGTATCAATAGGAAACACTGATACAGGTGTGGTATGTAAACAAACCTGGTCCCTAGTAGCCTATATTTAACTGTTTGTTGGGCAACCAATGATCAAGGTTTCTTGATCATGGTGCATTTATGCCAGTTGACAACGAAGTCATATCATTAGTATCGTGGTGGTATCACGGCATATGCCATGGGTAGGATGAAGTTGGGGCCGCATGGACTCTGGAGGAATCCGGGGAGGGATGATGCAGTGAAGACCGCACACGGAAGAACTCATAGAGACATGATATACCTAGGTTCGAGGCTCTCCTAGTGTGATAACACCTCTGCTCCTGCATCTATATCTCATATAACCTAGCCATGCATTGTGGCTACAAAGGTGCTCCTTGAGTTGTATTCCCTATACTTCTAATGGCTATCTCTGGGAGAGCAGAGGAGGAAGAAGATGAGCTCCTATCGAGTAGATAAGAGAGGAGCCCTTCGGGGTCTCCCTAGACACATCCCCCTTGTGCTCCTTATAAAGGGGAGCCCAGGGGACAAGACTTGGTTCACATGCCTGGGCCTGGTAAGACCTGTCAGTTGTCCCATAGTGCTTGTCCTTGGCATGTTTGAGTCAGCAGTATTATCTCTTCGGCATATTCCATAGCATCTTCCTGAGATGCCCGACATATTCCATAGCATCTCCTGATATGCCCAGCATGTTCCATGTTGCATGTGCCAGCCTGAGCCAGGAGCATCCCAAGACTGGCACGTGACTTGAAGGGATTGACCTGGCTTGAAGGAGTGTCTACGTAGAGGTTGGGTAGCATCCAGGGGTGAATAAGAGGTCACCTAGGGTGAAATAACTCGGCCTAGGGGATAATTCCAAAGGGTGACTCAGCCTGGGGCTTGCTAATTCGTCCTGGACAACAGGTGATTCAGCCCAGGAGGGGAGGAAGAAGCCTAGCAGGGTCCTCCTTGAGTCGGCCTGGGGAAAATGTTATCATGGGTTGAGGTAAAGTGGCTCAGCCGGGTCAGTCTCTCTCCCAGCCGAGGTATACTCACGTTCGGCCCAGGCAGGCATCCTTACTCAGCCTAGGCGGGGTATCCCGCGGTGGAAGATGGTTTGAGGCCCAGACAGGGTTTCCCTGAGTCGGCCTGGCCTGCTGGGTCCTGGGCGTCGAGGAAGTATCCCCGCAGTGGGCTGGGACTGGCCAAAGCCGGCCCACCCGGGAGAGATGGTGAGGCGAGCAGGAGCTAGTGAGGTAGCGCGCTATGCTAGTTTTGGTGGGAGGTGGTGAAGAGGGAGTTTGGCAGGGCGACGTGCTGACAATTTCGTGACGGGCCGGATTCCCCCGTGCCGGCCAAACTCGGGTGAAGCAGCGAGGTGGAGTGGAGACGTGGAGTGGGCCGGCTGGGGCTCACTCCGCCCAGCCGAAGTGACTACTAGTGTCTTTTTCCTTTAACTCGCGTGGGAAGCTAGGGGCTGGGCGGATTTTAGCCTATGTCGGCCCAGGCAGTTCCTTCTTCCTTTTTCCTTTATTCTTTTCTATTTTACTTCCTTCTAATTATATCAAATAACCTTTCCTTATACACATGCTTTATTAAATTACTTATTCCTCTTGTGTCACCTAATACCTCAACTCTGGGGTACCCGGGGTCATATCCCCAACATTAGTCCCCAAGGCTATGTGGGACTCGTAGAGTCGTGCATAGTCTTTATATTAAAATATTCCGAGAGTTGTTTACTGACAGATAGTCCTTTTCCTCTATAGTAATAGATAACTGGCATGAATTTCCTTTGTATCATTCATCTCCCTGAATTGACTTAGTTAACTCATGGTCTACGTTCTCATCCCAGTGATCTGACTCATAATCCAAGTCATGTGACCCAAATTCGAGTCATATGATCCAAATTTGAGTCACTTGACTCACAATCTGAGTTATGTGACCAAAATTCGAGTCAGTTGACTTTCAGTCCGAGTCATGTGACCCAAATCCGATTTACATGATCCAAATCCGTGTTTGATCAAATCTAAATCATTGGACTCACAATCTGAGTCATATGCTCCAAATCCAAGTCATCTGACTCAAATCTAGGTTATATGATCAAATCTGAGTCATTTGACTCACAATCCGAGTCATGTGCTCCAAATGTGAGTCATCTAACTCAAATTTAGGTTATATGATCAAATCTGAGTCATTTGACTCACAATCCAAATCATATGCTTCATATCCGAGTCATCTGACTCAAATCCGGGTTATATGATCAAATCTGAGTCATTTGACTCGCAATCCAAGTCATATGCTCCAAATCTAAGTCATCTGACTTAAATCCGGTTATATGATCAAATCTGAGTCATTTGACTCACAATCCGAGTCATATGGTCCAAATCCGAGTCATCTAACTTAATCCGGGTTATATGATCCAAGTTTGAGTCATCTGACTTTCAATCTGAGTCATGTGACCCAAATACGAGTTATGTGACTCAAATCCGAGTCATATGACCCAACTCCGAGTTATATGACCCAACATTGGACATATAGCCTTCACTGGGAAGATTGTCATATAGCCTTCACGGGCATTTGTCATATAACCCGTTTGGGCAAGTTTTGACACTTGGCCTTCATGGGCACTGGTCATTTAACCTCTTTGGGCAAGTTTTGACAGCTGGCCTTCATGCACACTGGTCATTTAACCTCTTTGGACAAGTTTTGACATCTAGCTTTTATGGGCACTAGTCATTTAACCTCTTTGGGCAAGTTTTGACATCTGGCATTCATGGGTACTGGTCATATAACCTAGTTGGGCAAGTTTTGACATCTAGCCTTCATGGGCACTAGTCATTTAACATCTTTGGGCAAGTTTTGACATTTGGCCTTCATGGACACTGGTCGTATAACCCTTTGGGGCAAATTGAGATATAGCCTTCATGGGCATTTGTCATATAACCCTTTTTGAGCAAATTGACATATAGCCTTCATGGGCATATGTCATATAACCCTTTTATTGGAAAACTGACATATAGCCTTCATGGACATTTGTCATATAACCCTTTTTGGGCAAATTGACATATAGCCTTCATCGGCAATTGTCATATAACCCTTTTTGGGAAAAATAACATATAGCCTTCGTGGGCAATTGTCATATAACCCTTTTTGGGTAATTTTTTACATATGTGTTTGAATATGACATGCTTGTTATAATTCAGACATATATGTCCCAATCCGAGTTATCTATCGAGTTACATGCCTCGCCATTTGACATATGCCTCAAATCCGAGTTATCTAACCCAAAAAACCGAGTTATATAACTCTGCATCTGACATATGCATGTCTCAAATCCAAGTTATCTAACTCAAAATCCGAGTTATATGAGTCAACAGCTGACATATGTCTCAAATCCGAGTTACATGATGATCTCAAGATATTTGGTGATTAAGACATAGGGAATCTGATATAGATTTCGACGATTATTCGGTCATGCTGAGATGAGTGATGATTCAAGATATAGTTTGATGATAGCCCTTTGATATATTGATCATTTGATATTGAACATGATTTGGGACATGATATGATGCCATGATACTCTGGCAAACCGACATAATCAATGATTTGAGATATGATAAGATATATGCTGGCTAACAGTGATCTAAGATATAATATAACCTGGAAAACTGATTCAAATAATAGTCTGAGGTATAAATCCGAGATATAATTCGTGGTATAATATAACCTGGCAAACCAATTCAAATAGTAATCCGAGATATAAGATAACCTGACAAACTAATTCAAATAGTAATCTGATGTATAAGATAACATGGCAAACTAGTTCAAACAGTAATCCAATGTATAAGATAACCTGCAAAACTAGTATAAACAATGATCCGAGTTATAAGATAATCTGGCAAATTGATTCAAATAGTAATCTGAGATATAAGTTAACCCAGCAAACTGATTCAAATAGTAATCCGAGATATAAGATAACCTGGACAACTGATATAAATTGTAATCCGAGGTATCAATCCGAGGTATAATATAGCCTGACAAACTAACACAAATAGTAATCTGAGATATCAGATTACTTGGAAAACTAATACAAATAGTAATCCGAGGTATAATATAACCTGGCAAACTAATATAAATAGTAATCTGAGTTGTAAGATAACCTGGCAAACTAATAGAAATAGTAATGCGATGTATAAGATAACCTGGCAAACTAATACAAATAGTAATTCGAGTTATAAGATAACCTGGCAAACTGATGTAAATAACAATCTGAGATATAAGATAACCTGGCAAACTGATATAAACAGTGATTTGAGATATAAATCCGAGGTATGAATTCGAGATATAATATAACCTGGCAAATTGATACAAAAAGTAGTCTGAGGTATAATGTGTTGTGATGACTTGGGGTAAATTTCCTTATCATTGAACATCTCAAAATTACATAGTTAGTCAACAAGTACACATAACAGATGATGTACTGTACAAATAGAAGTCGTAGCTGAAAGGCCTATAGTAGTTGACATATGATGGGTCATAACAGATGGCATATCTTATCTCTACTCTAAGTAAGAGTTTTATGCATGGGGATGCCGAGTCAAATAATGACCCAAGTCCCCGAGATACTTCTTCTATATATAGGTGATTCTATCGATATGCTGGCTAGCCCCGGGGTTGAGTCATCTCCTTCCCGGGGTTAACGACTAAGTGCTAGAGGGTGATAGCCCTCGAGTGACATTCAATGTTATCTCATGTGCATGTTGGTGGTTGAGTCATTCGATACTCACAGTATATTTGATGATGAGGTTGAGGTAAGTCTTGTTGGTTGAGTCAACTGATACTCACAGCACACTTGGTGATGAGGTTGAGGTAGAGGTATGTAGCACACATGGTGATGAAGTTGAGGTTGAGTCATCTCAATAAGAGAGGCTCGTATGCCAACTCCCATGATCTCTGCTCGTTGGGGAGGAGGATGAAGAAGTTGTTGCTCGATGGTGAAGCAGAGGTTAATGAAGATGATCTCGTCTTGATGCAAACCCAACCAGCGCCTCTAATCAGCACCACGGTGGGCACCAAATGGCGTGTGGTATCACGGCATATGCCATGGGTAGGCTGAAGTTGGGGCCACATGGACTCTAGAGGAATCTAGGGAGAGATGATGTAGTGAAGACCACACAGAAGAACTCATAGAGACACGATATACCCAGGTTCGAGGCTCTCCTAGTGAGATAACACCTCTACTCCTACATCTAGATCTCATACACCTGGGCAGGCATTATGGCTACAAAGGTGCTCCTTGAGATGTATTCCCTATGCCTCTAATGGCTATCTCTGGGAGAGCAGAGGAGGAAGAAGATGAGCTCCTATTGTCCATAGAAGAGAGGAGCCCTTCGGGGGTATCCCCTAGATCGATCCCCCTAGTGCTTCTTATAAAGGAGATCCCAGGGGACAAGACTTGGTTCACACGCTTGGACCTGGTCAAACCTGTCAGTTGTCCTGTAGTGCTTGTCCTTGGCATCTTTGAGTCGCCAGTCTTATCTCTTCGGCCTATTCCATAGCATATTCCTGAGATGCCTGGCATATTCCATAGCATCTCCTAAGATGCCCAGCATATTCCATGCTGCATGTGCCAGCCTAAGCCAGGGGCGTCCCAAGACTGGCACGTGACTTGAAGGGATTGACCTAGCTTGAAGGAGTGTCGATGTAGAGGTTGGGGAGCGTCCGGGGTGAATAAGAGGTCACCTAGGGTGAAATAACTCGGCCTAGGGGATAATTCCAAAGGGTGACTCACCCTAGGGCTTGCTAATTCGTCCTGGAAAATAGGTGATTCGGCCCAGGAGGAAAGGAATAGGCCTAGCTAGGTCCTCCTTGAGTCGGCCTAGGGTAGATGCCATCGTGGGCTAAGGAAAAGTGGCTCAGCCAGGTCAGTGTTTCTCCTAGCTGAGGTATACTCACGTTCGGCCTAGGCGGGTGTTCTTACTTGGCCCAGGCGGGGTATCCCGTGGTGGAAGCTGGTTCAGAGCCTAGTCGGGGTTTCCCCTAAGTCGGCCTGGCCTGCTGGGTCCTTGGCGTCGAGGAAGTATCCCCGCGGTGGGCTGGGACTGGCCGAAGCCAGCCCACCCGGGAGAGGCGGTGAGGTGAGCGGGAGGTGGCGAGATGGCGCGCTACGTCGGTTTTGGCGGGAGGCAGTGAAGCGGGAGTTTGGCGGGTCGACATGGTGACAGTCCCACGACGGGCCGGATTCTCCCGTGCCAGCCCAACTCGGGTGAAGCAGCGAGGTGGAGTGGAGATGTGGAGTAGGCCGGCTAGGGCTCACTCAGCCCAGCCGGGGTTACTGCTGGTGTCTTTTTTCCTTTAACTCGCCTAGGAAGCTGGGATTAGGCCAATTTTAGCCTATGTCGGCCCAGGTAGTTCCTTCTTCCTTTTTTCCTTTATTCTTTTCTATTTTACTTCCTTCTAATTATATCAAATGACCTTTTCTTATACACATCCTTTATTGAATTACTTATTCCTCTTATGTCACTTGATACCTCAACTCTGGGGTACCCGGGGTCATATCCCCGAGAATTAGAGAATAATATGATGGACATTAGACACATAAGTATTGCAACATGATCTAGTCACATGTTTCATTGGTTGTAGTAATTAGAAACAAAGTGACCTTCTCCTTAGACCATGAGATCATATTAATCACTACCTCTGGAGGAATGCTTTGATCTCACTAACTATCATATCCATAATTGGGTGGCTATAAAAGTATGTATTGGGTATTCCGAAGGTATAGTTGAGTCTTGTGTATCGATATCATGATTTGTCCACTTGCGTGATGGGAAGGTACATTGGACCCACTCAGTGAAATTGCATCCAACAAGTTGTAGCATCTGAATAGGTCACGGGATACAATATCACGATAATGATATAAGTAAACTTGTCGGACAAGTCATGTATCAAAGAAACAAATGGAATAGGACACAAAATTTATGGTTTGAATAGGATACGGTCTCGTGGAATGCATGGGGGTCATTATGGACATCCCGATCCCGCTAATGATCATTGATCGGAGAGAAATCTCGATCATGTATGTGACATTCCTGAACTGTAGGGTAATACACTAAAGGTTCTAACGGTGTTCTAAGATCGCTATGGAAGCGAAGGATCACCAATAAGAAACAGAGATCAGAAATGTTCCGAAAAAGAATTATCTAAATAGTTTTGAAACGGGTCCGAAGATGTTCGGATGAAGGAAAAGACCGAAAGGTGTTTCGGATAAATAGCAACTTATAAATATGCATTTTTATATGTTAATTGTGAATTAATATATTTAATAAATATTTTAAATTAATTTATGGGGCAACTTCCTATATTGGGCCGAAAACCCGGAGGGAAACAACTCAAGAGGAAGCCACCCCAAAGGGCAGCACATGCAACCGCAGCGGGTGGGCGGTATCCACCACCGCCAACAGGTCATGGCCAACAGGTCATGGCCTCGGCCCAGGCGAGCAAGCGCGGGTGGACGCGGGCTGGCATGCTGGTGGGCTGCCAGCGGCCCACCCGAAGGTCACCGCTGCTGCCGCCCAGCTGGGCTGGCTATGCGGGTGCAGGCAGGCCAGCCCACCCGGGCCACCGCCTCACCCCAGCCAGGTTGTGGGCTGGCGCATGCCACGGGGCCCACCCGTCCACCGCTGGAACCGGTGGGTGCCTCTCCTCCTTTGTCTTTTCTTTAGTCCCACATGGGGACTTAAAGGAAGGGAATACCCCTTTTTACCCTATATAATAAGGCCTATGGTGGAGGAAAAAAGATACACAAAAATAAAAGGGAATTTCCTAAGGCTATTTTCCTTAGGAAATTTTTCCTTCATTCTCAATTGATTCTCACGAGTGCGGTTTCACGAAAGGACTATGCATGAGAGATTCAATACCACCGGTACGTCGTCGCGTTGTTGTATCCCAGTTCTAGAGGATGTGTTTCTGCATCCCGGATGGATCAAGAGAACGGGATTCATTGCTAGACACTGTACATGTGCGAGTCCTCGGATAGCGCTGCCATTAGTGGTGCAGGGGCCGTCGTGCAAGGACTAGGAGGTGACGAGCGAGGAGCTTTGTGACCTTGAGGTCGGCTATGATCATCTACTTTATCCACGTTCCCCACGGATGTTAACCGCGTTGCGATCTATAAGGATATGTAATCGTAACCTCATCCTGTTATTGCATTAAGTAATAGATAAATATTGGGCTTTCGGTGCGTTCTAGCTAGGAAAAAAATTGTGATTTTTGCTATGAACTCCTTTAGTGGTATTAGATCTGAACTATGTATAGTTATGCTAGTACCGGTAGGCCACATGTTGAATGTGGACATTGATCACTTAGTTGTTACCCTCCCACGTGTTCTTGTTCATATCATGGCACTATGAGATGAAGCGGCCCGAACCTTTCTGCCTGAAGGGTGTCGCCTTTCTTCCTGAAGGGCGTCGGGTATCTCTTCCCAACCCCTCGTAGCGTACCAGGGAAAACCCTAGCATGCGTTTCGGGGTAGCCCTGGGAACGGTTCGGACATCAACGTCATCGCCGTCGCTCCCTTCTTGAAGGCGCTGCTTGGTTTCGCATCGCTCTAGACCAAGGAGTGTGGTGGAATCTTCGGAGGGCGCATCGGTTACGCGTCTTCTCCGTTTTCATTGATCCGCCGGTGTCAGCATTGTTTTCTTTCCCCTTTTCCTCTTTGTTTCTTTTGGACATGGATTGTGCCATCTTGTCTCAACATTGTCAGTTGTATCGGATGGTTACTATATTAATATAGTGGGGCGAAAGCCTGTTTCGAGAAAAAAATTGCTGTCACAAACTATGATAAAGTAGAAACACGGGCTATACTTTGCAAAATAGTAGGGACTGACAAATAAGAAATCTCACTAATTTGAGGGACGTTTTGCAAAGGATAAGGGGTGTGCGGGCAGATCCGATAGTCAATCGCACAAATCTTGGCGCACTCACAAATCGCCAGGATAAGCGCGAGACACGCTGTGTGGTTTTGCCTTTTCGGTGTTTTCAGATCGACCTGGAAAAAAAGGAGTGGGCGACGGAGCGGAGAGAGATGCAGTCGCCGTTGACTGTGCCGGTCAAGTCCCGCCGCCGGCCTCCTCCGTTTCTCCGATTCCATTCGTTTAATATTCCTCCTAATCCTAGAATTACTCATCCGTCCAATCCAACATTCTCGATCACCGGAGTTTCCGAGGACCTAGCTATCTAGGAGGGGATGGGAGGAGGACTCCCGTGGTGGCTGGCCACCACGGAGTGCTCGCCGTCGCCGTCGTCCGGATCCCTCTCCGACATCCTCGCGTTCCTCTTCCTCTCGCCGTGCCCGCAGCGCGCGCTCCTCGGCGCCCTCGACCTTCTCTTCCTCCTAGCCGCGCTCGTCCTCGCCCTCGCCCGCCGCGGCTCAAGATCGACAGCCGTTGACGCTGCTGCTCCTGAACGCGAGGCTCTGCTGCCGGTGCCGACGTTTCGGACCTATACCGGCCGCTACGCCGTCGGGATCGGCGCATCCGCTGTCCTCGCCGCCGCGGCCGCCGTCCTCCTCGCGCTCGCGCTGCCGGCTGGCACGCCGTGGCGCGTCGCCTTCCTTGCCGTCCACTCCGCCGCGCACGCCGCGGCCTCCTGGACCGTGTTCGCCTCAGGGAAACAGGCCGCGCGTCCTCCAGGCCACCTCCGCGTCTTCTGGGTCGCCACCGCCCTCGCGTTCGCGCTCTTCTCCACCTCCGCGGCTATCCGCTGCGCCGATGGCTCGCCGTTCTTCCCCGACGGCGTCCTCTCCTTCGCCTTCCTCCTCCTCTCGCTCCCCCTCGCGTACATTTCTGTCACCGGCGGCCCGCTCGCCACCTCCACGGCGGCTCATGACGAAGAAGACGAACCGGACCAACGCCCCAGCGCGACGCCGTACGTCACCGCGTCCTTCCTCTCCCGCGCGACGTTCAGCTGGATCAACCCGTTGGTCTCCAAGGGCCACGCCGAGGGCTCCCTCGCCGCTGACGATGTGCCGTCCGTGTCGCAGTCACACCGCGCCCAGACTGCGCACGCTCTGCTAGCGTCCAACTGGCCGGCAGTGGCTTCGGCGTCGCGGAGCCCCGTGGGCGTCGCCCTCTGGCTCTCCTTCTGGCCGCAGCTCCTGCTCACCGCGGCGCTCGGCCTCGTGCAGCTCGGCGCCATGTACGTGGGTCCCTCGCTCATCGACCACTTCGTCGAGTTCATCCGCCGGGGCGGCACGCCATGGGAGGGCCTCCGTCTGGTCCTGACGCTGCTCGCCGGCAAGGCGATCCAGACGCTGGCATCACACCACTACAACTTCCAGGGCCAGCTCCTGGGCATGCGCATCCGCGGCGCGCTGCTCACGGCGCTGTACCGCAAGTCGCTGCGCCTGTCGGCAGGCGCGCGCCGCGCGCACGGCGCAGGCGCCATCGTGAACTACATGACGGTGGACGCCTCGATGGTGTCGGGCGCCATGCACATGCTGCACGGGCTGTGGCTGATGCCGCTGCAGATCGCGGTGGCGCTGTTCCTCCTCTACTCCTACCTCGGCCCGTCCGTGCTCATGACGCTCGCCGTGATCGCCGCGGTCACCTTGGCCACCGGGTTCGCCAGCAAGCTCAGCCTGGCCTACCAGCTCGAGTTCGTGGGCGCCCGGGACAGCCGCGTCAAGGCCATCACGGAGATGCTCAGCCACATGCGCGTCATCAAGCTGCAGGCGTGGGAGGAGGCCTTCAGCGGGAAGGTGAGGGAGCTCCGGCGCACCGAGATCGGGTGGCTGAGGAAGATCATACTCTTCGTCTGCGCCAGCAACGTGGTGTTCTCGAGCGGGCCTGTCGCCATGACGGTGCTCGTGTTCGGGACGTACATCGCCGCCGGAGGCGAGCTCGACGCCGGCAAGGTGTTCACGGCCACCGCCTTCTTCAGCATGCTCCAAGGCCCCATGAGCAACTTCCCGCAGACCATCGTGATGTGCGTGCAGGCGTTCGTGTCGCTCGGCAGGCTCGACAAGTACCTGTCGGACGCCGAGATCGATAGCACAGCAGTGGAGCGGCGTCTTGGCAGTAGCGGCGGCGGGGATGTGGCCGTGAAGGTGCAAAGCGGTGTGTTTGCGTGGGACGTCCACGATGAGGGCAAGGAGAAGGATGGTGGAGGAGAGGAGCCGCCGGTGCTGCAAGGGATCGACATGGAGGTGAGGAAGGGCGATCTCGTGGCCGTGGTCGGGACGGTTGGCTCCGGCAAGTCGTCGTTGCTGTCGTGCATCATGGGAGAGATGCAGAAGGTCTCCGGCAAGGTTAGTGCCCTGCACATGTACTGTACTTTTCTCTAGTTAGTTTCCAGTGTTTGATTTGTGAAGTAGTATTGGGCTTCGATTTGAATCTGAGGTTTATACACGAAATGCTTAGACTTATGACCAAATTATTGCCAAAGCTTCACTAGCTACCAAAGTAAGAACACCACCAAACATTTATGCCTCTTTGCATCGTGGGAATACAAAAATTATGCCCAAAATAGTGAAAACAAAGGATTTTTTTATTATTCCCCCCGGAAGACCACAGTCAGCCAGACTCAACCACGTGTGGGAAACTATAACTAATACAACCTCTGTTCCAAAATATAAAAAGTTTTGTTAGGCTATTTTACCCTATAAAAAATAAAAATTTATATTTTGAAATGAAGTTAGTAATATACTACTCGCTCCGTCTGAAAATTAGTGATTTAGATTTGTGTAGATTCCAGTGTATTTAGTCATATTTTAGCGTCTGGATACATTGAAATCTAGACAAATGTTTCTAGACGGAGGGAGTAGTAATGTGCCACTATAGACCTCGGTCCCGCTCTCATGGGCAGAAATCGAGAAAATGTCATAAACTCCTTGAAACTTAGATCGGAGACTATTTTATCCGTTCTTGTCCTCTGAACCACATGGCATGGGCAGAAACCACTTGGTTGTAAACTAAAACTCCTCGTGTGGAAACAGGGTAGCTGAATTTTTCAGATTCATGTCTATCTATCTATACACTAAAATATGTTTACAGACATGTGTATTTAGATAAATTTACCACATCTTTTTTTAGATGGAAGGCCTATGTAAGAAAAAAAAAAGGTCAAGTTTGCAAAAAAAAGAAGGAACTAAAAATGTCCAACATACTTAGAATCATACACAACGACAAATGGACGGCACATTTAGGGCATGTGCAGCGTATATAAGGAGCTAAGAAAACCGGACACACGAGTCTAAGGATTCTAACTTTGCTCCAGCGTTTAGAACAGACTAAACAGAGGAGGGTCCAACCAGCTATGCTAAAAAGAAAAAAGAAAATCAGACTGCTACCCACTGACTAATTGATTCTTTTGGACATAAGTCTAGCACTAGACCCACTTTGAGAAATCTTTTTCTTAGCACCACTCACTCCACCTACGTCTAAGACATCTTAGACTCAGAATTTCAGCCACACGCTCTTACGATAAAAGAGTAGAACCATGTCGTTGCCGAATAAAGTTGAGCACCAGCTCACACATGGCCAGGAAAAATGCACCGTTTATAGCCAAAATATTGATAGTTCTATCTCCTTGTAAGACCTTAACGCAACTTCTTACAACTGTTTTTTTAACGCAAATTATAAGAATGAACATTCCAACTTTGGTCTTAATCTTACACGGCGACGCTCTTTTTACATCTATGTGAACGCAAGATGTATGACACGACAAAAAAGACTATTGACTAGGAGCCTTTGGTGTGGAGTAGTGCAATCTACTACATGCACGAATTGAAAATGGTTGGGTACACACAGGAATACACTTTAGCACGTGTATCATCCATTTTTTAATTTAATTTTTTTGTACGGAATAGATCAAGGATTTACTAGATTCACAACATATCTGTTTTCACCCTGACTTCGCTTCGAGGTAGACTTCAAAATTAGATCTATCTTTTAACAAACTTTTTTTTCCAGCATATTTTTGCATACAACACAATCGAGCGCTATTTAGCTTTAAAACACATTTTTAGGTAATTTTCCTCCTACGATCCACTACCTGGTTCATTTTCTAACAGAACATCCTTAATCGCCATCACCAGCTAAGTATGAAATCGGCTTTTATTTTCCGTTCTGGTACCTTTCTCTTTTTGATTAGTTAAGTTTTCTTCTTTGTAACTTTTAGAAATTTTAGCGCCAACTTTTTTTTTAAAATAGCCCGAGGGCTCTTAGGCTTTTAAATTTTATAGAATTTAAAAAATTCAAAAATATAAAACTCCACATAAGTTCAAAATACCAAAAAATTGAAACTTGTGAAACATTAAAAAATTGGAACTTTTTGAAATGTTAAACTCACTTGGAGTGGACTCAGATTCAATAACATTGCATCAACCAACTTGGTCTCTAATATATGGCTTCACCATGTAGAGGGTCCACGTGTTGGTGACCTAGAGAGTATAGGGGGACAAAAATAGGGGTTGAACAAAGATTCGGAGTTGCTCCCGTACGATTTACCCTACTACGGCAGCGGATCTTCTTCCAGTTCAACCAGCGTTGGATAGTCCGCTTGTCCTTAACATCACCAGCTGCGTGCGATGGCGAAGTCGAATTTTCCATGCCTTGTGTCCCGCCAATTTATGCCTAAATGCTATGCTAAGAGTCTTGACCCTTAATATCTATTCGAGGAATCCTGAGTTGTTGACCCTTTTATGGATGGATGCTAGTTGGGTGTCATGTCCCAAGATGAACAAACCGATTGTACCCACAGAAAGTTGGTGCCAGCGGCGAAAGCCTATTTCGAGGAAAGTTGGTGCCGGCGCATATTGTTTGTTGGACCAGTGATAGTCTGTTTCTTAGTCCTACCTTACTCAATTCTGTTCAATATATGTGGTCTAGAAACCTGAATGATTGCCAATATTGTATCAGTAACAAAGCTACTGCCTTCGCAGATTCAATTGTAAATTCCAATTGGCTACCTTTTTCTTGGCACTATAGGACTAGGCCAAACTGTCAAAGTCATCAAACTAGTATGGTAACAAATGATGTCAGTTTATGAATTATGATGACATCAGTACTACAGATTTAGCCTAATGAAACGACAGTATGTCCACATAAGGACTCCTGACTACCAATGTGCTGTAAAATATGGCGTGCATCTGTCCGTCAGCACAATAATCCAAGAAGGCTGTGCAATATTGTTTGACAGCAGAAAAGTTGCAGTGAAACTTGGAAGTCACTCCGGACACTCTTTCACTTTTTTGACTTTCGTTTGTAGATAGTCTCTGTAGAAATAAATGTCATGAGCATTTTAATTTGAAAATGTACACGAGAAAATGTAGTGTGTGAGGGAAATACTGCAGACGTTCAGCAGGAGAGGTTGTATGTCATAGGAAAAATTTATCGTATGGATTGTTAACTCTACTAGCAGAGCATCTCTTTCTCCGCAGTTTGTCATACTTTGAAGATAATGATATTAATATTCAGGAGAAAAATACATTAAGGAAGTTATACGCTGACACTATAGAGGTATCTAATGTCTAGAACTAGGCCACCCGTAAAGAATAGTCTTTATGTATTTTTCTTTATTGTACGGAGTAGCTGAATTACATGTACACACCTAGCAAACATGACTTTGGTTTGCACGTGAGATCACTTTTCTGCCTCGCCAAACATTTGTATTATATATATTCTGTCTTTGATACAGGTTAGCATATTTGGGACCACGGCATGTGTCACTCAGACAGCTTGGATCCAGAATGGAACCATTCAGGAAAACATTTTATTTGGACAGCCGATGCATCCAGAAAAGTACAGGGAAGTTTTACACGCCTGTTGCTTAGAAAAAGATCTAGAAATGATGGAGTTCGGTGATCAGACTGAAATAGGAGAGCGAGGGATCAACCTCAGTGGTGGTCAGAAACAACGCATCCAGCTGGCTAGAGCAGTTTATCAAGATTGTGATATATATCTTCTTGATGATGTATTTAGTGCAGTTGATGCTCATACTGGCTCAACTATCTTTAAGGTAATATCTTATTGCCATTTTTTCTTTCCACATACTACTTGGATGGCACATATAGATGGTTGGGGGTACTTCAGATCATGGTTTTTAGGGCGTTAAGACGTCTTAAAGCGATCTGGGGGCGCTTTGACGCCTAGGCGACGCCTAGGCGGGCGCTTTAGACGCCTAGGCACCTAAAAGCGGTCGTTTTTGCAAAGCGGAGGGTGGGCGCTTTGACGCCTAAGCGTCGCCTAGGCGTCCTAAAAAGTGTCAATGAACTTGCAGAAATATTGGCGATTTTATATCCTGTATTTTGTCTTTTGCTTTCATGTCTTCACAAACTAAGAGGAACCTTGTATACTAAAATTGTATTATTTGCTAAAATTGTCCATTTCGTGATGGTACAGGAATCAGCTAACAAGGTGGACTAACAATCTACTTGATTTTCTTACTGCTGTTTTCTTTATAGCTTTCCCATTACTACAGCAGAAAAGTAGGTTCTTAATAAGTACAGGACTATGGCTAATATTTTAGCCATTTGTGCAGGAATGTCTCAAGGGCATACTCAAGAATAAGACTGTTTTGCTTGTTACTCACCAAGTGGACTTCTTACGAAATGTGGATACTGTATTTGTAAGTTCATTTTTCAACTATGCATGTTACTTTTGGAGGACTTAGTGTAGCCATATATTCTTGAGGGTGGACAAATGGCTCCCGAGCTACATGGAGCTCTTTATTTTAAAAACTCAAAAATCATATTCAAAAGTATCAAAAAATTCTGAAACAAATGTTGGAGATAGTCATTGATATATACTACAAGTGTGCAAAAGTCCCACTGTGAAACGATTTGCATTCTAGGGTTCACAAAAATGACAAAATCTGACAAATTTTATAGTTTCGAAATTTAAACTATTCACTACACTCAGGTCTACAGTCTACACATTTGTCATTTTTGTGTAGCCTAGAATGTAAAGTATTTGACACTGAGATTCTGCACACTTGTAGTATATATCATGGAATGCCTCCAGACTTTTCTTCGGCATTTTTGAAGCTTTGAATTATAATTTTGAAAATTTTGAAAATAAAGGGCTCCTTGGAGATCGGCCTCCATTTGCAGTTTTCGTATATGCTTTGCATCAGTAGCAATGTTTTGTTTTGGTTCAGGAAGTAGGGAAAGAACTAAAACTTGTATTTTCATGAAATCTATTTAATCTATATTTAATTTTCTTTTACCTGCCAACATCTGCCATACTTCATATACAATGCAAAAGATACCATGCTGATGTTATCGATATATAACAGAGATGAAATTACATTAACGTACGTGTAAACATTCAGGTCATGAAAAATGGGGGGATCATTCAGTCTGGGAGCTACGTCGACTTACTAGATTCATGTCCAGATTTTTTAGCTCTTGTTACTGCTCACGACAGTTCCAACGAAGCATTAGGGGCGCAAGGCCACCATGCTCAGAACACTGAGAATTCTCCGGCCACTACGGATTTACCAAAGAGCCCTTCGATTAACTCCAAGAGTAATGGAAATGGTGATACGGTTGATGTTGCACTGAGCAAAGAAGCAGGTTCATCTAAGATAATCCAGGAAGAGGAAAAGGAGAGTGGTCGAGTAAGTTGGGATGTGTACAAGCTATATATCACACAGGCTTGGGGTTGGTGGGGAGTTCTGCTCATTTTAGCTATATCTCTGCTGTCAGAAGTCTCCAGCATGGCTAGTAACTACTGGCTATCATATGAAACATCAGGAGGCGCCATATTTGACATTTCTATGTTCCTTGGTGTCTATAGTTCCATAGTTGCTGCTTCGGTTGTACTGGAATTTATCAGCATTCTCGTCATTGCATTTTTGGGGCTTAAATCAGCCCAGGCATTTTTCAGTAAGATGTTTAACAGCATTCTACGAGCTCCAATGTCCTTTTTTGACACCACTCCTACAGGAAGGATCCTAAGTCGGGTATGTCTTCCAAAGCCGTAGATTTAGTTACAATCATTTGTTGAATTATTATTACCTTGTGCATTCTATCTTCAGGCATCAGCGGACCAGAGTAAAATAGACACTGCCCTTCTATTCTATTTGGGTACCGGCATATCAATGTGCATTTCGGTGGTTAGCAGCATTGCAGTTACCTGCCAAGTTGCATGGCCATCAGTGATTGCAGTGCTTCCCCTACTGCTTTTGAACATTTGGTACCGGGTATAATCTAGCTACCACAATGCATGCTAAATAATAGAAAACATTTGGTACCGGGTATAATCATGATACAGTTGATTTCTGACTTCTACTTATGTTTTCAGAATCACTACATTGCAACATCTCGAGAGCTAACTCGTCTTCAAGGAGTAACAAGGGCACCGGTTATTGATCACTTCACTGAGACCTTTTCGGGCTCTCCAACTATAAGGTGTTTTGGGAAAGTGGACGACTTCTACCAAATAAACTTGGATAGAATCAATTCGAATTTGCGCATGTCTTTCCATAGCTATGCAGCTAATGAGTGGTTTGGATTTCGCTTGGAGCTAATTGGCACACTTGTTTTGTCTATCACTGCTTTTCTCATGATCAGTTTGCCTAGCAATTTCATCAAGAAAGGTATTATTACATCTCATATGAGAGAGTAGACTTTATGGTTCCTCATGTTCTACATGTTTTATTTTTATAAATTACTTGTTGTCTTGAATTCCATTACCTATAAAGAAAAATGAACACTGAGCCTTCTAAAAATGGCATTGAAGACGTATCTTCTAAACATGGCATTGAAGACATATCAAGTTTTCAAGTATTTTCTCCAAAATACTACAACATAAAAGGATTAACTGTTATAGTACTGGTCATTGGGTAGAATAGGATAGCATTAATAGTTCTTTTTGCAACTATTTGGGATAAAAAAATACTAGGGATTAGTACCAACTACAAAAGTTGGTGAACGCAACATAAAATTAGAATGTAGGGCTAATTACATCTCACGTTTAATTTTTACATCAAACTTTTTTTCTTTCCTGCCATGAAAAATTTCAGGGTCATGTTTTCCATTGCATGTGTGCATAAACACTGAGTTGTACATGCTCATGGTGAAACCAGCATGTGTGTTGCCTTCCATTCAGTCGCGGAAGTTAGCTATCATCGGGATGACGCATTAGGTGTAGGCGTGTCCCAAAAGTTTGTGCTATTGTCAGCACATTGTGCATGTAGCTGTGAATAAAATGAGCAAAAAACAGAAAGCAACAAGTTGATTGTGTGACCCGAACGCACCCGGAGAACAGCCGGCGGCTGCTGCAGCACGCATCAATGGTCAGCAAGCAGCGCCAAAATCAATGGGTGGAAGGCAAGTAGCAAGCCAATTGAGTCGATTGTGTGCATGTGCGTGTGGTGGAAAAAAACTAGGGCTCTATCATATGAGGATGCAACTTGTATTTCTATGAGGCAATAGGCTGATATATATACACACACGTACATTGTATGGTACATGTGCAGAAAACCACCTATACAACGGGATAATACGTGGCTAATGTATGGAAACTATATACAACTCTAACAATTCTGGCATTGATATTTTGTCGTTTCCATTGTAGAATTTGTCGGCATGTCTCTTTCCTATGGTCTTTCTCTCAATTCACTGGTGTACTATACGATTGCTATAAGCTGTATGCTAGAAAACGATATGGTCGCTGTGGAGAGGGTGAATCAGTACAGTACTCTTCCTTCTGAGGCAGCATGGGCAGTGGCAGATTGTCTTCCCTCAGCAAATTGGCTACGACGAGGAGATATTGATATAAAGGATCTAGAGGTCAGCAGTTCTTCTTTTCCTTTGTTGATTCTTCCTTTCGGAAGTTTATAATAACTATATTACTATATAGGTAGGTGATTGACAGAAGTTAGCCACAAAATGCTCCTCTTTTCAGGTCAGGTATCGAGCAAACACACCTCTAATCTTGAAAGGCATTACAGTAAGCATCAGCAGTGGAGAAAAGATAGGAGTAGTGGGAAGGACTGGCAGTGGCAAGTCAACTTTAGTCCAGGTATTGTTCAGGCTCGTGGAGCCTGCTAAAGGCCAGATCATCATCAATGGGGTAGATATTTGCACCTTGGGCCTTCATGATCTGAGGTCTCGCTTCGGTGTGATTCCACAAGAGCCTGCGCTCTTTGAAGGAACCATAAGAAGCAACATTGACCCAACTGGTCAGTATTCCGAGGCTGAGATATGGCAGGTACCAGATGTAGCCAATCCACTATGTGTTTCAGTACATGAACTTCCCTATCTGAAACACCCATTAATCAAATGTTCCCATTGATATTAATGCATTTGTTCCTGTGCAGGCCCTTGAGCGTTGCCAGCTAAAAGATACAGTAGTTTCAAAACCTGAGAAGCTTGATGCACTAGGTATGCTTATCATATGAGAATCTTGATTCAATTCAGAATTAAGTGATAAACTGCAAAATAGTTGTCCAGGCTTTATAATCTTCAGAATCACGACTCTCAAGGTCTGATCCTATAATGATCATGTGATCCTGATCTTGGACTACACAAAATCCATCCTACCTACAACCATAATACATGGTAACCTTGCTTAGAAACAAATATGCTAAATAGTAGCAGAAATTATGCAGTAGGGACCTAAATATCAGGGCTATCAGAGATCACTCCACAAATTCAATGATTTTCAGTGCAATATAGTGACATGTTTCCTAGTCTTCAGTAACAACATACAATACTTGTTTCTGTTGTTTGAAGTTGCTGACATGGGGGAGAACTGGAGTATGGGACAGAGGCAGCTTCTCTGCTTCGGCCGTATCATACTGAAGCGCTGCCGGATCTTGTTCATGGACGAGGCGACCGCTTCTGTCGACTCCCAGACAGATGCAACCATCCAGAGGATCATCCGGGAGGAGTTTCGTGAGTGCACGGTCATCAGCATCGCACATCGTGTCCCGACCGTCATGGACAGTGACAGAGTTCTGGTGTTGGATGCAGGTAGGATGTGGCTTTCACAGGTATCATCCATATATTGGTTTTCCAAGAAGGAATTGCGCTTATGTTTGAATTGGATTTGTGTTCAATTTTTTCAGGATTGGTGATTGAGTTTGATGCGCCATCCAAGTTAATGAGAGGGCGGTCAGTTTTTAGTGCGATGGTTCAGGAGTACGCACGCCACTCTTCCGGCGAGAAGGCAACCGATGGATGATGTTTATAGATCAGGAAGCACAAGTTTATTAATCATACATGAAACGGTAGGAAAGATGATTCAGGAAAATGTTTGGGCAGTGTCCCGCACACATGTTTGGGCAACATTTTTGTGTGGTACCATTTTTGTTGGGAAGATGTACAACTTAGTGAAGTAGATATTGCAACTTAATCTACTGAACATGGCAGAAAAAGGAGGTGATAACAGTACCCACTAGAAAGAGCAAGACTGAGAAAAAGGAGGAAACAACATGCAAAACGCTAATTATAATCTCATGCATACTGCCTAACACCTCACTAGAAGGAAATAAAGGCTTCTTCATGCCACACCAGTAAGAGAAAAGTTGCCTAGAAACATGATAGGCAAAACAGCCAGGCCTTTAGGGAGAGAGGATATTTTGTCTCCATGATCATGGCCTGAAGTTCAGAGTGAGGAGCAAGCACCAAGCCAGGATCACCACTCACTTTGTTGTTCCCAAGGAGACCCCCATACCGCAAGTCCTAAACTGAAATCTGAAATCCAAAGTTCAGAGTTGTGCACAATCATTTACGGTGAGTGATGCAAGAGTTTGGTTTATAAAAATCTGAAATCTTGACTCCTAAAAAAGGGAAATTATACATGAGTATAGATTCCTTCAGTTATACTTGGTCGTTTGCAATCATCTGACTGGCCCTTCCAGGTTACCGTACATATTCAAGCTCTTTATCTAAATAAGAGTCGAGGTATATTTAAGACTGGATTTCAATAACTCTCTAAAATTTTACGAGTTTGAATGTTGAGATCTCTTGAATGTTATTCGGCTTTTACGAGTTCTCAAAATGACAAGAACTGTAAGGATGCAATCTAAGTTCAGAAGTGAAAGAAAGAGATAACACACTTTAGTACCTCTCACTGCAAAATGCAATGTATGCACTTTAATGCATACGGTGCAAACTGAAAATGATATACAGTGCTAAAAATGTGTTCAAGAGGCTGCATTTTTTTCACATGTAATGCAGATTGTCGACCGTGGTGTTTTAACTGACCTGACACTATTTACAAACTGTAGCTAGATATAGCCAGTTTCGTGGTTCACTATCAAGTCTTAATGAACTTGTAAACTTACGACGTCACTTAAAGGCTGGTTCCCACAATAAAATGAAGATGCTATCCCAACGTGCAATAGAATACTTAGATTTATGTTTTGTTCTCCTTAAACAAGACTGGATTTTTTTCTTTGAACACCTTGTGGAAACCATACAAAGCTATAGAGTTGTTTCTGGAGACAGTGACTGAAACAAAACATGACAACAGAAAAAACCAACTAACTGGCATTTCCAGTGACTGATGCATGAGTTTGGTTTATGAAAATCTGAAATCTTGACTCCTAAAAAGGGAAATTATAGACGTACATAGACTCCTTTAGTTATACTTGGTCGTTTGCAATCATCTGACTGGCCATTCCAGGTTACTGTACATATTCAAGCTCTTTATTACATCTAAATAAGAGTTTGGGTGTATTTAAGACTGCCTTCTATCACTCTCTAAAATTTAACTAGTTTGAGTGTTATTTGGTTTTAACAAATTCTGAACTTAGATGACAAGAGCTGTAAGGATGCAATCTAATTTCAGAATTAATGAAGTTCTAGGGGAACCCCATCACACAAACTAGTTGGCATTGGATGATACTATGTTGAAAGAAAGAGATAACAAATTTTAGTCCCTCTCACTGCAAAATACAATGTATGCACATGGTGCAAACTGAAAATGATATACTTACTAAACATGTGTTCAAGAGGCTGCATTTTTTCACATGTATATAGATTGTCGACTGTGGCATTTTAACTGACCTGACACTATTTACAAACTGTAGCTAGAGTAAATATTGTTGAGTATTCTTCTGACGAGTAACCAACTAGCTAGCCATGATTTAGATGGAACAAGGGCATAAAGGCATTATTACCTCTAGCTACAGAGCCTCTTTTAGTTTGTCTCCTTCATGTCTCCTTCATGCATGGCATTTTGAAGCCTAACAATAGCTCCCGGGAAAGCTTGGTCGATGATATACCCAACCTCTTCGTAGCTGAAGACTTCAACCCATTGTGGCGGATCATCATTGGCAGAGAAGACAGCTCTAGCATCGATTGCGCCTGGCTGCTCGAATGAGACAGTCACTTTCCCTGGTCTCATATACAACAATCCATGACGCACATGGAGGTATTCAGTGCTATTTTTGATTAACTTAATCAGCCCCTTTCCACCAGCAGGATAGGCCTTCCCAAGATTTTCTTTTTTCTTGACATCATCAGCAACAGGCAGCTGCACTATCATAGACTTTGACTGAGCCGCCTTCTTTTCTGCTTTCTTTTCTTTTTTGAGCTCCTTCTCACTCGTACATGCCAATTGGCAACTTAGATATTTGTTTTTTTCTGCTCTAAGTTTCCAATACATCATTTCCCCTTCTTTGATGGCAGGATCACAATATGGTAGTTGTGACAGGATCCTGTTGAGCTTCTTTAGATCAGTTTTTTCAAGAACTACCAATTTTCTATACAATTTGATGAAGATCTCCAGTTGCCTCGCATGTGTCATAAGTGCGACGGAGTCAACGACAAGATGCCTTTTCTTCTCTACAAATTCGCCAAGTAAACTAAGAAAGATCTCAATATCAATAGGAAGTTGCTCTTCATTCAGGAATATGTCACTCCGAATTATCTTGCAAGCTTGAACAAAATCCACTTTATTTCTTTCATCTGAGGCCTTGATCAGCATGCTCAACTTTTCTTCAGACATCTTGAATTTTCCAAGAGGGGTAATAAAAAAATCTGCTAACTCGAAATTACCATTCAAGGACCAACCAAATTCTTGTAGGTTAGATAGGAATACCACCATGGAATTTACTACCTCTTGGGCTAATGGAGATGCTCTTCTATAGCTTCTGCATTCAATCTCTTTAGCACCTGGGACTGTATAATTTGCGAACATAGCTTTGTGTTTGATATTTTGGTTTAAAGGTGTACACACTGCTATGTCTAATTTTCTCAAGAAGAAGTCAAATAGGCGGTCTTTTTGAAGTCTCTGGAGAAAGACGATACATCCATCAGAAAAAATGTAGCAAAAATGCCAATGTAAACAAAAAAGAGAAGTCAGTTTATGGTTGTTGTATTGATGTCGAGAATGCACCTGGACTGGGTAGCTACAAGGCATCACAACCGATGAATCTGATCGAAAACATGTGTTGCTTGAAAGGCCTTGAGATGGAGCATCACACCACATGAAGAAGTTGCAACCTCCATCATCCTAATGTTAAGAAAGCTGAGTATGAGCATACCAAATAAAAAACATATAGAAAAAGCAAAATGAGACAATAAATAGCCTTATTTCTTGACTATGGAATGAAATTAACGGGTTGGGTTAGTCCAATGTACGTGCATATGCCTATACACACTGGTAAGGAGAACAATAGCCTTACATCTTTGACGGAGCATGCAAACAAACATAACATATACTGGAGATTGGAGATGGACTACGGAAGCAAGGAAAACATACACATGTATGAATGCAGATTTGGCCAAAGGAAATTCGAGCAACATGTTCACTTTATGCGTTTATGCAACAATTTCTGAAATATCCATTGTTGCAACTCAATGAAAGTTCACCGCATGGCTTAGTTCTTTTGCAGCAAGATGGCGGCTTCAAACATGCATCTTTTTTATTTTACCTTTTTTGATAAGTTAGAATAACCTGATATTAACTTATTTTCAAGAGCGAAACATGAATAATTTACTAGAATCGGTACCAATGTCTTATAACATGATAATGTGGTGTGGCACAGCAACAAAATATTGACAATATATATGTAGATATGTGATATTTTTTAACAGTTCAAGATTATACTTTGGGTATAGTGCTAAGATAATACTACATGATATCATTTCAATACTTACTGCACTGAGACACAGAATATAGAGGTCTGTCATCTACAAACATCCTTTGTTACTGAACTTGTAATGTTCAACCTAGCTAATAATTATAATATTATTACTAGTATGTAAGTGAAAGATTGAACAATGAAGCAGAGAACATATTATGTTTATAGAACTAGCTAAGAATTAATAGGACCGTGTCTTATATAGCAGAAGTGTTGAGCAAGTCCCTCACCTGCATTGGACATCTGTAGTATTTTCTCCCGCGAAACACGCGAGATTCGAGCACGAGGCAGATCCCGGCGTTGCAGGGGCACATCTTCTGCTCCGGCTCCCCACTAGCATCCACATAGCGGCCGCCTCCGCCGGTGGCGCCTCCTCCGCTGCCGCCAGTTGCGGGCATGGTGTCCCCGCCACTGAAGCACGTGCCCTTCGCGGTCTGTAGGCTAGCAGGAGCGGTGGCGCCGGCCCGACTGTGGGCAGGGTCTAGGGTTTTCTGCCCGGGTCTGGGGTTACCCTCGAGCGCGGACATGTCGCGTCCGTCGGAGGCGGCGAGGGGCGGCGACGGGGTGGTCAAGAGGCGGCGGCGCTTGGGGTCCTTGCGTAGCGACATGGTGGGCGTGGCGTGCTGGGGGGAGGCGCCGGTCGCGTGTCGTGTAGAAGGGAGAAGTACGGGAGCTGCGCAAGGGCAACCACGGCCAAGGACTGACAGGGATCAATCTGCATTTATCCAATGGTTCAGGGATAAAATTAATTTGACCATCACAGCATCTCTAGTGGAACATCCAAATATGAACGTTTATATCTTCATATAGACGGCCGTGTATAATGATTCTCGTTTAGACGTTCTCAGTTTTTCAGTGGAACGTCCATATCTAGAAATTTTATATTATATCTCCTATATTTAACAATATATTCTAACTAACATACAACGACTATGGTGTCGATGAGTACATCCAGTCGGCAGAAGCTACAAATCTAGCGGCTTGCAAAAAGTTTGTGAGTTATTCATCTGCACGACAAATGCACAACAGAATAAATCTGATTGTTGCCCAATCGGAGAACAAAATTTAGGGTATACGCTACCAAGAAACAGCAGAATCAGTATTAAAATTTTAGCAGCAGAATCAGTATTAAAATTCAGGTGTAAGCTGCACAGTTGTTGTCCATATCCATGCACCTGCACAGTTGTTGTCCATATCCATCCATGAACCCCCAGTAGCAGTGGCGCCATAGCCCGCAGCCGCTCCCCTGCAGAGACCGCGCCGCCGCCCTACATAGCCCCCTGCATAACCCGTGTCGCCGCCCTACACAGCCCCGCCCTGCACAGCCTGCGTCGTCGTTGCCTTGCACAGCTCGCGACATCGCCATGTAGTGCTCGAGCTCGCCTCCGCCTCCACGCATTCTGCGCCGCCCTCGCCCATCCGACATGCGCGCGTGGCATCACCACCTCCCTGCCTCCGAATCAGGATGAAATGGAACGCCGGCGGCCGGATCCGGTACATGCCATGGTTCTACGATGGAATCCCCCTCTACCCCGTTCAATTTCTCACCTATTCTACAGGGGACGAGCGCAGGAGCAGGGACGCGGCTGCGCGGGACGGAAGGCTCTCGAGCGGCAATTGTGCTTGGACGTCGTGGCTTGGTCGTCCAAATGTGGATGACGGGTAGCAGGAAAGGATGCTCGTCTAAATTTAGACGAAGCTTTAGACGAGCCTCTAGAGAGCGATTTTTGCCTCACATCGTCTATATTTCTTTTAGACGGTCATTTGGACGAGCCACTAGAGATGCTCTCAGGGTCAAATAAAAATTTTCTATAAGAACCTGTTTAAAAAAATCCTTGTGGTTTCTCTTTACAGGATGATTTCTTTTCTCCCCATGAGAAGATCATTGAGGATCAAAATGAGATGCTCAGTGTTCCCTTCTCTGAGAGTGAAGTCAAAGAAGCTATGTTTGATTCTTACTCTGATGGGGCCCCTAGACATGATGGTCTCCCCTTTCTTTTTATCAAAAATTTTGGGACATTATCAAAAAGACATTATGGCCATGTTTGATGATTTCCATGTTGGTAAGCTAGACATTTTTAGGCTAAACTTTGTTATTCTCACTCTCATTCCAAAGGAAGAGAATGTTGATAGAATGAAGATGTTTAGGCCAATTAGTATGTTGAACTATAGCTTTAAGATCTTTACCAAACTTCTTGCCAATATATTTGCTTTGATCATGGATCATATTACTGCTAATATTCAGTCTGACTTTATAAAAGGCATGTCTATCCTAGAAAGTGTTGTCACTGCTCATGAAACTATTCATTCCATAGTCCTGATGGGTTCGTAGCATGGAAAACAAAAAAATTCTACCGCAACAACGAACAAAACTCAGATCTAATCTAGATAAAAGCCAAGATCTAATCTATTAGACATGAGCAACGAGATAGATAGGAACTAACCCTCGTAGATTCGAAAGCGTTAACGAGATTAGATCTCGTGGTTGATGTAGTCGATCACTTGCCGATCTCAAGTCATGTGGACGATCCTTCCGGCGTCGCGTTCCGGCAGCGCTTCCGCAGTCGATCAAGTGGACGATCCTTCCGGCGCCGCGTTTCGGCAGCGCTTCCGCAGTCGGTCACACGTGCGGAGTCGAAGCAGACCTTCCTCTCCCCGTTCCAGCGAGCAGCGGAGGTAGTAGATCTTCTCCACGGAATCCCAGCAGCACGACGGCGTGGTGGTGGTGGTGGAGTAGAGAATTCTGCAGGGCTTCGCCTATGCCTGTGCAGAAGAAAGGTGGAGGAGAGAGGCGGCAGAGATTGGGATTTGTATGAGAGGGCTAGGAGGGGGCGCCCCTGCCCTTCTATTTAAGGGGGGGAGGCGCGCCTGGGGAGGTAGGACTCCCCCTCCTATGGCCGGCGGTGGGAAGGGGGGAGGAGTCCTCCTCCCCCACGAATTCTTGTCTTGCCCCACCAGGACTCCTTTGATCCTTTCTTGGTTTTCAAGCAAACTCCAAGAAATCCTCTAGAACCTTCCAGAACATTTCGAAACCTTCTAGAATCTCCATACAAACACTCTGGAACATTTCCTAACTTACAAAATGATCCCCAATATATGAATCTTATTCTCCGGACCATTCCGAATCTCCTCGTGATGTCCCGGATCCATTCCGAGACTCCGAACAACATTCGGTCTCCAACGCATATTTCATATTTACTTAAAACAACTTCGAACCTTAAGTGTGTCACCCTACGGTTCGTGAATATGTAGACATGATAGAGACACATCTCCTATCAATAACCATCAGCGGGACCTGGAGATCCATAATGGCTCCCACATACTCAACGATGACTTTGTGATCGATTGAACCATTTACATACGAAACCAATTCCCTTTGTCACGCGATACTATACTTATCCGAGGTTTGATCGTCGGTATCTCCATACCTAGTTCTACATCGTTACTGATAAGTACTCTTTACTCGTTCCGTGATATGTCATCCCCTGTGACCTAGTCACATGCTTGCAAGCTAACTAGATGACATTCCACCGAGAGGGCCCAGAGCATATATATCCGTCATATGGATGGACAAATCCCAATCTTGGTCCATGCGCTTCAACACATACTTTCAGAATACCCAATGACACCTTTATGACCACCCAGTTACGAAGCGGTGTTTGATGTCATCAAAGTACCCATCCGGTGATGGTGATTAACACAACCTCATGGTCGAAGGATAGGTTACTATGCATTTAAAAGCTTACAGGAATACGAACTTAATGACTTGATCTTATGCTACGCTTACTATGGGTGTGTGTCCATCACATCATTCTCCTAATGATATAATCTTGTTATTAATCACATCCTTATGTCCATGATCAGGAAACCATGATCATCAATCAATCAACAAGCTAGTTCTACAAGAGGCTTACTAGGGACTCTCTTATGTTTACAAAACACACATGTATTAGTGTTTCCTAATAATACAATTATAGCATGAGATGTAAACATTCATCATAAACACAAAGATATAATAATAATCACTTTTATTATTGCCTCTTGGGCATATCTCCAACAAGTCCATGGGAAAGCAAAAGGCTTAGTCATCAAGCTTTACTATGAAAAAGCTTTTGACAAAGTAGATTTAGATTTGCTCCTTGACCTGCTGGCCAAAAGGGGGTTTTGTCCTTTGGTAATTAATTGGGTCAAAAGTATCACTCATAATGGCTTTGTGGGGGTTAAAATGAATAATACTATTTGTAATTTCTTTGTTACCAGTAAAGGTTTGAGATAGGGGATCCTTTTTCACCCCTTCTCTTTAATTCTATGGTAGATGTCCTCACAAGGATGTTGACTAAAGCATCTGGGGCAAACTTGATTAGGGGGCTCTGCTCTAACCTTTTTCCTGGAGGTGTTATATGTCTGCAGTATGCAGATGATACTATCCTTTTCTCTGAAAGCAATCCAGTAATGGTAACCAACTTGAAATGGGTGCTGGCCTATTTTGAGCAAGTTTCTGGAATGAGAATTAATTACAACAAGAGTGAGCTAATTCCCCTAGGCCTGGATGAGGAGGAAATTCCTACCTTCTCTCAGATTCTTGGGTGTGTGAGGGTGCTGGCGCGTGGTTGACGTGGTTGCTTTTTCCTTCAATCCACGGCAACGGCGCCAGAAAGATGCTTGTTGGCTCAAGATACGATGAGCTCGTTGGGAACCCCAAGAGGAAGGTATGATGAGCACAGCAGCAAATTTTCCCTCAGTTGTGAAACCAAGGTTATCAAACCAGTAGGAGCAAGGAAACACCTCCAAGGTGTTATTTCCAACTTGGGATCCTGCACAATACAACCACGGAACTTTGTCCCCAACTTACAGTAAGGTTGTCAATCTCACCGGTTTTGCTAAAAACAAAGGATTAAACATATAGTGTGGAAGAAAGTAATAGCTTGCAGAAAGTAAACAGAAAACAGTAAATAGTTGTAGATTGATAGTAAAAGAAAGGACCGGGGTCCATAGTTCACTAGTGGTGATTCTCCTTAAGATAGATGACATGTTGGGTGAACAAATTACAGCGCGGAAATTGACAAACACCGAGAAAGTATTCATGCATATACTAATCATCTTGACTCCTATGAGATTTGATTGGGAATTACAACATTATACATAGACCGTAATCCAACTGCATCTATGACTAATAATCCACCTTCGGGTTATCATCCGAACCCCCTCTAGTATTAAGTTGCAAGCAACAGATAATTGCATTAAGCATTGCATGTAAAGTAAACAATACGATTGTTCTATTGATGAACCACAAGTATATGGGGTATATCGCAGTATTTTTAATAAGTAAGAGTGTCGAACCCAACGAGGAGCAGAAGGTGCTGGCGAGTGGCTAGGAGCAGGAATTCTCTATAAATACTTAGCAAACGGAATTTTAGGGGTTTTTGATAATGCAGGTAAATAAAGTACGAGTAAATAAAAGACAATAAGAATAAATGTAGCAAGTGGACCAATTCTTTCTTTAGCAAAGGACAAGCCGGTTGTATTACTTAAGATGACCAAACATTCTCGAGGACACATGGGAATATCGTCAAGTGCTTTCGCTTCATATAGTTGATTAATCTTCTTTAGTTTGCTAAGTGTTGTATGGGTGAACCTATGCTAATGTACTGGCCTTCCTAGGACTAATACATACTTGTGATTATACCCCTTGCAAGCATCCGCAAGTACAAGAAAGTAATTAAGGTAGAAACCTAACCACTGCTTTAAACTCTAAGACCCCGATGTCCCTTATGCAATGGTTTCCTAACGGGGGTTCATATTTCTGTCACTCCGGCAACCCCTACGATTAGTAGCCAAATACACAATGCATTCCCCTAGGCCCATATAGGTGAAGTGTCATGTAGTCGACGTTCACATGACACCACTAGAAGAAGTACACCACAACTTAAATATCAAACTACTGAATCTTTCTCAATGCAAATCCACTACTAACAACATGACTTCTCCCATGTCCTCAAGAATAAAATGAACTAGTCACAAGACATCATATGGATCATGATCAGAGATGAAATAATGATGTGTAACAATCTGAACATAAACGATAATTCAATGGTTCACTCAATAGCATCAACTACAAGGAGTAATCAACACCGGGAAAGTTTCCCCTAAGAACTATGCAAGAGTCAACCCAATTGTTATAGTGGTATGAAGTGGTGATGATGGTGTTGGTGATTATGATGGTGGTGGTGATGATGATGATGATCTCGATGAAGTCCAGCTTGATGGTGGTGTTGATGGCAACGATCTCCCCTCTCCGGGAAGGAATTCCCCCGGCAGAATTCTGTCTGCCAGAGAGATCTTTCTCTCTCGGTGTTTTTCGCCCCGCAAAGGCGGTGGAATCTTTCTGTGGTCGCTCACCGAGTCTTAGGGTTTCGGGAGGATAATATACCCCAGAGGGGAGAGGCTGGAGTGGACCAGGGCGGCCACACCACCTGGTGGCGTGGCCTGGGGTGGCCCGTGCCAGGGGGTGGTGTGGGCCCCCTATGGCCCATCTCCACTTCCCCTTCTGGCTTTCTTCGTCTTCTGGAAAAATAGGATTTTCCATGTATTTTCCCGGATTTTCTGATCTTCACGAATTTTGCCTCTAAACAGCACCTTTTCCATCAGAATCCTGACTGCAGCGGTCCATGCTCCAAAAGTCATCAACCATGCAAAAACAGATGAAATAACATAAGTATCATCTCTTAAAATGAAATATATCAATGAATAACAGTAAATTATGATATAGAATAGTGATGCAAAATGGACGTATCAACTCCCCCCAAGCTTAGACTTTGCTTGTCCCCAAGCGAAACTGAACTCAATAAACATGACCTCAGGTTTATGGAGTGAAGAGTCGATAAAAGAATACAGACAAGAAGAATCACATTCATCAATACATAAGTCATAATAGAAGACAACTCACTATTATATAACTTAACTTGCAATAAGTAAAGGAAACATAATAAAGATATATAAAGTAAATCATAATTGGTAATGGCAAACTTAGCTCTTGGTCGAAGAATAGTTGACAATTTGCTAGAGTTCACAAATAACTGATTTTCAATGATAGCTTTCAAAGTAGTAGACACTAAGATAAGAGCAAAGTGCAAAACAAGGAACATAAGAGACATGATTGGATAAATCATCATATGAATGAATGAAACACAACAACTCAAAATACTTGCTGAGATAGAAGGGAATAGGTTTAGTGACTCAACTAAAAGGTAAAAGAAAGGCCCTTCGCAGAGGGAAGCAGGGATTTGAAGTTTCATAAAGAGCTTCCAAAAATTATGGTACTTATTAGATTTCAGCTCTCATTGCCCCTATCATAGGCATCTTTAGGTGATTAAGGTTAAAGTGATCAAATATGAGGATATGCTTGACAAGTTGCAAGTTGAAAATCTCATGTCCCTTGAATACAAGGGCCACTCCTCATGCTACTCAAGTTTAGTCACCGGTAAGTTCTTGTCATAGTAAGTACATGTGTATCATAGAGAACCGCCAACGGGGTACCCCTTGCCCGATGATACGGAAGAATCCCCATATCAAAATGACAAGGCAAGCAGACAACGAGCATTTCAGCAATCTTTATATTTACCATGGGAATATGGTGCTTTCTCTCTCTTTCCTCTTTTCTCATCTTTTTTTCTTTTTCTCTTTTTCTCAATCTCTATCTCTTTTTTATAAGAAGAATGCTTCATAGATGCTCATTATGGTTACGCTGTAGGTTTCTACCATGACAGCATGGATTAGACCGGCGGCTCAGGCGTTTCTCTAACACCCATACATAACTCCATGGACTTACAAGCTCCCCTTTCATTTCACACCGACGACATCCATAGACAAAAGAACATGATATCAACTAGGTACAAAGTACCGGTGCAATGTTGAAAGCGTTCCCCATGACAGCATGGTTCTGCTAATTCACAACTTACAGAGCGCAATCATATACGCAACATAGGTGGGCACAATGGTTCAAGTTTATTAAGTGCAAGAAAGTAAAGTGTGCCATCAAGTTCGTGAGAGCTTTAATCACTAATTTTCACATAACAAGTTTAATTCAGAAGGTAGATAAAAACATGAATTTACTTGGAATAGCAATAATGCTAATAGGTTGGTATGGTGGACACAAATGGCATAGGTTTCTGTTCAAGGATTGGATGCACGAGAAGCATTCCCTCTCAGTACAGGTTTTTGGTTAGCAAGGCTGGGTAGCAAGCATAAGAGTTGAAGGAAACAAACAAACATACAGGTGATAAAAACAAACATGCAATCTTTCTTGGAAGCACAAAAGATCTTAACTAGAGAATACTAGACTTATGAGCAAATCAAGAAAGAAAGACGATGAAATTATATTTCTTTAGAGTACTTTTATCTTTTTCATTCAACTCTCAAAAATAGTGTTACTATTGACCGAGCCAGCTTTGCCAAAACCAACTAAATTAACTCAATGATACCAAAGTGGTACCAGTACTAACGACAAGATCAATCATATAACCATGAATTGAAAACTAATATAAGATATGCAAAAGAGTAAATGATAGAACTTCTCATTAATATTCCATAATGGCAACTCACTCCAAGGGATACATAGATATCTAATGAGAGGGGGGACACTTTCATAATGCAAACCATCCTACATGATAACTTATCTATTCATGATATGACTCTACTAAAAAGGTAAAAAGATAGAAGATAGTGATGTGATACCGCGGCACTCCCCCAAGCTTGGAACAAACCAAGGGGATGCCAAAACCTGATGACGAATTACTCCTTCGGTGATGGTGGTATTCTCTCGATGAGCTCTTTGATTAGTTTCCCCAAGTCCTCAATCTCGAAGGTGATATTATGAATGAACTGTGAGTTTTGCTCAATGCGGCTCATGATCATGTCGGGTTGCGAATTCCAGCTCTTGTGGTTCTTGCCACACTCTTCCTCCTTGAAGTCTTCTTTTCCTGCATGGCTAGAACGAGGCAAATCCCAATTGGAGGGTAGTTTCTCCTTGGGCATATTCTGGTATTGATGTTCATGGATAAGGGTATGGAAAGGATTCTTGGTGCATGGAGGAAGTGACCGTGGAGCCAAATAGTGACGCGGAGGTTTCCCTCCAGTTGACATCCGTGCAGTCCTTCTGATCCTGACAGGTTTTGCCACCACTCTAATGCTTGCAATGGTAGTGCTGGTGTGCGGATGTTGGCTTTGCTTTGCCTCCTCTTCATCTTCAATCTTGATCTCGTTCTCCTACCCGGGGTCTTGGAGATCTTCCTCCATAGGCTCCTTCCCTAATCCTTGGCAGACACCATTGTGCTTCTAACTTTCAAGAATAGCTCCTGGCAGAAATAGATCGAAACAAAAACACGATGAGAACACGATATACGAACCTCGGGGGATCTGGGGGATTATATATTACGAAGTTTTATAACAAAAGGAAGGTACTGGGAGAAAACGGGTCGGAGACGGAGTCCGGGGCGGCCACCCCACCTTCTGGCGCGGCTAGGAGGGCCCGCGCCAGGGGGTGGTGTGAGCCACCCTGGCTCCGTTTCCGTCCCTCTTTCGCTTCGTAGCTTTCCCGTTGGATAAAAACTACAAAAATATAACTGGATAGAATTTTCGCGGAACTTTTCTTACCAGAATTGTTACCTATTCGAAAACAGACTCTGCAGGTCTCTGAATTTGGTCTTTGATAAATTTTTCTGGAGTTATAACTTGAAAAGCCTCAACATCTTCATTGTAAGAATCTCCAGCAATATAGTGCTTGAGTCGCTGCCCATTCACCACTTGTGTAGTGTTATATTTTTTTATTGCTCCTGAACGGTACACTTCTTCAATAACAAAAGGTCCTTCCCATTTTGACAGTAGTTTCCCTGCAAAAAATCTGAGATGAGACCTATACAATAGAACTTTCGCACCAACATGAAATTCTCTCTTAAGTATTCGCTTATCATGCCATCTTTTAACTTTTTCCTTAAAGAGTCTAGCATTCTCATATGCTTCACTCCTCCATTCATCCAATGAACTTAAGTCAAATAATCTTTTTTCACCAGCAAGCTTACAATCTCTATTAAGTTCTTTAACTTCCCAATAAGCTTTGTATTCTAATTCTAAGGGCAGGTGACAAGCTTTCCCATAAACCATTTTATAAGGAGACATCCCCATAGGGTTTTTATAGGCAGTCCTATAAGCCCATAAAGCATCGTTCAACTTTTTAGCCCAATTTTTTCTAGATCTATTAACAGTCTTTTGCAAGATGGATTTAATTTCTCTATTTGATAACTCTACTTGTCCACTAGTTTGGGGATGATAAGCTAAAGCGATTCTATGATTAACATCATATTTAGCAAGGGTCTTTCTAAAACCACCATGAATGAAATGAGAACCTCCATCAGTCATAAGATACATAGGCACTCCAAACCTAGGAAAGATAACATCCTTAAGCATTTTTAGAGAGGTCTCCCCATCAGCACTCTTCGTAGGTATGGCTTCTACCCACTTAGTGACATAATCAACGACAATGAGAATATGAGTATAACCTTTTGAGGGAGGAAAATGACCCATAAAGTCAAATCCCCAACAACCAAAGGGTTCAATAACTAGAGAGTAGTTCATAGGAATTTCATTGCGTCTAGAAATATTACCAACACGCTGACACTCATCACAAGATAAAACAAATTTTCTTGCATCTTTAAAAAGGGTAGGCCAGTAGAAACCTAATTGTAGCACCTTTTGCGCAGTTCTGTCTCCCGCATGATGTCCTCCATAGGCACTACCATGAAATTTCCGCAATATCTCCTTTTGTTCATATTCTAGAACACATCTTCGCATAATACCATCCACTCCTTCTTTATATAAATGTGGGTCATCCCAAAAGTAATGCCTCAAATCGTAAAAGAACTTTCTTCTTTGCTGAGCTGTGAAAGTTGGAGGCAAATACTTGGAGATAATAAAGTTAGCATAATCGGCATACCAAGGGCTCCCTCGCGAGCTTACCCCTACTACAACCAACTGTTCATTTGGGAAACTATCATTAACAGGCATAGGATCAAAAGAGATGTTTTCCAATCGAGATAAATTATCAGCTACAGGATTTTCACCATCTTTCCTATCTACAATATGTAGGTAAACTCCTGTAAGAGTACCACCCATATAATAAGCCTAGGATTAGCATCTTTCTATGTCATAAGGTACTTAATAGTAGCATGATCAGTATGAATGGTAACTTTTGAGTCACCAATATAAGGTCTAAACTTATCACAAGCAAAGATGACAACTAAGAATTCTTTTTCAGTAGTAGCATAATTCCTTTGGGCAGCGTCAAGAGTCTTACTAGCATAATGGATAACATTTAAATTTTTATCTATTCATTGCCCAAGGACAACACCTACAGCAAAATCACTAGCATCACACATTATTTCAAAGGGTAGGCTCCAATCAGGTGGTTGAACGATAGGAGCTGTAGTTAAAGCCTTCTTTAGAGTTTCAAAAGCTTCCTTACAATCATCATCAAAGACAAAGGGTACATCTTTTTGAAGAAGATTAGTGAGGGGTTTTGATATCTTAGAGAAATCTTTAATAAACCTTCTATAGAAACCAGCATGACCAAGGATACTACGAATACCTTTGATGTCTCTTAGACAGGGCATTTTCTCAATTGCCTCAACTTTAGCTCTATCAACTTCTATGCCTCTTTCAGAAACCTTATGTCCAAGTACAATCCCTTCATTCACCATGAAGTGGCATTTCTCCCAATTAAGAACAAGATTAGTTTCTTCACATCTCTACAAAACTTTATCGAGGTTGTGCAGACAATTATCAAAAGAACTTCCATAGACAGAGAAGTCATCCATGAACACTTCCACAATTTCCTCACAAAAACCATGAAACATAGCAGACATGCATCTTTGAAAAGTAGCAGGAGCATTACATAAACCAAAAGGCATACGTCGATAAGCATAGGTTCCGTAAGGGCATGTAAAAGTAGTTTTTTCTTGATCATGTTGTTTAACAGCAATTTGAGAGAAACCAGAATATCCGTCAAGAAAAGAAAAATGGGTCTTTTTAGACAACCTTTCTAACATTTGATCAATAAAAGGAAGTGGGTAATGATCTTTCTTAGTAACTTTGTTAACTTTCCTGAAATCAATGCACATTCTATAACCTACTACTATTCTCTGGGGAATAAGCTCATCATTATCATTAGGGACGATGGTAATTCCCCCTTTTTTAGGGACACAATGAACATGACTAGCCCATTCACTATCAGCAATAGGGTAAATAATACCAGCATCAAGGAGTTTCAATACCTCATTTCTTACCACTTCCTTCATCTTAGGATTTAAACGCCGTTGGTGCTCTACTACTAGCTTTGCATCTGGTTCTATATTGATAGCATGCTGACATATAGTAGGAGAAATCCCTTTTAAATCATCCAGAGTATAGCCCATAGCCCCTCGGTGTTTCTTTAGTACCTCCAATAAACTTTCTTCTTCCTTCCCTAAAAGTTTAGAGCTAATAATAACAGGATAAATCTTATTATCATCATTGTAAGCATATTTAAGATCATCAGGTAAAGGTTTTAGATCGAAGACCAGATCCTTTTTAGGTGGCAATGTGGTACCCAAATCTTCTACAAGCAAGTTATGCTTAAGCATCTTAGATTGACAACGGAGAATCTCATCAATCTCATTTCTTTCTTCCATGAAGATTTCACTTTCATGATCTTCCATAAATTGCTGCGAAGCGTTGTTAGGAGCAAGAGAAATAGAAGCAAGTTGTTCAACTCTAAAATCCTCATTATGGGTTTCATTTTCACAAGGTTCTTTAATAAATTTCGAAAAACTAAACTCATAAGATTCCCCATCAAATTTAGTCAAGATTTTCTCCCTTTTGCAGTTTATAATAGCTCCACAAGTACTCAAGAAAGGTCTACCAAAAATGATGGTATATGTTTTACTAGCAGCTGAACCAAGTACTAGAAAATCAGCAGGATATTTAATCTTACCACAAAGAACTTCTACATCGTACAATACCAATTGGAGAGATGGTTTCTCTATTAGCAAGGTGAATAACCACATCAATCTCTTCTAGTTCGTAGGGACTGATTTCATGCATAATTTATTTGTAAATCTCATAAGGAATAACACTTGAACTTGCACCAATATCCCATAAACCATAATAGCAATGATCACCAATTCTAACAAAAAGCACAGGGACACTAGCCTTTTTAGTTCTATTAGGATGTGAGACAATATTAGAAGCATCGTCACAGAAGACTATGTGTCCATCTTCTACACTTTTAGTGACAAGGTCTTTCACAATTTCTACAACAGGTTCAATGTTTATTTGTTCATCAGGTTTTACAGTTCTCTTTGCACTTTTATTGATTACACTAGTTATCATAGGATGCTCCTTTACCTTATCCGGGAAGGGTATTTTCTCGATATAAGGTTCAGGTAGGATGTGATCAATAGTGAAAAATTCAGTACTCCTAAAAGGAATATAATCAACAATATCTTTATATGGTGCATGATACTTGTTCCATCCCTTTTTTGGAATTTCAATATAAGAAGCAAAAGCCTTAAAACAGTTTGAAATAACTTGGGAATCAAGACCATAAGCATTACTAATATTTTGAAAGTCATCAGTTCCCATAAAAGATTCAATGCATTCATAATCATAATTTATACCTGACTTTCTTCCTTTGTCATTCTCCCATGCTTCAACATTGTCTTGAATACGGTCTAGAAGATCCCATTTAGCTTCTTCTTCCATGCGTGTGAATGATCCAGCACAAGAAGCATCCAGTAAATCCTTATCATGAAGAGAAAGCCTTGCATAAAAGTTATTGATAATAATGTTGTTGGGGAGCTCATGAATGGGACATTTGAACATTAGTAACTTCAATCTCCCCCAAGCTTGAGTTGTACTCGCTCCATCAAGAGGCCAAAATTTGTATATTTTATTCCGATTTTTATGAATCTCACTAGGAGGATAAAACTTTGAATAAAAGAGAGGTACTATTTCCTCCCATTCAAGAGCTTGACCATTCTTCAGCAATTTATACCAGTCCTCAGCTCTTCCTTTCAGTGATAATGAGAATAACTTCTTCTTGACTTGATCTGATGTAATACCTACACACTTGAACAACCTGCATAATTCGTGTATAAAGAGCAAATGATCACCGGGATGGACAGTTCCATCTCCAACATAATAGTTATCCATAACACGATCAATAATTCTTGTAGGTATTTTAAAAGTATCAATCTCAATAGGAGGTGGTTCATCTACTACCTTAGCAGTGGTAGTAGCATTACAGAATAAGAAACTCAGTGAATTATCCATATTGAAAATAAAGCAACTAACAGAAGTAAACAATACTCACAGTAGAATTTTCCTTTACCATTTCCACTCTCCAATAGCGCTTCACTCCCCGACAATGGCGCCAGAAAATAGTCTTGATGACCCCGTAATCCAACTGCATCTATAACTAACAATCCACCTTCAGGTTATCATCCGAACCCCCTCCAGTCTTAAGTTGCAAGCAACAGATAATTGCATTAAGCATTGCGTGTAAAGTAAACAATACGATTGTTCTATTGATGACCCACAAGTATTGGGGGTGTATCACAGTATTTTCGATAAGTAAGAGTGTCGAACCCAACGAGGAGCAGAAGGTGTTGGCAAGTGGCTAGGAGCAGGAATTCTTTGTAAATACTTAGCAAACGGATTTTTAGGGGGTTTTGATAATGCGGGTAAATAAAGTACGAGTAAATAAAAGACAATAAGAATAAATGTAGCAAGTGGCCCAATCCTTTCTTTAGCAAAGGACAAGCCGGTTGTATTACTTAAGATGACCAAACGTTCTCGAGGACACATGGGAATATCGTCAAGTGCTTTCACTTCATATAGTTGATTAATCTTCTTTAGTTTGCTAAGTGTTGTGTGGGTGAACCTGTGCTAATGTACCGACCTTCCTAGGACTAATACATACTTGTGATTATACCCCTTGCAAGCATCCACAAGTACAAGAAAGTAATTATACCTAACCACAACTTTAAACTCTAAAACCCTGACGTCCCTTGTGCAATGGTTTCCTAACAGGGGTTCAGGTTTCTGTCACTTCGGCAACCCCTACGATTAGTAGCCAAATACACAATGCATTCCCCTAGGCCCATATAGGTGGAGTGTCATATAGTCGACGTTCACATGACACCACTAGAAGAAGTACACCACAACTTAATTATCAAACTATTGAATCTTTCTCAACGCAAATCCACTACTAACAACATGAGTTCTCCCATGTCCTAAAGAACAAAATGAACTACTGATGTCTACGCACTTCTATTCTTGTAGACAGTTGTTGGGCCTCCAAATGCAGAGGTTTGTAGAACAACAACAAGTTTTCCCTTAAGTGGATCACCCAAGGTTTATCGAACTCAGGGAGGAAGTGGTCAAAGGTATCCCCTCTCAAGCAACCTTGCAATCAAGATACAAGAAGTATCTTGTGTCCCCAACACACCCAATACACTTGTCAGGTGTATAGGTGCACTAGTTCGGCGAAGAGATAGTGAAATACAAGTGGTATGGATATAAGACAATGGTGCTAGAAAATAGCTTGATGGCGTGGAAGAGACTAAAGTAAAACTGAAATAAAGATAGAAGCTATCAAACATGCAATAGATCTAATAGCAAACAGTGTTTCAGTGCTTAGAAACAAGGCCTAGGGATCATACTTTCACTAGTGAACACTCTCTCATATAAATATCTTCTCTTTATGATACTACGCTGAACTACTCTCTGGTTGGACACTCTAACCAACGGTAGGGCTATAAGAGCACACCTCAAAGTAAGCCTTTCCCATCTAGAAAACCCCACACTGTCACCTTGAGTACTAGATGAGTCCAACAAACACCACAATTTCATAAAGACATCCAACTCCAAATATAACTCATAACAAGTATTTGTAATCTCTAGCCTAAGTGCCACCATGGTGTGCACGCTGTCACTTTCACACACATAGGGAAAGCAGAGATCTATTAAAGCACTTGAGTAGCAAGGTATATCTATAGATTACAAGCTCATGATCACAATATGATCATGCATAGAGAGATATGAACACATAGCTACCGGTAGAACCCTTAGCCTCGAGAGAGAACTACTCCCTCCTCATCATGGGAATCAGCAATGGTGATGGAGATGGCGGTGGAGATCGATGGAGATGGCTCCGAGGGCACTTCCCCATCCCGGCAGGGTGCTGGAACAGAGACTTTCTGTCCCCCGAATCTCCCCTTTGGTGGCGGCGGCGCAGCGGAACTTTTTGTGGATTTCTGATTGACGATCTAGGGTTTATGCATCAGGAGGCTTCTTATAGGCGAAGAGGCAAGGTCGGTGGGTGGCCAGGGGGCCCACACCACGTGGTGGCGTGGCCAGGGCTAGCCCGCGCCACCACATGGTGTGGCCACCCTGTGGCCCCTCTCCGTCTCGTCTTCTGGCTCCGTGAGTCTTCCGGTAAAATAGGAACTTTGGTTTTTGTCCCGTACAATTCCGAGAATATTGATTTTCTGACTTTCCTGGAACCAAAAATAGTAGAAAATAGGCAACTGGCACTATGACTCTTGTTAATAGGTTAGTCCAGGAAAGTGTATGAAAAGTACTCCAAAGTTGGAACAAAACATAAGAAAGTAGATAAAACCAAGCATGGAACATAAAAAATTATAGATACATTTGCAATGTATCAACATCCCCAAGCTTAACTCCTGCTCGTCCTCGAGTAGGTAAGTGATAAAAAGAAAGAATAATTTTTGAGGTGACATGCACCATCAAAGACTTGATCGAAGTATTTGTAAAACATTCAAAGCTGGGATGATAGTACTTCAATCATAACATGAAAGACAAAGTTCTAGCAATAAGACAAAGAAACTATGATGCAACATGAAAAGGCACAAACAAAAGATTCATGAATAACAATGCTTTGCAAGACGTTTGTTTGTTTCACATAAAGAAAACATAGCATAATAGTATTCAGCTTGTCCCTCATAGAGTAGCCAATATAAATGCATAGGACACCTTCAAAGTTCATAAGAGTGACTAGATACAAATAGTTTAAAACATGCAATATCAAGTTATGCATCAATCAACTAGTCTTGGGAAATGCACATAGAACTAAGAATGTCCACTATGGTCTCAAAGTAGGTGCATAAAGGTAGAAGGTGGAGACTCAATGTATAAGTGGAAGAAAGGCCTTTATAAAAGGAAGTAGGGATTCAAGTCTCATAAAGAGCTTCCAAAAATTATGGTACTTATTAGCTTTCAGCTCTCATTGCCCCTATTATAAGCATCTTGAAGGTGATTAAGGTTAAAGTGACACAACTAAGAGGATATGCTTGACAAGTTATAAACCGAAATATCATGCCCCTTACTTATGAAGACCGAACCTCATGCTACTCAACTTTAGTCACGAGTAAGCTATTATCATTGTAAGTGCATATGTATCATAAAGAACCGCCAATCGGGTACCCCTTGGACATGATACAGGAGCTATCCCATAATCAAAATGACAAGGCAAGCGGACAATGAACATCTCAACGATATTTTTATTTGCTATTTGCATAGGTTTTTATTAAGGATGCTTCATAGAGTGCTCATTATGGTTATGCTGCAAGTTTCCACCATGATTAGGCATGGCTTAGGCTAGCGGCCCAGGCGTTTCTCTAACACACATACAAACTCTATGATCTTACAAGTTCCACTTTTATTTCACACCGCCGGGATCCATAAGCAAAAGAACATGATATCAACGGGGTACAAAGTACAAGTGCAATGTTGAAAGCGTTCCCCATGATACATTGTTCTACTAACTTCAACTTATAAAGCACAAGCATATAGGCAACAAAGAAGGACCCAATGGTTCAAGTTTATTAAGTGCAAAAAGTAAAGTGTGCCATCAAGTTCGTGAGAGCTTTAATCACTAGTTTTCTCATAACAAGTTTAATTTGGAAGGTAGACAAAAACATGAATATACTCGGAATAGCATATGCTAGTAGGTAGGTATGGTGGACTCTTTGGAATAGCTTGGTTTAGGGAGTTGGATGCATGAGTGGAACTCATACTTGGTTGTGGAGGCTAGCAAAAGACTGGGAGCGACAAACTAAGAGAGCAATAATGGCCATAATCATGCAGAGCGACAAAACATCATTGATCAAAGCATAAAGTGATACTACAAGTTGAAAACTAAAGGATCATAAAGGCTTATGGTGACCTGGGATAGTCATAACATGGTGTGAGCATGCGCCAAGTCAACCCAAATAAGGCATCAAAGGAGAATACCACTATACTATGCTAAAACAACGCACGATTCATCCAAGGCACATTAAGCAATCTCAATTATTTATAACAATTCATGCTACAACAAATAATACTAAGAATAAAGCCAAAACAATATCAAGCATGGCATGACAAAGCATAGGCCACAGTCAAAAACAAGCTCTCTTTACCACTTAAGCATGAACTTTCCTACTCTTTTCCAATCCAAACCAAACTATTTGAAAACCAATGTATGAAAGAAGGGGTCCAACCAATTTATTCAGAAAACTAAGCAAACAAAGCAAACGAAAAACCAAAACCAAAAAAAAGACGCTCTAAGAACAACACAATTGTGCATGAAACAATAAAAATGAAGCGTTTGGAAGAAACCTGGGATTTTTATTGATGAAGAGGGGGATGCCTTGGGCATCCCCAAGCTTTGACGCTTGTACTTCTTGGATATTTCTTGGGGTGACACGCGTGGCATCCCCAAGCTTGAGATTTAGTCCATGCTTCATCTCATTACTCATTCCTTCCATACACCTGAAATTTTTCCTTCATAAAAAACTTCACACAATCTTTATTAGCAACATTAGTGCACTCAAGATAAAAGGTCTTATGGTTAAGTTCTAACACCAAATAAACTTCCATTTGAACACTAGATACTATAGCACTTCCCTCAAAAATCTCAATTCCCCAAAAGAACTCAAAAAGTAACCAACAAGAAGCAAATGCAGAAAATGGCAGAAATCTGTCAAAACAGACCAGTAGGTAAAGACAAATTTTTTCGAAGACCTTCTGTTGCTCAAATCAAAAAGTGTTGAACTAACGAAAGTTAGATAACAACCTGGGGCAGAAGCACAAAAATTTAAGCCTCAAAAGGACGTTCAGAGATTTTACACAAATTTGTACGGTGAAGCACAGAAATCTGTTTCGGGACAACAACTTTCCCAATCATTACATCTCTCTCATTAGAGGCTACTCTTGGCACAAAAAGCAAATAAAAAGGATAAGCAGCGGTTATTACAGAGGTAATAACTTCCAAGACTCATCTAAAACTTTTGGGTTATCTCCCAATAAGTACTTTTCTTTAACGCCTTTAAGTTAGGCATGATAGTTTGAGAAGATGCTCACATAAGACATATGAATTGAAGTAAAAGAGAGCATCAAGAAGCAAATTCAAAACACATTTAAGTCTAACCCACTTCCTATGCATAGGAAGTTTGTAAAGAAACAAGTCATGAAAGCACAAAGCAATAAGCATAATCAAGCAAAACAAGTGCAACTTCAAGACTTTCAACATAAAGAGGGGAAACTTAATATTGTTGAGATACATAAAACCATGTTTCCCTCTCTCATAATAACTTTCAGTAGCATCATGAATGAAATTAACAATATAACTATCACATAAAACATTCTTATCATGAGCCACATGTATAAAAGAATTAATACTCTCCACATAAACATAGTCATTCTTATTAATCGTAGTGGGAGCAAATTCAACAGAATAGCTATCATTATTATTCTCATCACCATAATCATCAAATATAGGAGGCATATTGTAATCATAATTAATTTTCTCTTCAATAGTAGGTGGACTGAAAATATCATACTCATCATTGTAATCATCATATATTGGAGGCATAGTATCATCAAAGTAAATTTTCTCCTCCGTGCTTGGGGGACTAAAAATATCATGTTCATCAAAACTAGCTTCCCCAAGCTTAGACTTTTCCATAGCATTAGCAATAATGGTGTCCAAAGAATTCATACTAATAACATTGCTATTAGCACACAAATAAATTGGTTTTTTAATTTTCTCTTCAAACAATTCATGTCCTAACTCAAGATAAATACTATAAAACTCTCTATTTTGTTGTTGTTTTCCATTAAGCCTAACTAGTGAAAACAAGAAATAAAAATACAAAATTGCAGAATCTAAAGGAAATAACTTTGAGCACTCACACCGAAGGATATGAGTACCTTTTACCTTACCTCCCCGGCAACGGCGCCAGAAAATAGGCGTTTGCCGTGGGAGGTTCTTCTTCTTTAATCCTCCGGTGTGAATACCTTTTACCTTTCCTCCCCGGCAACGGCGCTAGAAAATAGCTTGATGTCTACGCACTTCTATTCTTGTAGACAATTGTTAGGCCTCCAAGTGTAGAGGTTTGTAGAACAACAGCAAGTTTTCTCTTAAGTGGATCACCCAAGGTTTATTGAACTCAGGGAGGAAGTGGTCAAAGGTATCCCCTCTCAAGCAACCCTGCAATCAAGATACAAGAAGTCTCTTGTGTCCCCAACACACCCAATACACTTGTCAGGTGTATAGGTGCACTAGTTCGGCGAAGAGATAGTGAAATACAAGTGGTATGGATATAATACAATGGTGCTAGAAGATAGCTTGATGGTGTGGAAGAGACTAAAGTAAAACTGAAATAAAGGTAGAAGCAAGCAAACATGCAATAGATCTAATAGCAAACGGTGTTTCAGTGCTTAGAAACAAGGCCTAGGGATCATACTTTCACTAGTGAACACTCTCTCATATAAATATCTTCTCTTTATGATACTACGCTGAACTACTCTCTAGTTGGACACTCTAATCAACGGTAGGGCTATAACATCACACCTCAAAGTAAACCTTTCCCATCTAGAAAACCCCACACTGTCACCTTGAGTACTAGATGAGTCCAACAAACACCACAATTTCATAAAGACATCCAACTCCAAATATAACTCATAACAAGTATTTGTAATCTCTAGCCTAGGTGCCACCATGGTGTGCACGCTGTCACTTTCACACACATAGGGAGAGCAGAGATCTATTAAAGCACTTGAGTAGCAAGGTAGATCTATAGATTACAAACTCATGATCACAATATGATCATGCATAGAGAGAGATAAACACATAACTACCGGTAGAACCCTTAGCCTCGAGAGAGAACTACTCCCTCCTCATCATGGGAATCAGCAATGGTGATGGATATGGCGGTGGAGATCGATGCAGATGGCTCTGGGGGCACTTCCCCGTCCCGGCAGGGTGCCGGAACAGAGACTTTCTGTCCCCCGAATCTCCCCTTCGGTGGCGGCGGCGCAGCGAAACTTTTTGTGGATTTCTGATTGACGGTCTAGGGTTTATGCATCGGGAGGCTTCTTATAGGCGAAGAGGCAAGGTCGGTGGGCAGCCAGGGGGCCCACATGACCTGGTGGTGCGGCCAGGGCTAGCCCGCGCCACCACATGGTGTGGCCACCATGTGGCCCCTCTCCGTCTCGTCTTCTGGCTCCGTGAGTCTTCCGGTAAAATATGAACTTTGGTTTTTGTCCCGTCCAATTCCGAGAATATTGATTTTCTGACTTTCCTAGAACAAAAAACAGCAGAAAACAGGCAACTGGCACTATGGCTCTTGTTAATAGGTTAGTCCAGGAAAGTGTATGAAAAGTACTCCAAGTTGGAACAAAACATAAGAAAGTAGATAAAACCAAGCATGGAACATCAAAAATTATAGATATATTTGCAATGTATCAACTACTCACAAGACATCACATGGATCATGATCAGAGATGAAATAATGATGTGTAACAATATGAACATAAATGATAATTCAATGGTTCACTCAATAGCATCAACTACAAGGAGTAATCAACACCGGGAAAGTTTCCCCTAAGAACTATGCAAGATTCAACCCAATTGTTATAGTGGTATGAAGTGGTGATGATGGTGCTGGTGATTATGATGGTGGTGGTGATGATGATGATCCCGATGAAGTCCAGCTTGATGGTGGTGTTGATGGCGACGATCTCCCCTCTCCGAGAAGGAATTCCCCCGGCAGAATTCTGTCTGCCAGAGAGATCTTTCTCTCTCGGTGTTTTCCGCCCCACAAAGGCGGTGGAATCTTTCTATGGTCGCTCACCGAGTCTTAGGGTTTCGGGAGGATAATATACCCAGAGGGGAGAGGCTGGAGTGGACCAGGGCGGCCACACCACCTGGTGGTGTGTCCTGTGGTGGCCCATGCAAGGGGTGGTGTGGCCCCCTGTGGCCCATCTCCACTTCCCCTTCTGGCTTTCTTCGTCTTCTGGAAAAATAGGATTTTCCATGTATTTTCCCGGATTTTCCGATCTTCGTGAATTTTGCCCCCAAATAGCACGTTTTCCATCAGAATCCTGACTGCAGCGGTCCATGCTCCAAAAGTCATCAACCATGCAAAAACAGATGAAATAACATAAGTATCATCTCTTAATATGAAATATATCAATGAATAACAGTAAATTATGATATAGAATAGTGATGCAAAATGGACGTATCATCTATGAATAAATGATTGTTGTTTTCTCCCTAGTGGCAACATCACATCTAGTACCTTAGAGATTTCTGTCACTGCCCCAGATTACTAGAGGCATGAACCCACTATCGAGCATAAATACTCCCTCTTGGAGTTGCTTGCATCTACTTGGACAAGATAGCTACTAACAACGGAGAGCATGCAAGATCACAAATAACAAAGACATGATATAATCAATAATCTATCTGAAATAGCATCTCAATATTCATCGGATCCCAGTAAACACAACATGTAGGATTACAAATAGATGATCTTGATCATGAACGGAGCTCACAATTTCAAGACATGGTAGCACAAAGGAGAAGAACCAACCATCTAGCTACTACATGGACCCGTAGTCCAAGGATGAACTACTCACGCATCACACCGGAGGCTTGCATGGTGATGAAGAAGATCTCCAGGGTGATCTCTCCCCTCTCCAGCAGGGTGCCGGGAAGAGCTTCAGACCCCTCCCGATCTAGGGATGGAGATGATGGTGGCTACAAACTCTTTCATGGAATTTTGATCGGATACTTAGGGTTTCTATATCGAAGGCATCTTATAGGCGAAAGGGGAGGCCGAGGGGGTGCCCTAGGCGTGGGCCAGGCCTGGCCGTGCAGCCAGGTGGTGTGGCCGGCCCCTGGCCCCTCCCTGTCTCATATTCTGGCTCTGTGTCCCCGTCGGTGAAATATTAACTTTGGCTTTTGTCTTGTCCAATTCCGAGAATATTCATTTCCTGACTTTCCTGGAACCAAAAACAGCAGAAAACAGGTAGTTGGCACTATGGCATCTTGTTAATAGGTTAGACCAAGAAAGTGTATAAAAATACTCCAAAGTGTGGGAAAAACATAAGAAAGTAGATATAAAACAAGCATGGAACATCAAAAATTATAGATACGTTTGCAACGTATCAACATCCCCAAGCTTAACTCCTGCTCGTCCTCGAGTAGGTAAGTGATAAAAAGAAAGAATAATTTTTGAGGTGACATGCACCATCATAATCTTGATCAAAGTATTTGTAAAACATTGATAGCTGGAATCACAGTACTTCAACATAGCATGAAAGATATAGTTCTAACAATAAGACATAGCAACTATGTTGTAACATGAAAAGGCACAAACAAAAGAGTCATGAATAACAATGCTTTGCAAGACGTTTGCTTGTTTCACATAAAGAAAGCATAATGATAATGGTATTCAGCTTGTCCCTCATAGAGTAGCAAAACATAAATGCATAGGACACCTTCAAAGTTCATAAGGGTGACTAGATACAAATAGTTTAAGAACAAGCAATATCAAAGTTATGCATCAATCAACAAGTCTTGGGACAATGCACATTAAACTAAGAATGGCCACTATGCTCTCTCAATAGGTGCATAAAGATAGAAGATGGAGACTCAACATAAAAGTAAAAGAAAGGCCTTCATGGAAGGAAGCAGGGATTCAAGTCTCATAAAGAGTTTCCAAAAATTATGGTACTTATTAGCTTTTAGCTCTCATTGCCCCTATCATAAGCATCTTTAGGTGATTAAGGTTAAAGTGACACAACTAAGAGGATATGCTTGACAAGTTATAAGTTGAAATCTCATGCCCCTTACTTACGAGTACCGAACCTCATGCTACTCAACTTCAGTCACAAGTAAGCTCTTGTCATTGTAAGTACATATGTATCATAGAGAACCGCCAACGGGGCACCCCTTGCACATGATACAGGAGCTATCCCATAATCAAAATGACAAGGCAAGCAGATAATGAGCATCTCAGCGATCTTTTTATTTGCTATTTGCATAGGTTTTTATTGATGATGCTTCATAGAGTGCTCATTATGGTTATGCTGCAAGTTTCCACCATGATTAGGCATGGCTTAGGCTAGCGGCCTAGGCGTTTCTCTAACACACATACAAAGTCCATGATCTTACAAGTTCCCCTTTTATTTCACACCGCCGGGATCCATAAGCAAAAGAATCATGATATCAAAGGAATATAAGTGCATTGTTGAAAGCGTTCCCCAAGATACATGGTTCTACTAACTTCAAATTATAAAGCGCAAGCATATACACAACAAAGATGGACACAATGGTTCAAGTTTATTAAGTGCAATAAAGTAAAATATGTCATCAAGTTTGTGAGAGCTTTAATCACTAATTTTCACATAACAAGTTTAATTCGGAAGGTAGATAAAAACATGAATATACTTGAAATAGCAAAATGCTAATAGGTAGGTATGGTGGACTTTTTGGAATAACTTGGCTTTATTTCGAGTTGGATGCATGAGTGGAAGTCAAACTTGGAATGGAGGCTAGAAAAACACTGGGAGCAACCAACTAAGAGAGCAATAATGGCCATAATCATGCAAAGCGACAAAACATCATTAATTAAAGCATAAAGTGATATTACTGTTGGGGTTCCGCGTATGAAAACAATAAATTTTACCCTACGCCCCTGAACCCATGAAGCTGCCAGGACCTATCTATTAGTAATACAGTAACGGGAGGGGCTTTTCACGAACTTACCCTTGAAGACTGAAAAGCGTTGTCAACGCTCAGGAGAGCATGGTTGATGTAGACGAGCCGAAGCCGACCTCAAGGTCATGATGAAGTCCTTGCGCTCCTCTGGATCCAACAACTTGAGTGCCTCAAGTGCGACACCTCGCGGGGAGTTACACACGTCTGGTGTCTGACGATGACTCTCGCTTCCCCGATCCAGCAGCAGTTGCGGAAGTAGAGCTCTCGAATCAGAATCCCACAGCGCGACGGCACTCCATGGTGAAGATGTCTATCATTCACACAGCCCAGACTTGGGACCACGGTAACGAGAGAGAGAGGGGGAGGGAGAAAATATCAATTAGACGTTCTCCCAAAAGTGAGAAGACCTTTATTGATTATTGGTGTCTTTATCTGGCCAAATACCCCCACTATATATAGGGGAGGGGAGGTACTACCTCCCTCAAAGTCCCGGGGTGGGACTAAAGGAGAGGAGGGAGGGAGGGGAGGCCGCCGGCCACCTAGTGGGCCTGCGTGGGGAGGGGGAGCTAGGCCCAGCTGGCCACCCCCTTTCCCCTTCTCCCTCTTTCCTTTCCCTAATGGGCCCTCTCCCCTCTGGGAATTAGCCCATTAAGCCTTTAACCATTTAAATTGATTTTTCTCTTTATTAAATAATTATGAATAAATGATTAAATCAATATTTAACATTCATTCACATATTATTCAATCTCCATGGTTATGGAACACTTCCACCTCCACTCCGGACATCCTCCGGACTTACCGAAACCCTTCCGGTTTTCTCTCTACAAACCTTCGGTGATTCCACCGATCCTATAAACACTCTCTAAGCATCATCAAGCCCTTAAGCATGATACCCCACGGTCCGGGAACACTCCAGACATGGTCGGGACACTCTCGCACCAATGATCGACAGAGGGACCTGGATGGCCATGTGACCCCTGTGCGTTCCACGAAGATCCTTCGTCGTTTGAACCGGGAGAGTCGTGTCTTATTCCCTTTGTCACTCGATACTTGCATTGCCCGAGATCTGATCAATGACATCACCATGTCGTGTTCAATCTCGTTACTGAACAATGCTACTTGACTCGTTCCGACAAGTGATATCCCCGTGATCAAATCACACATTGCGTAGCTATTGGATATAACTTCTCCGAGTGGGCCCTTTGAGTATCTTCCCGTCACATGGACGGACAAATCCCGCTCTTGACATATATTGCCTCTACGGTTTCCTCCGAGTACCTGAACAAACCTTTATAACCACCGTATTACCAGATGGTGTTTGATGCTATCTAAGCACTCTTGGGAGACAGTGATTGATATAGCCTCACGGTCTAAGGAATAGTCTACGAGGATCCATTTCTAATCATCGTAACTTGAACTTCGTGACATGATCGGGTCACGATGTTTAGGTTGGGTATTGGTTCATCATCTCATTCTCGGAATGAGATGACCTCATTTCCAACTGGCATAAATGCCACATGATCAGGAAACATGATCATCTGTTGACCAATGAACTAGTGACTAGAGTTTCTCTGGGAACCCCTGGTTGTTTGTATATCACACGTGTATTGATGTTTCCACTCAAGATAGTTATAGCATGATATAAAACTTAATCATAAACTATATGAAATATGATAATAATCCTTACTACTATTTGTCTCTAGGGCATATTTCCAATAGTCTCCCACTTGCACTAGAGTACAAATACACTAGCTGCATTTGTTCTCAATCTTTGGAACCATACATCCGGTACCCTGAACAGGCTTTCTCATGGAAGAGGTTGAGCCTTGGGTCTGTACTTTACAGTCCCAAATCCTTAGCGACTTACTAATGTCACCTTGATTGACATTAATACTTTATGATCACATGATAGCATCTGTGTGTATGCACCGTCGTTATGGCAGTAGAATGCGGCCTGATTCCAGGAGCCTACAGTGACTTTAGATCAACCTCGAGGGCTTTCTCATGGGCACTGTGTAGGGGTTCCGCGCATGAAAACAATAAAATTTTACTCTACGCCCCTGAACCCCTGAAGCTGCCAGGACCTATCTATTATTAATACAGTAACGGGAGGGGCTTTTCACGAACTTACCCTCGAAGACAAAAAAGCGTTGTCAACGGTCAGGAGAGCATGGTTGATGTAGACGAGCCGAAGCCGACCTCAAGGTCGTGATGAAGTCCTTGCGCTCCTTCTGGCTCCAACGACTTGAGTTCCTCAAGTGTGACACCTCGTGGGAGTTACACACGTCCGGTGCCTGACGATGACTCCCGCTTCCCCGATCCAGCAGCAGTTGCGGAAGTAGAGCTCCCAGATTCGAATCCCGCAGCGTGACGGCGCTCCGCGGTGAAGATGTCTCTGGCTCACACAGTCCAGACTTGGGACCACGGTCACGAGAGAGAGAGAGGGGGAGAGAGAAAATATCAATTGGAGGTCCTCCCAAAAGTGGGGAGACCTTTATTGATTATTCGTTGTATTTTCTAGGCCAAATACGCCACTTTATATAGGGGAGGGGAGGTACTACCTCCCCTCAAGTCCCGGGGTGGGACTAAAGGAGAGGAGGGGGAGGGGAGGCCACCGGCCAGCACCTAGTGGGCCCCGCGCGGGGGGCTAGGCCCAGCCGGCCAGCCCCCTTTGCCCCTTCTCCCTCTCTCCTTTCCCTAATGGGCCCTCTCCCTCCGGAAATTGGCCCATTAAGCCTTTTGACCTTTTAATTGATTTTCTCTTTATTAAATAATTATGAATAAATGATTAAATCAATATTTAACATTCATTCACATGTCATTTAATCTCTGTGGCTATGGAACACCTTCCACCTCCACTCCGGACATCCTCCGGACTTACCGAAACCCTTCCGGTTTTCTCCCTTCTCTTCTTCGGTGATTCTACCAATCCCATAAACACTCTCTAAGCATCATCAAGCCCTTAAGTGTGATACCCTACGGTTCGGGAACACTCCAGACATGGTCGGGACACTCCCGCACCAATGATCGATAGAGGGACCTGGATGGCCATGTGACCCCTGTGCGTTCCACGGAGATCTTTCGTCGTTTGAACCGGGACAGTCCTGTCTTATTCCCTTTGTCATTCGATACTTGCATTGCCCGAGATCTGATCAATGACATCACCATGTCGGGTTCAATCTCGTTACTAAACAATGCTACTTAACTCGTCTCGACAAGTGATATCCCCGTGCTCTAATCACACGTTGCGCAACTATTGGATATAACTTCTCCGAGTGGGCCCTTGAGTATCTTCCCGTCACATGGACGGACAAATCCCGCTCTTGACATATATTGCCTCTACGGTTTCCTCTAAATACCTGGACACACCTTTATAACCACTGTATTACCAGATGGCGTTTGATGCTATCTAAGTATTCTCGGGAGACAGTGATTGATATAGCCTCACGGTCTAAGGAATAGTCTACGAGGATCCATTTCTAATCATCGTAACTTGAACTTCGTGATATGATCGGGTCACGATGTTTAGGTTGGGTATTGGTTCATCATCTCATTCTCCGAATAAGATGACCTCATTTCCAACTGGCATAAATGCCACATGATCAGGAAACATGATCATCTGTTGACCAATGAACTAGTGACTAGAGTTTCACTGGGAACCCCTGGTTGTTTGTATATCACACGTGTATTGATGTTTCCACTCAATACAGTTATAGCATGATATAAAACTTAATCATAAACTATATGAAATATGATAATAGTCCTTACTACTATTTGTCTCTAGGGCATATTTCCAACAGTCTCCCACTTGCACTAGAGTACAAATACACTAGCTGCATTTGTTCTCAATCATTGGCACCATATACCCGGTACCCTGAACATGCTTGCTCATGGAAGAGGTTAAGCCTTGGGTTTGTACTTTATAGTCCCAAATCCTTTGCAACTTACTAATGTCACCTTGATTGACATTAATACAATATCATCACATGATAACATCTGTGTGTATGCATCGTCGCCATGGCAGCAGAACGAGGCCTGATTCTAGGAGCCTACAGTGACGTTAGATCAACCTTGAGGGCTTTCTCATGGGCACTGTGCCCTGGGACACATCATTCTACGTTAAAAAGCGAATTAGCCCCGCCATAACATTATACAACACTTTAGATGGTACCCTTATCTATTATTACAAATGTATTCATCGGAACAGTAGTGCACACTATGCAACTTTCGATGTTTTTGTTCACCTCGGTTCCTACTTGACTTTAATTGGTATCTATAGGAGTTTCCAACATATTCCCTTATAACATAACTCTTTCTGCTTTAACATATGTCATCCTTTATGGATTTGGAAAATATATCCACAGTTCACTACAAGGAATCTGGCTGTATATGACCCTCTGTTTTCGTCACAGAATCGTCACAATAGTCTATTTATGACGATCTATGACGATTTTGAAATCGTCAAAAGCTGAGCGTCGCAAATGAACTATAACGACATTTTTGGTAAAATCGTCATAACTGTCTATGACGATATTGGATCATCATAACATCTATGACGATCCAATATCGTCATAGGCCATCTATCCTAGCCAAGTCAGATCCTACGTGGCTGATCCTACATGGCAAAATTGTGACGAAATTAAATCGTCTTAAATCGAAATTAGCCCAGTCCATTTCTATGGTCCATATGGGCTCAGCCCAATAATTTCAGCCATTTAATTACTATTTTTTTGCCTATTATGGTCCATTTCTCTTTTAGGCCTTAGCCTTTTTACAACCTTTTCTATTTTGGGCCTTGGCCTTTCTAAGGTTGACCTCTTTTTGGGCTGGTCCTACCAATGAGATGGGTCCCAATTGTCAGACTATTCAAATAATCTAGTCCCGCATGTCAGTTTCTGTTGTCCAACTAGTGCCACTTGTCATGTTTATTTACCAACAATTTGACAGCAATTAAACAACAAACAATTTAATCAGAACCAAAGGAACATATGACATCGTTCTAATAACAGCAACAATCATGTCTATTACAATATTTCTACGATTCAAATCACATATACAAAATAATAACCCAGAACGATAGGAGGCTGCAACTGAATCTAGCCCAAAATTTAAACCCCAGCACACAACTACAGAAGGCTGCATCCAGCATCTACATCCAGCATCAGTTGATGCTAAGAAATAGAGTATGTCCATCCAGCCGGACTCGGCTCCAACCTCTAGGTTCTCCCACCAGCTACATCAGCACCTATAAACATTGAGTGGGCAATGAAAACCGAGGGAACCTTAAATTCTGTAGAGCAACAGAATACAAAAATAACCATGGGTTACACATATCGAGTAACTCCAGGAAGCTTGTGCTATCATGAGAAAAAAGAAGCTTATACTAAGCTTAAGATACATGCAAACATAAAAAATATTGCTACCATCTACAAACACGAGGTTTTCATACCGTCTTAGCTGGCATTTCCATCAATTGTGACAGCTAATAAAATCACATGCAACAACATTAATATTATTTTAGATCATAGTACAACTAGTTGCAAAATATACCAACAGCTATACAACCAATAACAAAGTCATATCCAACTATTGAGTGCTTATAGTTGCAAATTGTATAGACTTTTACCTGTCAATTATAATATTGATTTGCGGACTGAGCAAATTATAATATCTACAGTTCTAGCACAATAGGATGTTAAAAAGATGAGACAAAATAGTAAAACAATAGTACAGGCGAACACATAGTTCTTACTTAGTTCTCACACGAGTCAAGAGATAGGCAAATAGAAAATAGCAGTACATCATGCATAGTTCTATATCGAAGATACAAAAATAGCAAACAGCAGAAAATCACGCATAGTTCCATCTCAGACATATGGAAATAGCAAAGTTCCATCTCAGAATCCATGACTAAGAGTACTTAAATTTCTATACCTCAAGTGTATTCTGCTATAGATTGACCTACACCAACCTCAAGTGTATCAGACGACCAACAGCAAGCGTAGATCATCCAATAGCCATTTAGCTTCAAGCAAAGAACAGCACAATAAAACAGTCAAAACACAAACTATTCCAGGTCAATACCATGAGTTCACGACAAGTAGAAAATAAGGTGAAAAAGCATTAGCCATTGCATACAGCCAAGTAATGCACTAATTTGTGCGCATTTCAAGATAACCAAATGCCAGCAGAACATGTCCCATCATCAATCAAGTAAAAAAAGAACATGATATACAGAAGACTTATCTAATCCATCGGAGGAGAGCAGCAGCAGCAGGTTACCTTCAATATTGCAGCGGCAACGCATCTGGATGAACATGTCATCCTTCCGATGCACCTCCGACCATCGTCAGACATGGGATTTCTAATAACCTGTAGAATGACATGAGCAACATTTTTACTAATTTTTTTTGTCACACAACGAACATATCTAAGCTAAGGAGCTAAAAAGTTGCACAAATAAGCAATTGACAAATCTAATAAGAAGTTAAGATGTTATTATTCAAGTTCTCCATCAACTATACAAAATCACAACCTATACTACTCTGTAAAGAGTACTCAAAGAATATGTAAAGGTAAAGAGTACTACAAACCATGCCAAGGATCTGAATAAAATGGACTTATCCCCTGTTTTAGCTTGAGTCTCAATTTGTCTCTGTAACCCATGCAAGTGTGTATGTCCAGTACACCACAAACTTGACCTGAGACAAGATGTTTTCTCTACATGTAGTCTAGGTACATGTCCAGTACCACACTAGGATAGTGTAGAATAATCATCAAAAATATAGAGACAAGAGAGAGTGGATACAAGTACCACATCCTTTGCAATGCATTGATAACTACAGCTATTTACACCTAACCCAGATCACACTTATAACTAACTGCAGGTACTGGACAGAGTATTTGTGAGGGGAATCCTGAAGTCTGAACCTTCTCTTAAGTTTGAACACTAGCAGATTCTTCAGACTAGGTTAATTTCTTATGCAAAATTTTCACTAACCTATTCCTGAAGTCTAGATCTTATGCTATGGAAATTGCTAGTACTGCTTTGCTACTAATTACTCAAGTGAACTACAAGTTAATGCATATCATGTAGTTCAATCTTATGCTACCAATCGAATATTTTGCATCTGTGCAAGTGGAGGGATCAGAGAGAGGGGAGGAGGCACTTACTCGCTGTTGATGAAGCTGATGAACTTGGAGACGCACTCCTGGATGGACTCGCGAAGACGACCTGACGGCGTGTCCTCCCCTCACGCAGATGCCCCAACAGGGAGATCCAGGACATTGGCACGCGCCAACCTCCTCCATCCCGGAGTCACGCACAAGCGTCTCCCAGACACCTGCGAGCACGCGCCAGATGCGTAAGCCGTTAAGATAGGAAGGAGGGGAGAGATCTTGACCACTGCCAGACCTCGCATGGGAGAAATCCCTTCAAGGGTGAGGGTGAGGGGCCGGAGGTGGTGCGGAGGTGGCTGACGGCGGCCTTGACGCACACCTCCATGGTCATGGCAACGTCGACGGAGTCCAAGTGGTCCTGACTTGTATCTTGTCGTGGCTAGGTTCCGGCTATGGGGGAGAGTAACGTGACGGGGGCTTCAGCGATTCATGCGCCACTGGCGAGACAGGCACCCTTCCCTGCACTTGCTAGGTCAATGCCTGGCTACCGGCGAGGAGAGGCAGGACAGCGCAGGTGCTCCCTCGATCTAGATCGGGTCGGGCGTATGGGAGAAATCCCGTCGAGGGTGAGGGTGAGGGGTCGGAGGTGGTGCGAAGGGAGGAAGGGTGCCGGTGGTTTGGGGTGGCCGACGACGTGGGTGGATCTGAGGAGAGAAGGAGGAGATGGTATCGGGATGGAGGCGCTGCCGTGGGTGGATCTGAGGAGAGGAGGAAGGGGTGTGCGCGATGGGGTAGGTGGGGTTGGATGCGGTCTGACCTAGATGAGTTTTGGGCCAAATATTGGTCAACCGCTCCCGCAGCCCAAAATCGAGCGCCACTTCTCTAAATTTTCGGTGGGTACGGCACCCAATTCTAGAGCATTGGATCTAGCAGTAGTGGACGGCTGAGATCTACTTCGGCGGGTGATCCATGGGTAGCCCTTTTACTGTGGTTTGATTGGCTGGCCAAGACTATGCATGGAAAATCAAAGCGTTTTGTGAAGCAATACCAAATGTTCAATTCAAAAATGATACCACCCCATGTTTCAAAAATACTAGACCACCTTATATGAACAATGTCCTAACCGGGGATTTTAAAACCTTTCCGTCCACCCCTGGTGAAAAAGATAAATGTCTGCCGAATCGGAAGGAAGTGGGTCCAGTTTGTGATAATCTGCCCATATTATGCACCCATGTATATCATGAGATGGAGAACAATGTTGCAGGAGAAAGTTTTTCTTTTTGTCGCACGAAAAATCATTTTCCATTTTCCGAGCGCAAAAAACGGGGCGTTTTGCGAAGCAACCACCAAACGGCAGTTTTAGAATGCTATCACCACATTTTTCAAAAATAGTAGACCAACTTACATCGACAATGTCCCAACCGGGATATCTCAAACCTTGTTGTCCATCCTTGGCAAAAAAGACAAATTCCTGTCGAATCGGTAGGAAGTGGGTCCGATTTGAACTACAGGTACATTATCTGATGCCCATGATTTTTGGAAAAAAATCATTTTTAGACTCGCAATATGCTATTTCTTCTCAGATCCAATGCAAGTTTAGCAAGGCTCGGGCCCTAGCTAAGAATATTAATGCCTGCCGTTTTGACCATAGTTTGAAGCGAGCATAAAAAATTAAAAAATGGCCCGATCAATGCAAATTCTTCGCGTGGTGTCTTATTATGTGACATAGTTTTAAGGAAAAATACCAAACTTGGTATATTTAAGTGTCTCAAGAAAACCTTTTCAGAAATGACCTATCATGTCTGAGGTTTCATGGCTTTCGGGCCAAACGACTAGTGTTATGGCCAGAATCATGGCATAGTTTGTGATAATGTGTCCATATTGTGCACCCGTGTGTATCATGAGATGGAGAACAATGTTGCAGGATGAAGTTTTTCTTTTCGTCGCACGAAAAATTCATTTTCCATTTTCCGAGCGCAAAAAATGGGGCGTTTTGTGAAGCAACCACCAAACGCCGGTTTTAGAATGCTACCACCACATTTTTCAAAAATAGTAGACCACCTTACATGGACAATGTCCCAACCGGGATATCTCAAACCTTGTTGTCCATCCTTGGCAAAAAAGACAAATTCCTGTCGAATCGGTAGGAAGTGGGTCCGATTTGAACTACAAGTACATTATCTGATGCCCATGATTTTTGGAAAAAATCATTTTTAGACTCGCAATATGCTCTTTCTTCTCAGATCCAATGCAAGTTTAGCAAGGCTCGGGCCCTAGCTAAGAATATTAATGCCCGCCGTTTTGACCATAGTTTGAAACGAGCATAAAAAAATAAAAAATGGTCCGATCAATGCAAATCCTTCACGTGGCGTCTTATTATGTGACATAGTTTTAAGGAAAAATACCAAACTTGTTATATTGTAAATGTCTCAAGAATACCTTTTCAGAAATGACCTATCATGTATGAGGTTTCATGGCTTTCGGGCCAAACGACCAGTGTTATGGCCAGAATCATGGCATAGTTTGTGATAATGTGTCCATATTGTGCACCTGTGTGTATCATGAGGTGGAGAACAATGTTGCAGGAGGAAGTTTTTCTTTTCGTCGCACGAAAAATTCATTTTCCATTTTCCGAGCGCAAAACACGGGGTGTTTTGTGAAGCAACCACCAAACGACAGTTTTAGAATGCTACCACCACATTTTTCAAAAATAGTACACCACCTTACATGGACAATGTCCCAACCGGGATATCTCAAACCTTGTTGTCCATCCCTGGCAAAAAAGACAAATTCCTGTCGAATCGGTAGGAAGTGGGTCCGATTTGAACTACAGGTACATTATCTGATGCCCATGATTTTTGGAAAAAAATCATTTTTAGACTTGCAATATGCTATTTCTTCTCAGATCCAATGCAAGTTTAGCAAGGCTCCGCCCCGAGCTAAGAATATTAATGCCCACCATTTTGACCATAGTTTGAAACATGCATAAAAAATTCAAAAATGGTCCGAACAATATAAATCCTTCGCGTGGCGTCATGTTATGTGACATTATTTTAAGGAAAAATACCAAACTTGGTATATATATTGTGTCTCGAATAAACCTTCTCACAAACCTTCTCACAAATACCAAGCCGAGGTTTCATGGCTTTTAGTCCAAGCGACTAATGCTATGGCCAGAATTGTGGTATAGTTTGTGATCATGTGCTCATATTGTGCATGCATGTGCATCTTGGGATGGAGAATAATGTTGTAGGAGGAAGTTTTCCTATTCATCGTACCGAAATGCCATTTTTCATTTTCTTAGTACCCAAATTAGGGTGTTTTGTGAAGCAACCACCAAATGGCTAATTCAAAATGCTACCACCCCATTTTTCAAATATACTAGACCACCTTATATTGAAAGTTTCCCAACCGGGGTATCTCAAACCTTTTTGTCTACCCTTGGTCAAAAAGACAAATTTTTGCAGAATCGATAGGAAGTGGGTCCAATTTGAACCACAAGTATATGATTTAAAGCTCATGATTTTTTTGCAAAAATCATTTTTAGGTTCACACTATGCTGTTTCATTAGAGATCCAATGCAAGTTTAGCGAGCCTTAGCCCCGAGTTAAGAATCTTCGTGCCCACCGTTTTGACCATAGTTTGAAACATGTATAAGAAATTCAAAAACGATCCAAACAATATAAAACCTAGTTGAATTCAAAATGGGCATAAGAATCATCCATTTCACTCCTCGAAAATATTGAATTCAAAACCCTAGTTTCAAAATCTTATTTTGAAATTTGATATTGTCCCTTTTTTTGCCAAGAAAATATGATATTATCCCTACTATGGACTAATATGGGATTACTAAATCTACTATTTTAAAATAATCAAAGTATTTCTAATTAACACCCTTAGTTTATCTACTAAATTTTATAAAAATTTAGAGACAAAAAACAATTATTTTGGACTTCTTATGAAAAAGATACAAAAGAATTAAGAAAACAGAAAATAGAAAAATGAAAAGAAGAAAAAAAGCCTAACCGGACCAGCTGAGTTGGCCCGGCTGCAATTTACCATGCACAAGTTCAAGAGGCCCAAGAAGAACTTGTCTACTTCGTGGGCCGAACCTAATCAACAGCCGAGGCTAAGGCCCAACAGACAAAATCAATGTTAATATACGTTGCGCGTGGAGCTGAGACAACAAACCTAGTATGCCGTGGTGGTTGCCAGCGCTCTAGAAGGGAGGGACGTCGTGTGTTCGAACCCTCCCAGTGGCAATTTTTTGGCGATTCCTAATTAGGACTCGGTCGTGGGGCTGCTCTATCAGGTCGGGCGTGGGGCCGTGCCTGTGGGGCCTTTCTGTCAGGTCGGGCATGAGGCCTGAGTGGGGCCTTCCTGTCAGGTCATGGGTCCATCTTATCAGCTAGGTTGTGGCAAATAATTAACACATAGATAAATATTAACATGTGGACATTCCACGTACGCAAAAAATGACACGTAGACATGACACGTATGTCCAACTGCTGATGTGGCCGACTATTCATGTCAATAAATTCGATTTAGACATTACGACGATTTAAATTGGTCATAATATGCTACAAGTAAGATACTAAGCCGTATTGCGCAGACTATGACGATTTCATCTGATGAAATTATGACGATTTCAACACAAAACGTCGTAATTGTATATGGTTTTGACCTCTCCAAATGGCCTATGACCATCTTGTGTGAAATCATCATAGATTTATGACGATTTCATTTTGCGTCACTACGAGAAGGTAACAAATGAACACATTTCTTATAGTGGTTCTCTACTAGACACTGTGGACAAACTTAGCTCAACGTTCCGTGATTCGAACTTAATCACTTTCAAACATTCTTCCTTTGGATTACATATTATGCTAAGTTATCATCATGGTTTCTAAGATAGAACCTATGTCTCAACATAGTGGATGACGATCATCCTTTTCTTTCTTTCAACCATTGATATTAAACTTAATGCTATTCCTAATTTGAGTTATTAAGGACCAGTTCCTTAATTAACTTCTATTCTGAAACCCTTTTCAGAATCCCTTAAGGAATACTACATAATATCATAATACACCTATTATCAACTTCTAAATCTTATAAATCATCATTTATAAGTATTTGTGCCTTTCATTCTTAACACGCTTAAGAATTACTCCTATAAGCTCCCACTCAAAATATGTTCCTACATATTTGAATTTGAGACTCATATTGCTCCCACTTAAAAATATGTCAATCACATATTGTTTTAGGAAGACTTTCATAGCTCCCACTCAATTTTATGCAAATTGCATATCTCCTTTACTATTTTGAACAGCTTCAAAATCCTTTGATCAAATATCAAACTTGGAGATTTACTATGAGATACTTGTACTTTACTAGTTCTAAACCCACTAGACATTCAGCACACTTGAATCAAATTCATTTAAATTTGTCCAATACTTGACAAATTGTGCTTTTGTCATTCACCCCCTTTTCCTACTATGGCTTTGCAGTCATTTGGGAAAATTCAAGTAACCCCTTTTACTTGTGAGATTCAGCAATGAATTGCTTTCTACTCTCAAGTGAATTTTGCTTTTAGGATTTCTCATAATTTAGTTTACCATCATTTCTTTTGTAGTTCGTAGGTATGTCATATTTCAAAAATCATGACAAGTGGTTCACAAATGTTTCCATACAAGATATGGATTTACATTTTGAATCCTACTTCATATAGTGAAAAACAATAGTGGAGGTAAAAACACAATGATCAAAATCATTGATTGTTTCGTTCTGTGAGGAGAATCGTTCAGGAACATTGTCCGTTGCGCTTCTCAACACTCTGATGCAGGGTTTTGAATCCTCATCGTGTTTTACACTATTTCCCAGTTGCTCCATAATTGAGAAACATCACTAAAAGTGAGCTTTCTCAAGAATGCACCAAAATCCAAGCAATACAAGTTTTGCTTTCCTTTTGGTTTAGCTATGGATTTCGTATTCAAAGTTTCCAATGAATACACTACAAGGTCTTATTCGCTATTGTTTTGGTTATATCGAATAACCCCATAACGTTCATGAATTCAAATGGTTCACCAATTCTAATTGAGTGCTACCTATTTCTAAACTAATGGTCTCTACATATACTCTACAACGATTTGTTTGGTGCCTTCTATTCAACCCCTTTTGATATCTAATATCACATTGTGATGCTTTGTATTTTGACGTTTCAAAACACTTTGCATTCCACAGTTTCTTTTATGCGATTCTTATAAAGTCGAATTTCATTACTATTGATCAAATCATAGCAATTTGATTCTCTTTTATATTTATACCCTTTGTTGATGAAACACTTTGATCAAATCAAATAGTTTCATATTCATGTTTCCTTCGGTAAACTACTTTACACATTTAAATAATCATTTAATAATAATTACCATTTTCCGTTAAAACCCAATAATCGAATATGTATTTACTTCTAACAATTCATTAAACACTTTGTATTCAAGTAATACACGGTGTTCAAGTTATTTTGCCGAACTTAGGCATGATTTATATGTGAGAAGAAATCGAATGACTTCCACATATTATCACATAACTTTGAATTTAAACAAGGTTTCATTCATTAATGAAATATCATTAAATTGGGTATTTTAAACAAGGCATTTTAATGTTTTACAAATGTTCATACATTATCAATTAGTTTCAAACAATAAGGATAATTCACACATAATCAAACAAGATATGAACACGAATAGAAATCATTCATAAAAGCAGAACAACTGTTTGTTACAAACTCATATGAATAACTGTCTCACGAAGAGTGAGACACACTAAAGAAGTTCACAATCTCTTGATTACATTAATAATCCTAAAACACAAACTAAATGATAAATGTCGAGGGAGAGTGTCGTTGGCCATCATCATCATGCTCGCCATCAACACGCAACGTCACCTCCTCTCCAGCAAGCACCTCTATGCAGAAGGACCTGTTTTCAGTAAAACAGAACAAGTATCAGATATACTTTAACACTGCAAAGTGTTTGCAAGATTATAACATTTATAAAACTGAATATCAAATATATACCTTCATCGTTGATGACTCCAGCGACGTTGGGTTCATCTATCACATTTCTGAAATGTGATATGAACTCAAGGAAATCCAGTGTTTCCGTGTCGCCTCTCATAACGCAGATCCAGACTTGTGCTTGGAAGCTTGGAGAAAGCGACCGAAGCACAACTCCCATCGCAATTAAGCTTGAGTACCAGTTGTCCAGGTAGTATGCCAGAATCATATACACATCGTAGAGGCGCAACAAGTGCTCATCCTGTGAGGAGCCCTCCTCCATCTTTATGGAGAGGAAGTCCCCCATCAGCTCATACTCCCACATGCACACTTGTTCCACGAAATGTGCTCTCAGATGTGCCATGACCATTCGGGGCTTGAGACTCCCCACCATTGGCCATAGCCCATCCTCCATTCCGAGGCGCATGGCCACTGATATAAATGTGGCCATCACACGACGACGACAACGCAGATCCCGCTGTTCCTGGGTCTCATGAGAATAGGGTGGCTCCAAATACATCTCGCAGGTCTTGTAGTCAGCTACATCGTTCTCCCCAAGGAGATCAAATAGGCGTATGACCCATGCAGAAAAGTTGGATCCATCTAACTTGAGCTTTTCTCCTTTTAACCAATCGTCGATAGGAAAGGTAATCTCAGCAGGAGCCATTTTCTACATTTATAATTGCAAAAGGAATTTAGACTAAGTTTATAATTAAATGAGTTAATAATAAATCCACTCAGAAACACCTATCCCTAGTGAGGGTTCCTAGTGATAACACGACCCCTATCAGCCACATCTCCCCCGATCATCACGACCATCAATGTGGGTTCAAGGGTGGACGCTAAACGTCGGTCACATCATTCATGCGACTCGTGCTCGATCTTTCGACCATCCGCGTTCCGAGGCCACGCTTCTCTAGCGTGTTAGGCTCGCCAACTCAACCTTAGTGTATTCGCTGTGCAACATGGCTTACACCCACTGTATGCGAACGTAGATATGTATGACACCCAGGCCTGTCACCCTGGATCACCTCATACCGAAGAACTTTCTTGGTGGTGCACACTAAGGGGGAACACAATCGTTGGTTATTTTAACAGGGATCATCTTATTAGGCTACCGTCGAGTATCTAATACTAGGACACAATAAGACATACAAACAATAACATTGAATGTAAATGCTATGTGATATGGTCCTTCACGTCGCGATCTCCATCCGCCGTCACCGGGTTCCGGCGCCAGGGTTCCGGCGCAGTAGACACCAGGGTACCAGTGTCATTCCGGCGTGGTAGTTCGTCATTACCGTGACTATCTACTACCATGTAACAAAAGGTAATTACTTTACCTTTGCCACAACCATATCACAAAGCAACACCCCCCTTCAAAACAAAGTTAGACGCCTTTACTTTATCTTTGCATGTTTTACGTGGCTGAATGAGCTTTCGTACAAGAACCATTCTTACCTATGAACTTTCAGCACAGCGCTGATCAAGTAGCTGTCTCTACTACACCCCTTTCGGGACCCTCCATTGCAAATGGCATACCAACTAATGCGAGAGAGACAGACACCCCCTTAAGCCACTTTATACGGTACACGCCGTATGTCAAGCGTGGACTAGTCTCGCGAATGAATGCGTAAAGTCGGTTGGGGGCCACTTCATCAAGCATTGCTGCGGTATACACAAGTACACGTGGGAGGGTAACAACTAAAAGATCAATGCCCACACGCTACATCTCGTGTGTTCTACCCGTAGTAGCATTACAACGCATAGATCTAGCTCTGATACCACTGTAGGGGTTCCGCGCATGAAAACAATAAAATTTTACTCTACGCCCCTAAACCCCTGAAGTTGCTAGGACCTATCTATTAGTAATACAGTAACGGGAGGGGCTTTTTGCGAACTTACCCTTGAAGACCGAAAAGCGTTGTCAACGCTCAGGAGAGCGTGGTTGATGTAGACGAGCCGAAGCCGACCTCAAGGTCGTGATGAAGTCCTTGCGCTCCTTCTGGCTCCAACGACTTGAGTGCCTCAAGTGTGACACCTCGTGGGAGTTACACACGTCCGGTGCCTAACGATGACTCCCGCTTCCCTGATCCTGCAGCAGTTGCGGAAGTAGAGCTCCCGGATGGGAATCCTGCAGCACGACGGCGCTCCGCGGTGAAGATGTCTCTCGCTCGTGCAGTCCAGACTTGGGACCACGGTCACGAGAGAGAGAGAGAGGGGGAGAGAGAAAATATCAATTAGAGGTCCTCCCAAAAGTGGGGAGACCTTTATTGATTATTCGTTGTATTTTCTAGGCCAAATACCCCACTTTATATAGGGGGAGGGGAGGTACTACCTCCCCTCAAGTCCCGGGGTGGGACTAAAGGAGAGGAGGGGGAGGGGAGGCCGCCGGCCAGCCCCTAGTGGGCCCCACGCACGGGGCTAGGCCCAGCCGGCCAGCCCCCTTTGCCCCTTCTCCCTCTCTCCTTTCCCTAATGGGCCCTCTCCCTTCGGAAATTGGCCCATTAAGCCTTTTGACCTTTTAATTGATTTTCTCTTTATTAAATAATTATGAATAAATGATTAAATCAATATTTAACATTCATTCACATGTCATTTAATCTTCGTGGCTATGGAACACCTTCCACCTCCACTCCGGACATCCTCCGGACTTACCGAAACCCTTCCGGTTTTCTCTCTTCTCTTCTTCGGTGATTCTACCGATCCCATAAACACTCTCTAAGCATCATCAATCCCTTAAGCGTGATACCCTATGGTTCGGGAACACTCCAGACATGGTCGGGACACTCCCGCACCAATGATCGACAGAGGGACCTGGATGGCCATGTGACCCCTGTGCGTTCCACGAAGATCTTTCGTCGTTTGAACCGGGACAGTTGTGTCTTATTCCCTTTGTCATTCGATACTTGCATTGCCCGAGATCTGATCAATGACATCACCATGTCGGGTTCAATCTCATTACTGAACAATGCTACTTAACGCGTCTCGACAAGTGATATCCCCGTGATCTAATCACACGCTGCACAGCTATTGGATATAACTTCTCCGAGTGGGCCCTTGAGTATCTTCCCGTCACATGGACGGACAAATCCCGCTCTTGACATATATTGCCTCTACAGTTTCCTCTGAATACCTGAACACACCTTTATAACCACCATTTTACCAGATGGCGTTTGATGCTATCTAAGCATTCTCGGGAGACAGTGATTGATATAGCCTCACGGTCTAAGGAATAGTCTACGAGGATCCATTTCTAATCATCGTAAGTTGAACTTCGTGATATGATCGGGTCACGATGTTTTGGTTGGGTATTGGTTCATCATCTCATTCTCCGAATAAGATGACCTCATTTCCAACTGGCATAAATGCCACATGATCAGGAAACATGATCATCTGTTGACCAATGAACCAGTGACTAGAGTTTCACTAGGAACCCCTGGTTGTTTGTATATCACACGTGTATTGATGTTTCCACTCAATACAGTTATAGCATGATATAAAACTTAATCATAAACTATATGAAATAGGATAATAGTCCTTACTACTATTTGTCTCTAGGGCATATTTCTAACACACTGTGCCTGGGACACATCATTCTACATTAAAGGCGAACTAGCCCCGTCATAACATTATACAACACCTTAGATGGTACCCTTATCTATTATTATAAATGTATTCATCGAAACACCAATGCACTCTGTGCAACTTTCAATGTCTTGTTCACCTCGCTTCCTACTTGACTTTAATCGGTATTTACAGGAGTTTCCAACATAATCCCTTATAACATAACCCTTTATGTTTTAAAATATGTCGTCCTTTATGGATTTGGAAAACATGTCTGCAGTTCTCTATTAGACACTGCGGACAAACTTAGCTCAACGTTCTGTGATTCGAACTTAATCACTTTTAAACATTCCTGATCTGGATCACATATTATGCTAAGTTATCATCATGGTTTACTAAGACAGAACCTATGTCTCAACATAGTGGATGATGATCATCTCTTTTATTTCTATCAACCATTGATGTTGAACTTAATAATATTCCAAATTCTAGTTATTAAGGACCAGTTCCTTAATTAACTTCTATTCTCAAACCCCTTTCAGAATCCCTTAAGGAATACTACATAATATCATAATACACCTATTATCAACTTTTACATCTTATAAATATTTATTTATAAGTATTTGCGCTTTCATTCTTAACAAACTTAAGAATTACTCCTATAAGCTCCCACTCAAAATATGTTCCTACATATTTCAATTTGAGACTTATATTGCTCCCACTCAAAAATATGTCAATCACATATTGTTTTAGGAAGACTTTCATAGCCCCCACTCAATTTTATGCAAATTGCATATCCACTCACTATTTTGAATAACTTCAAAATCCTTTGATCAAATATCAAACTTGGAGTTTTACTATGAGATACTAGTACTATTACTAGTTTTAAATCCTCTAGACATTCAGCACACATGAATCAAATTCATTTGAATTTGTTCAATACTTGACAAATTGTGCTTTTGTCATTCACCCCTTTTTCCACTATGGCTTTGCAGTCATTTGGGAAAATTCAAGTAACCCCTTTTACTTGTGAGATTCAGCAACGAATTGCTTTCTAATCTCAAGGGAATTTTTCTTTTAGGATTTCTCATAATTCTAGTTCACCATTATTTCCTTAGTAGTTCGTAGGTATGTCATATTCCAAGAATCATGACAAATGATTCACAAATGTCTCCATACTAGATATGGATTTCATTTTGAATCCTACTTCATGTAGTGAAAACACTAGTGGGGAAAATACAATGATCAATATCATTGATTCTTTCCTTTTGTGAAGAGAATTGTTCAGGAACGTTGTCCGTTGCACTTTTCAACACTCTGATGCAGGGATTTGAATCCTCATCGTGTTTTTCACTATCTTCCATATTCTCCATAATTGAGAAACATCACTAGAAGTGAGCTTTCTCAAGAATGCACCAAAATCCAAGCAGTACGAATCTTGCTTTCCTTTTGGTTTCAGCTATGGGTTTTGTATTCAAAGTTTCCAATGAATATGCTACAAGGACTTATTCGCTATTGTTTTGATTATATCGAATAACCCCAAAAATTTCACGAATTCAAATGGTTCACTATAAATTCTAATTGAGTGCTCACTATTTCTAACTAATGGTCTCTACATCTATACTACAATGATTTATTTGGTGCCTTCTATTCACCCACTTTGATATCTAATATCACATTGTGATGCTTTGCATTTTGACGTTTCAAAATGCTTTGCATTCCACAATTTCTTTTATGCCATTCTTATAAAGTTGAATTTCATTACTATTGATCAAATCATAGTAATTAGATTCTCTTTTATCTTTATACCCTTTATTGATGAAACACTTTGATCATATCAAATAGTTTCATATTCATGTTTCCTTTGGTAAACTACTTTACACATTTAAACAATCATATAATGATTAATACCATTTTGGTTAAAACACAATACATCGAATATGTATCAACTTTTAACAATTCATTAAACACTTTGCATTCAAGTAATACACGGTGTTCAAGTTATTTTGCCGAACATAAGCATGATTTATATGTGATAAGAAATCGAATGACTTTCACATATTATCACATAACTTTGAATTTAAACAATGGTTTTCATTCCGTAATGAAATATCATTTAAGTTGGGTATTTTAAGGCATTTTAATATTTTACAAATGTTCGTGCATTATCAATTAGTTTCAAACAACAAGGATAATTCACACATAATCAAACAAGATATGAACACGAATAGAAATCATTCATAAAAGTGGAACAACTGTTTGTTACAAACTCATATGAATAACCGTCTCACAAAGTGTGAGACACACTAAAGAAGTTCACAATCTCTTGATTACAATAATCATCATAAAACATAAACTAAGTGATAAATGTCGAGGGAGAGTGCCGTCGGCTATCATCATCATGCTCGCCATCAACATGCAACGTCACCTCCTCTCCAGCAAGCACCTCTCATGCAGAAGGACCTATTTTCAGCAAAACAGAACAAGTATCAAATATACTTAACACTGCAAATGTGTTTGCAAGATTCTAACATTTATAAAACTGTATATCAAATACATACCTTTGTCATTGATGACCTGAGCGACATCAGGTTCAACCAACACATTCCTGAGATGTGTCACGAACTGATGGAACTCCATTGATTCCGTGTCGCCCCTCATTACGCAAGTCCTGACTTGTGCTTGGTAGCTTGGTGGCAGCGACCGCAACACAACGCCATTTGCAAAAGAGCCCGTCATCCAGCTATCCGGGAAGTATGTAGGCCTCATGTACACATCATGCATGCGCTCCAAGTGGTCGTCTAGTGATGAGTTCTCCTCCATCTTAATGGAGAGGAAGTCTCCCATCAGCTCATTCTCCCATATGCGTGCTTGTTCCACGAAATGTGTCCTAAGCTATAGCATCACCGAACGAGGGTTGACATCACCCACGAAAGGCCACAGCTCATCCGCCATTCCGAAACGCATGGTAACTGAAATGAAGGAGGCCATCTCTTGACAGAGATAACGGTCTTTCAGCTGCTCTGGGGTCTCTAGGTCAGTGGGCTGATCCAAATCCATCCCGTCGAGTATGTAGTCGACCATGTCATTCTCGCAAAGGAGAACGTGGAGACGCGTAACCCATATGGAGAAGTTTGATCCATCTAATCCGAGCTTCTCTCCTTCTAACCAATCAATCGTCAACAGGAAAGGTGCCATCTACATTTATAATTGCAAAAGGAATTTAGACTAAGTTTATGAATAAATGAGTTAATAATAACTCCACTCAGAAACGTCTATCCCCACAAGGGTTCCTAGTGATAACACGACCCCTATCAGCCACATCTCCCCCGATTGACACGGCCATCGATGCGGGTTCAAAGATGGACGCTAAACGTCGGTCACATCATTCATGCGACTCATGCTCGATCTTTCGACCATCCGTGTTCTGAGGCCATGCTTCTATGGCGTGCTAGGCTCACCAACTCAACCTTAGTGTATTCATTGTGCAACATGGCTTACACCCACTGTATGAGAACATAGATATGTCTGACACCTAGGCCTGTACCCTAGATCGCCTCATACCGAAAAACTTTCTTGGTGGTGCACACTAAGGGGGAACACAATTGTTGGTAATTTTAATAGGGATCATTTTATTAGGCCACCATCGAGTATCTAATACTATCACACAATAAGATATATAAACAATAACATTGAATATAAATACGATGTGATATGGTCCTTCACGTCGTGATCTCCATCCGTAGTCACCAGATTCCGGCGCCAGGGTTCTGGCGCCGTAGACACTAGGGTACCGGTGTCTTTCCGGTGTGGTAGTCCGTCATCTCCGTGACTATCTACTACTACGTAACACAAGGTAATCACTTTACCTTTGCCACAACTATATCACAAACCAACGCCCCCTGTAAAACAAAGTTAGACGCCTCTACTTTATCTTTGCATGTTTTATGTGGCTGAATGGGCTTTCGCACAAGAACCGTTCTTACCTACGAACTTTCAGCACAACGTTGATCAAGTAGTTGTCTCTACTACATGTTGGAAATATGCCCTAAAGTCAAATATTAGTAAGGACTATTATCATATTTCATATAGTTTATGATTAAGTTTTATATCATGCTATAACTGTGTTGAGTGGAAACATCAATACACATGTGATATACAAACAACAAGGGGTTCCCTGTGAAACTCTAGTCACTGGTTCATTGGTCAACTGGTGATCATGTTTCCTAATCATGTGGCATTTATGCTAGTTGGAAATGCAGTCAACTCATTCGGAGAATGAGATGATGAACCAATACCCAACCTAAACATCGTGACCCGATCATGTCACGAAGTTCAAGTTACGATGATTAGAAATGGATCCTCGTAGACTATTCCTTAGACCGTGAGGCTATATCAATCACTGTCTCCCGAGAGTGCTGAGATAGCATCAAACTCCACTCGGTAATACAGTGGTTATAAAGGTGTGTTCAGGTACTCGAAGGAAACGGTAGAGGCAATATATGTCAAGAGCGGGACTTGTCCGTCCATGTGACGGGAAGATACTCAAGGGCCCACTCGGAGAAGTTGTATCCAATAGCTGCGCAACATGTGATTTGATCACGGGGATATCACTTGTCGGAACGAGTCAAGTAGCGTTGTTCGGTAACGAGATTGAACACAACATGGTGATGTCATTGATCATATCTTGGGAAATGCAAGTATCGAGTGACAAAGGGAATAAGACACGACTGTCCCGGTTCAAACGACGAAAGATCTTCATGGAACGCACAGGGGTCACATGGCCATCCAGGTCCCTCAGTTGATCATTGGTGCGGGTGTGTCCCGACCATGTCTGTAGTGTTCCCGAACCATGGGGTATCACGCTTAAGGGCTTGATGATGCTTAGAGAGTGTTTACAGGATCGGTAGAATCGCTGAAGAATAGTAGGGAGAAAATCGGAAGGGTTTTGGTAAGTCCGGAGGTTGTCCGGAGTGGAGGTGGAAGGTGTTCCATAGCCACGGAGGTTGAATAGTTTGTGAATGAATGTTAAATGTTGATTTAATCATTTATTCATAACTATTTAATAAAGAGAAAATCAATTAAAATGGTCAAAGGCTTAATGGGCCAATTTCCGGAGGGAGAGGGCCCATTAGGGGAAAGGAGAGAGGGAGAAGGGGCAAGGGGGTTGGCCGGCTAGGCCTAGCCCCCCGCGTGGGGCCCACTAGGGTGGCCGGCGGCCACCCCTCTCCCTCCTCTCCTTTAGTCCCACCCCGGGACTTTCAGGGAGGTAGTACCTCCCCTCCCCCTATATATAGTGGGGGTATTTGGCCAAATTAAATACACCAATAATCAATAAAGGCCTTCTCACTTTTGGGAGGACCTCTAGTTGATATTTTGTCTCTCCCCCTCTCTCTCACGTGACCGTGGTCCCAAGTCTGGACTACGCGAACGAGAGACATCTTCACCGCGGAGCGCCGTCGCGCAACGGGATTTGGATCCGCGAGCTCTACTTCCGCAACTGCTGCTAGATCGGGGAAGCGGGAGTCATCGTCAGGCACCAGACGTGTGTAACTATTGGGAATATGCCCTAGAGGCAATCATGTATGATGTTATTTCCAATGTATTCATAAAGTTATTTTCCATGTATGGACTACTGATATATATCATTGAACATGTGATTCGATTATGGAACTATATATTCATGTTGTTTATACTGATTGTCCTTGGTCGTTGAGGTTGTGCTAGACACACAACTTAGACTAATGTGAAAATCGGCTGATGACTCGGTTCCACTTGTCATGGGCATAGAGATGCTATTCCGACTTACACGGATTCGGCTAAAGAGTTTAGCGAGTCGGATTGACCCATGTTGAGATACAATGAATAATTCGTCATTTGTATATCTCAATCAATGTAATCCTTAGACCTAAGGTTATTGCACAATCCGAGTTGAGGATCACCGACTTAGGTTCTGTCAAACGTTGTTCCGTCACTGGGAAGTTATAAAGGCAGAGTTCGGGTCGACTGAGAATCAAGCTACGTGATGTGAATAACCGAGATGGGATTTATCCCCTTCGTCTGGAGAGATATTCTCTGGGCCCTCTCGGAAGATATGATTCGGAAAGCATGGCCATGCGTGACTCGGTTAAGTGTTAACCGAGGCGACCGACTAAGAGTTAGTCGGATAAATCACTTATCTTGGATCGAGAAAGAGAGTCGAACTATTTAAGGGATGACGATTATTCACCTATAGTTCGACAAGGTATATCGTGAGGCAAAAGGGACTCAGACGAAAGTCACATAGGAAGGTATGTCGTCATGACTCTTTGGTACTTGGGAGTTGACACATTCTGCTAGGAGCCGCTACCAACTGATCGGTCACGAGTGAGACTCGGATCGTGTCCGGGTCACCATGAGCCTGTCGAGTCACACAATTAAGAGCGGGAGCATATTTGGGTTGGACCCAAAAAGGAAACGGACAGAGTCAGTGAGTTGGAGTCGTAGTGACTAATATAGGCCTTTTAGTGAATGGGCCACAAGTGAGTGGAGCCCACTTTCACTCCCTATATAAGCTGGGGCGCAGGTGCTTAGAGCACACAGTTAGGTCAGTCCATGTGTTGGAAACCCTAGCTCTAGTCCAGTCCTGTCGTCGCCATACCGAACCTAGCAGTCCATCACCGGCGCTCCTCCTCGTACATGTGGATACTAGCGGAGGTGTTGTACGTTCAACACTTCGATGATTGTGGATCGGAACGGATCGTGAGGACTGCACTGCATCAACCGACGTGCTTTATCGATTCCAGAACCGTGCGTCTAGTGGTAATTCTCGTGGCCTATTACCTCAGCTAGATCTTGGGTTCTCCGCGTAGGAAAAAGTTTTGTTTTTCTCTGCGTGGCCCAACAGTGGTATCAGAGCATTAGCTTCTAGTTTTAGGCTCGAGATCGTGCATATGTGATATGCAGTTGGCGTTAGATTGGATCTAATTGCAGTTTTGGTGGTCGATCTATGAGATAGATCAGTTTTGTACAAAGTTGATTGGATCAACTGTACTCAGGGGAATGGATGATCTGGTTTCCATGATCTAACTGCTACGGTCGTGGAACGACATACCCCTACCGGTCGGCTTCCGCCATCGGGATAGACTCTGACACGTAAACCCGGATGCGGTGATCAAAGATTAAATCGTTTGGTCGAATCGGAGTCCGGATCGGATTTGGGTAAAATTGTTTTATCCGATGACGAAATCCATGTTCGGAATGCAGATGTCGTAGTGCCTTAGATGTTGTTGCGACTTTCTCAATGCCAGTAGATATCGTATCTATGCATAACTTGTTTTTGCAGGATGATGTTGTGAATGGTATGGCTTATATGCATGTGATGTGTGTAATCCATACGTGATCTGCGTATCATGGTTTTTGTCAGCCGGATGGAGCCTAGGTGCTGTCACTTTATTATATAACGACCTACGTGTTGGATTCTCTATGTAATTTAAAATTACAAGCTAGTGTAGCTGTTTGGAGAACAAGGATGGCATGGAAGTCGGTGTACAAGTCAGCTACATGGAGTAAGACAGCATGTGACAAGAGTTGATACGAGTCGGATTACAGGCATTGTGGAGATGGAGATCGCCATGAAGAGAGCCATACCATTTCACATTATAATTTCTTTATTTTGTGTTATTGTTATGTCTCTGTTTTACCTCTATTAGATAGTTGGTAGAAAGTAATCCCTCAAAGAAAGTCTAGTCGGTTTCCCCGCCAGCGCTGCACCATCACAAGTCGGACATTTTTGGTAGTGGGCTCATAAAATTGAGGTACTATTAATTCTTTTCGACTAGGTGGGTTCGAGTCGGACTCTTATAGCGGAAGCACTTGGTAATCTAGACGGGTCTATCACAACGGTTGTGGGACTCGGGGAAAAGTCGGATGGGAGCCGGGGCATGTGATGCCACCCATCCAACAGGAGTCGTATGAGATACGATTGACAAGGAGTTGTCTACCTAGATCACTTGACAGCTAGCGGTGATGCTAAAGCTCACTAGTCGACTTGCTTATTTAGGGTCCTAAATCACTAAGTAACCAACGGAGGGGTGTTGGTTCTAGTGGGAGCATAAGTATTAAAGTGTTTAATATGCTTGCTCTTTTATGGATACATGTCTTAAGTGTTTTGCATATTTTTCTGTTATAGATCAATGGCACCTAATAGTCTCCCTCAGATTTCCAGTTTTGCTTTGAGAACCATCTTAGAGAAAGATAAGCTAAATGGAACTAACTTCACCAACTAGTATTGTAATCTGAGAATTCACTACAAGGAATCTGGCTATATATGGTCCTCTATTTTCGTCACAGAATCGTCACAATAGTCTGTTTATGACGATTTTGAGATCGTCGAAAGCTGAGCATCGCAAATAAACTATAACGACGTTTTAACTGAAATCGTCATAACCGTCTATGACGATATTGAATTGTCATAAGCGTTATGACGATCGCATATCGTCACGAGCAGTCTAGCCTCGCCAGGTCAGATCCCACGTGGCCGATCCTACGTGGCATAGAATCAGCCCGATCCATTTGAAAAATTATATGGGCCAAGCCCAACAGTTCAGTCCAATAATATTTTCCTATCAATTCTGGTTGGTACTTGGGCCAATCCCAACATTTTGGCCTTTTTGTTTTTAGGGCCATGGCCTTTTTTTAGGGTTGTGGACTTTTTACCGTCCAACTCTTTTTACTTTTAACCATTTTTTCCAGGAATTGTAAATTGCTCCAGTCCAATATATTTTAGTCCGTGGCTTTTAACAAGTAGCATTTGGATATACACACATGCATTACACAAATAATATTTTTGTAAGCACATCTCAGATCACATTTAATAATTGTAACCAAAAATATAACATATATTACAATCAGACGTAATTCACATAACCCAAGAATAGAAAACAGCTACAAAAGTACTGTGCAGTATATTACAAAAATTCCAAAGTGCAAATCACCCACGGCCACAAAAATATGAATATCAACTCTTTGCTAAGTATGAAGCCTTCAGTTCTTCCATCTTTAGCCTATAGCTTATGTAAAAGAGTGGAAATGATTGTTATGGCTGTCAATCAAAGAAAGCAATATCTTCTAAAATTAACATAGATCAGGTAGAAAGAAAATAAACATATGTGCATATCAATTCTGAAGCTATTAGCAAACATTATACTGGTGATACAAACCTACATCACTCTTAACTAGCACTCAAATATACAAATGTCCTAGTTAAGGAAGTGCATGGCTTGGACATTAAAAATACCAAAAAGGAACATCTAATGTACATCACACAAATTAGCTTACAAGCAACCAAATTTACATTTCACAAAGTTTCATGACTTCAAGCAACCCTGAATTCACAGTACATGCATCAACACCCATTGTCATTACTATCACACTATGCATATACCTCTGGTTGATAACGTGAGCATAGCGAGAGATAAGATCTCATCCTTCAAGTCATAGCGTTAAGCATGTCAACTTTCTTTACCTATTAAGGGAAAGGGAGGGATGTCAGTGCAACAGGACTATCGCAACTACTATTCAGTTATTACTGGTTTCACATTCCAATATGATGTGAAATGCTACTTCACTTTTTATAATATAGCTAGAACATACGTTGAATGTCCATTATAATTAAATTTTATAATAATAAAAGAGCTTCAGCCTGTAACATATTGAACCTCTGAATTTGGTTCATTAGAAGATTATAACAAGAGTTTTTTGTGTGTTCCACAAAACAATAAGATCATACTTCTAACTATGAATTAATTTCTTGCTCCAGGTAAATATGTTACAGGATGACACCTTATGAAAATGCATAGAAGGGTTATAGCAGAAGATTATTGGAAAGGTACAATACAAATGAGCATAACTACAATCAAAAGTAATTAAGGAGTTTTAATACACAATAGCAGCAAAATCCTAGCAGCAGCAACAATTTAGCAGAACTTGAGGTGGAGAGGGTAGGACAGGCAGATACCTGGGGCATAGGCGGGGTCGGAGGCGATGAACTCGTCGACGTCAGCATCGGAAAACTTGGCGAGGGACTTATCGTAGCCTAGACCAACACGTGGAGAGCGTCCAGATCCCGCCCCGTCGGGTCACGCCGCACCACCAGCCCCGCCACCACCGTCAGGAGTCGACGGTGAGCGAGAGGCGCAGGCGCCAACGCCGCACATCATAGAGACCAAACAGAAAGTAACATGAAATGGTGACCATAAAATAACATCATAGAGGAACAACTAGATCCTAATACAAATATATTCAGACCATAGCTTCAACATCACAAAGGAACTCTACAAAATATGAGGACCACATGTGCAGAATCATAGTGTTGAAACAAAGTTATTTCTAGTTTCTGAACATTGTATAATTCGATTATGCACTGGAACCTACAGGTCATTGATAACTACAAAGTACATTGCTCCTTAGCAAGCTAGAGGTCATTTGCTAGCTTACTCCTACTGTTTTTTCATCATGTACGAGATGCTCAACTCCCCACCAACCCAAGATATATACAGTGTGATGGTCACCATGTCAAAACTAAATAAAGTGCGATGCAGACACAACCACATAAATATAGAGGTGCCTAGTGGACTACAATAAACAGGGATAGCTCATCCGCAACAACATGTACAATTCGGAGCCTACTATGCAACACAAGGGCATTCCCACAACACATAAGTTGATCTCAATAGTTTTGTCTCAACTTACAAGTTCCACTAATCTAGTGCTCTAATTAGATTGCTGGTACAACACAGTACAACACACTCTAAATCCTATACATCACCATCAGTGGGTATGACATTGTAACGGTGCAATATGGTTTTGTTTTGAAATGGTAAGCTAGACATGCATGGGCCAGACATTGTAATGGTGCAGTATGGTTCAGACTTTGTAACCATAGAGATGGACGGTGAGATTATCTGGCTGAGAATAGACGATGATGTGGATGACCTGCATGCTTAGATAGACAAACATAAATAACTCTTAGTTGGGTTCTACTTTATAATAAGATATAGATAGCACATAAAAGGTGTATTCGACAGCCTTCTACAGGATTGAAGACCACTTCTAAAAACATATCCCCTCAAGAATGAATGCTTTAATATTGCATTGGTTAGAGAACAATGTTACCAGAAGTGAGAAACACCGCCTCTACTTCTAAACATAAGTAAATTTGGCTCTGTGCTCTATACAAAATAAAAGGAAATACAAGTTTAACTCAAAAAATATTCACTAATTATACACCGGCTCTTATTATTGACTTATAACCATGATATAAGAGCTAGTAGAATAAGACATCTGGTTTTACTGACTTATTATAGCCATGATATCAGCTAGGAGACTTACCAAGACAAGAAAATCCAACAGCCGAAGAGGCCAAAACAGCAGCGGTTGGGAAGTTATTGTACGATGCTATGTGCACATGCAACTTCTCCCAGTCCTATTTCTTGATCTTGATCCCCTTTTCTCATCCTCGAGCCCGCTTCCTGATCTCCCTCAAGCAGCTCAATATCCCACCAGACAACTCGATCTCCTGCTCAATTCCAAACCAAACAGATGATTAACTCATAAATACCATCCTAAAATATAACAAGCTTCCATGTTATGTTACATCCAGTTGTCCATAATCATAGCTAGTGCAGACAAAATTAGAAACAGAAAGGTCCCTTCTGGTTTTTGTTACATGGCAATGATATGTAACGATCCAGAACAAGGTAACTTAGTAATTGTGTCAAAGTTATTCATATTTACTAATGTGTTTATCACACTACCAAGATTAAAGATAAACAGAGCCTAGGAAGAACCTATGCAGAACCTAAACAGAGCCTGGTACAGGTTAAAAGGGAAAATAAAGCAAGTGACCATTTTATTGGAGTAAATACCACTACCGAAGGATTAGATGATCCATAGGTCATATTCAGGTCCATGCTAAATACTTATGAAGAAGAGAGAGTTTCAAGTATAAATATATTAAGATCTTGCTTTACCTAGCAACTAGTTATAGAAAAAGTTGTATATAGCATAGCAAATGTAGATATGTCCGAAAACAATGATAGAATAACACAGGGCAAAGTTATGTTGGCACTTCCTCTATGACACATACTTAACTAAATGACCTAGTTTGCACATCAAGGATATGACTGACAACATATAACTAGATAAGCAATCTGACTGCAAATTACCTTGGTGGCACATACAAGCACATAAAGAAAGGAATCAGAATAAGGTGAAGTTATTAAATTGTACGGAAGCTATCTGCATACAAGCAGCCAGATGGTACCACTACATCCAAACTAGTACCAGTATTGCGTATGTATGATTGGAAGTAGCAAGTCGCAGTGGTGGAATCAGAATAAGGTGAAGGTGGGAAGGGAGCGTGCAGGTGTAGTACATACATGAGGATGTTGAGCGGGAGTACCTTAGCATTGAAGTCAGCGGTGAACTTGTGGACGGAGGCCATGGAGGAGAGATCGAGCTCCATGACGTCGAGGGTTGCAGAGGGGGTGTCGGCGAAGACGGCCTTGCGCATGGAGTCGGTGGTGGCGAGGTTCCTCGAGGTCATGCCGATGTGGGCCCTATGCTCTGCCAAGACTCAAGTCATCTCGTCGCCGATCCTGCTGGACGCCCCTGGGTTCCAGAATCGGGTCCGTCAATAAGTAGGTGGCGGTGGCAAGGGGAAACTAAGGAGACGGGAGGGGCGTTACCGGTGATGATGGCGGTGAGGCCTTGGGTGACCTGGTCGACGGTGGAGGCCAGGAGAAGCCCGAGGAGCCCTTGCGGCTGAAGATGCATGACAGCATATTGGTCCCTGGCAGCCACGAGGTCTTGGTCATGGCCCTTCCTAGGAGGAGATCGGCGATGGGGGTCGCTGTGGAGGGGAGGGGCAAGCGGATATCGGCATTGGTGATGGGATCGGGATTAGGATTTAGGAGCAATGGGGGTGGGGGTGGGGATGGCGGCAGAGAGATGAGGAGTCTGCGCGATGTGGTAGACGTGGACCTAGGGTTGGATGTGCGACCCGCGAGGTCATCGATCCACAGCAAGTTTCCACAGATCGCCATCCTATCCGTTCATCAAGTTCACATCCAATGGCTAATATTGTCCTTCTGTTATATCCCGCTCAGCCTTAGGAATTATGACGATTCCATCCATAGAAATTACGATGCTCTATAGCAAAATCGTCATAGTTTAATAAGGATTTGGCCCTGCCAAACGGCTTACGACCATCTGGTGCAAAATTGTCATAGATCTATGATGATTTTATTCACAGTCACTATCAAAAGGTCACAAGCTGACACATTTCTTGTAGTGATTATTCTCAAGCAAGAAAAGAGGGACCATGTCCTAGACAACCCATTTCCAGATGAGCCGAATGAGAATGCGACTATCGCAGCCACCAATGCTTACCGTCGGATTTGTGATGAATCCACAGAGATTAGATGTCTTATGCTTGCTCACATGGAACTGGACTTGCAGCAGCAGTTCTAGAATGTTGAGGCCTACGATATGATCGAAAGCCTCAAAAGTATGTTCCAGGCATAGGCAAAGACTGAGAGGTATCAAGTCTCTCAGGCCTTGTTGAGCTGCAAGCTTAAGGATGGTGATCCACTGAGTCCGCATGTGATCAAGATGGTTGGTTACGTGCAGTCTCTGGAAAGGCTGGGCTACCCCATTAGCGAAGAGTTTTCTACGGACATAATTCTGAACTCTCTTCCTAGTGCGTATGGTCAGTTCATATCGAACTACCACATGCATGGTATGGATAAGAAGCTCACAGAATTACATGGGATGCTCAAGCAGGCTGAGGAGGATCTCAAGAAAGGTGCCAGTCAAGTGTTGATGGTACAGAATAAGGCTAAGTTCAAGAAGAGTTCTTGTACTAAGAAGAAGAAGGCTAAGTCGGGAGGTAAGGCTGAGGACCCGGTCCAAATTGCTTCCTCAGGGACAAAGCCATCTCCTGCAGCCGGATCCACTTGCTTCTACTGCAAGGCGGATGGCCACTGGAAGAGGAATTGCAGCAAGTATCTGGCTGACAAAGCTAGGAGTGGAGGTGTGACTTCCGGCTCAGGTACGCTTGTTTGCAATGTTATAGACATTTATCTTGCTGATGCACCTGGTAGTTCTTGGGTATATGATACCAAATGAGTTATTCACATCTGCAACTCGTTGTAGGGACTGGTAAGAACTAGGAGCATGGCGAGAGGCGAGGTTGACATTCGAGTTAGCAACAAAGCGAGAGTCGCTGCGTTGGAAGTCGGCACAATGCAACTTCATGTACCTTCTAGATTCTTAATGGAGCTGAATAATTGTTATTATGTTCCAGTGCTTAGTCGAAACATTATTTCTGCCTCATGTTTGATGAGACAAGGCTATGCGTCGAATATTAAGAATAATGGTTGTTCTTTGTATTTGAATGATATGTTTGACGACTTTGCACCCGTCTAGGGCAGGTTGTTTATTTTGAATCTTGAAGGTGAATCTGTCTATAACATAAATGTGAAAAGGTTGAAACCAAATGATCTGAATATGACTTACTTTTGGCATTGTCAGCTTGGTCATATAAGCTAGAAACGCATGAAGAAGCTCCATGCTGATGGACTCCTAACTTCGTTCGACTTGTAGTCATTCGAGACATGTGAATCCTGCCTACTCGGCAAGATGACCAAGACACCTTTTGCAAAGAGTTGTGAAAGGGTGTCCGACTTATTAGGACTAGTACATAGTGATGTATGTGGCTCGATGAGCACGACAACTAGAGGTGCCTATGAGTACTTCATTACATTCACTAATGATTTGAGTAGGTATGGATATATCTACTTGATGAAACATAAGTCGGATGCCTTTGAAAAGTTCAAGGAATTCGAGAATGAGGTACAGAATCAACTCGACAAGAAACTAAAGTTTCTTTGGTCAGACCGAGGAGGCGAGTACATGAGCCATGAGTTTGATGACCATCTGAAGAGTTGTGGAATAGTTCCCCAGCTCACTCCTCCAGGAACGCCGCAGAGAAACGATGTGTCGTAAAGGAGAAATCGGACCTTGCTGGACATGGTACGGTCAATGATGAGTCGGACAGATTGCCTTTATCATTTTGGGGTTATTGTCTAGAAACTGCAGCGTTCACACTAAACAGAGTACCATCAAAGTCGGTAGAGAAGACACCGCATGAGATGTGACTAGCAAGAAGCCGAGTTTATCTTTTCTTAAGATTTAGGGTTGTGAAGCTTTTGTCAAGCGACTTCAGTCAGACAAGCTTACAGCTAAGTCGGATAAGTGTATTTTCATAGGATATCCGAGGGAAACCTTGGGCTACTACTTCTACAACCGAGAAGAGGGCAAAGTGTTTGTTGCTCGGAACGGTGTCTTCCTTGAGAAAGAGTTTCTCAGTCGGGGAGTTAGTGGGAGCACGGTGCAACTCGAAGAAAATCGAGAGGTACCGGCCAGTAGCGAGTCAGCAAAAGCCTTGGAGGTTGAGCCGGTCGTGGTACCTGAGCCGAAAACAGCACCGACACTGCGAAGATCGGCCAGATTGCGAAGTGTTCGTGATGTGTTACTGTTAGATAGTGATGAGCCGGCAACTTATTCGGAAGCGATGGTGGGTTCTGATTCTGAGTCATGGCTTGGAGCCATGAGATCCGAGTTAAAGTCCATGGATGAAAATCAAGTTTGGAACTTGGTTGATTTGCCAGATGGTGCAAGACCCTTCGAGTGCAAATGGGTCTTTAAGAAGAAAACTGATATGGATGGAAATGTTTCTATCTATAAGGCACATCTTGTCACAAAGGGGTTCCTACAAGTTCAAGGAGTTGACTACGATGAGACTTTCTCTCCCGTGGCGATGCTTAAATCAGTTCGGATCATGTTAGCTATAGCAGCCTATTTCGACTATGAGATATGGCAGATGGATGTCAAAACGGCTTTCCTTAATGGAAAATTAACCAAGGATGTGTATATGATACAGCCCGATGGTTTTGTCGATCCGGCTAATGCTAACAAGGTATGCAAACTTCAGAAATCCATCTATGGATTGAAGCAAGCATCTCGGAGTTGGAACATTCGCTTTGATGGGGTAGTCAAATCGTTTGGCTTCATCAAGAGTGATCATGATTCTTGTTTATACAAGAAGTTTAGTGGGAGCAAAGTGAACTTTCTAATCTTATATGTGGATGACATATTACTGATTTGAAATGATGTCCAGATGTTGCAAGAGACCAAGGAATCATTAGAAAAGAGTTTTTCGATGAAAGACTTGGGTGAGGCGACTTACATACTAGGAATCCGGATCTATAGAGATAGAACAAAGCGACTCATTGGATTGAGTCAAAGTACATATTTGGACAAAGTATTAAAGAAGTTCAACATGGAATCATCTAAGAAGGGGTTCTTACCGATGTACCATGGCATGAAACTTAGCAAGACTCAGTGTCCTTCGACAACTGATGAGCGAAGTCGGATGAGTGCAATTCTGTATGCTTCTGCAGTCGGATCCATCATGTACGTTATGATTTGTACCAGGCCGGATGTTTCCTATGCTCTAAGTGTTGTGAGCAGGTACCAGGCTAACCCTGGAGAAATCCACTGGGCAGCGGCTAAAAATATCCTCAAGTACTTGAGAAGGACTAAGGATATGTTCCTGGTTTATGGAGGTGAGGATGAACTCAGTGTAAGGGCTTACACGGATGCGAGTTATCTCACTGACTCGGATGATTGTCGTTCACAATCCGGATATGTGTTTATAATAAACGGAGGGGCTATGAGCAGGAAGAGTTCCAAGCAAGAGACGGTGTCTGCGTCTACGACAGAGGCTGAGTATATTGCTGCCTCAGAGGCAGCAAAGGAAGCCATTTGGATGAGGAATTTCCTCATGGATCTTGGTGTGGTTCAGCTCGTCCAATCCGTTAGACGTGTATTGTGACAACAATGGTGCTATTGCACAAGCCAAGGAACCTAGACAACACCAGAGGAACAAACATATACTCATGCAGTACCACCTTATTCGGCAGAGCGTGGATCAAGGTGATATCAAGTTATGCAAGGTACACACGGATGCAAACATTGCGGATCCATTGACAAAGCCACTTCCACAGCCTAAGCATGAGGCGCACCTGAGAGCTATGGGCATTAGATGCCTAGACATGTGATGTCGGATGATTGACTCTAGTGCAAGTGGGAGACTGTTGGGAATATGCCCTAGAGGCAATCATGTATGATGTTATTTCCAATGTATTCATAAAGTTATTGTCCATGTATGGACTACTGATATATATCATTGAATATGTGATTCGATTGTGGAACTATATATTCATGTTGTTTATACTGATTGTCCTTGGGCGTTGAGGTTGTGCTGGACACACAACTTAGACTAATGTGAAAGTTGGCTGATGACTCGGTTCCACTTTTCATGGGCATAGAGATGCTATTTCGACTTACACGGATTCGGCTAAAGAGTTTAGCGAGTCAGACTGACCCATATTGAGATACAACGAATAAGTTGTCATTTGTATATCTCAATCAATGTAATAATTAGACCTAAGGTTATTGCACAATCCGAGTTGGGGATCACCGACTTAGGTTCTATCAAACGTTGTTCCGTCACTGGGCAGTTATAAAGGCGGAGTTCGGGTCGACTGAGAATCAAGCTGCGTAATGTGAATAACCGAGATGGGATTTTTCCCCTTTGTCTGGAGAGATATTCTCTGGGCCCTCTCGGAAGATATGATTCGGAAAGCATGGCCATGCGTGACTCGGTTAGGAGTTAACCAAGGCGACCGACTAAGAGTTATTCGGATGAATCACTTATCTCGGATCGAGAAAGAGAGTCAAACTATTTAAGGGATGAAGATTATTCGCCTATAGTTCGACAAGGTATATCGTGAGGCAAAAGGGACTTAGATGAAAGTCGCATTGGAAGGTATGTCGTCATGACTCTTTGGTACTTGGGAGTTGGCACGTTCTGCTAGGAGCCGGTACCAATTGATCGGTCACGAGTGAGACTCGGATCGTGTCTGGGTCACAATGATCCTGTCGGGTCACACACTTAAGAGCGGGAGCATATTTGGGTTGGAAACGGACAGAGTCAGTGAGTTGGACTCGCAGTGACTATTATAGGCCTTTTAGTGAATGGGCCACAAGTGAGTGGAGCCCACTTTCACTCCCTATATAAGCTGGGGCGCAGGTGCTTAGAGCACATGGTTAGGTCAGTCCATGTGTTGGAAACCCTAGGTCCAGTCCAGTCATGTCGCCGTCGTACCGGACCTTGTAGTCCAACGCCGGCGCTCCTCCTCGTATGCGTGGATACTGGCGGAGGTGCTGTATGTTCAGCACTTCGATGATCATGGATCGGAACGGATCGTGAGGACTGCACTGCATCAAGCGACGTGCTTCATCGATTCCACAACCGCGCGTCTAGTGGTAATTCTCGTGGCCTATTACCTCAGCTAGATCTTGGGTTCTCCACGTAGGAAAAAGTTTTGTTTTTCTCTGCGTGGCCCAACAGTAACTCCCCGCGAGGTGTCGCACTTGAGGCACTCAAGTCGTTGGAGCCAAGGAGCGCAAGGACTTCATCACGACCTTGAGGTCGGCTTTGGCTCATCTACATCAACCACGTTCTCCTGAGCGTTGACAACGCTTTTCGTTCTTCAAGGGTAAGTTCGCGAAAATCCCCTCCCGTTACTTTATTACTAATAAATAGGTCCTAGCAGCTTCAGGGGTTCAGGGGCGTAGGGTAAAATTTATTGTTTTCATATGCGGAACCCCAACACTGCACCCCTTTCGGGGCCCTCCGTTGCAAATGTCATACCAACTAATGCGAGAGAGACATACACCCCCTAAGCCACTTTATACGGTACAAGTCGTATGCCAAGCGTGGACCAGTCTCGCGAATGAACGCGTAAAGTCGGTTGGGGGCCGCTTCATCAAGCATTACTGCGGTATACACAAGTACACATGGGAGGGTAACAACTAAAAGATCAACGCCCACACGCTACATCTCGTGTGTTCTACCCGTACTAGCATTACTACGCATAGATCTAGCTCTGATACCACTATTGGGGTTCCGCGTATGAAAACAATAAATTTTACCCTATGCACCTGAACAACAGAAGCTGCCAGGACCTATCTCTTAGTAATACAGTAACATGAGGGGCTTTTCGCGAACTTACCCTTGAAGACCGAAAAGCGTTGTCAATGCTCAGGAGAGCGTGGTTGATGTAGATGAGCCGAAGCCGACCTCAAGGTCGTGATGAAGTCCTTGCGCTCCTCTAGCTCCAACGACTTGAGTGCCTCAAGTGCGACACCTCGCGGGGAGTTACACATGTCCGGTTCCTGACGATGAATCCCACTTCCCCGATCCAGCAGCAGTAGCGGAAGTAGACTTCCCGGATCCGAATCCCACAGCGCGACGGCGCTCCGCGATGAAGATCTCTCTCGTTCGCGCAGTCCAGACTTGGGACCACGGTCACAAGAGAGAGAGAGAGGGGGAGGGAGAAAATATCAATTAGAGGTCCTCCCAAAAGTGAGAAGACCTTTATTGATTATTGGTGTCTTTTTCTGGCCAAATACCCCCACTATATATAGGGGGAGGGGAGGTACTACCTCCCTCAAAGTCCCGTGGTGGGACTAAAGGAGAGGAGGGGGAGGGGAGGCCGTCGGCCACCTAGTGGGCCCCACGTGGGGGGGGGGGGGATAGGCCCAGCTGGCCACCCCTTGCCCCCTCTCCCTCTTTCCTTTCCCTAATGGGCCCTCTCCCCTCTAGGAATTGGCCCATTAAGCCTTTGAGCATTTAAATTGATTTTTCTCTTTATTAAATAATTATGAATAAATGATTAAATCAATATTTAACATTCATTCACATATATTCAATCTCCGTGGTTATGGAACACTTCCACCTCCACTCGGACATCCTCCGGACTTACCGAAACCCTTCCGGTTTTCTCTCTACAAATCTTCGGCGATTCTACTGATCCTATAAACACTCTCTAAGCATCATCAAGCCCTTAAGCGTGATACCCCACGATTCGGGAACACTCCAGACATGGTCGGGACACTCCCGCACCAATGATCGACAGAGGGACCTGGATGGCCATGTGACCCCTGTGCGTTCCACGAAGATCTTTCGTCGTTTGAACCGGGACAGTTGTGTCTTATTCCCTTTGTCATTCGATACTTGCATTGCCCGAGATCTGATCAATGACATCACCATGTCGTGTTCAATATCGTTACTGAACAATGCTACTTAACGTGTCTCGACAAGTGATACCCCTATGATCAAATCACACGCTGCGCAGCTATTGGATATAACTTCTCCGAGTGGGCCCTTTGAGTATCTTCCCGTCACATGGACGGACAAATCCCGCTCTTGACATATATTGCCTCTACGGTTTCCTCCGAGTACCTGAACACACCTTTATAACCACTGTATTACCAAGTAGCGCTTGATGCTATCTAAGCACTCCCGGGAGACATTGATTGATATAGCCTCACGGTCTAAGGAATAGTCTACGAGGATCCATTTCTAATCATCGTAACTTGAACTTCGTGACATGATCGGGTCACGATGTTTAGGTTGGGTATTGGTTCATCATTTCATTCTCGGAATGAGATGACTCCATTTCCAACTGGCATAAATGCCACATGATCAGGAAACATGATCATCTGTTGACCAATGAACCAGTGACTAGAGTTTCACTGGGAACCCCTGGTTGTTTGTATATCACACGTGTATTGATGTTTCCACTCAATACAGTTATAGCATGATATAAAACTTAATTATAAACTATATGAAATATGATAATAGTCCTTACTACTATTTGTCTCTAGGGCATATTTCCAACAATTACAAGTCGAAAAAATATAGGATCATAAAGGCTATGGTGACTTGGGATAGTCATAACATGGCGTGAGCATGCGCCAAGTCAACCCAAATAAAGCATCAAAGGAGAATACCACAATACTATGCTTTAATATGCTAAAACAACGCACGATTCTTTCAAGGCACATTAAGTAATCTCAATTGTTTATAACATTTCATGCTACAGCAAAATTCACTAAGCATAAAGCCAAAACAATATCAAGCTTGACATGACAAAGCATAAGCCACAGTCAAAAACAAGCTCTCTTTACCACTTAAGCATGAACTTTTCCTACTATTTTCCAATCCAAACCAAACTATTTGAAAACTAATGTATGAAAGAGGGGGTCCAACCAATTTATTCATGCAAACTAAGCAAACGAAAACCAAACGAAACCGAAGACGCTCCAAGAACAACACAACTATGCATGAAACAATAAAAATGAAGTGTTTGGAAGAAACCTGAGATTTTTATTGATGAAGAAGGGGATGCCTCGGGCATCCCCAAGCTTTGACGCTTGTACTTCTTGCATATTTCTTGGGGTGACACGCGTGGCATCCCAAAGCTTGAGCTTTAGTCCATTCTTCATTTCATTACATCATTCTCTCCATACACCTGAAATTTTTTCCTTCATACAAAACTTCACACAATCTTTATTAGCAACATTAGTGTACTCAAGATAATAAGTCTTTGGGTTCAGTTTCAACACCAATAAAACTTCCATTAAAACACAAGATATTGTATCACTTCCCTCAAAAATCTCAATTCCCCAAAGAGAACTAAAAAGGAATCAACAAGAAGCAAATCTAAATAATGGCAGAAATCTGTCAAAACAGACCAACAGGTAAAAACCAAATTTTTCGAAGACCTTCTGTTGCTCAAATAGAAAAGTGTTGAACTAACAAAAGTTAGATAACAACCTGGGGCAGAAGGACAAACATTCACGCCTCAAAAAGACATACAGAGATTTTACACGAATTTTTACAGCGAAGCACAAAAATCTGTTTTGGAACAGCAACTTTCCCAAGCATTACTTCTCTCTCATTAGAGGTTACTCTTGGCACAAAAATCAAATAAAAAGGATAATGAGAGGTTATTACAGAGGTAATAACTTCCAAGACTCATCTAAAACTTTTAGGTTATCTCACAATAAGTACTTTTCTTTAACGCCTTTAAGTTAGGCATACGAAGCAAGAAAAGAGTCAAGTGTTCTCAAATGAAGAAGCATTAAGAGCAAATTTTTTTTTATAGGAGAGGAAAAAGGGGTCTTCTCTCTTTTCTTAGGGAAGTGTTCTATACCTTTCTTGAGTGGGAGTTGATATTTAATGGTGCCTTCTTTCATATCAATAATGGCACCAACAGTTATAAGAAAAGGTCTTCCCAAAGTAATAGGACAAGAAGCATTGCATTCAGCATCCAAAACATAGAAATCAACGGGAACATAGGCATTGTTAACCATAATAAGAACATCATTAATACTCCCCATGAGTTTCTTTTTAGTATTATCATCAAGTGGGACATTTAAATAGCAATCTTCCAATGGTGGCAAATCAAGCATTTCATAAATCCTTCTAGGCATAATAGAAACACTACTATCAAGATCACATAAAGCTTTGACATTAAAATCATTCAATTTCATATTAATGATGGGTTCCCAACCATCTTCAAATTTCATAGGAATAGAAGCTTTATGTTTCATATTTTCTTCTTTAATTTTTATGAGAGCATCAGTAATGTGTTTTGTAAAGGCCATATTCATAGCACTAGCATTAGGACTTTTAGCAAGCTTTTGTAGGAAATTAATTACTTCAAAGATATTGCAACCATCAAGATCAAAATCATAATTATCATCTAAAGTAGTAGAGCTATTGTTTCCCATATTTCGAAGAATTTAAGCATTTTTATTAGAAAAGGTTCCATTAGGTTTACTAGCTTCAACATTAGTGGTAGTGATAGTAGAAACACTAATATTTCTAGCAATTTCATCTTCTCTTTCCCACTTAGCATGCAATTCAGCTAATAGTCTAACATTTTCATCAATTCTAACTTGTATGGCATTAGTAGCAGCATAAGGATTCTCAATAGTTTCAGGTTTAGTAGCCATTTTATTAATCAAAGAGGATTGTGCTTTAGACAAAGATGATATATTTCTTTCAGCATTAGAAAGTTTTAATTGCAAACTAGGAATTTCCCTATTTAAACTCTCAAGTTGATGACTAATATTTTTCAAAATAGTAGATTATTCCTCCATGGTTTTAGTAAATAATTTATTTTGCTCATATTGCATTTGCATGAAGTTTTTAGTGGCTCTTTTAACTTCCAAAATTCTTCCTTCACTAGGTATTCCAGGTTTGCCATGATAACCATAAGTATTATTAGGAGGGTAAGGCCTATAATTGTTATTCCCATAAGCATTGTTACCAAAATTATTTTTTCTTATAAAGTTCACATCAACTTGCTCTTCTTGAGCAACCAAAGAGGCTAAGGGAACATAGTTTGGATCAATATGAGCTTTCCCATTAACAAGCATAGACATAATAACATCAATTTTATCACTCAAGGAGGAGGTTTCTTCAACAAAATTTACCTTCTTACCTTGTGGAGCTCTCTCGGTATGCCATTCAGAATAGTTAACCATCATATTATCCAGAAGCTTTGTTGCAGCACCCAAAGTGATGGTCATAAAGGTACCTCCAGCAGCAGAATCCAGTAGATTTCTTGAAGAATAGTTCAATCCTACATAAAAGGTTTGGATAATCATCCAAGCAATCAGTCCATGAGTGCGACAATTATTTACCAAAGATTTCTTTCTTTCCCAAGATTGAGCAACATGTTCATTATCAGATTGTTTAAACTTCATTATTTCACTTCTCATAGATATAATCTTAGCAAGATGATAGTATTTTCCAATGAAATCATCTTTGCATTTAGTCCAAGAATCAATATTATTTATAGTTAGGGATTGCAACCATTCTTTAGCTTTTCCTTTTAAACAGAAAGGAAACAATTTAAGCTTAATAATATCCCCACCTATATCCATATGCTTTTGCATCTCGCAAAGTTAAAGTTATTTAGATGAGCAGCAGCATCTTCAGTACCAATTCCATAAAATTGTTCTCTCATAACAAGATTGAGTAAAGCAAGTTTAATTTCAAAGAAAGTAGCTTCAGGAACAGGTGGAGCAATTGGTGTGCACATGAAATCATTATTGTTGCTGCTAGTGAAGTCACACAACTTAGTGTTTTCAAGAGTAGTCATTTTTTGTGTTTTTAATAAAGAAAGCAAACTAGTACAACTAATTCTTTTTGTGTTTTCGATAAAGAAACAAGCAAACAAACTAGAAATAAACTAAGCAAAACAAATAAAACAAAGTAAAGAGATTGGTTATGAGGGACTCCCCTTGTGAAGATGTCCTTGACTCCCCGGAAATGGCGCCAGAAAAATACTTACTGGCGCGTGGTTGACGTGGTTGCTTTTTCCTTCAATCCACGACAACAACGCCAGAAAGATGCTTGTTAGCTCAAGATACGATGAGCTCGTTGGGAACCCCAAGAGGAAGGTATGATGAGAACAGCAACACATTTTCCCTCAGTTGTGAAACCAAGGTTATTGAACCAGTAGGAGCAAGGAAACACCTCCAAGGTGTTTTTTCCAACTTGGAATCCTGCACAACATAACCACATAACTTTGTCCCCAACTTATAGTGAGGTTGTCAATCTCACTGGTTTTGCTGAAAACAAAGGATTCAACGTATTGTGTGGAAGAAAGTAATAGCTTGCAGAAAGTAAACAGTAAACAGTTATAGACTGATGGTAAAAGAAATGACCGGGGTCCATAGTTCACTCGTGGTGATTCTCCTTAAGATAGATAACATGTTGGGTGAACAAATTATAGCGGGGCAATTGACAAACATCGAGAAAGCATACATGCATATACTAATATGTTGGGTCTGCAGCATAGAAAACAAAAAAATTCCTACGATGAGAACTACACGCCAAGATCTATCTAATAGGTACAGAGAAACGGGTGGACATACATCCAACGAGAACTTACCCTCGAAGACAACGAGTTTTGTTAACGAGTAGGAACTCGAGGTTGATGTAGTCGTACACTTGCCGATCTCAAGATCATGAGGAAGTCCGAGCGCCGCAACTCAGCAGCGCATCCACACTCGCACACACGTTCAAGCCACCGGACAACCTCCACCTCCTCGCTGCAACGATCCAGCGGAAGCAGCAACTACTTCTAGACAAAATGCCACCAGGAACATGTATCTCGCTAATCTGAGACCATGGGGGAATAATTCTAGAGGGGGACAGAGATCCTTCACGAGGAGGTGTATGGAAGAAGGGTGAGAGGGGTTGCCTTTTATAGGAGGAGGGGGTACCCCATCCATGGCCGACGCCTCATGGAGGTGACACCTCACCTCCTCCATTCATGTGGTGGTAACTCCCTCCACATTAAAATGCCTCTTCACATTCCCTTTTAAAGTCTCCACTTTAAATGCATTAAAATTCTCTAAGTTTAATGCTCTCTCATTTAATAAAACTCTTTTATTAAATTTATTCAGAATTTTTTTAATTACTTTAATTAACAAACATTCACATAAAACCCCTTGCAACATTTCAATATCACATGCAGAACCACTTTCCGCAATTTCACCCGAAACAATTCGGGTTTCTATCAAAACAATTCCCGCGCTTTGCAATTCTTTCGTCTGAAACATATTTGCTCCAAAATGGTGTCTAGTAACTCTTAAGTGTGTCACCCTATGGTTCGCGAATAATGCAGACATGATTGAGACTCCTCTCAGATCAATAATCAGAAGCAGGACCTGGAGATCCATACTGACTCCTGCATATTCAACGATGACTTCTGTGATAGTGAGAACCTTTAATGCTAGTAACTTAATCCCTTTGTCTCATGATATAATACATGTCCAAGATTCGATCATCGGTATCCAAATACCTAGTTTGATCTCGTTACCAACATGCACTCTTTTCTCGTTCCCGTGATATAACATTCTAGTGATCACATCACTTTCTTGCAAGCTATCTTAATGTGATATCACCGAGAGGGCCCAGAGTATATCTATCCATCATCGGGATTGACAAATTCCACTCTTGATCCATGAGCCTCAACATAACACCTTCGTAGCACTGAACCCAACTTTATAGTCACCCTGTTACGGTGTGATGTTTGGTGTTATCAAGATACTCTTCCGGTGTTAGCAATTAACATTATCTCATGGTCTAAGGATAAAGATTACTTCGTATGATGTTATAGCAATATAAACATAATGACTTGATCGTAATGCTATACTTCGGATGAATGTTCATCACATCATTTCACAAATGATGTGACCTTGTTATTAACAACATCCAATGTCTATGATCAGGAAACCTTGATCATCTTGTTAATCAACAAGCTAGTCTATAAGAGAGGCATAACTAGGAACCCTTTTTGTTTATTAAACACACATGTATTGATGTTTCCGATCAATACAATTATAGCATGCAAAATAAACATCTATCATATACGAGGAATACATAATAACAACTTTATTATTGCCTCTCAGGGCATATTTCCTTCAGTCTCCCACTTGCACTAGAGACAATAATCTAGTTCACATAGTGCTAAATCTAACACCCATGGAGTTCTGGTGTTGATCATGTTTTGCCCTAGGGAGAACTTTAGTCAACGGATCTGCTACATTTAGGTCCGTGTGTACTTTACAAATCTTTATATTTCCATCCTTGACATGCTCGCGGATGGAGTGAAACCGGCGCTTAATATGCTTGAAATTCTTGTGAGACCTCGGTTCCTTGGCGTTGGCTATGTCTCCATTGTTGTCACAATAGATCACCATTGGGTCCAATGCACTAGGAACCACACCTAGTTCTGTAATGAACTCTTTCATCCAAACCGCTTCCTACGCCGCTTCTGAAGCAGCAACATATTCCGCCTCCGTCGTTGATCCAGCCACCACAGGTTGTTTGGAACTCCTCCAACTAACTGCTGCTCCGTTCAAGAGAAATACGTATCCGGATTGAGACTTAGAGTCATCCCGGATCAGTGTCAAAGCTAGCATCGACATAACACTTAGTGACTAGCTCTTCTTCACCTCCGTATATAAGAATCATATCCCTAGTTCTTCTCAAGTACTTGAGGATGTTCTTGACCGCTATCTAGTGTTCTGAACCTGGATCAGATTGGTACCTACTAGTCAAACTAATAGCATGTGCCACATCCGGTCTTGTACATAGCATGGCATACATTATAGAGCCTATGGCCGAGGCATAGGGGATCTTATCCATTATCTCTCTTTCTTCCGCCGTAGCCGGACTTTGAGTCTTACTCAATGTCTTGCCTTGCAACATAGGTAAGAACCCCTTCTTACTTCCGTCCATATTAAACTTCTTTAATATCTTATCAAGGTATGTACACTGCGATAGCCCAATTAGGCACCTTGATCTATCTCTATAGATTTCAATGCCTAATATATATGACGCTTCACCAAGGTCTTTCATCGAAAATTTGCTGTTTAGATAACTTTCAACACTGTTTAAAAGATCCATATCATTTCCAATCAATAATATGTCATCCACATATAATATCAGAAATGCCACATTTCTCCCACTCACTTTCTTGTAAATACAAGCCTCTCCATAAGTTTGGACAAATCCAAACTCTTTGATCACCTCATCAAAGCGGAGATTCCAACTCCGGGATGCTTGCTTCAGTCCATAGATGGATCGCTGAAGTTTGCATACCTTATTAGCATCCTTAGGATCGACAAAACCCTTAGGTTGTATCATATACAACTCTTCTTCAATTTTACCATTGAGGAACGCATTTTGACATCCATCTGCCATATTTCATAATCAAAATATGCAGCAATTGCTAACATAATCCTAACCGACTTAAGCATTGCTACGGGAGAGAATTTCTCATCGTAGTCAACTCCTTGAATTTGTCGAAACCCCTTTGCGACAAGTCGAGCCTTATAGATGGTCACATTACCATCAGCATCAGTTTTTCTTCTGAAAATCCATTTATTCTCAACAGCCTTTTGATCGTGAGGTAAGTCCACCAGGTCCAGACCTGGTTTTCGTACATGGATTCCATCTCGGATTTCATGGATTCTAGCCATTTGTTGGAATCCGGGCTCATCATCGCTTCTTCATGCGTCGCAGGGTCATCCATTTCATCAACCATGAAATTCACAACAGGATTGCATACAGTTTAGGAGCTGCACGTGTCCTACTTGACCTGCAAGGTTCGGTAGTGTCCCCTTTCGGAGTATCATGATCAATATCATTAGCTCTCTCTTCATTAGGTGAAGTCAACTCCAAAACAATTTCCGGTGCTGCGCTACTCGCCATTTCATGAAGAGAAGGTTTAATAACCTCTTCGAGTTCTACCTTCCGACTACTCACACCTTTCGCGAGAAACTCCTTCTCAAGAAAGGATCCATTCTTGGCAACAAAAACCTTGCCCTCGGATCTGTGATAGAAGGTATACCCAATCGTTTCCTTAGGGTATCATATGAAGATGCATTTTTCCGCTTTGGGTTCGAGTTTATCCAGCTGAAGTTTCTTCACATAAACATCGCATCCCCAAACTCTAAGAAATGACAACTTAGGTTTGTTTCCAAACCATAATTCATATGATGTCATTTTAACGGATTTAGATGGTGCCTGATTTAAAGTGAATGCAGCGGTTTCCAGTGCATAACCCCAAAATGACAGTGGCAAGTTAGTCAAAGACATCATAGATCGAACCATATCCAATAAAATATGATTACGACGTTCTGACACACCATTACATTGTGGTGTTCCGACAGGAGTTGTGAAACTATTCCACACTCTTTCATGTGTGTGCTAAACTCGTAACTTAGATACTCACCTCCATGGTCGGACCGGAAAAATTTGATCTTTCTATTACGATGATTTTCCACTTCATTCTGAAATTCTTTGAACTTTTCAAAGGTTTCAGACTTGTGTTTCATCAAATAGATATACCCGTATCTACTCAAATCATCCGTGAAAGTAACAAAGTAACGATATCCACCTCGCGCCGACACACTCATTGGTCCACACACATCAGTATGTATGATTTCCAATAAATCCATCACCCGTTCCATTAAACCGAAAAACGGCGTTCTAGTCATCTTGCCCATAAGGCGTGGCTCACATGTATCAAATGATTCAAAATCAAGTGATTCCAAAAGTCCATCAGAATGGAGTTTCTTCATGCGTTTAACGCCAATATGACCTAGATGGCAGTGCCACATATATGCAGATATATCATTATAAAGTTTAATGCTTTTAGCATCAACATTATGAATATGCGTAATACTACCATCGAGATCTAATAGAAATAAACCATTCAACACAGGTGCATGACCATAAAAGATATCATTCTTATAAATCGAACAACCATTGTTTTCAGATTTAAAGGAATAACTACTTTGCATCAAACACGATCCGGATACAATGTTCATGCTCAGTGCAAGCACCAAATAACAATTAATATTCAGATTTATAACTAATCCCGATGGCATATGGAGAGGTAGCGTCCCGACGGCGATCACATCAACTCTTGATCCATTGCCGACTCGCATCATGACCTCATCCCTTGCTAGTTGTCGCTTGTTCCGCAGCCCCTAAACTGAGTTACATATATTAGCAACCGATCCCGTATCAAATACCCAGGTGCTACTGCGAGTACTAGTCAAGTACACATCAATAACATGTATATCACATATACCTTTGTTTGCCTTGCTGGCCTTCTTGTCTGCCAAATACTTGGGGCAATTGCGCTTCCAATGGCTAGTCCCCTTGCAATAGTAACACTCGGTGTCAGACTTAGGGCCAGCTCGAGGTTTCTTTTCAGGTGCGGCAACAGATTTGCCACCCTTCTTTCCCTTGTGCTTCCCTTTCTTGTCCTTCTTGAAACCGGTGGTCCTATTGATCATCAACACTTGATGTTCTTTCCTAATCTCCACTTTTGCGGTCTTAAGCATTGACAGAAGCTCGGGAAGAGACTTCTTCATGCCCTGCATATTATAGTTCATCACGAAGCTCTTGTAGCTAGGTGGCAGAGATTAGAGAACATGATGTATGCCTAAGTCAATGGGAATCGTTATTCCCAAGGACACAAGCTTATCAGCGTACCCAGACATTTTGAGTACATGCTCACTAACGGAAATGTTCTCCTCCATCATGCAACTAAAGAACTTTTCAGTAGCATTATAACTCTCTACGGCAGCATGGGTATTGAAAATCATTTTCAATTCTCCCATGGTATCAAAGGCATTACCATTTTCAAAACGCTTTCGAAGTTCTGGCTCTAGCCCATACAGTATGCCGCAATGAACTAAGTTGTGGTCCTCCTGACGAGTCACATAGACATTCTTTTCCTCGTCAGGGGCATCAGGAGCTGGCGGGGGGCCTATCGGCGCATCTAGAACATATTGCTTTTGTGCAGCAGTGAGGAGAATCCTCAAATTCATAGCCCAGTTGGTGAAGTTGCTACCATTCGCAGCAAGTTTCTCTTTCTCCACGAACACATTGAAATTAAAAGCAGGTGGTGCCATCTACAACAGAATTTGTAAAGTTTATTTAGACTAAGTTTATGATAGAGTGAGTTCAACTAATCCAAATTACTAATGAACTCCCACTCAAAAACGACATCCCTCGTGTCTTTTTGGTGATTACATGAACCAAATCCACTACACCAAGTCCGATCATCATGTGAGTTGATGTAGCTTCAAAGGCGAGCATCTATATGGGCATCATATCAACTATATGACTCATGCTTAACTTTTTGGTCCGTGTTCCGAGGCCATGTCTATACATGCTAGGCTCGCCAAGTAAGAACCTTAGTATTCGCGTGTGTAAAACTATCTTACACCCGTTCCTATGAAAGCGTAGATTCGAGTACACCCGGTCATCACGTGATGTCTCGAAACACGATCCACAGAATGGTGCATACTCAAGGAAGAACACATTTTTATCTTGATATCTAAATTAGGGATCATCTTACAATGCTACAGAAAGCACCAAACTAGCAGTATAAGATGCTAACATCTAATGTGTAAAGTGAGATGATATGGTCCATGCATTTGATCTCTATCATTTGCATCGTGGTATGATCTCTATCATTCCTTTATGTGTAAGGTCAAGGTCTATGGAACTTACACGTTGAATGTGTTGTAAGAGTATCTATCATACATCTACTTACAACAATACCATATCAAGACGCTAGCCCAGCAACGATCTAAACTAGACGCCTCTAATTTATCAATTGCAAGTTATACGTGGCTTAGGGATTTCGGAGATAGAACCGGTCTTACATACGAACATGAACCACAACGAGGATAACCAAGTTATTAGCAACTTGTTGTAAATCAGATATTCACTATAGTAGGAGAGACAGACACCCGCCAGCCACTTATGCAAAACAAGTTGCATGTTAGTCGTGGAACCGGTCTCATGTACGATGACATGTAAGGTTGGTCCGGGCCGCTTCATCCCACTATGCCACCAATATCCAAAATACATAGAAGATGCAATAACATGATCATCGTCGCCCACATATAAACATATGTGTACTACCTATGCAAAGCACCTACGCATAGATCAGGCTCTGATACCACTGTTGGGTCTGCAGCATAGAAAACAAAAAATTCCTACGATGAGAACTACACGCCAAGATCTATCTACTAGGTACAGAGCAACGGGTGGACATACATCCAACGAGAACTTACCCTCGAAGACAACGAGTTTTTTTAGCGAGTAGGAACTCGTGGTTGATGTAGCCGTACACTTGCCGATCTCAAGATCGTGAGGAAGTCCGAGCGCCGCAACTCAGCAGTGCATCCGCACTCGCACACATGTTCAAGCCACCAGACAACCTCCACCTCCTCGCTCCAGCGATCCAGTGGAAGCAGCAACTCCTTCTAGACAAAATGCCACCGGGAACATGTATCTCGCTAATCCGAGACCATGGGGGAATAATTATAGAGGGGAGAGAAATCCTTCACGAGGAGGTGTATGGAAGAAGGGTGAGAGGGGTGGCCTTTTATAGGAGGGGGGGGTACCCCCTCCATGGCTGGCGCCTCATGGAGATGACCCCTCACCTCCTCCATTCATGTGGTGGTAACTCCCTCCACATTAAAATGCCTCTTCACATTCCCTTTTAAAGTCTCCACTTTAAATGCATCAAAATTCTCTAAGTTTAATGCTCTCTCATTTAATAAAACTCTTTTATTAAATTTATTCAGAATTTTGTTAATTACTTTAATTAACAAACATTCACATAAAACCCCTTGCAACATTTCAATATCACATGCAGAACCACTTTCTGCAATTTCACCTGAAACAATTCCGGTTTCTATCGAAACAATTCCTGCGCTTTGCAATTCTTTCGTCTGAAACATATGTGCTCCAAAATGGTGTCCGGTAACTCTTAAGTGTGTCACCCTACGGTTCGCGAATAATGCAGACATGATTCAGACTCCTCTCAGATCAATAATCAGAAGCGGGACCTAGAGATCCATACTGACTCCTGCATATTCAACGATGACTTCTGTGATCGTGAGAACCTTTAACGCTAGTAACTTAATCCCTTTGTCTCATGATATAATACACGTCCGAGATTCGATCATCGGTATCCAAATACCTAGTTTGATCTCGTTACCGACATGCACTCTTTTCTCGTTCCCGTGATATAACATTCTAGTGATCATATCACTTGCTTGCAAGCTATCTTAATGTGATATCACCGAGAGGGCCCAGAGTATATCTATCCGTCATCGGGATTGAAAAATTCCACTCTTGATCCATGAGCCTCAACATAACACCTTCGTAGCACTGAACCCATCTTTATAGTCACCCTGTTACGGTGTGACGTTTGATGTTATCAAGATACTCTTCCGGTGTTAGCAATTAACATGATCTCATGGTCTAAGGATAAAGATTACTTCGTATGATGTTATAGCAATATAAACATAATGACTTGATCGTAATGTTATACTTCGGATGAATGTTCATCACATCATTTCACAAATGCTGTGACCTTGCTATTAACAACATCCAATGTCTATGATCAGGAAACCTTGATCATCTTGTTAATCAACAAGCTAGTCTATAAGAGAGGCATAACTAGGAACCCTTTTTGTTTATTAAATACACATGTATTGACGTTTCCGTTCAATACAATTATAGCATGCAAAATAAACATCTATCATATACGAGGAATACATAATAACAACTTTATTATTGCCTCTCAGGGCATATTTCCTTCATAATCATCTTGACTCCTACGAGATTTGATTGGGCATTACAACATTATACATAGACCATAATCCAACTGCATCTATGACTAATAATCCACCTTCAGGTTATCATCCGAACCCCCTCCAGTATTAAGTTGCAAGCAACAGATAATTGCATTAAGCATTGGGTGTAAAGTAAACAATATGATTGTTCTATGAACAAAGCATTGTTGTTTTCTCTCTAGTAGCAACAACACATCTAGTACCTTAGAGATTTCTGTCACTTCCCCAGATTACTAGAGGCATGAACCCACTATCGAGTATAAATACTCCCTCTTGGAGTTGCTAGTATCTACTCGGCCAAGATAGCTACTAACAATGGAGAGCATGCAAGATCACAAATAACAAAGACATGATATAATCAATAATCAATCTGAAATAGCATCTCAATATTCATCGGATCCCCGCAAACACAACATGTAGGATTACAAATAGATGATCTTGATCATGAACGGAGCTCACAAGATCTAGACATGGTAGTATGAAGGAGAAGAACCAACCATCTAGCTACTACATGGACACGTAGTCCAAGGATGAACTACTCACGCATCACACCGGAGGCTTGCATGGTGATAAGAAGACCTCCAGGGTGATCTCTCCCCTCTCCAGCAGGGTGCCGGGAAGAGCTTCAGATCCTCCCGATCTAGGGATGGAGATGACAGAGGCTACAGACTCTTTCGTGTAATTTTGATCGGGTACTTAGGGTTTCTGTATCGGAGGCATCTTATAGGCGAAAAGGGAGGCTGATGGGGTGCCCTAGGCGGCCACACCACCCCCTGGCGCGGGTCAGGCCTGGCCGCGCGGGCAGGTGGTGTGGCCGTCCCCTGGCCCCTCCTCGTCTTGTATTCTGGCTTCGTGTCCCCCTCGGTGAAATATTAACTTTGGCTTTTGTCCCGTCCAATTCCGAGAATATTCATTTTCTGACTTTCCTGGAACCAAAAATAGCAGAAAACAGGCAGCTGGCACTTTGGCATCTTGTTAATAGGTTAATCCAAGAAAGTGTATAAAAATACTCCAAAGTGTGGGCAAAATATAAGAAAGTAGATATAAAACAAGCATGGAATATCAAAAATTATAGATACGTTTGCAACGTATCAGAGGGGTAATTTCCCCATAAAGTATTTGGGGATTCCGCTCATTATGATAAGCTTAGGAGAGAAGATATCCAACCTCTGACTGATAAAATTCTTAAAAGAATTGCAGGATGGAGGGGAAAAATTCTCTCTTATGCTGCTAGATTGACTCTAGTTAGAGCCTGTCTAGCCATCATACCTATGTACCTCCTCTCCTTCTTCAATTTCCAAAGTGGGCCTTAGATTTAATTAATTCCCAAATGAAAAATTGCTCGTGGGATGATTTTGAGGGCCACAAGAAATTGCATTTAGCAAATTGGAAGCTCATTTGCAAGAGCAAGAGCTGGGGAGGTTTGGGGATCCCTGACCTGGGTAATGTCAAACTCTGTCTCTTAGCTTCCTGGCTTAAGGGATATGTTAGAGATGAAGGAAAGCTCTGGAGGAGCATTGTTGATGCCAAATATGTCAATCAATCCCCAAATATCTTCTGTAGTCCAAACACTGGTGTTTCACAGTTCTGGAAAGGTTTTATGTGGGATGTGAGGAGTGTTGAGTTTGGATATAGGTGGAAAATTTGGGATGGTGCAAAAGTTAGATTCTGGGAGGATACCTGGGTGGGTACCTGCCCTCTTGTTGTCCAATTTTTTGGCATTTATGTTATCTGTAATGAACATGGTAAAACTGTTAATCAAATTTGGGATGGCTCCCAACTTAAACACTCTTTCAGAAGAAAATTTCAATGCTGACCTTTTGCAGAAGTGGTATGAGTTGGATGGAATTTCTTCTAGCATTTCTTTTTCTACTGCTGAGGATAGCCTACTCTGGCAGTATGAAAGTAATGGTGTCTACTCTACTTCCTCTTTATATGCCATCATAAATTTTGGTGGGTACAACCGTACAACCCATGTTTATTCCTGCTGTTTGGCAGCTACATCTCCTCCCCCCCCCCCCCCCCCCCCCCCGAATTCATATTTTTGTCTAGTTATTAGCCCAAAATAAGTTCATGACTAGAGATAATTTAAAAAAAGCCTCTAAACAAGCCTGAAGACTACATTTTCTGTTATGACCCTGAATCTATTGATCATCTCTTCCTCAAATGTATAGTAGCTAAACAAATCTGACATGTTATTGCCTCTTTCTTTGGCCTTAATGTTGGTATGGATTACATCTCTATTGCCAGGTTTTGGGTAGCTAATAATAAGCATGCAGTCCTAAATTCTGTTTGTGTTGTGGTTTTGTGGGGGCCGTGGAAAACTAGAAATGGTATGAACTTTGATGGTCAACCTTGGTTGAATGTTTTCCAGGTCTAGCATCGGATTCTAGGCACAATAAAGCGTTGGAGACTAATCTTCAAAGAGCACATGTTGCGGAGGTGGACCTTCTCTGGACACACATATCTCTCTTGGTGAGAGAGTTGCCGATGCTAGAAAATGGATGAAGAAATCCACTGAGACAGATGATGAATGTCCTTCACCTGAGTTGAAGAAGCGGGCAAGTCAAGGCACCTAGGCCACTCCTACCTCTACCATGTATGCCCTGCTCGCCTCCCCTCCTGAAGCCTTCCGAGAATAGGAGAAGCTAAGGACCGTTTATCATAGTCACTGGCGGTAGATGGTTTCTATTTGGCCTATGATAGCTCTTTAGTTTAAAACCTTGTAAGCTTTTGTTCGTTTCTGTGAGACTTTCGTATACGCTTGCGACTCTGCGGTGGTTGTTTTGGTTTGTTTTGGTCTCGTTGAGTATATCAATGGAACCGGGGATCCCCATCCCTGTTTGTCTAAAAATAAATAATTTTTTAAACCAGGCCAAAGGCTTGCCATTCTTTTTGAGCGTAAAAATAGGAACTTTATTAAGCATAGGTGGAGTTACATCAGGATCATCGTCTAGAAACTGCAGCGCGGCATTCTACTCTCACAAAATTTGCAAAAAACATGGCTAACCCTAACCCGCGATCGTTCCCTTTTACAAAGGTACAAACTTGACATTGATTAACTAAAGCAAGGAGCTCAGCTATCCAAAATAAGAAAGAGATCTATCTTGCATCGAAAATTTTGTAGCCTCCACCAATTCGTAACAATTAGTTTCCACGAGGATTGGAAGGGGAGACCGATGGAGAGCCAACTCCAGACCCTCAATCAATGCATGCGCGTAATTCTACTTCTAATGGAGTTTCACAATTTTCCAAATGCCTGGAAGCCGTGAAGATGGGAAGCCCTTCCTCTTTCCGTAACACCATGCCATTCCAATGCATGATATAGCAAAAGTGAACTGGCTACTTTATAAGGGTAACCGATATAACAACTCAACGCTACACACTTGCCCCGAGGTCACGCACCACATGGATGGATTCGTATGGGGTCATGGGTGTAAAATTGTACACGCAATTTTTTTGGGGAAACAAGTAAATTCGTTGGTTCTTTCAGCTTTATATGGGGAAAAAGTTCTGATTTTGATATGTGAATTCTCTTTATACATTAGCCAAAAATTCCCTTTGAACACCCAAGTTTGAAAACCTGGATCTTTTTTTGAGGGGATAAATAGGCCCAATTTCTCCTTTTAGACTCTATTTCCTTAACAAGGGCATCCAATTCTTGAAACAAGTCACGCTCCCTTCTCTTTCCACTTTCACTTTCATGCCTAGTTCTTTTTTCATTCATAATTTTATGTAAAGCCTCCTAATCCTGATAAACATGCTCGATACATTCTAGTGAACTACGAATCCAGTGAGTGCCCATTCTTAAGAAACTTGGGAATAGTATCTCCTCTTGAAAACCTGGATCTACCCTAGCGCGTGAGTCAACGGCTGAATTGCCCAAGTGGACAAGGCTGACACCACAACACCTCAACTCAAAGCGGCGGAGACAAAAACTCGGAACCACCACTCCAAGATCCACGCCGGCCCTAGGGGTGTGCACCACCAAGCCGAAGACGAGAAGACGAGGCAACGCCAACCACGTGAAAAGACTAAACAACTAAACAACCGACAAATTTGGTGAAGGGGGCTTCTCAACGATGCTTCCAAAGAGGGAACCGAGAGCACCGCCATCAGACGTGGTCGGTGTAGGGTTTTCACCGAGAGATCATTCGGGATATTGACTCCATCAACAATATATGTCTGCACATGTAAAAAAATGTCTTAACTCTTGGACATGTTTGGTTCATAGGAAAATCATAAGAATTTTGCAGGATTCTATTCTTAAGGAATTTTTTTTATAGAACTTGTTTGAACCATAGGAATTTCCTATGGACTACTTTACATATGAAATTTCCCTTAGTTCCAATCTCATGGAAATTTTTCTTTGTCTCAATGACAACTATGACATGTACCTATTCATTTACAGAAATTCCTGCGTTTTTCCTATGATGCAACCAAACTTACTGATATAGATTTCTGTGTTTATATTTCCTATAGGATTTCACATGACGTGCCATCTCAATCTTATGTTTTTCATATTTCTGCATTTTTGAAATCGCATTTTTGAAATCCTACGAAACAAACAGGCCCTCACAGTTTCATATCACACTAAAAACTCGTGTCTACAATGGCTTGTTGATGCATACTATGCTATGATTCTGTTACTAGGAGCCTATCTAGCATGAATAGATCACTAAGATTAGCCATTTTAATTGGCTCAACTGACCTCACCTTAACTCTCCCAGTCTTAAATTAGCTTAGGTCTATGCATGTGCATCTGGCATACCAGAAAAGGGATGTAATGGACAACTGAAAACATCATCCTAACTAGCTTCTTGCTGCCAGGAAAATGCGACGTTGAGATGGGCGACATCTGCTGCTGGCGCATCAATGCCTCATAAAAAACTTCATGGAAGCGAAATTGTTGGAGCTCCAACAATAAGTGCACTGATCAGGTTCATCATTCCATTGGATATTTAACAGTAAATCAGTGAGCTACAGTAACTGCTGCGAGCTTGGACAGTACAAACGTTCAGGAATATCCTCTAGCTATTTGTAACTCCAATGCCTCCTCAAGTAAAACTTGCACATTTCACTCTAGAATTCATCTTTTCCTGCCACTGCTTGTATTTCTAAATCTGTTCTTGTTGAATCCTCATCTGAACTATTTTGGTTTTGCTAAGAAGATCACATTATCCGTCGGTTGCATGCATGCTAGACGAGCGGCTCGCGTACTCCTGGACCATCGCCCCAAAAACCGAAGGCCTTCCCAACAGCTTGGATGGAGCATCAAACTCTACCACCAAGCCTGAAACAATCGGAAGGGACACAAAATTCAAATAAAAGCCCACTTTTCTTCGCGTCTGAAAGACACGAGAAAACAAATATAATTGCTGTAAAAATCCATAGCCTACCTGCATCCAACACCAGAACTCTGTCGCTGTCCATGACGGTTGGGACACGATGCGCGATGCTGATGACAGTGCACTCGCGGAACTCCTCCCGTATGATCCTCTGGATGGCAGAGTCCGTCTTGGAGTCGACCGAAACGGTCGCCTCGTCCATGAACAAGATCTGACTGCGCTTCAGTATGACTCGGCCGAAGCAGAGGAGCTGCCTCTGTCCCACACTCCAGTTCTCCCCCATGTCGGCAACTACAAACATCAAAGCAACATGTATTTGTATGTTGTCTACTAAAGAACAGAAAATGAATGCCTAGTATTGCACTGAAGATCGTCAATAGTATTATTTTCTTGCAAAATAATTCATCTGTTAAGGACTTGTATCTATTCTAGTCAAAACTTGCCAGGATCATGATACTAGGTAGGACTGTTTTTGTGTTAGTTCAAGGTCAGGATCCTAGGATCACTTTGGGATCGGACCTTGAAAAGTCATGATTATAAAGTATGGACTACTTTTGCATATACAACTTTGTTGTGATTCTGCTCTACAAAGGATCAAGATTACCATATGATAAGCATACCTAGTGCATCAAGCTTCTCAGGTTTTGCAGCTACTGTATACTTTAGCTGGCAACGCTCAAGGGCCTGCATATATGGGTACAATGAAACACCCGGATTATCAAAGAGGAAGTTTGTCTACTGAAACACGCCGCGGCTATAACCTCTACCTGCCATATCTCGGCCTCAGAATGCTGCCCAATTGGGTCAATGTTGCTTCTTACGGTTCCTTCGAAGAGTGCAGGCTCTTGAGGAATCACACCGAAGTGAGACCTCAGATCATGAAGGCCCAAAGTGCAAATATCTACTCCGTCGATGATGATCTGGCCTTTCGCAGGCTCCACAAGCCTGAACAATGCCTGGATTAAAGTTGATTTGCCACTGCCAGTTCTCCCCACAACGCCAATCTTTTCTCCACTGTTGATGCTTATCGTAATGCCTTTCAAGATTAGAGGTGTGTTTGACCGATACCTGACCTGAAAAAAAAATACTATATGGCTCAATTCTATCAATCACCTAGAGAATAGCATCGTACAAAAATGAACTTACCAAAGGAATAATCAACAAAAGAGAAGAAATGCTGACCTCTAGATCCTTTATGTTTATATCTCCTCTTTGGAGCCAATTTGGTGAGGGAAGACAATCTGCCACTGTCCATGCTGCCTCAGAAGGAAGACTGCTATACTGATTCACCCTCTCCACAGAGACCATGTCATTTTCTATCATACAGCTTATGGATATTGCATAGTACACCAAGGAATTGAGAGAAAGACCATAGGACAAAGACATGCCGACAAACTCTACATCCGAAACAATAGTACCAATGTCAGGATGACCTACTGTGTTTGAAGGTTATAAAGAATTATGAAGAGCTGGAAAACAAAACAAATTGTGTGGTTCCTATGTTCACCAGTCCAAAAACCTTGCCGCTGCACCATGCAAGCATTACTTCACTTCATTATAGTGAACTGCATAGCTAGCACCGAACTTGTCTTGTTGGTTCACGACTTTTTTTATGAGCAATTGGTTCAAGACTTCAAGTAGACCATAAAGGTTTAGCCCTATCACTCGTTGTGTGTGTGACAATCATTAAGTATTAGGCTGGTTTTATATCTCAATTAGTAAGTCTTGCCAACTAGTCAACAAACAGAGCAACTGTGCAGGCTAGTTTGTTATAGTGCTACAATCTCAATGCCTGAATTAATCTTTCATTTAAACAAACTAACCCCTTTTATGTGATTGGTGAAGTTAGTTTTTGTGCTAAATAAGTTTACTTGTTCATAACATAAGAGTTACTAAATTCAGAGTTCGCTCAGTTCACGGTCCGTCACTTTATAAAAATCTAGTTGGACAGGAAGCCTCTGGTTTGCAAATCCGGCAACAAAGATTCAAGAATCTAGTAATTCTGATTCCGTGACTTCGACTTGTGAATTGAAGTTCTCTATTCGTGAACCTGATGATTTGGGTTCCATAATTATGATATACGACTACGGCTGTCGATTTCTGACCTCATCTGGATTCAACATAAGAAAATGAACTCATCACTAGCGCCAAAAGGCCAAAGATAACACGAATTGACTAGTAGAACATAATGTATTAATCAACTTTTCAACTGCCAGCAACAAGCATACTACGTAGCTCACTACATCACATTAAGACAAACTATAGTTACCTAGCATTTGCTAAATGGAGCATTAGTGCACAAGGCCATGCCACTACTTCCTATGTTGTGCTGGAGTTTATAATTTCAACTCACAGAAGGTAGAGCTAAAAAATACAAATCTGTAGAAAATATTTTCTACTTTATTTATTTGGTCAGTTGATATATTTTGCTGACAAAGAGGGTTTAGTTTCTTTTATCTCTTGCTTGACGTCAAACACATGATATTGTCGAGCATAATCATCATCGTGCACTCCTCAAGGTTCCTCCACTATAGCTGTTCAAGACTGAAGATTGGTTCTTCTATATTTGTACTTGATCAATATCCTACTTACAATAGGAACCCCCTTGTAAATTCCCGATAATTTTGACAGAAGCAAAGACTTAAATTGATCAAAACTAATTGCATCAACAGACTGCGAAGTGCACTCAGCATAAAGTTTACTTTGTCCGATGAAATGCAATCTATAAATACTGATTGATGGGGATTTTAATAATACCTTTCTTGACAAAATTGCTAGGCAAACTGATCATGAGAAACGCAGTTATAGACAACACAAGTGTGCCAATTAGCTCCAGGCGAAACCCAAACCACCGACTGGCTGCATAGCTATGGAAAGACATGCGCAAATTTGAATTAATTCTGTCCAAGTTTGTTTGGTAAAATTCATCCTCTTTCCCAAAGCATCTAATAGTTGGAGAGCCCAAAAATGTCTCAGTGAGGTGATCAATAACCGGTGCTCTAGTTACTCCTTGAAGACGAGTTAGCTCTCGGGATATCGCAATATAACAATTCTGAAAGATATAAAGAAAGGTCAAATTTCATCTCTGCAAGGATTCCCTTAGGATATGGTGGTATGAAGAATGATTTCAATCCTCTAATGCTGGATTATACCCGGTACCAAATGTTCAGAAGCAGTAGGGGAAGCACTGCTATGACTGACGGCCATGCTACTTGGCAGGTAACTGCAATGCTGCAAACCACTGAAATGCATATTGATATACCGGCACCCGTTTGGAATAAAAGGGCAGTGTCTATTTTAGTTTGGTCGGCTGATGCCTGAAGAAAGAATGCACAAGGGCAATCATACTTAAACAAATGATTGTATACATAACGTTAGCATATTATAACAAACTAAATTTGTGGCTTCATAAGACATACCCGGCTTACTATCCTTCACGAAGGAGTGGTGTCAAAAAATGACACTGGAGCTCGTAGAATGCTGTTAAACATCTTACTGAAAAAGGCCTGGGCAGATTTAAGTCCCAAAAATGCTTGGAAAAGAACGGTGATAAATTCAAATACAACCGAAGCAGCAACTATCAAAACATAGACACCAAGAAACATGGAAGTGTCAAATATGGTGCCTCCTGATGTTTCATATGACAGCCAGTAGTTACTAACCATTCTGGAGCCCTCTGACAGAACAGATATAGCTAAAATGAGCATAACTCCCCACCAGCCCCAAGCCTGCGTGATGTATAGCTTGTACACATTCCAACTTACTCGTCCACACTCCTTTTCCTCTTCTTCGATCAGCTTAGATGAACCTGCTTCTTTGCTCAATGCAGCATCATTCCCGTCACTGTCTTCATTACTGGATTTGGAGTCAATCAAAGGGGTCTCTGGTAATACCGCGGTAGCCGGAGAATTCTCAGTATTCTGAACATTTTGGCCTTGCACCCGTGGTGCTTCCATGGAACTGTGGTGAGCAGCAACAAGAGCTAAAAAATCTGAACATGAATCTAGTAAGTCACCATAGTTCCCTGACTGAATGATCCCACCATTTTTCATTACCTGCAGGTTCACATCGAAGTTCATGTTATCTTTCCGCATAGTATATGAAGTATGGCATATTCTGACACGTAAAGAAAAAGTAGATTTGAAGAAAATACATAGAAAGTTTATAGGGACCATAGGTATGAAGATTGCATTAGTTCTTCCCCTAATACCTGAACCAAAATAAAACATTGCTACTGATGCTCTGTAATATGTTTGAGTTTTGAAAAAAAAAAGAATATAAGTCTAGTTTTCCTCCAAAAGCAATGTACACAATAGAAAATGGAACTTACAAATACAGTATCCATATTTCGTAAGAAATCCACTTGGTGAGTAACAAGCAAAATAGTCTTGTTCTTGAGGATGCCCTTGAGGCACTCCTGCAGAAGAAAGCGAACTGTTAGAGTGATGTTAAATAATTGGCTAAAATGCTAGCATAATCATGTACTCCCTCGGTGCAGAAATAATTGACTTGGGTTTGTCTAGATTCGAATGTATCCCTACACTAAAATGCGTCTAGATACAATCGAATCTAGACAAACTCAAGTCAGTTATTTCTAGGCGGAGGGAGTACTTATTGTGGCAGCTGGCATCATATTTTATCACTTGGAAAATCTTTATGCCGGGTGCCTCCTTGTGCATTTAGAATTGTGTTTCTGTTGCACATATTGTAAATTTAATAAATTATATGAATTGCCAAACAGTAGTTGAAAAAAAATGTCATCAACAAGATTTGACCTTAAAGATAGTCGAGCCAGTATGGGCATCAACTGCACTGAATATGTCATCAAGGAGATATATATCACAATCTTGATAAACTGCCCTGGCTAGCTGGATGCGTTGTTTCTGACCGCCACTGAGGTTGATCCCTCGCTCTCCTATTTCAGTCTGGTCGCCGAACTCCATCATCTCTATATCTTTTTCTAAGCAACAAGCATGCACAACCTCCCTGTACTTCTCTGGATGCATCGGCTGCCCAAATAAAATGTTTTCTTGAATAGTTCCATTCTGGATCCAAGCTGTCTGGGTGACACATGCCGTGGTCCCACATATGCTAACCTATATCAAAGACAAAACAAATGCAGAGAAGTAAAGTGATTTGACAAATATGACAGGTGTTGGCAAGGCAGAAAAGTACCTGATTTGAAAAACATTTTGATGCTGCTAGCTAGGCATGTACATGTATGATACAATACAAGAGGCGCATACAGGCTATTCTTGTGGGTGGCCTAGTTCTAGAAATTGGATAAGCTCTACAATGTCAATGTATAAATTCCATGATGTATTTCATATGAATCCCAATATCATCGTCGGCAGAGCATGACTGACTAAGTGCGAAGAAAGAGACCGGCCCTCGTAGTAGAACTAACTTATCCATATGATGATTTATTCATATCTGGCTACTTTTCATTCAGCTGGGAGTATCGCCTAGCGTCGTCAGAAACTGACCTCTCCGTTGTCAGAATACTTGTCTCATGACTTTCATAGTTTGGCTGGCCAAGTTGTATAGTGCCAGGAGAATAGCAAAATGTAGTTTAAAGGTGCTGGCAACTGAGTTGATCAGTTGCTGATATAATATTAGCAACCATTCAGGTTGTAGACCACAAATACTGAGAATATTGAGGTAGACCAGGAAATAGTAGACTACCACTGTAAAGGGGGAAAAAGATACAAACTACAGACGCAGGCAACAACTTTCAGGGGCGGCATTACAATTGGTCCTTCGTTTGAGTCCAACTAGCATCCATATTAGGCTAGCACACGAAGAGAATCATGGGGTAAGTTGTAGAACAAACAATTCGACCTGGTAGATATAGAAGATTTACGAACAGGTGAATCCCACGCAGCATCTAAATGGGGGAATATGTCAGATCGAAGTACTAAAGCTCCCTGCTGCATCGATTTCAGTCGGATTACCTTACTCCGTTGTGGGGAAGGACGAGCCGCGCTCCACGGAGAGCCGCCGTGCGCTGCGCCGCGCCGCCGTGGAGGCAAAACCGGCAGTAACCTGCAGTTGTTCTCGGGTTTTTTTTTTTTCTCTCAATGCTATTGTGGTAATTGGGCCATGCATGGACCTCGAGGCGGCATTGCACGACCCGCTTATTGACGGACTTCGGTGGACCATGTCCTGCCAAGCATCTTAACTCCTAGGTGGGCTGTGCCGCCGCAGGCCAGCCCGTCGGCCAGCTTTGCTTTCATCATACCTGAACAAGCCTATAAAATATTGGGACTAAGCTTCGGCCGAGCTCAGCATGTATGTCGGAGCGCCACCGTCGCATCATCCTTGCTTGAATAGACTGGTCTTCAAATCTATTGGGGAAGGATCCGAAGAAAAATTATCCAGCGTCGCCATCGCCGTCCCTGAACCAAGACGATGAACAACCTAAAAACGAAAACTATCCACGCACGTGGATCCGGCGACCCCCCTCACCACCGATGACCTAGGTCGTCGCGGGGGGAGCCGCCGGAGGCCAACGTCGGATGGCACAAATACAAACTCATGGCATTTGCCCCGGTCCTTACCCATATCCAAAATCATGTATATTATGTATAGGCATACGTATGTCCATGTTCTAGGCAATACAGCAATCGTCCCGCACACGGTCCGAGCCGTCCAACCCTTCCCACGCGATCACCGCCACCACCGTGGTGACCACGGGATCAAGACCGTCGCTGGCCCCCGCCCCCGTCACCGTCGTGCTACATCTCCTCTGGCAGGTCGGCGTATCATCAGGTCGCCGGACAAGTCGGCGGACTGTCCGGTGGGTTGCCGAACATGTAGCCGGACTATTTAGTGGGTCGATGAACAAGTCATCCTACGGATGAATGAGCTGCCTCCAAACACGCCATCGTCAGTCAGTCCTGCCAGCACATACTTACAAGACCAAGTCAAGGTATGTGTCGGCCAGATCCACCTTAGAGTCACCGCCACCAGCTCACCGGACAGAACCGTCACCACCATCAGCTCGCCGGCCACCGATGATGAGGCCGACGTACAGCCGTACTATTACACATACGTTTGCTAGACAGTTTGGTTAGGCTATACAGTTTTTATACAGGGCTTGCCTGAGTTTTATACGAGTTGGGGAAAGGGTTGTACCGGAGCAAGCTCACTATTTGTCCTTTTCAAATTACCCTGTGTTTTACCTTTGGTCAATCAAAATTTGTAACGGCATCTTTTAGCCGATCCCTCAGGGTCAACGATCGGGTATTTTCTAGAGGAGTGTATTTGACCATATTTTATGGTTTCTTACTCAACCTCTAAACTTAACTCTTTAAATACAAATTCAATTTGAAACTCGATTTAAGCATTAGGTTAAACTAAACTACTACTTCCTTTGTTCCCAACTGCAAGCAATTTTAATACTATTGAACGAGTAGTTCAATTTGAATAGCTAGAAAGGCTTATATTTAGAAACAACGATATTATTTTTAAACGAAAAACATTCCTCGTTGTTTATTACAACCAGAGTTTTTTTCTCAAAAAAGAGGTCAAGACCAGAGTTTTTAATACAACAAAAGAACTGCAGTTTTGGAGAATACTCCCTCTGTCCAAAACAAGTGACTTAATCTAGATTCTCATGTATCTATATAGTAAGATGCGTCTAGATACATATCAATATAGATAAACTGAAGTCACTTATTTTGGAATGGAGGTCGTACTATTTTCAAAATAAGTATTCATTGTATCCTAACTCCTCAAAGTATTTAATACTAGAGTATTTTTGAAACGATGGTATCATCAGAATATTTTTATAAAATACTTTGATGTCAGGAGGCTCATTTGTTAATCGCCTAGAATCTTTAGCAATCTCAGCCAAAGGCTAATTTTAGAAATTTTCATAGCTCCCTCCGTTTCAAAATATAAAATGTTTTAGTTGTTTGGAAACAAATGTATCTAAACGTTTTTAATTGTAGATTCACTCTAAACCTACAAACGTCTAGATACGTTCGTTTCACGTGAGCTAAACATTTGAAACGGAGGAAGTAACAAACTAAAAATGATCAAAACACACTACAAACATGAAACGGGTACACTCACCTTCCCGGAGAGCTTGTGCATGTCTCCCATGATGCAGGAGAGCAGTGACGACTTGCCAGAGCCAACGGTTCCGACCACCGCCGCAAGCTCGCCCTTCCTCACCTCCATCTCTATCCCTTTCAGCACCGGCTCCTCTCCCCCACCGTCCTTCTCCTCGCCGCCCTGGACGTCGTCCCATGCAAACACTCCACCTTGCACCTTCACGACCACATCCCCGGCGCCGCTACTGCCAAGACGCTCCACCGCCGTGATGTCGATCTCTGCGTCCGACAGGAACTTGTCCAGCCTGCCGAGCGACACGAACGCCTGCACGGACATGGCGATCGTCTGCGGGAAGCTGGTCATGGGGCCTTCTAGCATGCGGAAGAAGGCGGCAGCAGTGAACACCTTGCCGGCGTCGAGCTCCCCTCCGGCGGCGAGGTACGTCCCGAACACCAGCACCGTCATGGCGACTGGTCCGGTCGAGAACAGCACGGTGCTGGCGCACTCGAAGAGTATCATCTTCTTCAGCCACCCCACCTCTGTCCGCCGAAGCTCCCGCACCCTGTTGCCGAAGGTCTCCTCCCACGCCTGCAGCTTGATGACGCGCATGTGGCTGAGCATCTCCGCGAGCGCCTTGACGCGGCTGTCGCGGACGCCGACGAAGCCGAGCTGGTACGTCATGTTGAGCTTGTTGGCGAACGCGGTGACCACGGTGACCGCCGCGATCACGGCCAGCGTCATGAGCACGGCGGGGCCGAGGTAGGAGTACAGGAGGAGCAGCGCCACGACGATCTGCAGCGGCATCAGCCAGAGGTCGTGCAGCCGGTGCATGGAGCCGGACACGATCCAGGCGTCCACCTGCATGTAGTTCACGATGGCGCCGGCGCCGTGCGCGCGGCGTGCGCCCGCGGAGAGGCGCAGCGACTTGCCGTACAGCGCCGTGAGCAGCGCGCCCCGGATGCGCATGCACAGCAGCTGCCCCTGGAAGTTGTAGTGGTGCGATGCCAGCGTCTCGACTGCCTTGCCGACGAGCAGGGCGAGGACTAGCTGCTGGCCCTCCCGTGGCGTGGCGCCGCGGCGGATGAGCGCGACGAAGCGGTCGATGAGGCACGGGCCGACGTACATGGCGCCGAGCTGCGCGAGGCCGAGCGTCGCGGTGAGCAGGAGCTGTGGCCAGAAGGATACCCAGAGCGCGACGCCCACGGGGCTCCACGATGCCGTAATTTTTTCGAAGACCTTATGTTGCTTAAATCAAAAAGTGTTGAACTAACGAAAGTTAGATAACAACTTGGGACAGAAACACAAAAAATTACAACTCAACCCGACGTACAGAGCTCTTTCAGGAATTTTTACGGTGAAGCACAAAAATCTGTTTCGGGACAACAACCCAATCATTTTCTCTCTCATTAGAGGTTACTCTTGGCACAAAAGAAAATAAAAAGGATAAGGAGCGGTTATTACAGAGGTAATAACTTCAAAGACTCATCTAAAACTCTTGGTTTATCTCCCAACAAGTATTTTTCTTTAACGCCTTTAAGTTAGACATAAGAAAGAAAAACTAAAATGGATAAAATAGAAGTAAGCGGAGATAATCATGGTGAAAACATAATTTTTTTCAATGAAATCCTTTTGTTAACAAGGTTGATCAGGTCTTGTTACCAAAACAATTCCATATGAGACAAAACTTTGTATCCCACTAATGATTATGTTACCTCAACTTTGATAGCAATAGTCCCAATCATAATAGTTTCACATTTTTCTCTTCGTATGGGACAATATATTTCTCTAACTTGAATGTCCTAAACATGTTCAGTTGAATTCAATCCATAAGTCCTTTCAATCTTCTTGAGGAAATAGATAATGTGTTCATTGAATGCCACCTTTCCTTGATTACAATTAATAACAGCTCCTGCAGTATTTAAAAAAAAGTCTCCCAAGAATAATAGACATATTATCATCTTCAGGCATAAAAGTTTGAGAGGATGCTCTCATAAGAAATATGAGTTGAAGTAAAAGAGAGCATCAAGAAGCATTCAAAACACATTTAAGTCTAACCCACTTCCTATGCATAGGAATAATGTATGCAAATAAATTCGCAAAGAACAAAGTGATAGGCATAGGAAGATAAAACAAGAGTGACTTCAAAACTTTCAGCACATAGAGAGGTGTTTCTATACCATGAAAACTTCTACAACCATATTTTCCTCTCTCATAATAATTTTCAGTAGCCTCATGAATAAACTCAACAATATAACTATCACATAAAGCATGCTCTTCATGATCTACAGGCACTAGAGCTTTATTATAAACACTATCAAGAGAAACCTCGGGAACATAACATTCATTCTCCTTTAGTAAGCAAGGGGGACAATCAAATAATGTAAGGGATAAAGAGTTACTCTCATTAGAAGGTAGGCATGGGTAGCTAATCCATTCTTCCTCCTTTTGTTCATCACTCTCCTCCTCTTTTTCATCTAATGAGATTTCAGGTTCATCAATTTCTTCTTCCATAGGATCCTGCGACGCATTAGTCTCTTCCATTTGTGGAAAGCATCTATTAAAATATTCAAGAATATAGTCATGTTCATCCTTGTAATTATCAAAGCAAAATTTAAGCATACCATACACCTCATATTTGTAAGGTGAATCATCAATATTTTCAAGCAAACTAGCAAGTTCAAAAGCACCCTTCCAAGCAATAAATTCTTCAATTTGTTCCGCATCATAAAAGTCATAAATTCCTTTAGCATAGGAAGATATGGTATCATTATCACTATACTCACATTGAAAAGGGAGGTGTTTATACCTCATTCTGCAACAAGACTCATCACATCAATAAGTAAAATTATAAGTAGAGCACACGTTCCTAGCAATGGTATACAATCTATCAATTTGTTCCCATAAGTGTTTCCCTTTTTGTGACAAGCGGTGCTCCTTATAATAATCTTTTTGATCTTCCGTGAACCCACCTTGCCAATAAGATTCAGTTTCAAAGAAACCAACCATTGACATCAAGCATGATAAAGCAAGACAATAACAGACCAACGAAAATAACAACTAGAGTAGGAACTAATTTTGTTTTGTATTTTCAATAAAGGAAGAAGCAAACAAGACAGAAATAAACTTAGCTTGAACAATAGTGAATCCAAGTGAACTTGATAAATAAAGCTATGCTTCCCGGCAACGGCGCCAGAAAATAGTCTTGATGACCCACAAATATAGGGGGTGTATAGCAGTATTTTCGAGGAAAGTGAAACCCAATTTATTGATTCGACACAAGGGGAGCCAAAGAATATTTATAAGCCTTAACAATTGAGTTGTCAATTCAGCTGCACCTGGAAACAATCTTGCTCACAGCAGTTTATCAGTAGCAACAGTTTTGTAGTAGGAATAGTAAAGTAACAGTAATAGCAAAGTAAAGACAGTAGTAACAAAAGCAGTAAACAGTGGGATTCGAGTGCGGTAGGCATAGGGATGGATGGACGGGCGTTGCATGGACAAGACAATTCACATAGCAATCAGAACATAGGGCAATTGCAGATAAATAAGATAAAGCACCCAAGTACTAGACAATCCTAGGCATATGTTCCATATATAGTCATACATGCTCGCAATGAGAACTTGCACAACATCTTTTGTCCTACCAGCCCGTTTGCAGCGGGGCCTCTAGGGAACTACTGGCAATTAAGGTGCTCCTTTTAATAGAGCACCGGAGTAAAGCATTAACACTCCGTGAACACATGTGATCCTCACATCAAAGCCTTTCCCTTCCAGCTACCCCGATTTCTGTCACTTCGGGACCATAGGTTCCGGACAACGACGTGTGTATACAACTTGTAGATAAGACCCAAAACAATACTATCATGATGAATCAATAATAAGCTCAGATCTGAAATCATGGCACTCGGGCCCCAGTGACAAGCATTAAGCACAACAAGTCGCAATAAAGTCATAAAGCACTAATAAAAGATACTAGGCACTATGCCCTAACAATCTGATGCCATTACATGAACGATCTCATCCAATCCCTACCATCCCCATAGCCTACAGCGGAGGTTTACTCACTCATAGATGGGGGAAACATGGATGGTCGATGGAGAACCGATGGTGATGATGATGGCGATGATCTCCTCCAATTCCTCGTCCCGGCAGGGTGCCAGAATGGAGTTTCTGGTGCTGTTTCGTGGAATCTGGTGGTGGCGGCGGAGCGGAACTCCATCTGGAAAAACGTCGAACCCCCCGAAGTTTTTAGTTCAGAAGGCTTCTTATAGGCGAAGAGGGAGACCGAGGGGGTGCCTGGGGGGCCCACACCACCCCCTGGTGCGGCTTGGCCTGGCCCGTGCCACCAGGTGGTGTGGCCACCCCTGGCTCTTCTCCGTCTTGTATTCTGGCTCCTGGAGTCTTCTGGAAAAATGGGCACTTTGCCTTTTGTCCTGTCCAATTCCGAGAATATTCATTTTCTAACTTTCCTGGAACCAAAAATAGTAGAAAACAGGCAGCTGGCACTGTGGCTCTTGTTAATAGGTTAGTCCAAGAAATCATATGAAAAGTACTCCAAAGTGTGGACAAAACACAAGAAAGTGGATAAAACTAAGCATGGAGCATCAAAAATTATAGATACATTTGCAATGTATCAGCTGCTCATCTTGTTCGGGTCCTCCTTGTTCTACAGCTTCGTCTTCTCCTCCTCCCACGGGTATTTATTCTTGCGGTAGATTAGCTTCAACCTGCACGTCAAAACGCAAACATCCATCCTCGATAGAAAATAAACAGTTAGGCAAAGGAGCTGGATCAAGTGATCCGCTCTAGGTATATGGAAGAAATATCTACCATGATTTTTAGGAATCATACCACATGCTCTTAGAGTAGAAATACCAAGACGGTGACTTTCTGTCAACGGTTGGATGTTACCTAGGTTGATGCGAAGTGCATGTGCAAGAACGGTCACAACTCCTCCGCCGCATATGGGTCCTCGAGATTGAAGTGTCTGATGCTTAAGGTAAAACACGAGAAGAGCGCCCAAATTTGGCGTTAAGTTACAATTAATAAGAGCAGATTTTGCGAGGATCAACATGTCCTCCTAATTAATTGTAGTAAACTCACCATGTGCCTGCAAAGTGCTAGCAGTTACATAGAATAAATATCGAATAGCAAGATGATCAATTTGGTTCCCCTTGGGTGTATTTCCATGAATTCTCATCAAATTAAAGTACCGTGAAGGGGAAGGATCTAAAACGAAAGTAGTTATGCATACATCGGTGGTGTTGCTAGCAAACCCAAAACATTGAGCCCATTGGCTGACTGTCAAAGTGTACTCACAGTTCATAAGGCAGAATTTGATGCGATCAACTCCGCGCCTTTGTTCATTGGTACAACCGTAAGGATCCAACATGTGCGTCAAGGTGCTAAAGAATTCAAGCGTCAAGCAGCGATACGTGGCAACATCCTGAAAGACAAAATCATACAAACCAATATTATTGCAAAGTAAATCGAAATCAGCACGAATGCCAAGTTGGTTCAGGATATAAGGACATGCCCACTTCGTGGACTTGATTTCTCGGAGGTTGAGATGATTGAAATGGTTCAGCTAAAACTCCTCGGTGAACTCAATACCAAGTGACTCGGTGTCAACGTATCAATGAGTGGTGTGGAGGATTCCGCAACCATCTCACGTGTACGGCTCCTTGTGTTCATCTAATAAAAACAGACAAAGTAAATAAAGATTGCTAATAATTTTTTGGTCCAATAGAAACATAGCATAAGTGATTCTCTACACTAACTACAAATGAAACTCCTCTAAAAACAATGCTAAGCATGCTTAATATCAAAATTCAATCAAGAATAAGACCTAAGTCTAGATTGACAATGATGAAAGATTGAGTGAAGCCTTTGCACAAATAAGTTGAGGATTGGAGGAGAATCATACCTTAGATCGAGTGAGGGCGAAGAATCGAAGAAAGATTAAGTAAATTTGAAGATCCAATGGAGGTGGTTTGGAGTGTGGTGGAAGAAGAAAGCGAAAGATTGATTTTGGGGATTTTTAGGTTACCTCCTCATGCTGATTATGGTGTCCGCTTACGTGGTACGGGCGGGCACGCCGGAGCCCACCCGTACCGGGTGACTTACCTTGGAGGTGATGGCTGCTCCCAGGCGGTGCACTCGGTACGGGCACACGGTACGGTCGCGTGCGCCCGTATGGCTGGTCGTTATTGATACGGTACCTTTGCTTGAAATCTCATGTTTGCTCGAGGGTACGGTAAGGGCACGCGGTACGGGTGCGTCCGACCATACCGGTGGTCGTTACCAACACTGATGCCTGCCGAAAAAAATCAGAAATTCTATCTCCCTTTGGCTTGATGTGGTACCGGCGGTCTACTCCAGTGGTCGTTACGAACATTGTGAGCTGCAAAACTCAATTTTTCTGATTATTAGCTCCGTGTGCCTTTGCACATCTTATCAAACGACAAAATAACAACAAATATACTAAGTAAAGATCCATCAATACTTCTTAGGCCATGTGTTAATAAAATAAAATATAGAGGATTACCTTATTTCTTATCCTCTCTCCATAGGTCTTTTGTACACTCTTTATTAAAAACAAAAACAAAACTAACACAACAAAAACTAATACATAAAGAAAATTTTATTTCACATGGGTTGCCTCCCATGAAGCGCTTCTAGTTAAGGTCAGTTAGCTTGACCTTGATGGCAATTACTTAGGTTTGTGAAGTGGAACACCCACTCCAAAGTAGTTGGCTTTGAAAGTAATTACACCATCATCATCATTAGGCTTGGCCTTCTTTTTCCTAGGGAAGTGGACTATAAAAGGATCTCTAGATGGTAGCCCTATTCTCACATTCACTTCATGTAAATTAATCAAAGCTATAATAGTTCTTAGGAATGGCCTACCTAGAATTATAGGTGCTATGGGATCTTCTTTGATCCCAATAGCTTGTTTATAAGTTGAATCAGCTAGATGGAGTCTCAGTTCAGTTATAACAAATAGCCCCAAGTTTAGTTTATCGAATAAGATTTTGGAAATTGTTGAGACGCTCGCACCAAGATCACAAAGTACAGATATCTCATTGACTCCCAACTTAATTTTAATAGTGGGCTCAAATATATCATCTAGCTTAGCTGGAAGCTTATCATCTAGTCTTTTATACTCCATCTCTAAATAACGAACTTTAGATGCTACTTGTTGTATAAAATGTTGGTACATAACATCATTACCTTGTTCTATACCTGGCTTCTTTTTGGTGACCATCTTCAATAGATCTTCCATGGTATATTTCTGTATTGGCACATTACTATAATCCATCTCTTTAGGTTTTTATTCATTGGGTACCACCCTCATCATCTTGAGGTCTTCTACCGGATTTGGCTCGGGTTTTCCATCAAAATTTGCCAGTATGAGAGCTTGGCTCTCAGCTACCTTACCCAGCTAAGCCTCCACAGTCTTTGTTCCTTTACTATAGAGCTTGCACATCATTTCTAATTGCAATGACCTGGTCAGATAATTTTCCTATACTACTTTCATGGTTCTCTGTCATTTTAATAAGCATATTATTTTGCTTGGTTTGAGCTTGTATAAATGTTCTAACAGTTTGCTCAAACTGGAGATTGCCATGATTTGTTCCATTAGTATTATCATAATTATTATAAGGAGCTCCTGCAGGACTAGCATGATATTTTTGAATATTAGAAGCATAATTATTTTTTCATGTAGGATTGAAAGGAGTGCGAGCTATAAAATTAACATCGTTAACATTGGTAGTGATAGCATTAACTTGGGTATCTTCCTTACCCTTTACTAAGCTAAGCAACTCATCTAGCTTAGATGTAAGCTCTTCATTATTTACCTCGGTAATTGAACTTACTCTCTTCGAGGTTCTTTCCACATGCCATTGGGCATGGTTGTTTTGCATATCATCAAGTAACTTCTTTGCAACACTCACTTGCTTTCCCATGATCGTTCCCCCGGCTGAAGTATCTAGGATAGACTTAGACATTGGGTTAAGACCATTATAAAACAGACGTAATATAAGCCACTCTTCCATCCCATGACTAGGACAGTTTATTACGGCTTCTTTCATCCTTTCCCACGCAAGCGCTAGTGGCTCATGGTCTTCTTGTCTAAAGCTTCTAATGTTGGATCTTAGCTGCATAGTCTTAGCCGGGGAAAAAAATAGTCATAAACAAATTAGTACATTCCTCCCAAGATTTAATAGTGCCCTTTGGTAGAGGTAGCAACCAATCCTCAGCCTTTCCTCTAAGAGAGAAAGGAAACAATCTTAATTTAACATCATTTGGATCGACATCCTTAATACGCATCATGTCGCAAATTTCAGTAAATGTATATAAGTGCAAACCCGAATCTTCAATGGATGAGCCCCCAAATTGGTTTTGTTAAACCAAACTTAAAAGGTTAGGCTTTATCTCATATGTTTCCGCATCAACTACGGGCTGAGTGATGGGTGCACGAATAAAATCATCAGTGGGAGTAGCATACTCCCCTAATCTCGTTTGAGCCATGACTCTTATCTTTTTGGTATTCTTTTAAGTAATGAAAATGAATAACAAGTAACTATTTTTTTTGGGTTTTCAAATAGATAACAAGAATTAAACTACTACTAATAATAAAACTAAAAACAAGGTCTCTAGTGACCTACGCAGGATAGCGAAATTGCTTCCCCGGCAACGGCACCAGAAAAAGGGTTGATACCTTTGATCCGGATTCACGGATGTAGTATAATAGCTTTTCCCTAGAAGACCTAGGTTTAATCGAACCACAGAAAGCAATGCTAAAAGGAAATAAAAAGGACACGCCTACAAGACTCTATTTATTCTTTTTACCTTAGTTTACCGGACCAATCTAGTTTACTTTATAATGGGTTTGAATCAATGGATGGAGATATGCCAGAGTTGAAGATCCACTTGTAGTTGCACATCAAATGGGATAAAAGATAATAGTAAGCATAGTCATGTATAATGTTTGAATTGGAGTTAATCTCTTGCGGGCAACACATCCTAATATTTTAGAGCCCCCGTGATGCAGCGGGCATAGCAATAGACTTTTAATCCAACCGGGTGCACACCAAAGCCATGGGTTACAAACAATTATTAAGTATAAAACATAGATCAAAGCTTTAAGTGGTGATGTCGTTATTGATCCCGAATGGGGCGCTAAGCGAAGACCGTACTACCCTTTCTGTCACTGAGGTTCCTATGAGATCGCCGCTAGCCAAGTATCTCACCTCAAGCCTTTATCAATCTATGGGATCTTGGGTACCTACAAGTCCATAGATCGAGACAAGAGACGAAGAAACAAAAGATACAAATCTCAATTTCAAACAAAATACAATACTCCCATGATCTAGATGCACATAATCGCCGCGAGGTTTCTCCCCAACCTACAGCCCGTGAGGACTACTCACACATAACAAATAGATCGGAGATAGAAAACATCATACAAATACTTAGATTGGAATCAAATATTCTTACAATGGTCACCAAATCACAAGGAGATCTAAAGTACAAAGCAAAGGCTATGGCTAGTGGATGGATGGATGGTGGAAGTGATGAAAAATGGATGAACAATGGTGTGGATCTCCTTTGGTGGTGTTGTGATGTAATCTGAGAATGGCGGCTCTCTGGCCGGCGGCTGGAGCCTTAAAATATATAGGCGTCTTAACGAAAGTTGTAGGGTTTGACGAGACAAACCACCACCACCTGGTATGGGCGGGTGGTACCGGTGGGCCTTGCCCGTACCAGTGGTTGTTAAGCTTGCTGACACCCTAAAACTCCTCTCCAATTACTTGGTCGTGTGGACTTCCTCAAAAACCTTCATTATGACTCCTTATTTTGCATTAAAAACCGTTATTTCCTGCACAACATAATTCAAAGAGAGGATTTGCATATCATTGCAATTATTAGTCATTAGTAGCAAGGATTGAGAGTTTCTTTGGAAATTACTTGACCAAAAATAATGTTTAAACATAGTGGAAGATGGAAAATACTAGAGCCATCAACTTCCCTAAAGCTCAAACCTTGATCGTCCTTGAGAAAGAAGAACCAAAAGAACTATAAGGAATTTAGCGTGTAAACCTGAAACAACGAGAATAAGAGTTCACCTACAGTCGGTAGTCGTATGTTCTCAACACTTCATTCACTTGCGAAGCTTATTAAAGTTAGAGAGATGACAAGAATACTATAAAAGCTTCGGTAAGTCAAGGTAATCAAAGTAAAGTTTAATATAAGTATAAGTAACTAGAAGTGTAGCAATCAATCCAATTCCTCTAATTAACTCTAAGCTTTCCAAGGAACACTAGGATGTTTAAAATAACATAATTGAGTAAGAGTGTTTCATGTCCCAGGTAGTATAACAATGAAGTGTCTTATTTACACCCACATCAATAAATCAAGTCTATCTAAAACACTTCTAATCCAATCATTTTCTTTCAAGAAAATTTTGTAAAGTAGTAATGAGACCATGCCAAGGACTTGTTATGTGGATCCTCATATATATATTTTTTCTTTCTTTTATTTTTCAAGGATTGTTGATTGTTTCTTTTGAAAGTGTTTGCACAACCTTTGAGAGTACCAATACTTTTGCCCATTCATTGGCACAGATGCCACTCATGTCATCAACTCATAGCCGAAATCCAGGGTTATACCATAGATCGTTCAAAAGCTAGCGGAGTTGTTGGCATCCCAAAGGTGTGCATTAGAGACATAGAACAAAGTTGTCTCACTTATTTCTCTTTCTTTTTTTGAGCTAGTACCGCGGTTTGATCTACAAGGTTAGCTTTGGCATGCATCACAATTACCACTAGACTTTATTTCAATCAAACAACTCCTTTCATGAGTGTCGTCAAGACTATCAAAATATCTATGGGGTTAAGTATCATCAAGGGTATACTATCAAGACAATCATTCATCAAACAAGTCGTAAATTTCAGACTTTTTCTTATTGTACTTGTTTGGCATTATTATTTCCAACGAAAGACTCGGTTAACTAAAAGAACTAGAGCAAGAGCTTTTACAACTAATCATCATACCAATAAAAAGCCTTACTCTAACCATATTAAATTACTTCCCACTAGCATGGAATCTTAGCAAATCAACCGACTAAGATAAACAATTCAAACTTCATAAGTGGGAGACATAGGACGTACCTCTCATAAGTAACTTCATGATCCTCTTCCTTATTGGGATGTATTCCTTCAAAACTCAAACATGATTACTCTTGAAATGATATTAAAGCAAAGCGGCAAAATTTGAATCCACGTTTACGAAAAAAGGATAAATGAAAAAATCTTTTTGTATTTTTGAGGATAGGGGTTAAAGAATAGAAAATAACTTGCGACCAAGCAAGGGTTTAAGAAAATAAAAACAAAGAAAACAAATTAACTAAAACGAAAGCAAATTAAAAATAAAACGGAAATAAAGCAAAGTGTTGGAACAAGCCAACACAAGTGTTTTCAAATCTCCCAAGGAGCTAGAGTACAACCTCGTTATTACACAAATAAATTTCCTGGAAGAACACATCCCAAAGCTCAGGCTTTTGCAAGCCCTTTTGATGCTCATTGTGGTGGCGGTGGATAATCCCCCACGTTCCATTGGCTGCTCCAATCATGGAACTAGGTGGCGAGGCTTGCAGTGGCATCTCGAAGGTTGATGTAGAGGTTGTTCATGTTTTGAATATTTCCTTCGAGTACATAGATATCTTCAAAGGTGGTGTAGTAGTTTGGTGGCTACACATCTTGTTTGGGTCCTCCTTGTTCTACTTCTTCATCTTCTCCTCCTCCCACGAGTATTACTTGTTGGGGTAGATTAGCTTCAACCTGCGCATCATAGCGCAAACATCCATCCTCTATAGAGAATAAACAGTTAGGCAAAGGAGCTGGGATCAAGTGATCTGCTCTAGGTATATTGAAGAAATATCTACCATGATTTTTAGAAATCATACTACATGCTCTTAGAGTAGAAAGACTGAGACGGTTACCTCTAGTCAACGGTTGGATGTTATCTAGATTGATGCGAAGTGCACGTGCAAGAACGGTCACAATTCCTCCTCCACATATGGATCCTCGTGACTGTAGAGCCTAGTACTTAAAGTAAAACACAAGAAGAGCGCTCAAATTTGGCGTTAAGTTACAATTGATAAGGGCAGCTTTTGCGAGGATCAACATGTCCTCCTCATTAACTCTAGTAAACTCACCACGTGCCTGTAGCGTGTTAGCAATCACATAGAATAAATATCGAATAGCAGGATGACCAATTTGGTTCCCCTTTGCTGTGTTTCCATGAACTCTCATTAAATTAAAACATTTTGAAGGGGAAGGATCTAAAACAAAGGTAGTTGTGCGTACATCGGTGGTGTTGTTGGCAAACCCAAAGCATTGAGCCCATTGGCTGAGTGTCGAAGTGTACTAACAGTTCATAAGGCGGATTTTAATTCGATCAACTCCGGGCCTTTGTTCCTTAGAACAACCATAAGGATCCACCGTGTGTGTTAAGGTGCTAAAGAACTCAAGCGTCAAGCAACTATATGTCGCAACATCCTAAAGAACAAAATTGTACAAACTAACATTGTTGCAAAGTAAATCAAAATCAGCACGAACGCCAAGTTGGTTCAGGATATAAGGACACACCCACTTGGTGGACTTGATCTCTCGAATCTTGAGACGATCGAAACGGGTCAGATGGATTTCCTCGGTGAACTCGATACCACGTGACTCGGGGTTAACGTATCAACGAGTGGTGCGGAGGATTCCACAGCTATCTCACGTGTACGACTCCTCGTGTTCATCTAATAAATAAAAACAAGACAAACTAAATAAAGATTGCTATTTTTTTTGGGCCAATAGAAACATAGCATAAGTGATTCTCTACACTAAGTACAAAATAAACTCCTCCAAAAACAATGCTAGGCATACTTAATACCAAGATTGAATCAAGAACAAGACCTATGTCTAGATTGACAATGATGAATGATTGAGCGAAGCTTTTGCACAAATATGTTGTGGATCGGAGGAGAATCATACCTTAGATCGAGTGAGTGCGAAGAATCGAAGAAAGATTGAGTAAATTTGAAGATCCAATGGAGGTGGTTTGAAGTTTGGAGGAACAAGAAATAGAAAAAATGATTTGGGGATTTTTAGGTTACCTCCTCGGGGTGCTTATGGCGGCCGCGTATGTGGTACGGGCGGACGGTACGGCCGGAGCCCGCCCGTACCAGGTGACTTACCTTGGGGGAGACGACTACTCCCAGGCGGTGCACTCGGTACGGGCACGCAGTACGGCCGTACGCGTCCATACTGCTGGTTGTTAACGTTGCGGTGACTTTTGCTTAAAATTTGATATTTGCTCAGGGGCACGGTATGGGCATGTGGTACGGGTGCGTCCAGCTATACCAGTGGTTATTATCGACGCTGTTACTTTCGGCAAACATCAAAAAAATTATCTTCCTTTGGCTTGAGGTGGTACGGGCGCACGGTACGGTCCACTCCTGCCGTACCAATGGTCGTTAAGAACACTTTGAACTACAAAACTCAAGGAATTTTATTAGTAGATCCATACGCCTTTGCACATCTTATCAAAGGGTTAGATAACAGAAAAATACTAAGTAATGATCCAACAATACTTCTTAGGCCATGTGTTAGTAAAATAAAATATAGAGGATTACCTTATTTCTTCTCCTCTCTCAATAGGTCTTCTTGAACACTCTTTATTACAGGTTTTTAGATGATACCAATAAATTCCATGTTATTATTAGTGCTAAACTTTTAGGAGAAGAAGAAGAACTCATGAGGATACTTAAGGAGCATCGTCAAGCCTTTGGGTACTCAATGGATGACTTGAAGGGCATTAGTCCCATGATAGCTATCCATCAGATATTCATGGAAGAAAGTGCAAAACCAGTTACAGAATTTAATAGAAGATTAAAGCCTAAAATGAAAGAAGTGGTAAGAAAAGAAATTGTACGCCTACTGGATGCAGGTATAATTTATCATGTTAAAGAGAGTGAGTGGGTAAGTCCTATTCACTATGTTCCTAAAAAGGGCGGTTTTACTGTTATTCCTAATGAAAACAATGAATTGATACCTACTAGAACTGTTGTTGGGCATAGGATGTGCATAGACTTCAGGAAATTAAACAAAGAAACTAGGAAAGATTACTATCCGTTACCGTTCATAGATCAATCTTTAGAAAGGTTAGTAAACCATACTCATTTTTGTTACTTGGACGGATACTCTGATTTCTCTGAAATAGCTGTTCATCCGGATGACTAACTTAAAACAACTTTCGTAAGTCCTTACAGTTTACATGCTTACCGACGTATGCCCTTTGGTTTATGTAATGCTCCAGCTAGTTTTCAAATATGCATGACCGCTATTTTTGCTGATTTTGTAGAACTTATAATGGAAGTATTTATGTATGACTTTTCTGTCTATGGAACTTCGTTTACTAGTTGTTTAGATAAGCTCAAAAGAGTTTTGCAACGTTGTGAAGAAACTAATCTCGTTCTAAACTGGGAGAAGAGCCATTTTATGGTCAAAGAAGGTATAGTCCTTGGACACCAGGTATCAGGTAAGGGAATTGAAGTTGATCGAGCTAAGGTTGAAGCAATAGAGAGAATGCCACCACCAAGGGATATTAAAGGTATAAGAAGTTTTCTTGGTCATGTGGGTTTTTATAGAAGGTTCATTAGAAATTTCTCTGGAATATCTAAACCTTTGACAAACCTCATACAAAAGGGAATTAGATTTAATTTCGATGATAAGTGTCTTGAAGCCTTTGATAAACTAAAAAATGCTTTATCTCGCGCTCCTATTATTAAACCACCTATCTAGAATACAACCTTCGATTTAATATGCGAAGCTAGTGATGATGTTGTAGGAGTAACTCTAGGACAACATACTGATCGTAGATTTAATATTATACATCATGCTAGTAGAACTCTCAATGGTGCTCAAAAGAATTACCCTAAGGAAGAAAAGGAACTATTTGCTGTGTTTTTCTCTGGTGATAAATTTTGTTCCTATATAGTTGATGCAAAGGTAAGAGTTCACACGGATCGTGATGGCTTAAAAGAACTCCTTGAAACGAAAGAACATAAGCCAAGGCTGATTAGTTGGATTCTTCCACTTCAAGAATTTGAGCTGCAGATTATGCAGCGGCAGGAAATAAAAATGCTAGATGCAGTGTCCATGATTGCCCCACAAGACAGCAATCTTATTGAGAGGAACTTTAGTCCTAGTGATTTTCGTTTACGGGGATTATTCAATAAACTAAGGTCAATTCCTCCAAGAGAGAAGAAGTCTTTATTATGGGAGGAACTTTTCATCCCCGAATAAACAATGGTAGGTGCAAATTAAGTGTTCTTATCGAAATAAGTGATTTGTTTTCAAAAAAGTTACTTTTAAAAATTCTGCCTTTGAATTCCTTGTATTTTTCTGAAGTTTTAGAGAGGTTTTCCCAACTATACGAGCAGAGCTATACAACCAGAGAGGAAGCTCCCGCCGTATAGTTGGTCGTTAAACTCTCTGTATCATCTTCGCAAAATTATTTTTGATATCTGAACCTATATGGTCACAACTATACGACCGGAGCAAAAATTCCGGCCGTATAGTTGGTCGTTGAACTCTCATATAGTTTTGCTTTTTGGTGTCCATATCTATACGGTCGCAACTATACGATCGGAGCAAAAATCTCGGCCGTATAGTTGGTCGTTAAACTCCTAGACACTTTTGCTTTTTGTGTTTGTATCTATACGGTCGCAACTATACGATCAGAGCAAAAATTCTGGCCGTATAGTTGGTCATTAAACTCCCAAACACTTTTGCTTTTCGTGTCTGTATCTATACGGTCGCAACTATACGACCGGAGCAAAAATTCCGGCCGTTAAAATCTCAGACACTTTTTCGTTTGATCTTTCGCTTATTCATCTAAAAAACGTTATTGTCGGTTCCGAGTCGTGATTTAATCGACCTGGACTTGAGATATTTGGAAGTATCTGCCCGGAGCCAACTATATGGCCGGAGCTATCCGAGTCGCGCCTGTATAGTTGGTCGTTACGCAGCAGGTTACTTCCAAATCCGTGATTTCTTTTTCTGTTTCGTTTGGATTCTTTTCTTGGACAACAATTTGGTGTTTCTCACGAGTTTTAGCAACCTCTGACCCCCCTTATATACTGCCATTTTCTCTGTATAATCATAATCCCCAGAAACAGATCTACTTCTTATCCACATGAAAGGACTCTCAACCAAGGGATAAAAGTCAAGAAGAAAAGCTTCCATGGAGATTGGGGGCAATAGCGAGCAAGGGAAGGAGATCAAGGCCATCCCTATAGAGTTCCTCGACGCCTACCATGGATGCCAGAAGAGTGATTTGGCTCTAGAGCTGAGGATCAAAGAGTTGGACAAGGAGAAGCCGGGAACACCTAAACACCTTCGATTGCTGCGACTTTACCTTGATAAACTTGATGAAGATATCAAGCAGACAACCGAAGCAGGTTTTTCTATGAGTCTCAAGGCGCTGCAAACACTTCAGGATAACAATGAGTTAATTAAGGAACAAGTGAAGGTGCTAGAAAGGAACAATCTTTTCTACAAGCTACACGAGAAAGAATTAGAAGCTGTCAATCAATCCCTCTGCCTCAGGCTGGCCCGTGAGGATAAGATCCCACGTGTCATGGCGCCACAATGATCTACAACAATTACGGTATCAAATAATTGCAAGGGATTATTTGATCCCGCCTAGCTTGATTCGAAGCTTGGGGAGATCTTTAAGACCTTGTAATCTATCTTATAAGTTTTATTATTCTTGCATTAGTTCAAACTATAAATAAAGTTTGCATCATTATAATTCCCTTAAGGAATTATCGATCCCTTTTATGAAATTCTGAGTTTATCATTATATATGGAGCAATATTGACTTTGTGTTTGCTTTATTGATATATGAATGGCTTGAGTATAATTTTACTTGCACTCGATGATAGCAATATAGGAGTCTTCCACACCATTGGTATTAATAGAACACCTAAAGATAATTTGGTCAATATGTTGTAGGTCTACGGTTTGATTTACAAAATAAAAAAATAAATTATTATCTATTAAGTTGAAAAAGAAACCTTGAACAAAGGAAAATAAGTGCTATCTAAATAGAGTGAGAACAAGTCGAGGTAGAATCTCCAAGTCATAAGAATGATTCATATACAGTTGGAATTTGATAATTGAGATCATTGAACTTTGAATTCCTACATGAATTGGAATATATGGCTAGCTTCTTTGGACAACACTTAAAACAAAAGTTTGAGCATAAATGCAAAAGAAAAGAAAAGAAGAAGAAAAAGAGCGAATGTGGAAAGAGCAAATAGGCATATACCACTGTATTGTAGTATGACAAAGAAACACTTTTGAGATTTTGAATCCCAAGTGAATATGTTGATCCTAAAACACTTGGGACTGCCTTGTTAACTCATTCGGTTGAACCGGTTTCTTTTACATTATGTTGAGATTCATCTTTTATGAGCTATTGATCACTAAGGTGTGGAAGGCTTCTAATACTATTCCGATGGTTCGAGTAAGGTACTATTCATGAACTTATTCTTATGTATCGTACATGATAAACACATGTTGCAATAGCCTTATTTATTTTATCGACTCAGCTTCATGAATATGAGTATCACATCCATTAAGATAGAGCTAATATTGGGGAAGTTGATCAGTGCATATTTGCATCATGTTTTATATTATTATTTTGCATTGTAGATGCAGGATCTTGGTATTTTACGGCGTTCACGTGCACATTTTATGTCTGTTTTCACCAGGATCAAGACAGATGATGGATCCAATGGATACAAATATTGAAGCAGTTGTACTATGGAGAAAAGGAGTAAAAAACAATGTAAATCGCTTATTTGGAGAATATTAATAATAGCAGAAGAAAACCAGAAGCAAACAAAGGAGGCAGAGAGCGTAATGACCAACTATACGGCGAGAGAATTTCTTCCGCCCGTATAGCTTCAGTCGTATAGTTGGCACTGCCTCCGCCTTGTCAAATAGTTTCACCCCGTGTAATTGGTTCAGGAATACGATATACAGAACACCAGAAATCACAGAAACCTCACCTCCGGAAGACATCTGGAGGGGGAACTCATCCACCAGGGATCCATCTTCACCCTACGTAGATCCAAGAGGCTAATACATCGATCTTCATCATCCACCTCTGCATCACCACCATCTCCATCCATCCCATCTACAAATTGTCTAGATCTTGTTGTAATTCTTATACTCGTTGTGGATTTATACAAGTACTATTCATCTATGATTGTTTCCATTACCATTGCCATGATGTTGATTGCCTCCATGTCTGAGTAGATCATTAGTTCTTGGGGATATGGAGATACTCTAGTATGAGATTGAAATAAGATAAAGTCTATTATGATATTCATCGTTGTGACCATGTGTTAGATTCTCTAGATCTTGATGTGGAGAGAAGTCGACCTCTCAATATTTTCCTCCCGTGGGGACTTGATGGAGGGAACTACTTGTTGGTAGATGGAGGCGTGCTAGCACTTACGGTGACTATAAAGCTATTAGCAATCCTTACGTATCAACTTGCGAAGCCGAGGAAACTCACGGAACACTATCCATGCCATGGGATATGTCCTACGAGATTTTGTCCCTTAATAGCGCAGTAATTCGATTGATGTTGATTGCTGTCTGTTGTGGTTATGAGGATGATGTGCACAGCGGTTGCTGGCAAATCATCCATATACAGAGTTCCTCCCACAAATACATAGTTGAGAATGCTCATGATGATAATATTTATCTTAGATCTTTACAATACTAGTGGTGTATCTGCTACTCCCTAAGAACGCTTTTTCCCTACTGCAGTTCCAATCTCTCTTACATACGCGATACTTACTTTCTGTATTAAGTTACTTTGCTTTACTTTATTATTGCTCTTATACCCAAAACCCAAAACACCTTTTTACATAATACTCGCATTTTATCTTGTCACTTAGAACTTTATCTAGAATTTCTATCGTAATATTTATTCCAAGAGTTATTAGACTTCAAACTCCTGCTCCCTGTGGGATCAATATCTTTATTTCGAAACTAGCTACAAACGATCTGTGCTCTTGCAGTCATCAGATGCCCATGATGACCCCTGTGAATTCCATGAATCTTTCATCTCTGAACCATGAACGTCGTGTTATATTCCTTTTTTATATCGATACATGCATTGTCCGAGATCTGATCAATGACATCACCATGTCGTGTTTAATCTCGTTACCGAAAAATGTTCTTCAACTCATTCCGATAAGTAATATCACCGTGATCAAATCATACGCTGCGTAGCTATTGGATATAACTTCTACGAGTGGGCCCTCTATAGGGGTTCCGCGTATGAAAACAATAAAAAATTACCCTACGCCCTTGAACCCCTGATGCTGCCAGGACCTATCTATTAGTAATGTAGTAATGGGAGGGGCTTTTCGTGAACTTACCCATGAAGACCGAAAAGCGTTGTCAATGCTCAGGAGAGCGTGGTTGATGTAGACGAGCCGAAGATGACCTCAAGGTCATGATGAAGTCCTTGCGCTCCTACGGCTCAAACGACTTGAGTGCCTCAAGTGTGACACCTCGCGGGGAGTTACATGCATCCGGTGCCTACCGATGACTCCCGCTTCCCTGATCTAGCAGCAGTTGCGGAAGTAGAGCTCCTGGATCTGAATCCCGCAGCGCGACAGTGCTCCGCAGTGAAGATGTCTCTCATTCGCGCAATCCGAGCTTGGGACCATGGTCATGGGAGAGAGAGAGAGAATATCAATTGGAGGTCTCCCCAAAAGAGAGGAAACCTTTTATTGAATATTGTGTGTATTTATCTGGCCAAATACCCCCACTATATATAGGGGGAGGGGAGGTACTACCTCCATCAAAGTCCCGAGGTGGGACTAAAGGAGGGGGAGAGGGGGGGGGGGGGGGGCTAGGCCCAGCCGGCCACCCCCTTGCCTCCTCTCTCCTCTTGCCTTTCCCTCATGGGCCCTTCTCCCTCTGGAATTGGCCCATCAATTCTTTTGACCTTTTAAATTGATTTATATTTTATTAAATAATTATGAATAAATGATTAAATCAATATTTAACATTCATTCACATATTATTCAATCTCCGTGGCTATAAAACACCTTCCACCTCCACTCCGAACATCCTTCGGACTTACCGAAACCCTTCCGGTTTTCTCTCTTCTCTTCTTTGGTGATTCTACCGATCCTATAAACACTCTCTAAGCATCATCAAGCCCTTAAGCGTGATACCCCACGGTTCAGGAACACTCCAGAAATGGTCGGGACACTCCCGGACAAATGATCGACAGAGGGACCTGGATGGCCATGTGACCCCTATGCATTCCACGAAGATCTTTCGTCGTTTGAACCGTTGACAGTCGTGTCTTATTCCCTTTGTCTCTTGATACTTGCATTGCCTGAGATCTCATCAATGGCATCACCATGTCTTGTTCAATCTCGTTACCTAACAATGCCACTTGACTCGTTCCGACAAGTGATATCCCTGTGATCAAATCACATGCTGCGCAACTATTGGATATAACTTCTCCAAGTGGGCCCTTGAGTATCTTTCCATCACATGGATGGAAAAAATCCCGCTCTTGACATATATTGCCTCCACCTTTATGATCACTGTATTACCAAGTGACGTTTGATGCTATCTAAGCATTCTCGGGAGACATTGATTGATATAGCCTCACGGTCTAAGGAATAGTCTACGAGGATCTATTCTAATCATCGTAACTTGAACTTCGTGACATGATCGGGTCACGATGTTTAGGTTGGGTATTGGTTCATCATCTCATTCTCAGAATGAGTTGACTCCATTTCCAACTGGCATAAATGCCACATGATCAGGAAACCTTGATCATCTGTTGACCAATGAACGAGTGACTAGAGTTTCACCGGGAACCCCTGGTTGTTCATATATCACATGTGTATTGATGTTTCCTCTCAATACAGTTATAGCATGATATAAAACTTAATCATAAAGTTTATGAAATATGATAATAATCCTTATTATTTGTCTCTAGGGCATATTTCCAACACCCTCGAGTATCTTTCCGTCACGTGGATGGACACATCTTGCTCTTGACACATAATGCCTCTACATGTTCCTCTGAATACCTGAACGCACCTTTATGATCACCGTTTGACTGAGTGATGTTTGATGCTATCTAAGTATCCTCGGGTGATAGTGATTCATATGGTCTCACGATATAAGAAATAGGACACTAGGTATTTTTCTAATCATTGTAACTTGAACTTAGTGACATGATTGGGTCACAATGCTTTGGTTTGGTATAACTCATCATCTCATTCTCGTAATGAGGTCACTCCATTGTCAACTGGCATAAATGCCACATGATTAGGAAACCTTGATCATCTGTTGACAATGAACTAGTGACTAGAGATTGACCAGGAACTCCTGTTTGTTTTTATATCACACGTGTATTGGCGTTTCCTTTCAATATAGTTATAGCATGATATAAAACTTAATCATAAAATTTATGAAATATGATAATAATCCATATTATCATTTGTCTCTAGGACATATTTCCAACAGTCTCCCACTTGCACTAGAGTACAAATAAACTAGCTACATATGTTTACTAATCATCGACACCATATAACCTGGCACCTTCGATCATGCTTGCTCATGGAAGAGGTTGAGTTTTGGGTCTGGACTTTACAGCCCCATATCCTTTGTAACTTACTAATGTCACCTTAATTGACATTAATACCTTATCATCTCATGATAACATCTTCGTGTATGTATAATAGTTGTGGCAACAGAGTGAGGTTGATTTCTAGAAGCCAACAGTGACATTAGATTAGTCAATGCGAACTTTGTCATGGACACTATGCCCTAGGACACACTCTCTGAGAAAAGACGAATTTTGTCACCCACAACATTATTCATCACTATAAATAGTATCCTTATACTTTTACTATAAATGTAGTTATTGAAACACTGGTGCACTATGTGCATTTTTTGATGTTTGTCACCTTTCTTCCTACTTGACTTTAGTAGGTATTATCAATGCAAGGATTTCCAATCTTTTAAGGTTAACATATGCCCTTATAACATAACCCTTTATACTTTAAGGTATGCCATCCTTTATAGACCTGGAAAACATGTCTACAGTTCTTATTTAGATACTGTGGAAAAACTTAGCTCAATGTACAGTGATTCATACTTAATCACTTACAAACGTTTCTTCTTGGATCATATATTATGTTGAGTTTTCATCATGGTTTCTAAGACAGAACCTATGTCTCAACATAGTGGATGATGATCATCCTTTTATTTCTTTCAACCATTGATGTTGAACTTAGTGCCATTCCTAATTCGAATGACCAAGGACCATTCCTTAATCAATTCCTATCCCAAAACTATTTCAGAATCTCTTTTAGGAGTGCATTACAACATAATATTGTAATATACTTACTTTCAACTTTTAACCCTTATAAATCATTATTTATCAGTACTTGCGCTTTTATTCTTAATGTGTCGTACACACATAAGAATAAACATTACGCTCCCACTCAAAATATGTTCCCAACACATTCAAGTCCGAAACTTACATTGCTCCCACTTAAAAATGTGTTTCCTACATATTTGAGTCTTAGGCATATATTGCTCCCACTTAAAAATGTGTCACACACATATTACTTTATGAAGACTTTTATAGCTCCCACATAATTTCATGCAAATTGCATACCTTCTCAATGTTTTGAACAGCTTTAAAATCCCTTGATCAAATTGAGAGGTTTTATTATGAGACGCTAGTACTTTACAAGTATCAAATCCACTAGACTTTTAGCACCTCTAAATCAAATTATTTTGAATTTGCCCAATACATTATTCATGAGAAATCGTGATTTTGTATTTCACCCTTTTCCATCACGACCTTGAAGTGTTTTGGAAACATCAAGCAACCTCTTTACTCGATAAGATTCAACAATGTTTTGCTTTCTAATCTTAAGTGAATTTTTCCTCTAGAATTTATCATAATTTTAGTTTACCATCCCTTTCTTTGTAGTTCGTAGGTATGCCATATTCCGGTAACATGACAATTGATTCATAAATGTCTCCACATAATATGTGCGGTACTGACATGGGTATACCCTACAGGTACTCGAGCTTGGTATATACGGCTAATAGGTGGAGGCCCACGGTGTCGCCAAGGCCCAAATGAAGAACTCGAGTGGCCTACAGACCCTCGATTGCTTGAAGAACAAGAAGAAACTAAAGATAGAAAGTTCAAAGGGGAAAACCCTAATCTGTAACTGACTCGACCTGCTACCCGAGACCTAGCCTATCTATATAAAGGCTAGGAGGGGGCGGCGAGAAGGACACACACAACCCTAGTTTCCACAACCCTCGCCAGATTGCATCTGCGCACCATTGTAATCTTCGATTCCTCTGATAATTCCACGAGCAGACAAGTAGGAGTAGGGACCTCTATGAGGCCTGAACCTGGGTAAATCTTCGAGTCCCCTGTGTGCTTGTTTGCTAGCCGATAGATGTCTCCAGTGCTCCCTCCTTCTCCAAAACCCAAGTCCATAACAATAGGCATTGATGAGTTAAACCCTCGTCAATTGGTGCCGTCTATGGGAATTGGGAGTGCTGATGTTGCGGCTTCTTTGGCCCCATCAACCGCGATCTACAACTCCGCAACAGCGGAGATTCGCTAGCTCTTCGGCGCGTTTGACTTCACCGTCCACACGCCAGCCACTTGCCCGGCTTTCGAGTCTGTGGGCGACGGAATCAGCCTGGCAATAGGGAGCTTCCGATTCCAAGTTGGCAAGATGGGCATGCTTCGCATGCCTGATCAGCCGACGATGTCGTCGATTACCCCAGCATCATGGTTCCCTCCATCGATCGGCACCCTCAGCGAGCTCAACGCCCCGACAACAGTCGAAAACACGGTCAGCAACAGCAGTCGCGACTCCGATCTGAGCGATCTGGCCACTGAAGATGGAACCTACGGTTCTAGATCTGAGAGTTGCGGAAGCAGCAGCTTCCCCAATCACTTCATGTGCGCCGTCATCAACCAAGGCGATACCTCCGCCAACCGCGACAACACGGGTAATCGCGGTGACGGAACCAATCCGCCTAACGGCGGCAACGGTGGCAATGGCGGCAACGGCGGCAACGGTGGCAATCGCACCCCCATCGACAATGGAGGAGCAGTCGAACCTCCAACCATAATAAACGAGCAAACCGGCAAACACGTCGTGATCAGGCTCAACGAGCAAGAATGGGCTCGCTGCCGTGAGGCCCTACGAGGAACTCCTCTACCCTTCGGATCCCCGTAAGAACTGCTAATGGGCTACCACTGGCTCCTGAAGGAAGAATTCAAGCGCCAAGTACAAACAATCGCGCAACTTGAGGCACGCAAAAAAGCAGCAGACGAGTCGAGCCTTCGTCGTGCTGGGCTCTCCTCCCACGGAGGATCCTCCTCAAAGGGCAACGAGTACATCGCCAAAAAGAGGCAATCTCGGATGGCCCACCTCACCGAGCAAGAACGAATAGAAGCTGCAAAGGTCCTCAACTTTAGCTCTATGACAGTCGATACACGGGGCAATGTGGTCCCCAAGACGCCACAGGCTGCAGTGACAACAGCCACCATGTACCTCCTCAACAACCAGCCGCCAGCTGGAGATCCTCGAGCCTTCATGCACCGATCTACGATCGCATGCCTGGGATTAATCGAGGCCGCCCTCGACAAGGAGCCAATGCCGGAGCCGAAGAAAGGCAAAGCGCTACTCCTCGCCTTCATCCAGTGATGACAGTCACGACCTGTCTTGACGTCGCCGCTCACGGCGACACGACCACGACTACGATGCGCGTGATGACATCACGCAGCGCAAGATCGAAAAATCAAGGGCGTGACGTGCTCGGTCGACTGACTCGGAAGAAGAAGATGTGGAGCTCTGTGGCGCTAGATGCTTCAGCAGGTCCATCAGGCAGAAGCGAATGCCCAAGGGGTTCAAACTCCCGTCGGAGAACCCGAAGTTTGACGGCCTACAGGACCCAAAGATATGTCTGGAGGACCACATCTCCTCCGTCAGGCTCCATGGAAGCAGTCGAAGCACAGCCATGCAATGCTTACAGCTACAGCTGCAGGGCGCCGCCCGAGCGTGGCACAACAACCTCCCATGCGGATCCATTCGCAATTGGGATGAGCTGGTTTACAGCTTTGTGGGCAACTTTAAGAACACATACAAGCGGCCCGCATCAATCAAAGAGCTGAGATGCTGCCAGCAGAGACCGGCGAATCGCTGCGCTCCTACATCCAAAGGTGGTCCATCATGAAGAACTCCGTAGAAAACATCTCGGAGGATCGCATGATTGACGCATTCAACGGCGGCGTTCGCCGCATAGAGCTCAGGGAGGAGCTGGGCCGCTCAAAGCCCAAGACCATTGACCACCTGATGGAAATCGCGAATCGGTGGGCCGATGGAGAATATTCAATGAAAAATCGCGTTCACTCTGATAAGGAGGCAGAACTCGAGCACAGACGCGACCGCCGAGGCAAATGCCATATGCGCATCTACGATGACCGCGACGACATCAACATGGTCGTAGCTGGCTACGCTGACAAATGGGACGATAACCGCAACAGCGGATACTGTAGTGGTGGATACCGCAACTCCGGGGAAACCACGCAAGTGTGGCAACGCCGCAACCGTGATGATGCACCCACGACGTCCATCGAAGACAAACTGTCCGGGCCATGCACGGTGCAATTCTACATCGATAAGCATGACGGAAAGAAGAAGTCCAGCCACCTCCTCAAAGACTGCCATGAGTTCCTCAAATTACATGAGGGACTGGTCAGGATGAATCGCAACGCACTAGAAAGGGGCTACGGAGCGGCTCCAGGCGCCATGGCGCATGGCGCTCCGCCACCGCCACCTAGAATGCCCCCAAATGTAGCTGTGCCGGACCAGCACCAGGGAGGCGAACCCTACCCACGGGCCATGGGTACTATGATGATCAAAAAGGACGCCCCTCCAATCGGGTGCAGAAGGCCATCACTCGCCAAGTCAACTTGGTCACACACTCGCCACCATCAACCACTGAGTACCTCAGCGGAAGCGAATCCTGCATCACCTTCGACAAACGCGATCATCCGCCGCAAGTACCTCGTCCAGGCCACTGTCCCCTTGTACTCGAGGCGCAAATCAGAGGCTTCGACATGAGTCGAGTCTTCATGGACGGCGGAAGTGGCATCAACCTAATATTCACAAGTACCTTGCGAGCAATGAGGATCCCTCTAACTTGCCTAGTGGCCTCAGATACAACATTCCACGACATCATACCAGGCAAGGGCGTGTATCCCCTGGGCAAAATCAACCTCGACGTCATCTTCGGCACGCCGAAAAACTTTTGGCGCGAGCGCATCGACTTTGAGGTCGTCGACTGGCCCTCACAGTACCACCGCATCCTTGGACGCGTCGCGTTGCTAGGTTCATGGCAGTGCCACACTACGCCTACCTGCAAATGAAAATGCAGGTCCCAATGGCGTCATCACAGTCAACAGGAGCTTCAAGAGATCCGACAGTTGCGATAGGGAATTCAACAGAATTTCCCAGTCCTTCGGCATGCAGGAAGAACTCGCGAGACTAAAGGAGTCGACAGACAACAGTCTGCCTCCCCTAAGCTGGCCAAGCTCGCCTGATTTATCTTTTGACTCATAAGTGCACACAAAGAAAGTGCAGGTCCACCCATCGGATCCAGCCAAGATGGCCCTCATTGCCAACAACCTGAGTCCCGCATACGAACTCGCGCTCGTCGAATTCCTCCGTGAGCACTGGGAAATTTTCGCCTGGTGTCCTGCGGACATGCCAGAAGTTCCCAGGGAATTCGCTGAGCACGCACTCAACGTCAACCCCGACACAAGGCCAGTCAAGGAAACAATCCGGCGATTATCTGAGCCAAGGGCGCAGGCAGTTGGAATGGAGATCAACAGACTCCTCGATGCCAAATTCATACGCGAGATCAAGGAAAGTACTTGGCTCGCCAACACGGTGCTGGTACCAAAAAAGGACACGGATATCCTGCGGATGTGCATGGACTTCACCTCTTTGAACAAGCACTGCCCAAAGGATGATTTCCCGTTGCCGCGCATCAACTAGATCATCGACTCCACCGCGGGCTGCGAGCGCCTCTGCTTCCTCGACGCCTACTCAGGTTATAATCAGATTCGAATGAAGGAGGAAGATCAAGAAAAAACAGCGTCTACAACGCCCTTTGGTGTGTTTTGCTACAACACAATGCCCTTCGGGCTAAAAAACACGGGAGCCACCTACCAGCGGTGCATGCAGGCTTGCCTTAAGGAACAACTTGGTCGCAACATCCAAGTCTATGTCGATGACATAGTAATCAAGACCAATAAGGAAGCATCCCTAATCGATGATTTGCGTGAAACCTTCGCCAACCTCGACCGCTACCGGATCAAGCTCAATCCGGACAAATGCGCCTTCGGCGTGCCATCCGAGAAACTACTCGGGTACCTCATCTCCGCAAGAGGAATCGAGGCAAACCCGAAGAAAATAAAAGCCATACTGGCCATGGAGAAGCCGAAAAACATAAGGGGCATTCAGCAGCTGGCTGGGCGAATCGCGGCCCTCAGTCGATTCATCAGTCGGATGGGTGGAAAGGCGCTTCCCTTCTACCAACTCCTCCGCAAAGCTGAAAAGTTCGAGTGGACCAACAAAGCGCAGGAAGCATTCGAAGACCTCAAGCGCCTTCTATCCACCTCGCCAGTACTAGTGACCCCACGGGAAAGGGAACCACTGTTGCTATATATATCCGCCATCAACCAGGTGGTCAGCACAGTGCTCGTCGTCGAGCGAGCCGAGGAAAACAAGGTCCACGGGGTACAACGCCCAGTATACTACCTCAGCGAGGTCCTCACGCCAACAAAACAGCGGTACCCGCACTACCAGAAGCTGGCATACGACGTCTTCATGACCGCCCGACGACTGCGCCATTACTTCCAGGAACACCCAATCGTGGTGGTCAACGACGCCTCGTTGGGACACATCCTCAACAATCCCGACGCCACGGGACGAGTCGCGCTTTGGGGAATAGAATTGTCTCCACGAGACATTACATACGAAAAGCGCGACACAATCAAGCCGCAAGTTTTCCCTGACTTCCTCGTGCACTAGATGGAGAACCAGCTCCCTGACAAACCAGATATGTCCTACCTCTAGACAATGCACTTCGATGGGTCCAAGTGGAAGGATGGAGCAGGTGAAGGTGTCATACTAACATCACCTCAAGGGGATAAGCTGAAGTACATCCTGCGAATGCAGTTCACCGCCTCCAACAACGAAGCTGAATATGAGGCCCTGCTACACGGGATGAGGATGGCAAAAGCCTGCGGCGCCAAGAGACTCATTATTTACGGCGACTCAAAGTTGGTAGTCAACCAAACAATGCATGAGCGCGACGCACTGAATGACAACATGATCGCCTACCGCGACCTCTATGACACACTCGAAGGGGACTTCGACGGCTGTGAACTACGACACGTAGGCCACGAAAGCAATGAAGAGGCGGATGCACTCGCCAACATAGGCTCTACCCACGCCCCCATACCACCTGGGGTATTTCTCGAGCGCATCAGCGAACGCTCCATCAAGCCAAAGGCAACAGAGAAGAAAACAAGCGCAGCAACAGACTCGGGGGCTATGCCACCCAATGATCCAATGGCACTCAACGACCTGGAGCAGGACACAGGACTCAAAGGGCCAATGAGCGTCATGATGATCGAATCATCCTGGACATAGCTGTACATCACGTACCTCCTCAGCAAAAGGCTACTGGACGACCCGACTGATGCACGGCACATCGCGCGGCAATCCAAGGCATTCACTGTTATCAATGGCGAACTATACAAGCACAGCATCACAGGAGTGCTCCAGCGATGCGTCTCCACGGCCGATGGAAGAGCTGTTCTCCTCAACATCCATGAGGGAACCTGCGGACACCATGCTGGTAGTTGCGCCCTCGTGGCCAAAGCTCTACGATCTGGGTTCTACTGGCCTATGGCCATGCGCGACGCCAAGGACATCGTCCAGAAGTGCAACGCGTGCCAACAATTCGCGGACAAGCCGCACGCATCTGGCGCAGAGCTCTGGCCAATTCCGTTGGCCTGGCCCTTCGCACAATGGGGACTCGACATGGTCGGGAAGCTCCCTAAGTCCTCACGAGGAGGATACGTCTATCTCCTGGTGGCAGTCGAAAAATTCACCAAGTGGATAGAGGCCATGCCAGCGACCAATCAATCAAGCCACAGCGCAGTCAAGTTCTTCGAGTCCATCGTCTTCCGCTTTGGGGTGCCACACAGCATCATCACAGACAATGGCACGAACTTCACATCCAAGGAGTTCCAAGAATTCTGCGAGAACCTAGGAATCAACATTAGCTACGCCTCGGTGGCACATCCACAGACCAACGGTCAGGTCGAAAAAGCGAACGGGCTCGTCTGCGGTGGCATCAAGAAGCAACTCCTCTGACCACTCGAACAAGCCGTGGGCTGCTGGCCTGACGAACTATCATTAGTACTTTGGAGCCTATGCACAACTCCAAACAGTGCTATAGGCTACACCCCGTTCTTCATGGTCCACGGGGCTGAAGCGGTGCTGCCCGCTGAAGTACGGTACAAAGCGCCACGCATGGTCGCCTACAGCGAGCAGGAGTCCTCCCTCGCACTCGAAGACTCCGTCGACCTCCTCGACGAGGCGATAGAAATCGCCGCAGAAAGATCAACGATCTACCAGCAGAACCTGCACAACTACCACAGTAGGAGGCTACGCCCCCGATCCTTCTCGAAGGCGACCTAGTCCTGCGACTAAAGCAGCAAGGACATCTCAAGCTCGAGTGCCCCTTGGAGGGACCATACCTGATTACAGAAGTAATCCCAGGTGGCGCCTATCGCCTTCTAGATTTAGAGACAGGAGTCGCATACTCCAACCCTTGGAACGTCGCGCAGCTACGACGCTTCTACCCTTAGTCGTTTTTCCTTTACATTGCAAAATGAGGCACTCAGCCAAGGCTACTTAGCAACACATTATACTTCGTACTGTCTCACGAATAAATAAAGCTAAGTGCCCCAAAACTCTGTGTTCTCCTTATTTCTCCGCAACTTATCGACTCGGGGCTGCGCCACCCTGTACACATCTGTTCTATGAACTAAAACGCGATATCCTGAGTAGCTGGCACATCAATCGAAACCCTTGACACGACATCAACCCAGTTGCAACGCACCTGACAGGTTGACAAGGGACTGAGATAAACGCATGGCCAGGCTAACGAAAAGGAGTCGCATAGTGCAACGCACTTACACGCTAACAAGCTCTTTATACATAGTCGATAGTCAATTATACACAACATTTATAAGAACTTTACAAACATTGGTACACTTATGTGTAGGATACAAACTAAGCTACTACTGCAACAAGAGAACGTTAGTTTGTTCCTCAAAGAAGTCGACGATCTCTTCTGCTAGGCAATCCACCGCCTGATAATGCGGCACCATATCCTAAGAAGAACCCGCTGGTGGCGCAGGTGGCCCAGCCGCAATTGCCACAACATCTACATCAGGCCTATGCAGTCGTACAAGCGATAGAGCGGCCTTGGCACCAGCCACCAACTGTTGCCTTACACACTCGCGAACCGCGGCCAGGTCTTGAAACTTGGCGAGGAGGGCCAGCAGGCTTGATGGAGTAACATCCAGCGGAAACATCGTCCGATAAATGTTCTTCAAGCATGATTGCGACTTCTTCAGAAAGTGCAGCACTCGCGACGCACGATCCTGCAGGGTAGCCAGCGCAACCGCACGATCATGATCTACCCAGAAGTATCCACTCTCTTGAAGTTGCTCTTGGGTCAAATCATGCATGCGGATGGAAATTCTATCCTTCTCATCCTACGGATGACGCGCGCTGACAACTATAAGAAGCAACAACAGAAGTATAAGGACATCGCACCATCGCAAGTGACTACAAGGAAAATATAAGAGCAAGCAAACTAACGCTTGAATTGGTCGCCCAGCTGTGTCACCTCGCCAAGCAGATACTGTTCTCCGGCGGCGGCCTTTTCTGCCTTTGACTTCCATACATCCGCGTTCCCGCGGAGCACGGGCAATTCACGCTCTAACTGCTTCACGCGGTCACGCGGTCGCGAAAGCAGCGACATCTCATCCACCCTGGAACGCGATGGCGCCAAAGTATCATCAAGGGACGGCGAGTCCTGAGGTTCCCTCAAAGGATCACTTGATGTACCCTACCACAAGCCAAGTAAGAAGCGAATAAGAAGATCAAATCGACACACAGAAAAAAGATTCGAGTGCATTCAAGATTGGCAAAAGTATCAGCAGATACACCCGCCAAAAGTATGTTCTAGACAAAAGGCATAAACTAATCAACTATTACAAAAACTACTGAGGAGCGATTGGCTTCTTCGACTTCGACGGCTTCGGGGGCTTCATCGAGTCCGTGGCAGTGTCAGATGCCACAGACTTTCCGCCAGCCCCTGATGCCGCAGCTTCTGCCGCCTTCTTGGCTCGCTGCAGCTCCTCATAGTACTTCGCAACCGTGTTAATCAGCTGCGGCCCATATTTGTCATAGGCAGTCGCGAAGGGAGCAAAGACTACCTGCTGGCCATCCGCGCTAACAGGCATCGCCTTCGAAACCGCCGCAAGATCAACGTCAATTCCGTGGGCCTGCACCATGGCAAGTGACATGGACGTGCCAGCCACACGGAGCGAGTTCTTGAAGGATGCAGGAACACCCCCGGTGAGAGACTCCACCAGCTCGTTCATGTTTTCGATTAGCTCCGCCTTGGGCACCAACTCCTCCCGGAGGCGACTGAGCACACCCTTGGCCTTAGAGAGCATATCCTGAATGGCGGCGATGCGGTCTTCGACTGCTGAAAGTGCGCCCGCCAAGGCATCATCACAGCGGAGGGCCTGAGGATCAAAGCTCAAATCGCTAGCTTCTGTACATAAACCCACACATGGACAAAAACATCAACGCCAGTGGCAAAAAATCGAGCAGAGAAAGACAATGATATCCAAAACAAATACCTGAGAGGGCCTTGGCAATCGAGAAAAGCTGTTCTTCAAACAACTTCTCCCTGGCTGCGAACGAGGCATGCAGATCCTCTTTGTGCCTTTGCACCTCGCCACACGCCGCGATTGCCTCATCGCGGCCCTTCACAGCCGCGACCAGTGTCTTCTCCATGCTGGCGGCATTGTGCAAAAGAGCATTATGCTCAGCTACAAAGACAAAAGGGATGGACTATCAGTCGGCTACACAAAAACAGCGCAGAAAAGAGAAAAGTAACAGGCACTTACTTTCTATCAGGCGATGGCGCGTTTCCAGCATTGCATGCTGGCGGCCCATCGCAAGCACCTGCTCCGCCAAGTGAGCAGATTATTTCACAAGGAGCTATGGCAAAAAGGAAAACAACAAAGGATAAGAAGAAGCAATAGATAACATCGACTGCAACACTATAAAGAAGATCCTACACTTACATGATCCTCCAATGACTCCGAAGTCGATTGGTGTGCAGTCATCCAGGCAACCATTCGATGCTCCCCTTCATGCGGAGATCTGGAAGAGTTGTGCCCGGAGTGGGCCGCCAATGGAGGAGAGGGAGAGCGCTCGACCTCCTTCTTGGCCCTGGAGGTCACGACTCCCGATTCTTTCAAAATTGGACGTCGCCAGAAGATGACCACGCCTGCTAACTGCAAGACAAAATCAACATCAAGGACAAGGCAAAGCCAATGAAGAATCAGGAAAAGACAAACCAAATACTTACCAATCAAATTTATCAAAGTCAAAGGTTGGTTCCCCCGACTCTGACGAGGACTCCTTGGGCAGTTGCATCTTCTTGCGAGAAGACGGTGCCACGGCGCTCACAGGAATGGCAGGGATTGGGACTCCGCACCAATGCCTACACCTTCCAAACTCGAAGGAGATGACACATCAGAATCCTCGCTGCGCGAACGCTTGCGAGTATCCAGACTATCCGACTCGGGGGCTTCCTCCTCTACATCAGATAGGACGCTCGACTCCGACTCGTCCTCTTCCAAAGCATCGCGAGGGATAACCCCCTCAGGAAGAGGGGGCATACAAGGCGACACCGCTCAATCCTGCATACAGACAACAAATTCAGCAAAAAGCAAATAAACAGAAAAGAAGCAATCAACAAACTAAGCTACCATGTAGCACAATTGTACCTCAGGAGGAGGGTTAGAAGCGTCGAATGTAGGAACAACTGGCTCACTAGGGAGCACATCCTTGAAGGTGTACGTGGTCACCAGTCAAACCCTTTTATCTATCTCACTCGCAAACATGCCATTGGCAGACACTCGAGTGGCATCGTCAGCACCAGCCCACTGAAACATGGGGTGGACTCTGGCCTGCAGGGGCTGGACGCAACGGCGCAGCGACATGCGAATGAGTGCGCAAGCTCCTTCCTATTTTCCTATGCGACTCTCAAGGTCGCAAACGCGCTCGTACAGCACATCTGTCTCCGCAGACTCGCCAGGCATGACTACATTCTTCCAGGAGCGCCTCCTCTTGCATGGCGTTGAGGGGTTGAAGGGCGCGAGTCCGAAGTGGTCTTCGTCGGCCTTCTGGTCGCGAACATAAAACCACTTGTCCCTCCACCCTTGGACGGACTTCATGAGCTTGATGTCGAAATAGGTGGCAGATGGGTCGACGTGAATTCCGCAGCCGCCTACATCATAGACTAAAGAGCCAGAAGCAGATTGGCGCTTCAACTTGAAGAGGCGCTTGAAGAGGCCGAAGTGCGGCTCGATTCCGAGCCAGCACTCACAAAGGGTGATGAAGCAAGAGATATGGAGGATAGAGTTCGGGGACAGCTGATGGAGCTGGAGCCCGTAAAAGCAAAGGAGGCCCATGAAGAAGGGATGCAGGGGCAATGAGAGGCCACGAATGATGAACGCCAATAACATCACTGGAAAACCAGCGGGAGGAGAAGGGATTATCTCACCGCTGGGGACGCGCGCGTCGGCGACTGTGGCGGACAGCACTCCGTCTTGGCAAAGAAGACGGAGATCAGAGGACTTGATGATGGAGGGACGCCACGCACCATTCGTGACGCGGGTGCCCGCACCCTTCTTCTTCCCACCGGCGGCGGTGCTGGTGCCCGCAGCGGTGGATCCGCCTTTCTTCTTCACCGCAACAGAAGTAGCCGCGGAATCGACCGTAGCACCTCCCTTCTTCTTCCCTATTGCGCGGCGGCGATGCGACCGGGGAAAGTAGATGGGAAATGTGCGGAGCTGGTCCAACGCCGTGGAAGAAAAGAGAGCAGAGAAAGCAGGGGAGCAGCAGCAATGGCGATGAAGGCAAGAGATGAGCAAAAGCATATGTGAATTTTACCGTCGCAGAACCACTACTTAACCCCTAGAAGATGCAATCCAACGGCTCAGAAAAACCCTACTAGACGCGTGGCGATCATCGTGCTAGCCACGTGGAGGAGATGAAACACGAACCGTCCCCCCACTTTGGCCTTTTCAAGCGCTTATTTAGACTAAAGCGTCAGTTCGCATCTGGCTCTCTAGTTTACGACGTAGGTGGTTGTGGAATCCATGTCGACCCGTCCGCCACCTACTTCAACATCAAGCTCGCCAAGTCCGTCCAGGGATGGAGGGACAGATGGTTTTATGTTCGCGACCAGAAGCCCAAGGACAAGCATTTTGGACTCGCGCCTTTCGATCCCGTGACTCCCTGCAAGAAGATGCGTTCTTGGAAGAACGTGATCATGCCTTCCGAACTCGCGGAGACAGACGTGCTATATCAACGCGTCTGCGACCTCGAGAGTCGCATAGGCGCAGAAGAGGGAGGCTGCGCCCTTGTCAGGACTTGGCTGCGTTGTCGCGTCCAGCTTCTCCAGGCTAGAGTCCATCCCATGTTTCAATGGGGTGGTGCTGATGATGCCACTCGCGTGTCTGCCAGTGCAGCTCCATGGGGGGTGGCCCTGGTGGTGGTGGCGGTGCGCCATGTGCCACGGCACCTGGAGCGGCTCCGTAGCCTCTTTCGACTGCGTTGCGGTTCATCCGAAACAATCCCTCGTGTAGCTTGAGGAACTCGCGGCAGTCCTTGAGGAGGTGGCTGGACTTTCTCTTGCCGTCATGCTTGTCGATGTAGAAGTGTACCGTGCATGGCCCGGACAATTTTTCCTCGATGGAGGTCACGGGTGCCTCATCCCGAGTGCGACGTTGCCACACTTGCATGGTTTTCCCAGAGTCGCGGTATCCGCCGCTGCGGTATCCGCTGTTGCGGTTGTCGTCGTGTCTATCGGCGTAGCCGGCTGCGACCATGTTGACGTCGTCACGGTCGTCGTAGATGCGCATGCGGCGTTTGCCTCGGCGGTCGCGTCTGCGTTCGAGTTCTGCCTCCTCGTCGGAGTGAGCGCGGTTTTTCACCGAATCTTCTCCATCAGCCCAACGATTCACGATCTCCATCAGGTGGTCGATGGTCTGGGGCTTTGAGCGGCCCAGCTCCTCCCTGAGCTCTAGACGGCGGACGCCACCGTTGAATGCATCAATCGCGCGGTCCTCCGAGATGTTTTCCGCGGAGTTCTTGATGATGGACCACCTTTGGATGTATGAGCGTAGCGATTCGCCAGATCTTTGCTGGCAGCATCTCAGTTGTTCGATTGATGCGGGCCGTTTGTATGTGCCCTTAAAGTTGCGCACGAAGCTGTAGACCAGCTCATCCCAACTGCACATGGATCCGCGTGGGAGGTTATTGAGCCATGCTCGGGCGGCGCCCTGCAGCTGTAGCTGCAAACATTGCATGGCAGTACTTCAACTGCCTCCGTGGAGCCTAACGGAGGAGATGTGATCCTCTAGCCAGATTTTAGGGTCTTGTAGACCGTCGAACTTCGGATTTTTTGACGGAAGTTTAAACCCCTTAGGCATTCACTTCTGCCTAATGGATCTGCTGAAGCATCCGGCGCCGCAGAGATCCCCGTCTTCCTCTTCCGAGTCAGTCGACCGAGCACGTCGTGCCCTTGACCTGTCGATCTTGCGCTGTGTGAGGTCGTTGCGCGCATCATAGTCGCGATCGTGTCGCCGTGAGCAACGGCGTCGAGATAGGTCGTGACTGTCATCGCTAGATGAGGGCGAGGAGTAGCGTTTTGCTAGCGCTTTGCCCTTTTTTGGGTCTGGTACCGGCTCCTTGTCGAGGGCGGCCTCGATTAGCCCCAAACCCGTGATCGTAGATCGGTGCATGGCGGTTCAGGGGTCTCTAGCCGGTGGCTGGTTGTTGAGGAGGTACATGGTGGCCGCTGTCACCGTGGCCTGTGGCGTCCTGGGGACCATGTTGCCTCTTGTGTCGACTGTCATAGAGCCGAAGTCGAGGACTTTCGCGGCGTCTATGCGCTCTTGTTCGGTGAGGTGAGCCATTCGCGATTGCCTCTTCTTGGCGATGTACTCGTTGCCTCGTGAGGAGGATCCTCCGTAGGAGGAGAGCCCAGCGCGACGAAGGGTCGACTCATCCGCCGCCTTTTTACGCGCCTCAAGTTGCGCGATTGCTTGTTTTTGGCGCGTGAAATCTTCTTTTAGGAGCCAGTGGTAGCCCATCAGTAGTTCCTGCGAGGGCCCAAGGGGTAGAGGTGCACCTCGTAGGGCTTCGCGGCAACGCTCCCAATCTTGCTCGTTGAGCCTGATTACGAAGCGTTCGCCGGTTTGTTCATTGATTATGTTGGGAGGTTCGACTGCTCCCCCGTTGGCGCCGTTACTGCCATTGCCACCATTTCCAGTGTTACCGCCGTTGCCGCGATTGGCGGAGGTGTCGCCTGCGTTAATGACGGCGCACATGAAGTGATTGGGGAAGCTGCTGCTTCCACAACTTTCAGACTCGGAACCGTAGGTTCCATCTTCTGTGGCAAGATCGCTCAGATCGGAGTCGCGACTACTGTCGCTGATCGTGTTCCCGACTGCCACCGGAGCATTGAGCTCGCTGAGGGTGCCGATCGATGGAGGGAACCATGATGCCGGGGCAATCGCCGATGCCGTCGGTTGATCAGGCATGCGAAGCATGCCCATCTGACCAACTTGGAAGCGGAAGCTCCCAATCGCCAGGCTGATTCCATCGCCCCGGACTCGAAGGACGGGCGGGTGGCCGGCGTGTGGACGGTGAAGTCGAAGGCGCCGAAGAGCTGGCGAATCTCCGCAGTTGCGGAGTTGTAGATCGCAGTTGATGGGGCCGAAGAAGCCGCAACATCAGCACTCCCAGTTCCCACAGATGGCGCCAATTGACGAGGGTTTAACTCATCAATGCCCATTGTTATGGACTTGGGTTTTGGAGAAGGAGGGAGTGCTGGAGACATCTATCGGCTAGCAAACAAGCACACAGGGGACAAAGGATTTACCCAGGTTCAGGCCTCGTAGAGGTCCCTACTCCTGCTTGTTTGCTCGTGGAATTATCGAAGGAGTCGAAAGTTACAATGGTGCGCAGATGCAATCTGGCGAGAGTTGTGGAAACTAGGGTTGCGTATGTCCTTCTCGCCGCCCCCTCCTAGCCTTTATATAGATAGGCTAGGTCTCGGGTAGCAGGTCAAGTCGGTTACAAGTTAGGGTTTTCCCCTTCAAACTTTCTATCTTTAGCTTCTTCTTGTCCTTCAAGCAATCGAGAGTCCACAGGTTACTCGAGTCCTTTCATCTGGGCCTTGGCGACATCATTGGCCTATACATATTTAGACCGTATATACCAAGCTCGAGTACCTGTAGGGTATACCCATGTCACCCCACTACCCCCATTATGTGTGGAAATCGAGGAGGCGTAGTTAAAATAAAGATTACGCACGCCCAGTCAAATCAGAGTCAGATAGTGGGGCCCACTGCTCGTCACGTCCCGTCAAACACGCTCACGCGGGCAACTGAGGTCATGAAATCGTCAGCACTGACGTCATCAACAACTGAGCAGCAAAAGACTTCGATTACTTTAGTCCCTGCTGGAGTCTTCGACTCAACCAGGCACTCAGGGGCTACTCCCATAGGGAGCGCTGGTCGCGCACCCTATGATTATTTGTACCAAGTACTGTGTGTTGATAACATCTACACTCGAAGTTTATGGTGACACCGCCTCATAATTTTTCCCTACAAAGAGACTGCGTCTCCTGGGTCACCCGAATCGTCTTCGTGATGATAAAATTAGGATGCCGCACTTACAGAGTGAAGGTAAGACCTGAATAAGGCCTAGCAACGCATTAGCTGCGCACTACCAGAAATATATCAGTACCTACAGGTACGATGAATATGCCTTGACGGACGCGTCAAGTGCTCACACCCATATACTGGAATTCGACTCCTATAAGACCTCCGCGGCTTGAGTCAAATTACACCAGCACTTTTCCGGATTCGAGTCCGGGGACTCGAGTTCAAGTATATTGCGTTGTTTCACCCTAAGGTGGTTAACTGATACCAATACATCGGTTAAATCAGGTGCGCGGGTGGTGTGGTGGCTCCCTGGCCCTTCTCCGTCTCGTATTCTGGCACTTGATCACTTCCGGAAAAATAGGCACTTTGGCTTTTGTCCCGTCCAATTCCAAGAATATTCATTTTCTGACTTTCCTGGAACCAAAAACAACAGAAAACAGGCAGCTGGCACTGTGGCTCTTGTTAATAGGTTAGTCCAAGAAATCATATGAAAAGTACTCCAAAGTTGGAACGAAACACAAGAAAGTGGATAAAACCAAGCATGGAACATCAAAAATTATAGATATATTTGCAATGTATCAACATCCCCAAGCTTAACTCCTGCTCGTCCTCGAGTAGGTAAGTGATAAAAAGAAAGAATAAGTTTTGAGGTGACATGCACCATCAAAGACTTGATCAAAGTATTTGTAAAACATTCAAAGCTGGGATCATAGTACTTCAATGATTACATGAAAGACAAAGTTCTAGTAATAAGCAAAGAAACTATGATGCAACATGAAAAGGAACACACAAAAGATTCATGAATAACAATGCTTTGCAAGACATTTGTTTGTTTCACATAAAGAAAACATAGCATAATAGTATTCATCTTGTCCCTCAATAGAGTAGCAAATATAAATGCATAGGACACCTTCAAAGTTCTAGATACAATAGTTTCAAACAAGCAATAACAAGTTATGCATCAATCAACTAGTCTTGGGACAATGCACATAGAACTAAGAATGGACACTATGCTCTCAATGTAGGTGCATAAAGATAGAAGGTGGAGACTCAATATAATGGTGGAAGAAAAGCCTTTTGTAAAAGGAAGTAGGGATTCAAGTCTCATAAAGAGCTTCCAAAAATTATGGTACTTATAGCTTTCAGCTCTCATTGCCCCTATCATAAGCATCTTGAAGTGATTAAGGTTAAAGTGAACAAACTATGGTGTACATCCTTGACGAAGTATAAGTCAGAAATCTCAATGTCCCTTGTATACGAGGGCCGCTCCTCATGCTACTCAAGTTTAGTCACCGGCAAGTTCTTGTCATCGTAAGTACATGTGTATCATAGAGAACCGCCAACGGGGTACCCCTTGCCCGATGATACGGAAGAATCCCCATATCAAAATGACAAGGCAAGCAGACAACGAGCATCTCAACATTCTTCTTATTTACCGTGGGAATATGGTGCTTTTTTCTCTCTTTCCTCTTTTCATAGTATCTCTTTTTTTCTCTTTTCTCTTTTTTTTTCTCAATATAGGACTCTTTTTTTCTATAAGAAGAATGCTTCATAGACAGCACATTATGGTTACGCTGCAGGTTTCCACAATGTCAGCATGGATTAGACCAGTGGCCCAGGCGTTTCTCTAACACATATACATAACTCCATGGACTTACAAGCTCCCCTTTCATTTCACACCGACGACATCCATATACAAAAGAGCATGATATCAACTAGGTACAAGTACCAAGTGCAATGTTGAAAGCGTTCCCCATGAAAGCATGGTTCTGCTAATTCCCGACAAATAAGTGCAAGCATATACAACATAGAAGACACAATGGTTCAAGTTTATTAAGGGCAAGTAAAGTAAAGTTTGCCATCAAGTTTGTGAGAGCTTTAATCACTAGTTTTCTCATAACAAGTGGAAGGTAAACAAAAGCATGAATGTACTTGGAATAGCATAAGCTAGTAGGTAGGTATGGTGGACTCTTTGGAATAACTTGGTTTAGGGAGTTGGATGCATGAGTGGAACTCATATACTTTGTTGTGGAGGCTAGTAAAAGACTGGGAGTGACAAACTAAGAGAGCAATAATGGCCATAATCATGCAGAGTGACAAAACATCATTGATCAAAGCATAAAGTGATACTACAAGTTGAAAACTAAAGGATCATACAGGCTATGGTGACTTGAGATATTCATAACATGGTGTGAGCATGTGCCAAGTCAACCCAAATAAAGCATCAAAGGAGAATACCACTATACTATGCTTTAATATGCTAAAACAACGCATGATTCATCCAAGGCACATTAAGCAATCTCAATTGTTTATAACAAGTCATGCTACAGCAAGGAATACTAAGCATAAAGCCAAACAATATCAAGCATGGCATGACAAAGCATAGGCCACAGTCAAAAACAAGCTCTTTTTACCACATAAGTATGAACTTTCCTACTCTTTTTCAAACCAAACCAAATTATTTGCAAACCAATGTATGAAAGAGGGGGTCCAACCAATTTATTCAGCAAACTAAGCAAACCAAGGCAAACGAAAACCAAAAAAAAAACAAAAAAGAAGACGCTCCAAGAAAAACACAACTGTGCATGAAACAATAAAAATGAAGCGTTTGGAAGAAACCTGGGATTTTTATTGATGAAGAAGGGGATGCATTGGGCATACCCAAGCTTTGACGCTTGTACTTCTTGGATGTTTCTTGGGGTGACACGCGTGGCATCCCCAAGCTTGAGCTTTAGTCCATCCTTCATCTCATTACTCATTTCCTTCCATACACTTGAAATTTTTCCTTCATACAAAACTTCACACAATCTCATTAGCAACATTAGTGCACTTAAGATAAATAAGTCTAAAGGTTCAGTTCTAACACCAAATAAACTTCCATTAGAACACTAGATACTGTAGCACTTCCCTCAAAAAGCTCAATTCCCCAAAAACACTCAAGAAGGAACTAACAAGAAGCAAATGCAGAAAATGGCAGAAATCTGTCAAAACAGACCAGCAGGTAAAGACGAATTTTTTCGAAGAACTTATGTTGCTCAAATCAAAAAGTGTTGAACTAACGAAAGTTAGATAACAAGCTGGGTCAGAAGAACAACAAAGTACAGCTCAATACGACATATAGAGATCTCTCACGAATTTTTACGGTGAAACACAAAAATCTGTTTCGGGACAACAACTTTCCCAATCATTACTTCTCTCTCATTAGAGGTTACTCTTGGCACAAAAAGCAAATAAAAAGGATAAGGAGAGATTATTACAGAGGTAATAACTTCCAAGCCTCATCTAAAACTTTTGGGTTATCTCCCAATAAGTACTTTTCTTTCACGCCTTTAAGTTAGGCATAAGAAGCAAAGAAAGAATCAAGTGTTCTCAAATGAACAAGCATTAAGATCAATACCAGAAATATTTTCAACAAAGCAAGGTATATTATCCAAGTAAGTTCTATAGGATCCTTTCTCAATGCTCTTGGGTTCACTATTCTCATCAAAAGGGTTTGCAGGAACAATCCAATCAAGATTCTTTTCTATGGCATCATGTATTGCTACTAGTTTAAAGGGTATTGGTATCTTAGGTTCCTCCCCATTAGGTTCAGTTTTGTTCATCTTTTTTCGTGTACCAACAACATCTACACATGAGCCTAGCATATTGAAACGTTCAAAGACTTTCCTAGCTTCTTTGGCAACATCATAGAACTCTTTAAACAAAGTTTCTAGTATACAATCCCTCTTTTCAGGGTCTTCAATTTCCTTAAGCTTAAGAAACATTACTTGCATTAAGGGGTTGAGATTAACAAACCTAGCTTCTAACATGTGAATTAAAGAAGCTGCAGCAATCTCATAGTTTGGAGCAAGTTCTACAAGGGACCTATCCTCAGTATCTTCATGCTTACTAACATGATTAAAGAATTCTTCAATGTTATCTTTCCCAATTATAGAACCACTACCAATTGGAAGGTCTTTCAGGATGAATGTAGGGATCAACATGGTGAGCTAAGGAAGAGGTGACAACTAAAGGAGACTTAATTTTTTTGTGCTTTTCAAATAAGAAAGCAAACAAGTAAAACTAATTTTTTGTGGTTTTGAAGAACAAAAAAAACAAACAAAGCAAAAAGAAACCAAGCAAAACAAAAACAACAAAGTAAAGAGATTGGTTATGAGGGACTCCCCTTGTGAAAATGTCCTTGACTCCCCGGCAACGGCGCCAAAAAAATGCTTGATGGCTCAATGAACGGCGCCCAAAAAATTGCTTGATGGTGGTGTTGATGTAGAGCTCGTTGGGAACCCCAAGAGGAAGGTATGATGAGCACAGCAGCAAGTTTCCCTCAGCTATGAAACCAAGGTTTAATTGAACCAGTAGAAGCAAGGAAACACCCCAAAGGTGTTACTAGCTAAGCTTTGGCAGGGCGCACTACCAGTGCTAGTAGCAACGTGGAGACCTACACAACACAACCACATAACTTTGTTCCCAACTTGCGATGAGGTTGTCAATCTCACCGTGTTTTGCGGAAAACAAAGGATTAAACGTATCGAATGGAAAGAAGTAAAAGTTTGCAGAAAGTAAACACAAAGCAGTAAAAGATTGTAGATTGAATGTAAAAGACAGGGACCAGGATCCATAGTTCACTAGAGGTGGCTCTCCTTAAGATAGATAACATGCTGGTTGAACAAATTACAGCGGGGCAATTGACAAACACCGAGAAAGCAATACATGCATATACTAATCATCTTGACTCCTCTGAGACTTGATTGGGCAATACAACATAATACATAAACCGCCATCCAACTGCATCTATAAATAATAATCCACCTTCAGGTTATCATCCGAACCCCCTCCAGTATTAAGTTGCAAGCAACAGATCATTGCTTTACGAACTGTGTGTAAAGTAAACAATACGATTGTTCTATGAACAAAAGATTGTTTTTTCTCCCTAGTAGCAACAAACACATCTAATACCTTAGAGATTTCGGTCACTTCCCCAGATTACCAGAGGCATGAACCCACTATCGAGCATAAATACTAACTCTTGGAGTTGCTAGCATCTACTTGGCCAAGATAGCTACTAACAACGGAAAGCATGCAAGATCTCAAATAACAAAGACATGATATAATCAATAATCAATCTGAAATAGCATCTCAATATCCATCCGATCGCCGCAAACACAACTTGTAGAATTACAAATAGATGATCTTGATCATGAACGGAGCTCACAAGATCCAAACATGAAAGCACATAGGAGGAGAACCAGCCATATAGCTACTACATGGATCCATAGTCCAAGGATGAACTACTCAGGCATCACACCGGAGGCTTACAGGGTGATGAAGAAGGCCTCCAGGGTGAATTCCCCTCTCCGGCAGGGTGCCGGGAAGAGCTTTAGATCCTTCCCGATCTAGGGATGGAGATGATGGCGGCTACAGACTCTTTCGTGGATTTTTGATCAGGGTACTTCGGGTTTTCGTCCCGAGGGCAATATATAGGCGGAAGGAGAGGCCGAGGGGGTGCCGAGAGCGGCCACACTACCCCCTGGCGCTGTTTTTGGTTCCAGGACGCCTAGCCCGCGCCAGGGGGTGTGGTGGCTCCCTGGCCCTTCTCCGTCTCGTATTCTGGCACTTGATCACTTCCGGAAAAATAGGCACTTTGGCTTTTGTCCCGTCCAATTCCAAGAATATTCATTTTCTGACTTTCCTGGAACCAAAAACAGCAGAAAACAGGCAGCTGGCACTGTGGCTCTTGTTAATAGGTTAGTCCAAGAAATCATATGAAAAGTACTCCAAAGTTGGAATAAAACACAAGAAAGTGGATAAAACCAAGCATGGAACATCAAAAATTATAGATACATTTGCAATGTATCAGTGATGCACTCGAAAGGCTTCATAAAGTCCCCAGTCGAATCTGTGATTCCACTAGACACTCGGGGGCTACTTACATGGGTATACCCTACATGTACTCGAGCTTGGTATATACGGCCAAATACGTGGAGGCCCACGGTGTCGCCAAGGCCCAAATGAAGAACTCGAGTGGCCTACGGACTCTCGATTGCTTGAAGAACAAGAAGAAACTAAAGATAGAATGTTCAAAGGGGAAAACCCTAATCTGTAACCGACTCGACCTGCTACCCGAGACCTAGCCTATCTATATAAAGGCTAGGAGGGGGCAGCGAGAAGGACACACACAACCCTAGTTTCCACAACCCCTCGCCAGATTGCATCTGCGCACCATTGTAATCTTCGATTCCTCTGATAATTCCACGAGCAGACAAGCAGGAGTAGGGACCTATATGAGGCCTGAACCTGGGTAAATCTTCGAGTCCCCTGTGTGCTTGTTTGCTAGCCGATAGATGTCTCCAGTACTCCCTCCTTCTCCAAAACCCAAGTCCATAAAAATGGGCATTGATGAGTTAAACCCTCGTCAGGTACATTCTCGAATCCTACTTCATGTAGTAAAAACACTAGTGGGAAAAATACAATGATCATTATCATTGATCATTTCCTTTATGAAGAGAACCCTTTAGGAACACGTTCTGTTGCTTCTAACACTCTGATGCAGGGTTCTAAACCATCATCGTGGTTTTCACTATCTTCTATTAGCATTATACTCGAGAACCTAAACTTCCTTGAGAATGCACCAAAATTTAAGCAATACTAGTTTTGCCTATCTTTTGGTTTTAACCATGGATTTCGTATTCAAAGTTTCCGATGAATACTCTAGAAGGACTTATTCATTGCTGTTTTGGTGATATCAAATAACTCCAAAACCTCCACGACAATCCATACAAGATATGGTGTTGATCTCACGAATTTAGATGGTTCACTTTATACTTGATGAGTGTTTGCTATTTCTAACTAAGGGTCTTTACATTTAAACACTACCACGACTTATATGGTGCCACCTATTCACCCACTCGATATCAAATATCACATTGTGATTCTCTGCATTTCGACGCGCCAAGAATGCATCGCATTTCACAATTCCTTATGCCAATCTTATAACGTCGAATTTCATTAGTATTGATCAAATCAGAGTAATTAGATTCTCTTTTATTTTATACCCCTTGATGCTGAAATTATTTGATCATATCAAATAGTTTCATGCTCATGTTTCCTTTGGTAACCTCTTTTACAAAATTCAATAATCATAAAACAATAACCACCACTTTGTTCAAATACGATACATCATACATGTATTTTCTTTCAACAATTCATCAAACACTTTGTATTCATGCAATACATGGTGTTTAGTTATCTTGCCGAACCTGGGCATGATTCATATGTTCCAAGAAATTAAATGACTTTCACATATTATCAACATAACTTCGAATTTAAACAATAGTTTCATTCAAAAATGAATATATCATTAAGTTGAGTATTTTTAAGGCATTTCAATATTTCACAAATGTTCATGCATTATCAACTAGTTTCACAACAAGGGTAATTCACACATAATCGAACAACATATGAACACAAATAGAAATCATTCATAGAAGCAGAACAACTGTTTGTTACAAACTCAGATGAATAACCATCTCACGAAGTGTGAGACACACTAAAGAAGTTCACAATCCATCGATTACAATAATCAACCGCAATGATAAACTAAATGATAAATGCCAAGGGAGAGTGTTGACGACCATAATCATCATGCTTGCCATCAACATGCAACGTCACCTCCTCTCCAGCAAGCAGCTCTCATGCATAAGGACCTATTTTCACAAAAATAGAACAAGTATCAAATACTTTAACACTACAACAAGTGTTTGCAGATTATAATATTTATAAAATTGAATATCAAATATACCTTCATCATCGACGACCTCTCCGGTGATAGGTTCAACCTTTAAGTTCCTAAAACATAATATGAACTCATGGAAATCCGGTGTTTCCGTATCACCTCTCATGATGCTATTCCGGACGTGTCCTTTGTAGCTGGGAGGCAGTAACCAAAACAATATGCCTATCGCAAATGACTCGCTCATCCAGTAGTCCACGAAGTAAACCAGTCTCATGTGTGCGTCGTGTATGCGCCCCAAGTGACTCTTTGGGCAAGTGTGTTCCTCCATCTATATGGAAAGGAAGTGTCTAAGCAGCTCATGCTTCCACATGTGCACATGGCTCATGAACTCTGCTCTAAGCTGATCCACCATCGCATATGGGTCATGATCACCCATGAGCGGATGTAGTTTGTTCACCATCCCATATCGCATTATCACTTAAATGTAAGTGGACATACTTAACGATAATGGCGTTCTGCCCGCTCTCGTGGGGTCTCATAGTCATCTGTCTTGGCCAAATCCATCGTGCGGCGTATATAATCTACCACATTATTCTTAGTAAGGAGATCATTTAGACGCACAAGCCACTCAGGGAAGTTGGATCCATCAAGTCTAAGTTTTTCAGCAACTACCCACTTAGCAATGTCAAAGCAAGCTTCACGGCGATCCATTTCTACATTTTTATATAATTGCAAAAGGAATTTAGTCTAAGTTTATAACTATATGAGTTAAAACAAGAACTCCATCAAAAACGCCTATCCCCAAAAGCGTTTTAGTGATTACACGATCCCTATTCACTACACCGCCCCCATCGTCACGGCCGGCGATATAGTTGCAAAGGTGGATGCCGAAACTTCGATCACATCATTCATGTGACTCGTGCTCGATCTTTTGACCATCCGTGTTCCAAGGCCATGTCTACACATGCTAGACTCGCCAACTCAACGCTAGTGTATTTTCTGTGCAACATGTCTTACACCCACCATATGAGAATGCATATATGTTTGACACCCGATCATCACGACCTGCCTCATAATAAAGAACTTTCTTGGTTGTGCACACTAAGGAGAACACTTTCATTGGTATTTTATTTAGGGATCATCTTATTAGGCTACAGTTGAGTATCTAATACTAGCACACAATAAGATACACAAACAATAAACATTGAATGTAAGTGTGATGTGATATGGTCCTCACACTGTGATCTCCATTCCGCGTCTCCGGATCCGGCGCCAGGGTTCCGGCATTATAGGCACCAGGGTACCGGTGCCTCCGGCGTGGTAGTCCATCATCACCATGACCGTTACTACTACTTAGCAACATAAAGTAAACTACTTTACCTTGGCTACTACCGTATCATATCACAATGCCCCTGCAAAAATAAAGTTAGACGCCTATACTTTATCTTTGCATGTTCTACATGGATGCTAGGGCTTTCGCACAAGAACCAATTCTTACCTACGAACTTCCACCACAATGTTGATCAAGTAGTTGTCTATCCTACACCCCTTTCGGGGCCCTCCTTTACAAATGGCATAACAACTAATGTGAGCGAGATAGAGACCCCCCAAAGCCACTTTATACGATCCAATGCATATGTCAAGCGTGGACCAGTCTCGCGAATGAACGCGTAAAGTCGGTTGGGGGTCGCTTCATCAAACATTACTATGGTATGCACAAGTACACGTGGGAGGGTAACAACTAAAAGATCAATTCCTACATGCTACAACTCGTGTGTTCTACTCGTACTAGCAATACTACGCATAGATCTAGCTCTGATACCACTGTAGAGGTTCGCGCATGAAAACAATAAATTTTTCCTACACCAAGAACCCTAATGCCAGGATCTATGTATTAGTAATGCAATAACGGGAGGGGCTTTTCGCGAACTTACCCTTGAAGATCGAAAAGCATTGTCAATGCTTGGGAGAGCATGGTTGATGTAGTCGCCCCGACGCTGACCACGGGATTGTGTTGAAGCCTTGTGGCTCCTACGGCTACATTGACTTCTAGTGCCCCAAGTGTTGCACCTCCGAGGGAGTTACACATGTCTGGTGCTTGACGATGACTCCCGCACCTCCAATCCAGTAGCAGTTGCAGAAGTAGAGCTTCTGGATCCAAATCCCGCAACACGATGGCGCTCCACTGTGAAGAAGTCTCTTGCTCGTGCGATCCAGACTTGGGACCACGGTCAAAGGAGAGAGAGAGAGAGAGAGAGAGAGAGAGAGTATCAATTGGAGGTCTCCCCAAAAGAGAGGGAACCTTTATTGATTATTGGTGTATTTATTTTGTCAAAATACCTCTCTTTATGTTGGGGAAAAACCACCCCATAGCTAATTAGCTTAGCCATGTGGGACTAAACAAAAGGGACAGGAGAGGGGGAGGGGTGGCCGGCTGGCCAAGGCCACCATGGGCCTAGCCGGTGGGTGCATGGGGCCCATGCGGCCCCTCCTCCCTTTGTTCCTTTTGGTATTTTCCCTCATGGGCCCTTTTCCCTAGGGATTTTTGCCCAATTAGGTATTTGACCTTTTAATTTATTTTTCTTTTATTAAATAATAATAAATAAATTATTAAATCAATATCGAACATTTACTTATATATTATTCAATCCCCGTGGCTATGGAACTCCTTCCATCCCACTACGGACATCCTTCGGACTTACCGAAACTACTCCGGTTCTCTCTCTTTCTTTCCTTCAATGATTCTGGCGATACCAAAACAATCTCTGAGCATCATAAAGCCCTTAAGCGTGATACCCCATGGTTCGGGAACACTCCAGACATGGTCGATACCCTCTCGTACCAATGATCATCAGTGGGACCTGGATGCCCATGATGACCCCTGTGCATTCTGTGAATCTTTCGTCGCTGAACCATGAATGTCGTGTCAGATTACTTTTGTGTCCGATACTTCCATTGTTCGAGATCTGATCAATGACATCACCATGTCGTGTTCAATCTCGTTACCGACAAATGTTGTTCAACTCGTTCCGACAAGTAGTATCACCGTGATCAAATCACACGCTACGTAGCTATTGGATATAACTTTTCCGAGTGGGCCCTCGAGTATCTTTCCATCACACGGATGGACAAATCCCGCTCTTGACACGTAATGCATCTACATGTTCATCTGAATACCTGAATGCACATTTAATATCACCGTTTGACCGAGTGACGTTTAATGCTATCTAAGTATCCTCGGGTAATAGTGATTGATATGGTCTCACGGCCTAAGAAATAAGACACTATGTCTTTTTCTAATCATCATAAATTTAACTTCGTGAAATGATCAAGTCATAATGCTTAGGTTAGGTATAGCTCATCATATTATTCTCGCAATGAGGTGACTCTATTGTCAACTGGCATAAATGCCATATGGTCAGGAAACCTTGATCATCTGTTGACCAATGAACTAGTGACTAGAGATTCACTGGGAACTCCTGGTTATTTGTATATCACACGTGTATTAACGTTTTCTTTCAATACAGTTATAGCATGATATAAAACTTAATTATAAAATTTATGAAATATGATAATAATCCATATTATTATTTGTCTCTAGGGCATATTTCCAACAGGCGCATCTAGCACATAGAGCTTTTGAGAAGCACCAGGGAGAATCCTTAGATTAAGAGCCCAATTGGTAAAGTTGCTACCATTGGTTGCAAGTTTATCTTTCTCCATGAACATATTAAAATTGAAAGAAGGTAGTGCCATGATCTACGGGATATTCACTTCGGCTCACAGGTGCAAATGCACCCAGTGTGACAAAACATATTTCGAAATGTCAAAAAAATTGAAAAATAATTTCGCATATACATTCAAACATTTTATGTTGGTTCACAAGTTTTCGGGACGAAACAAGATTTTATGTGTCGTGTATAAAAAAGAAAAAATATGTCACAGGAATACGACTATTCACATGACATTTTTTGTCGTTTTTATACAGGACACATAAAATGTTATTTCATTCCGAAAACTTGTGAACCAACATGAAATGTTCGAATGTATATCTACAATTTTTCTTCAAATTTTTTAACATTTCGAAATATGTTTTCTCACAATGGGTGCATTTGCACCTACGAGCCGAATTGCCACCTCCCATGCTCTACAACATATTTGAAAACATTTTTTTGACTATGTTTATGAAAGATTAAGTTCACATTAATTCATAAATTACTACGAGAACTCCCACTCAAAAACATCCCTATAGGTTTTTTGGTGATTACACGAACCAAATTCACTACCGCAAAGCCGATCATCCTATGAGATGGTGTAGCTGCAAAGGTGAACATCGAGATGTTCATCATATCATCCATATAACTCATGTTTCACCTTTTGATTGCGTGTTCTAATGCCATATTTTTACATGCTAGCCTCGCCAAGTAGAACCATAGTATTTGCGTGTGTAAATCTGGCATACACCCATTGTATATGAACGTTGAGTCAATCACACCCGATCATCACGTGGTGTTTCGAAACAACGAACTTTCTTAATGATGCATACTAAGGAAGATCATATTATTATCTTGATATTAAGTATGAGGGATCATCTTATAATGCTACCATCATGATCTAAACAAGATATAAGAAAAATAAGATGCATAAAAAGGATTAACATCACATGCATGGATAATGTGATATGATATGGTCCTTATTGCACTTGATCTCCATCTTGTGCGTAAGAGCATGATTACCCTCATTCCACCAGCATGACACCAAGATCCATGGTCCCACCATCTTGATTGTCCTCCACTAATATAATATAGTAATATCCGACATACGTGCCATGAAAGAATAAGACAACCATCACACTTCTACTAGTTTGTCATAATTTACAAAGAAAATCACTACACACATTAAATTTGTATCTTAACCATATCACATCGCATGCAATACAAAAACAAGTTAGATGACTCTAATTTATCGTTGCATGTTTTACGCGGTTTAGAGGTTTCGAAGATAGAACCGTTCATACCTACGAACATCAAACCACAACGGTGATAAACAAATTATTAGCAATCCATTATAGATTAACTATAGTGGAAAAGACAAACACCCACAAGTGCTTATGCAAAACTAGTTGCATGTCAAGCGTGAGACATGTCTCACGTGCGAGACTTTGACATTAACGGCCATTTGTGTTGTCATCTGTCATGGTGTCGATGACCGTGCCGTTTTCCGTCATGGTGATGTCGGTCGTTGGCGCCGATGCTAGCGTCATCTGCTGCGGCACCAACAACGTTTACTGTTTTTTATATTTCGTAATTTGGGATCAGGAAACCTTGACCATCTGTTGACCAATGAAAGAGTGACTAGAGTTTCACCGGGAACCCCTGGTTGTTTATATATCACATGTGTATTGATGTTTCCTCTCAATACAGTTATAGAATGATATAAAACTTAATCATAAACTTTATGAAATATGATAATAATCCTTATTATTTGTCTCTAGGGCATATTTCCAACACCCTCGAGTATCTTTCCATCACGCAGATGGAAATATCTCACTCTTGACGCATAATGCCTCTACATGTTCCTCTGAATACCTGAACGCACCTTTATGATCACCGTTTGACTGAGTGATGTTTGGTGCTATCTAAATATCCTCGGGCGATAGTGATTCTGAAGGGAATATGCCCGAGAGGCTATAATAAAGTGGTTATTATCTTAATCCATGTTTATGATAAATGTTTATTTTGCATGCTATAATTGTATTAATTGGAAACGTTAATACATGTGTGTTTAATAAACAAAATACAGAGTTCCTAGTAATGCCTCTCAAATAAACTAGCTCATTGATTAACAAGATGATCAAGGTTTCCTGATCATGGACATTGGATGTTGTTAATAACAAGGTCACAACATTGGTAGAATGATGTAATGAATATTCATCCGAAGTATAGCATTTCGATCAAAGTCATTATGTTTATATTACTATAACATCATACAAAGTAATCTTAGTCCTTAGACCATGAGATCATGTTAATTGCTAACATCGGAAGAGTATCTTGATAACATCAAACATCACACCGTAACAGGGTGACTATAAAGGTGGGTTCAGTGCTACAAAGGTGTTATGTTGAGGCTCATGGATCAATAGGGGGATTTGTCCATCCCGATGACGGATAGAAAAGATGAATTTTGTCCCCCACAACATTATTCATCACTATAAATAGTATCCTTATACTTTTACTATAAATGTAGTTATTGAAACACTCGTGCACTATGTGCATTTTTTGATGTTTGTCACCTTTCTTCCTACTTGACTTTAGTAGGTGTTATCAATGCAAGGATTTCCAATCTTTTAAGGTTAACATATTCCCTTATAACATAACCCTTTATACTTCAAGATATGTCATCATTTATAAACCTAGAAAATGTGTCAACAGTTCTTATTTAGACACTGTGGACAAACTTAGCTCAATGTAAAGTGATTCATACTTAATCACTTACGAATGTTTCTTCTTGAATCATATATTATGTTGAGTTTTCATCATGGTTTGTAAGACAGAACATATGTCTCAACATAGTGGATGATGATCATCCTTTTATATCTTTCAACCATTGATGTTGAACTTAGTGCCATTCCTAATTCGAATGACCAAGGACCATTCCTTAATCAATTCCTGTCCTGAAACTATTTCAGAATCTCTTTTCGGAATGCATTACAACATAATATTGTAATATACTTACTTTCAACTTTTAACCCTTATAAATCATTATTTATCAGTACTTGCGCTATTATTCTTAATGTGTCGACTGATGGCTCAATGCACAGCGCCCAGAAAAATGCTTGATGGCGGTGTTGATGTAGAGCTCGTTGGGAACCCTAAGAGGGGAAGGTATGATGAGCACATCAGCAAGTTTCCCTCAGTTATGAAACCAAGGTTTAATCGAACCAGTAGGAGCAAGGAAACACCCCAAAGGTGTTACTAGCTGAGCTTTGGCAGGGCACACTACCGGTGCTAGTAGCAACGTGGAGACCTGCACAACACAACCACAGAACTTTGTCCCCAACTTGTAATGAGGTTGTCAATCTCACCGTGTTTTGTGGAAAACAAAGGCTTAAACGTATCGAATGGAAAGAAGTAATAGTTTGCAGAAAGTAAACACAAAGAAGTAAAAAATTGTAGATTGTATGTAAAAGACAAGGACCGAGATCCATAGTTCACTAGAGGTGGCTCTCCTTAGATAAATAACATGCTGGGTGAACAAATTACAACGGGGCAATTGACAAACACCGAGAAAGCAATACATGCATATACTAATCATCTTGACTCCTCTGAGACTTGATTGGGCATTACAACATAATACATAGACCACCATCCAACTGCATCTCTGACTAATAATCTACCTTCAGGTTATCATCTGAACCCCCTCCAGTATTAAGTTGCAAGCAACAGATTATTGCTTTACAAACTACGTGTAAAGTAAACAATACGATTGTTCTATGAACAAAGGATTGTTATTTTCTCCCTAGTAGCAATAGCACATCTAGTACCTTAGAGATTTCTGTCACTTCCCCAGATTACCAGAGGCATGAACCGACTATCGAGCATAAATACTAACTCTTGGAGTTGCTAGCATCTACTTGGCCAGGATAGCTACTAACAACGGAAAGCATGCAAGATCACAAATAACAAAGATATGATAGAATCAATAAACAACCTGAAATAGCATCTCAATATCCATCGGATCCCCGCAAACACAACATGTATGGATACAAATAGATGATCTTGATCATGAACGGAGCTCACAAGATCTAAACATGAAAGCACAAAGGAAGAGAACCAGCCATCTAGCTACTACATGGATCCGTAGTCCAAGGATGAACTAGTCACGCATCACACCGGAGGCTTGCATGGTGATGAAGAAGGCCTCCAGGGTGAATTCCCGTCTCCGGCAGGGTGCCGAGAAGAGCTTCAGATCCCTCCCGATCTAGGGATGGAGATGACGGCGGCTACAGACTGTTTCGTGGATTTTTGATCGGGCACTTACGGTTTTCGTCTCGAGGGCAATATATAGGCGGAAGGAGAGGCCAAGGGGGTGCCGGGAGAGGCCACACCACCCCCTGGCGCGGGCCAGGCCTAGCCGCGTGGCTAGGTGGTGTGGTGGCCCCCTGGCCCCTCTCCGTCTCGTATTCTAGCACTTGATGACATCCGGAAAAATAGGCACTTTGACTTTTGTCCAGTCCAATTCCGAGAATATTCATTTTCTGACTTTCCTGGAACCAAAAACAGCAGAAAACAGGCAGCTGGCACTGTGGCTCTTGTTAATACGTTAGTCCAAGAAATCATATGAAAAGTACTCCAAAGTTGGAAGAAAACACAAGAAAGTGGATAAAACCAAGCATGGAACATCAAAAATTATAGATACATTTGCAATGTATCAACATCCCCAAGCTTAACTCCTGCTCGTCCTCGAGTAGGTAAGTGATAAAAAGAAAGAATAATTTTTGAGGTGACATGCACCATCTAAGACTTGATCAAAGTATTTGCAAAACATTCAAAGCTGGGATCATAGTACTTCAATCATAACATGAAAGAAAAAGTTCTGGCAATAAGCAAAGAAACTATGATGCAACATGAAAAGGCACAAACAAAAGATTCATGAATAACAATGCTTTGCAAGACGTTTGTTTGTTTCACATAAAGAAAACATAGCATAATAGTATTCAGCTTGTCCCTCAATAGAGTAGCAAATATAAATGCATAGGACATCTTCAAAGTTCATAAGAGTGACTAGATACAATAGTTTAAAACAAGCAATAACAAGTTATGCATCAATCAACTAGTCTTGGGACAATGCACATAGAACTAAGAATTGCCACTATGCTCTCAAAGTAGGTGCATAAAGGTAGAAGGTGGAGACTCAATATAATGGTGGAAGAAAGGCCTTTTTATAAAAGGAAGTAGGGATTCAAGTCTCATAAAGAGCTTCCAAAAATTATGGTACTTATAGCTTTCAGCTCTCATTGCCCCTATCATAAGCATCTTTAAGTGATTAAGGTTAAAGTGACACAACTAAGAGGATATGCTTGACAAGTTATAAACCGAAATCTCATGCCCCTTACTTACGAAGATCGATCCTCATGCTACTCAACTTCAGTCACGAGTAAGCTCTTGTCATTGTAAGTACATGTGTATCATTAAGAACCGCCAATGGGGTACCCCTTGCACATGATACAGGAGCTTTCCCATAATCAAAATGACAAGGCAAGTAGACAATGAGCATCTCAGCGATCTTTTTATTTGCTATTTGCATAGGTTTTTATTGAGGATGCTTCATAGAGTGCTGATTATGGTGATGCTGCAAGTTTCCACCATTATTAGGCATGGCTTAGGCTAGCGGCCCAGTCGTTTCTCTAACACACATACAAACTCCATGATCTTACAAGTTCCACTTTTATTTCACACCGTTGGGATCCGTAAGCAAAAGAACATGATATCAACGGGGTACAAATTACAAGTGCAATGTTGAAAGTGTTCCCCATGAAACATGGTACTGCTAATTTCAACTTATAAACGCAAGCATATACGCAACAAAGAAGGACCCAATGGTTCAAGTTTATTAGATGCAAAAAAGTAAAGTGTGCCATCAAGTTCGTGAGAGCTTTAATCACTAGTTTTCTCATAACAAGTTTAATTTGGAAGGTAAAAAAAAGCATGAATATACTTGGAATAGCATAAGCTAGTAGGTAGGTATGGTGGACTCTTTGTAATAACTTGGTTTAGGGAGTTGGATGCATGAGTGGAACTCATACTTTGTTGTGGAGGCTAGCAAAAGACTGGGAGCGACAGACTAAGAGAGCAATAATGGCCATAATCATGCAGAGCGACAAAACATCATTGATCAAAGCATAAAGTGATACTACAAGTTGAAAATTAAAGGATCATACAGGCTATGGTGACTTGAGATAGTCATAACATGGTGTGAGCATGTGCCAAGCAACCCAAATAAAGCATCAAAGGAGAATACCACTATACTATGCTTTAATATGCTAAAACAACGCATGATTCATCCAAGGAAAATTAAGATATCTCAATTGTTTATAACAAGTCATGCTACAACAAAGAATACTAAGCATTAAGCCAAAACAATATCAAGCATGACATGACAAAGCATATGCCACAGTCAAAAAAAGCTCTTTTTACCACATAAGCATGAAATTTCCTACTCTTTTCCAAACCAAACCAAACTATTTTCAAACCAATGTATGAAAGAGGGGGTCCAACCAATTTATTCAGAAAACTAAGCAAACCAAGAAAACTAAAAAAACGAAAACAAAAAATAAGACGCTCCAAGAACAACACAACTGTGCATAAAACAATAAAAATGAAGCGTTTGGAAGAAACCTGGAATTTTTATTGATGAAGAAGGGGATGCCTTGGGCATCCCCAAGCTTTGACGCTTGTACTTCTTGGATATTTCTTGGGGTGACACGCGTGGCATCACCAAGCTTGAGCTTTAGTCCATCCTTCATCTCATTACTCATTCCTTCCATACACCTGAAATTTTCTTCATACAAAACTTCACACAATCTTTATTAGCAACATTAGTGCACTCAAGATAAAAGGTCTTAAGGTTCAGTTCTAACACCAAATAAACTTCCATTAGAACACTAGCTACTGTAGCACTTACCTCAAAAAGCTCAATTCCCCAAAAGAACTCAAAATAGAACCAACAAGAAGCAAATGTAGAAAATGGTAGAAATCTGTCAAAACAGACAAGCAGGTAAAGTAGAATTTTTTAGAAGGCCTTCTGTTGCTCAAATCAAAAAGTGTTGAACTAACGAAAGTTAGATAACAAGCTGGGTCAGAAGCACAACAAATTACAGCTCAATACGACATATAGAGATCTCTCACGAATTTTTACGGTGAAACACAAAAATCTGTTTTGGGACAACAACTTTCCCAATCATTACTCCTCTCTCATTAGAGGTTACTCTTGGCACAAAAAGCAAATAAAAAGGTTAAGCAGAGGTTATTACAGAGGTAATAACTTCCAAGACTCATCTAAAACTTTTGGGTTATCTCCCAATAAGTACTTTTCTTTAACGCCTTTAAGTTAGGCATAAGAAGCAAGAAAGAATCAAGTGTTCTCAAATGAAGAAGCATTAAGACCAAATTTTGTTTTCATAGGAGAAGTAAAAGAAATCTTTTCTCTCTTTTAAGGGAATTGTTCTATACCTTTCTTGAGTGGGATTTGATATTTAATGGTGCCTTCTTTCATATCAATGATGGCACCAACAGTTCTAAGAAAAGGTCTTCCCAAAGTAATAGGACAAGAAGCATTGTATTCAACATCCAAAACATAGAAATCAACGGGGACATAGGAATTGTTAACCATAATAAGAACATCATTAAGACTCCCTATGAGTTTCTTTTTAGCATTATCATCAAGTGGGACATTCAAATAACAATCTTCAAGTGGAGGAAAATCAAGCATATCATAAATCTTTCTAGGCATAATAGAAACACTACTATCAAGATCACAGAAAGCTTTGAAATCAAAGTCATTCACTTTCATATTAATGATGGGTTCCCAACCATCTTCTTGTTTTATAGGAATAGAAGCTTTATGTTTCATCTTTTCTTCTTTAATCTTTATGAGAGCATCAGTAATGTGTTTTGTAAAGGCCATGTTCATAGCACTAGCATTAGGACTTTTAGCAAGCTTTTGTAGGAACTTAATAACTTCAGAGATGTTGAGACCATCAAGATCAAAGTCAAATTTATCATCTAAAGTAGTAGAACTATTACTAGCCTCAACACTAGTGGTGGTAATACTAGAAACACTAATGTTTCTAGCAATATCATCTTATCTTTCCCACTTAGCATGTAATTCAGCTAATAGTCTAACATTTTCATCAATTCTTACTTGTATAGCATTGGTAGCTGCAAAGGGATTCTCATTAGTTTCAGGTTTACAGCCATTTTATTCAAAGTAGATTGAGCTTCAGCCAAAGATGATATATTTCTTTCAGCATTAGAGAGTTTTTCCTCAATAGTTTTATTTAAAGCATTTTTCTTACGAATAAAGTCTTTAAGCATAACTTCAAGTTCAGAGGGTGTACTCCTATTATTGTTGTAAGAATTTCCATAAGCATTACAATTTTTGGGAGGATAAGGCTTATAATTGTTGTTACCAAAATTGTTCCTATAAGCATTATTGCCAAAGTTGTTATTTCTTATGAAGTTCACATCAACTTTCTCTTCTTGAGCAACCAAAGAAGCTAAAGGAACATTATTTGGATCAATATGGGCTTTCCCATTAACAAGCATAGACATAATAATATCAATCTTATCACTCAAGGAGGAGATTTCCTCAACAGAATTTACCTTCTTACCTTGTGGAGCTCTCTCAGTATCCCATTCAGAATAATTAACCATCATATTGTCGAGAAGTTTCGTTGCAGCACCCAAAGTGATGGTCATAAAGGTACCTCCAGTAGCAGAATCCAATAGGTTCCTTGAAAGAATAGTTCAATCTTGCATAAAAAGTTTGGATGATCATCCAAGCAGTCAGTCCATGAGTAGGACAATTCTTTACCAAAGATTTCATTCTTTCCCAAGCTTGAGCAACATGCTCATTATCAAGTTTTTTAAACTTCATTATTTCACTTCTCATAGATATAATCTTAGCGGGAGAATAGGATTTTCCAATAAAAGCATCTTTGCACTTAGTCCAAGAATCAATACTATTCCTAGTTAAGGAAATCAACCACTCTTTAGCTTTTCCCCTCAAAGAGAAAGGAAACAATTTTAGTTTAATAATATCACCATCTATATCCCTATGCTTTTGCATCTCACAAAGTTCAACAAAGTTATTTAGATGGGAAGCAGCATCTTCATTACCAATACCAGAAAATTGTTCTCTCGTAGCAAGATTGAGCAAAGCAGGTTTTATCTCAAAGAAAGTATTTTCCGCCATAGGTGGAGCAATAGGTGTGCTCATAAAATCATTGTTGTTGGTGCTAGTAAAGTCACACAACTTAGTGTTTTCAAGAGTAGTCATTTTTTTGGGTTTTCAAATAAGAAAGCAAACTTCTAAAACTATTTTTTTGTGTGTTTTTGAATAAAGAAACAAGCAAACAAAGCAAAACGAAACTAAGCAAAACAAAAACAACAAAGTAAAGAGATTGGTTATGAGGGACTCCCCTTGTGAAGATGTCCTTGACTCCCCGGAAACGGCGCCAGAAAAATGCTTGATGGCTGAATGCACGGCGCCCAGAAAAATGCTTGATGGCGGTGTTGATGTAGAGCTCGTTGGGAACCCCAAGAGGAAGGTATGGTGAGCACAGCAACAAGTTTCCCTCAGTTATGAAACCAAGGTTTAATCGAACTAATAGGAGCAAGGAAACACCCCAAAGGTGTTACTAGCTGAGCTTTGGCAGGGCGCACTACCGGTGCTAGTAGCAACGTGGAGACCTGCACAACACAACCACATAACTTTGTCCCCAACTTGCGATGAGGTTGTCAATCTCACCGTGTTTTGAGGAAAACAAAGGATTAAACGTACCGAATGGAAAGAAGTAATAGTTTGCATAAAGTAAACACAAAAAAGTAAACAATTGTAGATTGTATGTAAAAGACAAGGACTGAGATCCATAGTTCACTAGAGGTGGCTCTCCTTAGATAAATAACATGCTGAGTGAACAAATTATAGCGGGGCAATTGACAAACACCGAGAAAGCAATACATGCATATACTAATCATCTTGACTCCTTTGAGACTTGATTGGGAATTACAATATAATACATAGACCTCCATCCAACTGCATCTATTACTAATAATCCACCTTCAGGTTATCATCCAAACCCCCTCTAGGATTAAGTTGCAAGCAACAGATTATTGCTTTACGAACTGCGTGTAAAGTAAACAATACGATTGTTGTTTTCTCCCTAGTAGCAACAACACATCTAGTACCTTAGAGATTTATGTCACTTCCCCAGATTACCAGAGGCATGAACCCACTATCGAGCATAAATACTAACTCTTGGAGTTGCTAGCATCTACTTGGCCAAGATAGCTACTAACAACGGAAAGCATGCAAGATCACAAATAACAAAGATATGATAGAATCAATAATCAATCTGAAATAGCATCTCAATATCCATCGGATCCCCGCAAACACAACATGTATGGATACAAATAGATGATCTTGATCATAAACGGAGCTCACAAGATCTAAACATGAAGGCACAAAGGAGGAGAACCAGCCATCTAGCTACTACATGGATCCGCAGTCCAAGGATGAACTACTCACGCATCACACCGGAGGCTTGCATGGTGATGAAGAAGGCCTCCAGGGTGAATTCCCCTCTCTGGCAAGGTGCCGGGACGAGCTTCAGATCCCTCCCAATCTAGGGATGGAGATGACGGCGGCTACAGACTCTTTCGTGGATTTTTGATCGGGCACTTAGGGTTTTCGTCCCGAGGGCAATATATAGGCGGAATGACAGGACGAGGGGGTGCCGGGAGCGGCCACACCACCCCCTGGCCACGTGGCCACGTGGTGTGGTGGCCCCCTGGCCCCTCTCCGTCTCGTATTTTGGCACTTGATGACATCCGGAAAAATAGACACTTTGACTTTTGTCCCGTCCAATTCCGAGAATATTCATTTTCTGACTTTCCTGGAACCAAAAACAGCAGAAAACAGGCAGCTGGCACTGTGGCTCTTGTTAATAGGTTAGTCTAAGAAATCATATGAAAAGTAATCCAAAGTTGGAACAAAACACAAGAAAGTGGATAAACCAAGCATGGAACATCAAAAATTATAGATACATTTGCAATGTATCACGTACACACACAAGAATCAACATTAAGCTCCCACTCAAAATATGTTCCCAACATATTCAAGTCCGAAACTTACATTGCTCCCACTTAAAAATGTGTTTCCTACATATTTGAGTCTGAGACATATATTGCTCCCACTTAAAAATGTGTCGCACACATATTACTTTAGGAAGACTTTTATAGCTCCCACGTAATTTCATGCAAGTTTCATACCTTCTCAATGTTTTGAACAGCTTCAAAATCCCTTGATCAAATTGAGAGGTTATATTATGAGACTCTAGTACTTTACCAGTATCAAATCCACTAGACTTTTAGCACCTCTGAATCAAATTATTTTGAATTTGCCCAATACATTATTCATGACAAATCGTGATTTTGTATTTCACCCTTTTCCATCACGACCTTGAAGTCTTTTGGAAACATCAAGCAACCTCTTTGCTCGATAAGATACAACAATGTTTTGCTTTCTAATCTTAAGTGAATTTTTCCTCTAGAATTTCTCATAATTTTAGTCTACCATCCCTTTCATTGTAGTTCGCAGGTATGCCATATTCCGGTAACATGACAATTGATTCATAAATTTCTGCACATAATATGTGCGGTACATTCTCGAATCCTACTTCATGTAGTAAAAACACTAGTGGGGAAATACAATTATCATTATCATTGATCCTTTCCTTTATGAAGAGAACCGTTCAGGAACACGTTCCATTGGGCTTCTCAACACTCTGATGCAGGGTTCTGAACCATCATCATGGTTTTCACTATCTTCTATTAGCATTATACTCGAGAACCTAAACTTCCTTGAGAATGCACCAAAATTTAAGCAATACTAGTTTTGCCTATCTTTTTGTTTTAACCATGGATTTCGTATTCAAAGTTTCCGACGAATACTCTAGAAGGACTTATTCATTGTTTTGGTGATATCGAATAACTCCAAAACCTCCACGACAATCCATACAAGATATGGTGCTGATCTCACGAATTTAGATGGTTCACTTTATACTTGATGAGTGTTTGCTATTTCTAACTAAGGGTCTTTACATTTAAACACTACCACGATTTATATGGTGCCACCTATTCACCCACTCGATATCAAATATCACATTGTGATGCTTTGCACTTCGACGCGTCAAGAATGCATTGCATTTCACAATTCCTTATGCCAATCTTATAACGTCGAATTTCATTAGTATTGATGAAATCAGAGTAATTAGATTCTCTTTTATTTTTATACCCCTTGATGCTGAAATTCTTTGATCATATCAAATAGTTTCATGCTCATGTTTCCTTTGGTAACCTATTTTACAAAATTCAACAACCATAAAACAATAATCACCACTTTGTTCAAATACGATACATCGTACATGTATTTTCTTTCAACAATTCATCAAACACTTTGTATTCATGCAATACGCAGTGTTTAGTTATCTTGCCGAACTTGGGCATGATTCATATGTGCCAAGAAATCAAATAACTTTCACATATTATCAACATAACTTTGAATTTAAACAATAGTTTCATTCAAAAATGAATATATCATTAAGTTGGGTATTTTCAAGGCATTTCAACATTTCACAAATGTTCATGCATTATCAATTAGTTTCAAAACAAGGGTAATTCACACATAATCGAATAACATATGAACACAAATAGAAATTATTCATAGAAGCAGAACAACTGTTTGTTACAAACTCAGATGAATAACCATCTCACAAAGTTTGAGACACACTAAAGAAGTTCACAATCCATCGATTACAACAATCAGCCGCAATAAATGTCAAGGGAGAGTGTTGATGACCATAATCATCATGCTTTCCATCAACATGCAACGTCACCTCCTCTCCAGCAAGCAGCTCTCATGCATAAGGACCTATTTTCACCAAAATAGAACATGTATCAAATACTTTAACACTACAACAAGTGTTTGCAAGATTATAATATTTATAAAATTGTATATCAAATATACCTTCATCATCAACGACCTCTTCGGTGATAGGTTCAACCTTTACGTTCCTGAAATGTAATATGAACTCATGGAAATCCGGTGTTTCCGTATCACCTCTCATGTTGCTATTCCGGACGTGTCCTTCGTAGCTGGGAGGCAGCGAACAAAGCAGTACGCCTATCGCAAATGACTCGGTCATCCAGTAGTCCACGAAGTAAACCAGTCTCATGTGTGCGTCATGTATGCGTCCCAAGTGACTCTTCGGGCAAGTGTGTTCCTCCATCTATATGGAAAGGAAGTGTCCAAGCAGCTCATGCTTCCACATGCGCACTTGGCTCATGAACTCTGCTCTCAGCTTATCCACCATCGCATATGGGTCAAGATCACCCATGAGCGGATGCAGTTTGTTCACCATCCCATATCGCATTATCACTTGAATGTAAGTGGACATACTTACGATAATGGCATTCTGCCCGCTCTCGTGGGGTCTCATAGTCATCTGTCTCGGCCAAATCCACCGTGCGGCGTATATAATCTACCACATTATTCTTAGTAAGGAGATCATTTAGACGCACAAGCCACTCAGGGAAGTTGGATCCATCAAGTCTAAGTTTTCAGCAACTACCCACTTAGCAATGTCAAAGTAAGCTTCACGGCGATCCATTTCTACATTTATATATAATTGCAAAAGGAATTTAGTCTAAGTTTATAACTCTATGAGTTAAAGCAAGAACTCCACCAAAACCGGCTATCCCCAAAAGCGTTTTAGTGATTACACGATCCCTATTCACTACACCGCCCCCATCGTCATGGTCGACGTTATAGTTGCAAAGGTGGATGCCGAAACGTCGATCACATCATTCATGTGACTCGTGCTCGATCTTTTGACGATCCGTGTTCCGAGGCCATGTCTACACATGCTAGACTCGCCAACTCAACGTTAGTGTATTTTCTGTGCAACATGTATTACACCCACCATATGAGAATGCAGATATGTTTGACACCCGATCATCACGACCTGTCTCATAACGGAGAACTTTCTTGGTTGTGCACACTAAGGAGAACACTTTCAGTGGTATTTTGTTTAGGGATCATCTTATTAGGCTACAATTGAGTATCTAATACTAGCACACAACAAGATGCACAAACAATAAACATTGAATGTAAGTGCGATGTGATATGGTCCTCACGCTGTGATCTCCATCTCGCGTCTTCGGATCCGGCGCCAGGGTTCCGGCATTATAGGCACCAAGGTACCGGTGCGTCCGGCGTGGTAGCCCGTCATCACCATGACCATTACTACTACTTAGCAACATAAAGTAAACTACTTTTTCTTGACTACTACCATATCATATCACAATGCCCCTGCAAAAACAAAGTTAGACGCCTCTACATTATCTTTGCATATTTTACATGGATGCTAGGGCTTTCGCACAAGAACCAATTCTTACCTACGAACATCCACCACAATGCTGATCAAGTAGTTTTCTATCCTGCACCCCTTTCGGGGCCCTTCTTTGCAAATGGCATAACAACTAATGTAAGAGAGACAGACACCCCCCAAAGCCACTTTATACGATCCAATCCATATGTCAAGCGTGGACCAGTCTCGCGAATGAACGCGTAAAGTCGGTCGGGGTCGCTTCATCAAGCATTACTATTGTATGCACAAGTACACGTGGGAGGGTAACAACTAAAAGATCAATGCCTACACGCTATAACTCGTATGTTCTACCAGTACTAGCAATACTACGCATAGATCTAGCTCTGATACCACTATAGAGGTCTGCGCATGAAAACAATAAATTTTTCCTACACCAAGAACCCTAATGTCAGGATCTATCTATTAGTAATGCAATAACGGGAGGGGCTTTTCTACGAACTTACCCTTGAAGACCGAAAAGCGTTGTCAATGCTTGGGAGAGCGTGGTAGATGTAGTCGCTCCGACGCCGACCACGGGGTCATGTTGAAGTCATGCGGCTCCTACGGCTACATTCACTTCTAGTGCCCCAAGTGTTGCACCTCCGAGGGAGTTACACATGTCTGGTGCTTGATGATGACTCCCGCACCTCCGATCCAGCAGCAGTTGCGGAACTAGAGCTTCTAGATCCGAATCCCGCAGCACGATGGCGCTCCACTGTGAAGAAGTCTCATGCTCGTGCGATCCGACTTGGGACAACGGTCACATGAGAGAGAGAGAGAGAGAGTATCAATTGGAGGTCTCCCCAAAAGAGAGGGAACCTTTATTGATTATTGGTGTATTTATTTTGTCAAAATACCTCTCTTTATATAGGGGAAAAACCACCCCATAGCTAATTAGCTTGGCTATGTGGGACTAAACAAAAGGGAGAGGAGAGGGGGAGGGGTGGCCGGCCGGCCAAGGCCACCATGGTCCTAGCCGGTGGGTGCATGGGGCCCATGCGGCCCCTCCTCCCTTTATTCCTTTTGGTCTTTTCCCTCATGGGCCCTTTTTCCTAGGGATTTTGGCCCAATTAGGTATTTGACCTTTTAATTCATTTTTCTTTTATTAAATAATAATTAATAAATATTTAAATCAATATCTAACATTTACTTATATATTATTCAATCCTCGTGGCTATGGAACTCCTTCCATCCAACTTCGGACATCCTTCGGACTTACCGAAACTATTCCAGTTATCTCTCTTTCTTTCCCTCGATGATTCTGCCGATACCAAAATGATCTCTGAGCATCATCAAGCCCTTAAGCGTGATACCCCATGGTTCGGAAACACTCCAGACATGGTCGATACCCTCTCGTACCAATGATCATTAGTGGGACCTGGATGCCCATGATGACCCCTGTGCATTTCGTGAATCTTTCATCGTTGAACCATGAATGTCGTGTCAGATTACTTTTGTCTCTCGATACTTGCATTGTCCGATATCTGATCAATGACATCATCATGTCGTGCTCAATCTCATTACCGATAAATGTTGTTCAACTCGTTCCAACAAGTAGTATCACCGTGATCAAATCACACGCTGCATAGCTATTGGATATAACTTTTCCGAGTGGGCCCTCGACTATCTTTCCGTCACGTGGATGGAGAAATCCCGCTCTTGACGCGTAATGCCTCTACATGTTCCTCCGAATACCTGAACACACATTTATTATCACCGTTTGACTGAGTGACATTTAATGCTATCTAAGTATCCTCGGGTGACACTGATTGATATGGTCTCACGGCCTAAGAAATAAGACACTAGGTCTTTTTCTAATCATCATAAATTGAACTTCGTGAAATGATCAAGTAATAATGCTTAGGTTAGGTATAGCTCATCATATTATTCTCGCAATGAGGTGACTCTATTGTCAACTGGCATAAATGCCACATGGTCAGGAAACCTTGATCATCTGTTGACCAATGAACTAGCGACTAGAGATTCACTGGGAACTCCTGGTTGTTTGTATATCACACGTGTATTGACGTTTCTTTTCAATACAGTTATAGCATGATATAAAACTTAATCATAAACTTTATAAAATATGATAATAGTCCATATTATTATTTGTCTCTAGGGCATATTTCCAACAGGCGCATCTAGCACATAGAGCTTTACCGAAGCAGTGAGGAGAATCCTTAGATTAAGGGCCCAATTGGTAAAATTTCTACCATTGATTGCAAGTTTCTCTTTCTCCATGAACATATTAAAATTGAAAGAAGGTAGTGTCATGATCTACGGGATATTCACTTCGGCTCGCAGGTGCAAATGCACCCAGTGTGAGAAAACATGTTTCAAAATGTCAAAAAAGCTGAAAAATAATTTCGCATATACATTCAAACATTTTATGTTGGTTCGTAAGTTTTCGGGACGAAACAACATTTTATGTGTCATGTATAAAAAAGAAAAATATGTCACAGGAATACGACTACTCACATGACATTTTTTGTCGTTTTTATACAGGACACATAAAATGTTATTTCATTCCGAAAACTCATGAACCAACATGAAATGTTCGAATGTATATGTACCATTTTTCTTCGATTTTTTTAACATTTTGAAATATGTTTCTCACAATGGGTGCATTTGCACGTACGAGCCGAATTGCCACCTCCCATGATCTACAACATATTTGCAAACATTTTTTTTGACTATGTTTATGAAAGATTGAGTTCACATTAATTCATAAATTACTACGAGAACTCCCACTCAAAAACATCCCTATAGTTTTTTGGTGATTACACAAACCAAATTCACTACAGCAAACCCGATCATCCTATGAGATGGTGTAGCTGAAAAGGTGAACATCGAGATGTTCATCATATCATCCATATGACTCATTTTTTACCTTTTGATTACGTGTTCTAATGCCATATTTGTACATGCTAGCCTCGATAAGTAGAACCCATAGTATTTGCGTGTGTAAATCTGGCATACAGCCATTGTATACGAACGTTGAGTCAATCACACCCGGTCATCACGTGGTGCTTCGAAACAATGGACTTTCTTAACGATGCATACTAATGAAGATCATATTATTATCTTGATATTAAGTATGAGGGATCATCTTATAATGCTACCATCGTGATCTAAACAAGATATAAGCAAAATAAGATGCATAAAAAGGATTAACATCACATGCATGGATAATGTGATATGATATGGTCCTTATTGCACTTGATCTCCATCTTGTGCGTAATAGCATGATTACCCTCATTCCACCGGCGTGGCACCAAGATCCATGGTCCCACCATCTTGATTGTCCTCCACTAATATAATATAGTAATATCCGACACACGTGCCATGAAAGAATAAGACAACCATCACACTCCTACTAGTTTGTCATAATTTACAAAGAAAATCACTACACACATTAAATTTGTATCTTAACCATATCACATCGCATGCCATACAAAAACAAGTTAGATGACTCTAATTTATCTTTGCATGTTTTACGCGGTTTAGAACTTTTGAAGATAGAACCGTTCATACCTATGAACATCAAACCACAACGGTGATAAACAAATTATTAGCAATCCATTATAGATTAACTATAGTGAAAAAGAAAAAACACCCGCAAGTGCTTATGCAAAACTAGTTGCATGTCAAGCGTGAGACATGTCTCATGTGCGAGACTTTGACATTAACAGCCATTTGTGTTGTCATCTACCATGCCGTTTTCCGTCATGGTGATGTCGGTTATTGGCGCCGATGCTGGCGTCATCTGCTGCGGCACCGACGACCTTTTTTATATTTCGTAATTTGGGATCGCACACGATTTTTTATTGTAATGGTGTGCGTGTTGAAAACCGTTGCTCTTGGAATTTTTTAGCCGTGTTTGTACTAGTAATTATCACACAAGGTTTGTTTTTCTAAAATCGTGTGTGTATAAATAAACATCGCACATGTCTTTTTAAACCGTGTGGAAAAATCCTCACATCGCCCACCCATGCACGCTGACGGTTTGTGAAACTGTGTGCTAAGAGCCAAAACACCCATATGCAATGTGGTGGCAAAAGGTATCCGGCGTCAAACCCCAAGGGTATAGACGTACCAAGTTTGCGGAAGCTGGTGGAATTTTTTCAATTAGGTGAATTGTAGCGGCACACTCATAATTTTGGTGAGACCTGGGGACACAATCCTGAAAAACCCTTTTATTAGGGCCTAACGAGAGTTAAAATGATTTTTTTGCAACATAGGTTTCTTTAAAATTAGTGATGGAATGAATACTAGGTTTTGGGTGGATACTTGTTTGGTCGATGAAACTCTACCTATGCAGTACTCATCCATTCATAACTTGGACAAAGCATGTTTTTGGACTTCGAGAGCGACTTTATATAATTGAAAATTTCGTACCATAATCAAACTCATATGCATAATAACATTGCATGCTAGTTCTGGTAAAAAAAAGAAAGACCAGCTCCAACACTTGCTAGTCCATTGGACAAACATATAACACACGTACGTACACTACCTTTTACTAGCTGTTTTTCTTTTCGAAAAGGATACATTCCCTTTTACCTGGTAACCATGCGAAGCCACAATCACATCACATGGACGAGGTATATATGGAAGAAAATCTCTAGCCTCAGTATATTGAAGAAACTCAGGTTCTGGGTGTGCAAGATTGCTCGCCATTGGAGAGCAGGTCGATGACATCTTTAATGGACGGCCGATCTTCACGCTCCGTCTTGACACACATCAGCCCAGTGACCATGACACGCTCCATCTGCCATCCGCATTGCTCTAACTCGCATCTCACCCGCTCATCTACTATGTCGAGTATCGCATTCCTGCCGTGGCACTCCCTGACGGCGCTTACGAGGCTGTTCCGGTGTCCGCATCCTGGCAGCGCTCCCCGTGGAACAGACGGCTTCACGGCGGTGGCTACCTCCAGCAGTAGCACCCCGAAGCTGTATACATCGGAGGCCGAGCTCAGCGAGCCCGTCTCGATGTACTTGGGGTCCATGTAGTCCATGCTCCCGATCACGGTGGTCCGAGGCGTCCCGCCGCCGTGGCGGGTGACCTGCCGCACGAGCCCAAAGTCCCCGAGCTTGGCATGGAAGCCCTCACCCAGCATCACGTTGCTGGGCTTGATGTCGCGGTGCAGCACGTACCGCTTGGCGGAGTCGTAGGCGCCCGTGTGGAGGTACGCAATAGCGGAGGCGATGCCGAGGAGGACATTGTACCTCTCCGGCCACGTCAGCGGCGTCTTCCCGCCGTGGAGGTGGTCGCTCACGCTGCCGTTGAGCTCGAGCTCGTACACGAGCAGCAGCCTGCCGCCGTCGTCACACCAGCCGATCAGCCTCAGCAGGTTCTTGTGCCGGAGCTGGCACAGGGTTTGGATCTCGTGCACGTAGTTCTTCCGGTTCCTCTCAATCTGCTCCTGCACGTACTTCTTTCGGTTCCTCTTCGGCGTCGGCTGCCGCATCTTCTTCACTGCCACCTCACCCAGATCATCCGGTAGCTGACCTCTATACACGTCGCCGAAGCAGCCATTGCCCACCTTCCGATCCACGGAGAAGTTTTCCGTGGCGGCTACCAGCTCGGAGTACGAGAATTTCCTTGCAACTTTGATATTTTCCGGGGAGTAACATGATTATTTGTGATAGCATATTTGATCAACGAACTTTTTTTAATTAAATATATTTTTTACCTTGCAAAACTTTTCCATGTAGGCACCTTCTTCTTCTGTGCATAACAGTAATGTAGAGAAGAGCAGCAACTAAACCGGTCAACAAAATTGCCGCCACAAATAGGAATATCACCCACATTTTTGTCTCAGACCGAGAGGGATCTGTTGGCAAAATCAAATAATAATAATTAATGGTGCTGAATGGATAAGAAAATTGGAGAAATTAATTTCAAGCTTAGTTCTTATAATAAATGCCTCTGATTGAATTGTCCACTTAAAAATAATTTTATCCAATTATTGACCATATCCCCTCCTGTAGTATTGGCTTGGCTCATATTTTTCAGTAATCTTTTTGGGCGCATTTAACTTCTAAGGCCTCGTATGCAATGGGTATAAAATTTGTTTTGTTACAGATATTTACTTCAATTTGAGCTAAATACCAGGGGCCATGCTAATTTTACCTACATTACAAGCGGCTCCTAAACGGTCATATCCCTGAGGACTTTACTACCTTGCTTCTTTCTGATAACCGAAAAGTTCTTCTGTGAGTTTTTGAAATATTATAATATGCACTTTGTTCTTGACTATTTATGAATCATGCAAAGAAAAGGAAGTAACATAATTATTTTGTTTTCACAGAAATCACAAAATGTTATCTTTTGCTAGCAAACTTTGTATACATATACTTCATCTCGTGCATTACATGTCTTTTTTTTTAGATTTCTTAGGACATTGTAAGCACTTAAGCCATTATTTTTATGCCGAATAGTTGATGAGTGTGAGCCTGAGAGGAGGGGGTGAGGATAAGTTGTTGTGGGACATGACAGTTTTGGATAGTTGGCTAGTTTGGAGCGAAGTCATGAAATAAGCTTATGGAAAAAGTGATATCCCTAAAAATATATTTAAAATATAAATATATTGATATAGATTTATTTCAACATGGCCCTCTCGCTCTCATCTCTAACGTAAGATCTTTGGAAGAATCGCTTGAGTCACACAATTAATCGAGGACGAAGATGTTGGGACGGACGTGAGAGCGTGGGGCAGGTGAACATAATAATGACATGATGCTGTCATGCGAGGTGGCCAGGGTCGTACGGTTTTAGCATGGACCAGAATGAAACTTTATGTTTTATTCTCACTGAGTAGGTCACTCTTGGTTACGTACGTGGTGTCTAATGCTCGTGAAGCAAGTCGATTCAGATAGGGTCCATGCCCAAAAGTGGCTAGACATGAGAATCTCGCATCATAGTAAGGATAACTATAGTTTTTTAGGTTTATTATTTAAGTTTATATTGTTAAACTCCCTAAAAAAAGAGTATATTGTGTTAAATGAACGGTATAGATTAGTTTGGGAGGTTTACAAGATTACATCCATTCCGCTTAAGAAAAGTACATGTAGACGTGACAACATATCTTTAGTAAGCTTAAATTCCTAATGCAAGCGTGTTCGGTTAGTTTTGTCATATGGTTATTTTGGTTGCATTATCTTTTTCCTCAAAGAAAAATAAAATAGAAGGTCATGTGGGACAGTGGGAGCACTAATTTTGTAAAAGAAAGTAATAAAAGTAGCAAAATTCCACTTAAGAGCATTTAAACTTTGGTGTCGAGATTGTACATCTACAAGGGTTTTGGATAACGCTATATTTTCCTTTAAGGATGGAGAGGGATCTAGAACAAACATTTCATTTTTAAAGACGATTCATCTTAAATTCGAACATTGTTTTTCAATATTTACCAAAACTTGCTTGGACTTTCTCAAGAAGGGTATTTTTGATTGGAATTTGGTGTGACCTACTAGTAAGTTCTGTAAGTTCGCCCGGTTACCAGACCTAGAATCAACTTCCGAGACAATGGTAGAAATTTGCCCTTATAATTTTCATAACAATTGATGGAAATTTGCAAACAATAAAAAATAAAAAGATCACAAATCATCAGGTTTAAGTTCCAAAATGGGAACTTGGTAGGCAGCCAAAATCATTTTTCAATTTTAGTACACAGCACAAACTATCATATTTAAGTTTTAAAATTTACTCGCATTTACATGTATCCTTATTATTCCCATGCTTGCTTTTTTTTGTAATTTTTAACGGTTTCTCTAAGTCTCAATCGGCAGAGATTTGTTGTCTATGCAGAAAAATTCAACTCTAGCTCACTTTTCACATAAACTGTAAGTTTTATAAGTTGCACACTTCTCCACCGGTTACACTTTTTATTAAACTACGGTTGTGAAATTCTCAACTGACTGAGATCAGCCGAGTGAAATTTAGCAAAACCCTTTTTTGGAACTTGGAAATACTATTTTGGCGTTCGAAAATCCGGTTCCTGGGCTGAGCTGAGCAGGTTCCGAAAATTCCCCTTAGAGCTCGTTTGGCTCCCATCATCATGTCATTTTATTTTATTTCTACCAAATGAAATAAAATTGCCGAATGAAATATGGAACTGCCGAATGAAATGATATTATCAATATCATGTAATTTTATTTCTACCAAATGAAGTGAAATGATGGGAGCCAAACAAGCTCTTAAAAAGTTTGGTACTCCCTCCGGAACTGAGACCATTAATATAGATACCTGTGGAGTGGAAGGACCAAGCGAGGAGATGGTGCGACTCGCTGAGGAGTCCGGTGGCGGCCGAGAACCCGACGGCCGCGTCCTGCACCAAACCGGCTTCGTCCTTGAGATCCATCTTCGCACTGAGTTCGTACGTCGTTGAAGTAGAGTCTGTGCGGATAGTTCGCAGCGTCACTTTCATCACCTTGGACTCGGCGTCGTAGGTGATATTCGCCCACATAGTACCGTTGAGGCTCAACGGCGGCAGATTCCTAGTCCAGTTAGACCTGATGCCGTTGACGTCGATGCCGATATGGTCGCCGCCGCCATCGGATGGGTCCCAGCCGTCGTTCCAGCACGTGTCGAACTCCACGGCCATGGTGTGCGGGGGCCGCAGGGAGTCGGCGTCGTCGCCGGTGGTGTTGGGGTTGCTGAAGAGCCCAAGAAGGCCTCCGTCGGAGCGTGGTGGCGGGGTCGCAGCTGGGAAAGGCCCGATGAAGAAAGCCATGCCGTCTCCCCGTGAGACGTTGCTGCTGGCATGGATGGCGAAGTGGAAGGTCGTGGTGAAGCTGGCCTGCCTGCCGGAACGGTCGTCCCACAGGCGCACCGGCTGTGGGTGCGCGACTCGGCCGGTGAGGTTAGAGACCTCGTCGGTGAGGATGATCTGGTCGACGCCGGCGTAGGAGGCGTTGATGAGTTTGAGCTGTGCGCGGTCGGCAGGGATGGCGAAGTTGTAGTTGAAAGATAGAGCGGCGGCGCCAAGAGTGTAGGTGGCAAGGATCAGGTTGCAGTTTATCAAGAACGTGAGTAGGAGGTGACACCTTGGATCGGCCATGGCTCCAGCTAGCTAATGAGAGGAAGTTTAGCTCGTAATCGGCAACTTATCAGCTTAGCATGCTTGCTCGCTTGTCCAGGAGAAGACATGATTGGATATATTTATGGGCTTTTCAAGCTTGTGCGTCAGTCTTTCTGGTCAACTCTTTTAACCACAACCTCAAACTAGCATGTTGTGCCTTTGGGAATTCAGATATTTCTCTCTCTTTGCATGATGGACAAACCTTGCCATTTGTCACGATTGACAATGTATCACAATCATTTGCGACAAATCAGACAACTAAATTTATAGAAAACTAGTATCTAACTAGACATTCCGATGATATGACATGTCGTTAAAAAAAGTCTTATGGTTTTATATTATGTTACTATAACATCACACTTCACAAGAATAAATAACTCTACAAATTAATAAATGAGACATTCTAAGTTACTGCTACTACGATGCTATGAACTATGAAGGTTGTAACAACACAAGTTCTTCTAAACCAAACTGACTTAGCACGACAACTAGCAAAGCACGGAGATAGTTATGCACCGTGTTTAATTCCATACCGGCACATAACAACACCATGCTTGGTTGCATGCAAGAATGATACTTTCTAATGCCGCGGCTAAGGAACATGGGAACCTTTGATTACGAAGTGCATGATACACAGCGTTCCAAGTGGCTCCTCCAATGGAGACTAGTCAAATGTGTTATATTGACTAGTCAAGCCTATCTCATTGACCGGTTTGTCCCACCATGAAGATGTGTTGGTGCCGCTTAAAGTGAGCAACATGTGTCTTATTGTTGTACATTTTGTTTCGAATGAATAGTTACATTATTAGTTAAAATATGTGGTGTTTTTTTACTGTTTTGTACCAAATAATGTCGCTATTAGTTTTAAGGCGTGTGATGTGTTTCCTATCTCACACAAATCATAATATGATGTTCCTCCAAAAGTACTAGGCATGATAGGTTTACCTATATTTTTATATATATTTTTATCTTTTACCTTCCTTGAACGAAAGTAGAGGCTTTAGTGTCAAGTTAAATGACATTGCAATGTGCGAACATGGCACTTCTTCCATGCCAGCTTCTTCTATGGACTCCATATCAATTTCGTCTTCATGCTTCTTGGATTCCTCTAGTATATCCTTTTGTGCCTCCAAGCGATCAACTTCTTTCTGTGCTAGCATGTGCTTCTGTAGAGTCTTTGGGAAGGGGATAGGTTCCACGTATGGTGGCCTTTCCTTCATTGTCTCTAACGGTGCTTCAATAACAGCATGTACTTTTTTTCACCGGAGGTGGTACATATCAAATCCAATCCTTCATATGTGCTTTCATATGCTCTGTAACAGATTTAACAATATGCAAAACAACATTTGAATCGAGTTGGAGTTTCTTAGACAAATCATCTACATGTCCATTTTTTTGAAAGCATGAAGATAATCTTAATCAATTTCTCTATTACGGAATAAAGCCCAAGCTTCGGATATTGAACTATCCATAAAAGCTCCTCCTGAGGCTAAATCAAGTTTAGTTCTATTATCTCCTTTTAACCCACCATAGAAAACATGTAAACTGTATCAAGGTGGTAAATCATGCTCTGGAGAATTATTAAGCAAACCTCGGAACCTTATGTAAGCCCTTACTACACTTTCCCTTGGACAGTTCTTGAAGTTCATAATCATTTGTAGTGCTTCAAAAGATTTTATCTTAGGATATAAGAGAGACAAGAATTCTTTAGACAATTTGTCCCATGTAGTGATGCTTTCTGCAGGACAAGTTCTATACTAAGCAAGAGATGTATCGATTAGATTTTGATTAAATCACTTTCAGTTTACCTCATCATCGGTAAATTTATTTAATCTGAATATCCCACGGATATCATTGAAGAATTTCAAATGTGCATGTAGATCTTCTAAGTCATCATATCCTACAAATATTCTTCTGTGTAGGAGTGAGATAAAATGAGGATTAACCGCAAATTCAGAATTTTCTCTCGAGCTTCTCCTTGCAGAAGAAACATTAAACAACTCAAGTTATTTGTTGGCATTGAGCCCGCTCAAGTATACAGACTCGGGCAAGGTGTTTAGCTGAAACTAGTAAACAACTTTAGCACAACAAAAATAATTTTAATGACTAAGAACAAAGATCAGAAGCGCTTAGCTACCGGCAAACAGTGCCAGAAAATAGCTTGATGACTGCAAGAGCACAAATCTTTAGTATCTAGTTTTGAAATAAGAGTACCGAACCAGTGAGATATATTGGTAAAAGTCTTAATACCACTTGCCAGTATTTACCAAAGAGTGCTTGGAAGTTGCCTTTGATTTCAAGTAGGGGTGTTTAAAAGTGTTTGAATGTGTGTGAGCAAAATATTAATTAGTAATGCAAGTAAATAGAGAGAGGTTCATGATGTAAAGTTGTTGGAACTGCAATAGGACTAAAACATTCTTAGAGAGTGTTGGATCCACCACTAGCAATTATATTAGTCATGAGTTGGATATATCTATATTGTCATTCATGTATATGTATGGAAGAAGCTCCAACATAGATGATAAAATACAAGCCATATTATATTTCACCCCTCATAACCACAACAATAATCTTAGACAAGCTACCCGTGATTCCCTACTATTAAGGGTTATCCCCATAGTTATGGATTAGGATCTGTGTGTCCCCTCTTATTTCCCCTTGAACACATGATTAATGATCCAATGCAATCTGTCACTTAGAACCTTCACACCATCATATGCTCAAGGGTAGTTTCCTCAATTGTACGGAAGGAAAATATTGTGTGGTCGACTTCACACAAAATCAACAAAGAAAACTAATACATATTCATGAACAAAATTATGGATTATATTTATTTAAATTCATGACCAATGCTAGGGTTTCTCCATCTCCTCAAGAACAAGGTGAACTACTCTCACATGCAGGTAATCAACATCATTTTAGTAATATGAATGGAATTCAAACGGATCGGTAAATACTCGTGCAAATCCACAACAAATCTAGGAAATACAACAAGATGAATATAATGGAGATAAGAAGATCGATGGTGATGGTGGAGTTGCAGCGGTTGATGGAGATGGTGATGAAGATGATGCTCAAGCCTTCAAGGATCTTCATAGCCGCGAGGATCGATGTCCCAATGCGAATTCCTCCTCTAGATCTCTTTTGGAAGTGAGATTTTTATGAATGTACGGTGGTGTCTCTGAATGTAGGACCTCAGATCCGTCTGCACAAGGTGAAAGTATTTGAAAAAATGGCTCTGAAGTTGCATCTTGCGGGCGGGTTCTGCCCGTATGTGTGGTTGTTCCACTTTCCCCAAGTGCTTATTGGGTTATAATGGCTTTCAAATAGCATATTTATGTCCATAGTTGACTTCTCCAATTTATTTATTCATCTGCATCTTTAATTCTGGGATCCCGTTGAAACAAGCATAAAAAGGGGCGCGCGAGTGCGATAAAATACTAAAATCCTATCACTACTAATGCAAAAACACAAGGTAAATAAGTTGAAAAAAATGCAATCATCAAACACTTTCTCCACTCCCCAAGTTGTTGCACTTCCCTCGCTCCCTCCTCTGTTAACCCTAGACAAATCACTCCATTCTTGCACTCTGAATGCTAGATCGGCACATTTTCCCATCCCATCTATCCCCAGTATATTGTGCCCTAGTTGTAGACTAGTTGGCTGCCATAAGGAGGTCCCTCCCGATATGCTCAACCTGCACCGGAGTCCTTCACAGGCTAGGGAGAAGGGGAAAGACGCTGAAGGGAGAGGGGAGGAGCCCCCCAGTCGTATCTCTCAGGGGGGACACGTGGGAGGTGGGTTTCCTCCGGGAGTACTAGCGTGCATCCAAACACCACTGATTAGCTCGAGACAACCTAAGTAAACGAGTGTGGAATATATATGAAACATGCATTTTCGATCTGTTCAGAAGAAGAGTCTAATCACATTTATTTTGAGAAATAGAGGTTGCTTCATATTGGCCACAGACTATGAAACGACTGTCCAACGGTGCTTGATCGATATATACTGACACTGACATGTGTGTGAGCATTCTTACCGCTGCCCTTTTGGGGGTCTTTTGGAAATCAAGGAATAATGGTTTGATTTCGGGCTACTACGTGGATGGACTCGATGAATTGACAGAGGAAGGATAGCTGGAATTGTACGTCCGTGGAGAGGGACCATTTCCTTGACTGATTTGGAGCTCTTGTCCATTAATATTGCACCGGGATGATGCACACTGGCTGGCGTACCGTTGTGGAGAGGGACCATTTCCTTTTTTTATGCGAAATTCCACCGATCTATTAATAATCATCAGCAGCAGTACAAAGAGTCCTAAAAGTAATAGAAATTACAAATAGGTCATTAGACCACCTATCGACGACTACAAACACGGGCACGAGCCGAAGGCGCCCCGCCGCCCTCGCCCCTCCATCACTAGAGCCGGGCAAAGCTTGTCGTAGTAGAGCTTATTATAGTAGACAGACGAAAAGTCGTCGTGCTAAGGCTCCAAAGGACCAGTGCACCCGAGCAGCAACCATCGTCGAAGATGACCAACGTAGATCGGAAGACACTGACCTCAAAACACACTAACGAAAGCGAAAAACGACCGGCTCCGAAGAGATCCGTCGGACACACGACTTCACACGCCCTCCGCTGATGCTATGCGCACCACCAGAGTGAGGACAGGACGGGGAGGACTTTGAGAGAATAATGGAGGGTTGCTCTGAGAAATTGACTTGTCTAGTGAAGAGGATTATATGTAATATTTTATCTCCAAGATTAACATGAGGCATAATACATTCCCCAAACGATGGCACTTTCAGCTTTTCATTTTACCCGATAAAGAGCACTTTATTACTTAATTGTTTAAGCGTTACACCTAGAATCTGCATAACTAGAATGCATATAGCCACAAAAATCCAACCATAACAACATATAAAACATGAAAGGCGCAATACAAATAATCGTCGGTGAAACTACAAGGCGCCTAAGGTGAGGGAGGGGCAATCTGTAGGTTACGCTGCCATCCATGTTGGATATAAATCTTTCTCACTGTATCCTCCAACCATGTAGACACTTCCTTAAATAGGTCGCAATACTTCACACGTTGTCGAGACGACCATGACCAGAGATAACATGTATGAGAGAAGAATTTTTATCATTAAAATCTTATCATTTCTGTTAGGATATGTATGTATATGTGTAGAGATAGACTAGGACTCTACATCATCTTGTACTCCAAGTTTCTAACTACCCCTGTGTACCTTTATATATACCCCGTGAGGGTCAGATCAATTGACAACAAAATGTTAGGGATCAATAATTTCCACATGGCATTAGAGCGATTAGCCTTACCACGCCGATCATAAACCTTTCACCACTTCCGTATCACGCACCACCCCTAGGGAGATCATTCTCTTCTCCTCGGGGCGCGCCACCTTTCGATCAAAGATCAGATCGATTCTTTAGATTAGCTCCAACGAAATCCAATTTTAAATTTTTGATTAGATCTTAGATCAGTTTCAGATCCAAAGTTTAGATCCAATTAGCCAAATAAATTTAAGATCTCGATCGTCAAGTTCCGGTGAGAAGTGGTGCAAATCGTGCTGAAGATCGACCGCTCCAGCGAGCTTCACAGTGTCGGTGAACATCGATCCGCCAGTCGGCTTTCCCAGTCCTAAAATGTGCATCAACACTACGCGTTGGGCGGCATTGATCTACACGAGCAAACCTGGAAACGCGTGCGGACACGAAACCAGGCCTACATCGATGACTGGGCGCAATCTCGTGCGTGGCCTACATCAACCGATCTGCAGTGCACCGAGCCGAAGTACACCAAACCAAATAATTACATCTACAAGTTGTACGACATCGTAGAAAAATCATCGCCAAGGTCTACATCCACATTGTCTTCTGCTGCCACCAATAAAAAAACTTGCCACCGCCACAGATCACTGCCGCCGCCACACATAAACCTGCTGCCAATGCAGATCTCCGTCGCCACCGCACAAAAACCCGTCACCGCTGCAGATCTTTTCCACCACTGTACAAAAACTCCTCGCCGCTGCAAATCCGTGCCACCGCCACATATCTCTGCTACCGCCGCACAAAAACCCACCACCACTGCAGATCTTTGCCGCCGCCGCGCAAAAACCCATTGCCGCCGTAGATCCCTGCCGCCACCACACAAACAAACAGCCGCCACCGCAGATCCCTTCCGCTGCCACACTACGACCAAAAATTCATGCCGCCGCACAAAACCTAAAACCCTACAACCCAAATTACGCAAAAAAATGCGCCTCTAGCTCTACCAGCTACGACTACCACGACAACGTCGACTACGGTTACATCACGACCGGCTACCTCGACAACGACATCAATAACAACTTCTATAGCAACTCAAGACTCCAGTCAACTGTGTCCGCTTCGTCAGCTACGTCCACACCACTCCTGCTATGACTGCAGGAGGAAAGAGAAGCACTAGAAGGAGACACGGTCACCACCCCTAGGTGCCAGAGACGTATTTGATGATAATAAGGGTCAGATTAATTGACAACAAAATATTAGGGATCAACAATTTCCACAATTTCTACATAGGTATATCGACCAAATAACGGCAAGTGTTCCCGCCCAAATAAGTACTCAGTTTAAACGTATCCACATCATTTAGCCAGTTGTCGAATATATTTGCAATGCTAAGTGGTTGGTATAAGCTAGAAACATATCTCGATGAGTAAACAAATAATCGTAATATACAAATAGACACTGGCCACCTAGTAAATTTTACGCCTAACTTTCAACCACGAACAAGCTCTGTGGTAGAGCTTACATGGAAATTTGCTGGTGTAGTCGATTAATAGTAGCATCAAGAATTCCTGAAACTTTATTACAAAGCACTAATTATATTGGGCTAAACAAATAAACATGGGATACCTATAACTTTATAATTTTTCCTTTTGCCTCTAACCACACAACACAAACAGACAACTCAACAAAAGTGGACTTGCAGAGTCATTCAAAAATACAAACGGGATAGGCTCTCAGCCAAGATCTAACACAAAATCGAGCGAACTCGAACAAGAACGTGCAAATCTCAATCAAAATCAAAACATGAACGTTCTCACCCCAACAAAAGGTTACCAATCTAGATCTAAAACACTTCAAGGAGGATCGATCAAAAAAGAAAGCAGCAGCCAGCAGGGCCGTGTTGACAGTGAAGGCAACAAGACCTAGCAAATGTGGCAAGCTTCCCGAGGCTTTCGTCGGCACTGGCTCGTCTTCTTAATTCGTTTGGATTTATCAAATCTCGTTTTCACACTGAAGAAGGTGGAGATGAACTTGTTCATGGAAAGGCTGGCATGGCACCACCGGGAAAGGCCACATTTCGTGCTGGAATCCATACATTTTGCAAGGTGTTTTCTAAAATATACTGCATCTTCTTGTGCATCACACCAGGTATCATCATGTCCCTTGCTTAACCATCATGTGGCTATAACACCTCCAGGGAAGCATGAGTAATCAACAAGACATTAAGCAGGGTCACATGGTACCTTTTCCTCCAACTGGGTGTTGAGTTCGCAATTTTTTCCCTGTGGAACTCAGGACAAGATGGTTGGACTTGACCGTCGCACCGAGCGGCAAGCTGTGGATGCACTATGCAACAGAAAGTTGACACAACAATTGCTCCATCCTGCAGAAAAATGAGCTAGGCCGTTGGGACACGCCATGCTTCTTGGCCAGTGCGACAATAGTGTGAGCGTGTGGGAACACGTCCAATGTTCTATACTTGAGGAAGTTTGTACATGCAACATGCGAAAATGCTGCCCAAAGCATCTTGAACCATGAAGGTGCACAATGATAGATGGCCAAGCCAGACGGATTGTTTCGCCTAATCAAACTACTGTTCATCTTTCTGAACCAATGTGTTCCCCGACGACTCCCAGTTCTACACCAACACAATACAATACCATGTGTGGTAGCAACATTTTGTGGCATAAGAAAATAAACTTGAAGCCAACATTTCAAGTTATGTAGACATGTCGAATATATAGAGCTCTGGTATATGATATAATGAAAAATTATTCCTCTCTCAAACTTTACAGGAGGACAATCATAACTTGCACTAGATATTCACCAACCAAGTCTACCCTATTGTGAATGTGTAGACCACGAATAAGGACAACTAATAATATCACAAGATTAATATTCATGACCTTGTACGGTACTCATACTAAGATGGTCAAGTTTATTTATGCCTTTCTCCAAAGATTACAAACATTTTGATTTTCTTTGAGTCAGACCTATCTATCTATTATATATTAAAAGCAATATAAGGGTGTTTTTCGAGCCACTAGGTTGATCCACATCACCTAAATTATTCTGGCTGTTAGATATTTAATCTACGGTTACGTTTTAATGAATCTTGATATCTATGTAACACATCAGCTAACATGCAGTCCGCCAACACCCACGTATCGTTCAAGGGGAACCCGAACAAAAAAGATCTATCTCTACGTAAATTACAAGAAAACTCTAAAAAACGTCTATTAGATCTAAATTTCTGGGCATGGCATCAATGCGACAATGCCCATGGCCGCGGCTCTATTCATGTTCTTGCGTTAGGATTCTACATGAGATAATTCGTCCTGCCGCAATAGCTTTGCCCTCACGCAGGCTGCAAGTACTGGCCTCGAAGCCCTTGGCTAGGAGTCCGACCGGCGGCCCGTCCTCTTGCCGTGTGCTTCATGCACATGCACATCTGGATGAAAGTTTTGATCTTGCCTCACCCGCATAGGCATGCGAAATTAGTCTAAGGTTTGTCTCACGCAACCTACAAAATCTAGGCGCACGAAATAGGTTTCTTTTCTTTCTATTTTGATTACTTCATCTTCTAATATCTTATGATACCCCTTTCAATCTACATAAAGATGGCCTGATCGATTTTTTTCGGTAAAAGCAATATAAGGGTGTTTTTCGAGCCACTAGGTTGATCCACATCACCTAAATTATTCTGGTTGTTAGATATTTAATCTACGGTTACGTTTTAATGAATCTTGAGATCTATGTAACACATCAGCTAACGTGCAGTCCGCCAACACCCATGTATCGTTCAAGGGGAATCCGAACAAAAAGAATCTATCTCTACGTAAATTACAAGAAAACTCTAAAAAAGTCTATTAGATCTAAATTTCTGGGCATGGCATCAATGCGACAATGCCCATGGCCGCGGCTCTATCCATGTTCTTGCGTTAGGATTCTACATGAGATAATTCGTCCTGCCGCAATAGCTTTGTCCTCACGCAAGCTGCAAATACTGGCCTCGAAGCCCTTGGCTAGCAGTCCGGCCGGCGGCCCGTCCTCTTGCCGTGTGCTTCATGCACATGCACATCCGGAGGAAAGTTTCGATCTTGCCTCACCCGCATAGGCATGCGAAATTAGTCTAAGGTTTGTCTCACGCAACCTACAAAATCTAGGCGCACGAAATAGGTTTCTTTTCTTTCTATTTTGATTACTTCATCTTCTAATATCTTATGATACCCCTTTCAATCTACATAAAGATGGCCTGATCGATTTTTTTCTGTAAAAGCAATATAAGGGTGTTTTTCGAGCCACTAGGTTGATCCACGTCACCTAAATTATTCTGGCTGTTAGATATTTAATCTACGGTTACGTTTTAATGAATCTTGAGATCTATGTAACACATCAGCTAACGTGCAGTCCGCCAACACCCACGTATCGTTCAAGGGGAATCTGAACAAAAAGAATCTATCTCTCCGTAAATTACAAGAAAACTCTAAAAAACGTCTATTAGATCTAAATTTCTGGGCATGGCATCAATGCGACAATGCCCATGGCCACGGCTCTATCCATGTTCTTGCGTTAGGATTCTACATGAGATAATTCGTCCTGTCGCAATAGCTTTGTCCTCACGCAAGCTGCAAGTATTGGCCTCGAAGCCCTTGGCTAGCAGTCCGGCCGGCGACCCGTCCTCTTGTCGTGTGCTTCATGCACATGCACATCCGGAGGAAAGTTTCGATCTTGCCTCACCTGCATAGGCATGTGAAATTAGTCTAAGGTTTGTCTCACGCAACTTACAAAATCTAGGCGTACGAAATAGGTTTCTTTTCTTTCTATTTTGATTACTTCATCTTCTAATATCTTATGATACCCCTTTCAATCTACATAAAGATGGCCTGATCGAATTTTTTCGGTAAACTAAACATGGGAACGCAGAAACTGGATTGGCAAAGGCATGAGGCTCTCAGTGTCACCTTAGAGATTAATCAGTTAAAATGTCTATAATATGTTTAATACATTGGAGTTCGGTATGTTAAACTACTGACGTGGTAATACCATATATTCCACAGATTTTTTTCTCTTTGTTGGTGCAAGATGATTTTAAGACCAAACATCTGATTTGTTTGCAACAGAGCAGATGAGGTTCACCATGTCCTGTGTTGCCACCATCCGGCACAATGGCACTATAAAGTGATCAAGTATTTAATTTCTCTGAGTGAAGGTGTGGAGTAGTCTGTGTTACTGCATGCACCAACAAATAAACTGCAAGATAGTCATAATATATAGTATAATTGCATCTTTTTTTTAGATACAAGGTGTTTATAATTCCTTCGAAAATTATTGTTTCTATGTACGACTCATATATCCAATGGAGCCTCTAATTCATCTGGACATTAAAATTCTTGGCAGGATTGTACGATTAAAAATTGAGCCGACACGTACAAGGTGGTGCAGCAAAATCATGCAGATCAATGGTGTAAAGAATTTCTTAAATATGTTTTTACATTTATAATTTTGAGTGTTAGTTAGTAATCAAATTTAGAAAATAAAAGTTAATACATGAGTTATAGAAGTTTCTTAATGTTTTACTCAAAATTAGCTTCTCTGGTATTACTATTGTGTTATCCCATGACACTGTGTCATCAATCTTCCAATAAGTTTTATTCTGAAGCTATTAAGTGAAAAGTTTTGTTTATCTCTTCAATTTGGAAAATTCTCCTTTCAGAGAGAGCTAATATCATATGACCTCACATAGAATGAAATTATCTTCTGTAACACAAAATAAATCACCCTACTATATAAGTGTAAGAAATAAAAGGTGAAAATTGTACCATAACGAATGTGTCCAAGTCAAATTGCTATGTATTTTTCGATGAAGAGTGTGTTAAATGGGAGAACAAATGTAGTCATATTACAAAAAAATATCTGACATTAAATATGATGCCCTCGCATTTGCGAGGGCCACTATGCTAGTCTATTATATACCAAAAGCAATATAAGGTTGTTTTTCGAGGCACCAGGTTGAACCACATCACTTGAATTATTTAGACAGTTAGATATATAATTAATGGATGAGATTAAAAGATCTAAACGTTACGCGCATACAAATATATAGTCCAATTCATGTCCTACGCCCTATACCCGACCACATCACGTATTAAGAGATAGATTAGTTGTTCAGATTTAAGTGTAACATAGAACAGGAAAAATATACATGCTAGGAAAGATAGGAGACGCACAGACTAATCGTGTTGCAACCCGTGTGTTAAAAAACGTGTCGCAGACTTGCAGTACATACTAGAGGAAAACCAGGGCAACACGACACGGGTGAGGGTGTCATGCATGTGCTGACATCATGGATGACATGGGCAGATTAACACAATATATGGTGTTTAGTTAAAATGCTTCCTATCACACCCCTTTAAGAAAAACTATACTAGGACCTGTTGCTATTAAGTACACGTCAGTATTGTACTATTATACATACCAGGTCAGAGCGAGGACAAATAGTACAAGTCCAAGATATGATTTTCAAAATCTAGCGATGCAGTTTAAAAAAAATGCGAAAATATAACTGGTGTTTATTTTACCGGCTCGTGAGCTGTCACCCGTTTTCCAAATCAGTAGAACCCTATATTTGTGTTGACCGCTTGGGAGTGGAACTTGCTTATCTACAAATTACCATTTGAATTTTTTATTAAAAGAAAATTGTAGCCATACATGGTGGTGAGCTTTAAGTCCTAAATTATGAAGTATTATCTAGGATTTTTCTAACGTGTTTCTTTAAAAGATTGATATTCACAAATAATAATTATAGGCCGCAATAGAAATGGGGTATCACATTGGCAAAGAATGATTATAGGACCCAAAAGAAATTGGTGAGATACCATAGATAAAAAGATCGACTAAGATTTATTCATGGATGAGGGAAAAAACAACAGATATTCACATAGAACGATATCTTTTGATATTCTTAAAGCTTCATGTCTTATTATTATTATTATTATTATTATTATTATTATTATTATTATTATTATTATTATGGAGGCATACCACTTCTCTAACACATGGAAATTGCAACCATGCAATTTATTTTGAATCCAGTTCGAAATCTAAGATTACATACACATAAAGTAATATTTTAAGTAGTTTATAGAGATCTAAATTTTACGTAAACATAAATTTATTTGGCACCTCACAACTACAAAAATCAAACGGTTAGGTTAAGCGTGGAGGTTAAATCTGATCATTTTCCCATTCATATACAAGTCAAGACATGTACATAATATCCAAATCTTTGATTGATGAATTGAACACTAGCAATTAATTGAGGCAATGCCACTTTATATTAAGAAAATGGATGTACCAACCAGGTTTAACTCTTCACGGATGCGATTTAAACTTAGTACATTGAGCTTTAAACTTAGGATGACAATATAATTGGAGTATAATGATCTAACCAAAATTGGAATAACCTCACAACCCTTCAAATGTATACCAGAAACACTTTCACAGGATACAAATGTGCCCTCGCAATTCCTGCTAGTTATATACTAAAAGCATATAAGTTTGTTTTTTGAGGCATCATGGTTGATTCACATATGCTACAAAAATATACCTATGATTTTAATCTTAACGGCTGAGATTAGAAGATAAAAAGTGTTACGTAACGGCTGAAATTAAACAACAGTTTACGTGTACAAAACAAAACATGTGACACGCTAAGCCATATAACCACAGAAGTTCTTAGCCCATGAATTTGGTTAGTCCGCCGCACAAGTTCCCATCCCGGTACCCAATCGATCGCTATAAAAAAATACGCTAGCAAGGAGACGAGAAAAGACCCATCGTTATCTCTGCCCCATGGTCTTGGCATAACGAATCTGCTGTACATCGCTTGTAAAGGTAGTCCATACGGATACACTGTTCCAGCTGCAATTCCATGCAAGCAAGGACATATTGCTGGAGCATGCATGCATGGCTGCATAGCATACGGTACATGCCCAAGATCGACTTTGTATTGATAGAGCTACTCCCTCCGACCCAAATTAGTTGACTTGGTTTTGCCTAGATTCGAAGGTATCTAGCACTAAAACAAGTCTAGATACATTTGAATCTAGACAAATCTAAGTCAAATAATTTGGATCGGAGGGAGTACTAAAATGATATAAAACAAACGCAGGTAAAACAGATTGGGCATGGGCTTGATTTGTCAAAAAATAGTCTAGATACATGCCAACATACTTCCTTCGGTTCAGTTTAACCGCCACGCACATAATTTATGAAAATATTTGACGATCAATTTTGGTAAAAAAATATGCATTATATGTTACAAAAAATATAACACTGGAAACTTCTTTTGAACCTGAATCCGATGATATAGTTTTTGTGAAATGTTATGCATATTTTATTGATCTATAATGGTCAAAGTTGACCTTAAGCTGCGTGCGTGTCTGTTAAACTAATCTAGAGGGAGTAGACAAAATCAGACATTTTTTTTAGGATTGATGGAGTACTATATATAGATTACAAACCATAACAAAGAGATAATTCGAGAAGAAACCACGAGAAAAATGATCTATCGATGATCTGTCGATCGATGTGCATATGTTTTCTTTTCCACCAAAACATGTTGATTTAAGTAGTACTTGCACATGCCTTCTTGAAGAATAACATGATCAATCGATTTTTAAGAATAACCATTGTATGCCAAGAGAACCACGTCCAATAAGTCATCTTAATCTAATCTATTTTTTTCCAAGTATTCTTAACTAATATATCATACCTTTCTAAGCACCCTAAGTCATCTCTATTGTTTGCCAATCTCTAATTACTAATAAGTGGTTTTAAGTTGGTCACGAGATGACAATTTCTTCTTAGAAAAGATCGGTATATTCATTAGTTTACACTATCTGTAGAGCCATATTATTTCAATCTCACCACATGAATTCAAAATTTTATTTTCAAATATTGTCAATATGATAAATATGATGCCCTCGCAATTGCGAGGGCCACCGTGCTAGTTGTTTCTTAATTCTAGAGGCATCAAGTAAAACTAGTTTTAGTGGATTCTCTCATTATGGTCGGATATGAGATGTTCAATGTAGCTGATATTTTTGACGTACGGTGACTCGTGAACCTCAAAGACGAGCCTAGGCGTGCACAAATGAGTCATTTGCATCCTTTTCTCGAACTTATTCGTAATTCAAATATTTTTATAAAACTATTGATGACAATAATCAAACTTAGGAAATCCAGATATTGACATAATATAAAGCTTGCACAGACTTTTTTGTCTAAATTGTTGAATTTTTAGTGGTCAAAATTGTAAGGGCCTCAATTTTTACAAAAAAAATTAAAAGTTGGGGAAAAATTCCTTATGGCAGGATGACCAAGTTTATTTTTATGTTTTTCTACTGAGATTACAAACAATTTAATTTTATTAATGTCTCATTGTTTCTTGATCCCAAGTGCATCAAGTAAAACCATTTTTTAGTGGATCTCCTCTTTATTGGCGGATATGACCTCTTCAATGTCACAGATTTTTTTACATAAGGTCGACTCTTGAGCTTCAAGACTGGCCTATGCATGTTGAGTCATTTGCATCATGTGCTCTACTTATGACGTAATACAAATATTTCTTTCATAACAAATTCGATGAGACCAATCTTACTTAACTAAACCAAATATTGACATAATAAAGCCTGCACCACCTTTTTGTTTAAATTGTTGAACTTAAACTGTGCAAAATTGACACCTTGAATTTATTATGTATTTTTCAGTTGACGAAAAAAAATCAGATGGTGCTCTTGGGTCATATGTCCCTGAGTTCGCGCAAAATCCTCTCTCCTTTGCAAGCTTGGGTAAGGCGCCGACTCGTCCAAGGGCGTGTGTAGGAAAGAACAAACGGAAGAAATGGCTTCCTTCTACTCCCTCCGACCCAAATTAGTTGATTTAGATTTGTCTAGATTCGATTGTATCTAGACATGATTTAGTATTAGGTACATCCGTATCTTGATAAGTTTGAGTCAACTAATTTGGGTCGGAGGGAGTAACAAAAGGCTGCTGACTAGCTCGAGACCACCCAAGTAAACGTCAACGTGTGGAACATATACGACTAGTAGTTCAGAAGATGAGTCTATCCACATTAATTCTCCGAATGAGATGTTGCTACATATAGGCCACAAATTCTAAAATCATGGTCCAATGGTGCTTGCTTGATAAATGCTTACAGGTGTTTGAGTATGGTTATGGATGCAATTTTGGGGGTCTTTTGGAAATTAAGGAATTGTGGTTTGCTTTCACGGTGCTACGTGGATGGACTCGAGGAATCTAGGGAGGAAAGGTAGCAGGAATTCTACGTCCATGGAGAGGGATGTTCAGCTGAAGACTGGACCATTTCTTTGACAGTTTCGGAGCTCTTGCACATTGTGCCGATCTTGTTGATGCACGCTGGGCTGACGTACGTTGAGTAGGTGAGCTACCAAACTTGAGGGAGAGGCCAGTTTCGCTGACGTACGCTGGGGGAGAGGCTAGATACTATTTAATTTGCAGAAATTAATATGAGGCAAATAATTGGCAGTTACTAAAGGATGGCGACGCCCCCGTACCCTCCAGGTTCGGTCGCCCGGACGGAGGGATCTCGTTTCACCTGCCTCGAGGAAGGTCATGTGGCCGTCCAGATCGCGGAGGAGGCCATCGCGGAGGAAGGGGCATGGACGCCGGTGGTTCGTCGGAGGGGTCGGTCTCGAGCCGAGGCCTTGGCGGAGTTCTGGTCGGTGGCGGGCTTTCCTATGCCGGAGTCTCATTTCTGGGAGCGGCGCCGAGGTCGACGGAGCCCGCGGCTGTACTGGGGATGTCCAAGACGCGTTCCATGTCGCCGCCGTCGCCGAGGGATCTTGGTGGCCATCGTCGTTGTGCGTCCTCCTCACCATCGGGACTACGGCTATCGCGACCTCCGTGGATGGGTCCATGGCGCGGACCGATTCCTGAACAGCGGCAGACACCGTCACCGATGCTGGGGGATTTCTTCCCGGCGACGAGGAGGTGCTCGGGCAGGCCGTTGCCAGGGCCCGCGTTGCCTGGGGCGGTCAGCGTGGATGTCGCGCGGGGGTTTCCTCCCATGGCGCCGTTTTTTCCCGGAGGAAACCGATTCGGCATCAACTGTGGCGCCTGGTGGGGACCACGAACATGCAATATCGGGACCGAGACGGACTGTGCTACTAAACCGTCTTGTTCAGATCGACGCCCTGCGCTTCTCGCCCGCGTCTACACCGCCGCCGCCGATCTCTTCGCCTCTGCCGTTGCCGCCTTCTCCGACTCGGTCGTCTCCGCGGAATTCTACGGCCGGACAACGATGCCCTTCCTGGTCGCCGGGGTCGATCTCCTTCGCCCGGGTCGTCATGGCGGGGACCGTGCCATCTAGTTCGGCGGGAGGGGTTGGGGCCGGTGTGCCGCCTTTTCCTTCGCCGGGGCCTGGCCCGGCGGTGTAGGCTGCTCCTCCTCCTCTCCACCCGCTTCCGGCGGCCTCCATGGCTAGGGGGGGAGGGGGGTCCAACAGCCGCGGCTGCCTCGATTCCGTTCAGGCCGCTGCAACCTCCTTTCCGTCCGTCTGGTCAGCCGGGTTTTGCGATGCACCCTCCGGGACAGTTCTTTCAGCCGCCTCAATTCCAGTCGCCGCAGAATTTTCCGAGGACAGTGTTCCCACCGATCATACCTCCGCAGCAGTTTGCTCAGATGTTTCCGCAATATGCACAGGCCCCTGCACCTGCTGTCGTTCCGACTGTGCCTCGGAATAAGAGGAAGAAAAAGAAGAATCTGCAGGCCCCTTCAGCGCCTCAGGCGGTTCCTTCTCAACCAATTCTTCAACCTCAGTTTCAGCAGACGGCGGCTCCGCTGACTGCAGGAATGGGGTATGCTGCTCCTGTTTCGAGTATGCCACTGGTTGCTGTGGCTCAGTCACCTGTGGGCACTGCCGCGGATGCTCTGGTTCTGTCCGATGTGGGCAAGTCAAAGAAGATTCTGAAATGCTGGAAATGCTTTGGTGATTCTCATGCGTCCAAGAACTGCCCGGTTCAGCACTACTGTTTGGTTTGTAACAACTCGACTCACCCCACCGTCAAGTGCCCAACTTTGAAGTTGCCTAAGCCCACGATGATTGTTGCGGGGAATGGTACAGAGGATACCCTTTTTAACCAGCTGCCAAACTGTATTTTTAAGGCTAATCTTGCACCGAAGTGTACACATACTGCTAAGGTATCGATGATTGGCGCGTCGGTTCCTGCTGCTGTTATTGAGAATCAGATGATGTGCATTTGTCCGCTTAGTACTCAGTGGAAATGGGAGGCGCTTCCTCATGGTGATCACGCTTTCCTTGTGAGCTTTCCCTCCTTCGAGGATCTGCAGCGGGTTGATGGTATCCAGATGTCGGTTCCTTCTCATAATACCAGGGTTGTGCTCAGCATTTGGGAGATGCAGGATATCCAGCCCAAGTTTATTCTGCCTCAGGTGTGGGTTCATGTGGAGGGGGTTCCCCATACTATTCGTCATTTCCATGGTCTTTGGGCAGTTGGTTCTCTGTTGGGTAAGACTGTGGATGTGGATTTGCCGACGCTGTATAGTCGCAACGTTGTACGCATTTGTGTGGCTATGATGAATCCTAATGCTTTGCGGAAGTGTGTGGATGCCAAGGGTCCATACATTTGTACTACTGCTACCTTGAAGCTGAAGGGTTTTGACTTCATGTTTCGCCAGGAGACGGCGGACTTCGTCCCTGATCCCGCTTTCACCCCTTTTTTCTGGAGGCGTAAGAGGGATGACTCTGAGGATGATGGCACTGGTCGGAAAGACGCGGATTCACATGCTGATGAGAGTGCACCGCGGGCTCAAGGGAATCACATGGATGTTGATAACATGGGTGCTCATTCTGCTACGGGAGGCCCTCCCGTAAACATTGTTTCTTCATTACCGGTCTTTGCGGTTACTCCTTTTAACCCGCGACCTCAGACTTCGCGGGGGAAAGCTATTGTGGATCCTGCACGTCGCTCTCGTTCAGGCTTTCAGCGTCCCGGAGTTCTTCTCGCTCCTTCGCCGGGGCTACGGGCCACTTCACCGATCTCTCTGCTACGGGTGGAGGAGCCCGAGCCTATTCTCTCGCCAGGTCGTCCTCCTACTCCTTCGCCGGCGGACTTTGTCGACATGCCTGCTGTGGGGGTATCTGCTGGGGAGCGGACCGACCCGCTCCATCAGCCGTCTCTCGTTCTTTCGACGGCGAACCTCGCCGTGCTTGCGGTGTCGCCTACTGGGGAGCGGCCCGCTACGCACCAGCAAAGGGCGGTAGAGGCTGCTGATCCGCCGTCTGCTGGCCGTGGGCCTCCGGAGGGGCCGGAGCTGCTGGAGGTCCCTCTGGCGGTGGCCCCCTCTTCTTCGTCGACTGGGCTCCTAGAGGTCTCTCTTTCGGGGACTATGGTGTCGACTTTGGCGGACATGTCCATGACGGTGGTGGTGCCGGCTGTGGGGGGACTGCGACTGCTACGCAGGCACCTGCAGCTGGCGCTACAGGAGGCGCTCGGAAGAAGAAGTCATCGACGTTCCTGGTGCTTCGCAGGAGTGGAAGGCACGCGGAGGGTCACGATGGTGCTTCTGTGACGGACATGGATACTTTGGAGAAGGCCATGCGCAGAAAGGCTGAAAAGAACCTGGACTCTGGTGGTAATTTCGCATCTTCCAAATCTTTTATTTCTTTTCCATCTACTAGTATTTCATCTAAGCTAAACTCTGTTGGTATTAGTCTAGGTAAGAATGCTAGTGATATTTCAATTTCTGCTAAGGTCTTGAAGCGGATGGAATTTGACAGGCTAACGGTTGTTCCTAAAGCTTCGACCTCTTATATTCCCTCTTACTCGGATGATGAGGATGTCGACCATTCCACGGATGGTCAGCTCCTATCTCATGTAGTTGGTGAAGTTCTGGAAGTTGATTTGGACGAGGACAGCTTAAGCTCATTATATGAGCTCACTACTTCTGGTCGCAAATCGACTTCTGGGAAAAAATGTAATAAATCTCGCAAACGAGATCTTGCTCCTAAATCTATCATTGTTTCCCAATGAATGGCATGTTTTTGAATAGCAGGGGTCTTCGAGACTTGGCTAAACATCTACATATTGCACTTTGTTCTAGGGAATACAATTTAGATTGTGTGGCTTTCTCCGAAACAGGTAGACAAGAATTCTCACAGAGTATGCTGGACCGCCTTTCGGGTGGTTTAGACTTTGTGTGGCATTCTCATCCACCTAGGGGACGGTCAGGGGGTATTTTACTCGGTGTGCGAGCGGATACCATGGACATATTAGCAGTTTCGGAAGAGGAGTTCTATATAAAACTTCATATCCGTAACAAGGCTGATAGTTTCAAATGGAGTCTGGTCGCAGTGCACGGTGCTGCCCAAGAGGCTTTCAAGGCTCACTTTCTTCGTGAATTGGTGAACCTAGCAAAAGACAATCCACACCCTATTCTGATAGGGGGATATTTTAATATGCTTAGATTCCCACACGAGAAGAGTAGAGGCCGTTTTGATGATTATTGGCCTTTCCTTTTTAACGCTGTCATTGACAGTTTGGATTTAAAGGAAGTGTCGATGATTGGAAGACGGTTTACTTGGGCCAATTCTTTGCCTGAACCTACATACGAAAAACTTGATCGTGTACTCATGGACTCTGATTGGGAAGATCATTTCCCTCTAGTCACGGTACGCGCTCTAGAACGTATTGAGGCTCTGTCGGATCATGCTCCCATGCTTACCACGGGGTTACCATCATCTCACTCGGCTCGCCCGTTCAAATTTGAACTGGGATGGCTAACACAAGATGGTTTCTAGGATATGGTGAAAGCGGTGTGGGAAAGACCGGTTGAGGGTGATACCCCAGTCCAGAGGTGGAATAATAAAGTGCGTATGACACGTAAACACCTTGGGAGTTGGGCGAGACACACAACCGGTATCCTCAAAAAAGAGAAAATGAGGCTTTCTGCTATTATTGATGACCTTGAAGCCCTAGCAGAAACACGGCTGCTAACTCCGTAGGAAATTGAGCTCAAAAGCCAATCGAGTGCGGAGATTGCCCGGTTACTGAGGGAATAGGAACTCAAATGGTATCAATGTTCTAAATCGCAGTTTCTCTTGCAAGGGGATTCGAATACTAGATACTTCCACAGTGTAGCCAATGACAGACACAAGAAGAAACGTATTCATTCCTTAATGTATGAGGACGAACCGATTGAAGGACGCGACTAGTTGAAATCTTATATTACAAGTTATTATAAAGCTCTATTTGGGGAACCGGATGAAGGTTCTTTTACTATGGACGAATCTCAAATTACCGATGTGCCCCAGGTCTCCGATGAGGAAAATCACTATCTGACCTCTCCTTATCCTGTGGAGGAGGTAAAATTAGCTGTTTTCTAAATGGAACATAATAAGGCACCTGGTCCTGATGGATTCCCAACGGAGTTCTACCAAACTTTCTAGGATGTCATCAAAACAGATCTCCTCGCTATGTTCGGTGCTTTGCACCTGGGACAACTTGAGCTATTTTGTTTGAATTTTGGTGAAATTATCTTATTACCTTAGGTTAATGAAGCAGAACGGATACAACAATATAGACCGATCTGTCTTCTTAATGTTAGTTTTAATATTTTTACCAAAGTTGCTACTATTAGGCTAAATTCTGTGGCTGATCATGTTGTTAGACCTTCGCAAACTGCTTTTATGCAAGGTCGTAACATTCTTGATGGCGTTGTAACTTTGCATGAAACCGTTCATGAACTTCATAGGAAGAAACTGAACGGGGTCATTCTTAAAATAGATTTTGAGAAAGCCTATGATAATGTCAAATGGTCTTTCCTTCTGCAAGTGCTTAGAATGAAAGGCTTCTCCACTGAATGGCGTGCTTTAATCAATAGCTTTGTGGTCGGAGGTAGTGTTACCATCAAAGTCAATGACGATATTGGTAGCTACTTCCAGACTATAAAGGGGCTAAGACAAGGAGATCCATTATCGCCAATACTATTCAATATAGTGGCTGATATGCTCTCCATCTTGATTGAACGTGCTAAATCAGAGGGCTTTATTGAAGGGGTGATTCCTCATCTAGTGGATGGTGGTTTATCTACACTTCAATATGCGGATGATACAATTCTCTTCATGGAACATGACCTCGAAAAGGCAAAAAACCTGAAACTTATCCTTTCAGCTTTTGAGCAACTATCGGGATTAAAGATTAATTTCCACAAGAGTGAATTGTTTTGTTTCGGTGAGGCTCAAGAAACGACTAGTCTTTATAATGAACTGTTCGGTTGTAGCCACGGTGTTTTTCCAAACAAATATTTGGGCATACCGGTTCACTACCGTAGGCTTACAAATGTTGAATGGAAAATTGTCGAAGAAAGACTACAAATGCGTTTGAGCAGTTGGAAAGGTAAATTATTATCCATAGGAGGAAGATTGGTACTCATAAATTCTGTACTCAGTAACATGGTACTTTATATGCTATCTTTCTTCCAACTACTGAAAGGAGTCTTGAAAAGATTAGATTATTTTAGATCAAGATTCTTTTGGCAAGGAGATAACGAGAAAAAGAAATATAGACTGGCTAAATGGAGTGTGCTGTGTCGTCCCAAAGAACAGAGTGGGCTTGGTATTCATGATTTGGAAATCAAGAATATGGCCCTCCTTAGTAAGTGGCTCTTCAAGTTATTAACTGAAGAAGGGATATGACAAACTCTTATTAAAAGAAAATATGTTGGATGAAAAGCATTGTCCCAAATGGTTTGGAAACCGGGAGGCTCTCACTTTTGGGTTGGCCTGATGGCGACAAAGAAACATTTTCTTCGCTATCGCTCATTTTCTATTAATAATGGGTCTCATATAAGGTTTTGGGAGGATAAATGGCTTGGTCAGGCTACCCTCCAAGAACAATATTCAGCGTTGTATTCCATTGTTCGCTATAAAGGGGAGACGATTGCTACTGTATTAGAATCTTTTCCACCCAATATAACGTTCAGAAGGGATTTAACTGGTGTCAGACTTGACTCTTGGATCATGCTGCTACATAGATTGGCGCAGGTCCAGTTGATAGATGAGCCAGATGTATTCCGATGAAATCTAACTGAGGATGGTTCTTTCTCTGTTAGTTCTTTATACAACGCTTTAACCTAGCCAGTAATACCAGTTTTAGATAATAGGATGATATGGAAGATGAAGATACCTCTGAAAAACAAGATTTTTGCTTGGTATCTTCGTCGTGGAATTATCCTTACAAAAGACAACCTTATTAAGCGCAATTGGCATGGGAATCCGAACTGCGTGTTTTGTCTCCACAAGGAGACAATCAAACATCTGTTTTCCAATGCAATTTTGCACGGTCTATATGGTCAGTCAACCAAGCAGCTTCTGGCTTGTCTCCACCACGTAGCATTGCCAACATTTTTGGGAATTGGTTACATGGTATAGATAACAAGTTTAAGACTCTTCTTCGGGTTGGAGCGATGGCATTAATTTGGTCGCTTTGGCTATGTAGGAATGATAAGGTGTTTAATGATGTTAATTGTTCCCTTCTGCATGTTATTTACAGGTTGACGCATACCCTTCGGGCTTGGTCGGTGCTACATCATGTGGAGCTGAGAGACCTTTTTTGGAGGTGTGTACGAGGCTGGAGGACACTGCACGGGACCTATTTACTAGACATGGATGGCAGCATAATCTTCGGATCGGTCCGCCTCCAGCTCCTTTGGCGTAGTTGCATTTACATTGTTTTTGTAACTCGCTATCGAGTTTTATATTCGTCTGGACTCGTTTGAGCACTTTTGTCGGCTGTGTGCATCCTAGCTATGCAGAGACCGGGTGTAATACTTAAACTTTTGAGTAATAAAGCGCCCCTTATCGAAAAAAACTAAAGGATCACACTAACAACTTTTCTAGCACGAGGTATAATAATGCTAACAAGGTAGTTCAAACTAACAAGGGTAGGCAGAACGTATAGATACTCTATGCCGTACACTGTTAAGCCTAACATTTAACCACAAAATGTTCTATTTATGTAACCACAACAAGTTCTATTCCTACATGGAGTTTTGTTGGCTTGCTATCAAACAGGCCAGATCCAGCTCTAGGCAGAACATTGTAGGCAGTGTCGCAAGAGGTTCATTGTCGCGATGCCCAGAAACCTTATTGCCATCCCCTTGTAGGTTCGCGCACCTGTAACAACTCGGAGATCACCGCTTCTCTACTCCTCAGTGCACCCTAAGGAGAACAGCTGGCTTAGACTCGAGTGACATGCGGTAATCGAACGAGAGAGGATAAACTAGTTAAATGCAACACAGATAATTATTTTTGCCTAAATACTAAAATTTTGTAGGCACAAGAAATATAAGGTTGAGAGTAGTCTACAAAACTTGAAATGGGATGTTTAAGTTTAAAGGAAGAACAAGAAGAGTGAATGAGATCGAAGCATGGAGAGGTTCAAACCTCAATTACATCCTCTAGAGGAGCATTTTTTCCGTACCCAGTACTCCGTAAGCAAAGGAGGGAGTACCAATCAAATATCACCGTTAATTAAAAGAGGGCAGTTTAGGTATTTTTCTTTGGGTAATGAAGGGGTATCGATTTGGAAAAGTTGTGATCCGCACATAATACCAACGAAAAAATAGGGTGCTATTTACTTTAGCGCCGCCTCTCTCCAAACGCTACGCAAGTTATAGCACGCTAATAGCGTGCTATTTTTCAAAATTGCGTTTTGCAAAACAATAAAAAAAATTATACTAAGGATATCACTTGCTAAAAAATTGTGCAAAGTAATACATGCATAGCCAATTAACCAGTGATGACAAAAATGGCAAAGTACGGATCAAAATGATCACCAAATTCAAAATGTCATATATTTTCCAGACAGTCATATAAAGTGGTCGTGTTCCTTCAAGAAACCAGTACGTCGACACAGCGTTGCATCTACATAACTAATTCAGCTAATTAGTAATTACTACATCAGTACATCACTACATCTACAATTCTAAATGCTAGACGATGAGGAGGAGGTTCTAAACTTAGTAACTTACCCGATGGCTGGCTTCTTTGGGACGAGGCAGACATCGTGCCCATTCCGGTGCTCTCCAAGATGGAGAAGTGGAGATCCGCGGGGCTGAAGCTAGGCGGGGCATCGCTTGCTGTGGCGTTGCTAGCTGCACTCCTTTTGGTCAGGGTCGTGCCGGATGGCGGCAGCCGGCCCGCCAGAGCTGGAGGAGATGAAGGAGATGCTACAGCTTGCAACCGCGACCACCGTCGCGTAGTGTGGAATTGGATGCGATGTGGGGCTGGGAGTTGGGTGAGCTAGGTTTGTTGACTCGTGCGGGCTGAATGGGCCAGATAGACTGCCGATATTTTCATGTTTTTTGTAGCGCGCTATTACGTTATAACGTATAGCGTATTTAGAGTCATTTAGCACCGCTAAAACACGATTAGCATCATAGCGAGCATATTATGCATAACGCAGCGTCTGCCTCCCGAATACGCTGTAGCGCTATTTTTTCCGTTGGATAATACACCGCCAGAGCTCCCGATCGTGCACAGGATCCCACGGTCCCACCACCACATTCCCGATGGTGCGCACGTGCTCGGAGAACTCTATGCGCCATGGCCGCATCTCCAACAGCTCTATCCAATTTTGCATCTCGCCGTGTATCCACCTGCCACCGTGACCAAGCTCACCAGCACATTTTCAAACGAAATTTGTGTTAGCTTGTACTCCTTCCGTTTAGAAATATAAGACGTTTTAGCTTTTTAAATCGAATGTATCTAGACATCTTTTAGTGTATAGGTTCATAGAAGTTCGAAGTAAACCTATAACTAAAAAACGTCTAGATACATTCATTTTACAAAACTAAAATGTCTTATATTTCTGAACGGAGGGAGTATGTACTGAAGGGATTGACAAGTGATGCAACCTAGCTCCCGACTTGCACTGAGATTTTTCTTCTCATTACTCTCGGTGCCCCCCGCACACAAAGCTCCAGTTAGTCCAGCCAACAACTGATTCAGTTCCTTGTTCGTGAGATTGGAGAGTTTAAAGGTTCATAAAATTCCATGCACGGGTATGGAGGGACCAAAACACATGGATCGACTAGCAGGCGGCGGAGGATCTGGAGAACAGGAGAAGACTGGGCAGAGTCCGGATCCTGGCAATTCCCCTTCTTCTGATGTGTTTGTTTTGCCGACGACCATGAGATCAAGCGATCTTGTTTTGTGGTGTCGTCCAGGTGATCTCTCTAATCCGATGACGGCATAGTTACCGCATGTAGGTGCTCATGGCCGGTGATCGCCGCCGGCGGTGGAGCCCATCTAAAATTGTTAACTCCAACTAATTGATCGTAAAAGTACGATCTTGCCCCCAAGAACTGGGTACTCCCTAGTCTTGTGACGGTACTCCATAGTAATTGGATTTGAGTACCTTCAAACCTAATCCGTTGGATCACAGAAAATGAATGGTCTATATTCACTTAGGGGTACTGTAAAAGTTCTCATAAATAAAACTAATAAGTTGCATTCGTACTTTGTGTTATTTTTCAGTAAACACCTAACACCTAGAAATGAAAATCAATAGTGAGCCCACCCGACCTATTAAACCAAATAAGACCTCAAATCCACTCCCGATAGTACATGAACCGGGAAACTGTTATTTTCTTCAATTTATATAAAACCAACATGCATAGACAGTTCAATTCTGTTTATTTTCAAGCCGTGATTTCACATGCACAAATTTGTATAATTAGGGTGAGACACATAGATGTGACACTTCAAAGTAAAAAAATGGATTTAGAGAAAGAAAGAGCTTCCTACCATATCATGGGAAATAGTCGATGCAAGAATTCTCTTGGTTTAGGTTCCCAAAATTGTTTCATAGCATTCTTAACAGAAAAATGCAACCACGAAAATATATGAAACGTGAACAAATATGTAACAATACCAACCGTGGTTGATCATCGCCACAAGTCAAGGCAACGGAAAATTATCACTCAAGCCTGACGGTTGGACATTTTCTGTCTTTTCAGATTAATCCAGTACTCTAAAACCAACAGTACAAGCGGATAGAGAATTCAGACAAATAAAGAACAATAAGCAGGTAGTACACAGTAATGGGCTGATGTGTGCTATTTAATGACTAGTAAATAAATCCATTCATATTGCACTCCAACGCCTGTATACAATCAATATGCTTCTAACCTCGGTTGTCTTGATGTATGCGAATATGTGACCCACGTCACCTTTGATATTACAAATTGCCAGCCTTAAGGAACAATAGTAACTATAAACCGCGCTGCACTCCGGCCTTGTCACATAATCGGTAGGCTGATAATGGTACCGCGAAAATCTCCGGCCTTGCCCCCCAACCATCAAGACATACTCGCAGTGAATGAAGTTTGCCCGCGCCATGTACTGATCGCCCGGGCAAGGGAACATGATGTAATCTGTGTATCCCAATACTACATCAACACCATAAAATACCCCCATGGGGTATCACAGAACCAGATGAACTACTTAACCTTAGCCTCTCAAGTCATGTAGACAGGTTGAATATATAGATCTTAGATATATGATATTGTGAAGCATTGCTCTCTCAAACATTAGAAGAGGACAATCAATACACTTTCACCGACCAAGTCTATCCTGCACTGAATATGTGGATCACGAGTAAGGACAACAAATGCTCACATGATTACATTGTGTATGCCTTTGTACACATGACATGGTAATCAAATTTATTTATGTCTTTAAAACAGATATTACAATATTTCAATTTTCTTAAATTCACATTGTTTTTTGATCACAAACAATTTACAAGATTACAAACATTTTAATTTTCTTAATGTCTCATTGTTTCTTGATCCCAAGTGCATCAAGTAAAACCATCTTTAGTGGATTTCCTCTTGTCGGATATGACTTCTTCAATGTATCTAGTTTTCTTTTACATCACGTTGACTCATTAACTTCAAGAATTGCCTAGGTGTGCATGCTAAGTCATTTGCGCCATGTGCTCCAACTTATGACGTAATACAAATATTTCATTTATAACAAAAATCAGTGACAACAATCTTAACCAATCCAAATATCTATCTATTATATACTAAAAGCGATATAAGAGAGTTTTTCGAGACATCAGGTTAATCCACGTCACCTAAATTACATTAACCATTGGATTCACAACTTAAGGCCATGATTTAATTAGCTGAGTTGTACAACATATATCTATATCTATACTTAATAATAAAGAAAAGAGTGTTTCTCACCGTTCCTACACTTTTCTATACCTTTTTACCCCTATATTCTACCGTACTTACGAGTGGACTGCCACCACCAAGTTGAAAATATACCGATTCAGATTTTTATTTTTCTCACCGTTTCATCGGCCGAGCTGTATCTCTGTCCGGGGAGGATGGGCTCCATCCATTGACTGGGCTACCGCGCGCTCACTTGGCCGCTCCCTCCCGCCAAACAAAAACTGCGACTATACTCCATTCACGGGAGGACATGCTACTCAAGAGGAGTGGCTCGCCTCCCCGTGCTAGAGCTGACAAAGTGCAGTGATATCAAGTCAGCAGCTCCACTGGCCGTCGCAGTCGCGTTCTCGCAATGTTGTATCTGCTGTTGCCGGAACACTGTTCTTCCTCGGAGTTCAGCACAGGTGGTGGTGCAACAACGATTGTTTTCTGGATTGGCGTGGTAGCTAGCTTGGTTTTTTTTAGATGGCTTGGGCAATTTTACCTTTTACTTAAACTTCACCGTTGGGATATCTAAACAGTGAGTGAGTGAGGTATCAGAGGAGCGAGGAGGAGTTCTTGTTTTGCTCTCCCACTTTCGCTAGAAGCTTTCCAACAAGAGGGTGAGGGAAATCAAGTGTTTCTGCGACTTAGGTGTAGAGCTCTCATGGACAACGGCCACTATGACCGGAGAATGGTAGGAGATCCGTGACCGGCTGCGGCGGGCTGCCGGCGGAGCATCACACTTGTGCCCCGGTGCTCGTCGCCGGTTTTGCCGGATACCTTGCGAGGAGATCTGCCTGGCGGCTCTCGTTTCACCTGTTTGGAGTTTGATTCTGGCTCGGATTCGGATGGAGCGTCGATTCCCGTCCAAGTAGCATTAAGTGCCCTCGATGCCGATGGACTGGATGATGGCTGGACGCTGGTGACGGGGGCCCACACAAGCGGTGGGCATGTGGTTTAATTCGATGCAAAGCGAAGAACCTTACCAGGACTTGACATGCCACGAATCCTCTTGAAAGAGCGGGGTGCCCTTGGTCGCTGCTGTTGTTTTTGCAGCTTTCGTAGTTGCTGGAACTATGTGGTATGGGTCAGCAACGATCCCAATCAAATTATTCGGGCCGGTTTCCACCAGGGAATGAAGCTGAGACTGGGATGACAGCCAGGATCCTCTCTGAAAGCCAATGGCTAATAAGATGATGCCCGGAAATGAAAGGCGCATTACTTCTATCGAAATTGATATCACAATTTCGATTTCTCTTTTGAGATAGAGTTCGATCCTCAACTATTTCTCGCGATATCTTCGTACGAAGTTTTGTTAGGGCATCTATAACCGCCTCTGGTTTAGGTGGGCAGCCTGGCACGTAGTATCATCATTTTTGCCACGCGAATCCAGATTGAGATTAAGGAAATGAAGTTAATTAAATTTTCGAATCACTGACTCAGGCCCATTGTCGAATCCTATTCAAGGATTATGCTTCACCAACCCGCTAGTGCTTATTATCGGGCAAGGACACCCGAATTTTTACTAGAAGTAGAAGAGTGGATCATCCAAGGTACATTAGCATAGCGTACTCGTCCTGTTTGAATCGGAGTTTGCAACCAAACAAACGGTATAAGAGCATTAACTGAACTAACATAATTTTATGATAAAGGTGTCATTGATGGAATTACCAATGGGGTGGGTCTTGTTAGGTTTTTATAGGAGAAGAAATTAAATATGTAGGAGGAGGGCGAATTTCGTCTTATTTATTATTTTTTTATGTTATGTATCCGTATTTTTATTCTTTTTTCTTTCTTAACTTAAGGAATTTACAAATATCTTCTCCTTTCCTATCCGCTACTACCATCTCTAGTACGGCCTTGCCATACATCCAGAATTTCTATTAGAAAACAACCAAGGCTCCATCATACCGATTGAAACTGAACTGTCTTCACAAGAAGAAAGAGAAGCAGATTTATTCTATACTCGATAAGTGCCAATATGCTATGGGTAACTTGGCCAATTTTGAAAAATGAAGAATAGATCCCTTCCCCTCTTTGTAGAGGCAGCATTCAAGGAGTCAGATCTACTTACTTTTTGTTCTTTCCAATTTTATGTTGGGTTTGATCAGAAACCTTTTTGCTTTCTTGATAAATAATCAACAAAAAAGCTAAAGTGGTTCTCCCCAGTTTTCAAGGTCGTTCTTTCTTATTTTTCTTTTCTTACCACTCTTGTAGTGAACCACATCTCTAAGCACCGGGAGGGATTGTAGTTCAACTGGTCAAAGCACCGCCCTGTCAAGGCGGAAGCTGCGAGTTCGAGCCCCGTCAGTCTCGAACTAGGGTTTAATGAAATGAATGGAACTTATGGAACGTTCCTGTTCGCGTGCATCCAGCAGGAATTGAACCCGCAAATTTACCAATTATGAGTTGGGCGCTTTAACTTCCGCGATTTTTTCTATTCCTCTGTGTAAATAGCCTAATATGGATTCACAATGAATAACATCTGGATGGAGGCGGGGTTTCCAATGCTGGAGTCTAGATCCTGAGAGCGGAAGCGGCCTTCGTCGAGCTCCGGTGACTCTACTCTGTTTTGTAGGTCGGTGGATGTGCACCAGGAGTCAGAGCGTTCTCGGTCTCCGTTGATACCGGTGTCGGTGCCCCGCCGTCGTTCGTCCTCGTCCCTGACGGGGATCCGGCTTTCGCGTGGACCCCGGTTGACGCCCTGGCGGGGACCTCTCCCGCAGCGGAGAGTGACGCTGCTGTCGGTTCTCGGCCAATTCTTGGAGCTGGTGCGACGCCGGTGCCTGGTGTTACCTCACTTGATTCTCCGATTAAGATGACGCCTAACCTGGCGTTTTCTCCGAAGTCTCCCATCACGAAAATTGACGTGGGCTTGCATGGAGATGATCGGCATTAGTCTATATGTTGGGCCCACCTATGACGACGTTTCAGAAGGCTGTGGGGTCACAGGGTTTACCCTAGAAGCTTCACGCCTCGTGTTGATCCCTCGTTCGCCGGCGCAAGGTTTACGCAACCTGGGCCACTCCCTTCGCCGCCTGTTCTCTCGCCATCGACAGCTTCTTCGCCTGCTTCATCGGACGTTGCCTCGGTCGCTTCTCCTGCGCCAACGGCTGCTTCTTCGCCATCGCCGGTTTCGCCGCTGCTCTAGAGTTTGGCCGAGGTCGCGGCCATGCCCGCCATGTTTGTACCGCCTCAGCGCTTGCCGCCAGTTGGAGGATTTGCTGATGGCCATGTCCGATCTCCAATGTTGTCTGGCCCCATGTTGGTTTCTCCCGTGGCCGCTGCACTGAGTTTATCATCCGTCGAAACGGTGGCCACGACAAACTAGTTCGGTCCTCGGCAGGGCAAGGCTGGTCTGTTGCCGCTGCAGCCGCCGTCTCGCTAGGGGGCTGCTGCTTACATGTCTACGCAGCAGATAGGGAGTTCCTTTTCCCAGCATATGCAACCTTCTCCATCGCGTCTCGGGCAGCCGACTTTTCAGAAAGGTCCTTTTGTGCAGAGTTTTCAGCCACAACATCTCTATGCTCCGTTTTATCTGCCGTACCAATAGCCCGTGACAGTTCCATCGCAGCTCGTAGCAGACGCAGCCTACTCAGTCGGCACGCCAACCTAATGTACCGCCATTCGGTGTTCGGCCTAAGAGGAAGAAGAATAAGGGTAAGGGGTAGCAGTTGGCTGGACAACAACCACAACAGTCTGTTTTTGGTCAGCAGCCACAACAGCTTTCTCAGTTGCAGCAAGGATTGCAGCCGTTGGCCTCTTATCCTCTGGTGCAGAGCTCGTTTTACTACTAGGAAAACAGCTATAGATAGACAAGCTATTCTGTGGCGCATATACATATCCATGCGCCACAAAAATATTAGTGGCGCATACAGAAAAAACACCACTGAAATTTGGCAATTCAGTGGCGCACGGAACCAATATGTGCCATAGAAATCCACATTTCCGTGGCACATATTTTCATGTGCACCACGGAAAGTGATGATTCTGTGGCATATATAGATATATGCGCCACAGAAAGTTGATGGGACCTAGAACCAAAAAAGTGAGGGGAGACAATTCTGTGGTGCATATGCCTATATGCGCCATACTATGCGCCACAGAAAGTGATTATTCTGTGGCGCATATAGACATATGCGCCACAAAAAGTGGAAAACATATCCCCCTCCCCCCTTGGATCGCCTTTTCAGTTTTTTAAAAAATAAATGAAAATGATAAAAACTTCAAAAAAATTTCCTTTGAGATGTAGTTATATTTTGGGGTTTAGTTGTAGGGAAAATTTAAAAACATGAATTTTGATGTATTTTGCAAAAAAGGTCATGGCACGGTAAAACGGCCATAACTTTTGCGCACGATGTCAGAAAAAAAGTTTAATATATCAAAATGATCTTCTCGAAATTTCCTACTCGATTTCAATGGCTCCTACCATTGAAGATTTTACGGATTCCCCAAATTCGAAAAGAGTAAAAAGTTATGGCAGAAAGAAGATTTTTTTCTGCAAAAAAATAAAAAGGGGAGAGAAACTTTTATGGCGCATTTCTCCCATATGTGCCACAGAAGTCTTGGGCGGGATTCGAATTTTGAATCCCGTTGGCGCCCTTCTCCCTCTCTTTTTTCCTTTTTCTCCCCCACTTCTTCTCCCCTCCACACTTCTCCTCCCCTCCACACTTGTCCCCTTCTCCTCCCTCCTCCTTCTCCACTCTCCGGTGACCTCCACCTCCACCCTGGTGACCTCCTCCTCCTCCACCACAGTGACCTCCTCCTTCTCCTCCTCCACCACCTCCAGCAACCTCTTCCTCCACCACCCCCAACAAGATCCTCCCCCTCCTTCTCCTTCTCCTACGACGACCTCCTCCTCCTCAGCCACCACCACCTCCGGCGGACTCCTCCTCCTACTCTGACCACCTCTGGCGGCAGCCTCCTCCTCCTTCTCCTTCGGCCACCACCTTCGACGACCCGATCCTCCTAGCCCTCATCCAACCACCACCACCACCAACTCCTCCGGCCAGATCTAGATTTGGCCCGGTTTTTTTGAAGTTTGAAAAAACAATCGGTGGCGTATATTGGCCATATGCGCCACAGAAATTTGAGATCTGGCCCGCCTTTTTTTTGAATTTTGGAAAAAAACTTCTGTGGTGCATATTGGCGCATAAATATCAGTGGCGACGTATCAGTGGTGCATCAGATATGCACCACACAAAGTGAAAAAAAGGTGCGCCACTGATAAGGTATTTCCTAGTAGTGTTTTTTTTCCTTTCGCTGGACCCCCGCCGGTTCCCCAGGTGGTACATCCGGTCTTGGAGCCCTTGGTTGCTGTTGCTGATCAGGATGTCGGAAAAGGTAAAGGGAAGAAGGTTAATTGCTGGAAGTGCTCTGTTGACACTCATTCAACTAAACATTGTACCGTTCAACATTATTACCTTGTTTGTAATAATATGGCTCACCCGATTGTCTGTTGCCCAACTCTTAAGCTCCTGAGGCCTTCCGCTTTTGTGACTGGATATGGGACTGATGACACTATTTTTCTTCAGCTGCCTAACAGCGTGTTCAAAGCTCATCTGGCACCTAAACATACCCCTATTGCCTTGGTTAAGATCGTTGGTGATTCTGTTCCAGCTTTTGCAATTGAGGCTCAGATGGTCCGTATTTGCCCTTTGCACTCACAGTGGAAGTGGGAGGCTCTGCCTCATGGTGCTGATGCTTTTTTGGTTAATCTCCCCACTTTCAAAGATCTCGAGAGAGTTGATGGTATGCAGATGAGTATCTTCTCTTTTAAGTCGCAGTTCATTGTGAGTGTGTGGGAGGTTCAGGACATCCAACCCAAATTCGATGTACCCCAGGTGTGGGTTCATGTTGATGGGATTCCAGATACTTTGCGGCATTTCCATGGTCATTGGGCACTCGATACTCTTCTTGGCGTTACTATGTGCAGTCGTAATGTGGTTCGTATTCTTATTGCTATGATGAACCTGCTTGTGTTCGATAAGGCTGCTAATGAGAAGGGGCCCTATGTGAGAGCTGCTTCGACTCTTAGGCTAAAGGGCTATGATTTTGTCTTCAAACGCGAGAGTGATGACTTTGTTCCTAATCCCAAGTTTACACCATTTCTTTGGAGGCGCAAGGGTGATGATTCGGAGGGTGGTGATGGTGGTCGGACCCTGAACAAGGATTTGACTGGGCACAACATCAGCTATGTGCATCAGGCCTCTAGTATGGAGATCGATGGATCATCTTCTTCTCAGGGTACTTTGGTTCAGCATAATACTTGTTCTTCTTTGGTTGTGGCAGTTACTCCTTTTTATCACAACCCTACTTCTCCAAGAGGCATTGCAATTGTGGAGGAGGCTAGGCAGCGGGCTGCTGGTTCGGTGCAGGTGTTCTCTTCATTGGATGTGGGTGAGGTTCTAGGCCATCTATGGCCTTGATGGACACGCCTACACCAGGGCTTTCTTCACGTCCGATCTCGATGTCAGCTGCTACGACCTAGGGGTAGGCTCAATATGTCAGCACGGCGTATGCTGCTGTTTTGAGCCTGCCCAGTGCTGATGGTGGTCGAGCCTGGCTCTCCACTGGCTGGACATGTGCTGACTAGGCTGATGGGAGGGGGCTGCTACACCAACCTCTCCTCCCCTTGGGCTAGCTATGCCCGGTGCTCCGCTGTCTAGGCCAATGGGTTTTGGGCTGCTGCAATGACCTCGCCTCCCCTTGGGCTAGCGGCGGCCCAATCTCTGGTAGGTGATGGCTCGGACAGGGGTGCCTCGACACCGACATCGCCATCACTTGGACCTTGTTCTTCACCGGCCATGGTTACGAGGGGCGGGATGTTTAGTCACCCTCGCCTTCGAATCATATCTACAGCGGAGACCTCGACGCCACATCAGAGTGGGCGTCACGCGACAAATGATGTCGGTGTGTTTTCAACGGATGAAAACTCTTTGGGTAAGGCGATGTGTTGTAATGCGGAGCAAAACCTTGATTCGCCAGGTATTCCACAGTCTTCCAAGTCTTTTTTATCCTTTTCAGCTTCACATATCTCTTCTAATTTGCAGAATGTGGGGATTAGCCTCGGTAGTAGTTCAGATGATGTTGTTGTTTCAACTAAGGTCTTGAGACGAATGGAATTTGACCGTCTTATAGTTCGTACAAAAGTTTTGACTGAGTTGAACTCCACCTATATGGATGATAATGGAGCTATTGCCACATCAGATGGTCAGCTTCTATCTCATCTAGTGGGTGAGATATCGGAAGTGGTTTTGGATGTGGATAGACTAAGTTCATTATATGAACTAACTTTGTCTGGCCGGAAATCCAAACGCACTTCTGGTAAGCGGTCACAGAAAAGGGCCAAAGTTTCTAAATCCCCAAATGTTTCAAAATGAATGGCATGTTCTTGAATAGCAGAGGTCTTGGTGATTTGGCTAAACATTTACACATTGTGCATTGCTCACAAGAACATAATTTGAACTTTTTGGCTTTTTCTTAGTTGGGTAGACGTGATTTCTCGCAAACTTTCGGGCGGTATAGAATTTGCTTGGTTTTCTTGTCCGCCTCGTGGCCGTTTTGGGGGAATCTTACTTGGCGTACGCTTAGACACCATGGATGTGTTAGCCTGTTCGGATGGGGAGTATCCTATGAAACTCCACATACGGAATAAGGCTGATAACTTCATATGGAGTCTTGTCGCTATGTATGGTGTCGCCCAGGAATGTTTCAAGGATTCTTTCCTTCATGAGTTGGTGAATGTTGAAAGAGACAACCCTCATCCTATCATTTTAGGTGGGGATTTTAACTTGCCTCATTTCCCTTGCGAGAAGAGTCGCGGTTGTTTTGATGATCATTGGCCTTTATTATTCAATGCGATCATTGATAGCCTGGATCTAAGAGAAGTTACAATGACTAGAAGACAGTTTACTTGGGCAAATAGTCTACTAGAGCCTACATACGAGAAACTAGATCGTGTACTGATGGACTCCGAATGGGAAGATCATTTCCCTTTAGTCTTAGTATGGGCTTTAGAACATATTGAGGCCATTTGTGACCATGCTCCCAATCTTCTCTCCATTGGAGTGCCCAGACCACAGTGCAAATTTCAGTTCAAATTTGAGCTTGGATGGCTTCACCGTGAGGGTTTCCATGATATGGTGAGAATGATCTGGGAAAGACCTATTGCTGGCACCAATCCCATCTAGAGGTGGAATAATAGATTGTGTGCAACTCGCAATCACCTTCGTGGATGGGCACAACACCAGGAAGGTACTCTTAAATTTCAAAAGGAATGAGTGTCATCAATCATTCACGGCCTCGAAGCTATCGCAGAAGTCCAACCATTGTCTACACATGAAATTGAGCTTAAGATCCAATCTAATGAACAGTTGGCGAGACTTCTTCGTGAAGAAGAGCTGAAGTGGTATCAATGGTCCAAATCTAAATTCATTTTGGAAGGAGATGCGAATACGAGATCTTTCCATAGTGTGGCCAATGGCAGACTTAGGAAAAACGTATTTGTAGGCTTAAGCAAGATGGAGGACTAGCTGAGGGCCATGAGAAGCTCAAAGCCTACATAACAAACTATTATAAGAATCTGTTTGGGGCCCTAGAGGAATGTACCTTCTCTTTGGATAAGTCCCGAACGGATGACATCCCCCAAGTTTCTGCTCAGGAGAACAACTTTCTCACAGCCCCTTATTCTTAGGAGGAAGTGATGAAGGCGGTCTTCCAAATGGAACACAACAAAGCCCCTGGTCCTGATGGTTTTCTAGCAGAATTCTTTCAGAATTTTTGGGATGTTATCAAGCCAGATCTTTGATACGTCGTAAATGTATCTATAATTTTTGATGTTCCATGCTTGTTTAGTATCTACTTTCTTATATTTTGTTCATACTTTGAGGTATTTTTATACATTTTTTGGAACTAACCTATTTACAAGATGCCACAGTGCCAGTTGCCTGTTTTCTACTGTTTTTGGTTTCAGAAAAGCTAGTAAGGAAATATTCTCGGAATTGGACCGGACAAGAGCCAAAGTCAATATTTTACCCGGAGCAACACAGAGTCCGGAGAGGCGACGAAGTGGCGCACCAGGGCGGCCACACATGGTGGCGGCGCGACCTGGGGGCGCCACCAGGGGGTGTGGACCCCCTAGTGCTCCACCGACCTTGCCCTTCTGCCTATAAAAGCCTCCCGGGACGAAAACCCTAAGTACCCGATCGGAATTCCACGGAAGAGTATGTAGCCGCCGCCATCTCGATCCCCAGATCCGGGGGGTCCAAAGCTCTTCCCAGCACCCTGCCAGAGGGGAGAGATCACCCTGGAGGCCTTCTTCATCACCATGACTACCTCCGATGTGATGCGTGAGTAGTTCATCCCTGAACTACGGGTCCATGTAGTAGCTATATGGTTGGTTCTCCTCCTTTGTGCTATCATGTTTAGATCTTGTGAGCTCCGTTCATGATCAAGATCATCTATTTGTAATCTTACATGTTGTGTTTGCGGGGATCCGATGGATATTGAGATGCTATTTCAGATTGATTGTTGATTCTATCATGTCTATGCTATTTGTGATCTTGCATGCCTTCCGTTGTTAGTAGCTATCTTGGCCAAGTAGATGCTAGCAACTCCAAGAGGGAGTATTTATGCTCGATAGTGGGTTCATGCCTCTAGTAATCTAGGGAAGTGATAGGAATCTCTAAGGTACTAGATGTGTTGTTGCTACTAGGGATAAAAAAGCAATCCTTTATCCATGGGACAATCGTATTGTTTACTTTACACACTTGGCTTAATGCAATTATCTGTTGCTTGCAACTTAATACTAGAGGGGGTTCGGATGATAACCTAATGGTGGATTATTAGTCATAGATGCAGTTAGATTACGGTCTATATATAATGTTGTAATGCCCAATCAAATCTCATAGGAGTCAGAATGATTGGTATACGCATGTTATGCTTTCTCGAGTCTGTCAATTGCCCCGCTGTAATTGGTTCACCCAACATGTTATTTATCTTAAGGAGAATCACCTCTAGTGAACTATGGACCCTGGTCCATTCTCTTACCATTGATAAACCATCTACTATTTACTGTTTACTATTTACTTTCTGCAAAAAATTACTATCTTCTACACAATACATTTAATCCTTTGTTTTTAGCAAAACCGGTGAGATTGACAACCTCACTGTAAGTTGGGGCAAAGTTCTGTGGTTGTGTTGTACAGGATTCCAAGTTGGAAACAACACCTTGGAGTTGTTTCCTTGCTCCTACTGGTTCGATAACCTTGGTTTAATAACTGAGGAAAAACTTGCTGCTGTTCTCATCATACCTTCCTCTTGGGGTTCCCAACGAGCTCGATATATTTTGAGCCATCAATCTTCTTGACCTATTCCGTGTTCCGCACACAGGACAATTAGACTTGTTTCATCTGAATTTTGGTGAGATAATTTTATTACCTAAGATTAATGAGGAAGAACGGATTTAGCAGTATCGACCAATATGCCTTCTTAATGTTAGTTTTAAAATTTTCACTAAAGTTGCCACAATCAGACTTAACTCGGTGGCCGACCATGTGGTTAGTCCGTCTTAGACTGCTTTTATGCAATGTCGAAACATCCTAGATGGGGTGGTCATCCTCCATGAGACGGTTCATGAGTTACATAGGAAGAAGTTGAATGGGGTCATCTTAAAAATAGATTTTCAGGAAGCCTATGACAAGGTCAAATGGTCTTTTCTTCAACAGACTCTTCGGATGAAGGGCTTTTCTGCGGAATGGTGTGCTTTAATCCATAGCTTTGTTTCTGGGGGTATTGTTGCCATAAAAGTCAATGATGACGTTGGTAAATACTTTCAGACAGAGAAGGGATTGAGACAAGGTGATCCATTATCACCGCTGCTATTTAATATTATTGCAGATATGTTATCCATCATGATTGAGCATGCCAAAGTCGACGGTCAAATTGAAGGTGTGATTCCCCATCTTGTTGATGGTGGTCTATCTACCCTTCAATATGCCGATGATACAATTCTTTTTATGGATCATGACATCGATAAGGCAAGGAACCTGAAATTGATTCTTTCACCGTTTGAGAAATTGTCGGGTCTAAAAATTATTTTCCATAAAAGTGAATTGTTTTGCTTTGGCGAGGCTCAAGAAGAAGCCGCCCTATATGCAGAGCTTTTTGGCTACAGCCAGGTTCAGTTTCCTATTAGGTATTTGGGTATTTCGATCCACTATCTGAGGCTTACAAATGCTGAATGGAAAGTTGTGGAAGAAAGACTTCAGATTAGATTAAGTAGTTGGAAAGGAAAATTGTTATCCTTGGGTGGGACACTGGTTCTCATCAATTCCGTGCTTAGCAATATGGTACTGTATATGATTTCCTTCTTTTAGTTGCCAAAGGGGGTCTTAGAACGGTTGGATTGTTTCCGATCAAGATTTTTTGGCAAGGGGATAAAGAGAAAAAGAAGTATCAGCTGGCTAAGTGGAGTGTGGTTTGCCGTCCTAAGGACCAGGGTGGGCTAGGCATTCAGGATCTCGAGATCAAGAATGTAGCTTTACTTGGCAAATGGCTCTACTTGCTTCTTACTGAAGATGGCATTTGGCAAACCCTTCTTAAAAGAATATATGTTGGCTCAAAGGCAATTTCCTAGGTTATCTAGAAACCTGGTTATTCGTATTTCTGGGTTGGTTTGATGGCGACTAAGAAACATTTCTTTCGCTTCGGATCTTTTTGTATTAAGGATGGGTCGGAGATACGGTTCTGCGAAGATAAGTGGTTAGGCAATGCCATCTTCGGGAACAATATCCCGCTTTATATAACATCGCCCGGCATAAGGGAGACACTTTAGCCAAAGTGTTGGAATCTTTCCCTCCTAATGTGTTGTTCAGGAGGAGTTTGTTCGGACCAAGGCTTAATAATTAGAACATGTTATTGCAACACTTACACATGTACAGTTAGTGCCTGGGTCTGATGAATTCCAGTGGATTTACATGAGAATGGTCACTTCTGTGTCTCTTCCATGTATAAAGCTTTGGTACAACCAGCCATACCTGTGGAGAATAATAGGAAAATCTGGAAGATGAAAATACCACTAAAGAATAAAATTTTTGCTTGGTATTTATGTCGTGGGGTGATCCTTACTAAAGATAATTTGATTAAGCGTAATTGGCATAGGGATAAAACTTGTTTTTTTTCATCATGATGAGTCTATTAAACACTTGTTTTTTCAATGTCATATTGCCCATTCTACATGGACCATCACTCAAGTAGCATCTGGCTTGCATCCTCCTCGTTCTGTTGCCAATATCTTTGGGAATTGGTTACGCAGGATTGACCTCAAGTTTAGAATTCTTCTTAGGGTGGGAGCGATTGTCATTATTTGGTCGCTATGGTTATGTAGAAATGTTAAAGTGTTTAATAATATTACTTCTAATATTTTGCAGGTTATCTACCGTTCTACGGGGACACTCCGTATTTGGTCCGCTCTGCATCATGCAGACCTGCGCGATCTTTTTTCGCAGGTTTGCACGAGGCTGGAGGATACGGCGAGGACCATGTTTACCAGTCATGGATGACAGCATAATCTACGGATTGGTCCTCCATCATCTTAGACATATTGCAATTTCTCATCATGATATGTAATTTGCCTATTTTCGTTCTGTTACTGGATCAGGATCTGTGCTGGCTGTGTTCTTCTTAGTTATGGAGAGGCCAGATGTAAGACTTAAACTTTAAGCAATAAAATCACCCATTATTGAAAAAAATCTAAACAGTAAGTGATAGGGCTCACGGTTGTTGCTTCTACCTAATCTGGGTTCGATTTTCCCCCTCTTGATGTTATATACTGGAGCACAATGTGTTTCGTTTTTCTTCCTACAAAAATTAGTATGTTGACTATATTATGTTTGAGAAGTGTACAGGTAGAAAATTCACAGTTCGGTGTACAAAATAATAAACTACTTAAGGATCTTTGCTCTCGCCTCTCCTCCTCTCGGAACAGGCGGCGGCTCTCTCTCCCTCCAGATCTCAGCCGGCGAGAGCGCCGGTTCCCTCTCCCTCCGCTTGCCGCTCCGGCGGTAGGAGGGAGGGGGAACCTCGTTTCTCCGTCTAATAGTTAGGGTTAGGGTATGTCTGTTGTAGGGTGTTGTTGGGGTGGTGGGAGCAACGTCCGGGCAATAAATCTGCCTCAACTCTACTCCCACACCGGCGACGACCTTCACGGTGGCGCCTCGGAGTTGATGGCAAGGTGTGTTGTTCGTTCCTTCAGATCGACAGCTTGGTCTTCTCGTCGTTCGTCAGATCTGGCGAGATCAGTTTCTCAGTGTGTCGCTGGCGTTCGTTGTTATCCGCGACGGCGCTGGTGGCCGGGGCGAGATGGTTTCTCTGGAGCGAGGATGTTGGTCCGGAGGTGGTGGATCTGTCGTTCTTCTCCGACTTTGTTGATGAGAGGCAGCGGATCTTGGTTCAAGACAACACGGGAATGTCCCCCGGTCGACGTGCCACAGCGACATGTGCCTCGCTGCGTGCAGCAGGCCTGTTCATCGACTCACAAAGCCTCATTGGCGATGGTGCTTTTTTGGATCTTGCAGTCTTGGAGGTACGGCGTCTATTCTGGTGTGCGTCTTGGCGTCGCTGGAGTTGGGTGGCGGCCGCTGGCTTTGGTGGTTGCGGAAAACCCTAGGGATCGTTTTGTATTTCTAGGTCTCTTAGGATTTTATCTGCATAATTTTTAGGATAATCATTTTATCCCGGTCTGTCTTTTAGTGTCCACATGTGTTACTCCATGTAACTTGATTTTCGATTACTGAAATATGTGGTTGCTCTCAAAAAAAAAAAAACTACTTCATTTGCTTAATCCAATTCTGATTTTTTTGGCCGTAACATCATTTAAAACGCGTGTTTACTGCATGGAAGTTCGTTTTGTTTACCTCGTGTAATATGCAACATATTCGTCCTTTCTGCATTGTCTAAATAATATTCAGTTAAAACCAAGCCATAGCAACACAGTGGCATATTTGTGTTGTTTGACCTGAACTCTAAAATCTAACGACCGAGAGGGAATAAAATTCACCATGTGCTATGATGTGCAAATAGGGGGATTGTACATTAAACGAGACTGTGTTTGGGCTCTGGTACCTGCACACAAGGAGTGAGTGATCATGAAAATATAATAATAATTAAATATTACAAATAAAATGCAAAAGGCAAACAAAGGTGGGATATGCACATGTTTGTTTTCAAAAAATTAACATTTTCTATTATTTTAATTTATTTTTGCGGTAAACAGAGAATTTGATAGCGGCGGAGAAAGTGTTTCTATTTTCCTGTGTTGTTTGGCAGACGTGGAGAATTTTTTAAGAAAATAGGTATTGTTGGAATTCGGATATTCAGAATCGATGGAGGAATTTGATGTACCGTTCTGGTAGCTACAAGAAATCAATAAATAGAGATTGATGGAATTTGGAGATTGAGAATTGGAGGGTCTGTCAGAACGTTATTGCTAATCTAAGAGGCAATCCATTAGACTTCCGCTGACTACAGTTACAATGGTCAATCTACTTTAGGTCAAATTTTGGCCATGTCGGTTTCTCATCGAAAAGTTTTTTTATTTTCAGTGCAACGCACGGGCTCGTTTTCTAGTAACTAATAAAAAAGAGTCCGGACCCAACATGTCACGAGTCCAACAGGACACGTACGAGCGAGTCCTATGCACACAACATGGACGTGAATCCAAATCAGGTAGATTCCTTCCTAAAGAAGGGCACGTATATATTCCTATGGCCTCTTACCTTTGCCGTCCTTCCTTCAATCTTAGAATCGATCTACATAGTCTCAAAGTCGCCACTTCCATCTGCGCCGTGTGCTGTCGGACCTGACAATGGCGCCTGACCATGATAGGGCAGCTATTTGTGTCTCGATGACAATCTGCACCGTGTCCATATGGAGAGCTGCTTCCATGACTCCAAGGTTTGCTGTGTGGACGTTGCGCCTCCGGGCGTGCAACGACCCCTGCTTCGATAGTTTGGTGTCTTCACTGACGACAATCTTCCTCGCTGCCACTAGGCTCCCTCCTTGATATTTGATGTTCGGTGCAGCCTTTCAAAGTACTCCAAGATGTTGCATGGCGTGGGACTGTCGGAGGAGACGATGATTCTGAATCTTGCGGGCTCCAGGTTCGTTCACCTGATCCACCAGGCTCCCTCCTTGATAAGTTCGGTGCGGCATTTCAAAGTACTTCCAAGATGTTGCATGGGGCGGGATCGGACGACTGTCAAAGAAGACGATGATTCTGAATCTTCCGACCTCTAGGTTCATTCATCTGATGTATAGACTATTAGATAGCAAGTCCAGAGCAGTTTATAGCATTAGATGGCAGTTAACTTTCATTAGATGGCAGCTATAGTCCTTAACTAAAACACTAATGCTGATATAATGCGATGAACAAATACACAATTGAGACTATAAACAAATGAAATAATTCTAGAAATTCGTCCCTGATAGGGATCGAACTCCGGTCGCTAGGATGCACCAACTTTGACCCAGCCATAGCAATGAAAAGTTTGATGTTCCCATCCCATGCTCTATGGACAAGCGATAGTATGGAAACATACAAAATGCTTGCCAGGAGGCACTAAAAAAGTACATGGATCTATAATCAGGGTATTTACAAGATGAATCTCTAGAGAAATGGTTTAACATTGAGTTGGTCACTAATTTTTTAAATTTATTTCTTACGTATAAAAGATGGAACCTGTTCATATGCAATTAAAAATCTCATCTCAAGTAAATTTTTCTTAAAAGAGGCGTTGCTCTTCTTTGTGATCCACAAATAACCTAAATGCGTAAAGCTATAAAGCACAATATAATTGATCTTTGAGTCATATGTATTGCTGGTTAGTTTCACGGGTCTCATTGCAACTTAGACATGGCTTTGTAATCTGTTGTTTTGGAGAAAAAATAATATCATCAGATTTTTAGTAAAATATGTTTCATAATTTTTATTTATTTTTACAACATAATAATATACAATTATCAAATTCAAACATGTAGAAATATATCTATCTCTATTACATTGTGTATTTGACAATGAAGGAGGTAAGTGGAGGAAACAAGTCATAAGCTAGGAAATAAATATTTCACATCTTTGACAAATTTACAATGATGCCCTCGCATTTGCGAGGGCCACCTTGCTAGTTTAGATAATAAAGCCAACACAAACTTTTTGTTTAAATTGTTGACCTTTAACTGTGCAAAACTGACACCATGCATTTTATTATGTATTTTTCAGTTGATGAAAAAAATTCAGATGTTGTCCCTGGATCATATGTCCCTGAGTTGCACAAAATCCTCTCTCACTTGCAAGCTAGAGGGTAAGACGGCGACTCAGTCCAAAGGCTTGAGTGGGGAAGAACACCCGGAAGAAAGGTCTCCCTTCTAGTTTTTAACCAACAAAAAATTGTTGACTAGCTGGAGACAACCTAAGTAAACGTCAACGTGTGGAAGATATATGAACCATGCATTTTATGTTCAGAAGAAGAGTATATTCACATTTATTTTGAGAATAAGAGGCTGCTTTCATATTGGCCACAGATTATGAACCGATGGTCCAATGGTGCTTGCTCGATTAATACTTGACAGGTGTGCGAGTGTGGTCATCGTTGCACTTTTGGGGGTCTTTTGGAAATTAAGGAATTGTGGTTTGCTTTCGCGATGCTACGTGGATGGACTCGAGGAATCTACAGAGGAATTATGTGTCCATGGAGAGGGATGTTCGTCCGAGGATGGACCATTTTCTTCAAGGATTATTTGACCTATTGCCCATTCACTAGTAGAAAACGGACCTTTGATCCAGGGGTATTTGTCCCGGTTTTGCTACAAACCGGGACTAATGCCCCAGCCCCAACGGCTAGATCTGGCCCCAGGGGGTGACAGGCACTAGCCCCGGTTCGAAAGGGACCTTTAGCCCGGGTCGTGTAACAAACCAGGACTAAAGGGTTTCAGGCAGGCTGGGCCCAGGGCTAAAAGGTGGACCTTTAGTCCCGGTTCTAGACACGAACCGGGACTAAAGGTCTGGCTATATCTTCTTCCCCCACCTGCCCGAGCCACCATTTCAAGATGGTGGCTCCTCTCTCTCTTTCTTGCTTCAAGCTTGAGTTCATGCCCAATTTTCTTTCAAGATTTCTCTATATTTTGTGGTGCCCCATCTATCCAAAGGTTCTAAAGATGAGCAACTTCATCCTTTGAACTCTCATTGCTATATTAGCTCATTTCATGCTCTATCTTGTAGATGGATTTGTGGATTTAGTTTGGTAGTAATTTTTGCAATGATAACATGAGATCGATGTTTAGATTTTATCTATCTTGTATTAATGTAAGGAACTCTAAGGTAAATATCACAATATGTGGATTCTATCTATATATCTTGTTTTGACACATAGATCTCGAAATTTGATTTTAGAAGCACACACATCCGTGAGTTCATCATTCTAACCAGCTGGGCAAAATATCCTTCTCCGTCTACCTATGTTCAACAAACTGAAAAAATTGTAACAAAGATATGGTTAATTCATAAAAGCTTGATAAGAAGACATCACAGTACATCTTCGAGAAGCTCCTCTATGGCGAGCTCCTTGAAGATGTCTGAGGATAGGATCCTAAGACATCTTCGAGAGAAGCTCCGTCGTAGTGGTGTCCCTCTCGTACCATCTTGGAGTTAAAAACTTCTCTAGCCATAGATTAATACGCCGGGTAACTAAAAACATTCACATATTAGGGAGTGCCTCTATGGCGAGCTCCTCGAGGATGTCTGAGGACGGGATCCTAAGACATCTTCGAGAAGCTCTGCCGTAGTGGTGTCCCTGCTCTAGCACACCATCTTTCATTTTATATCTTCTCTAGCTAGATCAGTATGCTGGTAGAGCTAACTAATTTCACATATTAGAGAGTGCCTCTACGGTGAGCTCCTCAAAGATGTTTGAGGACGAGGTCCTAAGACATCTTCGAGAAGCTCCGCCGTAGTGGTGTCCCTGGTCTCGCACACCATCTTGCAGTTCTTCACAAGAATGCATACCTATTTATAGATTAAGCAGCACAATATAGTGTCGGGCACTGAAGACATAATGTCGACACACTCACCCCTATGCTGCCACCCACCCAAAATACTCTCGTCATCTACTGGCTTAGTGTTGCCCACTGAGAACATAGTGTCGACATGTTGTCGCCACATCCACATTTAGTCCCGGTTGGTTCCTCCAACCGGGACTAAAGGTTCATCATATCTTTAGTCCCGGTTGCTGGCTTTAATTTTTTTTAGATTAGTACTAATTAATTATGATTATGTTTGATGTAGTTAATTAATTATATAATGCAGATGAGCCGACAATGGATGTACGCTAACTGACTCTCTAGCGAGTTTATTAAAGGCGTGCATTCATTTCTCCTTGTGGCCGAGGCAAACAAGCGGAATGGTTTTATGTCTTGTCCATGTGGTGTCTGTCGGAATCATAAGGAATACTCTTCCTCAAGAGTCCTTCACAGCCACCTGTTTCGGTCCGGTTTCATGACCGGCTATAATTGTTGGACCAAGCACGGAGAAAGACGGGTTATGATGGAAGACAACAAAGAAGAAGAGAATGATAACGACTACCCCACTATGTCCCCTGAATATGATGGTACTACAATGGAAGACATTGATGAAGAAAAAGATGAAGAACGGGCATCAGATATGCCCGATGATGATCTTAGTCGGGCCATTGCTGATGCCCGGGAAGAATGTGTAACTGACCGGGAGAGGTTGAAGTTCAAGAAGATGTTAGAGGATTACAACAAATTGTTGTACCCAAATTGTGAAGATGGGCACAAAAAACTGGGTAGCACACTGGAATTCTGCAATGGAAGGCAGAGAACAGTGTGACAGACAAAGGATTTGAAAAGTTGCTGAAAATAATAAAGAAGTTGCTTCCAAAGGATAACGAACTGCCCGCCAGTACCTACAAAGTAAAGAAGGTTGTCTGCCCTCTAGGATTAGAGGTGCAGAAGATACATGCATGCATTAATGACTGCATCCTCTACCGCTGCAAGGAGTACGAGAATTTTGATGCATGACCAGTATACACTGCATTGCGATATAAGATAACACGAGATGACCCTGGTGATGTTGAGGGCGAGCACCGCATGAAGAGGGTTCCTACCAAGGTGATGTGGTATGCTCCTATAATACCACGGTTGAAACGTTTGTTCAGGAACAAAGAGCATGCCAAGTTGTTGCGATGGCACATGGAAGACCATAAGAAAGACGATATGTTGAGACACCCCGCTGATGGGTCGCAGTGGAGAAAAATCGAGAGAGAGTTTCCGGACTTTGCAGATGATGCGAGGAACTTATGGTTTGGTCTAAGTACAGATGGCATGAATCCTTTTGGCGAGCAGAGCTGCAGTCATAGCACCTGGCATGTGACTCTGTGTATCTATAACCTTCCTCCTTGGTTGTGCATGAAGTGGAAGTTCATTATGATGCCAGTGCTCATCCAAGGCCCGAAGCAACCCGACAACGACATTGATGTGTACCTAAGGCCATTAGTTGAAGAACTCTTACAGTTGTGGCACGGACAAGGTGTACGTGTGTGGGAGGAGAACAAGCATGAGGAATTTGACCTACGAGCGTTGTTGTTCATAACAATCAATGATTGACCTGCTCTTAGTAACATTTCAGGACACACAAACAAGGGATACAATGCGTGCACACACTGTTTAAATGAGACTGAAAGTATATATTTGGATAAATGTAAGAAGAATGTGTGCCCGGCGAATCGTCGTTTTCTTCCGCCCACGCACACCCTAAGAAAGAAAGGTAAGCATTTCAATGGTGAGGCAGACAGCCGGTGTAAGCATATCCGCCGTACTAGCGATGATGTATTTGATATGGTGAAGGATTTAAAAGTAATCTTTGGAAAGGGTCCTAGTAGACAATCTAATCCGAAGGACGATGTCGGACACGCACCCATGTGGAAAAAGAAAACTATATTTTGAGAGCTACCCTATTCGAAAGTCCTAGAGGTCCGCTCTGCAATTGACGTGATGCACCTGACGAAGAATCTTTGCGTTACGCTGCTAGGCTTCTTGGGCGTGTATGGGAAGAGCAAAGATACACCTGAAGCACGGCAGGACCAACAACGTATGAAAGACCGAGACGACATGCATCCTGAGCTGTTGGAAGGTACTGCTAGCTACGCTCTTACCAAAGAAGAGAAGGAAATCTTTTTTGAAATCCTTTACAGTATCAAGGTCCCGTCTGGTTTCTTGTCGAACATAAAGGGAATAATAAATATAGCAGAGCAAAAATTTCAAAACCTAAAGTCTCATGACTGCCACGTGCTTATGACCCAGCTGCTTCCGATTGCATTGAGGGGACTCCTACCGGAAAATGTGAGAGGACCCATTGTGAAGCTATGTGCGTTTCTCAATGCAATTTCTCAGAAGGTAATCAGTCTAGATAGTCTACCAAGGTTATAGAAAGATGTGGTCAAATGTCTTGTCAGCTTCAAGTTGGTGTTCCCACCATCCTTCTTCAATATTATGACGCACCTCCCAGTTCACCTAGTTGAAGAGATTAACATTCTCGGTCCTATATTTCTACACAATATGTTCCCCTTTGAGAGGTTCATGGGAGTGTTAAATAAATATGTTCATAATCGTGCTAGGCCAGAAGGAAGCATCTCAAAGGGATATGGAACAGAGGAGGTCATTGAGTTTTGAGTTGACTTTATTCATGACCTTAAGCCCATCGGTGTTCCTGAATCACGGCACGAGGGTAGACTTAGTGGAAAAGGCACACTAGAAAGAAAGCAAGAATATGTATGGACGGACATTCTCTCACTAAAGCACACTACATAGTTCTGCAAAGTTCCACCTTGGTGGCTCCGTATATCGAGGAACACAAGAATATTGTACACTACAACAACCCGGGGAAGCCTGACTCCTGGATTAGAGATGAACACATGAGGACTTTCGGCGGTTGGTTGTAGACACATCTGATGAATGACATAAATGTTGGAGAGCAGTTATACTTGTTGGAGAGGTCACCATCTTTGACTATATTGACTTTCCAAGGGTACGAGACAAATGGGAATACATTTTACACGATCACCCAAGATAAAAAGAGCACCAATCAAAATAGTGGTGTCCGATTTGATGCAACAGACGAGAATGGGCAAAAGGATACATATTATGGTTACATAGAGGAGATATGGGAACTTGACTATGGACCTTATTTTAAGGTCCCTTTGTTTCGGTGCAAATGGGTCAAGCTGACAGGAGGCGGGCTTGAGGTAGACAAGAAATACGGAATGACAACAGTGGATCTCAACAACCTTGCATATAGAAATGAACCATTTGTCCTAGCCAATGAAGTGGCTCAGGTTTTTATGTGAAGGACATGTCTACCAAACCGAGAAAAAGGAAATATAAGCAAAAGAATACAATATACGATGAGCCAAAGCGCCACATAGTTCTTTTAGGAAAAAGAAACATCGTGAGGGTGGAGGATAAGACAGACATGTCAGAAGATTATGATAAGTTTCATGAAATTCCGCCCTTCGCTGTGAAGGATGACCCAAGCATCCCGTTAAGTAAGGAAGATGCTCCATGGTTACGGATTAGAAGAAAACCCTAACAATAGAGATGTGTGGAAGTTGGTGATGTACAATATTATTAAACCTTTATTTTTAATGATCTGCTTATATATATATGGATATGAACTATCACGATCTCAATAGGTAGTATTGCAACTTGATGTGGCCAGACATTTATTAATATTAAAACGTAAAAATTAGTCATAATCATATCTAGCCCTGTAGTACACAGCTTTAGGGTCATCTTCGTCATCATCATCGCCGTCGCTCGTAGCACGCGGCTGGATCCTCAGCCCTTCCCCAGCTTGTGCACGTGGGAACGAGGGAGGGGGCACCTGCCACTCCAGCCTCGGATTCACGACTCACGGGGGAGGGAGCTCCCGGATGACGACCCTAGTACGCCCTAGGCCTTCACCACCACCACCATTCTTGTGGCTATGCGGCTGGTGAAAGTGCGGGTACCTCAGGCGAGGATGGTCTCCCATGGCGATGTAGCGCATCACGCCGGCGATAGTCCGGTTCGCCCACCACAGGTGGCCACCGGCCTCGTTGTGGTTCACTGGGGACGGGCCATCACCCTCATACCTAGCAAGCTCCCTTTCCCACCGGTTTGCGAAGAAGGCATTCCAGGTGTCGAGGTTGTCGGGATCCCAATGGGGATCCATCCACTGCTCCGGCGTGAGCTCGAGATAGAAGTGGTTCGTGATGGCCGCCTGGCGGGCCGAACCTTGAGGCACAGGAGGAACAGGAACCCCTCCAGTGCTCAACATCCAGCTGACGGATAGCCGGTACCCCGGCGGGCATGGGTAGTTGAAGGTGCACAGCGCCTCGGTCTCCTCGAGCGTCAGAAAGGCCCAGTAAGCGGTGTCCATTGTTTTGAGAGAGAAGGTGTGGATGTGTGGATGTACATGGCGGTCGGCCTAGATATAGAGGGAAATGGCGGGAGAAAATGGCGGGAAGCGGGGGAAATGGCGGGAAAACATGGCGGGAAGCGGGGGAAATGGCGGGAAAACATGGAGGGAAGCGAGGGAAATGGTGGGAAAACATGGCAGGAAGTGGGGGAAATGACGTGAAAACATGGCGGGAAGCGAGGGAAATGGCGGAAAATATGTTTTAGTCCTAGTTACTAGTTTTAGTATTAAATATTATATTTCTAATAAGTATATTATTTTTTGTGAATATTTTGGTATATTAATGTATTTTTTACTGTTTTTAAATAATAAACTATATTTTTCCAACATTTATACTAAATATAATACTTGTTAAACAATAGATAATTTGATTTAAGTTGTATAATAAAGTATGATAATAGATCTTCTTTTTCTGAAAATTTTGATATATAATACATAATTTTCTGAAAACTATAAACCATTTTTCTTTTTGGCACCAAAAACCACCTTTAGCCCCGGGTTGTAATACAAACCGGGACAAAAGGTCCCCCTTTAGCCCCGGTTTGTATTTGGCCGGTTTGTAATACAAACCGGGGCTAAAGGGGGGTATAAATACCCCCACCCCTACCCCGAGTCGTGCCACGACCCGGAGAGCCCGATTTCACCTTCTTCCCAGAGGATCGTAGCCCACGGCATCCGCCCCGCCGCCGTGCCCATGGAGAGGAGCTCGCCGCCCGCTCCGCCCGTCCCGCCACCGCCCGCGCCCGTGGAGCTCGCCGCCCGCACCGTCTCCACGCCACGTCGCGCCGCCCCACGCCGCACCGTCTTCGCCCCATGCCGCCTCGCCGTCTTCAAGTGATCGCCGTGCAGCCCGGCCCGTTAATTAGGGTTAGTTAATTTTGCTTAGTAGAAGTGTTAGTGTTAATTAGTAGTATTAGTATTTAGTTAGTGTTAGTAGTATTAGTATTTAGTTAGTGTTAGTGTTAGTAGTATTAGTATTTTGGTTAGTGTTAGTGTTAGTAGTATTAGTATTTAGTTAGTATTAGTATTAGTATTTATCTAGGGTTAGTTACGGTTAGTTACAATACTTAGTTAATTAGGTTAGTTTAGTTAGTGTTAGGTTTAGGTTTAGTTTTAGTAGTATTAGTATTTTGTTAGTATTAGTATTAGTATTTATCTAGGGTTAGTTAGAATACTTAGTTAATTAGGTTTAGTTTAGTTAGTGTTAGGTTTAGAGTTAGTGTTAGTAGTATTAGTATTTAGTTAGTATTAGTATTGGTATTTATCTAGGGTTAGTTAGAATACTTAGTTAATTAGGTTTAGTTTAGTTAGTGTTAGGTTTAGGGTTAGTGTTATCAGGGCAATACTTAGTGATTTAGTTACTCTTTATGTTTTATGGTTGTTTATTGTTATTATTTAGTTATGCCGCCTCCTCCTCGTCCGAGCCTACTGGACTCCATCGGTTCTGGGGATATCCGAGCCTGGGCTCCGCCGGGTTGGCACTGGGAGGTGCTACCGGTCGGGACTCGTACCTTGGTGAGGAATCCGGGTATCATCGTCGACCCGGAGCTTATTTGGTGGCATCCACGAGGTCTAGGAGCGGTGCAGAGGGAGCCAGCCCCTGAGGAGGTGGTACGTCATCATATCAGGGAGGAGGACGAGCACGTACGGCGATATATGTATCTTTTGGAGACTAGGTTCTCCAATATCTGGCAGGTTCACGGATCTCACCCGAGCTATTCTCCGGTGATGGTTCCTCTTCTCTGGCTGCAGAGCTCCCGTAGCATAGAACGCGGCAGCCGGGTTCGCTAGTTTGATATGAGCGAGATATAAGTGAGATGTATTAATAATGTACTTTATATTATGAGCGAGATATGAGCGAGATGCATTAATAATGTATTTTATCTTATATTATTGTACTTTATCTTAATGCAAAATTGTTTCATTATTAGTACATAATCTTTTTTCTATATCCGAGTTGTCGCAATTGTAATATTCTTTTACTTAATGCACTATTCTTTTGCTGTATTAGTTAAGCTATGGATGGTAGACAGAATGAAGAGGAGCTTCTTAACATAATAGATGAGGGTACTAGGGGTTCTTATTACGATGGCTCCGAGTATCTTAATTTGTCCGGAGGAGACAAGGGTGGAGACGATAGTGGAGACGATGGTGCTGACCATGGTGGAGACCATGGTGAAGACACTATAATAATAACAAACTTCGTCGAGGTATATAAAGCCTCTATCTATCGATCACTAGTATAGATGCACTAATTGATTCGTATATGTGTTCTGACGAATGTTTTTTCTCTTAGACCTCTGCTTCCGGCCAATCTTCTACAAGGACAAGAGGCCTGACACACAAGTTGCCGCTAATATCCGTTTTAGCATTGACTTAGTCTCTCTGCTGGGTCAACCGTTGGAGCCCAAAGAATCTGTGAATGCATTTATAACTCAATGAGGAGTGATAGTTAGAGACACCGTCACGATCACCACGTGAAATTGGAATAAGCCAAGAAAGAAAAGGGATCCAGCTGGGGCTAGTTTTGTAGATCACAGAGCGAGAGATGCGATGTGGAATTCCCTCATGACACATTTCATCCTACCACTCTTGGAGACTAATGAGGTCACACAACAAATGACGAGGAAAGTCAAGCACTTTGCTCTTAAGAAGATGGGCAAACTATTCAAGGAATGGAAGAAAAGATTGTACCACAAGTATGTGTTGAAGAAAAAAACTCCTCCATTCACTGACCCACTAGAGATGCAGCAGGATAACTGGGCCGCATTTGTGGAATACAAGAACTCGGCACCAGCTGTGGCAATGTCAAAAAAGAATAAGATAAATGCAGCCAAAAAGAAATATCACCATCATATGGGCACAAGTGGCTACAGGAGTGCCATGCCTAAATGGGATAAAGCTGAGGCTGACCTGGAGGCTAAAGGGGTCACTCCAGCTATGTCTTGTTGGCCCAGGAGGTCAAGAAATTGGGTACTCGGGCATGGGGCATCGTATGACCCAGAAACAAGCAAGATTGTTGCAGCCAAAGAAGTTTCTTCACCCAAGAATGAACTTATTAAAGTGCTAAAAGAGGTTGAAGAGGGAACGTTTGTTCTCGACAGAGAGAATGATGAGCTGACAAAGGCTCTCAGAAATCCTTAAAAGGCTGGACGAACAAGAGGGTTCGGATCTTCTTGTCCATGGGTTATCGGGTTTCCCGAGGACATTGACACGTACAGAAGCCGATCGAGAAATTCAAAGCGGCAAAAAGAGGAGGATGCGTAGCGGTTCACGAGGTTTCAAGCCATGCCACAGGAGCATCGCCAGGAGCTTAATGAACTTAAAGGACTCCGACAGCAAGATCCTACACCAAACAGTACGGTCGGCCCATCGCAACGGAAAAGCAGCGTGGCTTCTGATACATTGCAAATGTATCTATAATTTTTGATGTTCCATGCTTGGTTTTATCCACTTTCTTGTGTTTTGTTCCAACTTTGGAGTACTTTTATTATGATTTCTTGGACTAACCTATTAACAAGAGCCACAGTGTTAGCTGCTTATTTTCTGTTGTTTTTGGTTCCAGAAAAGTCAGAACATGAATATTCTCGGAATTGGACGGGACAAAAGCCAAAGTGCCTATTTTTCCGGAAGGGATCAAGTGCCAGAATACGAGACGGAGAAGGGCTGTGGTCCGGCCACACCACCTGGCCGCGCGGCCAGGCCTGGCCCACGCCAGGGGGTGGTCTGGCCACCCCGAGCACCCCCTCGGCCTCTCCTTCCGCCTATAAGTTTCCCTCGGGACAAAAACCCTAGGTACCCGATCAAAAATCCATGAAAGAGTCTGTAGCCGCCGTCGTCTCTGTCCCTAGATCGGGGGGATCGGAAGCTCTTCCCGGCACCCTGCCAGAGAGGGGAATTCACCCTGGAGGCCTTCTTCATCACCATGCAAGCCTCCGGTGTGATGCGTGAGTAGTTCATCCTTGGACTACGGATCCATGTAGTAGCTAGATGGCTGGTTTCTCCTCCTTTGTGCTTTCATGTTTAGATCTTGTGAGCTCCATTCATGATCAAGATCATCTATTTGTAATCCATACATGTTGTGTTTGCGGGGATCCGATGGATATTGAGATGCTATTTCAGATTGATTATTGATTCTATCATGTCTTTTTTATTTTAGATCTTGCATGCTTTCCGTTGTTAGTAGCTATCTTGGCCAAGTAGATTCTAGCAACTCCAAGAGTTAGTATTTATGCTCGATAGTGGGTTCATGCCTCTGGTAATCTGGGGAAGTGACAGAAATCTCTAAGGTACTAGATGTGTTGTTTCTACTAGGGAGAAAACAACGATATTTTGTTCATAGAACAATTGTATGGTTTAGTTTACACGCAGTTCGTAAAGCAATAATCTGTTGCTTGCAACTTAATACTGGAGGGGGTTCGGATGATAACCTGAAGGTGGATTATTAGTCATAGATGTAATTGGATGGCGGTCTATGTATTATGTTGCAATGCCCAATAAAGTCTCAAAGGAGTCAAGATGATTAGTATATGCATGTATTGCTTTCTCGATGTTTGTCAATTGCCCGCTGTAATTTGTTCACCCAGCGTGTTATCTATCTAAGGAGAGCCACCTCTAGTGAACTATGGATTTCGGTCCTTTACTTTACATACAATCTATAATCTTTTACTGCTTTGTGTTTACTTTCTGCAAACTTTTACTTCTTTCCATTCGATACGTTTAATTCTTTGTTTTCCGCAAAACACGGTGAGATTGACAACCTCATCGCAAGTTGGGGACAAAGTTCTGTGGTTGTGTTGTGCAGGTCTCCACGTTGCTACTAGCACCGGCAGTGCGCCCTGCCAAAGCTCATCTAGTAACACCTTTGATGTGTTTCCTTGCTCCTACTGGTTCGATTAAACCTTGGTTTCATAACTGAGGGAAACTTGCTGCTGTGCTCATCATACCTTCCTCTTGGGGTTCCCAACGAGCTCTACATCAACACCGCCCTCAAGCATTTTTCTGGGCGCCGTGCATTGAGCCATCAAGCATTTTTCTAGCGCCGTTGCCGGGGAACGAAGAAGAAGAAACTCCCACGTCAACTACACGCCATTAAAGCTTTTTCTGGCGCCATTGCCGGGGAGTCAAGGAACTCTTCACAAGGGGAGTCCCTCATAAGCAATCTCTTTACTTTGTTGTTTTGTTTTTCTTAGTTTCTTTTTGCTTTGTTTGCTTGTTTTGTTCTTCAAAAAACACAAAAAATTAGTTTTACTTGTTTGCTTTCTTATTTGAAAACCCCAAAAAATGACTACTCTTGAAAACACCAAGGTGTGTGACTTCACTAGCACCAACAACAATGATTTTATGGGCACTCCTAGTGCTCCACCTATGGTTGAAAATACTTTCTTTGAGATAAAACCTGCTTTGCTCAATCTTGTTATGAGAGAACAATTTTCTGGTATTGGTAATGAAGATGCTGCTTCCCAGCTAAATAACTTTGTTGAACTTTGTGAGATGCAAAAGCATAAGGATATAGATGGTGATATTATTAAACTGAAATTGTTTCCTTTCTCTTTGAGAGGAAAATCTAAAGAGTGGTTGAATTCCTTAACTAGGAATAGTATTGATTCTTGGACTAAGTGCAAAGATGCTTTTATTGGAAAATACTATCCTCCTGCTAAGATTATATCTATGAGAAGTGAAATAATGAAGTTTGAACAACTTGATAATGAGCATGTTGATCAAGCTTGGGAAAGAATGAAATCTTTGGTAAAGAATTGTCCCACTCATGGACTGACTGCTTGGATGATCATCCAAATTTTTTATGCAGGATTGAACTATTCTTCAAGGAACCTATTGGATTCAGCTGCTGGAGGTACCTTTATGACCATAACTTTGGGTGCTGCAACAAAACTATTGGATAATATGATGGTTAATTATTCTGAATGGCATACTGAGAGAGCTCCACAAGGTAAAAAGGTAAATTCTGTTGAAGAAACCTCCTCCTTGAGTGATAAGATTGATATTATTATGTCTATGCTTGTTAATGGGAAAGCCCATATTGATCCAAATAATGTTCCTTTAGCCTCTCTGGTTGCCCAAGAAGAGCAAGTTGATGTGAAATTCATAAGAAATAATAATTTTGGCAACAATGCTTATGTTAATAATGCTTATAGGAACAATTTTGGTAAGAACAATTATAAGCCATATCCTCCCAACAATTGTAAATCTGAATTACCTAGTGAAGGAAGAATCTTAGAAGTTGAAAGAGCCACTAAAAACTTCATGCAAATGCAATACAGGCAAAATAAGCTATTTACTAAAACTATGGAGGAACAATCTATCATTTTGAAGAACATTAGCCATCAACTTGAGAGTCTAAATAGGGAAATTCCTAGTTTACAATTGAAACTCTCTAATGTTGAAAGGAATATATCTTCTCTATCTGAAGCTCAATCTTCATTGATTAATAAAATGGCTGCTAAACCCGAAACTAATGAGAATCCCTTTGCAGCTACTAATGCTATACAAGTAAGAATTGATGAAAACGTTAGACTATTAGCTAAATTACATGCTAAGTGGGAAAGAGAAGATGAAATTGCTAGAAACATTAGTGTTTCTACTATCACCACGACTAGTGTTGAGGCTAGTAATAGTTCTACTACTTTAAATGATAAAGTTGATTTTGATCTTGATGGTTGCAACATCTCTGAAGTTATTAAGTTCCTACAAAAGCTTGCTAAAAGTGCTAATGCTAGTGCTATGAACATGGCTTTTACAAAACACATTACTGATGCTCTCATAAAGTAAAGAAGAAAAGATGAAACATAAAGCTTCTATTCCCATAAAACAAGAAGATGGTTGGGAACCCATCATTAATATGAAAGTGAACGACTTTGATTTCAAAGCTTTGTGTGATCTTGATAGTAGTGTTTCTATTATGCCTAGAAGGATTTATGATATGCTTGATTTGCCTCCTCTTGAAGATTGTTATTTGAATGTCCCACTTGATGCTAATGCTAAAAAGAAACTCATGGGGAGTCTTAATGATGTTCTTATTAAGGTTAATGATTCCTATGTCCCCGTTGATTTCTATGTTTTGGATGTTGAATACAATGCTTCTTGTCCTATTACTTTAGGAAGACCTTTTCTTAGAACTGTTGGTGCCATCATTGATATGAAAGAAGGCACCATTAAATATCAACTCCCACTCAAGAAAGGTATAGAACACTTCCCTAAAAAGAGAGAAAAGATGTCTTTTGCTTCTCCTATGAAAACAAAATTTGGTCTTAATGCTTCTTCATTTGAGAACACTTGATTCTTTCTTTGGTTCTTATGCCTAACTTAAAGGCGTTAAAGAAAAGTACTTCTTGGGAGATAACCCAAGAGTTTTAGTTGAGTCTTGGAAGTTATTACCTCTGTAATAACCTCTCCTTATCCTTTTTATTTGCTTTTTGTGCCAAGAGTAACCTCTAATGAGAGCGAAGTAATGATTGGGAAAGTTGCTGTCCCGAAACAGATTTCTTTGCTTCACCGTAAAAATTCCTGAGAGAGCTCTATACGTCGGATTGAGCTATAATTTTTTGTGCTTCTGCCCCAGGTTGTTATCTAACTTTCTTAGTTCAACATTTTTTGATTTGAGCAACAGAATGTCTTCGATAAGTTCGTATTTACCTGCTGGTCTGTTTTGACAGATTTCTGCCATTTTCTGCATTTGCTTCTTGTTAGTTCCTTCTTTAGTTCCTTTGGGGAATTGAGATTTTTGAGGGAAGTGCTACAATAGCTAGTGTTCTAATGGAAGTTTATTTGGTGTTAGAACTGAACCTTGAGACTTATTTATCTTAAGTGCACTAATGTTGCTAATGAGATTGTGTGAAGTTTTGTATGAAGGAAAAATTTCAGGTGTATGGAAGGAATGAGTAACGAGATGAAGGATGGACTAAAGCTCAAGCTTGGGGATGCCACGCGTGTCACCCCAAGAAATATCCAAGAAGTACAAGCGTCAAAGCTTGGGGATGCCCAAGGCATCCCCTTCTTCATCAATAAAGATTCTAGGTTTCTTCCAAACGCTTCATTTTTATTGTTTCGTGCACAGTTGTGTTTCTCTTGGAGCGTCTTCTTTTTCGTTTTCGTTTTGTTTTTTTAGTTTGCTTGGTTTTCTTAGTTTTCTGAATAAGTTGGTTGGACCCCCTCTTTCACACTTTGGTTTACAAATAGTTTGGTTTGGAAAAGAGTAGGAAAGTTTATGCTTATGTGCTAAAAAGAGCTCGTTTTTGACTGTGGCCTATGCTTTGTCATGCCATGCTCGATATTGTTTTGGCTTTATGCTTAGTATTCTTTGTTGTAGCATGACTTGTTATAAACAGTTGAGATTTCTTAATGTGCCTTGGATGAATCATGCGTTGTTTTAGCATATTAAAGCATAGTATAGTGGTATTCTCCTTTGATGCTTTATTTGGGTTGACTTAGCGCATGCTCACACCATGTTATGACTATCTCAAGTCACCATAGCCTTTATGATCCTTTAGTTTTCAACTTGTAGTATCACTTTATGCTTTGATCAGTGATGTTTTGTCGCTCTGCATGATTATGGCCATTATTGCTCTCTTAGTTTGTCGCTCCCAGTCTTTTGCTAGCCTCCACAACCAAGTATGAGTTCCACTCATGCATCCAACTCCCTAAACCAAGATTTTCCAAAGATTCCACCATAGCTACCTACTATCTTATGCTATTCCAAGTATATTCATGCTTTTGTTTACCTTCCAATTGTTATGAGAAAACTAGTGATTAAAGCTCTCACGAACTTGATGGCACACTTTACTTTTTTCCTTTAATAAACTTGAACCATTGGGTCCTTCTTTGTTGTGTATATGCTTGCGCTTTATAAGTTGAAATTAGCAGAACCATGTTTCATGGGGAACGCTTTCAACATTGCACTTGTACTTTGTACCCCGTTGATATCATGTTCTTTTGCTTACGGATCCCGGCGGTGTGAAATAAATGCGGAACTTGTAAGATCATGGAGTTTGTATATATGTTAGAGAAACGCCTGGGCCGCTAGCCTAAGCCATGCCTAATCATGGTGGAAACTTGCAACATCACCATAATGAGCACTCTATGAAGCATCCTCAATAAAAACCTATGCAAATAGCAAATAAAAAGATCGCTGAGATGCTCATTGTCTGCTTGCCTTGTCATTTTGGTTATGGGAAAGCTCCCGTATCATGTGCAAGGGGTACCCCGTTGGCGGTTCTTAATGATACACATATACTTACAATGACAAGAGCTTACTCGTGACTGAAGTTGAGTAGCATGAGGATCGATCTTCGTAAGTAAGGGGCGTGAGATTTCGGTTTATAACTTGTCAAGCATATCCTCTTAGTTGTGTCACTTTAACCTTAATCACCTTCAAGATGCTTATGGTAGGGGCAATGAGAGCTGAAAGCTATAAGTACCATAATTTTTGGAAACTCCTTATGAGACTTGAATCCCTACTTCCTTTTACAAAGGCTTTTCTTCCACCATTATATTGAGTCTCCACCTTCTATCTTTATGCACTACTTTGAGAGCATAGTGGCCATTCTTAGTTCTATGTGCATTGTCCCAAGACTAGTTGATTGATGCATAACTTGTTATTTCTTGTTTTAAACTATTGTATCTAGTCACTCTTATGAACTTTGTAGGTGTCCTATGCATTTATATTTGCTACTCTATTGAGGGACAAGCTGAATACTTTTATGCTATGTTTTCTTTATGTGAAACAAATAAACGTCTTGCAAAGCATGTTATTCATGAATCTTTTGATTGTGCCTTTTCATGTTGTATCATAGTTTTTTTGCTTATTGCTAGAACTTTCTCTTTCATGTTATGATTGAAGTACTATGATCCCAGCTTTCAGTTTTGCAAATACTTTGATCAAGTTTTGATGGTGCATGTCACCTCAGAAATTATTTCTTTTTATCACTTACCTACTCGAGGACGAGCAAGAGTTAAGCTTGGGGATGTTGATACATTGCAAGTGTATCTATAATTTTTGATGTTCCATGCTTGGTTTTATCCACTTTCTTGTGTTTTGTTCCAACTTTGGAGTACTTTTATTTTTATTTCTTGGACTAACCTATTAACAAGAGCCACAGTGTCAGCTGCCTGTTTTCTGTTGTTTTTGGTCCCAGAAAAGTCAGAACATGAATATTCACGGAATTGGACGGGACAAAAGCCAAAGTGCCTATTTTTCCGGAAGGGATCAAGTGCCAGAATACGAGACGGAGAAGGGCTGGGGGGCAGCCACACCACCTGGCCGCGCGGCCAGACATGGCCCGCGCCAGGGGCTGGTCTGGCCGCCCCCAGCACCCCCTCGGCCTCTCCTTCCGCCTATAAGTTGCCCTCGGGACAAAAACCCTAGGTACCCGATCAATAATCCACGAAAGAGTCTGTAGCCGCCGTCGTCTCTGTCCCTAGATCGGGGGGATCTGAAGCTCTTCCCGGCATCCTGCCAGAGAGGGGAATTCACCCTGGAGGCCTTCTTCATCACCATGCAAGCCTCCGGTGTGATGCGTGAGTAGTTCATCCTTGGACTACAGATCCATGTAGTAGCTAGATGGCTGGTTTCTCCTCCTTTGTGCTTTCATGTTTAGATCTTGCGAGCTCCGTTCATGATCAAGATCATCTATTTGTAATCCATACATGTTGTGTTAGCGGGGATCCTATGGATATTGAGATGCTATTTCAGATTGATTATTGATTCTATCACGTCTTTGTTATTTGAGATCTTGCATGCTTTCCGTTGTTAGTAGCTATCTTGGCCAAGTAGATGCTAGCAACTCCAAGAGTTAGTATTTATGCTCGATAGTGGGTTCATGCCTCTGGTAATCTGGGGAAGTGACAGAAATCTCTAAGGTACTAGATATGCTATTGCTACTAGGGAGAAAACAACGATCTTTTGTTCATAGAACAATTGTATTGTTTACTTTACATGCAGTTCGTAAAGCAATAATCTGTTGCTTGCAACTTAATACTGGAGGGGGTTCGGATGATAACCTGAAGGTGGATTATTAGTCATAGATGCAGTTGGATGGCGGTCTATGTATTATGTTGTAATGCCCAATCAAGTTTCCAAGGAGTCAAGATGATTAGTATATGCATGTATTGCTTTCTCGATGTTTGTCAATTGCCCCACTGTAATTTGTTCACCCAGCATGTTATCTATCTAAGGAGAGCCACCTCTAGTGAACTATGGATCCCGGTCCTTTACTTTACATACAATCTACAATCTTTTACTGCTTTGTGTTTACTTTCTGCAAACTTTTACTTCTTTCCATTCGATACGTTTAATCCTTTGTTTTCCGCAAAACACGGTGAGATTGACAACCTCATCGCAAGTTGGGGACAAAGTTCTATGGTTGTGTTGTGCAGGTCTCCATGTTGCTACTAGCACCGGTAGCGCGCGCTGCCAAAGCTCAGCTAGTAACACCTTTGAGGTGTTTCCTTGCTCCTATTGGTTCGATTAAACCTTGGTTTCATAACTGAGGGAAACTTGCTGCTGTGCTCATCATACCTTCCTCTTGGGGTTCCCAACGAGCTCTACATCAACACCGCCATCAAGCATTTTTCTAGGCGCCGTGCATTGAGCCATCAGCTTCCACGGAGGTCCACGGTAATGATGCAACGATGGATGTGTACCCCGTGGATGCAATTAAGGAGAAGACTAGTTGTGAGCTGCATGTTGAACTGAAGAACATATCCATGAAGGTGGCGGTCGGCTTTTCTTTACCTTCTGCACCGAGAGCGACCTACCATTGCAATTCGATTCCAGCTGGCTATGCTTGTGTCGACGTGGATGAATATTAACCGATGTGTCAGTCACTACAACTTGACATCCCTGGAGGTGAAGGGGAGACGACACTGGGAGAAGTCACGAGTGGCTTTCTTTGCAAAAAAGAATACATCAAGTTTCCAGGCTCGAACCAAGGCCACCTTCTCCACCGAGAAACAATCCATCACCTCCAAGGACACCGTCTCCTCCCAGTAAAAGTCCATCTCCAAGTCCACCTCCAAGGGAACCGTTTCCTCCCAGTAAAAGTCCACCACCTCCAAGTCCAATCCATGACCCCAACACGAGTCCATCTCAATCTACGCATCCGCCTCCACCAACTAAGGGCCAAAAGCGGAAGAATAGCACCGCTCCGTTGAGCGAGAAGCGACGCCCAAAGCGACAGTTGTCGCCCCTCCCAAGAGTACCGCCGGTTTCTCCAGAGAGGGCTTACGACCTGACCGATGAGGAGACCGATGCGGTCCTACGGGCCAAAGTGGATGCTCACTTTAAAAAGAAACAACCTGAGCGAGAGGTCCAAATAAAACCGAAAACCAAGGAGCACTTTAGGAAATTACTGATGCAGCCATCCCAAATTCAGTTAATGCGCCAGATGACTATACACAATGTCTTCAGAAGACACTGAAACAGAAGAGATCAAGCGGTAGAGGAAGCATCACAAAAGATGTTCCCCGGCAGGGGGAACAAGCAAAACAATCGAGTGGTAACGGAAGCATCAGAACGGATGTCCCCTAGCTGGGGAAACAAGCAAAACAACCGAGTGGTAGCCGAAGAACCAAAGGAGACGTTCCCCAGCTGGGGAAACAAGCAAATCAATCGCTCCCCCCACTCCAGGTGCAAATACCCGAACCTCAACTATATGAGGGAGAACCTATGGATCTAGAAACAACTAAGATATTGGCCGAGCAATGTAATATGTCTATTCATGACATTATTCACGCCGATATGCCCAAGGCTGAGGTAGCACCCAAATTTGTTCACGGGGAGCCTCTGGTCAGTTCTGAGAGGCTTCGGGATATGAAAACAAAAATGCGACGATTCCATGAATGGTACATGAAAGCATCAAAAGAAGAGCGATATTGGCTCATACTGAAAGTTCGAAAATCGCATTACTTCACTGAAGACGAGGTCCCTGTTGAATTTACAGAATTATTTCAGTTATTCAATCTAAAGGAACTCGACAAATCTATTCTCAGTTGCTATTGTCTATAAGTGATTACTTTATTTATGTAATTATATTAAGTCTCTATCTCAGCTTGTTCAATTCATCGTCGATAAGTATACTCACTATATTCTTTTGTATGCTATATATAATGATGCAGAATAAAGATTCTCAAATGTAAAAGAAAGGCTATCAATGGATTTGGGTTCATTGACCCACATCGAGTTAATGGAGCTATGCTAAAGGATAAGCCACTGGAGACCGAGAAAAACTTGCTCCGGTTTCTCACGAACCAGTATTTCTGTAATGAAATACTATTTTCTTACCACGACGGCAAGTGAGTTCTTGTACACATTAACTTTTGCTTACTCGATGTTCAGTGTAAATGATGAGTTACTGACGTACGTAAACCTTGCGTAGGTACCACTGGATTCTTCTAAGCATTTCAGTTGACTTGGGAAGAGTCCACATCATGGACTCACTAAACAAAGACATTGAAGACTACCGCGGCATTATCGATATGCTCTAGAGGTAATTTCAACTATTATCGCACTATATCGGTTTCCTTCGTTCATTTTCTAGGATATCAAGTAGTTATTAACTTATACATTCATTTTGTTTGCCGCGTAGGGTTTGGACAGGCTTCTAGATAAAGGTCTGCGGTCAATGGTGTGAGGAGCTATTTTTTAAATCGGTCTCGGTAAGTAGTACGAGCTAAGTCCTATAGCATGAGGAACACCCATATCTAACACTTAAAAGTAAAATTGAATAAATTCTAGTTTTTACCCCTAATCACAAAGCTAATTCTAGTGTTTTTTGGTAAAATTTGAGGAAGTTATTCTGGTAGTCCTTCCTATGGTAGGCGCTCTCCGCTTGCTCGGCAGCTGTCCCCATGGCAGCTCAGCAGGGGCGACGCTGAGTCATCCAGGCAGCTCAGCAGAGGAGACGCCGAGTCACACGAAGGCCTAGAGGAGAGCGTCGTCGAGGGAAGCGTTCGAGTAAGAATGGGCCATAGTGTAGATGAGAAGAAACAGAGAAGAAGAAGCACGTGAAAAGATTCTATTGGGAAGCCGAAGTATAAGAAGATCAACGGGTAAGGAAGGCCATGGGTCTGCATCCATCGCCGGTGCCAAGTTATTGCCTGACATGAAAGGAGAGAAGAGGAGCAGTGCCCAGCAGCCGAGAAAAAAGTGAAAAACCCAAGCTCACACCAGTTGCCAGCTAGAAGACGTGCCATCATAGGCTAGAAATCCATAATCAAGGCATGCATGCGCCTAGACTCTACATTGTCTGGTAGATAGTCAGAACAGGTTCACCGCATAAAAAGGACCTGCATTAATAGCCGAAATGATCCACGACACGGCATGCTGACTATTTTGGGTGTGACACGACAAACAAAAAAAGGACGCAGCTTTGCGTGAGCGAGTCTGTCATGCAGAGCTAGATTAATGACGAATCCAGCGACCAAAGTGACAGGCGCATCAGCATTTTGCACATCAAAGAAGCAACGTCAGAAGTCAGATATGGAAAGACATCGAAGAAGCAGCATCAGAAGTTAGATTTGAAAAGCAGAGGTATCTGGAGCGATGCGACGACTGGTAGGTAGCTCGAGTTAAGACAACTACAGGTCATAAAAACATGTCGTTCGCTTCCTTCTTCATCTCCTCTACGATTTGGGTCAGAATAGCTGTTAAATAAAAAATTGCTTTTTTATTTCTTCATGATTACATCCTTTACGAAAAACTTAGAATTGATGGATCTAACTTCCCTGAATGGCTAGTGCGTCTAAATAATCTCCTGACTAAGCATAATGTGGTAGATTACATATGCCTCACGATAGATTTGGATGAACCAGATGACTATGATACCCCACGAGAGCGAGCAGACCGCTATTTTTGTCAAGAGATGTCCACTTTTATTCAAGTAATAATGCATTACGGGATGGTGAATGAACTACACTCACTCATGGTTGATCTTGACCCATACTCGATGGTGGATCAGCTGAGAGCGGAGTTCATAAGCCATGTGTGCACGTGGAAGCACGAGCTTCTTGGAGAGTTCCTTTCCATACAGATGGAGGAACACATTTGTTTGAAGTGTCACTTGAGGCGCATACATGATCCACACATGAGACTGCTTTACTTCGTGGACTATAGGATGACCGACTCCTTTGCCATAGGCGTGTTGCTTCGTTCGCTGCCTCCTAGCTATGAAGAGCACGTCCGGAATAACATCATGAGTGGTGATACGGAAACACTGGATTTTCATGAGTTCATATGAAATTGCAGGAACGTAAAGGTTGCACCTATCACCGGAGAGGTCGTATATGTGATATACAGTTTTTAGAAATGTTATAATGTTGCAAACACGTGTTGTAGTATTAAATTATTTGATACTTGTTCTGAAAACAGGTCCTTCTATATGAGAGCTACTTGCTGGAGAGGAGGTGATGTTGCGTGTTGATGACGAACATAATGATGATAGCCAACGACACTCTCCCTCGATATTTATCATTTAGTTTATCGTTTTCGGTGATTATTGTAATCGATGGATTGTGAACTTCTTTAGTGTGTATCAAACTTCGTGAGACAGTTATTCATATAAGTGTGTAACAAATAGTTGTTCTGCTTTTATGAATGATTTCTATTTGCGTTCATATGTTGTTCGATTATGTGTGAATTATTCTTGTTGTGAAACTAATTGATAATGCATGAATATTTGTAAAATATTAAAATGCTTTAAAAATAATCCAACTTAATGATATGTTCATTTTTGAATGAAACCAATGTTTAAATTCGAAGTTATCTTGATAATATGTGAAAGTCATTTGATTTCTTTTCACATATGAATCATGCCCAAGTTCGGCAAGATAACTAAACACCGCGTATTGCATGAGTACAAAGTGTTTGATAAATTGTTCAAAGGAAACATATACGATGTATCGGATTTCAACAAAGTGGTGATTATCCTTTTGTGATTATTGAATTTTGTAAAGGAGTTTACCAAATAAAACATGAGTGTGAAACTATTTGATATGATCAAAGAATTTCAGCCTCAAGGGGTACAAAATAAAACATAATCTAATTACTACGATTTGATCAATAATAATGAAATTCGATGTTGTAAGATTGGCATAAGGAAATGTGAAATGCAATGCATTTGATACGTCGAAGTGCAAAGCATCGCAATGTGATATTTGATATCAAGTGAGTAAATAGATGACACCGAATAAAGCGTGGTAGGGTAAATGTAAAGACCATTAGTTAGAAATAATGAACACTCATTTAAAATAAAGTGGACCATCTGAAATTCGTGGGATCAGCACCATATCTTACATGAATTGTCATGGAAGTTTTAGAGTTATTCGATATCACCAAAAAAATAACGAAAAAGTCCTTGTAGAGTATTCACTGAAATCTTTGAATACAAAATCCATGGCTAAAAGCAAAAGATAGACAGAACTAGTATTGCTGAAATTTTGGTGTGTTCTAAAGAAATTGTATTCTTAAGAATATTTTTTGAATGGAAGTAAAAACACATCACTTCATACTCCAAGTCTCTAACTATCCCTGTATACCTCCATATATACCCTCGCGAGGGTCAGATCAATTGACAACAAAATGTTAGGGATCAACAATTTCTACATGCTATCAGAGCGGTTAGCCTTACAGCACCAATCCTAGACCTTCAACCACTTCTGCATCGCACGCCGCCCCTGGGTAGATCAATCTCTTCTCCTTGGGGGTGCGACACCTAGTTTTGATCAAAGAACAGATCGGTTCTTTAGATTAGAATAAATCCAACGAAACCCAATTTTCAATTTTAGACTAGTTTGGGTTCCATAGTTGAAATCCAATTAGCCAAATAAATTCAAACTCTCGATCCTCAAGTTCTGGTGAGAAGCAGTTCAAATCATGCTCAAAATCCACCGCTCCAGCGAGCCTCACAGTGTCGGCGGACATCGATCCGTCGGTCGGCTTTCTCAGGACCGAAATCTGCATCAACACTACACGTTGGGCGGCATCGATCTACACGAGCGAGCTTAGACACACGCGCGGACGTAAAACCATGCCTACATCGACGACCGGGTGAAATCTTCGGCGCAAAGGAACAATATCAGAGGCTTCCCACGCAGCCAGGACACGCCTGCCAGACGGACAACAGCAAGCGCATACGCCGTCGTCTCGTACGAGGACTACGTCAACCGATCTGCATTGCACCAAGCTAAACTACACCAACCCAAACAACTAAATCTACAAGCTGTACAACATTGTCGAAAAATCGCCGCCAAGGTCTACATCCACGTTGTCTTCTACAGCAGCCGATTAAAAAGTTGTTGCCGCCGTAGATCACTGCCGCCGCCACACATAAACCCGCCACCGCTTCAGATCCCTGCCGCCACCGCACAAAACCACACCACCGCTGCAGATCTTTGTCGCCGCCGCAGAAGAACTGCAGATCTGTGTCGTACCCGCACTATGGTCAACCATCGCCACACAAAAACATGCCGTCGTTGCAGATCTATGTCGCCGCCAAACTATGACCCACCGCTGCTACAGATCTCTGCTGCTGTCGCACAAAAACATGCCACCATCGCAGATCTATGCCTCCACCGCACTATGACCCACCGACACCGCAGATCTCTGCCACTGCCACACACAAAAATGCCGCCGCAGCAGATCCCTGCCGCCTCCACACTATGACCAAAAATTCTTGCCGTCGCTGCAGATCCCTACCGCCGCCACACTACGACCAAAAATTCTTGCTGCCACCGCACAAAACCTAAAACCCTACGATCCAAATTGAGAAAAAAAACAAATTTGCGCCTTCGGCTCTAGCGGCTACGACGACCATGACTACCTCGACTACAGTTACATCACGACCGGCTACCTCGACATTGACATCAATAACACGTCTACAGTAACTCAAGACACCTGTCAACTGTGTCTACCTCATCACTTGCGTCCACACCACTCCTGCTATGACTGCGGGAGGGAAGAGAAGCACTAGAAGGGGACACAGTTACCGCCCCTATGTTTCAGCCATGACTAGAGACGCATTTGATGATAACAAGGAGAAGACGATGGAAACCCAAGACTTCAAATTCAGTCGCAATCATCTGTTTCACTCCCGCTGCGACAGAGGGGATGCTAGGATATGTATGTATACATATAAAGATAGACTAGGACTCTACATCATGTTGACCTCTAAGTCTCTAAATACCCTGTGTACCACTATATATACCCCCGCGGGTTCAGATCAATTGACAACAAAATATTAGGGATCAACAATTTCTACATAGGTATAGGTATAGCGACTAAATAGCAGCAAGCGCTCCCACCCTAATAAATAGTTTAAACGCATCCACACCATTTAGCCAGTTGATGAATATGCGTGGTGGGTATAAGCTAGAACCCGGACGAGTAAACAAATAATCCTAATATACAAATAGACACTGGCCACGTAGTACACTTTACGCCTAACTTTCAACCACAAGCTCTGTGTAGAGCTTACATGGAATTTTGCCGGTGTAGTCGATTAATAGTAGCATGAAGAATTCCCGAAACTAACAAACCAGAATCAACGTACCCTCTTGGTTAGGGTTGGTGTGTTCCGAGGCAATTTTATCGCCCCATGAGATCTATGTTGCCTGACTCGATCTCATTTTCCAATAAAGCTCCCAGTGACATCTACGTCCCGACTCGATCCCGTTTCCAATCAAGCTCCTAGTTACGATCGGGGGGATCACGCTGATCACCATGATCTCCACTCGTTTTCTGGCCTGCTCTCTCACTCTCGGCCGGAATCTCACGATGGCGGAATTAGGATCTGCTAGTGCATCTGGAGGAAAGATGGATGATGATGGGGGGATTGATGATATGCTGAAGCACCTTGAGCTTCGTGACGACGAACTTGATGATGTTGTCCTGGATGTGGTGGCTGTCGAGGGGTTCTGCAAGGAGGCGCGATGGATGGCGATTGGCAAAGTGCTCACAACAAGATCGTTCAGCTCAGAGACTCTATTTGAGAAGATGAAGGCGGTCTGGAACTTGTCGCGTTCGCCGGACTGTCGGGAGGCGGGCGAAAATCTCTTCGTATTCAAGATGCATTCCCTTGCAGATTGGAAGAAGGTTGTGCACCAAGGTCCTTGGACGTTTCGTGGTTGGGGTCTGCTCATTGAAGCTTACGATGGCTTGGTTGATCCGGAAGAGGTGACCTTTGTCGGCATGCACGTGTTGGCGCAAATTCACGGAATCCCGGAGCTGTACAGGAAGATTGAGGTGGTTGATGATCTTGCGAGGCGGCTTGGTAAGGTGAAAGAAGTGAAGATGTCCCCAAAGCTTTTTTATGAGGGAAATTATGTAAGAATTAGAGTGATGATCAATGTCACCAAACCTCTGATGCGGTTCGTCTCACTGTCGGTCACAGGAGAAGGAAGAAAAAGGCTTGTGGTGAAGTACGAAAAGATTCCGTTATTTTGCAAGTAGTGAGGACTCGTTGGACATGATCATGAGGAGTGTGGTGATGGAGCTTGGGAGGAAAAGGATATGCAATATGGATCATGGATGCTCGCTAAGCGTCGTGCAGTTCAACCCATGCTAGAACCGAGGAAGTTTGTGCCTCGTGGCCCTCGGCATGGTGGATGGTCAGGGAGAGGAGGTTTTGATGATGTTAGTCGTAAGTGATCGTCAGATGATGAAATGATGAGGATTACAAGGATTTTACCACCAGTCCCATGAAAATAAACGCATGTGAGGAGGTGAATGTTGAGCATCACTCTAATGATCGTAACCCTGATGGAGCTAGGAGGAATCTGAATATGGAAGGGGTGGAGTCAAAGTATTTGCAGAACATTAATACGGGGGATACCCATGTTACCGGTGGTTCCAAGGTGCCACCGCCACCTCCACTGTACGTTCAAGAAAAGGGAAGGAGCAAGCAACGCATGACTGAACAAGATACTGACTTGGCAACATCGGCGGCCTCTAAGGAGGACCGCCGGGCCAAATGAGTCTCATCGGCTGGAACTGTCGGGATATAGGGCAATGGGCGACAGTTCAAGAGCTTTGCTGCCTTGTGCAGACATATAAGACCAGCCTTGTTTTCCTTTGCGAAACTAGGCAATCTGAGGAACGTGTGTGGAATCTGAGATATCATATTGGTATGCAGGGTTGTTTTCATGTGAAGGGTGATGGTAAAGGAGGTGGTTTAGCACTGTATTACCAGGAGGATATTAATGTTGAGTTACTCTCGTTCAGCAAGAGGCATATTGATGTTCACATAAGTGGAGGGCCATATGAACGTAGGTGGAGATGTACTTTCGTCTACATCACATGTGAACTATGTTACAAACACTGAAACCTTGGTCGAATGAGCCATGGCTTATGATGGGAGATTTTAATGAGACTATGTGGCAAGAGGAGCACTTCTCGCAAACCCGACAGTCAGAGAGACTAATGCAAAACTTCTGGGAAGCGTTATCTTTCTGCGGCCTCCATGATATTGGGTTTATAGGTCCATCCTGGACATATGATAATAAATGCAGTGGTGTACAGAAAGTGAAGGTTAGGCTGGACAGGGCTGTTGCTAGCCCGGAGTGGTCGAACGGTTTCCCCGAATTCCATCTACAACACCTATCCTCGTCGAGATCCGACCATTGCCCCCTATTGCTCTCGGCGAATATTGCCATGCAGCCCAGACCGGAGAGGTCGGTCTGCCGATATGAGATTGCATGTGAACGTGAACCAACGCTGCTGGTGGCTGTTGAGGAAGCATGGTCTAGGAGAGTGGCCAGTATGGATTTGGGAGATGTGAACTCTGCTCTACAAGACGAAATGTCTAATCTATATAGGTGGAAGGCACAACATTTTAAATCAGTTCCAAAGGAGCTACAGCGGCTGCGCACACAGCTGGACTGCCTGCAACAAGCTACAGATGCCACAAGTATGATCGAGCGGCAGCAGCTAATGCGGGAGATGGATGAGATATTGTACCGGGAGGAGATACAATGGATGCATCGGTCCCGCATTTTGTGGTTGCGGGAGGGTGACCGCAACACAAAATTCTTTCACCGGAAAGCCTCCTGGAGACACAAAAAGAATCGGATCCGTAAGTTGAAAAGTTGTGATGGAACCTGGACAACGGACATAGGAGAAATGGAAACAATGGCTCGGGATTTCTTTCAAGGTCTGTACACCCGCGAGGACAACACTGACCCTAGTATTATTACTAACTTGTTCCAGGAGTGCGTTGATAATAATATGAATGACGCTCTATATGCTCCGTTCTCTAAGAAGGAAATTAGTGATGCTCTTTTCCAAATTGGACCATTAAAAGCACCAGGTTTTCCAGCTCAGTTCCTACGACGCAACTGGGGACTTCTTCGGCATGATGTGGTGAAAGCAGTTCGGCGGTTCTTTCAGGATGGAGTTATGCCTAATGAGGTAAAGACACCGCTATCGTTTTGATTCCAAAAAATAATGATCCAAAGGAGCTCAAGGGTTTTAGATCAATTAGCCTTTGTAATGTGACTTATAAGGTGGTATCTAAGTGCATGGTGAACAGACTTAGACCTTTTTTGGATGGCATCATATCCCCAACGCAGAGTGCTTTTATTCCGGGAAGGCTTATTATGCATTTGAATGTATTCATGCAATCCAAGCTGGAACAACGGCAAAATCTAAATCTTGTGCGTACAAATTGGATATGGCTAAGGCGTATGACTGTGTAGATTGACGGTTTCTTGAAGGAGTTTTAGCAAAGATGGGCTTCCATAGTCAATGGATACGTGGACTCCTTCACCCCATCCCGTGGCCTTCGTCAAGGTGATCCTCTTTCGCCTTATTTATTTCCTTTTGTTGCTGACGGTCTCTCGTGCCTTCTTAGAAAGGAGATTGAGGATGGGAGGCTGCATGAGCTTAGTATTTGCAGAAGGGCGCCTGGTATTTCCCACTTATTATTCGCGGATGATAGTTTACTATTCTTTGAGGGATCTGTTGATCAAGCTCTTGTGGTGAAATCAGTCCTGGACCGCTACGAGTAAAGCACAGGGAAACTAGTCAGCCTAGGTAAATGCTCAATCTTGTATGGTGATCAATGCTCCTTTGAGGTGTCGGCTAACTGGCTAAGTTAAATGGCATTATGAAGTATGAAATTTCATGTTTTGAAGAAAAATATTTGGGGCTTCTAGTTCCGGATGGGAGGATGAAGCAGGGGAGGGCCCACTTTAAATCAAAGGTATTCAAGTGAATACCCAAATGTTTTGACAAAAAAACTAGTCATACATAGTATGTAGCTGGTATATAAATGGAAAAAATAGGAAAATACGAGAGACGGACTAGTATTAAGCACACACAAGCCCACCTTCTTACTCTGTCAGTCACTCCTCCCTCCTCTACCAGGCCCAACATCCTACCTGGCCCAGTTAATTAATTCCGTAACTTGGCTGCTGGACGCCGAGCGACAGAAGAGGAGTCTCCCATATTGCGCCGCTCCTCACGAGATCACGATCGAAAAGTCCCCGATTTTGCAATTCCCCAAATTGAAGCAGTCGACGAACCGTGGACTGAACCAGACGGGCGACGGCGGACTCCCGGTGTCGGCCGGGCACGGCGACATGCGGCACTCCTCTGAACCTCCTCGGTCTGCTCGTCTCCGTCTCCCTGCTCCACGACCAGGACATCCGCGGCCGCGTTGCCGCACTGGTTCATCTGCGTCGGAGCTCCGCCGACCGCTGCTGCTCCTCCGGTCCGCAGTTCCTGTCTACTGGGCGGCTACTACCGGTGGGCTCCCTGCTCCAGCTTCTCGGAATAGTTCCAATCATTGAGAGGTGTTGTGGAAATTCAGAAAAAACAGATATAACCTGTTCGAAATTAAGAAGACTAAAATGTTATTTTTCGTTTTGCTTTCTCAGACCGCATCAGTTTCATTTGATCTGAAACATGAAGAGAAAGAATGGTCATGTCGCATTCATTGAAATGGATTTCTTCTTGCAAGTCAAGGAAGAAGAGATTATCAATGGTTTTCAAGCCTTGAAGCAACGGAGAGTTATCTTCTCATATGTAAGCTCTCCTATCATTTTGCTATTTATGTCATTGAGATATTTGAGATGTTGCCCCTTTTATATGTTGAACAATTGGTTATGTTCTATTATTTCGAGTTATCATCTCCTATGAATCTATTATATGATGGTGAACCTGCTTTATATTGTGTAGTTAGTACTATATGATGCTCCTATAATCAATTGTGCATGCCAAAAACTAGAGTTTGGACTGTCAAAAACAAAAATTGGACCCTTCAAATTTTTTGAATACACACACCAGAAATCCTGGGCCCGCCGCGGGGATGAAGAGTGGCAAATTCAAATGCACTAAAGGAAGTTTTCGAAAGAAAGCAAATAATTGGGCGGAACGGTATATGTCCGGTGCAACAAAAGAGACACTTATAAAGGCGGTTCTTCAATCTCTACCCACATATGCTATGGGGGTTTTTAAATTTCTTGTAGGCCTAATTGAGGAGCTTTCAAAAGTTGTCAGGACTTCTGGTGGGGGATGAAGAGAACATACACCGGATGCATTGATGTCTTGGGATCGGCTGGCCCGACCAAAATCGCAAGGAGAAATTGGTTTCCGTGACTTGACAATTTTCAGCCAGGCACTACTTGCAAGACATGCATGGAGACTGATACAATTGCCTGATAGTCTGTGTGCTCAAATCCTAAAAGCTAAGTACTATGCTAGTGGAAATTTGCTTGACACCGCCTTTGTTCAAAATACATCACAAACCTGGCAGGGGATTATGTTTGGTCTAGAATTATTAAAAAATGTGCCACTTGGAGAATTGGGTCTGCCACTAGTGTGAGGATTTATCGTGATAATTGGCTTCCTAGAGTGCATGCACCTAAACTGATGGGACGCAGAAGTAAAAATAGATTGAGATGGGTTTCAGAACTTATTGACCCGAATACTCGCTCGTGGAAGGAGGAGCTGGTGCGGGACTGTTGCTTGCCAGCGGATGCTCAAGCTATCTTATCGATCAGGCTCCCGGCCAGACAGTGTGAAGATTTTGTGGCATGGTTGTTTGAAAAGAACGGCATATCTCCGTGAAGTCGGCCTATGGGCTGGGTTTACAACCCATCCTGAATTCGATGAACCATGGATAGTCTAGTGCATCACCTGAGGGTGATCGCAACATTTGGGATCTAGTTTGGCATGCAGAGGTTCCTCCAAAGCTTCATGTTTTTGCATGGAAAGTTGCGTCATCAATGCTTTCTGTATGTACTGGTCTTCACCGCCAGATACCATCTGCTGATCCTGTGTGTACGATTTGTGGAGCTCAGGTGGAGGATACGCACCATGCCTTAGTCACATGCACAGTGAGCCGAGCACTGCGGGACGCAATGTGGGACTTAGCGCCTTAAGAGGATTTTATGGTGTCAGGACATGAGTGGGTTTTAAACCTACTGCAGAAATCACCGGCTAGTACTCATCCATGGATCATCTTCCTACTATGGAGGGTTTGGCATCAGCGGAACAATATTGTGCATGGAGATGGTAAAGCCTCGGTTTCTGCCTCAGTTTCATACCTACGTAATTACCTGGAGTCGTTCCCGGCTATTAAACAACCTGCAATGTCGAATGGAAAGGCTCCTTATCTACCTGCATGCATCAATGGCCCTGAAGGCCCGCCATGTTCTCGATGGAAAGCTCCTGCAGAAGAGTGTTTAAAGCCCAATGTTGATGCCAGGTGGGCTCTACTAAAAAAGTTGGTATGGGTATTTTTGTCAGAGGTCATCTGTCGTTGGTAATCCTATCTGAGTGGAAGTTCTTGCCATTTTGCACGTCAGTAGAGGAAGCCGAAGTGCTAGCATGTTTGTAGTGATTGAGGCATCTGATTGGACTAAATTGTGTGGCTGCCACGCTAGAGTCTGACTGTCTTCGACTTGTGCAGATTCTATCTTCGAGGTCTATGGACAGATCACCAAGCTGGGTTGGTTACTTAGAGTGCTAGGAACTCCTAAAGATTCATCAGCATATTAATGTTGCCAAAGTAGACCGCATGTACAATGGAGTTGCGCATTATTTAGCGCAATTAGGAAAAAGTAGTTCTAATGGTTGTATGATGGAATCTCTCCCGTCCTGTGTGTTGGGGGCGGTCCAATCAGATTGTAAAATGATGTAATTGCACTGTACTAGAACAACAGGTTTCAGACGCACTCTTTTATTTACCAGGGTACCTAAGAGGACTGGAAGGTTTTTAATGAGGCGGCTTGCTTGCTCAATAGACCGGTCGTTTTACCTATGAAAAATAGAAGAATTCCAGAAACTTTATTACAAAGCACTAATTATTGGGCTGAACAAATAAACATGGGATACCTCGAAATAGGCTTTCGTAGCGCTATATTAATATAGCAATCAAACCATACATTTACTGTTGGGAAGCAGCACAAACCAGCCCACAAAAGAAAAAGAGAAAGAAGAAAAGAAAATAATGCCAACAACGGCAGATTGACGAAACAAAGATGATCCGCAACCGTTGCGCCCACCGGAGTTGTCCCACCGCGCTCCTAGCACTCCAAAACACCGCGTACCAAGCAACACCTTCAGTAAGGAATGCGACGATGATGACGTTGTTGCCCGGACTAATCCTAGGGTTTCTCCCGGTACTCAGAGGGGAGTGGGGAAGGGTACACCCACCGCCCTTCAGGAAGGAGTGGTGGCGCTCAAGGGCGTCACCACGTCGGTGTCGAACGGGCCGACAAGGATTTCTGCCGACCCCAAAAACCACTACCCCGGCCGGTAGCCCTCAACCCAACCTGCCGCCCACCATCATGCGCCACCACGGTCTTGGCACCATCTTCGTCGTCTCACAATGCTCATTGTCACGAGGCCTAGAGGACGAGATAGGAGAACGCAACACGAGCCAGGTATCAGCAACACCGCAGCCGGCGGGGAGGGAACTGCCTCCACCGCAAGCGGCCAAGCCATGCTGGGCCTGGTCGGGCCAGATTTGGCCCGCAAAGCCCCCACCTTCACACTGCAGTAGGCCGGCCGACAACGCCGCCACCACCCAGTACATGCCGGTTCACCACCTCCACCTCCAAGGGACGTCACGGACGCCAAAAACACGCTGGCCCGCTCCACCCAGATGGGCCCGAGTGCACCGCCGCTTGCCCGCACCGCTGTGCCGCCCCGCCACCAACGGCCGCGCCAGCATTCCTCCGACCGCCCGAGCCAGCGCCGAGCAACCCCGCCGCTTCGCCGGACCGCGGACGCCTGTAAGCACTAGCCGGAGGCCACCCACCCCGTGCAGGAGAAGCTCCAAGAGGGGAAAACGAGTGGTCCGACGCCGCCGGCGTCACCCAGGCCATGCCCGGTGACGAGCGCCGACGATGGCGGAGGAGAGTATTAAGTGTGGAGGAGGCTGAGAGACGGTGGCGGCGGGGCGGCCTGGTTGCCCGCGGGGGGCAACGCGGGTCGCGAGACCTCTATTTTTTCACATCAGGGAAGATCTCAACATGGGATACTTATACCTTTATAATTACAAGACGGTTTTATTTTCCTTTTGCCTCTAACCACACAATACAAACAGACAACTCAACAAAAGTGGACTGGCAGAGTCATTCAGAAATAGATCAGGCCAGTAGCCCAGAATGATAGCAGAAGGGACCGCTTTTTTCCCCACGCGCAGCCGCCAGGGAGGAAACTCGCCTGCCCTAGGGCACAGCCTTCCAACGCCGGCCTCAAGCGGCTCCCCCAACCGGTGACCTAGGTCATCGGTAGTGAGGGGGGCCGCCGGATCCACGCGCGTGTGGATAGTTTTAGCCAAAGTATTCTCATTTTTAGGCTGTTCATCGTCTTGGTTTCGGGGCGATGGCGGCGCTGAATAATTTTTCTTCGGATCTTTCCCTAATGGATTCGAAGATTAGTCTATTCAAGCAAGGATGGTGCGACGGTGGCAGCATCCTTGTGGTGGATGTATGTCCTCAGGATCCACCGCTACGATAGCGTTCGCTCCAGCGCCGACGTGGAACCTGGGAGGTAGTCAAGGAGCGGATGCAGATTGTGATCTGCATCGACGACATCTGGAATATGGTGGATCGCGTGCTGGGTCCGTGGTTCGTGGATGGAAGGTATGGTTTTCTCCTCCAACGTTCTAGTCGTGCGGGGGTGCTAGATCTGGAGTTCGATGGCGTGTCTAGGGTGTTGCCCCGGTCTTATTCGTTCAACGACAATGATTTCACCTTGGGTGAGCCACCTTGGAGGTCCGCAAAGCTGCATATCAGCGATGGAGCCACATCGAGCTCAGGTGAGGAGGTGATCCGTCATTTTTTCTTTTGGTGGCTGCTGTTGTGGTGTCAGAGGCAGGTGACGGGCGTTGGCGTCAAGCTCGGAGGATTTTTCGGTCTAGATTGTAATTTTCTTTCTTGTCTGGTGGTCCTTTGCGCAAAACCTTGCGTTCTACTATTTTTTTCAGTTTTGTCAGATCGGTGTGTACGTGGCTTGTACTATGATATTTATGATATAAATGAGACACGTATTATCATGCAAAAAAAAAAGAGTCATTCAGAAATACAAACGGGGTAGGCTCTCAGCCAAGATCTAACACAAAATCGAGCGAACTCGAACAAGAACGTGAAAATCTCAACCAAAATCAAAACAAGAACGTTCTCACCCCAACAAAAGGTTACCAAATCTAGATCTAAAACACTTCAAGGAGGATCGATCGAAAAAGAAAGCAGCGGCCAGCAGTCAGCAGGGCCCGTGTTTTTTTTTAGAAGATAACTGCATTCAACCGACAGATTACACTAACAAGCACGATACAGTGCAGAAATCTCGAGAGAGCTCGAGAAGAAAAAAGGGCCCCAGAAAAAAGTCAAAAAGACCCCCGAATAATGATAAATTACAGTATGGTCCCTCTGAGGTCCCTCTGCCGCCAATCCCTTGCCCGCGACCCGCCACCGTCGCCAGAGGACGCCGGAGGAGGGCACGAGCCACCTCCTCCCAAGAGAGCCGAGGTCGCACCAACGCCGAACGTGGCTTTGGGAGTCGAAGAAGGACCTCGCCATGGCCGGCGAGGCATGTCCGTTGGGGCGCGTCGACTGAGGCATTCCCCGTGCTTCCTCACCCCTGGATTTGACGCTTCCGCGCGACGTCGTCGGCGGAAACACACCAGATCCGCCGCCTCGAACCACCTTCCTTGGACCAGAGCTCCGAACCTCCTGAGCATCGGCGCTAACGAGCTCAACTCCGGCCACCAAGCTCCTGCATAGGCTTATGGATCCCCGGCCAGAGTCGGAGAGGGCTCTGCCACGACGGCGGTGGATCCAAAGCACAAAAGGCCCCGATTTGGACAGCGAAGCCGTCTTGCCAGCCAAATCCAGCCACACCACCTCAAGATCTGCGACCGGCGACGACATCACATGCCTCAGATCTAAGAGAGAATTATTCGGCGGCGCCGTCCGCCTCACCGGAACCTGATGGCGAGCGCCCAAAAGATTAGCTAAGTAGCCCATATCTAGTCTACAACTATACACAGCTGGGCACCAGATCCGTGGATCTCCCTTCCACCAGAGAGCCCGAGGCCCTCGGGGAAGAGGAGTCGCCGGATCCAGCTCCGGCAGAGAGCTCGCTTCCCCTTTCGCCTCCTCTGGCACTGTAGAAGAGAAGAGAGGGGAACAAAGAGAAGAAACTCGGATGCGGTCAGCAGGGCCGTGTTGACAGTGAAGGCGACAAGACCTGGCAGATGTGGCAGGGAGGCTGCCCGAGGCTTTCCTTGGTACTGGCTCGTCTTCTTAATTCGTTTGGATTTATCAAATCTCCTTTTCACAGCAGTGGAAATTAATCCTATGAGACCGGGTCTATTAATAGACACTCCCTTACGACTGACATGTGTCCATTTTTTTTCAGATTTCTAGTTTTTTTAATCAGTTTAAAATTCAATGGAGCAGCAGTTTTGTATTGATGTGGGTCTATCCTCCATGATAATAGACCGGGTCTCATAGGATTAATTTCCCATCCGATCGTGGAACCTGAGAAGGGAGATATGAAAGGATCCTAATTAAACAAAGCCAGAAAGGACATATAAGAAAGAGTTCGGGAGGACACATTTCGTGCTGGAATCCATACATTTTGCAAGGTGTTTTCTGAAATCTACCGATGTATCTTCCTGTGCATCACACCAGGTATCATCATGAGCCTTGCTTAACCATCATGTGGCTATAACACCTCCAGGGAAGCATGAGTAATGAACGAAGACACCAAGCAGGGTCACATGGTACCTTCTCCTCCAACTTGGTGTTGAGTTCACAAATTTTTCGTTGTGGAACTCAGGACAAACTCGTTAGACTTGACTGTCGCGGCGAGCAACAAGCTGTGGATGCACTATGCAACAGAAAGTTGACACAACATTGCTCCATCCTGCTGAAAAATGAGCTAGACCAGTGGGACACGCCATGCTTCTCGGCCCACTGCGACAGTAGTGTGGGCGTGTAGGAACACGTCCAGTGTTCTATACTCGAGGAAGTTTGTAAATGCAACTCGCAAAAATGCTGGCAAAGCACCTCGAGCCCTGAAGGTGCCCAATGATAGATAGCCAAATCATACAGATTGGTTCAAATCATCAAACTTCTGTTCATCTTTCCGAAACATTGTGTTCCCCAATGACTCCCAATTCTACACCAACACAATACAATACCATGTGTGGTAGCAACATTTGTTGGCATAAGAAAATAAACTTGAGGCCAATATTTCAAGTTATGTAGACATGTTGAATATATAGAGGTCCGGTATATGATATCATGAAAAATTATTCCTCTCTCAAACTTTATAGGAGGACAATCATAACTTGCACTAGACATTCACCAACCAATACCCTATTGTGAATATGTGGACCGCGAATAAGGAGAAGTAATGAAGACATGATTAATATTCATGACCTTATATGGCACGCAAGATGGTAAGTTTCATTTATGTCTTTCTCCAGATATTACAAACATTTTCATTTTCTTGGAGTCGCATTGTTTTTTAATTCCAGGCGCATCAAGTAAAACTAGTTTTAGTGGATTCCCTCTTTATGGTCGGATATGACCTCTTCAATGTAGCTGATATTTTTTATGTACGGTGGCTCTTGAACCTCCAAGACCAGCCTAGGTGTGCACATGAGTCATTTGCATCTTTTCCTCAAACTTATTCGTAATTCAAATATTTTTATAAAACAATTGATGACAACAATCAGACTTAGCCAATCCAGATATTGACACAATAAAGCTTGCACAGACTTTTTGTCTAAACTATTGAGTTTTTAATCGTCAAAATTGTAAGGGCCTCAATTTTTACAAAAAAAAAGAATTAAAATCTAGGGAAAAAATCCTTATGGTAGGATGATCAAGTTTATTACTATTATGTTACTCTACAGAGATTACAAACAGTTTAATTTTCTTCAAGTCTCGTTGTTTCTTGATTCCAAGTGCATCATTAAAAAAAGTAAAACCATTTTTTAATGGATATCCTCTTTATTGACGGATATGACCTCTTTGATATCTGCAGATTTTTTACGTAAGGTCGACTCTTGAGCTTCAAGACTGGCATATGCATGTTGAGTCATTTGCATCATGTGGTCTACTTATGACGTAATAAATATTTCTTTTAGTACTAGTATAGAAAATTCAATAACACCAATTTCGCAAAAAAAAAATCAATGACACCAATCTTACTTAACCAATCCAAATATTGACATAGTAATAAAGCCTGCACAAACTTTTTGTTTAAATTGTTGAACTTTAACGCTGCAAAATTGACACCATGCATTTTATTATGTATTTTTCAGTTGATGAAAAAAAATCAGATGGTGTTTTGGATCATATGTCCCTGAGTTGCACAAAATCCTCTCGCCTTTGCAAGCTGGGGTAAAGGCAGCGACTCGTCCAAAGGCATGTGTAGGAAAGAACATACGGAAGAAATGGCTTCCTTCAGGACTTCTAACCTGACAATCTTCTTTTGCCCGACTTATAAGTATTGCTAGCATGTCCCAAATAATATTGAAAAGTACCAGAGATAAAGGATCCCATTGACGTAATCCTTTATGGGTTTGGAAATACTGGCCAGTTGTATCATTAACTCGAAGTCCCACACTACCCCATAAATAAAGTCATTTATCCATTGACACCATTTTGGATTAAAATCTTTCATGTGCATAACTTGTTGCAAGACAAGCCATTTAACTTTATCATACGCTTTTTCAAAATCAATCTTAAGAAATATCCCATCCATTTTTTTCTTATATAATTCATGAATAGTTTCGCGAAGAACCACAACCCCTTCTAAGATATGCCTCCCTGGCATGAACACAGTTTGGGTAGGTTGTATGACCTTGTGTGCAATACCTGTTATACGATTTGTACCCACTTTTGTGAATATCTTGAGACTCACATTTAGTAGGCATATTGGTCTGTATTGTTAAATTTGAATCGCAATTTTCTTTTTAGGCAGAAGAAAAATTGTGCCAAAGTTGAGCCGAAAAAGAGGGTATTCTCTATCTTGGAAAGCTACAAACATATCCATGAGGTCGTTATTGATAACCTCCTAGAAATGTTGAAAGAATTCAGCAGGGAATCCATCGGGATCCAGAGCTTTGTTTTTCTCTATTTGCATAATAGCATCATGGATCTGTTCCTCCGTGAAATCAGTGCTCAAAATATTATTTTCTTCTAATGATAATTTTGGAATATCTTGTACTTCCGATTCAATAATCGAAAAGTTGTTTTCATCTGGGGCTTTTATAAAATTCTGAGATAGAAACACGCAAGTTTTGGTCTCCAACTATCGTACCCTCGTCGTACTCAAGCTGAAAAATCATCTTCCTATGATGTTTTCCATTCGTAATCAAGTGAAAATATTTTGTATTATTGCCACCTTCCTGAACGTGTTTAAGTTTTACATAAATAGAACTTGTCGTGGTTAAATATTAGGCTCGCTTAACCGTGTATGGCGTAGAGTATCTATATTTTTTACTACCTTGTTAGCATTATTATACCTCCTGCTAGAAAAGTTGTTAGCGTGATCTAGTAACTGCCAATTATTTGCCTCTTATTAATTTCTGCAAATTAAATAGTATCCATATTTTTCAGCAAGTTCTTTATTACACATGTCATTTAATCAGCGCAACTGGCCTCTCCCTCAAATTTGGTACTAGCTCACGTTCTCAACGTACGGTCACCCCAGCGTGCATCAACATATCGGTACAATGTGCAAGAGCTCCGAAACTGTCAAGGAAATGGTCCAGTCTTCAGCTGAACATCCATCTCCATGGACGTAGAATTCCTGCTACCTTTCCTCCCTAGATTCCTCGAGTCCATCCACGTAGCACCGTGAAAGCAAACCACAATTCCTTAATTTCCAAAAGACCCCCAAAAGTGCATCGATAACCATACTCAAACACCTGTAAGTATTTATCAAGCAAGAACCATTGGACCATGGGTTTATAATTTGTGGCATATATGTAGCAACATCTCATTCTGATAATTAATGTGGGTAGACTCTTCTTCTGAACTAGTCATATATTATCCACACGTTGACGTTTACTTGGGTGGTCTCACTACGGGAGAAACGTTCTTTGCCGTGTGGGCAATACCACACGGCAAAGGCGACTAGGAACACGGCAGCCACACGCTAGCGTCTACGACAGCAAAGCCCCTTTGTCGTGTGTCTCATGCACAAAACACGGCAAAGCTTTTGCCATGTGTCTAACATGCGTACACGGCAAAGTAAAGCAACTTCACGGTTCTGTCCGTTTAACAGAGCCAGCGGGTCTTTGCCGTGTTCTCACTTTGCCGTGTGTTTTGTCCGTTGCCGTGTACTTTTACTTTGCTGTGTGCCGCCGTTGTACGGTGTCTGCTCCCTTTACCGTATGTCCTCTGGGACGTACCACACGGCAAAGTACCCGCCTTCGCCGTATGTCTCAGCTGAACTACACACGGCAGAGACAGACCCTTTGTCGTGTGCCTCTTCTATACTAAACACGGCAAAGGTTGTCTGCCCCAGCACCTGCTGCATAGCCTGCAGCCACCTGTCCCATTTGCACTGTGTATACACACGGCAAAGTGACCATTTGGCACTTTGCCGTGTATATACACACGGCAAAGGGCCTAGGTTTTTTCATTTTTTCTGTTTTCTTTCATTTCCTGCGATTCAAAACACATAATGTATATATATGATCATATAGTTCATCACCAACACAGAATACATGTATATGATCATAAGATCATCACCAACACCAAAATAACAATAATATAATCATAATATCATCACAAACACTACCAAATATTATATCATCACCACACAAGCAACAAACTTCACAAGAACAAGTGCACAAGTCATAAACTTCACAAGTATTACAAGTTTATTCTTCCCACCAACAAGACCATCACCTCCAAGTGCTCCACAAGCTCATTCTCTGAATCCATCATGAGATCCTACAAGTTCTAGACAAGTACGTCAATATGACAAGTGAAATCATGAATACGTACAAGTTTTAAGGCAAGTTGATGGCAGTGGCAATTACATGGAATTTTGACAAGTCTTATGGCCAAGTACATCACTATGACAAGTAAAATCATGAATATCTACAAGTCTCATGGCTAGTTGATGAAAATAGCAATTACATGTGATTTTGACAAGTATCATGGCAAGGTGATGAAAATGACAAGTAAAATTTGAGAATGGCATATAATTATCTACAAGTGTCATGGCAAGGCTAAATTTTCTACAAGTCTCATGGCATGGCTAAATTTTCTACAAGTGTGATGGCATGGCTAAATTTCACAAGTGTAGGAGAACTAACTGTGATGCACACATGATGGCCACAACCTCAAAGCCCTCCTACAAGGTCAAAAGCACAATCATGAGACTCTCACAATCGATTTCCAAGTGTATCGAGTACCGACATCGAGTGATGCACAAGTTCAAGTGTAGGAGAACTTACCTGGAGGACTCTGATCCAGCCTCCGGACGACCGATGGATTGTTGACGGTGAAAGGCGTCTGGTTGTTCGATCTACCATCTGAGCCACCAGGCGGCGCCTGGTTGTTCGACCCACCAGGCAGTATCAAATTGGCCAACTACACCATGAGAAATTGTGAGCATTAGAAAATAAGAAAATATTGAAAATTACGAGCATTAGACAATAAAGACATGTGATCACTTACCCACGAGAAGGCGAAAGGAGGAGTAGGAAGAGACCCTAGTGGAGCAGTCATGAGCATTTGGTGTGCCATCCACTGCGTCATCTACTGTTGCTGCTCCAACATCGCCTACTACTGGCTAAGCTGCTGCTCCAGCTGTAGCTGCCGCTGCTCGGCCGCCTATCTTCTTGCCCTCTCAGCGGCCATCTCCTCCTACGCCATGTCACCGCGATGTCATGAACATTGCAATGTAAAACATGTAGTAAAACAAAGATGTCTAAGGTAGAAGAACATACTCGTAACTGGTCGACAGCTATAACCGAAGGCTGTGGACAGGTCTCTACGGCAGGCATGGAGCTCGTCCTGCCACGCCGGATCTGGTGCATAGATGGAACGGTCCTAGGGTCGATGGACCCGTCATCAATCCATAGGCGGCCATGCCTCTGGCCCTGTCCCGCCAGCACGGCAACCTCAGGATCAAAGGGGGCGGTGTCAGGGTTGGAATCTTCGACGTGCACCTGCTTGTACTTCTCGGGGTACTTCATACCCCGGATCTTGGCTCCCTCATTGATCCACGAGGAGCCGTCCACAGGCTCGTCCAACCTGTGCATCTTCTTCCAAATGGCAAACATGGACGGCTCCACACCTGTCTTTACTTTCTGCAAATGAGAGAATGAAGATAAGTGAACGGGGAATCCCTTGCGGAGTAAAGAATAACATGAGAAGCAAGAATAAGGAAAGCATTTTCTCACCTCTTTTTGCCTGACAAGGGAGGGGATGCTGCCTTGGCGGTGTGATCCACCCTTCATCTCCTCTTGCCGCTTCTTTGTGGCCTCGTGTCTCTTGAGGTACTCGGCGTGTCTCCACCATGCTACCATCCCCGTGAAGCACCTCGTGTCATTACCGACAAACCGAGGAGGGTTCTACATCCACAAGGTACACGTATTACTACTACAGGAAATATATGAAGATTAAGAAATCAATAAAACATAAACGCAAATACCTGCAGGTACTGCCATGGCTCGAAGAGCATGTACCAGGCTTGACTCTTGTTCATCCATATCTTGCGATCGCAAAACCAGTTGCGGACAGAGTTCACGCGTGCCTCGTAGTGCATGTCTTGCACCTTCCTCTTGGAAAGCTCGTTCACGATCGCCATGCACTCCCTTGAGTTCTACCTGTCCATGTCGAAGTAATTCTAAAAGTATGCACACAGGAAAAAAGGAGTCAAAGCTACAGGTGCAAGTATTTTCAACCTCGTGGTGATTTAATTATGACAAGTGAAACAAACTTACGCAGAATAGAACTTGAATCTTCTTCGCCATGTGGTTGTACTCTTTAGCCGGATCCGGGGCGTAGTGGTAATGCTTCCAACTCCAAGCTACATCTTGCTGACCATTTGGGAGAATGACACAATCCTAGGAAAAAACTCTCGAACCAGGGCTCCAAGGATGCCCGAGTAGCCACGAAACGGCTTCATTCCATCCTAATTGTTGGGGGGATACCCCCGGGTAGGGTCATGCCGGGGTATAAAGGCCGAGTTAGCCGAGGTTCGGCAAGGCCAAAGCAGATGCTGGCCGGGTCACCTCAAGGCCGGCCGAATCACGGAGTGACCCGGACCAGGGGGTGTTCGCCTAACTAAGTCTCAACCGACTTAAGCAGTAGGTCGGAAGTATATGTTTACTTGTATGCAGGAACAGGGGTGCCCGGATCAGCTGTGATCCGGGTCATGTTTGGCTTCTAGGAGAAGGAAGGAATCTTGCTGGTCAAAAAGAGGGCCCGGTACGCACTGCATGAGAGAAGCAGACAAGAGCAGGACCACCGGGTCATGGCTGACAGGGGTGACGACGCCCATGTCGGCTGACGCGGGCGCCGCAGAGGCTCACGTAGCAAAAGCAAGTGTGACGCGGGGGAAAAAGCACCCCGGTCGGCTTACCACTTTGGGAGGAGGCATATTCTTAGGAATATGCCTCCACGTATGCCCTAGGCAGAAACCAAGCCTCCTCTATAAAAGGGGGGCTGGGGCTTCTATAGAAGGGGTTGGTCTTTCTACTATTCTATTCTGGCTTGGGTTTCAGGTGTGATCTGTGGGTGAGAGTAAGAGAGCTCCTTCTTCCTCCTCTCGCCGATACAGCTCTAGGAGCACTTGTAATCTTGGAAGGAAATCAATACAAACTTCTGTGTAGAGAATCACTCCACTATCCCTCCCTGGATTCCCCTAGCGTGTATTAGTCCCCACCTTTAGCCTATCCATGGCATCTGCCGTGACACCACCACGACAGTTGGCGCCCACCGTGGGGCTAGCGGCGCTAGCAGGGGTCAAGATCCGGACGGGAAACATCATCGGCACCGGCGAACGCATCGTCTCCAGGCTCGTTCAGCACTTTGGAGCGTTGGACTTCGTCAGCGACAACGCTGGCTGCTTCGGCACGCGCCCTCTTCTGCGCAATGGCCTCTTCGCCAGGATCAGCGCGCACAAGGTCTATGTTGTTGTGGACGTGTCAGGTGTTCATCCGCGTCACGTCGTCGACGCGGGGGAGCCTCCCCTCACCGTGGTCCCCGGGACGCGTATCGCTCGCTCCCCGGACCATGCAGAGGTGATGATGACTGCGCCAGGTGCGGCGCGAGCAAGGATCCGGCGCCAGATCCGGAGGTAACGCCTAAGGCACCGAGGAAAGGTAGAGGTCCTCCACTAGAGAGGCCAGAGAACGTGTTGAGGGAAGCAATGGATAGCTTGGCAAACCCTGTAGTAGCAGCGGTAGATCCGGCTCGAGCGCAGGCCGAGCTGGAAGAAACTAGGCAGAAAATCCTAGAGGGCGCAAAAAAGATAGCCGCAGCACAGCAGTCGTTGAATATGACGCTGCGCGAGTACGCAAAGGCGAACAAGGTTGACGCTGTAAAAGTGAAGGGGAGAAATTTCATGAGCGAGATGAACAAAGAGGGTGATACTGGAATTGAGGTATCAGAAAACTGTTTGTCCGTGGGGCTGCCGAGGTACAGTACCCCGGCAAAGAACCTCAGAGCAGCGGATGCAGCTGCATCCGAGTTGGAGGGTCTAACAGGTGAAGCCCGGCAAATACAACAAGATAGGGTTAATGAGCTGGTTCGGATTGCGAACAGGCAAAATGAGGAACTGCTCAGGGCTAACCCGGAGAGAGCTGGAGCCTCCAAGATCGTCCATTCGGCGGTGGGTAACCCAGAGATATCCGCTGGAGCCGCATCGTCTCCTCATGGTGGTCCAAGGAGAGAAGAGGTGGTAACCTCGGCCAGACAGAACAAACAGATCGTCCCGTATGACCCGACGCGGGCAGGGAAAGGAAAAGAAGCGTAGAAAAATGATGATCGACGGAGTGTGAGCCGAGGTGAAGCTGGCCGAGGTAACCGCGACCAAGGCAATTCCGGTCAAGGGAACGTTGTCAATGGCAATGCCGGACAATGAAACTTGGCTAGAGCAGGACAACCACAGCAGCGGAATATACCAAGGCAAGAGCAAAGTGCCGGCCGAAGTATGCAACAGAAAGGCGCTCCAAGAGAGCAAGACAGGTATAATGATGGAGACTCAGAAATGGCAAACACGGGATACCCAAGGACGGACTATCATGTGATAGGGTCAAGATTAGGGAGCAGGGATTTGATGCCGGATGATGCCAGGTTGAAACTGGATCGACTGTATAGGTCGGAACAAATTGAATGTCAAGGTCCACCGGGCCCAGCATGTTTTGGACCCCGGATCATGAAGGATCCACCGGTACCGAACTTTCAGCTACCCAGGGGCACGAAGACGTATGACGGCAGTACAAAGCCGGAGGATTGGCTGATAAATTATGCTACGGCAGTGAAAATTGCCACTAGCAACCTGAGATGGGCTGTACGATATGTACCCCAGATGTTGGAAGGCCCGGCAAGGGTATGGCTGAACAATTTGCCACCAGGAAGCATCAACTGCTGGATAGATTTCGAGGAGATGTTCATCAGCAATTTTTCGAGTACGTATCAGAGGCCAAATAGGCCACAGACCCTAGCTATGTGCAAGCAAAGGCAAAATGAGACGGATCGGGAGTTTTTAACCCGGTGGTGCACTATGAGAAATTCGTGTGAGGGCGTGATTGAACCACAGGCCATTGCATGGTTTGCACAAGGGTGCAGGTATGGAAGCGAGTTGTGGATGAAGTTGCAAAGGAAAATGCCAACTACATTGGCAGAGATGATCCGGATTGCAGATTCGTATGCTCTGGGTGATCCAACTCAACCTAGGCTCGTATCAAACGAGTCAAACGATGAGTACTATCAGAGAGATGGGGCCGAATCATCCCGAAGGAATGACTACAGAGGAAAAAGGAGAGATGATAGACCGGATCATCGGTATGGTTCGCACCAAGTCGCAGCTGTGAATCAAGATCAGCCCGGAGTAGGGGGCAGTCAACGCCAAAAAACTAGAGGGCAGTGGACTCCGAGAAATGATGGCAAGAAAACTTGGACACCAGAGCAAAAGAAGCAGTGGCAAGAAAGGAAAGACCGTCCGAGGTATACTTATGAGTCGATGTTGGACCAGCCGTGTAAGTTTCATACACCAAATCCGAACAACCCAGCGGGTCATACGACGAGGAAATGTGAGTGGATGCGCAAGATCGAACAAGGTGGTTCGGGGAATGCTCAAGCACCCCGGAATGATCAGCCTCGGCAGGAGTTACCCCGGCAGCAACTGCTCTCCGGAGCGAACACGCAACAACTAATGTTGCCTCCCCCTCCGCCGAGGTATGATAACAATGAGAGAAGGGATGCAGTGCATCATGTAGAAAATCAGCATCAGCCGGATCAGGGGTACCCCAGAAATGAGGGGAGAAACAAGTACAGGGAGCATCATCAGAGCTACTGTGTGTTCACCACTGAGGAAACTGACAGAAAAAAGCTTACAGCGTAGGCATATGGAGGTGAATGTGGTGATGCCGGCAGTGACGAGGTTCATGCCTTGGTCGGACCAGGAAATCACTTGGAGCATCAGGGATCATCCCAAGCTCATGCCAAGCCCTGGTTCGTATGCGCTGGTGCTGGATCCGACGCTCATTGGACCTAGCATTAATGTAAGGTTCTCAAAGGTGTTGATCGACAATGGCAGTAGCATTAACATCATGTATGCAGACACCATGCGTAAGTTGGGCATCTCGGAAAACATGCTACAACCCACGAGGACAACTTTCCATGGTATTGTGCCCGGTATTTCTTGCGAGCCAATAGGCAAAGTCCGGGTTGACGTGTTGTTCGGCACAAGAGACAACTGCCGAACTGAAAATCTGGAGTTTGAAGTGGTGAACTTAGAAAGCGCGTATCATGCGTTACTCGGAAGGCCAGCGCTGAACAAGTTCATGGCAAGTTGTCATATTAGCTACTCGAAGATGAAATTGCCCGGACCAAATGGGGTGATAACCATTGCAGGGGATTTTCGACGTTCGATGGAGTGTGCGTCGGCCGGGTCGAACTTAGCTGAGTCACTTGTGATTGCGCAGGAGAAAAGGAAAATTCAAGAAGTGGCGGCATTGGCTCAGTCCGCGCAGCAGTATATGCTGGCGCTAAGTAACCCGCATGGAAGTGTCTCTTTCCAGGCCACGAAAGATACCAAGAAGGTTACTATTGATGACATGTTCCCAGAGCGCACCGTAACAATTGGTGCCGGGTTAAATGATAAATAGGAAAGCGAGCTCGTCAGCTTCCTCCATGAGAATCGGGACATTTTTGCTTGGTCCACGCAGGACTTGCAAGGTGTTCCGAGGGAGTTGGCCGAGCACTCTTTGAATGTGAGACCTGGAGCTAAGCCGTTGAAGCAACCTCTCCACCGCTTCGTCGAAGATAGGAGGAAAGTCATTGGGGATGAGATAGCTCGGTTGCTAGCTGCAGGATTTATCATGGAGGTTCTTTACCCGGATTGGCTGTCTAATCCGGTGCTGGTGGAAAAGAAGAAGGATGACCCAAACGTGGCAGTGGTTTGGCGCATGTGTATCGATTACACGAACCTGAACAAGGCGTGTCCAAAAGATCCATTTCCGCTGCCAAGAATAGATCAGGTCATAGACTCAACTGCTGGGTGTGAACTGTTGTCATTCATTGATGCATATTCTGGTTTCCACCAGATACCTCTGGATCCGGATGATCAAATAAAGACTGCATTTATTACCCCGTATGGGGCTTATTGCTATCGCACCATGCCGTTTGGTTTACGTAATGCAGGGGCAACGTACCAAAGATGTATGCAAAAATGTTTGCACGACCAAATAGTTCAAAATGTACAGGTGTACATGGATGATGTCGTTATCAAGACCAAGGAAAGCAAAACGCTCCTTGACAATATCAGGCAAAACGTTTGCGAACCTAAGGAGGTACCGGATGAAACTTAACCCGGAAAAATGTACCTTCGGTGTCCCGGCTGGAAAATTGCTCTGTTTTCTTGTTTCCAGCCGAGGTATCGAGGTTAACCCAACCAAAATCCGGGCCATCGAACGAATGGAACTGCCGAAGTGTCTTAACGATGTCTAGAAGTTCACATGTTGCCTGGCCTCGTTAAGTCGGTTTGTATGTCGGTTGGGAGAAAAGGCGTTGCCTCTTTACCAACTCATGAAAAAGTCTGATAAGTTCGTTTGGATGCCACAGGCCGATGAAGCCTTTACCCACCTGAAGAAAATGTTAGCCACGACACCAGTGCTAGCCTCACCACTGTCGAAGGAGCCAATGTTGCTCTATATAGCCGCAACCAACCGAGTTGTAAGTGCAGTGATAGTGGTGGAGCGCGACGAGGAAGGTAAGTCGGTGCAAAGGCCAGTATATTACTTGAGCGAGGTGTTTTCTGCCTCAAAGCAGAACTATCCACATTACCAAAAGGTGGCATATGGCGTGTACATGGCCGCCAAGAAACTGAAGCACTACTTTGAGGAGCATCCTATCCGAGTCATATGTGAGGCCCCCATATCCGAGATAATGAGTAACAAGGATGCGAGTGGCAGAATTGCAAAATGGGCAATTGAGCTAGCTCCTTATGCGCCACAATATGACAGAAGAGAGGCCATCAAATCTCAAGCTGTGGCGGACTTTTTCGTGGATTGGGCCGAGGTACAATATGAACCGCCACTTCCAGATCTGAACTATTGGCGAATGCACTTTGACGGATCAAAAACCAAAACTGGGCTAGGTGCCGGAGTTGTACTCACATCGCCAAAGAAGGACCAGTTGAAATATGTGCTACAGATCCATTTCACCGCATCAAACAATGTCGCTGAGTATGAAGCACTTGTGCATGGGCTTAAGGTAGCAAAAGAAATTGGGATACATCGGATCATATGCTTTGGTGACTTGGATTTGGTGGTGCAGTAAGTGTCGGGAGTGTGGGACGCCCTTGATCCAAACATGGCACTGTACAGATTTCATGTGCAGAAGATATCTGGTTACTTTGAGGGATGCGAATTTCACCATGTACCCCGGGTGGAAAATGAGGCTGCCGACATGCTGTCGAAGCTCGGGTCAACCCGACAAGCAGTTCCACCGGGTGTAGCATTAGAGCACCTCAGGAAACCATCCATCAGGCCATCCCCAGAATCCGAGTCAACCTATGTCCCGGAGGACACGGAATCTGGAGCTGTGCCCATGGACATTGACATGGGAAGTGGTGCGCGAACCCCGGGGACTGCTTCGGCAAACCTGGGGACTACTTCAGTAAACCCAGGGACTGCTCCGCAAGACCCGGGGACTGCTCAGCGTGATCCGGTTGAAGTTATGCCGGTGGATCAAATGGAGATTGATGAGGATGTATTCCCTGTGCGAATGATACCAGCTTGGGCATTACCTATATTTCAGTTCTGAAGGACGGAACGTTACCCACTGAGGAAGTGCTGTCCAGGCAAACACAGAGGAGGGAAAAGTCTTACACGATCATCAATTCCGAACTATACAAAAGGAGTGTGACCAATGTCCTCCAGAGATGTGTTGACCTGGAAGAAGGGCTTGACATCCTCCGAGATATACATCAGGGGGAATGCGGGCATCATGCCTCATCCCGAGCCTTGGTAGCAAAATCTTTCTGGCACGGATTCTACTGGCCAAACGCCTTAGAGCAAGCAGAAGATCTGGTGAGAAAATGTAATGGTTGTCAGAGGTACGCTACCAAGACACATATGCCAATGTTGGAACTCAAGACCATACCAATCACTTGGCTAGTTGCTGTATGGTGCTTGGATATGGTAATGGTGGACAAGTTTACGAAGTGGATTGAGGTAAAGCCTATAAGAAAATGTGATGGAGCTACGGCCGTAACGTTTCTCAAAGATATCATCTTGAGGTACGGTTATCCTCACAGTATCATAACTGACAACGGCACAAATTTTGCGCAAGGAGCATTTGCTCGTTTCTGCCGGGATAAGAGGATCCGGCTGGACGTAGCCTCGGTAGCCCACCCTGCATCGAACGGGCAAGTGGAAAGATCCAACGATTAGTATTATCCAGGATAATACCCCGTCTCATTGAGCCACTGCAAAGATCAGCGGGGTGCTGGATAGAAGAACTACCAGCGGTACTGTGGAGTTTAAGAACAACTCTGAATCGATCAACAGGCTATACGCCGTTCTTTCTGGTATATGGGGCAGAAGCTGTATTACCAGCCGACATAGAGCATGATTCGCCTAGGGTCACCCAATACACAGAAGCCGAAGTGCAAGAAGCCCGGCAAAATGATGTTGATCTGCTGGAAGAAGCGAGAGAACTGGCACTGTCCAGATCCGCCATATATTAGCAAAATCTCCGACGCTATCATAGCCGGAAAGTGTGCCCCCGGGTCTTTCGGAAAGGCGATTTGGTGCTCCGGTTGGTACAACGTACTACGTGCATGCATAAGTTATCCCCCCCCATGGAAGGGTCGTTCATCGTGAGCAAAGCATTGCACAATGATTCTTACTATCTTATAGATGCAAAGCCATAGGAAAAGAACAAGGCGGATAGGTCCGGAGAGGAATCCAAGCGACCATGGAATATAGCTCTACTTCGTCCTTTCTACACTTAGCTAAGAGGTCTATGTATCCGAGTTATCTCATATGTCGGTATGTATGTCGGCAATGAGCTTATCAATGAAATGTTGGCACCTCGAGCAGTAACTCGGGGACTACCTTAATAACGTTTGTTGTTTTTTGCGCGTCAGCTGGAATAAGTTATTCTACTTAACTCGGATTAGTAGTGTGGGAGCACCAAAAACCCAACTCTTCGACTTGCTGCTGTCCAACAAGAATTGGCTTCATGGCAAGCAAGAGAACAAGTTTGGAATTGCGTAGCACATGAAAAATGACTAAGGAGAAGAATTTATTCGACCCGACGTTTGTTTTTCGAACTAATCCTACATTTATTTCAAGTTATTATGTATTTTTATTTTGGTGCTAAGTCTAAAAGTTTCCCAGTATTGTTAAGACAATTTTTGAAGCTCGGATTCGTAAGTCATAAAACCGAATCAAGGTAGACATGAACCGAGCCAAGAGATTGAACAAACAAGAAAAAGAAACTCGGGGACTACGCCCAAGTTAATTCGGCATAAGAACTTAGTAGCAAAATATCACATGTGTTTGGAATACAACTCCACCCGGCATACCGGGGATCTGATAAATTTTTAAGTGTTTTAGCTCAAGGAGCAGCAGGAGGAGGAAGTTCGGCATCATCCTCGCTGCCCTCAATATCAGAAGCATCAACTTCTCCTTCATCATCCGAGCCATCTTCACCGTGCTCAACCTCTTCGTCTCCAGCAGCTTCCAGGAAGCTCGGCCCCTCAACCCATTCATGAATGGGAGCGTATTCAATGAGGCTATAGGCACAAGCCTGGCGCCGAGCTACCCACTCCGGGTCATTGGTCCATCTGGATCCTGTGCGCAGACGTGTCAGGAGGTTGAGATCAATCTTCTCGTACCACGTGAGTATGTGGTGAAGGATGGTATCAGCTGCGGCACGTCCAGCGGACTCTCTTCAGAGGTCAAGCCGAGTCTCCGTTTCCATTAACTTCTCAATGAGAAGTGCGGTGGTCTCCGGGGCTTGTTCGCCGGGCCAGAAAGTGTTAAAGATGCGAGCTGCAGCGCCGAGGATGTCCTTGCCGTAATTCTTGATGAGCTCCACGCGAGATGATAAGCTGACCCACAGGTCCTCCAGGTCGTAAGGAATCCCTTCACTATCAGAAGTGACCGGAGTACCCCTTTGTCGGCGGAAGTTGGCAACTGCTGCGCTCGCGATAGGAGTGCCCTCTGGAAATTTGCCTGGAAACGAGACAAAGGAGAAAGGTCAAGAAAAGACATATGAAGTAACCCGGAGAAGTAGGTCGGAAAAGGGAAAGAAACTTATGTGATAGATGACTGAGGATCCGGGTCAACTCCTTGGTGCAGTCATCATGTCTCTTCCGGAGCTGCTCAAGCTCAGCGTTCGTCGACCCAAGCTGGATGCCGGACTCCTTGAGAAGATCCTGGTCCTTGGCAATCTGGAGGTTGAGGCGCTCGCGCTCTTCTGTGAAATTCTGGCCAGCCTTTTGAAGTTCGGATTGGTGCTGGGCCTTCATCTTCTCCATCTCAGCCTTGAGCCTAGAAATCTCATCGTCCTTGGTCCGGAGGAGGGCGAGCTCGTCATCTTTCTTCTTAAGCTCGGCTTGGTGCTGCCCTGCTTGTTCGAGAAAATGCAGCATCATATTAGGCACGGGCACACTATCTTCAAGCGATGCTGAAATAGTGTGTTGGCCCGGCAGAGCTGAGGTATGAATGTTGGCCGAGCCAAGGAGAAAAGGGAATGGAAAGTACGGCAAAGTCGGACAGAAATGACTTACCCTTGATCTGCTCCAGATTTTTGCGCATAATGATGTTCTCAGCTTCCACCCCAACTGCGGAAACCGAATGATGAGGTTATTCCGGCAAAGGAAAATGAAGCAAAACGAAGAAGCGCTAAGGAAGAAATTTACCCCTCTTCTCGTATTCCGCAATAAGTGCATCTTGCTTTGCGCGTAGCAGCTTGTGGGTATCTAGCAAGCGTTGGAATTCAGCACTCCGACGATTGGTGGTCACCTGAAAAGGACAAACACAAGTTAGCTTGATGCATATTCGAAGTGTACTAAAATCCGGGCCAAGTGGAACTTAACCCGGCTCTAGGTGTGTGCATATTCGAAGTATACTAAAATCCGGGCCAAGTGGAACTTAACCCGGCTCTAGGTGTGTGCATATTCGAAGAGTACTAAAATCCGGGCCAAGTGGAACTTAACCCGGCTCTAGGTGTGTGCATATTCGAAGTGTACTAAAATCCGGGCCATGTGGAACTTAACCCGGCTCTAGGTGTGTGCATATTCGAAGAGTACTAAAATCCGGGCCAAGTGGAACTTAACCCGGATCTAGGTGTGTGCATATTCGAAGTGTACTAAAATCCGGGCCAAGTGGGACTTAACCCGGATCTAGGTGTGTGCATATTGGAAGTGTACTAAAATCCGGGCCAAGTGGAACTTAACCTGGCTCTAGGTGGGTGCATATTCGAAGTTCTCATGGAGCTACGTTAGTTTTCTAAAGAGCATCCAGCCGAGTAATGAGTTACTCCCCCGGAGGCTCGGGGACTAATGGTTACTATCTACAACTTGTAAAGGGGAAGCGACATACCTCCATCATTCGCCCAGCAAGGTTAATTGCCTTTGCGGCTATGTTCATCTGAGCGGAAAACTCGACAGGGCCGAACTTCTCCAGAAGATCAGTGTCTTGAACCACCTCTGCCTTATTCCAATTCATGACGAATTCAATTAAGCTCGGAGGGTACCGTTCACCGCTGGGCATATGGGGCGCCACCAAGCCCTTCGCATGCGCTTCTTTCCTTTCGACCAAGGCAAGGGCTGGGCTGGTGTGCAGAACCATTTGTTGTGTGTCAGTTGGCTCGGCAGGCACGTCCTTCGCTGCTAGTGCTTTCTTGGGAAGCATTGACACGAGGGAACGCTGCCCGGCTTCGACGGATGGTGGCTTGGTAGTGTCCGGAGCCTTCTTTTCCTTGGCTTGCTGGGAAGAGGAAGCCGGTGCAGCGGTTTTTCCCTTAGGAGCGGCCGGAGTGGTTCCTCGCCGATGTTGAGAAGACTCGGACGAGGCAGAGGAGCTAGGCGTTGATGCTCTTGGGGCTGGACTTGGTGCTGCTGCTGATGTTTTAGCAGCCGGAGTTGGTGCTGATGCCGGAGTTGGTGTTGGTACGGGTCTGGTTGTTGGTACTGGTGCTGGAGCCGAAGTTGCTTCAGTGGATGCTGGTTGCGGCGATGCCGAAGTGGTGGATGCCGTCACCTCGGTCGGGCCGGTCTCCCCCGCTCCAAGGTTACCCCCCTCTTGCCGAGGTGGAGCAGAACCCGGAGCGGCCGCAGAACCCTCTGGAATAGGGCTCAGCAGACGGGACTCGTCGTCGCGACGGGGAGAAGGGCTAGGTCGGAGAGGTGAAGAGATGCTCGATCCACTTTGAGGGACCTCCACCGGAGCCCTGCAAAAGAGAACAATGTTAGAAGAGAACTCACAATGATGCAAGGGAGAGTAGGTTACAGAAGGCAAAACAACTTACGCATCCGAGGTTTGGGCCTCCTTGGGTTTCCGAGCCCTTCGTGCTGGGGCCTTGCCTGCTGGCTTGGAGGGAGTCTTGTCCCCGGACTTCTTTCGCCTTTTAGCGGGCTGAGAAGGTCCGGAGGATGAACTTGAAGCAGCCCCGCGCTTCTTCTTCGGAGCCACCGGAACAGGTTCGCCCGTAGCGAGGGGAGGATCCTCATGGATATGACCACCGGGGTGAGCTGATGGCGGAAAGGCAAAAGAAAGGGGGACAGCCTCAACAGGTTCAATCACCTCGACATCCGAGTCATCTTCATCATCAGGCCAATCCTAATGGAAGAGGATTTACCCGTGGGTCGTTTCGTGGCGTCGGTCATTGGGAGGAACATCTCCTGGTCCGGCTCCTCCTCATCCGGGTTCTCCCGGTCCGGCGCCCACTTAAGGGTCAGATCGGTGCCGTCCTCGATGGTCTGCTGAAGAAATTGCTGAGGAAAGAAATGAACGAAAGAGTCAAAAATGCAACAATAACTGACATATAATTGGTCTAGAGTAAGTTCGCAACATGAAGCTTACCACGGGAGGAAGCCTATCGCGGCAGTAATGCTCCATTCCCCAAGTCCACTCGGAGGAGAAGTCCTTGTGGGTGGTGAAAAGAGCCTTAACCCGGTGATAGTTCTCTGTGTTGCTCAGCTCGAAGGAGGAGGTCCGGTTGGGGTCGCGGCTGAAGCTCATGTGGCACACCTTGTGGGTGCGCTTCTGGAGGGGGGAAATCCGGTTGCGCACGAAAGTGATCATGGCATCCTCGTTGCGCAGCCCGATCTTCTTCAGCTCCGCGAACATCTTGTTGACTTGATTGTCCAGGGCAGTGGGCTTCTTGGGGATCTCATCCCACAAATCCGGGTTAGGTGGACCCGGAGTATAGGGGAGCAACTGGATCAAGTCTTCAGTGCCTGTATTCCGGACATAGAAGAAGTTCCGGGCCCATCCTTTATAGGACTCTAACCCGGTGACCCGGGGGAAAATAGAAAACCTCCGGGGTGAAATGGAAGCCGCTCCGAATTGAGTGAGCTGTTTGTCCTTCGGATCAGCGTGGATGTTTGGCATGACATTGCGATGAAGGCCGAAGAACCGGATCCATAGCTCCTTCGTGGGCCACAGTCCAGCGTAGCCTTCGATCGTAGAAGCAAAGGCATAGAGAGAAGTGATGGCGTTGGCTGGAAGATGGTGCGGCTGGAGCTGGTATGTACTGAGCCAGTCTCGAAAAAATCGCTCACCGGCAACCCGAAGCCCCGCTGGAAGTGGGACAAAAAGACGACGAACTCACCCGGATTGGGTGAGGGGGGCAGTTCATTAGAAGGGAGACGAGCGGCGACGCCGGCGGGGATGCGCCTGGTTCGATAAAGCCAGTCAAGATCATCTTGACAAACCCATGACCCGGCCCACGCGCCGCGGTCCGCCGCCGCGGCGTCCTCCTCCATCTCCTTCTCAGCAACGATGAGTTCTTCTTCCGTCATCTGGTCCTCGAGGCCCTCGCTGGCGCTGGAGGTGGCGGGGGACAGTGGCCGGGATTGACGAGGACCCGTGGCGAGAGATTTGCGTCACGGTGGCGGCGACGCAGAGGTGCGATGGAGAAGCGTGGCGGCGACGCTGCTATTTGGTATCACTGGCGACAGCGCGGTCACGAGGAAGATGAAGAAGAAGGGCAATGGGCAGAGGGGCGCGGAAGGAGAAAGACCCTAAGGCAAGCACCCCCCCTGCTATTTAACCACTCCCACCAGCGGTGAGTGGGATCGTATCCTGCAGACCCGCCACACGCAGTGGCCATGTATCACCTGTCCGGACCAATCAGCGGGGAGCCACACGGAGGGCCACAGAGCGGAGAGAATCCTATGACATGACACTGTGATGCGAGAAACGAGGAGGCAGGCATGACGTGACCCGCGCACAGTGATAACTGACAATTACTGCGGCGGTTACTGTGCAGGCCCTTAAAATAAGACGACATAATGATTACCCTTCACGTGGGTTAGCGTACGAGAGAAGGAAATAAGACCCGGATGAAACTGTGGTAACCCGGCCGGCAAGTGAAAACTTGGAATGTGCGAAGGGAACATAAATCCATATAATCCGAGGTAAAGAGGTAACTCGGCAATAACGACCGGAGCACAGAATTGAACCTGATGTGGCCTTAGTGGCCAAAGCAGCTAAGACCGCACCAGCTTCGGGGACTAATGTTGGGGGGATACCCCCGGGTAGGGTCACGCTGGGGTATAAAGGCCGAGTTAGCCGAGGTTTGGCAAGGCCAAAGCAGATGCTGGCCGGGTCACCTCAAGGCCGGCCGAATCACAAAGTGACCCGGACCAGGGGGTGTTCGCCTAACTAAGTCTCAACCGACTTAAGCAGTAAGTCGGAAGTATATGTTTACTTGTATGCAGGAACAGGGGTGCCCGGATCAGCTGTGATCCGGGTCATGTTTGGCTTCTAGGAGAAGGAAGGAATCTTGCTGGTCAAAAAGAGGGCCCGGTACGCACTGCATGAGCGAAGCAGACAAGAGCAGGACCATCGGGTCATGGCCGACAGGGGTGACGACGTCCATGTCGGCTGACGTGGGCGCCGCAGAGGCTCACGTAGCAAAAGCAAGTGTGACGCGGGGGAAAAAGCACCCCGGTCGGCTTACCACTTTGGGAGGAGGCATATTCTTAGGAATATGCCTCCACGTATGCCCTAGGCAGAAACCAAGCCTCCTCTATAAAAGGGGGCTGGGGCTTCTGTAGAAGGAGTTGGTCTTTCTACTATTCTGTTCTGGCTTGGGTTTCAGGTGTGATCTGTGGGTGAGAGTAAGAGAGCTCCTTCTTCCTCCTCTCGCCGATACAGCTCTAGGAGCACTTGTAATCTTGGAAGGAAATCAATACAAACTTCTGTGTGGAGAATCACTCCACTATCCCATCCCTGGATTACCCTAGCATGTATTAGTCCCCACCTTTAGCCTATGCATGGCATCTGCCGTGACACCACCACGACACTAATATAGAAAGGAACTGCATAATGAAAAATCATAATCAGTATGTGATGAAAATTCCAATATATGGTTAGCGGGTCAAATAATGTACCTCTTCCCAGTAGGCACGAGAACCTTATCCGCATAGGCATAAGGTAGATCGGGGAGTATCGCAACCCCACGCCGATATGGAGCCTTGCTCCGTGGCGTAAGCCGCGGGTCCAAGGCGGCGTATGCCTCAAGGTATGGCGTCTCATCCTCTGGAGGCTCCCACCTCAAGGTCATGTCAAGCTCGTAGGGTAAAGGCCCCAACCCCTCATCTTACGACTGATGCGACTGCGCCTCCTCATCATCATCCGAGTGCGTCTCCTCCTCCTCCTCCTGACAAACTGACTCCTCCTCCTCCTCCTCCTTGTCCTCCTGCTCCTTGTCCTCCTCCTCCTCATCCTGGTCCACCACGGCCAGGGGGACTAGGATTCCTCCCACGCCTCCCACGCCCCCGCCGTTGTGAAGTGCGCGGTGGAGGACTAGCACGCTCTCTCAAAGCTGATGTTGAAGCTTTTGAACCACCCTTTTTTGAACCACCACTCACAAAGTCAACCAAGCTTTTTAGCTTTTTTGTAACGCCCTTTACCCCTGGCATCTTTCAATCACCTGCAAAACAGAATGAAAAGAGTAGTTTATTAGTGCACATTAAAAGCAAAAATGAACATAATTAGATGAATATTAGTAAAAGCAACACTGTTGAAAATAGATGAATATTAGTAAAAGAAACAACGATGAAAATCGATGGATATTAGTAAAAGCAACAAACTTTATTACATAGCATAGAGTTCTTACAAATACAACAGCCCGACAAACAGTGCTACATAGATTAGTCTCATATTATTACTACTACATTCATCAGAAGCCTGTGTCGGGATTATGAATTGGAACACAGGTTTCATCATCGCTATCATTCTCAGGCCACCAATAATCATCCACGAAACCTAGAGGTGGTCCCTGTGGAGCGTTGACGTCAAGGCCTACACGGAACGCCTCAAGCAAACTCATATCTTGTTGTTTGTGAACCTCCTCAACTTCATCTTGCACAGTGTTTTCCTCATTGTCTTCTTGCTCATCGTCTATGACCATGTCACTATTGGCAAACAAGTTGATAGTGAATTGCCCGGGGAGCCCTTCTTCCTGATTAAACTCGCCATCATTTGTTGAAGGGTCTAGGTGGCATTAATCATCCTTGTTTGGCAAGGGCGCCTATTGCGTGTCGGTACCGTCATCACAACATCCCAGTCCTTTAGACGTTTTGTAGGGTTTTGGCATGGGTACGGAAGATAGAATACTTGGAATGCCTGAGTAGCCAAAATATAGACATCATCTCCCGCATAAACGGAGCTTGTCTTAACGTTGACCAGTCCAATTTCAGGAACCTGTTTCACCTGATGTGGGTCAAACCAATGGCATTTGAATACAACGGGATTTAGCCCTTTTCCAAAACCGTAATTCAACTCATATATACCCTTGACTCTTCCATAATACCGGAGGCCATCTGAGCCTTCACAAAAGACCCCGCTATATTTTGTTTTCTTATTGGGCCGGATAGTTGTGTATTCATGGGTATGGAAGCAATACCCATTCACGTCATAAGCATTGAACATGTCGACTGAATGGTTAAAACCCTGGCAATATTTCTTAGCTCGTGTTGCATCTCTTTGTTAGTATTGCCTACAAGTTAGAACGAGAAGTTTAGCATGAAAAGTTTAGCACAAGAAGTTGGATGTAATAGTACCAAACCACATAACCAGCTGATGAAACTGAAACCACTACCCTTATCGAATACATCCTGCTCCTCTTTCGGGTTAGTATCCCTAACTGGATTCTTCCAATGTGCACGCTTGAATCGTCTATACCAATTTAAATAAGAAGAGTTAGGCACGAACATAGGAGCGAATGTTTGTGAAAATCTAAAGGGTGAGCACTTACTCGATGTACGGCTTCACTTCCTCCATGGTCTTCAAGAGATACGACTGTATCAATTCCTGTTCAGGTCTTTTCGTTATGAACTTCTTCGTGCCACTTGATTTGCCACCAAGCCCTCTGAAGATGCTAAGCTTGGGTACATCTTCAGGGTTGGCGGCATTGTAACGGGAGACTAGGTTGTTCTTTGTGGGAATGTTGGCATCATATTGCTTTGTGGTGAAGTTTGCAACCCCCTCATTAAGGACTGACTTGGCTATGGATGCCTCGATCTTGCATTTATTGCCCGTTTTTGTACGAAGCCTCTGTGTTTCTCTCTCCGGTGGATATTGCCAACGGGCCCACACCGGTCCCCCCTTCAAAGCCACGTCCGCGACATGCAAGATCATATGTTGCATCAGATTGAAGAACCCTGGTGGAAGGAGCATTACTAGATTGCAAAGCAACTTGGGTGCTGATACATTTCAAATGTATCTATAATTTTTGATGTTCCATGCTTGGTTTATCCACTTTCTTGTGTTTTGTCCACACTTTGGAGTACTTTTCATATGATTTCTTGGACTAACCTATTAACAAGAGCCACAGTGCCAACTGCCTGTTTCTTGCTGTTTTTGGTTCTAGGAAAGTCAGAAAATGAATATTCTCGGAATTGGACGGGACAAAAGCCAAAGTGCCTATTTTCCGGAAGTCATCAGATGCCAGAATACGAGACGGAGAGGGGCGAGGAGCTACCACACCACCTGGCCGTGCAGCCTAGCCTGGCCCGCGCCAGGGGGTGGCCTGGCTGCCTCCAACACCCCCTCGGCCTCCCCTTCCAACTATAAGATTCCCTCGAGACGAAAACCCAAAGGGCCCGATCAAAAATCCAGCAAAGAGTCTGTAGCCGCCGTCATCTCCATCCCTAGATCGGAAGGGATCTGAAGCTCTTCCCGGCACCCTGCCAGAGAGGGGAATTCACCCTGGAGGCCTTCTTCATCACCATGCAAGCCTCCGGTGTGATGCGTGAGTAGTTCATCCTTGGACTACGGATCCATGTAGTAGCTAGATGGCTGGTTCTCCTCCTTTTTGCTTTCATGTCTAGATCTTGTGAGCTCCGTTCATGATCAAGATCATCTATTTGTAATTCTGCATGTTGTGTTTGCGGGGATCCGATGGATATTGAGATGCTGTTTCAGATTGATTATTGATTATATCATATCTTTGTTATTTGTGATCTTGCATGCTTTCCTTTGTTAGTAGCTATCTTGGCCAAGTAGATGCTAGCAACTCCAAGAGTTAGTATTTATGCTCGATAGTGGGTTCATGCCTCTGGTAATCTAGGGAAGTGACACAAATCTCTAAGGTACTAGATGTGCTGTTGCTACTAGGGAGAAAACAACAATCCTTTGTTCATAGAACAATCGTATTGTTTACTTTACACACAGTTCGTAAAGCAATAATCTGTTGCTTGCAACTTAATACTGGAGGGGGTTCGGATGATAACCTGAAGGTGGATTATTAGTCATAGATGCAGTTGGATGGCGGTCTATGTATAATGTTGTAATGCCCAATCAAGTCTCAAAGGAGTCAAGATGATTAGTATATGCATGTATTGCTTTCTCGATGTTTGTCAATTGCCCCGCTGTAATTTGTTCACCCAGCATGTTATCTATCTTAAGGAGAGCCACCTCTAGTGAACTATGGATCCCGGTCCTTTTTCTTTACATACAATCTATAATCTTTTACTACTTTGTGTTTACTTTTTGAAAACTTTTACTTCTTTCCATTCGATACGTTTAATCCTTTGTTTTCCACAAAACACGGTGAGATTGACAACCTCATTGCAAGTTGGGGACAAAGTTCGGTGGTTGTGTTGTGCAGGTCTCCACGTTGCTACTAGCACCGGTAGTGCGCTCTGCCAAGGCTTAGCTAGCAACACCTTTGGGTTGTTTCCTTGCTCCTACTGGTTCGATTAAACCTTGATTTCATAACTGAGGGAAACTTGTTGATATGCTCATCATACCTTCCTCTTGGGGTTCCCAACGAGCTCTACATCATCATCGCTCTAGCATTTTTCTAGCGCCGACACTAAGCCATCAAGCATTTTTCTGGCGCCGATGCCGGGGAGTCAAGGACATCTTCACAAGGGGAGTCCCTCATAACCAATCTCTTTACTTTGTTATTTTTGTTTTTCTTAGTTTCTTTTTGTTTTGTTTGCTTGTTTCTTTATCCAAAAACACAAAAAAATTAGTTTTACTAGTTTGCTTTCTTATTTGAAAACACAAAAAAATTAGTTCCTACCCTAAGTTGCCATTATGTCTAGCCTTGCTCCAATCACTATGTCACCCGAGGAAATGATTTTCACTTTTAAACAAGGAATTGAGGAAAGTTTTAAAGAAGCTTGGTCTAAAAATCTCTGATCTACATGAAAAATCTGAGCCTAAAATGACTCAAAACTTGTTCTTTAGCAGTTTTTACCTTGGGATTGCTCTTTGCTATAGATATGCTTTAGATGCTATTGTGGGAGGAGATTTCCTCCAATGTAATGAGGATGATGCTATAAATGCTATAAAGAAATTGATCCTCACTTACAACTTGCCTAGCCAAACTGATATTTCTTTCGCAAGAATATTTGCTAGATTGAACACTCTTGAGGCTAGCACTACTAGCTTAAAAGATTGCTATAATACGCTTAGGGAGCATCACAATTATGTTCCCATAAATTCTGAACCATCAAAGTGGCTCCCTACAGTAAAGATTGAGATAAACACTGAAACTTTTCAAGCTCACTCTGATATCATGTCTGAATTTTGTCTTATGCCCAAAGATATTTATGAATCTTTGAATACTTGGGGGCTTACTGAAGGAGGAAAAGAAATATCTCTTGCTAATAATGCTACCATATTACCTCTTGGAATAGCTGAAGGAGTGTTTACAAAGATCTTTGGGAAAATGATTTCTACTGATTATCTTGTCATTGAATGTGCAGGAAAAGGACAAATTACACTTGGAAGGTCCCTATTAGAACTCCTTGGAGCAATAATAGATGTGGGAAAGGGGACCATGAACCTTTCTTCTCCACCAAACAATCATATTTTCCCCAAGGTTAAGAATAAAAGTAAGAGACGTAAGGGCAAGAAATTTGGTTTTAATGCTTCTTCGAACACTTGATTTTTTCTTGCTTCTTATGCCTAACTTAAAGGCGTGAAAGAAAAGTACTTATTGGGAGATAACCCAAAAGTTTTAGATGAGTCTTGGAAGTTATTACCTCTGTAATAACCTCTCCTTATCCTTTTTATTTGCTTTTTGTGCCAAGAGTAACCTCTAATGAGAGAGAAGTAATGATTGGGAAAGTTGCTGTCCCGAAACAGATTTATGTGCTTCACCGTAAAAATTTGTGTAAAATCTCTCAACGTCTTTTTTAGGCGTGAATTTTTGTGCTTCTGCCCTAGGTTGTTATCTAACTTTCGTTAGTTCAACACTTTTTTATTTGAGGAACAGAAGGTCTTCGAAACAATTCGTCTTTACCTCCTAGTCTGTTTTGACAGGTTTCTGCCATTTTCTGCATTTGCTTCTTGTTGGTTCCTTTTTGAGTTCTTTTGGGGAATTGAGCTTTTTGAGGGAAGTACTACAGTAGCTAGTGTTCTAATGGGAGTTTATTTGGTGTTAGAACACGGTGAGATTGACAACCTCATCGCAAGTTGGGGACAAAGTTCTGTGGTTGTGTTGTGCAGGTCTCCACGTTGCTACTAGCACCGGTAGTGCGCCCTGCCAAGGCTCAGCTAGCAACACCTTTGGGGTGTTTCCTTGCTCCTACTGGTTCGATTAAACCTTGGTTTCATAACTGAGGGAAACTTGCTGTTGTGCTCATCATACCTTCCTCTTGGGTTTCCCAACGAGCTCTACATCATCATCGCTACAGCATTTTTCTGGCGCCGACACTGAGCCATCAGGTGCCTGTTCATGTACCTTCTCAACCACTTTACGGTCTAACTCCCTAGCACAAATCTGGCAGAAGAAAAAGATCAACCTCAATAGCACTCGCCCAGTCTCCTCATCGATATAGCCTCGAATCATCACCGGCATTATTGGCTCAAGCCATACGTGGTAGTCATGACTCTTAAGCCCTTGTACTCACAACGTTTGCATGTTCTCACCTCTCATCTAGTTGGCTGCGTACCCAGTAGGGAAAACAAACTTTGCGTGATCCACTGGAAGATCTCCCTTTTTTGGGGCTTTGTTGGGCAGAAAGGAGCCTTTGGCTTAGACAACCCTTTTCTGCCGTTGGTTCTAGGTGGCTGTATTTTCAACTTTGGCCTATCGCACCATTGTTCTTGATCAATTCGAGCCTTGATGTTATCCTTCGAATTCTCAATTTGCATTATGGTGAACCAAAGGGCCTCGCCAATATTCTTTTCGGTGTGCATTACATCAATGTTATGCGGGAGCTCGAGATCCTCAAAGTAAGGGCGCTTCCATAAGCATGGAATGTGGGTCCACTGGTGCGTGTCCCCATATCCCACGAAACCATTCCCATCAGGGTTAGGCTAGAGACCTTCTAACTCAGCCTTGATTTACTTTCCCGTCTTCAGACGTGGCTTTGGATAATGGACAACACGGCCTTTCTTGAACCTCCTTTTGTCATTCATGTATGGATGATTCGGCTCAAGGGACTTTCGATGTTCATCAAAGCAAGAATACTTGCTTCCCTTTGATAGCCACAAGAAAGTCGGATCCTGCATGCACACTGGGCAAGACCACTTCCCATGTGTACACCAGCTGCAGAACAACACACGTGCTGGTACGTCATGCAGGGAGGTGTGGTACCAGACATACATATCGAAGTGCTCCTTGTTTGCAGCGTCATATGTTCGGATCCCGCGACCTTCCCAGCCACGAAACAAGTCATCCACCAGCGGTTCTAGATACACATTCATGTTCTTACCAGGGTATTTCGGTACGAGGATTATCATCAACACAAAAATGTTCTCTGATCTCATGCAGACACTAGGGGGAGGTTCAGGGGAATAACAAACACTGGCCAATAGCTGTATACTGCAGCCAACATACCATATGGATTGAACCTATCGGTTGATATGGCAACTGCTATGCTCCTCTTGTCACCGGCTTTCTCAGGATATTTCTTGACAAAGTTCTTCCATGCACTACCATCCGATGGATGTATCATCTTGTTAGTGTATCTATTCCCTTCTACTACACACTTCATCTGCTAGGCAGTATCCTCGGTCATGAAGAGCTGTTGGATCCTCGGTAGCACTGGAAGATACCGGAGGATGTTTCGGGCAACCCTAGTTTGCCTCTTTTGACCATCACCATTGGGATCGACCTCAAAGTACCTAGAAGATTTGCAGTGGATACAATAATTTGTCTTAGCATGTTCCTTTCTGAATAGCATGCATCCCTTTGGTCAAGCATGTATCGTCTCATATGACATCTTAAGGTCACGGAGGAGTTTGGTCGTATAGTAGAAGTTCTTCGGCAAGAGGTGCCCTTTCGGCAGAATCCTGCCAACGACGGCCAGCATATCATTGAAGTCATCTCTGGTCAAGTTCCTATGGCTCTTGAAGGCCAAAAGGCGAGCGATGGTGTCTAGTTGGCTAACATCTGTATGTGCATGAAGGGGTCTCTATGAGGTAAACAAAGTCTCGTAGTACTTTGTCGTGTTTTCCTCCGGCTCCTCACTTATCTCCGCCTCCTGAGGTGTCTCCGCCTCTACATGAGGCCTTTCCGGTGCATTAGCATTCACAAAGTTGTCTATGCACCTATTAAAACCAGCATCAAATTCTCCCCTTAGCTGACTCTGCTACTGACTCTACCGTGACTCCCTCCTAGCATGTTTAGCTAACTTTTCACCATGGAAAGTCCAAGTCTTGTAGGACGGTGTGAACCCATAATTGACCAGGTGCCTACTGACATCATCCTTCGAATGTGTATTCAGGTTCTTGCATCTTGTACAGGGGCAGAAATTTTTTCTAGGTCTGGTGTGGATAGCAAACGCCCGGTTCACGAAGTCCTCGGCATTTTCTTTCCATTCCATGGTAAAGTCCCACTTACTGAAATAGCCCTCATACATCCAGTCACGATTCTCCATCCTCTAATCAGTATGAAAAAAGACATATACAATGCTTTCAGTTAATCATGCCATTAAATAAATCCGGTATTAGTTCAATTAATTTTAGCAAATATAGATTTTACGGCATGCATATATCCACCTATCTCTCTAATAGGTAAAGAGGATCCTAGCAACCCCCGGATCCGTAGATTGAGTACGTTCTCCCTGCTATACCCCGATCCGAGACAGAATTTCGACAACACCTCCCCACTGCTCTCCCGATACACGTCTCGACAAAATGCCGAGAGGAATGTGCATCCGGAGAATAACCGGGAGGTGCTGCTGAAATCCTATCTCGGACCAGAGTATAACAGGGAAAATGTACCCAACTACGCATCCGCCGGCTGTCTCGATAAATGCTATAAGAGTTATACGGTTAATAATATGCGAGACCACTAATGCATATTTATCCGTGTAACCCTTACGGTCGGGATGAGACGCCTAGGTAACACGACAGACTTGGTGATCTAGACAAGAAAAAACCCTAGGTACAAGAGAGGAGAACAGATTTTTACCTTCGAAGCATGATCGAGAGGTGGACAAGATCAGCGACCCTCCCGCGAGATGCCCTAGGTCGTCAACAGCCCCACCCTCAAACTCGACACATATCCTCCATGAAGAAGAATAATTACTAATATACACATGTATTTATCTATGCCAATATACAAGCAAAATAATTATACACATGTATTCATATATGCCAATATAGAAGCCAAAATTATATGCCAATATGTATATATATATATGCCAAAATTATATACATGTATATATATATGCCAATATACAAGCCAAAATTATACACATGTATTCATATATGCCAATATACAAGCCAAAATTATACACATGTATTAATATATGCCAATATACAAGCAAAAATTATATGCCTAAATTCTAATATGCCAATATACCAATATGCTAAACAATTTGTGAATATATGCCACTAATTAATGTTGTGAATTAATCCAAAAAAATCTACACATGTATACTAACTAATGTTGTGAATTAGTGTTGTGAATTAATCAAAAAATTGGCACATACCAATTTGGGGGAGAGGAGGACGCCGTGCCTTGGAGGAGGATACTGGTGGGGGAGGGAGAAGCAAGGGCGGGCTGGCTGGCGTTGTGGAGGAGGCCGCCGTGCAGCAGGTCAAAGCTGCTAGCTCCAACTAGCGCCACGGCCGGGCTCCCATGGCGGTGGCGGGTGGGACGGCCGGGCTGGATGGGGCGCTGGGTCAGGCCGGGTGGTGTCGGCGGGGTTGGGTGCTAGCGGCGGCCAAAGACAGGGAAGGGGGCAGGGTCAAGCGGCAGGGCTGGGTGGTGGTGGAGGGCCTGGGTGGTGGCGGAGGCGCGGCTGGCAGTAGATTTCGGTGGAGGTGGCGACCCCTATTTGCGTGAGTGGGGAGCTGGGAGGAGATAGGACCGGGTGCACGGGCCCGTGGGGGCAATAATTGAGGGGGGCCGCCCTTTGCCGTGTGCCGAACCAGATGGAACACAACAAAGAAGGCTTTGTTGTGTGCAACGAAGACACATGGCAAAGAAGCCTTTTCCGCGTACCAAATCCAAACACACGGCAGAGAATCCTTTGTCGTGTGTTTTCAACTTTGTCGTGTGCCTTGTGAGCCTTTTTCACTTTCTTTGTTTTTTTTCCTTTCAATTGTATTTATTTTAAGTTTTTAGTGTACTATTTGTTGGTATTAGTTAATACATTGTGTATGCACAAACTTTTTGCAAACCAAGAGAGAGCTACACCGGGCTACCCCTGTCAGAAGAAAGTCTAGGGGGTAGATGATCTGAGGCCCGCCGCTCTGGGTTTCGTAGGAAGAAGTGCTTCGGGGCATCGGAACACCTCCAACCCATTAATGTGACCCTACCATGTGTAATAAAGTGTGGTGGCATGCTCAAACCTCCTAAACCAGGTTACCAAGTGTGTCCCCTTTCGCAGACATGCGCTGTCCCCTAAAAACGAAGTGTCTAGAATCTAACTATTAGGGGGAAACTCCCCATTTCGGTGAAACCGGGGTATTTCTTGTCACAACATGTTCCCAAACATGGTTTTACATCATCCTATGACCTAACCAAGCCCAAAACAAGAGAGAGCTACACTGGTCAACCCCTGTCAGATGAAAGTCTAGAGGGGTAGATGATCTGAGGCCCGCAGATCAGGGTTTCGTAGGAAGAAGCGCTTCGAGGCATCGGTACACCTCCAAACCATGCATATGACCCTAGCATGTGTAAATAAGTGTGGTGGCATGCTCAAACCTCCTAAACCTGGTTACCAAGTGTGACCCCCTTCACAGACATGCGCTGTCCCCAAAAAACAAATATCTGCAATCTGACTATTAGGGGAAGCTCCATGTTCCAGTGAAATTTGGGTATTTCTTATCACAACATGTTCCCAAACATGGTTTTAAATCATACCATGACCTAAATAAGAACAAAACAAGAGAGAGCTACACCGGGCTACCCCTAACAGAAGAAAGTCTAGGGGGTAGACGATCCGAGCCCCGCAGATCAGGGTTTCGTAGGAAGAAGCGCTTCGGGGCATCAGAACACCTTCAAACCATGCATGTGACCCTAGAATGTGTAATAAAGTGTGGTGGCATGCTCAAAACTCCTAAACCTGGTTACCAAGTGTGACCCCCTTTGCAGACATGCGTTGTCCCCTAAAAACGAAGTGTTTGGAATCTAACTATTAGGTGGAAACTCCCCGCTTCGGTGAAACCGGGGTGTTTCTTGTCACAAAATGTTCCCAAACATGGTTTTACATCATCCTATGACCTAAAAAAGCCCAAAACAAGAGAGAGCTACACCGGGCTACCCCTATCAGAAGAAACTCTAGGGGTAGACGATCCGGGGCCCGTGGATCAGGGTTTCATAGGAAGAAGCGCTTCGAGGCATCGGAACACCTACAAACCATGCATGTGACCCTAGAATGTCTAATAAAGTGTGGTGGCATGCTCAAACCTCCAAAACCTGGTTCCCAAGTGTGACCCCCTTCATAGACATGCGTTGTCCCCTAAAAACGAACTATCTGCAATCTGACTATTAGGGGGAACTCCCTGTTCCGGTGAAACCGGGGTGTTTCTTGTCACAACATGTTCGAATCATGGTTTTACATCATCCTATGACCTAACCAAGCCCAAAACAAGAGATAGCTACACTGGGCTACCCCTATCAGAAGAATGTCTAGGGGGTAGACGATCCGAGGCCCGTGGATCGGGGTTTCGTAGGAAGAAGCGCGTCGGGGCATCGGAACACCTCCAAACCATGCATGTTACCCTATCATGTTAATAAAGTGTGGTGGAATCCTCAAACCTCCTAAACCTGGTTACCAATTGTGACCCTCTTCGCACACATGCGTTGTCCCCTAAAAACGAAGTGTCTGGAATCTAACTATTAGCGGGAAACTCCCTGTTTCGGTGAAACCGGGGTAGATCTTGTCACAACATGTTCCCAAACATGGTTTTAAATCATCCTAGGACCTAACCAAGAACAAAACAAGAGAGAGCTACACCGGGTTACCCATGTCAGAAAAAAGTCTAGGGGGGTAGACGATCTGAGACCCATGGATCAGGGTTTCATAGGAAGAAGCGCTTCGGGGCATCGGAACACCTCCAAACTATGCATGTGACCCTACCATGTGTAATAAAGTGTGATGGCATGCTCAAACCTCCTAAACCTGGTTACCAAGTGTGACCCCCTTTGCAAACATGCATTGTCCCCTAAAAACGAAGTGTCTAGAATCTAACTATTAGGGGAAAACTCCCCGTTTCGGTGAAACCGGGGTGTTTCTTGTGACAACATGTTCCCAAACATGGTTTTACATCATCATATGACCTAACCAAGCCCAAAACAAGAGAGAGCTACACCGGGCTACCCCTGTCAGAAGAAATCTAGGGGGTTTGACGATCCAAGGCCACTACAAGAAATCTGTTAACCACCATGGATTTTTTTGGTCATAGATCTATGACCATTCTGAACCAATTGTTCGTAGGGGAATTTGGGAGGGTCCAAACCTTAAAAAAAAGGACCAATTTTTTCAAAAAGGTCATAGTGTCCTAACACGAAATGGTCATAAACGGTTAGGACTGGTCTAAAACGAGTTATCTAGGAGACTACGACCAATTTAGATGGTCATGTCATATAATGATAATATATTCTAAAGTATAAAGAAGGTGACTAGACCGCCACCTAAGCAATTCGTCTATGTGTCATATGACATGTCCATATATGGGGTCTACAAATGAATCTGGTATTTTAATATAGTATCACTGACTAGTGCGGTCTACCTGTCATTTTGATATTAAACAAGTAGTAAATAATGGCAAAATATGGAGCCACAAGGACTCGATCCCGTGATCGCTTAGTCACATTCAAAGAACATTACCACTCGACCAACAGTTCCTAGATGTAAGAAGGTGACTAGACCGCCACCTAAACAATTCGTCTATGTGTCATATCACATGTCCATATATAGGGTCTACAAATGAATCTGGTATTTTAATATAGTATCGGGGGGGTCGAACACCCGACCTCTTACTCTCGATTAGAGAACATGACCACTAAACCATCACCTAGTTGTTGTAAACAAACAACGTTTGTTCCTTTTTTTTATGCTGAACCCACTAGAATAATTAAGGCAAAAAAGGGTGCAACGGGGAAGCAAACCTACGACCATTCCTTCACACACACGGAACCAAGCCAATGGACCAATGCATCGTTCGTGTTAACATACCACGCGCACCCATTTTGTATATGATAAAACAATGTTGGGCTTGGGCCACAGGCGGAAATGACCTCCTCTTTTGTTTCCTTAATATTTTGCCATACCGTGCTGGGCCAATAGCCCAATAGTCATTAGCAGGTCAATTTTACTAAAAACTATAAAATTCTTGTAAAGTATTATCCCACACGAGTGGATGGATTTTACTTTTTTCAGAAAATCTAAAAACTTAATTTCCCTATAATCTTTTCATACGACTTCGGATTGAAATTATAAAAATCAATTTAGTTAATCTTTAGGAGGTGCATAACTTTCTTGTCATATAAAATTATACAATGAGAAGAATTCCTATTTTTTAAATGTTTTTAATTAGTTATGCTAGTTTTAAGACGCGGTCAAAACGACGGGAGTGAGTTGTATAGGTGTTGAGGCTCGCTAAAATTTCAGTAGATGTCTGATAAAACATCATATTTTGAAGCTAAAAATGATTTTTTTTCAAAAAATCATGAGCACTAGATAGTGTACTTGTAGTTCAAATTGGACCCGCTTCCTACCGATTCAGCAGGAATTTGTTTTTTTTTCTGGGATGCACAAAAATGTTTTAGATACCCCGGTTGATACATTGTCCATGTAAGGTGGTATAGTATTTTTTTAAATAGGGTGGTAGCATTTTGAAACTATCACTTGGTGGTTGCTTAACAGAACGCCTCGTTTTATGCACGCAAAAAATAGAAAATGACTTTTCTATGCGGCGAAAAGGAAAACTTTCTCCTACAACATTGTTTGCCATACCAAGATACACGTGTGTGCACAATACGGGCACATTATCACAAACTACGCCGCGATTCTGGCCATAACATTGGTCGTTTGGCCTAAAAGCCATGAAACCTCGAACATGATAGGTAATTTCTGTGAAGGTTTTTAGAGATATCTACAAAATACCAAGTTTGGTATTTTTACGTGTAACTATGTCACATAATACAACACAACGCAAAGGATTCACCTTGTTTGGACCGTTTTTGAATTTCTTATGTCTTTTTGAAAATTTTCTTATTTCAAACTATGGTCAAAACTACGGGCATGAAGATAGGGGATGAGACTCGCTAAACTTGTATTCGATCTCTGCTAAAACATCATATTGTGAGTTTAAAAATGATTTTTGCAAAAAATCATGAGCACTAGATAGTGTACTTGTAGTTCAAACTTGACCCGCTTCCTACCGATTCGGCAGGAATTTGTCTGTTTAGCCAGGGGTGCACGGAAATGTTTTAGATACCCCGGTTGGAACATTGGCCATGTAAGGTGGTATAGTATTTTTGAAAAATAGGGTGGTACCGTTTTGAAACTATCACTTGGTAGTTGCTTAACAAAACGCCCCATTTTTGGTACTCGAAAAATACAAAATGACTTTTTTGTGCGGAAAAAAGGAAAACTTCCTCCTACAACATTGTTAGCCATACCAAGATACACGTGTTTGCACAATACGGGCACATTATCACAAACTGCGCCGGGCGATTCTAGCCATAACATTGGTCGTTTGGCCTAAAAGCCATGAAACCTCGAACATGATAGATCATTTCTGTGAAGGTTTTTTCGAGATATCTACAAAATACCAAGTTTGGTATTTTTTTCTTGCAACTCTGTCACATAATACAACGCCACGCGAAGGATTCACCTTGTTTGGACCGTTTTTGAATTTCTTATGTCCGTTTCAAAATTTTCTTATTTCAAACTATGGTCAAAACTGCGGGCATGAAGATAGGGGATGAGACTCGCTAAACTTGTATCATATTATGAGTTTAAAACTGGTTTTTGCAAAAAAATCATGAGCATTAGATAGTGTACTTATAGTTCAAACTGGACCCGCTTCCTACCGAATCGGCATGAATTTGTCTTTTTCACCAGGGGTGCACGGAAATGTTTTAGATACCCTGGTTGGAACATTGGCCATGTAAGGTGGTATAGTATTTTTTTTAAATAGGGTGGTACCATTATGAAACTATTACTTGGTAGTTTCTTAACAAAACGCCATGTTTTTGGCACACGAAAAATAAAAAATGACTTTTCTGTGCGGCGAAAAGGAAAACTTCCTGCTATAACATTGTTCGCCATACCAAGATACACGTGTGTGCACAATACGGGCACATTATCACAAACTGTGTCGTAATTCTAGCCATAATATTGGTTGTTTTGGGCTAAAAGCCATGAAACCTCGAACATGATAGGTCATTTTTATGAAGGTTTTTTTGAGATATCTACAAAATACCAAGTTTGGTATTTTTCCTTATAACTATGTAACATAATACAACGCCACACGAAGGATTCACGTTGTTTTGACCGTTTTGAATTTCTTATGCCCGTTTAAATCTATGGTGAAAACGGCGAGCATGAAGGTTCTTAGCTAGAGGATGAGCCGCCATGCTCCTTCTGCTGACCGCCATGCTCCTTCTGCTGACCTCGTCGCTACTGCAGACCAATGGGTACCTCCGGAATATCATATTGTAGTAGGTTTCTCTTTGAATTATCATATTTTTGAACTTGTTTTGTTTGTGAAAGGTCCCATGTTCTCCGACAGCCCCGACTGATCCTCCCCGTCACCGTCTTCGAGCAGTCGCCCGGTGCTGGGTGGCTGGGTGTCCATGGAGTGCAACAAGGCTAGGAACGGAGGCGCTGATCACAAGTACCGCACCCCCAACCTCTCTGCCACCGAATGCGGACGCCCCTGTCCTTGACCTTGTTGGATCCGGCCTTCACAGACAAGCCGCCCCATCGGATCTGGAGGGCAAGGCGAAGGAGGCCTTCATCGTTGATGAGTTCGTGTTAGCCGCCAAGGTCTGCACCTAGGCCACCGTGGTCTTCCTCACATAGTGTGCACCTCAGGGCTCTGGCTAGGTCTTCCTCACCTATCGTGTTGCATGCTACTATACTCCCTCAACAATTTTCCATCTAAACAAGTTATTATTTCATGTTATAGATTATGTTAATTTTGAAAAGTGCCTACAGACATTCGCTTAGGTGTTTATTTTTTATCCATACATGTTCTTAGTCGTTCAATACCATCACCAAGCTAATTTGTTCTTAGTTGTTAACTACCTGAAGCATGATTTTGGTTAGTCTTCCTCTAATGTAATACTCATATGGAATGGTGTTTAAGTAAGTGGTGTCTGAATAAAGGATTTCTGTGGAAATATATTGTTATTCAAATATATAATTAAGGGTTAATAAATCTATAGACTACTATAACTAGAATGCTCAGGCATAGCAAGAATTGAATTTTGTAGTGTTGGGCTTTCAATCTAGGTTCGTTCCCACTTCTAATGGATTACAAAATGTTTTTTGCAAGTTTCGAAACCTGGAAAAAATTATTCTATAACTTGGTTCTTGCACGGGTCAATACTGTCCAAAACTAAGTGGCTGGGCTTCACAAGGGCCAAACGGGGGTTTGGACCCTCCAACACTTATGATTTTTTTACTAGTAGCGGGGAATGCAGACACTGTTTGAGTAATGATTAATGGAAGGCAAAGCTTGATCACTAAAATAAGTTGTAGCATTTACGAAGTTATGTTTATATAGCTTCAAAATGGTATCATCAAATCTTGTTCTATTAAGTGAGTGTCACCCCTCCTAGTTATAAGTTCTAGTCCAAGCTCCGCCAGTGCAGAATTTCAACTTCTCCTGTGAGCTAAATGGTGTTGGTGGTGATTCCTAAATTAAGTTAGAATATAATGTGTTCATGGATTATTTGCGGACTTCTAGGATTTTAATGCAGCATTCCTTTTTAGGCTTATACTGTAGACAGCTTTTGAGTTCTGTAATCTGTTTGTTGTAAACTGGGTAGTGCTAAATACTACATGAGTCATTTAAGCTACAACAAATGGGTACCCTTCTCTGTTATTGCTCTATTAGGTGAGTTTATTGTTGCACACTGAATTTAAGAGGTTTTACTATTTGGAGAGTTATTTATGGTCTCTGTTCTCCATATAATGCATCTAGTGTTAATTGAATGATCATTGCTTATTTGGCATAAAAGAAAATTGGATCTAAGCATGTCATACAATCTTAGTCGAATTATGCAACTGTATGACCGCGCTCTTCATTTGGACAGTGTCGTGGCCCCTTATTCATTGTTTCTAGCAACACTAATGAAACACAACCATGTAATGCAGGTCACTACAATTCTCTCGTTTGCTGCATCATGCTCTGATAGCGGTGATAGTTCTTTTTGAAAAGGACATTTCTTTCTGCAAAAGATACTACCAACTTCCTTGTGGGAGATTTTAACTCGCCATGACATTTAGTTTTCTGTCTTGTCCCCTAAGTGCTACATCAGCTCATCATGTTTTGGCTCTTGGCATCCTTCTGATTTTGTACATAATCCTGATATGTTTATATCTACAAATAATGGTGTATTCCCAATTAAATTGATGCTGCTTACTTATAGTTCCTTCTCAAACTGTTACATTTACATCCTAGTTGAGAGTTCTGGTTATGGTTTCTGTCGGTTTGCATCAATTTGGCATCCTTGTTCCTCAAGTACTTAATTTGTTCACATCACAAGCTTTTCTATCTGTGTTAGATGTGCATATTGTCATTACTGCCTTGTATTTATTATGTGAGGACATGTAACATGTATCGAATTGATTCACTATTCTTGATGTGTTAGATGTGCATACTGCCATTACTATCATTTTTACAGTACCATTTTAACACAGTGTTACTCCTACTGCTACTGTCATTATTCTTAGTCAGTTGATGCAAGCTAGGGAGTACATTGTATCTGCTGCAATCTAGAGGAGTATGAATCAGTTGATGTGCTTTTGCTCTTTGTATTCGTAGTCACCTACTGCTACTGTCATTTTTCTTTGGATTATGAATCAATTTTGATAATAAATCCAAAATCTGTAACCGTAACTTCCATTTTGCATTATAATATACTAATGTTTTTTGGTACTGATCTTTGTGCGAGGAATGTGCGGGGAGCCCCTAGGTGTCGAGGTGTTGATGGTTAAGAGGAAGAGGCAAGGAGCACCTGGGCAAGAAGGCGACAGTGTCGAGGAGATGAGATGTTGCTGCCGAGAAGAAGGTGATGTTGCCGAGGATAAGAGACGGTGATGATGGTCAAGAGGTGTGAAGAAGCCAGAAGCCCCAATCATCAAAGAGTTGGTTATATGTTGTGATAGTATCTTGGAGAAAAACTATGTAAATATTATACTATTAGCCAAATTTGGCATGTAGATTGATAATATTTATTTATTTTCTGTTTTTATTGCAATATTGTATATTTGCTAGCAACATGTGGAAATTGAAACGTGGCTGGTGGTTAATGAGAATGTAAGTAATATTGAAAAAGTGGAGTGAAAAGGCTTAAAAGTTATGGGTTGTTAAAAGATCGTGGCCCAAAAAAATATGTTATTTAAATGCCTGAAAGCCCAAAAGAGAAATAGGCTGTAAAAGAGCAAAGCCCAAAATAAATTGTACTTAAAATAGGCTCCGGCCTGGAAAGTTAAAAGGCCAAAATTTTGGGCTAGGCCATTTTAAAGACCGAACTGGACCAGGCTGAATTTTTTGCCACGTCAGATTCCATGAAGGATTGACTTACATGGACAGGCCAGAATGCCATGACCAAAACTTTGTTCATCAACACTATGACCATCTATTTTGGTCATAGTAGTCCATGAACGATTCAAGAAAAAAGGTCGTTAGATGTCTATAGTGACCCTCGGTATGTGACCTACTGTTTTTGGTCATAGAAAAGTCATAGATGGACTACTATGACCTTTCTATCAACAATATTTGGGGTCACCGGTTAGCAAATTCCTTGTAGTGGGCACGCGGATCAGTGTTTCATAGGAAGAAGCGCTTTGGGGCATCGGAACACCTCCAAACCATGCATGTGACTCTAGCATTTGTAAATAAGTGTGGTGGCATGCTCAAACTTCCTAAACATAGTTACCAAGTGTGACCCCCTTCGCAGACATGCACTGTCCCCTAAAAACAAATGTCTGCAATCTAACTATTAGGGGGAAGCTCCCTGTTCCGATGAAACCGGGGTAGATTTTGTCAAACCATGTTCCCAAACATGGTTTTACATAATCCCATGACCTAACCAAGAACAAAACAAGAGAGAGCTACACCGGGCCACCCCTGTCAGAAGAAAGTCTAGGGGGTAGATAATCTGAGGCCCGCGGATCAGGGTTTCATAGGAAGAAGTGCTTCGAGGCATCGGAACACCTCCAAACCATGCATGTGACCCTTTAATGTGTAATAAAGTGTGGTGGCATGCTCAAACCTCCTAAACCTGGTTACCAAGTGTGACCCCCTTCGCAGACATGTGATGTCCCCTAAAAACGAAGTGTCTGGAATGTAAGTATTAGGGCGAAACTCCCTGTTTCAGTGAGACCGGGGTAGATCTTATCACAACATGTTCCCAAACATGGTTTTACATCATCACATGAGCTAACCAAGAACAAAACAAGAGAGTGCTACACCGGGCTACCCCGGCCAGAAGAAAGTCTAGGGGGTAGACGATCCGAGGCTCGCGGATCAGGGTTTCGTAGGAAGAAGCGCTTCGAGGCATCGGAAAATCTCCAAACCATTGATGTGACCCTAGAATGTGTAATAAAGTGTGGTGGCATGCTTAAACCTCCTAAACCTGGTTACCAAGTGTGACCCTGATAACTCACAAGTATAAGGGGTGTATCGCAGTATTTTCGAGGGAAGTGAAACCCAATTTATTGATTCGACACAAGGGGAGCCAAAGAATATTTATAAGCCTTAACAACTGAGTTGTCAATTCAGCTGGACCTGGAAACAATCTTGCTCACAGCAGTTTATCAGTAGCAACATTTTTGTAGTAGGAATAGTAAAGTAACAGCAGTAGTAAAGCAAAGACAGTAGTAACAAAAGTAGTAACAGTGGGATTCGAGTGCGGTAGGCATAGGGATGGATGGACGGGCGTTGCATGGACAAGACAATTCACATAGCAATCAGAACATAGGGCAATTGCAGATAAATAAGATAAAGCACCCAAGTACTAGAAAATCCTAGGCATGTGTTCCATATATAGTCATACATGCTCGCAATGAGAACTTGCACAACATCTTTTGTCCTGCCAGCCCGTTTGAAGCGGGGCCTCTAGGGAACTACTGGCAATTAAGGTGCTCCTTTTAATAGAGCACCGGAGCAAAGCATTAACACTCTGTGAACACATGTGATCCTCACATCAAAGCCTTTCCCTTCCGGTTATCCCGATTTCTGTCACTTCGGGGCCATAGGTTCCGGACAACAACGTGTGTATACAACTTGCAGATAAGACCAAAAACAATACTATCATAATGAATCAATAACATGTTCAGATCTGAAATCATGCCATTCGGGCCCTAGTGACAAGCATTAAGCACAACAAGTCGCAACAAAAGTCATAAAGCACTAATAAAAGATACTAGGCACCATGCCCTAACAATCTGATGCCATTACATGAACGATCTCATCCAATCCCTACCATCCCCATAGCCTACAGCGGGGGATTACTCACTCATCGATGGGGGAGCCATGGATGGTCGATGGAGAAGCGATGGTGATGATGATGGCGATGATCTCCTCCAATTCCCCGTCCCAGCAGGGTGCCAGAACGGAGTTTTTGGTGCTGTTTCGTGGAATCTGGTGGTGGCGGCAGAGCGGAACTCCTTCTGGAAAAACGTCGAACCCCTCGGAGTTTTTAGGTCAGAAGGCTTCTTATAGGCGAAGAGGGAGATCGAGGGGGGGTGCCTGGGGCCACTACACCATGCCCTGGGGCGGCCAGGCCCAGCCCGCGCCTGGGGGTGGTGTGGCCAGCCCTTGTCCCTCCTCCGTCTCGTATTATGGCTCCGTGAGTCTTCTGGAAAAATAGGAACTTTGGCTTTTGTCCCGTCCAATTCCGAGAATATTCATGTTGTGACTTTCCTAGAACCAAAAACAGCAGAAAACAGGGAGCTGGCACGGTGGCTCTTGTTAATAGGTTAGTGCAAGAAATCATATGAAAAGTACTCCAAAGTGTGGACAAAACACAATAAAGTGGATAAAACCAAGCATGGAGCATCAAAAATTATAGATACATTTGCAATGTATCAGACCCCCTTCGTAGACATCTGATGTCCCCTAAAAACGAAGTGTCTGGAATCTACCTATTAGGGGGAAACTCTCTGTCTCAGTGAAACTGGGGTAGATATTGTCACAACATGTTCCTAAACATGGTTTTACATCATACCATGACCTAACCAATAAAAAACAAGAGAGAGCTACACCGGGCTACCCCTGTCAGAAGAAAGTCTAGGGGGTAGACGATCTAAGGCCCACGGATTAGGGTTTCGTAGGAAGAAGCGCTTTGGGGCATCGGAACACCTCCAAACCATGCATGTGACCCTATAATGTGTAATAAAGTGTGGTGGCATGCTCAAACCTCCTAAACATGGTCACCAACTGTGACCCCTTCGCATACATGCGTTGTCCCCTAAAAACGAAGTGTCTGGAATCTGACTATTAGGGGGAAACTCCCCGTTCCGGTGAAACCGAGGTATATCTTGTCACAACATGTTCCCAAACATGGTTTTACATCATCCCATTACCTAACCAAGAACAAAACAAGAGAGAGCTACACTGGGCTATCCCTGTCAGAAGAAAGTCTAGGGGGGTAGACGATCTGAGGCTCGCGTATCAGGGTTTCGTAGGAAGAAGTGCTTCGGGTGATCGGAACACCTCCAAACCATGCATGTGACCCTGACTTCTATCATATACCTACACAGTTCTTTACTTACTGCTATTATAAGATTTGTTATTGAGTACTTATCCTAATTACAAACTTACAATGGTCTCGGAGCTAGTCCCACCATGAACTTGTTACGATTTACCTAGTCTTCATGATTGAAGAGCTAATATCACCTTGACGAATCTTCTTCTTAGCTTACTATTAATGATTCTTAACAAAATTCTACTCCATCACATGGAATTCTCAAGTTAATGCCACATGATTTACTTCCAATTGTATCTATAAATTCTCGAATGGTCTACCTTATGTGGTATAGTGGTATTGAAGGCTGTGAAATACCACCTCTTTTAGCCATATAAAGTGAGCCATTTATCTCTCATATCATGTTTCTTCTAGCTATAGCTATGCCTTATATGCATGACTTCTAGTTCTCATTTACTTTCATATGAGCTTTGCACATTTAGTAGTTTAGGTAGACTTTTATCACTTTCCTTGTCTATGACATGTGTGTAGCTGTTGATGATGATTATGGATAAAACAAAGGCAAAAGGAACAGAGAGAGCATAGTATGGAGGAGCTCTAGGGACCAGACTTAGCCATTTGGGTGATGGAAAAGGTGAATTCTCCCAAATTCTCAAAATAAATATCTAAGGCCACTTGATTGTAGCCCTCGTCAATACTAATCCAATGAGCCCAAGAGCACCAAAATCGGAGTTCGTATGAAGAAACGGCAGCCAAAACACTACGGAACCTAAAGGTTTGACGAGCAACTATACAACAGGAAGCATTTTTCGGCCATATAGTTCCCACCGTATAGTTGCGAAAAAGTTCGCAAACGACGAGTTTCTCCCCAGAGAAGCACCAGAACCTTCCATAAGTCATATGATGGTATTGGGGGAACCCTAGGGAACCCCCAAGGCCTATATAAAGGAGGGAGGACCCAAGAGAGAGAGCGACGAAGCCATATCCTCCACCACGGTGGAGCCCTGCCACCGTGCCATCGCCATAGCCGCCTCCAATCAGATCTACACCATCACCATCACACAAGAGGAGAAGGAAATAGGATCTTGAAGGCCTCCACATCGATCTACGTCGTCATCTTCATCAACAACGTCTCCATAACCGATCCCCTTTGGTTACTTGTTGTAATTCTAGATTGAATCTTGGATTTGCACTTGTCTTCAATTGTATCATCATACTTCATCCATATTCTATCCATGATGCTGATTCCCTTCATGTGTGAGTAGTTTCCTTTGTTCTTGGGGAGATGGAGAAACCCTAGTATGAGATTGAATTGAGATAAAGATTATTATGTGATATTGTTCATTATGTGTCTGTGTTAGATTTCCTCCATCTTGATGTTGGGTGAAGCACGCCACTCAATATTTGCCTCACTAAGGACTAGATGGGGAGAACTACTTGTTGGTATACGGAGGATGATAGTACTCACGGTGACTATAAAGTTGTTGTCATTCTTTACGTATCAACTTGGGAACCGAGGAGAACTCACGGAACATTGTCCATGCCATGGGATACATCCTACGGGGTAAAGTCCCTTAATAGCATAGTAATTCGATTGATGTTGATTGCTACCTGCTGTGGTTATGATGGATGATGTGTGCAGTGGTTGCTGCCTATTCGTCCATATATGGAGCTCCTCCCACACATATCATAAATGGTCTTATTCATTATAATAATTTTGATCACTCTTTCTAATTACTAGCGGTGGATCCACTACTCCCTGAGAACTCTTTCCATCATCTTCCAGACTTTCATAATCATACTTGCATGCTCTTGTTTACTTACAGCTTTAGTCTACTTATTGTTCTCTTATTTGAAAACCCAAAAATATCTTTTACACAAAACTCGCATTTTATCTTGTTACTTAGAATGTTATTTAGCATTACTATTTTAGTATTTAGTTCAAAGAGTTATTAGACTTCAAACTCCTGGTCCCTGTGGGATCGATATCTTTATTTCGAAAACTAGCTACAAACGATTTGTGCACTTGTAGTCATCAAGCTATTTTCTGGCGCTGTTGCTGGGGAGCTAAGCGATGTAGGTCTTTTAGCTTTTGTTTATTTATTTTAGTTTTGCCAGATTTTGTTTTAAGCTTTCTTTATTTGCTACATTTGTATTTTTGCTTTTGTTTACAAACCAAAACACCATAAAAAATATTTGTTACTAATCATGTCTTCCGATATAACTACCTTCCAACAGATGCAATCTATAATGGAGGAGTCAAAGGGAAGGACTTTGGGAGATATTCATAAGAGGCAAGGCATATTAAAAGAATGGCTAACTTGGGTGGACAAGTATTCATCCACACTATGTGCCTCTTATTAATTATGTTGTGATTGTTGCGAATCTCCAGATCACCTCAATTATCAATGTAAGTATAATTTTGATACCGAACTAGTAGACTATAATAGAGATGAGTTTAAATGCCTTGCTGGGGAGGACACATTACAATTTATGCTTTTTACTGGTTGTAGAGAGTTGTTATTTCATTTAAGAGATATACAGGTAGAAAGTAAACCACTCAATCTGATCTATAAAGAATTTCACCCTATATTCTTCTATTGCCAAGACAACTTCCATGATAATGAATGTATTGTTGGGAAGATTGAAGATGACATGGAACAATCTAACCTTTTGTAGGGTGCTCCAAAAGATAATGTGGAGGGAACTCCACTCAAAGAGCCTCCACCTAAACCACCGGAACATGTTGTTAATAAAGAGGTGGCACTTGATGTTGCACCCTCTCAACTAGTGCAAGGTAAGCCCGGAGGTAAGACTACCGTTGAGCTACTCACAAATTATTTTAGTAAGAATGAATAGGAGCAACTTGATCAACCACCTGAATCTCCTACTTCTGAAAATAACTTTCCACACATAAATAGTATGCATGCAAACGACATCTCATTATCTAGTAATGATTTCTATAAGTCCCAAACGTATGATGATCGTTCTGAGAAGGATTCGTGCCTAGATAGTGATTTTGGGGACTTTGGTAAGGAACTAGAAAATGAATCTTTCTATGAATATTGTGATGGTATTAACATGGGACAGGAATCCTCATTGGAGGAGGATGAGTATTTTGAAAAACAAATGAGCAATATGATGGTAAGATAAATGTATTCCCAAATAGTGGAATATGCTAAAAAGTTAATTTCTTCGGATACGATAGACGATCCAATAATATGTACTCAGTGTATGAAACTTGGGCACTACTTTTGTTTTCAATGCTCTAATACCTTTAATCAATCTTCAGTGTCTTGTAATAATGGTGATACCACTAGTGAAATATTAGAGTATGCTATCTTTGAAGGTGCAGATGAGCTGATAATACATGTTATATCACGTATTAATAGTGAAGATAGTGTTCTCATAAAAATGGCTTATAAAATCCTGCAACATATTTGTTGGTATTGTCAAGAACATTTTAGTGAGAATGCACTTATTACGAAGGCACGGTGTAGAACCGTAGTGCCCTATGTTAATCGTTTGTAGGAAATCCCATTGGAGAAGGATGAAGTTCCTTCCCAAGAAGAGGATGAACACGAAGAAGAACTGCTAATCCTTGAGGATATGCAACTACTGGACATGTGGAAGCAGGTGGATTACTGTTCTGGTGATTTGTTAAATTTATTCGAAGGGATGAGGCAATATAATGGTAAGCCTAACAAGCTTTATGATTATGAATGCATTCCTCTCTTTAAAGAAATTTTATCAACCAATATCCACATAAACGATAATAATGTAAAACTCTTGGAATACATAGTTTATGAAGGGTCTCATGAGCTGCTTAGCAAAATTGGTATTATTATGAAAAGTAGCGATAATGAGGATTTAGCAAGGTATCATAATATTATGGATTATATTGTCAATTATTGTCAAGAAAATTTTAGTGGGAATGCACTTATGATAAAGAGCAAGGAGCTATGTAAAATAATAGTTCCCGAAACTAACATTTTGCAGGAACCACTGGATAACGAGGAGGAACACCAAAAAGGTGAGGTTGAATATAAACATCATTTTACTAATAATAAGTTTCTTTATGATGCCTCAGTCTCTAGTAATGATTCTTATTGTGTTGAAACTAAATATAATTTATCTGCGGAGGCTTTATGCCTAGATACTCATTTGGAGAACACAAAAAATTATGAACTGGAGATAAATCCTTGTAGTATTAATGAGTAGGTTTTGGGAGAGCACATCTTTGATGAAATATTTGTTGATGGTGCTTATTTTTGTGAGTTGATTGATAACTCTAAAACTGATGAACTTGATAGCAAGGGTGATGAATGATACGTTGCAAACGTATCTATTATTTTTTATGTTCAATGCTTGTTTTATATCTACTTTCTTATGTTTTGTCCACACTTTGGAGTAATTTTACATAATGGAACTAACCTATTAACAAAATGGCACAGTGCCAGTTGCCTGTTTTCTTCTGTTTTTGGTTCTAGAAAAGCCAAAAAATGAATATTCTCAGACTTGGACCGGACAAAAGCCAAACTCGATATTTTACCGGAAGACTCACGGAGCCAGAAGACGAGACGGAGAGGGGACATGGGATGGCCACACCATGTGGTGGCGCGGGTTGATGACCCACAATTATAGGGGGTGTATCGCAGTATTTTCGAGGGAAGTGAAACCCAATTTATTGATTCGACACAAGGGAAGCCAAAGAATATTTATAAGCCTTAACAACTAAGTTGTCAATTCAGCTGCACCTAGAAATAATCTTGCTCATAGCAGTTTATCAGTAGCAACAGTTTTGTAATAGCAATAGCAAAGTAATAGCAGTAGTAAAAGTAAAGACAGTAGTAACAATTGCAGTAAACAGTAGGATTAAAGCGTGGTAGGCATAGGGATAGATGGACGGCCGTTCCATGGACAAGACAATTCATATGGCAATCAAGACATAGGGCATTTGCAGATAAATAAGATAAAGCATCCAAGTATTAGATAATCATAGGCATGTGTGCCATATAAAGTCATACGTGCTCGCAATGAGAACTTGCACAACATATTTTGTCCTGCCAGCCCGTTTGCAGTGGGGCCTCAAGGGAACTACTGGCAATTAAGGTACTCCTTTTAATAGATCACCGGAGCAAAGCATTGACACTCCGTGAACACATGTGATCCTTACATCAAAGCCATTCCCTCCGGTTATCCCGATTATTGTCACTTTGGGGCCTTTGGTTCCCGACAACAATATGTGTATACAACTTGTAGGTAAGATCGCAAACAATACTATCATCATGAATCAACAACATGTTGAGATCTGAAATCATGGCACTCGGGCCCTAGTGACAAGCATTAAGCATAACAAGTTGCAACAAAGTCAAAAAGCACTAATAATAGATACTAGGCACCATGCCCTAACAATATGATGGCATTACATGAAAGATCTCATCCAATCCCTACCATCCCCATAGCCTACAGCGGGGGATTACTCACTCATAGATGGGGGAATCATGGATGGTCGATGGAGAAGCGATGGTGATGATGACGGTGATGATCTCCTCCAATTCCCCATCCCGGCAGGGTGTCAGAATGGAGTTTCTGGTTCTGATTTGTGGAATCTGGTGGTGGTAGCGTAGCGGAACTCTTTCTAGAAAAGCGTCGACCCCCCTGGGTTTTTAGATCAAGAGGAAACTTATAGGCAAAGAGGGAGGCCGAGGGGGTGACCGAGGCGGCCACACCACCCCCAGGCGCGGCCTGGCCTGGCCTACGCGGCCTGGCCTGGCCCGCGCGGCCAGGTAGTGTGGGCCCCTCGTGGCCCTCCTCTGTCCCGTCTTCTGGCTCCGTGAGTCCTCTGGTGAAATAGGATTTTTGGCATATTTTCCTGGATTTTTCCCGATAGTTTATTTTCTGCACAAAAACTACACACCAAGGTAATTCTGCTGAAAACAACGTTAGTCCGTGTTAGTTGTATCCAAATCACACAAGTTTGGAGGAAAAACAATAGCAAAAGTGTTCGGGAAAGTAGATGCATTTTGGACATATCAACTCCCCCCAAGCTTAGCTTATTGCTTGTCCTCAAGCAATTCAGTTGAAAATTGAGTGCGATAAAAGAAACTTCCACGAACACATTTTCTTCATAAGATATATATATTCTCAGCATATGATCAAGTACTTGGTAAATTCATAACAAGGAGCATGCAAATAAGGTTACTCAATAGTTATTGCAAGCTATGAAGAGATTCCAACTCAAAAATACCAAGTAGCATGAAACATAAACATAAGCAACATTGTAATGGTCATAAAAAAGGTACGATAGAGTGGTATCTCGCTTGCATTTGATTGTAGAGCAAACATAAATACTGAGGCACCTCTGAAGTTCAAGTGAAGACTAGAAGTAAAGATATCAAAGATACAAGCATCAAAGTCATGACACAATTAATCAAGTTTTGATACAAGAACATCACACTAAGAATGACAACTATGCTCTCAAGAAAGTTCTCATAGAATAAGCGGTGACTCAACAAGGAAGTGAAAAGGTTTTGAAAAGTTTGAAAGGCTTCCAAATGCTGAAAGTGTGGTACTCATTAGCTTTGAGCTCTCATTGCCCCAATCATAAGCATCTTTTAAATGGTTAAGGTTAAGAGGATATGCTTGACAAGTTATAAGTTGAAATCTCATGCCCCTTGGTTACGAGTACCGAACCTCATGCTACTCAACTTCAGTCAAAAGTAAGCTCTTATCATTGTAAGTACATATGTATCATAGAGAACCGCCAACGGGGTACCCCTTGCACATGATACAGGAGCTATCCCATAATCAAAATGGGAAGGCAAGCAGACAATGAGCATCTCAGTGATCTTTTTATTTGCTATTTGCATAGGTTTTTATTGAGGATGCTTCATAGAGTGATCATTATGGTTATCCTGCAAGTTTTCACCATGATTAGGCATGGCTTAGGCTAGCGGCCAAGGTGTTTCTCTAACACACATACAAACTCCATGATCCTACAAGTTTCCCTTTTATTTCACACCGTCGGGATCCATAAGCAAAAGAATCATGATATCAACGGAATAATAAGTGCAATGTTGAAAACGTTCCCCATGATACATGGTTCTGCTAACTTCAACTTATAAAGCGCAAGCATATACACAACAAAGATGGACGCAATGGTTCAAGATTATTAAGTGCAAGAAAGTAAAGTGTGCCGTCAAGTTCGTGAGAGCTTTACTAACTAATTTTCTCATAACAAGCAAACATTTTATTCGGAAGAAAACAAGGCATACTGAATATGCATGTAATAGAAAGTGATGCTAATAGGTAGGTATGGTGGACACTTTTGGCAATATTGGTTTTGGGGAGTTGGAAACACGAGTAGAGATTATACTCAGTGCAAGTGAAGGCTAGCAATAGTAAGGGAGCGAGTAACGAGAGAGCAATAACTGTCATAATCATGCTTGCAACAAAACAAGACTAATTATGGCATGAAAGTGATTCAAGACCCCTGAGGCAAAATAATTCATCGAGGATTAACAGATTATTGTTTCAGTCATATGCATGCGTGAGCATGTGCCAAGTCAATTCACGTGAAACATTCAGAGGAGGATACCATAGTGTCATGCCAAGTTATGAATAGAACAATGCAAGCAAACATTCATATGACATGCTACAAACCATTAGCAAGCTGGAGCTAATCATAGGAAAGCAAGAACTACTAAGCATCCATAAATAACATACACCTTACATGAACAGACTAAGCATGCCCACAATGATGAGTATATGTACAAAAATGAAAACAAGTAGAGTTCGTTATCAGCCTCTTACCACACCTCAAGTTGTCATTAATCTTCATTATTGCCCTTCACTTGTGTGGCTTGTGTTGGAGATATGCCCAAGAGGCAATAATAAAAGTGGTTATTATTATATCTTTGTGTTTATGATGAATGTTTACATCCCATGCTATAATTGTATTATTAGGAAACACTAATACTTGTGTGTTTTGTAAACATATAAGAGTACCTAGTAAGCCTCTTGTTGAACTAGCTTGTTGATTAATTGATGATCATGGTTTCCTGATCATGGACATTAGGATGTGATTAATAACAAGGTTATATCATTAGGAGAATGATGTGATGGACACACACCCATAGTAAGTGTAGCATAAGATCAAGTCATTAAGTTCGTATTGCTATAAGCTTTTAAATGCATAGTAACCTAATCCTTCGACCATGAGGTTGTGTTAATCACCATCACCGGATGGGTACTTTGATGACATCAAACGCCGCTTCGTAATTGGGTGGTTATAAAGGTGTCATTGGGTATTCTGAAAGTATGTGTTGAAGCGCATGGACCAAGATTGGGATTTGTCCATCCATATGACGGATAGATATGCTCTGGGCCCTCTCGGTGGAATGTCATCTAGTTAGCTTGCAAGCATGTGACTGGGTCACAAGGGATGACATAACATGGAACGACTAAAGAGTACTTATCAGTAACGAGGTAGAACTAGGTATGGAGATGCCGATGATCAAACCTCGGATAAGTATAGTATCGCGTGACAAAGGGAATTGGTTTCGTATGTAAATGGTTCAATCGATCACGAAGTCATCGTTGAGTATGTGGGAGCCATTATGGATCTCCAGGCCCCACTGATGGTTATTGATAGGAGATGTGTCTCTGTCATGTCTACATATTCACGAACTTAGGGTGACACACTTAAGGTTCGAAGTTGTTTTAAGTAGATATGGAATGTGCGTTGGAGACCGAATGTTGTTCGGAGTCTCGGATTGGATCCGAGACATCACGAGGAGATCCGGAATTGTCCGGAGAATAAGATTCATGTATTGGGGATCATTTTCTGAGTTAGGAAATGTTCCGGAGTATTTGTATGAGGATTCTAGAAGGTTTCGGAATGTTCGGGAAGGTTCTGGAAGATTTCTTGGAGTTTTCTTGAAAACCAAGAAAGGGATCAAGGAGTCCTGGTGGGGCAAGACAAGGAGTCGTGGGGGAGGAGGACTCCTCCCCCCCTCCCCAATCCGCCGGCCATAGGAGGGAGGGGTGTCCTACAAGGACTCCCCCTCCCATGGCGCCTCCCCCCTTTAAATAGAGGGGTGGGGGCGCCACCTCCAAGCCCTCCTCCACAACTCCAAATCTCCTCCGCCTCTCTCCTCCTCCTTACTTCTGCACAGGCATAGGCGAAGCCCTGCAGAATTCTCTACTCCACCACCACCACCACGCCGTCGTGCTGCTGGGATTCCGTGGAGAAGATCGACTACCTCCGCTGCTCGCTGGAACGAGGAGAGGAAGGTCTGCTTCGACTCCGCACGTGTGACTGACTGCGGAAGCGTTGCCGGAACGCGGCGCCGGAAGGATCGTCCACACGATCTTGAGATCGGCAAGTGATCGACTACATTAACCACGAGATCTAATCTCGTAACGCTTTCGGATCTATGAGGGTTAGTACATATCTATCTCGTTGCACATATCTAATAGATTAGATCTTGGCTTTTATCTAGATTAGATCTGAGTTTTGTTCGTTCTTGTGGTAGAAATTTTTTGATTTCCATGCTACGAACCCATCAATGGTATCAGAGCCGTGTCTATGCGTAGATCTGTTGCACGAGTAGAACACAATGGTGTTGTGGGCGTTGGTGCTCGTGCCGTCTTTTGATTTGTGTACTTTGCATCTTGCGGCATGGTGGGATGAAGCGGCTCGGGCTAACCTTACATGTCATCTCACATGAGACTTGCTCCACGCTTGACATGTAACTTGCTTTGCACAAGTGGCTTTGCGGGTGTTTGTCTCTCCCACCATAGTATAGATCCAATTTCCACTTTGCACTCGATAGCACTTGTATCAACGTTGTGGTTCAGTTTCGTAGGTAAGATCCGTTATTGTTCGAAAGCCCCAAGCCACGTAAAACATGCAAAGAAAATTAGAGGCGTCTAACTTGTTTTTGCAGGGGTTTTGTGATGTGATATGGCCATCATGTGATTGTGATTATATTTGATGTATGCAATGATCCTTGTTGTAATATGGCAACCGGCAGGAGCCTAATGGTTGTCTTTAATTCTGTTAAGACCTGCGTGTCTATTCATCTTGTAATAGCTTTATTCCAAGTAGTTGTAATAGTTGCTAGTGATGATGGACAACCATGAAGCGGCGCCACTGACCTTGACGCAATGCTGGTGATGATGGAGATCATGTTCGTGCTTTGGAGATGGAGATCAAAGGCGCAAGAAGAAAAGGCCATATCATATCACACTAATTATGAATTGCCTGTGATGTTAATCCTTTATGCATCTTGTATTGCTGAGATCGCGACGGTAGCATTATAAGATGATCCCTCTCACTAAATATCAAGTAATAAAGTGTCCACCCTTAGTTGGCACCGTTTCTAAGACTCGTCGTTTCGAAGCATCTCGTGATGATCGGATGTGATAGATTCTACGTGTGCATACAACGGGTGCAAGCCAGATTTGCACATGTGGAAACTAAGGTTATCTTGACGAGCCTAGCATGTACAGACATGGTCTCGGAACACGGAATACCGAAAGGTAGAGCATGAGTCATATAAATGATATGATGAACATGAAGATTGTTCGCCGATGAAACTACATCTTCTCTCGTGAAGATCGGACTTGGTGTAGTGGACTTGGTTCGTGTAATCACTAAGACAATGTGAGGGATGTTGTTTTGAGTGGGAGTTCACCTAGTTAACTTAAGTATTAAATTTGAACTCAATTCATCATAAACTTAGTCTAAACTACTTGCAAATTTGTTGTAGATTATGGCGACCCCCTCCATCAATTTCAATGCGTTCCTAGAGAAAGAAAAGTTTAAGAACAATGGAAGAAATTTCACGGACTGGTTCCATGGACTGAAGATCGTCCTCAGGGCTGGTCAGTTGACCTATGTGCTGGAAGCACCGCTGGGTGACCCACCTGCAGATGATGCCACCGATGACGTAAAGAATGTTTACGCCACTCGGAAAAATCATTACTCCACAGTTCAGTGTGCCATCCTGTACGGTTTAGAAGCGGAGCTCCAAAAGCATTTTGAGCACCACGACCCGTTCGAGATCATTAAGGAGCTCAGGCTAATTTTTGAGACTCGCGCGGCCATGGAGAGCTATGAGGCCTCCGAAAAGTTCTTTAACTGTAAGATGGAAGAGGGAAGCTCCGTTAGCGAGCTCGTGCTCACCATGTCTAGGTACGCAAACAAGCTCCAAGAGTTGGGAATATCGATTCCTAATGAGTTGGGGATTCACCGTCTCCTCCAATCACTGCCACCAAGTTACAAGAACTTTGTGATGAACTACAATATGCACTGCATGAACAAGACGTTGCCTGAACTATCGTCCATGCGGAAAACTGCTGAAGTGGAGATCAAGAAGGAGCACCAAGTCTTGATGGTCAATAAGACCACCAATTTCAAGAGACAGGGCAAGCCGAAGAACAAGGGCAACTTCAAGAAGGACGGCAAGAAAGCTGCCGCACCTGCAAAGAAGCTCAAGGCTGGTCCCAAGCCTGAAACTGAGTGCTTCTACTGCAAGGGTGCTGGTCACTGGAAGCGTAACTGCCCCAAGTACCTGGCGGATCTGAAGAACGGAAACATCAAGAAGAAAGGTATATTTGATATATATGTTATTGATGTGTATCTTACTAGTAATCGTAGTAGTGCATGGGTATTTGATACTGGTTCGGTTGCTCATATTTGTAACTCGAAATAGGAACTGCGGAATAAACGAAGACTGGCGAGAGACGAGGTGACGATGCGCGTTGGAAATGGCTCCAAGGTTGATGTGATCGCCGTCGGCACGCTCCCTCTACATCTACCTTCGGGATTAGTTTTAAATTTAAATAATTGTTATTTGGTGCCTGCGTTAAGCATGAACATTATATCTGGATCTTGTTTACTGCGAGACGGTTACTCTTTTAAGTCCGAGAATAAAGGTTGTTCGATTTATATGAGTAATATCTTTTATGGTAATGCACCTGAGATGAATGGTTTATTCTTATTGAATCTCGATAGTAGTGATACACATGTTCACAACATAGATACTAAACGAATAAAATTTAATGATAATTCTACATACATGTGGCACTGTCGTCTTGGTCACATTGGAGTGAAGCGTATGAAGAAACTCCATTCAGATGGACTTCTTGAATCACTTGATTTTGAATCACTTGAAAGATGCGAAGCATGTCTAATGGGAAAAATGACTAAGACTCCATTCTCTAGTACAATGGAGCGAGCTACAAACTTATTGGAAATAATACATACCGATGTGTGCGGTCCAATGAGTGTAGCATCGCGTGGTGGATATCGTTATGTTCTCACTTTCACGGATGACTTAAGTAGATATGGGTATGTCTAATTTATGAAACATAAATCCGAAACTTTCGAGAAGTTTAAGGAATTTCAAAGTGAAGTGGAAAATCATCATAACAAGAAGATTAAGTTTCTACGTTCTGACCGCGAAGGTGAATATCTGAGTTATGAGTTTGGCATGCATTTAAAGAAATGTGGAAAACTTTCACAGTTGACACCGCCGGGAACACCACAGCGTAATGGTGTGTCCGAACGTCGTAATCGAACTCTCTTAGATATGGTTCGGTCTATGATGTCTCTTACAGATTTACCGCTATCGTTTTGGGGCTATGCATTAGAGACAGCCGCATTCACTTTAAATAGGGCACCATCTAAATCCGTTGAAACGACACCGTACGAATTGTGGTTTGGTAAGAAACCTAAGTTGTCGTTCCTTAAAGTTTGGGGTTGCGAAGCATATGTAAAGAAGTTACAACCTGATAAGCTTGAACCCAAAGCGGAGAAATGCGTCTTCATAGGGTACCCTAAAGAAACAATTGGGTATACCTTCTATCATAGATCCGAAGGCAAAGTTTTCGTTGCAAAGAATGGATCCTTTCTTGAGAAGGAGTTTCTCTCGAAGGAGGTGACTTGAAGGAAAGTAGAACTCGATGAGGTTATTGAACCTTCTCTCGGATTTGAGAGTAGCGCAGCATCGGAAGATGTTTTTGTGCCGCCTGCACCAATTGGAGAGGAAGCTAATGATGATGATCATGAAACTTCAAACGAAGTTACTGCTGAACCTCGCAGGTCAACGAGGGTTCGTACCACTCCTGATTGGTATGACTCTGCCTTGAACGTCATGTTGGTGGACAACGCTGATGACCCTGCGACGTATGAAGAAGCTATGGTGAGCCCAGATTCCGACAAATGGCTAGAATCCATGAAATCCGAAATGGGATCCATGTACGAAAACCAAGTGTGGACTTTGGTGGACTTACCGGATGGCCGTAAGGCTGTCGAGAACAAATGGATTTTCAAGAGAAAAACAGATGTTGATGGTAATGTTACCGTCTATAAAGCTCGACTTGTCGCGAAAGGGTTCCGACAAATTCAAGGAGTTGACTATGATGAGACATTCTCACCAGTAGCGAAGCTAAAGTCTGTGAGGATTTTGTTAGCAATTGCTGCACATTTCGATTATGAGATTTGGCAGATGGATGTCAAAACGGCGTTCCTTAATGGTAACATTGAGGAAGAGTTCTATATGGTACAACCCAAGGGTTTTGTCGATCATAAAGATGCTGACAAGGTATGCAAGCTTCAGCGCTCCATTTATGGACTGAAGCAAGCATCCCGGAGTTGGAATCAACGTTTTGATAAAGTAATCAAAAAATTTGGGTTTATACAAACTTATGGAGAAGCTTGTATTTACAAGAAAGTGAGTGGGAGCTCTGTAGCATTCCTAGTACTATATGTAGATGACATATGGTTGATTGGGAATGATATAGAACTTCTTAATAGCGTCAAAACCTATTTGAATAATAGTTTTTCAATGAAGGATCTTGGCGAAGCGGCATATATTCTAGGCATCAAGATTTATAGAGATAGATCAAGACGCCTAATAGCGCTTTCACAAAGTACATACTTAGACAAAGTTCTAAAGAAGTTTAGAATGGAAGAGAGCAAGAAAGGGTTCGTGCCCACGTTGTCAGGTAAGACCTTGAGTAAGACTCAAAGTCCAGCTACGGCAGAAGATAGAGAGAAAATGAATAATATTCCCTATGCCTTGGCCATAGGTTCTATCATGTATGCCATGCTGTGTACAAGACCGGATATAGCACATGTTGTTAGTTTGACTAGCAGATATCAAAGTGATCCTGGAATGGAGCACTGGACAGCGGTCAAGAATATCCTAAAGTACATAAATAGGACTAAGGATATGGTTCTTTCTTATGGAGGTGATGAACAGCTTGTTGTAAACGGTTACACCGATGCTAGTTGGAACACCGATCCGGATGACTCGAAGTCACAGTCGGGATATGTATTTATTTTGAATGGTGCTGCAGTGAGCTGGAGGAGTGCAAAGCAAAGCGTTGTGGCGAAATCTTCAACTGAATCGGAATACATAGCTGCTTCGGAGACTGCACAAGAAGCCGTATGGATGAAGGAATTCATTACTGAACTTGGCGTGGTTCCCTGTGCGTTGGACCCGATGGCCATCTACTGTGACAACACAGGTGCCATAGCTAATGCACAGGAGCCAAGGTCACATAGCAAGCTGAAGCACATCAAGCTACGTTTCCACGCTATTCGCGAGTATGTCCGAGATGGTGACATAAAGATTTGCAAAGTACACACTGATCTGAATGTGGCAGATCCGTTGACTAAACCTCTCCCTAGGGCAAAGCATGACCAACACCAGAACGCCATGGGTGTTCGGTATATTACCATGTAATCTAGATTATTGACTCTAGTGCAAGTGGGAGACTGTTGGAGATATGCCCAAGAGGCAATAATAAAAGTGGTTATTATTATATCTTTGTGTTTATGATGAATGTTTACATCCCATGCTATAATTGTATTATTAGGAAACACTAATACTTGTGTGTTTTGTAAACATATAAGAGTCCCTAGTAAGCCTCTTGTTGAACTAGCTTGTTGATTAATTGATGATCATGGTTTCCTAATCATGGACATTAGGATGTGATTAATAACAAGGTTATATCATTAGGAGAATGATGTGATGGACACACACCCATAGTAAGTGTAGCACAAGATCAAGTCATTAAGTTCGTATTGCTATAAGCTTTTAAATGAATAGTAACCTAATCCTTCGACCATGAGGTTGTGTTAATCACCATCACCGGATGGGTACTTTGATGACATCAAACGCCGCTTCGTAACTGGGTGGTTATAAAGGTGTCATTGGGTATTCTGAAAGTATGTGTTGAAGCGCATGGACCAAGATTAGGATTTGTCCATCCATATGACGGATGATATGCTCTGGGCCCTCTCGGTGGAATATCATCTAGTTAGCTTGCAAGCATGTGACTGGGTCACAAGGGATGACATAGCATGGAACGAGTAAAGAGTACTTATCAGTAACGAGGTAGAACTAGGTATGGAGATGCCAACGATCAAACCTCGGATAAGTATAGTACCGCGTGACAAAGGGAATTGGTTTTGTATGTAAATGGTTCAATCGATCACGAAGTCATCGTTGAGTATGTGGGAGCCATTATGGATCTCCAGGTCCCACTGATGGTTGTTGATAGGAGATGTGTCTCTGTCATGTCTACATATTCACGAACCGTAGGGTGACACACTTAAGGTTCGAAGTTGTTTTAAGTAGATATGGAATGTGCGTTGGAGACCGAATGTTGTTCGGAGTCTCGGATTGGATCTGGGACATCACGAGGAGATCCGGAATTGTCCGGAGAATAAGATTCATGTATTGGGGATCATTTTCTGAGTTAGGAAATGTTCCGGAGTATGTGTATGAGGATTCTAGAAGGTTTCGGAATGTTCTGGAAGGTTCTGGAAGATTTCTTGGAGTTTGCTTCAAAACCAAGAAAGGGATCAAGGAGTCCTGGTGGGGCAAGACAAGGAGTCGTGGGGGAGGAGGACTCCTCCCCCCTCCCCAATCCGCCGGCCATAGGAGGGAGGGGAGTCCTACAAGGCATAGGCGAAGCCCTGCATAATTCTCTACTCCACCACCACCACCACGCCGTCGTGCTACTGGGATTCCGTGGAGAAGATCTACTACCTCCGCTGCTCGCTGGAACGAGGAGAGGAAGGTCTGCTTCGACTCCGCACGTGTGACCGACTGCGAAAGCGCTGCCGGAATGCGGCGCCAGAAGGATCGTCCACACGATCTTGAGATCGGCAAGTGATCGACTACATCAACCACGAGATCTAATCTCGTAACGCTTTCGGATCTACGAGGGTTAGTACATATCTATCTCGTTGCACATATCTAATAGATTAGATCTTGGCTTTTATCTAGATTAGATCTGGGTTTTGTTCGTTGTTGCGGTAGAAATTTTTTGTTTTCCATGCTACGAACCCATCAGCTTGAATAATAACATGAAACCCAACTCCACTGAGGACTGTTGAACCCTGCAACGAACTTCACAAAACCACAGAAGAACAGAAAATATTTTTGGTGTTTTTGATTTTTAAAGGCAAGAGCAAAAAGGAGGAACAAGCAAAGTAAAATCTTTTTGGGTTTTTCGAATGGTCCAAAGAAAGCAAAAAGGAAGAAGCAAACCAAGGCTAAAAAGACAAAGAAGCAAAGAAAGAGAAACAACGAAAATATTTTTGGTCTTTTTGTGTTTTGGAAAGCAAAAGTAAAGAAAGAACGAAAACTAAAAAGAGAACGAAACATGGATATACAAAGTACCGACTAAACATGATATGTAGATGAGTGTGATGTCGGTGTACCTCCCCCCAAGCTTAGGCTTTTGGCCTAAGTGGGTATCAATCCTAGGCTAGCCAAGATGGAGTTCCCCCGTAGTACGGCGAGGAGGTGCCCTCGTCCTGATACGAGCTCTAGGACGCCCTAGTGTAGTGCGCAGAATAGTCGTAAGAGGGCACATCCCCCTGGTGCTGTCCATGGAAACCAAGCAAGCGGAGCTTCTCGTCAACCTCCTCCTTGGAACGCAACCATGGCATCATGTAAATACTGAACAAAGTAGATTATGGCGAAGGAATTTCCCTCTCGTCTCTATCAGTAAACAACATCCTGTATACTAAACTCTTTGTACTAGAGTCAGTAGTGACAAAGTGATGTGTTTTCTTAGCAGCAAGATCAAGCCTTTGTGGTGTCAACACAATATCATTAGGATCAACAGAGAGTTCCAAAGTAGCAACCATGCGTGAGGCAATAATGCCCCCATAAATAGGTCCTCTAGCGGCTAGGCAACGAGCAACGAGAGAACCAAGATTATACTTGGTATCATTATTAAGTGCAGTAGCGAGGAAGGCTAAATTATAATTAGAAATATTACTAGTGTTCTCCCTACCAAGAATGCTAGTGGCAAGATAATAAGCAAAATATCTAAGAGGTGGGAGTTGAATGTTCCTTATCTTCCCATGCTAAGCTACGCGGTCATCGTCATTTGTCACACTTTGGTATAGCTCCAGCAAATTAGCGGGTCGTCCTTGGATCTTCTTCACTGTCCCAGTCATGCATATGCCTATAATGCTGCAAAATCTTTCCAATGGCATGGTAATAGGCATATTATAAATTTTGAACGGAACAGTTGATTAATAAGGGGTGTTAGTGAAAATGAAACTCTCAATGAAAGTTTTGGTGAGCATGGCATATTGCTCACTCTCATCTTCCATGTAAGTGGTCAAACCAACCCTCTGAACAAGAACTAAGAAATCATCAAGGATCCCTACAGCTTGCAAAAACGTAAAACAAGGGAAAGTGGATGGGTGAGCATCTCCCTCATCTCCTTCATTTCCAAAGCGTGGTGCAATAAGATCTTCGTTATATGATGGCCTAAATAGAGAGGCTCATCTTGAAGGCCTTGTCCTCCTGGGTGTGTGCCTCTCAAATATTTCTCCAAAAGTGTGGTTGTTCATCTTTGATATTCTGAAATTTAAACATCCATTATACGAGTGATTTCAAAGTGAATACATAATGAAGGGAACTACTCATAGGGACTTGTAAGAGGCCTAAACATGCATCAAAACAATTTTTCTAAGGATTGAACAAGCTTACAAGCTCTCATAACCTGTCACCTATAGCAGCAAAATACTCAAGATATAAACCACTAATCACAAATCTACTTGGACAAGCGGAGGAGTCACATACCGGAGAACAAATGCTACAAATTTCAGCAGCAAAGATGGGCTGAGCAAGGAGATCGAAAAATCGTGGACAAGAACAGCAAGAACGCGATTTCGAGCAATGAGCTGATGTTTTCTCGGGAGAGAGAAGGTAGTGGCCAGCGAGAGAGTGAGTGGAGGGCCAGGGTGGCCCACACCATGGCCAGGCGTGCCCCTGGGGTGGCCGCGCCAGTAGGTGGTGTGCCTTCCTGGTGGGCCCCCCTGGGTCACTCCAGGAACTTCTCTGTCCCTTTTTTCACGTAAAAATTTAATATGAATTTTCTGGAATTTTTCAAGACACTTTATTTTTGAGCAATTTTCAGGTATTGATGAATGATTTTCTGACAGAAAGATGACTTTGGAATGATGCAAAAACAAAACAAAGCTAAAACTTCAGAAGTTCTAAGACACTCTAATAAGCAAGCAACTAGCAACAGAAAAGTGAACTAAGTGAAAGCAAAACAAACATGGGTGAAAAAAGTAAGCAAACATAATCATGGTGAAAACATTGTTTTGTTCATTTAAAATCCCTTTGTTAACAAGGTTGATTAGGTCTTGCTACCAAAACAATTTTATATGAAACAAAACTTTGTATTCCACTAATTATTATGTTACCTCAACCTTGATAGCAATGGTCCCAATCATAATAGTTTCATATTTTTCTCGTGGTATGGGACAATATATTTCTCCAACTTGGATGCCCTCAACATGTTCAATTGAATTTAAGCCATAAGTCCTATCAATCTTCTTGGGAAATAGACAGTATGCTCCTTGTCAATAACATTAAAAGTCACATTTCCTTGATTACAGTTAAGAACAGCTCATGCAGTATTAGGAAAAGTTCTCCCAAGAATAATAGACATATTGTCATATTCAGACATTTCAACCACAACAAAGCAAGTTAATATCAAGCAATTATGGGCCACTTGAACAGGTACATCCTCACATATACCAACAGGAATAGTAGTAGATTTATCAGCCATTTGCAAAGATATATCAGTTGGTATTAATTTTTCCAATTGAAGTCTCTTATAGAAGAAAAGGCATAACACTAACTCCTGCTCCCAAATCACGCAAAGCAGTTCTAACATAACTATTTTTAATAGAGCATGGAATAGTTGGAATCCCTGGGTCTCCAAGTTTCTTTGGAACCTTACCATTAAAGGAATAATTGGCAAGCAAAGTAGAAATTTCTTCATTAGGGATCTTCCTTTTATTAGAGACAATATCCTTCATATACTTTGAATAAGGAGGCAATTTAATAGCATCATTCAAAGGTATTTACAAAAATAAAGGTTTCATCCACTCACAAAACTTATTATAGTGTTTATCTTCCTTTGACTTGTCTTTCTTATCAGGGAAAAGCATAGGTTTTTAGAACCAAGACTCTCTTTCACTACCATGTTTCTTAGCAACAAAATCTTCTTTAGTGTACTTAGTATTCTTAGTGCGTCTTTCCTGTTCTTCTTCAACTTTTTCTTTATCAAGAGCATCATTTTCCTCATTACCACTTTCAGTTTCAGCATTAGAGACAGATATACTATTAGGATCTTTAACAGGTTCAGAAGATTCTACAATAGTTTTATGTTTCTTTTTCCTTTTCTTAGGAGAAGTACCACTATTTTCAATTTGTTAAGAATCTTGCTCAATTCTTTTAGGATGTTGATACGTTGCTAACGTATCCATAATTTTTGATGTTCCATGCTTAGTTTTATCTACTTTCTTATGTTTTGTCCACACTTTGGAGTACTTTCATATGATTTCTTGGACTAACCTATTAACAAGAGCCACAGTGCTAGCTGCCGTTTTCTGTTGTTTTTGGTTTCAAGAAAGTTAGAAAATAAATATTCTTGGAATTGGACGGGACAAAAGCTAAAGTCAGTTTTTCACCGAGGGACACCCGGAGCCAGAATACGAGATGGAGAGGGGCCAGAGGGCGGCCACACCACCTGGCCTCGCGGCCAGGCTTGGCCCACGCCAAGGGGTGGTGTGGCCAGCCCAGGCACCCCCTCGGCCTCTCCTTTCGCCTATATATGCCTCCCGATGCAAAAACCCTAGATCATCAAGCCTCTAGCCACAAAAAGTTCCGCAGCACCGCCACCACTGAAAAGGAGATTCGGGGAACAGAAAGTCTCTGTTCCGGCACCCTGCCGGGACGGGGAAGTTCCCCCAGAGCCATCTCCATCGATCTCCACCACCATCTCCATCACCATTGCTGATTCCCATGATGAGGAGGGAGTAGTTCTCTCTCGAGGCTAAGGGTTTTACCGGTAGCTATGTGTTCATCTCTCTCTCTATGGATGATCATATTGTGATCATGAGCTATGTAATCAAGTAGATCTACCTTGCTACTCAAGTGCTTTAATAGATCTCTGCTCTCCCTATGTGTGTGAAGTTGACAGTGTGCACACCATGGTGGCACTTAGGCTAGAGATTACAAATACTTGTTATGAGTTATATTTGGAGTTGGATGTTTCTATGAAATTGTGGTGTCTGTTGGAACCATCTAGTGCTCAAGGTGACAGTGTGGGGTTATCTAGATGTGGAAAGCGAACTTTGAGGTGTGCTGTTATAGCCCTACCATGGATTAGAGTGTCCAACCAGAGAGTAGTTAAGAGTAGTATTATAAAGAGAAGATATTTATGTGAGAGTGTTCACTAGTGAAAGTATGATCCCTAGGCCTTCTTTCTAAGCATTGAAACACCGTTTGCAACTAGATATGTTACATGTTTGCTTGTTTCCATCTTTATTTCAGTTTTCCTTTAGTCTTTTCCCACGTCAACCACACGCCATCAAGCTATTTTATATCACCATTACCACTTATAATTATCTATACCACTTGTATTTCACTATCTCTTCGCTGAACTAGTGCACCTATATACCTGATAAGTGTATTAGGTGTGTTGGGGACACAAGAGACTTCTTGTATCTTGATTACATGGTTGCTTGAGAGGGAATACCTTTGACAACTTCCTCCCTGAGTTCGATAGACCTTGGGTGATCCACTTAAGGGAAAACTTGCTGCTGCTCTACAAACCTCTGCACTTGGAGGCCCAACTACTGTCTACAAGAATATAAGTGCGTAGACATCAGATGCCCCTCAGGATATAGAGGATCCTGGGTGGCAGCACCACTTCTAGTTCTAATTTCATAAGCTTGTTTTTCCTTATAAGCATTAACTAGCAAATATTTTTGTACTTTAATAAGCTAGTCAATTTGAGTTTGAACCATTTGGAAATGTTTAACAAGCATTTTAACATCATTAGAGGTTCTTTCCACAATATCCATCAACTCAATAATAGCTCTAGAGTTTTTCATTATATGGTTTTGCACCCTTTTATTAAAATTATCTTGCTTAACGATAAAAACATCAAATTCTTCCAAGCATTGATCAGGACGTTTAGAGTAAGGAATATCACCTTCGTCAAAATGTTGGAGAGAGTGTACCTCAATAGTAGATGAGTGGGAGATTGGCTTACATAATTCTCCTATAGTAGGTAAATTCTTCACGTCTTCAGCTTTAATACCCTTCTCCTTTAGACATTTCTTAGCTTCCTTCATCACTTCATCATCTAGTTCAATAACTCCCCTCTTCTTTGATGTTGGTGTCGGCACAGGCACAGTTAACTCAGGTGTAGCTGTCTCAGGTGTAGTTGGTTCAGGTGGAGTCCAATCATCATAATTCTTGCTTATTTTAGCCATTAATTCCTCAGCTTCTTTCGGAGTTCTATTCCTGAAAACACAATCAGCACAACTATCCAGGTATGTCCTAGATTCTTCAGTTAGTCCATTATAATATATATCAAGAAGCTCATTTTTTAGGTAATGGACATCCAACATGTGCATGAATCAAAGCACAAAACCTTGCCCATGATTCAGGCAATATCTCTTTTCTCCCTGTTTAAAATCAAAAAGTTCCTGTAAAATAGCATGTCTAGCACTAGGAGGGAAATATTTCTGAAGGAAGGTCCTAATCAAGAAATCAGGGCTATCAATAGATCCAGGAGGTAAATTATTAAACCAAGTTTTAGCTTCTCCTTTCAGTGAAAAGGGAAAAATTTAGCAACAAAGTAGGTGCGCTTCTTAATACCATCAGAAAATAAGCCACTCATGGTAGAAAGCTCAGTCATATGTGCTACCGCACTTTCATTCTTAGTCCCACAAAAAGGTTCTTTCTCAATAATAGTTATGTAAGATAAATCAAGAGAGAAATCATAATCCTTATCTTTAATGGAGATGTAGCAAACTTAGCATTAGGAGATAATTTAGGTCTAGCCATATCTTTCTTGAGAAGACTCTTAATAGCACTCCTACCATGGGTGTTTTGGCATTCTTTAATAAATTCATCAGTCATTTCTATATATCCGTCTTCAATATCATAGCTCTCTCTAGACTCAGGTGAACTGACAGGTGTAGTAGTATCTTCATTCGGAGTTCTAGTATTTCCAGCTATAGTTCTAGCAATCGTAGCATCTAGGAAAGGACCTAATGAACCACTTTTATCAAGCATAGTAGAAGCAACATCATAAGTATCAGAAGTTTCAGATTCAGCAGTAGTAGCAGTGTGTGTAGCATGTTTATGTGGTGGTGTAAGGAGCTTACTCATAACAGATGGTGAATCAAGAGCAACAGAGGTGTTCATAACCGTACCTCTTCTTGTAGTGGACGGTAATATAGAACCTTTCCATCACGAGATTTACCCATGATGAATGGAGGGCAGCGAACAATAGTGATTCCAAGTGAACTTGATAAAGCACCCCGGCAACGGTGCTAGAAAATAGTCTTGATGACCCACAAGTATAGGGGTGTATCGCAGTATTTTCGAGGGAACTGAAACCCAATTTATTGATTCGACACAAAGGGAGCCAAAGAATATTTATAAGCCTTAACAACTGAGTTGTCAATTCAGCTGCACCTGGAAACAATCTTGCTCATAGCAGTTTATCAGTAGCAATAGTTTTGTAATAGCAATAGCAAAGTAATAGCGGTAGTAAAAGTAAAGACAGTAGTAACAATTGCAGTAAACAGTGGGATTAAAGCGCGGTAGGTATAGGGATAGATGGACGGGCGTTGCATGGATAAGACAATTCATATGGCAATCAAGACATAGGGCATTTGTAGATAAATAAGATAAAGCATCAAAGTACTAGATAATCGTAGGCATGTATTCCATATATAGTCATACGTGCTCGCAATGAGAACTTTCACAACATCTTTTGTCCTGCCAGCCCGTTTGCAGCGGGGCCTCAAGGGAACTACTGGCAATTAAGGTGCTCCTTTTAATTGATCGCCGGAGCAAAGCATTAACACTCCGTGAACACATGTGATCCTCACATCAAAGCCATTCCCTCCGGTTATCCTGATTATTGTCACTTTGGGGCCTTTGGTTCTGGACAACAATATGTGTATACAACTTGCAGGTAAGATTGCAAACAATATATCACCATGAATCAACACCATATTTAGATCTGAAATCATGGCACTCGGGCCTTAGTGACAAGCATTAAGCATAACAAGTTGCAACAAAGTCAAAAAGCACTAATAATAGATACTAGGCACCATGCCCTAACAATCTGATGGCATTACATGAAAGATCTCATCCAATCCCTACCATCCCCATAGCCTACAGCAGGGGATTACTCACTCATAGATGGGGGAATCATGGATGGCTGATAGAGAAGCAATGGTGATGATGATGGCGATGATCTCCTCCAATTCCTCGTCCCGACAAGGTGCCAGAACGGAGTTTCTGGTTCTGATTTGCGGAATCTGGTGGTGGCGGCATAGCGGAACTCTTTCTGAAAAAACGTCGAACCCTCCTGGGTGTTTAGGTCAAGAGGCAACTTATAGGCAAAGAGGGAGGCCGAGGGGGTGACCGGGGTGGCCACACCACCCCCAGGTGCGGCCTGGCCTGGCCCGCGCGGCCAGGTGGTGTGGGCCCCTCGTGTCCCTCCTCCGTCTCGTCTTCTAGCTCTGTGAGTCCTCTGGTGAAATAGGATTTCTGGCATATTTTCCCGGATTTTTCCTGATAGTTGATTTTCTACACAAAAACTAGACACCAAGGTAATTCTGCTGAAAACAGTGTCAGTCTGTGTTAGTTGTATCCAAATCACACAAGTTCAGAGGAAAAACAATAGCAAAAGTGTTCGGGAAAGTAGATACGTTTTTGATGTATCACGTGTCCCCCTGGCCGCACCACGAGGTGGTGTGGGCCCCTGGTCCACCCTCTGACATTGCCTCTTCGCATATAAGAATCCTCCCGATGAGAAAACCCAAAATCATCCAGCCTCCAGCCACGAAAAGTTCCACAACACCGCTGCCACCGAAGGGGAGATTTGAGGGACAGAAAGTCTCTGTTCCGGCACCCTGCCAGTACGGGGAAGTGCCCCCGGAGCCATCTCCATCGACTCCACCGCCATCTCCATCACCGTTGTTGATTCCCATGATGAGGAGGGAGTAGTAGTTCTTCCTCGAGGCTAAGGGCTCTACCGGTAGCTATGTGTTCATATCTCTCTCTATGCATGATCTTATTGAGATCATGATCTTTGTAATCTATAGATCTATTCTGCTACTCAAGTGCTTTAATGAATCTCTGCTTATCCCCATGTGTGTGAAGTTGACAGTGTGCATACCGTGTGGCACTTTGGATAAGGTTATATAAATACTTGTTATGAGTTATATTTGGCGTTGGATGTCTCTATGAAAATGGGGTGCTTGTTGGAACCATCTAGCGCTCAAGGTGACAGTGTGGGGTTATCTAGATGGGGAAAGCGAACTTTGAGGTGTGTTGTTATAGCCCTACCGTGGATTAGAGTGTCCAACTGGAGAGTAGTTCGGAGTAGTATCATGAAGAGAATATATTTATATGAGAGTCTTCACTAGCGAAAGTATGATCCCTAGGCCTTATTTCTAAGCATTGAAACACCATTTGCAACTAGATCTATTACATGTTTTCTTGCTTCCATCTTTATTTCAGATTGCCTTTAGTCTCTTCCTACCCATCAAGCTCTTTTCTGGCACCGTTTCCACTTATAATTATCCATACCACTTGTATTTCACTATCTCTTCGCTAAACTAGTGCACCTATACACCTGACAAGTGTATTGGGTGTGTTGGGAACACAAGAGACTTCTTGTATCTTGATTGCAGGGTTTCTTGGGAGGGATACCTTTGACCACTTCCTTCCTGAGTTCGATAAACCTTGGGTAATCCACTTAAGGGAAACTTGTTGTTGTTCTACAAACCTCTGCACTTGAAGGCCCAACAACTGTCTACAAGAACAGAAGTGTGTAGACATCAAGCTATTTTCTGGTGCCGTTGTCAGGGAGGTAAGGTAAAAGGTACTCACATCTTCTGGCTACTAAGCTATCTTCTAGTACTGTTGCTGGTGTGTGAGTGCTCGAAGTTATTTTCTTTAGATTCTGCAATTATATCTTTTTGTTTCTTATTTTTATTTTCACTAGTTAGGCTTAATGGAAAACAACAACAAAATTAGAGAGCTTTATAGTATTTATCTTGAGTTAGGACATGAAGTGTTTGAAGAGAAAATTAAAAAACATATGGAACTTTATTTTCATGCTAATAGCAATGTTATTAGTATGAATTCTTTGAACACCATTATTTCTAATGCTATGGAAAAGTCTAAGCTTGGGAAGCTAGTTTTTATGAAAATGATATTTTTAGTCCCCCAAGCATGGAGGAGAAAATTTACTTTGATGATACTATGCCTCCAATATATGATGATTATAATGATGAATATGATATTTTTAGTCCACCTACTATTGAGGAGAAAATTAATTATGATTACAATATGCCTCCTATATTTGATGATTATGGTGATGAGAATAATAATGATAGCTATTTTGTTGAATTTGCTTCCACTATGATGAATAGGAATGACTATGCTTATAGGGGGAGTATTAATTCTTTTACATGTGGCTCATGATAAGAATGTTTTATGTGATAGTTATATTGTTAATTTTATTCATGATGCTACTGAAAGTTATTATGAGATAGAGAAACATGGTTTTATGTATCTCAACAATATTAAGTTTCCCCTCTTTATGTTGAAAATTTTGAAGTTGCACTTGTTTTGCTTTCCTATGCTTGTTGCTTTGTGCTTCCATGACTTGTTTATTTACAAGATTATTTTTCATATGAAGTGGGTTATACTTAAATTTGTTCCATAATTTCTTCTTGATGCTCCCTTTTACTTCGATTCATATTTCTTACGTGAGCATCATCGAAATTATCGTGCCTAGCTCAAAGGCGTTAAAGAAAAGTACTTCTTGGAAGATAACCCAATAGTTTTCTTAAGTCTTGGAAGTTATTACTTCTGTAATAACCTCTCCTTATCTTTTTATTATTTGATTTTTGTGCCAAGAATAACCTCTGGTGAGAGGGAAGTAAGATTTGGGGAAGTGCTTTCTCGAAACAGATTTTTGTGCTTCACTGTAAAAATTCGTGAAAAATCTCTGTATGTCGGATTGAGCTGTAATTTTCTGAATAAATCCCCCAGGTTGTTAGTTAACATTCGTTAGTTCAACACTTTTCGATTTGAGCAACAGAAGGCTTCGAAAAAATCGGTTTACACCTGCTGGTCTGTTTTGATAGATTTCTGCCATTATTTGCATTTGCCTCTTTATCGATTTCTTTTTGGGTTCTTTTTGGTGAATTGAGTTTTTTTAGGGAATTTCTACAGTAGCTTGTGTTTTTGATGAAAGTATTTCTGTTTTAAAACTAAAACCCAAAGGTTTATTATATTTTGAATGCACTAATGTTGCTAATGAAGATTGTGTGAAGTTTTGTATGAAGGAAATTTTCAGGTGTAGGGAAAGAATAATGTAATGAGATGAAGAATGGACAAAAGCTCAAGCTTAGGGATTCCACCCCATGTCACCCCAAGAAATATTCAAGAGGCACAAGCGTCAAAGCTTGGGGATGCCCAAGACATCCCCTTCTTCATCAATAAAAATCTCAGGTCTTTCTAGACACTTCGTTTTTATTATTTCATGCACTATTGTGTTGTTCTTGGAGCGTCTTTGTTTTTGTTTTTAGTTTTCTTTTGTTTGGTTTTCTTAAATAAGTTTGTTGGATCCCAACACTTCTTTTGGAGAGAGACACACCCCGTTATTCATTGCCTAAAACACTTCAGTTTTCACTCTTATTGTTCTGCGAGTGTTCTCCTTTGCTAGCAATGCGTTTAGCTTTAGTTTTCGATTGGTGTTGGAAAAGAGTAGGAAGTTTCATGCTTATAGTGTACAAAAGGAAGCTTGTTTTGACTGTGACTTAGACTTTATCATGTCATGTTAGATGTTGCTTTGACCATATGCTTAGTTATTATTGTTGTAGCATGACTTGTTTCAAACAATTGAGATTGCTTAATGTGCATTAAAACAATCATGTGTTATTTTAGCATATTAAAGCATAGTATTGTGGTATTCTCCTTTGATGCTTTATTTGGGTTGACTTGGCGCATGCTCACACCATGTTAATACTATACCAAGTCACCATAGCCTCTATGATCCTTTAGTTTTCGACTTGTAATATCACTTTATGCTTTAATTAATGATGTCTTGTCGCTTTGCATGCTTATGGCCATTATTGCTCTCTTATTTGTCGCTCCCAGTCTTTTGCTAGTATGAGTTCCACTCATGCATCCAACTCCAAATAAAACCAAGTTATTCTAAAGAGTCCATCATACATACCTATTAGCATTTACTATTCCAAGTATATTCATGTTTTTATCGACCTTCCGAATTAAACTTGTTATGTGAAAATTAGTGATTAAAGCTCTCACGAACTTGATGACACACTTTACTTTTCGTGCCCCTAATAAACTTGAACCATTGTGTCATCTATATTGTATATGCTTGCACTTATACGTTGGGATTAGCAGAACCATGTTGTCATGGGAACGCTTTCAACATTGCACTTATACATTGTACCCAGTTGATATCATGCTCTTTTATTTATGGATGTCGTCGGTGTGAAATGAAAGGGGACCTTGTAAGTCCATGGAGTTATGTACGTGTGTTAGAGAAACTCCTGGGCGGCTGGTCTAATCCATGCCTAATCATGGCAGAAACCTGCAGCGTAACCATAATGAGCAATCTATGAAGCATTATTCTTATAAAAAATAGATAGAGATTGAGAAAAAAGAAAAAAAAAGATGAGAAAAGAGAGAAAAAAGCACCATTTTTCCATGGTAAATAAAAAGATGCTGAGATGCTTATTGTCTGTTTGCCTTGTCATTTTGATATGGGGATTCTTCCGTATAATCGGGCAAGGGGTACCCCGTTGGCGGTTCTCTATGATACACATGTACTTACTATGACAAGAACTTACCGGTAACTAAACTTGAGTAGCATGAGGAGCGGCCCTCGTATTCAAGGGACATAGGATTTCCAACTTATACTTTGTCAAGCATATACTCCATAGTTTGTTCACTTTAACCTTAATCACTTCAAGATGCTTATGATAGGGGCAATGAGAGCTGAAAGCTAATAAGTATCATAATTTTTGGAAGCTCTTTATGAGACTTGAATCCCTGCTTTCTTCTATGAAGGCCTTTCTTTTACTTTTATGTTGAGTCTCCATCTTCTATCTTTATGCACTTACTAAGAGAGCATAGTGGCCATTCTTAGTTTAATGTGCATTGTCCCAAGACTTGTTGATTGATTCATAATTTTGATATTGCTTGTTCTTAAACTATTTGTATCTAGTCACCTTTATGAACTTTGAAGGTGTCCTATGCATTTATGTTTTGCTACTCCATGAGGGAAAATTTAAGTTGTTATTTTACTGTCAAGACATGGTGTTTCGCTAAGTTTTAGGATAAGAAAGAATTCTCGAAGATATAGAAATTTCTTGATATCTACTGAAGGTTTAACGACCAACTATACGGTGGGAATAAAAATTTCAGCCGTATAGTTTGGCCGTATAGATATCTTTGCCATCGGCAAATTTTCTTTCTTAGGTACAGAAGGTTTAGCAACCAACTATACGGCGGGAATAAAATTCCAGCCGTGTAGTTCTGGTCATATAGTTATCGTTGCCTTTGTGAAATTTCTCTTCCAAGGTACAGTAAGTTTGACAACCAACTATACGGCGGGACCTTTTTTGGTCCGGCCGTATAGTTGCGTCGGTATAGTTGGGAAAACCCCTCAAACACCAACTGGAAGGTAACCATTGCTCAAAAATTTATTCTTTCTTCTTCTAAAAAAATCTCAAAACACCACCTGGGAGCTTCTCCCATGAACTAGAGAAGCCGAACATATGTAAGCAATAAAATTCTACCTCAGAAACCTCCTAGACTATAATTCTCTATAGAAGTTCATATTTTCTTTTTACTTTATTTTTGTCGGTTGGGTGAACGAACTTCATTCGAACAACAAAACAATGTCTTTTATTTTGTGTGTTATTTTCGCAAGGATTTGGACCTTGTGTGACGACGTGTACGGTAGTGTGTATCATGCAAACACTCACATGAGCCACTTGGTTTCTTCAAATCAACATGCTTACATATTAATGGTTGGTAAAACCTTCTAAAGTCGAGCCTCTCCCAGTTAATCACATATGGGTTGCACACTCGTGTTTCATATTATATCTCACTTGCACTTCATCAAAATCTGGAAGTATGTACAACTCTTGGACTTGTTGACTTAAGTGTGGTTCTTAGGTTGATGAACCGACTCAGTGGGACTTATATTTTTATCACTTTGAGCTAATCCCCATGCCTTCAAAAAAGCACGGAGTGTTCTATTTTCTTCTTAGTTTCTAAGCAGGTTCTCGAGGAAGGCAGCCACCAGGCTATATCAAGAAATATACGTTAAAGCAAAGGTTCTTTGTCTATCAAAAGAGAGATTACGTGTATCTCAACGATAAAGTGTGTCACTCTTGTTTTCAACTAAGCTTGTGAAGTTGGTGTTGGTCACATTTAGCCGTGTGGCACCACATAGTGATGCGCCACGGCTAAGTGGGTGCTGACCCTGGTTGCACATCTAGATAAACACTTGTTTTATAAGAGCTAAAACATCTTATATTTTAAAATAGAGGGAGTATTTCTTCATAAGTAAATTATATAAAGGCGCAAATTGCGGCGCCTTAAAATTTATTTGCAGCGCCTGCTTTTCTCTTTTAGCGCGCGTAGCCGTGTGCCACTTCACCGGTGCTGCAACGTGTGTTCATTGGGCGCGCTAAAATACAGCACCGCAAACTAATTTTGTACCCAAAAACATCAAACATAGATCGAACAAACTAAAAAGTAGACTCAAAATAAAGTTCATATATATATACTACAGTAGTAACATACACGATGCCTTAGTTAAGAATACAACGAAACATAGATACTTGTAAATAAAACCTACTTGTCTAAAGGTCGAAATCTTGACTCGTTCTCCGCCAAGGACTCCACCGGTGTCGACAAGAACTGGTCGAGGCAGCGTTCATCGTCGTCTCCAAACGTGTGCGGGCAGGCCGGATGCACCTCAATGAATGCTCGACGACGTGCCTTGTCGGCCCTCCTCACTGCATGATCTACCGCTCTCCTCCTTCCTCCGGGAAGTGAGCAGCCCACTCCGCCCTCAGATGCTCGTCTTTCTTAGCGTGATAGAGGCGCCAAAGCCACGCGTGGTAGCGCGGCTTCTCGTCGGTGATTAGGCATGGCGGCGGCGCGATCATCTCCGCATGCACGCGTGTCTGCACGTCGTCGAAGTTCATCTCCCGGCACGGGCGGCCGAGACGCCACGTCGCTTGTGGAACTAGTTAGATTTGTTTTCTAATTGCTTTTATCGGGCCATGTGAGAAAAATATTGCACGCCCAAGCGGAATCTTAGTTTGTGTGCGTGATCACGCTTGTACGTCAACCTTTGGCGTTAGAAAATCTTTAGAGCATCAGTCACCAACCATTCACGGATCCTTTTTAAGGTAAATAAACCTTTCGAGAAGCGTTGCTTGACAGATCAGGAGCTTCCCCGCCCACGCTACGTGCCCCCGCACACAGCGCAGCAGCACTAACAGCGCCGCGACATGCGAGCAAAGTAAAAGCAGAGCCCATCTAGCTAGCCAAGCCAAGCCACAGGGAGAAGAAAAATGATGGCCACCGCTACTTTCCTCCTGCTGGTGCTCTGCTGCTCCCTGGCTCCGGCGGCCCTGTCGGTGCCGCCCCAGCCGCCGGTGCGTTGCGGCAGATCGGGCCGCTGCGTGCTCTCCAACGCGTACGGCGCCTGGTCCAGCGACCGCGAGGACTGCCCCCTCATGGCCGTCGCCTACCCAACGTCGGAGCGGGAGGTGGTGGCCGCCGTCGCGCGCGCCAGCGCCGGGGGCCTGCAGGTCAAGGCCGTCAGCGGCTTCGCGCACACCATCCCCAAGCTGGCCTGCCCCGGCGGCGGCCTCAGCGCTAACGGCACCCTGCTGATAAGCACGTCCAAGTACTCGGGCGTGGCGGTGGACGTGGCGGCGCGCACGGTGACCGCGGACGCCGGCGCGCCGCTGCGGGCCGTGATCGACGCGGCGGAGGCCAGCGGGCTGAGCCTGGCGGCGGCGCCGTATTGGGAGGGGGTGAGCGTCGGCGGGGTCATCAGCACCGGGTCCCACGGCAGCTCGTGGTGGGGGCGGGGAGGCGCCGTGCACGACCACGTCGTGGGCCTCACCCTTGTCGTGCCCGCCGGGCCGGACCACGGCTGGGCCAGGGTCGCGCCGCTTGCCAAAGGTGACGCCCTCTTCCCCGCCGCGCTCGTCTCGCTTGGCCTGCTCGGGGTCGTCTCCAAGGTTAGATCCCTTTTTCTCGTTTCATTTTTTATTACTCCATTAAGGTGCACCCAAAAACAATGCTAGTAGACCATCATGACAATCCATGGGTTAATATGGACTTTACACGTGATATATCCTGATAAAGAAATCATTAAAGCACAACCCAATTTGCGGTACATCGCAAAGACTGCGGAGTGTCACCATCCCAACTAACAAATCCTTCAATTTATAATCATTCCATACTAGATTATGCGTCACTTTGTTTCCATTTGCATATATCACTGCCCTTCTGAAAACACACAATCAAGATAGCTGAATAAGGTCTCCATACGTAGATTATGATATTGCAAGCTTGGACTGACTCGAGCGAGTCAGATTCAATAATAATAACTGATGCACATCCCAATTGTTCAAGGAGCGCTAAACCCTTCAAGAGAGCTAGGGCCTCATTTTGAAACCGTGCATATTAGTGTAGCTATATTACAATGTGAAGTAGTTCTGCAATGAACTTTCAGTATGTAAATTTCATTAACGCCAACATTAGCACCCAAAAGATTTACTTTCCTTTAGACTTAAAGTATGTTTAGCGGATTAATAGATTGGTGGAATTTTTGCAACAAATATTATGTTCGTGGAATTTAGCTCTTGACGCCTAACAAATTACCCTGTCTTTCATGACCAACAAGCAAATAGTATATGTGATTCCTAAGAGAAAGTAGAAAATTATTTCCCAAATTCGAACACTAACAAAGTAAAAAAAATCCTTAACTTCCCGTCATATGAAATAGTGAACATGTGTTCCACGGACGTAACAAATCTTCCATTGCTTTAACTTGAGAACGAAAAACCAGCTTGTCATACCATATACTTTTACCGAATTAGATGTTGCAGATTCATATAGATTCGCATCGAAGTACACGGATGGAGTATAATATGTGGTCAAGGAGAGTTGACACCCCAATTTTAAATGATAAATTATGTAGGATTTATTAGTGGACACTGGTCCTATTCGCTCTAGGTCCTCCAAGGTTGAGCATTTAAAACCGCTTATTTTGGTGATGTCCATTTAGCTCTAGGTCCTCGATCTGATATGTTAATTGTTGATGGGGATGGGTGTGCTGTGTGCAGGTGACACTGTCGCTAGAGCCGAGATTCAAGAGAAGCATCACCTACGATTACCGGGACGACTCCACGTTCCAAGACGATTTCGTGGACCACGCCGCGCGCCACGAGTTCGCCGACATCACCTGGTACCCGTCCCAGCACCAGGCCGTGTACAGGGTGGACGACCGCGCGCCTCTCGATGCCACTGGTGACGGCGTCAACGACTTCATCGGCTTCCGGTCCACGGCGATCGCCGTCTCCGCAGGGATAAGAGCGCTCGAAACTTCACTCGAGAAGTCGAGGGGCGTGAAGGGCAAGTGCGTGATGGCCAAGTCCGAGATCGCGGCCAAGCGGCTCATCGGCAATGGGCTGCGGAATAGCGGACACGCCCTGCTGTTCACGGGCTACCCCGTGGTGGGGTTCCAGGGGAAGATGCAGACGTCGGGATCCTGCGTGTACTCGCCGTCGTACAACCTGCTCGCGGCGTGCGCGTGGGACCCCAGGCACAAGGGCCTCTTCTTCTACGAGAGCACGGCGGTCTTCTCCCCCGCGCGGTTTCGGTCATTCGTCCTCGATGTGAAGCGGCTGCGCGACATCGTCGGCGCGGACAGCATGTGCGGCGTGGACGTCTACAATGGCTTCCTTGTCCGGTTCGTCAAGAAATCGGAGGCGTTGCTAGGCCAGCCGGAGGACTCCGTGGTGGTGGACTTCAACTACTACCGGTCATCGGATCCGTCGGTGGCACGGCTGGACCAGGACGTGTGGGAGGAGGTGGAGCAGATGGCATTCGTCAAGCACGGGGCACGCCCGCACTGGGCTAAGAACAGGATGGTTGCCTTCCGTTGGGTTCAGGGGAAGTACCCCGGATGGGCCCGGTTTGCCGCGGCGAAGCGGCAGCTCGACCCGCGCGGGCTGTTCGACAGCCCGTGGTCTGACAAGGTCATGGGCGAGGGGGTCGACGGAGTGGGCAGCGACGAAGGGTGCGCACTGGACGGGCAGTGCGTGTGCTCCGAGGACAGGCACTGCAGCCCGGCGCAAGGGTACTACTGCATAACGGGGCGTGTGTACACGGAGGCCAGGGTATGCAGATACTCTGCTTCATCATCATCACACCTTAATGTATGATGAGACATATGTTGTTCTGAGAAAAAATGACAGATTCTTTGGTTCGATCTTGAAACTGTGAGAGTGCGACTGGGCAATGCCAAATATCCCAAAAGCAATCTCCTTGTTTGGTTACGTTGTGCTGAATTTTTATACGAGTACTAAGAGGATTCATGAATCAGGATTGTGTTCCCGGAAATGGCAGAAGGTCGAGGGGCGAATTGTAATTTGCCTTTCCCGGGTTTTTTCAAACAAAACAAATAAGAAAACTATAGGCAGGTTTTCTCCTTGCTCCGGTCATCCTTGTCAATGTGCAGGGCCGGCCCTGAGGTGGGTGGGGTGGGAGGGGAGCGGGGGAGGGTGTCGCCCTGGTCCCCCGAGACCAAGGGGTACCAGTTTCCAGTTAGGTAATGCATATGAAATGGCGAAGAAACTCATTAAGCAGCCACTAAAGCATACGGAGGTTTCTCTCGTGCGGTTGAAGAAGACCAGGAGTTCATAAAGAAACGTTACCAGTATACAACCACTAATGGTTCTTCTGATGAACTAGATATTGGTCTCCTTTCTTCTTTTATTAAAAAGTAGACGCATTTTCTATATCAAAAAATAAGAGATCACTACAAAGAATTGATTTTTTTTCATCCAACGTTGTTTGCAATAATAGTTGGCAAAGGTGGAATTGCAAGGCTATAACTAGGTACAAGCCTAATTCTACATTTATCAGCATGTGCGGCTGTTTTCTGGACAAAGGCAGGAGAGGACCAATCGTAGGCCCTTTAGTTGCCCTGCCAAGAGGCCAGAGGTCTAATCGCTGAGAGGAGACTTTACCATACAGACAACATAACGCCGCAGTTCCATGAAGAATCGTCCTGATATTTAGGATAAAAGATACTCAGTACACTTTATGGATGATTTATGCTAACATACACTTTAAATATATGTTTGTAATAATTATTATATACCATAAAATATTTAGTATTTTTTGTCCAAATTTTTGTTTCGTCCTGGGCCCCCGAAATCGTAGGACCGAACCTGTCAATGTGCGTTCCTCCTGCCTGAGAGTTGATAGGCTTGTTCGGATCTTCAGATAACCTTCTGCGAGGTGGAACCGAAGGGAGCCAATTCCTAATCTTTATTCCTCATGTCCACAACCGCTTTATTTGTACTCCTTGTTAATATGACCGCACCCATGACAAAAATTATGGATGAAATCATGCTCCTTAGACACTAACGTTTCGTTTCCATATTTGTCTTGGGTTCATGATGTTGGGGATCGTAGCAGAAAACAAAAAAAATTCTACGATGTAACCCCAAAACTTCCTATGATCTATCTATGTAGTAATGCGGTAACGACCAATGCGTAGAGAATACATACCCTTTTAGACTGTACGCGGTTAACGTTCCGCGGGAAACGTGGTTGAAGTAGTCGTACTCGTAGCCGACCTCAAGGTCGCGAAGCTCCTCGCAGGTCACCCCTTGCTCTTTCTTCATCTTCATCGTGCAACAGCTCTGGCTCACGACATTTAAGAGCCCCAAGTGTTACGCCTCGTGTCTTCGTACACATCCGGTGCACGATAAGACCTCCGGCTCCCCGATCCCGCCGAGAGTGCGGAAGTTGATATCCGGCTAGGAATCCCTGCAGCGCAACGGCGTACTGCAAGTGTGCCTCGATCGCATAGCCCAAACTTGGGTTCATGGTCACAAGGGCTAGAGAGAGAGAAGGAGGAAGTCAACCAAAGGACTTCTCCAAATATTGGTGTGTCAAATCCCACCCATGGGCACCTCTTTATATAGGGGGAGGGGGTGTGCCCTCCCCTTTGGGTTTCCCATGTGGGACTAATCAAGGGAGAGGGGGGAGGCGCATGGGCCAGCCGGCCAGGGGTGGGCCCCACCCCGCGCACAGCCCTAGGCTGGCCGGGTGGGCCCCCTTGAGGCGCCTGGGCCTTGGCCCTTTGGCCCTTGGCCCTTCCCCTTTCCGGTTTTCCCTCATGGGCCTTTTTCCCTAGGAAGTTTGGCCCATTAGTAGAATAACCCTTCAAAATAGATTTTTTTAATGTTATATTTAATATTAATTACATTAATTAATATGTAAATACATATTACAAAATTCGTCTTGACCCGAAACACCTTTCGGTTCCCTTTTGATTTCCTCCGAACAACTTCGGATCTTTCTGCGGAACATTTCTGAATTTCTCTTTCTCTACTGTGATTCCATCTTACGAATGATCGCTCTCATCGTACCCTTAAGTGTATCCTCTCACGGCTCGGGAATGCTCTAGATATGATCTGTATCAATGATCAACAGAGGGACCAGGTATATGCATGTGACCCCTATGCATTCTTGATGACAATGTCATTTGAACCGCTAAATGTAGCATCCTCTTCCTTTTGTTTCTTGATACGACTTGTTCGAGATCCGATCATTGGTATCCCATACCTTGTTCAATCTCGTTCACAACAAGTTATGTTTTCTTGTTACTGTGATATTACATCCCCGTGACCGAGTCACATGTTGCAACATTTATGGATGTAATCTCACCAAGCCGGCCGTATGTATCTTTACCCGTCATGTGGGTGAACAAATCCCGGTCTTGCAGTCACATGTCATCAACTGTTCCTTTGAAATACCCAACATACACCTTTATGGCCACCGTATTACCAGATGACGGTTGATGTAGTTAAAGCAGCCCTGGGAAACAGTGAGTAATATGAGCTCACGGTCTAAGGAGAAGGAGTCTAGGTATAGCTGTTGCAACAATGAACTATATGACTTGATCGTGTTGCAATCCTTCGAGGAATGTCCAATCACATTATTCTCCAATGATATGATCCCATTGTCAGTCGGCATAAATGTCCATGATCTTGAAACCCAGATCATCCTCATGACCAACGAACTAGTATGAATAGAGGCTACTAGGGACTTGGTTGTTTCATACCACACCTGTACCAATGTTTCTACTTGGCATAGTTATAGCACAATATAAAACTATTATAAACTAATTAAGATATGACAATAAAAACCTATTTATTATTTGCCTCTAGGGCATATCTCCTTCACATGATTCCTCGGCAGACATGGGTGTGTCAATCCTAACTGTTACACGGACGAACCACCCAACAACCATTGTGTTTCGTGCACTTCTACATAAAGTTAGTTATCAATTTATCCCTAATCAACTCCATATTTATCTATCCATCATTTGAAACGTGACACCATTCCCCTGTAAAAACAGAAACGGGATACCACTAGCATGGGTTTATATCAGGATGCAAAAAAAATCAAGTTGTTGCACCGTCTTTTGGCATCATAATCCATGAGCACAGTTAGATCATGGCTATCACCAAGGGACCATGGCTCCTCGTTCATGGCTTATCGCGGACCATCCAATTGGTTCAAGAAAAGGAGAGAGATGGTTGTCCCCGTGTCTTTGCACATCAAGTGTTTGACATACTATAGTATGGACCTTTACAAGATACATTTTACTGTTTTGAACCTTGGTTCCTTCTATATTTCAAACCTTTTATGTGAAATAAAACGAGGTTGACGGCCTCAACAGCCACGCATGAAATGGATATGTTGGCAATACTACAGCTAATTAATGGTGGTACAGACTCAGCTTAGCCATTTTATATGGCTGAAATTCAACTCCACTATAATTCTAATAATTTATCCTCTATAAAATAATTTTCCCTGCTAAGATATTGTCTTGGCTCACTTCTTTCCAAGTTTTGTTCTTAACCCCCCTAACTGTCATGTCATAGAACCCATGTTTAGTTGTCCTTCTAGAGAAAACCCATATAATTGGAACGATACAAAAAAAAGTAGCATGGCAGACCTTTTTTTCGTTTTTTTCTTGAAATAGTGGTAGAGAGAGAACACTGGACAAAACCATGAGAAATGGATGGGAATCAAGCCGGAAGATCAACCCAGGACACAGTCGAGTTGCCCAGTAATGGCTAGTGGAGAATTTGGGGATCTCTTCTCTTCTTATGTGACTGACATGGCATACATCGTGACACTAGCTAGTTGATTTTATTGATTAATAAGAATGTTTACATGAATGTTTGAAGAATAAGGAGTGCCTACCACATATGGCGGACAACTTCATGTGATATCATATTGTCTATGTAGGATGTGGGCTTCCTAGTTAGAGGCTCTCCCTTAAAAACGAACTTGCACTCTTCAAGTTTGGCAGCTCGTGCTCTGATCTCCTTGATCACGACTCCATACCTCCCCATGCTGCTATCATGAATATTGAACATTACAAACTTGTGGTATTATGCAACATAGACATTTGAGAGACCCAGGTCGTATGCCAACGCCATAGCCTTATGGCAAGAAAGAGCCTCCCGAACCGATGGATCAATGATCCCAGCAAATACAATCCCAGAAGCTCCAAGTTAGTTTATGTTATCATCTAAAAAAAAAGCGGTGACTACTCCTTTACCTCCTTCCTTCGATACTACCGCATCGACATTTGCTTCAGCCATGTTTGAGGGGGCGGAATCCATGTAGGTTGACCCCCCTTTGTGCAGGTATTTGAGCTGTAACTCGAAGAGATGGTTTTCCTAAACCTGAAGTTCCTCCAAGGAGTTAACAAAGCCATGAGTAGATAGGGATCTCCGGAATACAAGTTTTATCATAAAAAGTACGTAAATGGGGCACATAATATGCATCTTTCAATACATCTTACACATAATATAATTCCAATCTCAAATATCAACTCATAAAACAAAGATCCACCACATAGAAATTACATAGATGACCATAATCATGTTGGGCAGCTCACATGGTACTAAAACAATGATAGCACGAGAGAGAGACAGGGAGAGAGAGATATCAAGCTACTGCCACAAATCCATAGTCCAGAGGTGGACTACTCCCTCATCATCATGCAAATGATGTAGACGATGTTGGAGAAGGTGGATATCCAACAAGTGGCAGCTCCGGCGGCGTTTACCCTCCAATCTTCACTAGTTCTAGCTCTATTCAGTATTTCTGTGTTTCTACTCTGCCTCTTTCGAGATTACCCCGGGGAACCTTTTTATAGGCGTTTTCAAGACTTCGAGGCTCATATGAAGACGGACGGTTGCGGACACTCGAGGGGCAAATGATCCCTAGTGGCGCAGCCAAGGGGTGGGTTGTGCCACTGGGCCGTGTTTGGGCCTCGTAGCTCCTCTCTAGTGATCCAAGTGCTCTAGTTCTTCTTCTTCGTGAAAAATAATCCTCGAGAAATCACATGTCCATTTGACTTTGTTAAGGTCCCTGAAAGATAAAAAATACAGAAAACAGAGTTTTCTTGCAGAGTTATAACCCAAATAAAGGGAATCATTGATAAATCCCGATAAATGAATGTAAAACATTCTATATGATGCAAATATAACATTCTATAAAAGGGAGTTGGAGGATTCTCGTGGTCCATCGGCCACCTTGGCATAACCTACGACTATGGCATGGACCACTCCACCATCTCCGCACGTGGAGTTCGCGTCGGGCTCCATATCCCGACCACCAGAGATGACCAACACTCGGCGGCCCATTTTGTGAACATGTTCATTGCAACACCAGTTGGCGAATTCGTGCCACACTACAAGCACTACTCTAAACCCAATCCTCTGAAGCATGCTTTCTCATGATTTGGTGGTGATTTATTGATGAGTGCATTTGCATCGTGTTTTATCTCGTGTTTTTGCATATATAGAGTGTAGGGATTTGGGTATTTTACCGCTCTTGTGCACGCCTTTTATGTCTTTCTCACAAGGATCCTAGAATTAAAGAGGTTGCTGAACATATCAACTAGGGTTTTTTTTAGGAAAAAATATCTTTAGTGGAGGCTTTAAAGATCTTCCATACAAATATCCACACACCTAGGTGGAGAGCCAATGAGAAAAGAAGCAGAACAAAGGTTCCAATGCTTTTAACGAACTAACGTATGTCAAGAGCTATCGTACCATGTCTCTATATCACCGCATCTTCAAATAGTTTTGCCATGTGCGATCGGATTAGACACCATACATCTTCAGCCACAAGAAACACTGAAACGTCACCTCCGGAAAGGATTTTGTGGGGGAACTCGTAGAAGGGCGCTCATCTCCGCTGTGACTTAGATCTTGGAGGCTTGGGCATCGATCTTCATCATCACCAGCATCATCTCCATAACCATCACCATCCCCATCACCCATCACATTGTAATTCCAAAACCTAGTATGGATTTACATGTGTGTTCATCATATTTATATTATCATGGTAATGTTGATTGCCTCCATGAGTGAGTAGTTTCATTTGTTCTTGGGGAGATGCAGAAACTCTTGCACCACTATGAATTGAAATAAAGATTGTATTTGTCCTCATTTGTATAGTTGTGTATTCAATCTTCCACTTGATGGTATGTGAACGTTAAGTACGTAGTATATTTCCCCACGGGGACAATAAGGGGACTGCAATGGTGTTTGTGGAGGGGTAGCTGCGTTATGTGACATATCACAATTTTGTCCTAGAGAAAGCATCAATGGGGATTAGAGAGAATCCAAAGAACAGATATCCAAAGCCATGGGGTGACCATTAGTTACTTGTGTAATCATGCATTCTAGGATCTTATGAGAAGTGGTGGCTATGAGGGGCGGGAAGAAAGATCGAGAAGTCCGTGAGAAACATGCAAATGACGACATTGTCATTTTTGACATCAAATTGGGCAGACTGTGTTGTTTAGAAGGAGATTTTTTTGCATTCAGGTTTCACGCAAAGGAGGGCTATTTGGTTGTGACAATGCATAAAATCTAATTTAGTGGTTATGAATTAATTAGTTGGTATTTTAGAGAGATATGTGAACTAAAAATTGGGGTGAAATAGATGCATCTAAACTATGGATCTTACTATCTTGTGCTACAAGTTTCTATGTATTATAAGTTCTCTATTATTTTCTATTTGTGATTTATATTACATAAAAGGTGATGGATTACCAAACTATATTTTTACACACCAAAGCTTGCGCCAACAGGTACCACACAAGACGGTGATTTATTGTCATCTCACGTATTGTCTGGCACCTACGGTTGTGCCGGTCTATAATGCACTGCGGCATTCAACCCCTGATGCCGTGCTAAAACTAATGCGAAGGATTGTATGCTAATGGCAACAACTCCGTGTACCAATTCATTAAGATTCCAAGTGTAGATTTTTGTAGCAGACGTCTTTTTCCCACAAGGATGACTCGATAGTTTATATCGAATTCTTGGGGAATTGGTTTAGAGATTTATTCTTCCTCTCCTCTTCAAGCAACCTACAAAGCAAAGTTTTGTCTTGTGTCCCCAACTCTACTGTGTGGTTGTCAATCACAAGGTTTCGTATTAGTAATAAGAAATAATAATAATATAAAAATAAAATAACACAAGTAAAAACTGGGCAAACAAAGTAAAAAAATAAAAGGATAGTTGTTTTTTGGGTTTTGGTTGTGTCCGCAAGTGAAGAAAGTATTTTTGTATTTTCGAAATAATAAATAGTAGAAAATATGAAGTGTGATACTGGTGTGGGAAAGGTGTTTCTAATGGTGTATAATGGACTGGGGTTCATGGATCTAGTTGTCTACTCTCTTTTTGGGCTGCAATGGACACAAACAATTCATCAGAGACATAACATTGGTGGAACTTCTACATGTATTTGATAAGCATTCATATGGACATCACGTCCTAACATAGAGATGATGCAACACATCTCTCTTATACTCCTCAAGAAAGGGAAAACTCCAAACAATCTTGAATTAAGAATCAACAGAGTATAGCCTTAGGTATTTTGATATGATGTTTGAATCACAAATATGCTACCTTGACCAAACAAGATTATCTAACTATCACAAGATAATTATAGCACATGGATTCACTTAATCCCTAGCGAGGCAGCAAAAGAAAGGTAAATACCATAGTATATCTCGAATTTGTTGTCACTATTCAATCACTACCACCATGCTACTCCATCTAATACACACTTATCCCTACACATGCTCTTGTATACAAGTTGGATCAGAACAAGTACTTAAGAATGGGGTACATGATATACATCTATCAATACATCTTACACATAATAGGTCCCAATCTCATATATCAAATAATATATTAAAGATCTACCAAATAAGAATTACAAATATGACCCTTATCATGTTGGGCATCTCATCTGGCATAAGATCTACGAAGAACAAGAGAGAGAGAGATCATGCTACTGCCACAAACCCATAGTCCAGAGGTGGACTACTCCCTGTTCATCATGGTGGAGATGTTGGAGAAGGTAGAGATCCCTCTGGTGGCGGCTCCGGCAGAGTTTCCTCCTCCAATATTAGCTGGTTCTAGATCTGTTTTGGTGTTTTTGCAGCGCCTCCCTCTAGGAACTCCCGAGGGGCCCTTTATATAGTGGTTTTTAGGTCAAACGGAGGCAGTGGGCTAAATATCGAAGAAAATCGATGGCCGAGGAAGAGAAGATACTGGGTGGCACGCCTACCCTTACTAGGCGCACCACCAGGTCTATCTTGGGCCTCCTGGTCCACTTGGTGAGGTCCAAGTGCTCCTGGTGCTTCTCTTGATGAAATATTTATGCTCCCGAAAGCCTAGCTCCATTTGACTTTGTTTAGGTCTCTGAAAGACAAAAAAACACAAAACAAGGTTTTCCTGTCCTGCAGAGTTATAAACAAAATGAAGGGGATCATTGGTAAATCCCCATAAATCAATGTAAAACATGAATATAACATCTTATATGTAGCAAATATGTTGGAATTCATAGCAACAAACTACAAAGTTCATGTATGCATTTTACATGCATCAACATCTCCAAGCTTAACCTATGCTCATCCTCAAGCATGGAGGTGATAAAACTAACATGGGCTTTGGAGTTTGGTGCTTCTTTTCACTAGCAAGTATCACAAAAGTTAAACGGTTCAATGCTTTAAGAGAATAACAACAAGTAAGCATATCATAAACTGATACTCCTTATAATATCATACTTGACAACTCAATGTTCATAATGTCTACCAGAAATGCATATAGTAATATGAAGGACTAGTGCATTCTTCGTAGAGAGAAAAGTACATATATATAGTGGCAGTCCTATGGTTAGAATATTTGGCAAAGGAGGTTGGAAAGAGTATATGGCTGGCAAGTAGGGAATATCATATATGAGATACTAGCTAATTTCCAAACACTATTATTAAGTTTATGGTTGAAGCATAGTTCAACATTATTGTTTAGTTCCATTGCCCCTCATTACCTGTTTTTTTTGGCATTCCTGTTTTCGCACTTTTTGCTTCTTTCCTCTTTTTTATTTTTATTTCTATGTCACTTTTTCTTGTTTTCATTTTTGGAAAGGCCTAGCCTCTGCATACTCACTCTCTCACCTTTTGATATCATATAAATACTTGGAGGGGTTTTCCCTCATCAATCAACGGGGAGGGATAGTGTGGTACAGCGGTACTATGGAGTTTAAGAACAACTCTGAATCGATTAACTAGCTATACGCCATTCTTTCTGGTATATGGGACAGAAGCTGTATTACCAGCCGACATAGAGCATGATTCGCCTAGGTTCACCCAATACACAGAAGCCGAGTGCAAGAAGCCTGAAAAATGATGTTGATCTATTGGAAGAAGCAAGAGAATTGGCACCGTCCAGATCCGCCATTTATTAGCAAAATCTCCGATGCTACCATAGCCAGAAAGTGAGCCCCTGAGTCTTCCGGGAAGGATATCTGGTACTTCGGCTAGTGCAGCGCACTATTGGCATGCATAAGCTATCCCCTCCATGGGAAGGGTCATTCATTGTAAGCAAAGCACTGCACAATGATGCCTATTACCTCACTGATGCACAACCACAGGAGAAAAACAAGGCGGATAGGTTCGGCGAGGAATCCAAACGACCATGGAATGTAGCTCTACTTCACCCGTTTTACACTTAGCTGAAAGTGTATGTATCTCGAACTCTCATATGTCGGTCTGTATGTCGGCAATGAGCTTATCAATGAAACTTCGGCACCTCGGGCAGAAACTCGGGGACTGCCTTAATAATTGCCAATTTCTGTATTTACTTTTTTTATGTCGGTTGGCTTAAATTACTTACACCATAGCCGGATCAGTAATGTGTAAGCACCAAAAGCTAACACTTCGACTTGCTGCTGTCCAACAAGAATTGGCTTCATAGCAAGCAAGAGAACAAGTTTGGAATTGCTCAGCACATGAAAAACAACTAAGGAAAGGAATGTAATCGAGCCGACATTTGTTTTTCGGACTAACCCATGTATTTCTTTTATATCTATCATGTTGAATTATTTTTTAGCTAATCCTAAAGTTTCAAGTATTGTTAAGTCAATTTTGTGAACCTCGGACTCGTAAGTCAAACACTAAATCAAGGTAGACGCGAGCCGAGTCATGGAATTGGGGGAACAATAAAATGAAACTCGGGGACTTCACCCAAGTTGATCCGGCATAAAACTTAAGCGGAAGTAAATAACCCATTGTTCATATTACATCTGCGCCCAATATGCTGGGGATTTAACAAATTTCAAAGTGTTTTTCGATCAAGGAGCAGCAACATCCGAAGTATTTGCAGCAGGAGGAGGCAAGTCGGCTTCGGGATGGGGAACTTCGGTTTCAGCCTCGTCATCCGGGTTCACTTTAGCTTCTTCAGTGTCTTTAGTTTCCTCGGCATAGTCCGAAGATTCTTGTTCTTCGCCATCCGAACCATCTTCGACATACGCATCGTCGATGACTTCAAGGAAACTTGGCCCCTCATTCCATTGATGGCAATGGGTGTACTGAATGAGGTCATAAGCATGAGCTTGGCGTTGGGTGATGCAGTCCAGATTAGTGGTCCATTTGGATCCGGTGTGCATTCGGCTAAGAACCTCCAAGTCAAGACCTTCATACCACGATAGCACGAAGCTCAAGGTCGTGTCAGCTCCAACACGCGCAGCAGATTCCCTCCACATATCAAGTTGAGTCTCGCACTCCATCAATTTTGCAATCAATGGGGTAGGACCTTTAGGAGTGGGCTCTGTGGGCCAAAGGGCACTAAAGACCCGGACAGCAGCATCCATGATGTCCGAGCCAAAGCTCTTTAGATGTTCAACTCGAGCAGCGAGACTCACCAAGGTATCCTCCATATCATAAGGAATTGGATCTAAAGAAGGACCAACCAGAGTACCTCTCTTCAACCGGAACTTGTTAATGCTAGTGGCATCAAGGGGAATGGTCTCCGGAAAGTTGCCTGAAAATGAGACAAATAGGATAAGTCAATAAGGGCACAAGACCCGAAAAAAGGGATGCCGGCACAAGAGAAGAAACTGACGAGAAATATAAATGTTGATCCGAGTCAACTCCATGAGACAAGCAGCATTCGTCTTCTTGAGATTTTCATACTCGGTGTTCACTGACTCAAACTTGATGTTGGCGTCCTTCAGCATATTCTGATTCTTCTAAAGTGCAGTCTTCAGCCGGTCCTTTTCTTCAGTAAAGGCCTGGTCAATTTTGTCCAGCTCAGATTCTAGAGGCTCTTCAGTTTTTCAATCTCGACGTTGAGCCGAATGATCTCATCATCCTTTTTCTGAAGCTGGGCAATTTCATCATCTTTCTTCTTTAATTCGTCCTGATGCTGCCCTACTTATTCAATAAAGTGGAGCATCATGTCAGGCAAAGGCATGCTATCTTGAAGAGACACTTCAATAGTTTTTTGACCCAGCACAGCCGAGGTATAATTATCTGTCGAGTCAGAAGGAAAAAGGACAAAAGGTGAATAACCAAGGAGAATTACCTTTTATATCGGCCAATTTCTTCCTCATGATTATGTTTTCAGCCTCCACTTCGGCTACACAAACCAAATCACGAGTTAGTTCGAAAATCCAACAATGAAGAGAAGTAAAAGTGAAAGTGTAAGCGAGAGAACTTTACCTTTTTTTCTTTGCCTCAGGAAGCACGGCCTTGTGTTTTGCGCAAAGCTCCTTATGGGAGTCCAAAAGCCACTTGAAAGAGCATGTGGTCCCTCATGTGTGGTTTTGGTAATTAATGACAATCTTTATGGACTAATGTGTGTATTAAGTTGTACTTGTAGGAATTGTCCATTGGCATGGCTTGGAGCATGTGTTGGCTTCAAGGTCGATGAAATGAAGAAAAAGATGCGTTGTGGAAGCTCAATATGCGCCATCCCTAGAGAGATCCCATGTTTGGTGCTTGCCATCCTTGGTGTTTATGGATCGATGAAGACAAGGCCAAACGATGCTCAAGGCAAAGGTATTCTTGATAGGTTTTCCCTTTTACCGGTCTCGTGTTGACTGGGTTTAGGATAGATAGTTGTACTATCAAGAGGGGCTCTCGAGTGAGTAACTTGATCATATCATTCGGAGAGAGCTCAAACCTTTGCATACTTTCATCATTGTATTTTGTTGTTTTGTATTATCCATGTGAGGATATAGAGCTTGTGGTAATCTTCATAACAAGCTCTTGTTCATCAAAATCGGACCTCGCTTTTATATCTTGTTGCGATTTTGATCTTGGCGGTTTTTCGGATACTCGCCGAGTGAGGTATCTCACATTATACTACTTTGATACCTTCTCACTTGGTGATATCCAATATTTTCACTTTTAGCTGGGTAGCTCTTGTTGTCCTCTTTCCAACAAAATTGGTTTCGGGTCAATCAGAGTCTCCTAGCTCAAGTTATTGACATTTGAATATTGCCTCTTAGTTGTTTTAAAAAGAAAAAAAGAAAAAGAAAAAAGGTTTTCTGTGGGCCGAGCGGTAGTACCGGGCCGCTACCGCCCGGCCCTTCCTGCGCGGGATCTTCTCTCTGGGCGTTTAGGTAGTGGAGGCCGGTAGTACCGGGCCTTGCCGGTAGTACCAGGCCGGCCTAGCGATACTACCGGCCCATCCAGCTCCCAGGCCCAGCCGCCCACTCCAGCTTCCAGGCCGCTACGTCGCCGCTTGCTGGACCGCCTCGCTGAGCCAGATCTCTCCCACGCTTAGCACGCTTGCTCGCGCACACGTCCTCCCAGCCGCCCCGATCCCCTCGCTCGCCCGTTCCCGCCCTCTCCCGCGTTGTGCCTGCTGGCTGCCGCTCTTGCTTGCTCACGTTGCTGCTCCCACATGCTAGGCCGGTCCAGCTCGCCCGGCTCGCCCAGCTGGCAGCCTCGTGCGCGCGCGCGCTCACCCAGTTTCGCTCGCCTGCTGCGTGTTGACCCCGCCGCCCCTGCTCGTTCCCTGTTTTGCTCGCCTCGCTGATTGCCAGGTTGACGGGCGGTAGTACCGGGCCATTCCGGTACTACCGGCCCAGTCCGAGAAAACGCCCCAACGGGCAGTTTTCCAGCCCACCCTATATATGCCTTTTTCCCCTTTCCTTTTGGATGGTCCTTCTTCTCTCTTTTGCTCAAGCCTTTGCCCCATTTGCTTTAATCTCTTGTGCTTGATTTCTTCCTCCCCTCCAATGATTCTTGCCAATATTTGAGGGGAAGTTAGATGAGATCTAGATCTACAATTTGATCAAACCAAATCACCTCTTTGTGAGTGAATCTTTGGGATCTAGATCTTTAGGCGATTTTGTGTTTTTCTTTGATTCTTCCTCTCTTATTTCCCCAAGTGCTTTAGTATCTTTGTTGGAATTTGAGAGTGAAGGATTGGAGCATCTTTGTGGTGTTCTTGCCATTTGCATTAGGTGCATCGGTTTGTGTTCTCTCCGGAGGATTTGTTCGGTGATATTCATTGTTGCTTGTACCTCTTGGATTCTTGGAACCCTAGACGGTTGTGTGGCCTTTGTGGCATGTGCTTGGGGTATTCAATTGAGTTGTGAAGCTCCCCCAAGATTGAGGCCTTGGTGACGATTATTGGGAGCCTCCAATTAAGTTGTGGAGATAGCCCCAATTGTGTACGGGTTTGGTGACCACCCTCAAGTGTCCCATGGTGGATCGGGTGCTTGCCCGCGTGGTGGGTGCTCGGGAGAATAGGGTGAGGCCTTGGTGGCGTTGGCGGTCTTAGTACCACCCACCCCTCCAACGAGACGTACTCCCTTGTTGGGAGGAACTCGGTGAAATATCGTCGTCCCCGCGTGCCTCGGTTATCTCTATACCCGAGCTATTTACTTATGCACTTTACATTGTGATATCCATCGTGCTTGATGTAATTATCTTGATATCACATTGTTGCTTATCTTGCTTAGCATAAGTTGTTGGTGCACATAGGTGAACCTTAGTATATCTAGGCTTTGTTCTTAACAAAAGAAAACGCTAGTTTTATTCCGCCATTGTTAAGCCCATCTCATAGAAGTTTTTAACCGCCTATTCACCCCTCCCCCTCTAGGCGGCATCCATGACCTTTCACCTCTGAAATTCAATAGTCCGGCGGTTGGTGGTGATCTGAAAAGGAAATTGTTAGCTCATATGTCATAAGGAACATTTGAAACTACTTAAGACCCGGGCCAAGTGGAACTTAACCCGGCTCTAGGTGAGTGAATATTTGAAACTACTCGAGACCCGGGCCAAGTGGAACTTAACCCGACTCTAGGTGAGTGAATATTTGAAATTACTCAAGGCCCGGGCCAAGTGGAACTTAACCCGGCTCTAGGTGAGTGAATATTTGAAGTTACTCAAGACCCGGGCCAAGTGGAACTTAACCCGGCTCTAGGTGAGTGAATATTTGAAGTTACTCAAGACCCGGGCCAAGTGGAACTTAACCCGGCTCTAGGTGAGTGAATATTTGAAGTTACTCAGACCCAGGCCAAGTGGAACTTAACCCGGCTCTACGTGAGTGAATATTTGAAGTTACTCAGATCTGGGCCAAGTGGAACTTAACTCGGCTCTAGGTGAGTGGATATTTGAAAATACTAAGGAATTTTGTGCAAATAAAATACTTCGGATTTGAGCATCCGACCGAGTAACTTGTTACCCCACCGGAGGCTCGAGGACTGGAGGATATATCTACATCTACTTGTGTATATGTAAGGGTGTGGCGGAAAATTTTACCTCCATCATCTTGCTGGCAAGGCCAATAGATTTAGCGGTTGTATTCATCTCCGTGCCAATCTCGGCAGGGCCAAACTTCAGTGGATTGTCGGAATTGACATCAATATATTCGGCATTGTTCCAGTTATCCATATATTCGCCAAGTGAGTCGTAGCTCTCGTCGCTGAGAGTCCGAGCCACGACCAAGCCCTTGGTGTGAGCGGCTTTCTGGGAAATTTAAGCAGCAGAGCCGGAGGTAGTGCTCCCCTTTTGCATCATGGACGCAAGGGTATGCTACCCAGACTCGTCCGCTGACCCTTTGGGGGGTTTGTTCTTTGTCGCCTCGAGAGCCTTTTGGCCCTTGGGAACCTCAGGAACCTTTTTAGTCATGGTCATTGGCTTGGTTTGCTGCTGTGGAGCTGAAGGTTGTGCTCTGGCCGAGGAAGCTGGCGTGGAGGATTTGGCCTTCGGGCTGGGTCGATCTTGGTCATCTCGCCGAGTCGGGGGAGACTCGGACGAGGCAGGAGGAACTTGTGTAAAAGAACTTGGAGTTGGTGCTGAAGCTGATTCAGGTTGAACTTGGGTCGATGTTGGAGTCACCGGTACCTCGGAAGGAGTTTTCTCGGTACCGATATTGCTGGCACCACTATCATCTGGTTGCGGCTGAGGCGAAGAGGAGTTGGGCTGATCTGGCATGGCCACATCCTTGGGGGCGCCACCACCCTCTATGCCGACGTTGCCCTCCTCTTGCCGAGGTGGGATGAGGTTCGGCGCAGCCACGGAATTCTCTTAGATGGGGCTTAGGGGGCAAGCACCATCATGGTGAGGAGAAGGTGGAGCACCTTGGATAGGAGAGGCAATGCTGGAGCCGCTTTGGTTAATGTCCTTGGGGGCCCTGCCGAGTCAGACAGAGAACAAACATCAAGTTAGAACAGAAAGAGGGAAACAAGAAATACACGTAAACAGAAAGAAAAGGCTTACTCGGAAGCAGTAGGTGTTTCCTTGGGCTCCGGGGCCCTCTAGACAGTGGCCTTAGTCAGAGGTTTGTTGGCAGCCTTATCGCCGGATTTCTTCTGTCTTTTCTTGGTCCGGCATGGTTTAACACAAGGGGCGGAAATAGTAGCCCGTTTCTTTGGAGGAGCAGGAACCGGATCACCCACTGCAGGAGATGGAACAGTGTGGACCTGACCGGCCGGGTTAGCTGGAGCTGAATCAACCAGAAATGCATATGAGACAGGAACCAGGTAAAATACCTCAAGAACTTCACAATCATCATCATCCTCATCCTCATCTGGCCAATCCCTTAAAGAAGAGGCCTTACCAGAGGGTCATCTGGGGCCAGAGTCCGGAGTGGGCAATAAGATCCCGGAATCCATCTCCTCCATATCCGAGGTATCCTGGTCCTTCCCCCACTTATGGTGTGGCTCCGCACCATCCTTAATGGTTTGCTGAAGAAACGTCTGAAAGGAATATCGCAAAGGGGTCAATAAATGGTACGGTCCGACATCAAACGTAACTCAAAAAAAGGGTCAAATAAGAAATATACCATGGGAGTTGGCTTATCTCGGCTAAAGTGCTCATACCCCCACTCCCAGTCTGCGGTCATGTCTGGGGTTATCTTGAAGATTGCCTTAATCCGGCAGAATATCTGAGTATTGTTAAGCTCGAAGGATGGTTCGGTTGGGGTCGAGATGCCCGCTCATATGGAAAAGCTTGTGTGTGTGCTTCGACAGCGGGAATATTCGACTGTGGACGAAAGTGATCATTATATCCTTGCCACATAACCCGGGCACAAGCACCTCCTTGATGCATTTCTCCACCAAGTTCACAAAGTTGCCGGATCTCCTTGGGATTCGGCCCCATAAGGTCCTGTCCGGGATGCCAAGAGAGAAAGGAGGCAGCCGAATCTTGTCCTCTGATGTATCATTCTTCACATGAAGAACGTATTGGCACATCCCTTGCAGGACTCCAAGCCGCTGACTTGGGGAAAGATAGAGTTCTTCCGAGGTGAGATGGAAGCCGCCCTGCTCTAATTCAGAGACTTGTCGACGGGAGTAAGTTCCGGATCAGGGACTACATTAGCCCTAAATCCGAAGAATTTGTACCAGATGGATATGGTGGGTTAGAGGCCGAGGTACCCCTCAACCCCGGAAGCAAAATAAGAAAGGGAAGTGACGGCGTTAGCTGAAAGATGGTGGGGTTGGAGAGAAAAGTTGGCGAGAAAATCATGGAAAAATTCACTGTTGGGAAGGCCAAACCCATGTTGGAAGTGCGAAAGGAAAACGATGAGCTCACTCGGATTGGGAGAGGGAGTAATCTCCTCGCAGGGGAGGCGATAGCTTACCCCGGCCGGGATGCGGCGGGTCCGGATCAGCCAATCGATATCGTCCTGGCAGACCCAGGAACTGGCCCAGGCGCCGCGCTCATGGGCCTCGCCGCCCTCTTCGTGTTTGTCGATGGTGACAACTTCCTCAGATTCTGCCATTTCAAGATCTCCCTCCTTGCAGAAGCAGAACTGATCTAGAGTGGGGGCAAAGGGCCTAGATTGGCGTGGCCCCATGGCGGAGTGGCTACGCTGGAGCAGCGACGTGGCTATGGCAGAGAAAAACAACGATAGGGCGCGGCAGTGGCGGCGTTGTGCTAAGCAGAAGCGGCGGTGGCGGCGGTGTTGCGCAGAAGAAGAAGAAGCAGAAGAGGCAAAGATGCGAGCAAACGGGGGAAATGGCCAAGGGCCTCCCTCATCCCCTATTTAACCATGCCCCTGATGGGGGTAGTGGGATCAGGCAGTGCGGTGGGCCACAACATGTGGCCGTGTATCTACAGGATCAGCCAATCAGAAGCATGCCATAGGAAGGGCCACATGGCACAGTGGATCCCACGACGCGACGTGGTGCTACAGTTATCGAGGGGGCACTAGGACGTGACATTCGCAACAGTTATTCCTAACAACATGCACAGTAATAGGCACAGTAATTGGCGCAGGCCCTTAAAATGAGGCAAAATAATGATTACCCTCCACATAGGACATGGGGAAGCGTACGCAAGAAGGAAAGAATCTAAGGGGTAACCCAGATGTGAGAAGGTAACCCGGCCAATGAGAAATATCTCGGAATGAGCCAAGGGAATATCAAGTCACAAAAGTAACTAAGCCGAGTCACCGAGTAACTCGGCAAGAGGAACAAAGAACTTAGTAGGTTGAACCTGCTGTGGCCTTATCAGCTGAAGTTTCTAAGACCGCACCAGCTACGGGGACTAATGTTGGGAGGATAACCCCGGGTAGGGTCACACCGGGATATAATGTCCATGATAGACGAGGTACGTCGAGGTCAAAGTGTAAGCTTGCAGAGTTACCTCAAGGCAGACCAACTTACGGTAGACCTGGCCCGAACAGAGTTCACCCAACGTAGCCTCGGCCAGCATAAAGTGTATGTCGGTAACCTCTTTGTAACTTGTTTGTAGGTACCCACGGGGCCGAGTTAACCAGGCCTGAGCTAGGTTACCACTTGGCTTACAAGAGAAGGAAGAAATCTTGCTGGTCAAAGATTTTCTCTCTCCACTGTAGCGTGAGAGCAGAGGACAGAGAGGAGGACTAGCGGGTACTGGCTGACAAAGGTGACGTTGCCTATGTCGGGTGACGTTGCCTATGTCGGATGATGCTGCGCCACAAAGGGGTTCAGAGAGTCTTACGTCTTGAGTCCGGAGTGGCTTACAAAATGGAAAAGAGGAGCATCACTTTGCTATTTTAGGAGAAGCATATTCGGAGAATATACCCTCCACGTATGCCCTAACTTGTAACCTGGGCTCCCCTATATAAGGAGCATCAGTACCTCCATAGAGAGGGTCGCCATTTTTACTACGGGAAGAGCCCTAGAGAGAGGTGGGGTAGTAGATAAGTTCATCCTCTTTCTCCCCACAAACAGCTTAAGGAGCCCTTGTAAACCACCATTGATCTAGTGAATACAACTCATCTGTGTGTGGAATCACCATATTATCCCTCCCTGGATACCTCTAGTGCTCATTGGCCCCATCTTTAGCCTATACATGGCATCTGCTCTGACACCACCACGACATTAGCGGTGGTACCCCTTCTATGGAGGGTTTATTCCCTCGTCTTTTACGCATGCATCCTTTTATTGCTTTTTGGGAAGGGGTACTCTATGCCCAGTGAGTTCGTGGTCACCCCATGACTAACTTCTCCATGTCACCCCTACCCATAGCAATAGTATTTAGAAACTAAATAATGTCTCACACATGATAGTATACTTTGGGATATAGCTTGAGCTATTTGGGAAGGTGTTTCCTATATATAAATACTAAGTTTGTTTTGCTAAAGGAGGTTGTTTCAATATGGTGGGGCTAGAAATGGTAACCATTTGACCTTCTACAAGAATGCAAAGTGTCCATAGTACTAAGTCATCTCTAGAAGACAATATAAACATTGATCATCATTTATGATGAATATAAGAATTAACACAAGATGATACTCTTACAAACCATCACCCTTAAAGCATATGAACATTCCAACTTAAAGCAATAACATTCATAGTTTGGTTTTCCCCCTTTTCTACTTCAAGCACGACATTCAATCAAGCATGGCATTCATTAAACATGGCATTCATTCAAGGGATAATTTATTTCCGTAGCTATTTCCTATGCATGCCAAGTATCTATCATGGTGGTCCTATTTATTTCCAAACATATCAAGAAAAACTAGACATGACACTAAACAAAAGATGCTCCAAGTTTCTATGATCATTCTATGTTGCTCAAAAAACAAAGTTTAGAAGTTTGCAAAATGAGAGTTTAATAGGTCCAGTGGGGTGCCTTGGGCATCCCAAACCTTATGGTATTCACCATTCTTGGATATCTCTTGGTGTGGTGTTCCTCCATTCCCTGTCAAAAAACTTCAATACAAAACTTTCTCCCATTTCTTTTCTATGGGGTGACATTAGTGGTACAAGGATATGATAGTAGCTGCCATATATATCAAAGACAAAAAATATCCTTAGTATTCCATAAAGCATATAGTGTTGTACACATTCCTAGCATATCAAAATACTCATGGCACATCATTTTGGACCCAAAGGAATAGCTCAAACACTAGTGGGAAGAATTTGTCCAGATTTTCAGCAGCAACAAAACAAAAAAATCGACCAACTAGACATATGAGAAATTTTGTCCACTTTTTGTGCGTATAGAGATGAAAATTTGAAACTACAGTATAAGGACGTGTTCGGCAATCAACCAGCTTCGTGGAAATCCTGAGATCCCGCTTCTTGAACGCTCGGCAGCTTTCCACGCGGAGCGGAAAATGTTTGGCTGGCTCCTGCTCGTACGACTAGGCTAGGGTCCATTTAAGTTGGGGTGGGCTGCGTGAGCGGCATGGCTTGGTCCAGCCAGGGAGGCCTTTTGGTTTTTTTCTAGCGATTTTTCTAATACGTGATTGCCTAAAGTCCCAGCTGATTATGTTTGTACTCTATTAGTTGACAGTACAAATTCAGCTCACAATTTAGTTTAGCACTTCATAGTACAATTCACAGTACAAATCTCAGAGCTCACAATACAGTTTAACAGTTTACAGTACAAATTTCAGTTTAACAATTCACAGTACAATTCAGTTCAGTTGACAGTAGAAAAACCCAAAATCAGTTGACAGTACAAAGTCAGCTCATAATTTCTATAGACAATACAGTTTCATCAGTTGACAGTAGCAAAACCAAAATCAATGTGTCAGCTCAACTTGAGGAGAAGGGAGCACGGGGATAGGGGAACTGGCTGCTCCTGCCTGTGCTTGCCTGCTTGTCCACATGGTCGAGGTGGAGGTTGGGGATGGGGGGAGAGGGGGGGGGCGGATTCTGCTGCTACTTGAGGCGGGTAGAAGAGGTCGTCGGCGACCTTCGACGCTGATGCTCGGCATGCGGGACTCGAGGCGCTGGCGGAGAAGAGGTCGCTTTGGGGCTAGTCAGAGATGCAAGCGGCGACCGTGGCCGTAAATGGGGAAGGGCGGGGTCGGGAGTTGTCTGGAATTGAGAGGCGAGGATAAAGCTTGCTTGTCGGCGGTGAGGCATCTAGCCGCGACACGGGTGAGCATGAGTGCCGGCGGCAGCTACGTCACAGGCTTCATCTCTAGAGAAGTGAGGGCTGGTCTAGTCGAATGGATAAGGTGTGGTCGACGGGAGATTGTGGAGACATCGAAACGTTATTTTTGACTAGGCGGTGGCATAGTTCCGTAAATAAACACCGCTCCATGGTTTTGCCGATCTGCGAATCGTCAAATGTGGTGCTCCGCGATCTATGAAGGAAAATGGCCTGGCTTCTCGGATCTGGCTCCACGGAGCTGGGGTGTTCGGTGCTGCTCCGCAACGGATTTCCAGGAAGCTAGAAGCTAGGAAGTTGCTGAACACGCCCTAAATATGAGGGCAATCGAAGAAATAGAAAAATCAGAGATTTTTTTTACTAAAAAGAGTTTGTGTAGGAATTTTTTGCTCCATGTGTTCTAAAAACTCTCTAACATTAAAAATGGGTTCAACTTGGTACTTTATTTAAAACTACAAAAAGAAGACTAAAATAAAACTCTTTTTCTATAGCAAGAGTGCAAAAAAAGAAAATCCAAAATAAAACAAACCGGGTTGCCTCCCATAAAGCGCTTTCTTTATAGCCATATAGCTAGGCTTACTTACTTGTTTCAAGTGATGTGGAGATCATGTAGTAGCTTGTACCTTGGTGCTTTCTTTTTCCTTGGGAAGTGTTCCATGCATTTCTTATGTGGGAACTGAAACTTCACATTCCTTCCTTTGAATCAATGATTGCACATGCAGTTCCCAAAAAAAGGTCTTCCAAGAATTATAGGACTAGAGGTCTTTCTCCCCATGTCCATTACAACAAAATCAATAGGCACAAAGGTCATATGTAACCCAACCATTATATCATTTACTTTTTCTAAAGCATGTTTAGTTGAGTCATCATCAAGCAAAAGATCTATTGAACATTTTTTCATGGTTTTGAGTTCTAGTTGTTCATATAGTTCTTTGGATAAAAAGACACTAGATCCTAGATCTAGAATAGCATGATGGGTCTCTTTGCCAATTAGGGATATTATAACTGAGCCAAAGAGGAGGTTTCTCACGAACTGGGTGTTTTCGGTCGTCGGATCATGCCATCTGCATGTTTCTGGCCGTCAGATGATCTTCAATCCCACCTAGGCCAAATTATCCCTTGGAAACGCTTCTCTAGACATCAAATAGGTTTTGTATGGTTAATTGGGCCTGAATGTCTACTACAGCCCATTACCTCTGCTTCGTGACCCTTGTACTACATGCCACCATATCTGGCTACTATGCTGTCGGTAGGGAAAGAGGAAAAATTCAGGAAGGGAGGCCAGGATGCGGCACGTGCGTGTGATCCTATGTAGCCGGTCAGTCCGGGGCTACTCCAATACCGATGTGACCTTGGCATTGAGGGATTGGAAGCATCAATTGTGATTGAGGTTGATTGTGTCAACGTTCAAAGAGTCTCCAAATAATTGTCAGCATTTAAAGAGGAAGTAAAATTTCAGTTTGCAGGCAGTGATGGCAGCCATCGTGCAACTCCCACCAGTGAATATGAATGTGCGCTCCCTCGTCTCCTTCACTACAAGCCCATATATATTCTTTCCTCGATCCATCCTCCCTCAGCTCACCTTCTCACTCTAGCAACAGATCCTCGAGGAGCATTGGTTCTCGGCTAGGTATTTTTTGAGGGACGATTCTCGGCTAGGTTGTTTCCAATCCTCTTCTGTCTTGCAGAATTCCCCTTCTTGTCCCGTTTAGTTTGCTTCCCCCAAGTCCGGTCAAGAAATAGAACCGACCAAATCCTATGAATCGGAACCGAGTCATAAGACATGCCGACAAAAGAGTGGTAGAGGCCCTCACTAGTTAATGCAAGGAAATGGTGGATCAGTGTTATTTTTGTGCCACTCGCGGGTGGCCGATGGTGGAATTTGCAGTTTTCTGAGTTAACCTCCTTTATCGCTTTCATGGTTGCTCCGTTATCTCCGACTATCATTCAGATTTCTCCTAACCACTACAACTCCTTCTCCATCTATTTAGTATTGACTCGCCCTAAAGCTTTTTTATGCCGGTACAACGAAGTATGGTTAAAGTTCAACGTTCAAGAAAAAATTCTGGTTAAACAATATTGTTATGGATAATTTGGGGCTGGTTCCATATTTTATGGACAACAGTATCGATCAACTGACGATTTGCAATGGGTGTCGGCCAAGTTAGTTAGCTTAGGTGGTCTCACATTTACATGATCAATTATCGTGTGCTAATAACTAGCAATTCATTTGATTTGCATTGCTAATACTCCAAGTTCGGTTCATGTTTTTTTCTCATTTTCTGTTAGAGTTTCTAATACTTATGCAACACCAAGTGTCTTTGTGGGTGTGGATCTGAATTGGATTGATATTTATTTTGCATATCTAATGAAAATAGTGTTGAAAGTGTCCAATACCTCATGTGACACTCCAGCAACAATTAAGTTACGTCGAGGGGATTCATCGGCCAAATATGATCCCTGACTCCTCTACTTTTAGTTTGAGTAGGACTATAAGACCAAGTTTCGACTGACTAACCAGCTAACTTTAAGTGTACTTCACCTCCCAAACTAGCATGTGATTTGAGTGTGTTTCACAACCAAATTTAGTTACATCATTTCCTAACAATTTAATCTCCTAACGGAAGGGCGCGGGAACGCGCACCTACATGATCTAGTAGTGATTAATATCTTGGGGTGGCAAGCATCCCCAAGCTTTGGTGGTATCATGGCTTCATTATTGTGTCTTTTTTATCTTTTCTTTGATGAAATAGTTTGCTATAAAGGAGCCAAAACCTACTTGATGAATATTAATAGATGGATCATTAGAAAACTTTTGCAAGAAATTAATAAGTTCATACAAGCTACATTTATCAAGGTCTAGTAGAGGTTCCTTTGTTTCACTTAGCATTTTTGACTTCCTCTATTTGTTTCCCATTTGTGATTATTGGTGGCTCAAGCATAGTGGTTTATTTTTCCTCTTTCATTAGTGCTTTTATTATAGGGATTTCATATTGTAATAAGAGTGGTTCAAAAACATTATTATAGTTCATTAATTCATTGTATGTTTCTTCAAAAGTAGAGGTTTTACTTGTAGTTATACTAATAGAGTTCATACCAATAGTTGGTGATTCTTGTGGCTTTCCTATAGGCATACTTAACAAGGTTGCTTGATTATCAACTAGTTTAGATAAAGCTTTGTCTAGGCTAGGCGCTTGGTGTTGCAAGTCTTTAATATCAGAACTTATGGATGAAAGTGACTTGTGTAATTCTTCTATCATGGTAGCATGGCTAGCTACTTGTTGAATAAGGTTTTTATTTGGCTCCTGCTGTTTTTCAGAGTTCTCACCAATTTGTGGGACAGTAGCAGGTTTCCATTTGTTTTCATTAGCATTAGGATATGGAATGAAAAGACAGTTTCCATAGTTTTTGGGAGCATAAGGTGGTCTACCGTAAGAGTTATTGTAGTTGTTCCCATATCCATTACTACCAAAATTTCTTATGTAGTTGACATCTAGACTTTTACTGGTGTTTCCAACTAGTTCTTGTAGGGGGACACCATCAGTATTTTGCTTAGATATGTAGGCAAATATAGCATCTATTAATAGAATTTATCTTTTTTATGATGGGTTTGGTACTCTTTCAGTACCATTGACTATGGTTATGTAGCATGTTTTCTAGGATGACTTTAGCTTCAGGAATAGTTTTACTCATAAAAGCACCCACTGCTACAGAGTCTATCATGATTCTTGACATATAATTTAAACCATTTTAAAAAGTCTGTAGGATTGTCCGTTCATTTACTCCATGTGATGGGCAAGTTCTAAGCATGTTTTCAATTCTTTCCCAAGCTGTTGCTACATATTCATTGTCATTTTGCCTATATGATAGGATACTATTTCTGTTTTGTAGGATATTAACAGGTGGCTAGTATTTCTTTATAAAAACTTTTTTAGCTCATCCCAAGAATTTATACTAGTAGTAGGTAGTGATAATAGCCATTCTTTAGCTTTATCCCTAAGTGAAAATGGGAATAGTTTAAGTTTGACAATATTATTTTCCACATTTTTAAATTTTTGCATATCACAAATTTCACAGAAGTCATGCAAGTTCATGGAAGCTTCTTCACTAGCACTTCCCCCAAGTTGTTCTTTAGCTATGAGGTTTAATAGGCCAGGACTTATTTCAAAACTTCCAGCAGTTATTTCAGGTGTTGTGATAGGTCTAGCAATGAATTGATCATTGGGAGTGGTGGCGTAGTCACAAAGTTTGGTATTTCTTTCTCCCATGTTTACAAATAAAGTTAATACTAGTTTTTATGTGTTTTAAAACAAAACTAAAAATCTAATGTCTAAAAAAAAGAACAAAGAAAATTACTTGGAAAATCGAAAGGAGAAGGAAAAACTCACAATGGTGCAACCTCCCCAAGCTTAGGTGTTTGCACAAAGTTGGTGTTGACAGTGCAAGAAAATATTCTAGCAGTTGCAGTGGAAATTATAATGTGCTCCCAAACTTGATGAAGATGCTACTGTGATTTCTCTATAGAAACTGCCCGACAACGGTGCCAAAAAATGTTCTTGATGGCAACAACTCCGTGTACCAATTCATTGCAGAGTGTTGTAGCAAGCATCTTTTACCCACAAGGATGACCCGAGTTCATATCAAACTCTCGGGGAATTGGCTTAGAGATTTATTCTCCCTCTCCTCTTTAAGCAACCTACAAAGCAATGTTTTGCTTTGTGTCCCCAACTCCACCATGTGGTTGTCAAGAACAAGGTTTCGTATTAGTAATAAGAAATAACAATAATATAAAAATAAAATACCACAAGTAAAAACTAGGCAAACAAAGTAAAAACAATAAAAGGATAGTTGTTTTCGGATTTTGGTTGTGTGTGCAAGTGAAGAAAGTATTTTTGTATTTTCTAAATAATAAATATAAGAAAATATATAGTGTGATAGTGGTGTTGGAAAGGTGTTTCTCATGGTTTAAAATGGACTGGGGTTCATGGGTTCACTTGTCTACTCTCTTTTTGGGCTGTAATGGACACAAACAATTCATCAGATACGTAATATTGGTTGAACTTCTTCATGTATTTTATAAGCATTCATCTGGGCATCATGTCCTAACATAGAGATGATACAAAACATCTCTCTTATACTCCTCAAGAAAGGGAAAACTCCAAGCAATCTTGAAATAAGAATCAACAGAGTGTAGCCTTAGGTATTTTGACATGATGTTTGAATCACAAATATGCTACCTTGAACAAACAAGATTATCTAACTGTCACAAGATAATTATAGCACATGGATTCACTTAATCCCTAGTGAGGCAACAAAAGAAAGGTAAATACCATAATAGATCTCGAATTTGTTGTCAGTATTCAATCACTACCACCATGCTACTCCATCTAATACACACTTCTCCCCACACATGCTCTTGCATACAAGTTGGATCAGAACAAGTACTTAAGAATGGGGTACATGATATGTATCTAGCAATACATCTTACACATAATAGGTTCCAATCTCATATATCAAATCATAGAACAAAGATCCACCAAATAGGAATTACAAATATGATCATAATCATGTTGGGCAGCTCATATGGTACTAGATCTATGAAGAACAAGAGAGAGAGAGAGATCAAGCTATTGCCACAAACCCATAGTCCGGAGGTGGACTACTCCCTCTTCATCATGGTGATGATGGTGGAGATGTTGGAGAAGGTAGAGATCCCTCCAACGGCGGCTCCGGTGGAGTTTCCTCCTCCCATCTTCATTGGTTAAGGATCTATTTTGGTCTTTCGGTGTTTCTGCGGTGCCTCCCTCCAAGAACTCCCAAGGGGCCCTTTATATAGTGGTTTGTAGGTCAAATGAAGGTGGTGGGCGAACGGTCGAAGCAAATCGACGCCCAAGGAAGAGAAGACACTAGGTGGCGTGCCCACCCTTACTGGGTGCGCCACTAGGTCTATTTTGGGCCTCCTGGTTCATCTGGTGAGGTCAAGTGATCCTGGCGCCTCTCGTGATGAAATATTTATGCTCCCGAAAGCCCATCTCCACTTGACTTCGTTTAGGTCCCTAAAAGAAAAAATACACAAAATAGGGTTTCCCTGTCCTGCAAAGTTATAAACAAAATAAAGGGGATCATTGGTAAATCCCCATAAATCAATGTAAAGCATGAATATAACATCATATTGAAGGGGTTCTATGGCACAAAACAAAAAATTCCTACTACGAGAACACACCAACCCAAGATCTATCTATGGAGAAGTACAATAACGAGCGGGATATGGTATTCATACCTTCGAAGACCGGTCGCGGATTACATTCCCGCACAAACGTTGCTGATGAAGCCGAGTATCACAGACCTCAAGGTGTAGAAGGTTTCAAGCGTCCAGAACCACTAGTGGTAGTGCCACACGTCGAGTTTTACACTCGTACGGTGTAAAAGACGTCTCCCGGGCCTCAGTCTAGCAAGGTAACGGAAGAATAAGATCCTGAACAATTCTAGCAGCACGATGGCGTGCACTGGGTGGAGAACTCTCTTTCTCGTAGCATGTTCCTTACTTTGCGAACATATAGGGAGGAAGAGAGATAATGGCTAATGCCAATTGTGTAATGAGGAATTGGGGTGGAGGGCACCCCTATATATAGAAGAAAACTGGGCACTCCCCACCTCCCAAGTCCCAGGGTGGGACTGAACAAGGGAGAGGTGGGAGGAGGTGGCCGTGGGTGGGAGGATGGGCCCCACCTGCACGCACCAAGCCCACCTAGGGTGGCCGGCAGAGTGGGAGCCCTCCCACCCTAGCCGCATGGCCCTTCCCTCTTGGGCCCTCTTCCCTCCTAGGGAAGGCCCATGTGAGATTTTTGTCCTTTTTATATTAATAATTTATATTTAATATTAATTCATAATTAAATATTAAATACATATTATTTAATTCCTCTCACTCAAAACCTCCTTTTGAATGACTTCCGAACACTTTGGTTTCTCTCCGGAATGTTTCTGGTTCTCTCTTCCTATTTCTCTGTCGGTAGTAAATCAACCCGCAACATCGATTACCATTAAGCGTGACACCCTTATGGTTCGGGAATGTTCAGGTATGAAGGGGACATCTCCCCAATCAATTGATCATTAGAGGTATCTGGAGACACATGTATATCCCTTCACATTCCACGAATATGGTTGGTCGCTTGAACCTTCTAAATGTCGAGTCTTATATCCTTTGTGCAATGATACATGGTTTGTCCCAGACCTGATATTATGTATATGTGTATAGTTCGATCTTGTTACCAACAAACATGTTTACTCGTTCATGTGATATCACATCCCTGTGACCTAGTCACATGCATGCAAGCTCCTTGATGTACTCTCACCGAGTGGACCTAGAGTATGTATCCGCCAAACGGATAGGCAAATCTTGATCTTGATCATATGCCTCAACCATTCTTCTAGAATACCTGAAACACACCTTTATAGTCACCCAGTTACAGACATGACGGTTGATGTGATCAAAGTTGCCGCGGGAAATAGTGATTAAACATGATCTCACGATCGAAGGATTAAGTCACTACGCTTTGCTAGATCGCAATGTTGAACATTGTGACTGGATCACATTGCAATTTTATGGTCGGGTGTGTCCATCACTTCATAAGTGACCTCGTTGTCAGTTGACTGTTTGTGTCAAGTCCATGATCGGGAAACCTCGATCATCATTTGCCCAACGAACTAGTACTAGAGGATACTAGGGACCTGATTGTTTATATACCACACCTGTATTAATGTTTCCGCTTAATACGGTTATAGCATGATACTAAACTTATTATGAACATCAGATATAACAATAAAACACTTTATTTATTGGCCTCTAGGGCATATCTCCTTCACATATATGTAGCAAATATGTGGGAATTCATAGCAACAAACTACAAAGATCATGTATGCATTTTACATGCATCATAAGCATGGAGTGAAAAAAGCGCCACTTATGCATTTTCCAGACACAATTACCCTTGCGGATTTTTTACCGTGCTAGCACATGCCTAGTTACTAGGCGTGCGAATCGGCGTTTATAACCGCATATTTTGTTGTAGTGTCTATCCTATTGTCGAATATTTGGATGGCAAGTAATGACAACCAATGCTCACATGCTAAAAATGCTAATGACCTTGTTCGCAAGGCATGATGATCACTTTTATCCATGGCTTTCTACATAGATGAAAACATTTTATTTTCTTAAAGTGACATAGTTTCTTAATCCCTAGTGCAACAAGCAACTTCCATCACATTATCAGTGTCTATCACCACAACTACCCTGGCTCTCTTCGGGCATGACAGGTAATGCATCGTGTTTGATCCAACAGATGTATCCATCCATGAAGCCCTGTTGAATCAAGGGTCCCTGGATCTCAGTTATGTTGTCCCAAATCACGCAATTGTGTTGTGCTCATTCTCGATCGATCACATCCCTTGCAATCGCAACATAGACATGTGATCCACCTTTTCATGTTTATCTTCATATGAATGAGAGTTGCTCTCTTGAAATCACTGAAGCCGAGGTGGGATGCTCGGCTTGCACGTCTCTGGGTTATCCATTCTCATCAATCCATCTACACATACAAGGATTTAAGGACTATGAGCTATCTATAGACTACCACTTCACTAATCGAGTAACTAAAGCAATCCTCTGATTCATGCATTGCACTAATGACTGATCCACCGCACCGCCCTACCTAGGAACATCCTTTTGCCGCACCGCCACACCTAAGCACGGCCCGCTGCCGCATCACCACAGCTTGGCGCATGGAGTTCTGATACCTTCGATCTGAATTACGGATGTAGTATAACTCTTTTTCCCTAGTAGACCTAGGTTTATCGAATCCTCGGGAAGCAGAAAGCATAGTGAAGTTACTTTAACGGACCTTCCGGAGTTTTAGAATTCCTTTTTTGTTTTTACTGGACTAAGAGTTTGCGTCTTTTGTTGTTGTCAATGATGGAGAGAGAGGGCTTGGGGCGTTTGGTTTCACCTGTAGCTGTGCAAAACATCTGATGGGAATAAAAGATAAAAATAAAATATGCATGTAATTGTTAGAGCAAGATAAATTATATGTGGGCAGTGCATCCATAATTGATATTTCTTCCGCAACCGCTTATAGCAATAACCTACTAGTCTCATCCATAGAAGAAAGAGAACTAATGATATGCATAGTGATGTCACTGTTAATCCCAAGTAAATCCCGCACATACAGCCATACTATCCCTTCTATCACTAGGGTTCCCAACCTGCAGATTAGTCATTACTCATACTCCCTATACCTGGCTCAATCCTCGGGGTCTTGGGTACCTGGCAAGTCCTTAGATTGAGTTAAGAGAGGATACAATAATCATCATGTCATACAAACTAATACATGATCCCATCTATGATAAATAACATGCACAAAAGGTACATGGCTAGGCCAAAGCCCTTAGCCTAAGGAGAATTACTCACACATAGAGATGAGATCAAAGATCATAAACATTGTAGTGGAAATCATGAGATTGATAGCAAATAGTCTTACAATGTTGACAATCGAAGAAGAGATCTACTATTACAAGTGGTGGAATATGGCTATGGTGGTGGAGATGGGTTTGGAGATTAGATCTAATTCTATTCCTCTAGTGCCTCTTCGGTGTTGTGGATGGAGATCTAGAGGCGGCTGATTGTCAGGAAGAGCTCCCTTTTCTCATCACCCTAGGACTCTTTATACAGGGGTCCCTTCATGAAAGTTGTTCTGTTTGACCTAGCGGTGTTGATGGCAACTATACGGCCGGAACTATACGGCTGGAATTTTATTCCCACCGTACAGTTGGTCGTTAAAGCGTCCGTCTCCACTTCACAACTCCTGATTTCTTTGGGTTGCTGGAAATCTCGTATCTTTGACTTTAATGTAGTGATTCCCATCATCAAACTTCATTATCTGCCTAGGGAAAAATAGAAAGAAAGGATTGCATACCCCTTTGATCATTATGTATTAGTGGCAGGGTTTAGAGAGATATTTCATAAAAAATATGAATAATATACAGTTTAAATGTGGACGTAGATGGATATATTTCAGAGCCATCAACCTCCCCAAGCTTAAACTTGATCGTCCTCGAGCAAGAAAACCAAAACCAAAAAGGATCTCAGCATTTAAACTGAAATAACGAGATGATGATCTTACTCATGATTGGCACTCTCATGTTTCCTCCACTTTATAAATCTGAAAAACTCCGGCATAGATAGAGTAATGGCAAGCATATCATACGAGTTTTTATGCATCCTTATAGCGCAGCAGAATTATTGTTAACATGGATGATTCAAATGACTAAACTTTATTTCATGTCATGTAATCAACTCATAGGCTTGCCTTTGAACAATAAGTATAATCATGTAAAATTAAGAGTGTGAGAGTTATCATGAAAAGCATATATAGTACAGTATCTCAATTCTCCCATATCAATAAATCAAGACTCTTCAAGTACTACTTTTCTATTCATTGCCCTTCAAGAATTTCAGTTCTTAAGTAATTGAGAGCATGCCAAAGATTTTAATTACTTTAACGGGTTGTGATGGACACTCATGGCATCACTAAGGTTTATGTTCCTTTTGCACAATGATTACTCATAACAGCCAGAGGAGTGATTCCATCATGAACACAGCTACCCGGGAGTGCCAAGAATCTTACTGATTATAGCACTGCTGCTACATATGTTTAATCAACTCATAGCCGAAATCTAGGAGTTTCCTCCATGAAGATCGTTCGTAGGCTAGCGGAGTTGTTGGCGTCCCATGAAGTTTGACACGCATAAAGCTATATCATTCTTATGATTCACAAGTCAAACTTTGACATGCTCACAAAAACCGCTAAACATTAATTCAATTGAACAAATCCTTTTAAAGAGAGCTATCAAGTCAATCGTTATATTCCATGGTGTTGAGTGTTTCTAGCAATAAGCCTTCAAGACTAAACACTACAACACCCAAGCCTTCAATTGTGAGACTTTTTCTTATTACAATTGTTTAGCAAATTTTTAGGCAAGACTTGGTTAACTACAAGAGCTGGAACAAAACGTACCCAACTAAATACCCATGCAAACAAAATTTTACTACAATACAAAGACTCACTCCACCAATATAATATCTCAACATTTACTACTAACTAGCATGGGTTTCTCAAACTTCAAAAGTGGGGAGTCATAAGGCATACCTCTCATGTTTGGTTCCACTTCTCTCTTCCTTTTTGATTCGTTTCTTGGAAACTCGAAGTCAATCACTCTTCCTGCAAATACATGAAAACCTCAAGGCGAAAAGAAAAGAAGGAAGATGGAAAATAAAGATAAATGGAGAAATCTTTTTGTTGTTTTTAAGAGAGGGAATTAAAGAATAGAAAATTGGTGGCAAAGCTCGGCTAGAAAATGTCGAAAGCAAATAAAAATAACTAAAGATAAAGTGTTGGGGAAACCAACACGAGTGCTTATAAACTCGAATTAAAAACATAACCTCGAAATAAATAAAAGCAAATGAATGCCAAATAAAGATAAATAAGGAAACTTGCCCAACCTTAGGCTTTTGTAAGCCCTTCAAATTATTGTGGTGGCGGGAAAAAGTCGGAACTCCAGTTTGCAAATTAAGTTGATAAATTACTAGTTGTTCCTCGGAGGTTCAAAGAGAGGCTATGCATCCTATCCATAGTCCCTCTAGGTTCTTTGAAGTCTTGGTATATAGCAAACCGGGTTGGTGGCTGCTCCTCTTGATAAGGAACTTCTTGCTCCTCTTCTTGGTCCTCATCCTCATCTGAAATCTCCTCCTCGGGTTGGTGTTGCTCAACCTGCAAGTCATATAGAAAACGTCCTTCCTCGATAGAGAAAAGACCATTAGGCATAGGAGCGGGGTAGATACGCCTAGCTCTAGCAATATGCAAGTAATAAACACCACCTCTCCTCGTGAGCATTCCACAAGCTTTTAAAGTAGAGAAACCAACACATCGCTCACCTAGCACAGGTTGAAACTCGCCTAGGTTGATGCCTAGGGCCATGGCAAGCACGGTGATGACGCTAAAGGAGATATTCCCTAGAGGCAAATAATAAATAGATTTTTATTGTCATATCTCAATTAGTTTATAGTAGTTTCATATTGTGTTATAACTGTGCCAAGTAGAAACATTGGTACATGTGTGGTATGAAACAACCAAGTCCCTAGTAGCCTCTATTCATACTAGTTCGTTGGTCATGACGATGATCTAGGTTTCAAGATCATGGGTATTTATGCCAATTGACAACGGGGTCATATCTCGACTTTCAACGTAGAGCTCATTGGGAACCCCAAGAGGAAGGTATGATGAGCACAATAGTAAGTTTACCCTCAGTTATGAAACCAAGGTTTAATCGAACCAGTAAGAGCAAGGAAACACCCCAAAGGTGTTACTAGCTGAGCTTTGGCAGGGCGCACTACCGGTGCTAGTAGCAACGTGGAGACCTGCACAACACAACCACAGAACTTTGTCCCCAACTTGCGATGAGGTTGTCAATCTCACCGTGTTTTGCGGAAAACAAAGGATTAAACATATCGAATGGAAAGAAGTAAAAGTTTGTAGAAAGTAAACACAAAGCAGTAAACAGTTGTAGATTGTATGTAAATAAAAAGGACCGGGATCCATAGTTCACTAGAGGTGGCTCTCCTTAAGATAGATAACATGTTGGGTGAAAAAATTACCGCGGGGCAATTGACAAACACCGAGAAAGCAATACTTGCATATACTAAACAGCTTGACTCCTCTAAGACTTGATTGGGCATTACAACATAATACATAGATCGCCATCCAACTGCATCTATGACTAATAATCCACCTTCAGGTTACCATCCGAACCCCCTCCAGTATTAAGTTGCAAGCAACAGATTATTGCTTTACGAACTACGTGTAAAGTAAACAATATGATTTTTCTATGAATAAAGGATTGTTGTTTTCTCCCTAGTAGCAACAACACATCTAGTACCTTGGAGATTTCTGTCACTTCCCCAGATTACCAGAGGCATGAACCCACTATCGAGCATAAATACTAACTCTTGGAGTTGCTAGCATCTACTTGGCCAAGATAGCTACTAACAACGGAAAGCATGCAAGATCTCAAATAACAAAGACATGATAGAATCAATAATCAATCTGAAATAGCATCTCAATATCCATCGGATCCTCGCAAACACAACATGTATGGATTACAAATAGATGATCTTGATCATGAACGGAGCTCACAAGATCTAAACATGAAAGCACAAAGGAGGAGAAACCAGCCATCTAGCTACTACATGGATGCGTAGTCCAAGGATGAACTACTCACGCATCACACCGGAGGCTTGCATGGTGATGAAGAAGGCCTCCAGGGTGAATTCCCCTCTCCGGCAGGGTGCCGGGAAGAGCTTCAGATCCCTCCCGATCTAGGGATGGAGATGACGGCGGCTATAGACTCTTTCATGGATTTTTGATCGGTTACTTAGGGTTTTCGTCCTAAGGGAAATATATAGGCGGAAGGAGAGGCCGAGGGGGTGCCGGGAGCGGCCACACCACCCCCTGGCGCGGGCCAGGCCTGGACGCGCGGCTAGGTGGTGTGGTGGCTCCCTGGCCCTTCTCTGTGTCGTATTCTAGCACTTGATCACTTCCGAAAAAATAGGCACTTTGGCTTTTGTCCCATCCAATTCCGAGAATATTCATTTTCTGACTTTCCTGGAACCAAAAACAACAGAAAACAGGCAGCTGGCACTGTGGCTCTTGTTAATAGGTTAGTCCAAGAAATCATATGAAAAGTACTCCAAAGTTGGAACAAAACACAAAAAAGTGGATAAAACCAAGCATGGAACATCAAAAATTATAGATACATTTGCAATGTATCAACACCCCCAAGCTTAACTCCTGCTCGTCCTCGAGTAGGTACGTGATAAAAATAAATAATAATTTTTGAGGTGACATGCACCATCAAAGACTTGATCAAAGTATTCGCAAAACATTCAAAGCTGGGATCATAGTACTTCAATCATAACATGAAAGACAAAGTTCTAGCAATAAACAAAGAAACTATGACGCAACATGAAAAGGCACAAACAAAAGATTCATGAATAACAATGCTTTGCAAGACGTTTGTTTGTTTCACATAAAGAAAATATAGCATAATAATATTCAGCTTGTCCCTCAATAGAGTAGCAAATATAAATGCATAGGACACCTTCAAAGTTCATAAGAGTGACTAGATACAATAGTTTAAAACAAGCAATATCAAGTTATGCATCAATCAACTAGTCTTGGGACAATGCACATAGAACTAAGAATGGCCACTATGCTCTCAAAGTAGGTGCATAAAGATAGAAGGTGGAGACTCAATATAATGATGGAAGAAAAGCCTTTTGTAAAAGGAAGTAGGGATTCAAGTCTCATAAAGAGCTTCCAAAAATTATGGTACTTATAGCTTTCAGATCTCATTGCCCCTATCATAAGCATCTTGAAGTGATTAAGGTTAAAGTGAACAAACTATGGTGTACATGCTTAACGAAGTATAAGTCAGAAATCTCATGTCCCTTGTATACGAGGGTCGCTCCCCATGCTACTCAAGTTTAGTCACCGTTAAGTTCTTGTCATCGTAAGTACAGGTGTATCATAGAGAACCGCCAACGGGGTACCCCTTGCCCGATGATACGGAAGAATCCCCATATCAAAATGACAAGGCAAGCAGACAACGAGCATCTCATCATTCTTCTTATTTACCATGGGAATATGGTGCTTTTTTCTCTCTATCCTCTTTTCATAGTATCTCTTTTTTTTCTCTTTTTTTTTCTCAATATAGGACTCTTTTTTTAAGAAGAATGCTTCATAGACAGCTCATTATGGTTACGCTGTAGGTTTCCACCATGTCAGCATGGATTAGACCAGCCGCCCAGGCGTTTCTCTAACACATATACATAACTCCATGGACTTACAAGCTCCCCTTTCATTTCACACCGACGACATCCATATACAAAAGAGCATGATATCAACTAGGTACACGTACCAAGTGCAATGTTGAAAGCGTTCCCCATGAAAGCATGGTTCTGCTAATTCCCGACAAATAAGTGCAAGCATATACAACATAGAAGACACAATGGTTCAAGTTTATTAAGGGCTAGTAAAGTAAAGTGTGCCATCAAGTTCGTGAGAGCTTTAATCACTAGTTTTCTCATAACAAGTGTAAGGTAATCAAAAGCATGAATATACTTGGAATAGCATAAGCTAGTAGGTAGGTATGGTGGAATCTTTGGAATAACTTGGTTTAGGGAGTTGGATGCATGAGTGGAACTCATACATTGTTGGGGTGGCTAGCAAAAGACTGGGAGCGACAAACTAAGAGAGCAATAATGGCCATAATCATGCAGAGCGATAAAACATCATTGATCAAAGCATAAAGTGATACTACAAGTTGAAAATTAAAGGATCATAAAGGCTATGGTGACTTGAGATAGTCATAACATGGTGTGAGCATGTGCCAAGTCAACCCAAATAAAGCATCAAAGGAGAATACCACTATACTATGCTTTAATATGCTAAAACAACACATGATTCATCCAAGGCACATTAAGCAATCTCAATTGTTTATAACAAGTCATGCTACAACAAAGAATACTAAGCATAAAGCCAAAACAATATCAAACATGGCATGACAAAGCATAGGCCACAGTCAAAAACAAGCTCTTTTTACCACATAACCATGAACTTTCCTACTCTTTTCCAAACCAAACCAAACTATTTGCAAACCAAAGTATGAAAGAGGGGGTCCAACCAATTTATTCAGCAAACTAAGAAACCAAGCAAACGAAAAATCAAAACAAAAACGAAAAAGAAGACGCTCCAAGAAAAACACAACTATGCATGAAACAATAAAAATGAAGCGTTTGGAAGAAACCTGGGATTTTTATTGATGAAGAAGGGGGCTGCCTTGGGAATCCCCAAGCTTTGACGCTTGTACCTCTGGGATATTTCTTGGGGTGACACGCGTGGCATCCCCAAGCTTGAGCTTTAGTCTATCCTTCATCTCATTACTCATCCCTTCCATACACCTGAAATTTTTCCTTCATACAAAACTTCACACAATCTCATTAGCAACATTAGTGCACTTAAGATAAATAAGTCTCAAGGTTCAGTTCTAACACCAAATAAACTTCCATTAGAACACTAGCCACTGTAGCACTTCCCTCAAAAATCTCAATTCCCCAAAATAACTCAAGAAGGAACTAACAAGAAGCAAATGCAGAAAATGGCAGAAATCTGTCAAAACAGACCAGCAGGTAAAGACGAATTTTTTCGAAGATCTTCTGTTGCTCAAATCAAAAAGTGTTTAACTAACGAAAGTTATATAATAACCTGGGTCAGAAGCACAAAAAATTACAGATCAATCCGACATACAGAGCTCTCTCACAAATGTTTACGGTGAAACACAGAAATCTGTTTCGGGACAGCAACTTTGCCAATCATTACTTCTCTCTCATTAGAGGTTACTCTTGGCACAAAAAGCAAATAAAAAGGATAAGAAGAGGTTATTAAAGAGGTAATAACTTCCAAGACTAATCTAAAACTCTTGGGTTATCTCCCAACAAGTACTTTTCTTCAACGCCTTGTTAGGCATAAGAAGCAAAGAAAGAATCAAGTGTTCTCAAATGAAGAAGCATTAAGATCAGTACCAGAAATATTTTCAACAAGGCAAGGTATATCATCAAAATAAGTTCTAGAGGATCCTCTCTCAATGCTCTTAGGTTTACTACTCTCATCAAAAGGGTTTGCAGGAACAATCCAATCAAGATTCTTTTCTATGGCATCATGTATTGCTACTAGTTTAAAGGGTATTGGTATCTTAGGTTCCTCCCCATTAGGTTCGGTTTTGTTCATATTTTCTTGTGTACCAACAACATCTACACATGAGCCTAGCATATTGAATAGTTCAAAAAAAATCTTGCATCCTTGGCAACATCATAGAACTCTTTAAACAAAGTTTCTAGAATAAAATCCCTCTTTTCAGGGTCTTCAATTTCCTTAAGCTTAAGAAACATTACTTGCATTAAGGGGTTGAGATTAACAAACCTGGCTTCTAACATGTGAATTAAAGAAGTTGCAGCAATCTCATAATTTGGAGCAAGTTCTACAAGGGATCTATCCTCAGTATCTTCATGTTTGCTAACATGATTAAAGAATTCTTCAATGTTATCTTTCCCATTATAGAACCACTACCAATTGGAAGGTATTTTAGGGTGAATTTTGGGATCAACATGGTGAGATAGGGAAGGGGTGACAACTAAAGGAGACTTAATTTTTTTTGTGTTTTTCAAATAAGAAAGCAAACTTGTAAAACTAATTTTTTTGTGTTTTTGAAGAATAGAACAAGCAAACAAAGCAAAAAGAAAACTAAGCAAAGCAAAAACAACAAAGTAAAGAGATTGGTTATGAGGGACTCCCCTTGTGAAGATGTCCTTGACTCCCCGGCAACGGCGCCAGAAAAGATCTTGATGCGCTCGACTTTCAACGTAGAGCTCGTTGGGAACCCCAAGAGGAAGGTATGATGAACACAGCAGTAAGTTTTCCCTCACTTATGAAACCAAGGTTTAATCGAACCAGTAGGAGCAAGGAAACACCCCAAAGGTGTTACTAGCTGAGCTTTGGCAGCGCGCACTACCGGTGCTAGTAGCAACGTGGAGACCTGCACAACACAACCACAGAACTTTGTCCCCAACTTGCGATGAGGTTGTCAATCTCACCGTGTTTTGCGGAAAACAAAGGATTAAACGTATCGAATGGAAAGAAGTAAAAGTTTGCAGAAAGTAAACACAAAGCAGTAAACAGTTGTAGATTGTATGTAAAGAAAAAGGACCGGGATCCATAGTTCACTAGAGGTGGCTCTCCTTAAGATAGATAACATGCTAGGTGAACAAATTACAGTGGGGAAATTGACAAACACCGAGAAAGCAATACATGCATATACTAAACATCTTGACTCCTCTGAGACTTGATTGGGCATTACAACATAATACATAAACCGCCATGCAACTGCATCTATGACTAATAATCCACCTTCAGGTTATCATCCGAACCCTCTCCAGTATTAAGTTGCAAGCAACAGATTATTGCTTTACGAACTGCGTGTAAAGTAAACAATACGATTGTTCTATGAACAAAGGATTGTTGTTTTCTCCCTAGTAGCAACATCACATCTAGTACCTTAGAGATTTTTGTCACTTCCCCAGATTACCAGAGGCATGAACCCACTATCGAGCATAAATACTAACTCTTGGAGTTGCTAGCATCTACTTGGCCAGGATAGCTACTAACAACGGAAAGCATGCAAGATCTCAAATAACAAAGACATGATAGAATCAATAATCAATCTGAAATAGCATCTCAATATCCATCGGATCCCCGCAAACACAACATGTATGGATTACAAATAGATGATCTTGATCATGAACGGAGTTCACAAGATCTAAACATGAAAGCACAAAGGAGGAGAAACCAGCCATCTGGCTACTACATGAATCCGTAGTCCAAGGATGAACTACTCACGCATCACACCGGAGGCTTGCATGGTGATGAAGAAGGCCTCCAGGGTGAATTCCCCTCTCCGGCAGGGTGCCAGGAAGAGCTTCAGATCCCTCCCGATCTAGGGATGGAGATGACGGCGGCTACAGACTCTTTCGTGGATTTTTGATCGGGTACTTTGGGTTTTCGTCCCGAGGGCAATATATAGGCGGAAGGAGAGGCCGAGGGGGTGCCGGGAGCGGCCACACCACCCCCTGCGCGGGCTAGGCCGGCCACGCGGCCAGGTGGTGTGGTGGCTCCATGGCCCTTCTCCGTCTCATATTCTGACACTTGATCACTTCCGGAAAAATAGGCACTTTGGCTTTTGTCCCGTCCAATTCCGAGAATATTCATTTTCTGACTTTCCTGGAACCAAAAACAGCAGAAAAAAGGCAGCTGGCACTGTGGCTCTTGTTAATAGGTTAGTCCAAGAAATCATATGAAAAGTACTCCAAAGTTGGAACAAAACACAAGAAAGTGGATAAAACCAAGTATGGAACATCAAAAATTATAGATACATTTGCAATGTATCACCGGCCCACCCGGAGGTGCCGCCTGGCTGCTTCCCTGCCGCCTGGCTGGAGCTAGGCCGTTGGCCGCCGCCACCACTGGGTTAGCGCTCTGGGCTGCCCAGGCCCACCCGGGTTGGCTTACCCTTTACCTATTGGGCTGATTAGAATTGGCCCATTCGGCTAGGACGAAAATATCTGGGATTTTTCCTTTAGTATTTAGTCCCACATGGCTTAGCCTTTGAGAAAGGCACACCCCCTTAGCCTATATAAAGATGTGCCCATAGGTGGGATTACACTAACAATTTGAGAAGTCTTTTAGTTGACTTTCTCCCTCCCTCTCTCTATACCTTGTGACCATGGCCCCGAGTCTGGGTTGTGCGATCGAGGCACACCTGCAGTACACCGTTACGCTGCAGGGATTCCTAGCCGGATATCAACTTCCGCACTCCCGGCGGGATCGGGGAGCCGGAGGTCTCATCGTGCACCGGATGTGTATGAAGATACGAGGCGCAACACTTTGGGCGCTTAAATGTCGTGAGCCGGAGCTGTTGCACGATGAAGATGAAGAAGGAGCAAGGGGTGACCTGCGAGGAGCTTCACGACCTTGAGGTCGGCTACGAGTACGACTACTTCAACCACGTTCCCCACAGAATATTAACCGCGTACGGTCTAAAAGGGATGTATTCTCTACGCATTGGTCATTACTGCATTACTATATAGATAGATCCTAGGAAGTTTTTGGGGTTTCCACGTAGAATTTTTTTGTTTTCTTTTGCGGATCCCCTTTAGTGGAATCAGAGCTGATCTATGCATAGGAGTGCTGTACGGCCAGTACGTACAAGTTTTGTGCAGGCATTGATCCCTTAGTTGTTACCCTCTAACGTGTACTTGTTTATATCGCGGTATTGTTTGATGAAGCGTCCTGGACCGACCTTACACGTATTCATACGCGAGACTGGTTCCACGCTCAACATATGGCTTGTACCGTATAAGTGGCTAGCGGGTGTCTGTCTCTCATTCGATAGTTGATATAGCATTTACAATGAAGGGCCCCGAAAGGGGTGTAATAGAGACAACTGCCGGATCCATGTTGTGGTTGGAAAGTTCGTAGTTTAGAAACGGTTCTATTGTGAAAGCCCTAACAACCATGTAAGACTTGCAATAGATAAAGTGGAGGCGTCTAACTTTATTTTGCAGGGGGCATGTGATTATGATATGGCATTGGTCGTTATGAAGGTAAAGTAGTTTACTTTTCTGTTACTAAGTAGTATAGTAATAGTCATCGTTCCGATGGACGACCTGGTGGAGGTGTCATGGACTTAGCGCCAAACCAAGGGCAAGATGGAGATCATGTCGAAGCGCTCGATGGAGATCAGGGCGCAAGAAGCACCATATCATATCACATTATACATATGATGTTGATACCTATTTTACATCTTATTATGTGCTAGTATTTAGATACTCAACGGTAGCAAATAAGATAATCCCTATTTAATTCCAATGTTCCGTGTTCCTCTTGTGTGTGTACTACCAAGAAAGTTTTTCATTATGAGGCGCCCTGCGGTGAGTAGGGGTCAGACATATCATGTTCGCATACAGTGGGTGTAAGCCATGTTGCACATCGAATACTCACAAGTTAGATTTGGCGAGCCTAGCATGTGCAGACATGGCCTCAGAACACAAGAGATTGAAAGATCGAGCATGAGTCACATGGATGATGTGATTGACATTAGTGAATGTCTACCTTTGATGTTGCACTGATGGCTGTGACGATCGGGGAAGGTGCAGAGGATAGGGATCATGCGATCACTAAAATCGTCTAGGGGATGACAGTTTTGGTGGAGACCAATTATAAATTGATCTCTTATTATAAACTTAGTCTACATGTCTGTTTGCAAATATCTAATTAGATCATGGCCTATCCCATTGAGGTCCTTTGCGACCATGGGAATATATTGCTTAATTTGGAACTTAGCAAAAGGGTCCAACTTCATAGATTAATACCCACGCCTGAGGGATATCCTCGTAAAAGGTGTTCTTCTCTTCTTGATACAATAACCATTAGGAGATAATTCAATGACTCCGCAATGTTTGTGTTTTCTCAATAATCATCCAATAAGCCATTCCCCATTCGATGGAAAGTTGGGCTACATTTTGTATTCTACAGAATAAGGCACATAGAGTATGAGCCATTGGATGGGTTTTCCTCCATCATGGATGAAAAGGGATGTTTGGAAAAACACTTAGCAATCTTGCGTTAGAGTTGAGAACTCTTAGAAGGGCTTGATTGCAATGGAGGTCATTGATGAAAAGGTATATGTAAGATATACAAATTATAAATATGGTTCTTGCAAAACTTGTTGCAGTTTGCAAAGTATTTGATACTTGTCCTGCTTTGTGAAAACAGGAGGATCTGCTTGAGAAATGTTGGTTTTGAGGCAATGTGACTTGATGACAGCAAGCAAATCAGTTGATGGCCGACATCACCTCTTTCCTCAAAGTTTATCATTTGGATTAGTGGACTTGAATATAAATTTGTAATCCCTATTTGTGTGTCTTGTTTTTGGCGAGACAATTATTCATATGAACAAGTTACAAGCTAGTTTGTACTATTCTTATGAACAATACCTTATGGTCACATTACGATTACAAATAAGTTATTCTCATCACTATGTTAATTATAATAGTTTAAGCATTTATAAAAGGATTAGAGTGCTAAAAGATATCCAAAGGTTAATAATGAAATGACATTATAGTTTAAGTCATTTTGGTTATTGCATGTTCTTCATTGTAAATGAATATCGGGGTCCTAGATGCTTGATCTAGAGACTTTGCAAAACCATGCCTCTTGGGCAGAATGACTAAAACTCCGCATTCTGGTAAAACGGTGATATGCGAAGAAATGTTGAATCTTATACATAGTGATGTATCGTATTTTCAACAAGTAGTGGAAATCATTTGTTAATTGTTGACTTAAGTTAATAAGCGTATTTACTTAATGAAACATAAGTTTGAAATGATTTGAATTGTTCAAATGAGTTCACAACAATAGGAGGATATTGAACTTAACAAGAATACGAAGTCGCTTCGATTTGATCGACATGACTAAAGTATTCAAGTTAAGTTTAGCATAAAAGGGATTTGTGAAAGATGTTTCACAAATTATGATAATTGGACGAATTCAAACTATGTTGAAATGTCTAAACATCATAATCATTTTGTATTAGATACATATTATCTCTTATCGGGGTTATAGTTGTCATTTAGAGTTAGAGATCGAAATAAGCAAACACTCATTCGAAATGCAAAGGAACATCTATTGATTTGTCGAAACAACACCATAAATGTTATGGCAAGTTCGAGTTTCTGGAGATTCCGATAAGTCAAAATCGTGGCGAATAAACAAGTCTTTGTAGAGCATTCTTAAGAAGCTATGAATGGATCTTCCACAAAGGGGCAAACCTATTGTTGTCCTAAGTTGATGTGTCTTGATGAAGATACAGGTGGAAGAAAGTAAAAGATCAAAACAAGGTATTGACCTTACCTCCGAATTGTTGAGTGGCGTAGTGGAATTTGTTTCGTGAATCCAAACTCTGCAAAAAGAGGAGAAACCAATGATAATGATCATAAAGTTTCAGTGAATACTTTACTAAAGAAAGTAGGATTCAACTATATATTCTACAAGTTTGTGGAATAATATTGTTGATTCACTTGTCATGTTTTAAACAAGACATACCTACGAAATACAAAGAAGCGTGATGGACCTAAGTACGAGAAATGAATGTGTTGGGTCCACAGCATAGAAAACAAAAAATTTCCTACGGTGTGAACTACATGCCAAGATCTATCTACTAGGTACAAAGCAACAGATGGACATACATCCAACGAGAACTTACCCTCGAAGACAACGAGTTTTGTTAACGAGTAGGAACTCGTGGTTGATGTAGTCGTACACTTGTCGATCTCAAGATCGTGAGGAAGTCCGAGCGCCGCAACTCAGCAGCGCATCCACACTCGCACACACGTTCAAGCCGTCGGACAACCTCCACCTCCTCGCTCCAGCGATCCAGCGGAAGCAGCAACTCCTTCCAGACGAAATGCTACCGGGAACATGTATCTCGCTAATCCGAGACCATGGGGGAATAATTCTAGAGGGGGAGAGAGATCCTTCACAAGGAGGTGTGAGGATGAAGGAGGGAATGGGTGGCCTTTTATAGGAGGAGGGGGTGCCCCCTCTCTCCATGGCCGGCGCATGGGGGGGTGACCCCTCACCTCCCCCATTCATGTGGTGGTAACCCCTCCACATTAAAATGCCTCTTCACATTCCCTTTTAAAGTCTCCACTTTAAATGCATTAAATTTCTCCAAATTTAATGCTCTCTCAATTAATAAAACTCTTTTTATTAAATTTATTCAGAATTTTGTTAATTACTTTAATTAACAAACATTCACATATAGCCCCTTGCAATATTTCAATATCACATGCAGAACCACTTTCTGCAATTTCACCCGAAATAATTTCCGGTTTCTATTGAAACAATTCCTGCGCTTTGCAATTCTTTCGTCTGAAACATATTTGCTCCAAAATGGTGTCCGGTAACTCTTAAGTGTGCCACCCTACGGTTCGCGAATAATGTAGACATGATCGAGACCCTTCTCCGATCAATAATCAGCAGCGGGACCTGGAGATCCGTACTGACTCCTACACATTCAACGATGACTTCTGTGATCATGAGAACCTTTAACGCTAGTAACTAAATCCCTTTATCTCGTGATATATTACATGTCTGAGATTCGATCATCGGTATCTCCATACCTAGTTTGATCTCGTTGTCGACATGCACTCTTTTCTCGTTCCCGTGATATAACATTCTAGTGATCACATCACTTGCTTGCAAGCTATCTTAATGTGATATCACCGAGAGGGCCCATAGTATATCTATCCGTCATAGGGATTGACAAATTCCACTCTTGATCCATGAGCCTCAACATAACACCTTCGTAGCACTGAACCCATCTTTATAGTCACCCTGTTACGGTGTGACGTTTGATGTTATCAAGATACTCTTCCGGTGTTAGCAATTATCATGATCTCATGGTCTAAGGATAAAGATTACTTCGTATGATGTTATAGCAATATAAACATAATGACTTTGATCGTAATGCTATACTTCGGATGAATGTTCATCACATCATTCCACCAATGTTGTGACCTCGTTATTAACAACATCCAATGTCCATGATCAGGAAACCTTGATCATCTTGTTAATCAACAAGCTAGTCTATAAGAGAGGCATAACTAGGAACCCTTTTTGTTTATTAAACACACATGTATTGATGTTTCCGATCAATACAATTCTAGCATGTAAAATAAACATCTATCATATATAAGGAATATATAATAACAACTTTATTATTGCCTCTCAGGGCATATTTCCTCCAGTCTCCCACTTGCACTAGAGACAATAATCTAGTTCACATAGTGATAAATCTAACACCCATGGAGTTCTGGTGTTGATCATGTTTTTCCCTAGGGAGAACTTTAGTCAACGGATCTGCTACATTTAGGTCCGTGTGTACTTTACAAATCTTTATATCTCCATCCTTGACATGCTCGCGGATGGAGTGAAACCGGCGCTTAATATGCTTGGAATTCTTGTGAGACCTCGGTTCCTTTGCGTTGGCTATGGCTCCATTATTGTCACAATAGATCACCATTGGGTCCAACGCACTAGGAACCACACCTAGTTCCGTAATGAACTCTTTCATCCAAACCGCCTCCTGTGCCGCTTCTGAAGCAGCAACTTATTCCGCCTCCGTCGTTGATCCGGCCACCACAGGTTATTTGGAACTCCTCCAACTAACTGCTGCTCTGTTCAAGAGAAATACGTATCCGGATTGAGACTTAGAGTCATCCAGATCGGTGTCAAAGTTAGCATTGACATAACACTTAGCGACTAGCTCTTCTTCACCTCCGTATATAAGAAACATATCCTTAGTTCTTCTCAAGTACTTGAGGATGTTCTTTACCGCTATCCAGTGTTCCGAACCTGGATCAGATTGGTACCTACTAATCAAACTAATAGCATGTGCCACATCTGGTCTTGTACATAGCATGGCATACATAATAGAGCCTATGGCCGAGGCATAGGGGATCTTATCCATCATCTCTCTTTCTTCCGCCGTAGCCGGACTTTGAGTCTTACTCAATGTCTTGCCTTGCAACATAGGTAAGAACCCCCTTCTTACTTTCGTCCATATTAAACTTCTTTCATATCTTATCAAGGTATGTACTCTGCGATAGCCCAATTAGGCGCCTTGATCTATCTCTATAGATTTTAATGCCTAATATATATGATTCTTCACCAAGGTCTTTCATCGAAAATTTGCTGTTTAGATAACTTTTAACACTGTTTAAAAGATCTATATCATTTCCAATCAATAATATGTCATCCACATATAATATCAGAAATTCCACATTGCTCCCACTCACTTTCTTGTAAATACAAGCCTCTCCATAAGTTTGGACAAATCCAAACTCTTTGATCACCTCATCAAAGCGGAGATTCCAACTCCGGGATGCTTGCTTCAGTCCATAGATGGATCGCTGAAGTTTGCATACCTTATTAGCATCCTTAGGATCGACAAAACCCTTAGGTTGTATCATATACAACTCTTCTTCAATATTACCATTGAGGAACGCAGTTTTGACATCCATCTGCCATATTTCATAATCGAAATATGCAGCAATTGCTAACATAATCCTAACCGACTTAAGCATCGCTACGGGAGAGAATGTCTCATCGTAGTCAACTCCTTGAATTTGTCGAAACCCCTTTGCGACAAGTCGAGCCTTATAGATGGTCACATTACCATCAGCATCAGTTTTTCTTTTGAAAATCCATTTATTCTCAACGGCCTTTCGGTCGTGAGGTAAGTCCACCAAGTTCCAAACTTGGTTCTCGTACATGGATTCCATCTCGGATTTCATGGCTTCTAGCCATTTGTTGGAATCCGGGCTCATCATCGCTTCTTCATACGTCGCAGGGTCATCCATTTCATCAACCATGAAATTCACAACAGGATTGCCGTACAGTTCAGGAGCTGCACGTGTCCTGCTTGACCTGCGAGGTTCGGTAGTGTCCTCTTTTAGAGTTTCATGATCATTATCATTAGCTCTCTCTTCATCATAGGTGAAGTCAACTCCGAAACAACTTCCGGTGCTGCGCCACTCGCCATTCCATGAAGAGAAGGTTCAGTAACCTCTTCGAGTTCTACCTTCCGACTACTCACACCTTTCGCGAGAAACTCCTTCTCAAGAAAGGATCCATTCTTGGCAACAAAAACCTTGCCCTCAGATCTGTGATAGAAGGTATACCCAATTGTTTCCTTAGGGTATCCTATGAAGACGCATTTTTCCGCTTTGGGTTCAAGTTTATCCGGTTGAAGTTTCTTCACATAAACATCGCATCCCCAAACTTTAAGAAATGACAGCTTAGGTTTGTTTCCAAACCATAATTCATATGGTGTCGTTTCAACAGATTTAGATGGTGCCCGATTTAAAGTGAATGCAGCTGTTTCTAGTGCATAACCCCAAAATGACAGTGGCAAGTCAGTCAGAGACATCATAGATCGAACCATATAGAATAAGGTACGATTACGACGTTCCGACACACCATTATGTTGTGGTGTTCCGGCAGGCGTGAGTTGTGAAACTATTCCACACTCTTTCATGTGTGTGCTAAACTCGTAACTTAGATACTCTCCTCCACGGTCAGACCGTAGAAATTTGATCTTTCTATTACGATGACTTTCCACTTCATTCTAAAATTCCTTGAACTTTTCAAAAGTTTCAGACTTGTGTTTCATCAAATACATATACCCATATCTACTCAAATCATCCGTGAAAGTAACAAAATAACGATATCCACCTCGCGCCGACACACTCATTGGTCCACACACATCAGTATGTATGATTTCCAATAGATCTGTCGCCCATTCCATTGAACCGGAAAACAGCGTTCTAGTCATCTTGCCCATAAGGCATGGCTCACATGTATCAAATGATTCAAAATCAAGTGATTCCAAAAGTCCATCAGAATGGAGTTTCTTCATGCGTTTAACGCCAATATGACCTAGACGGCAGTGCCACATATATGTAGACATATCATCATCAAGTTTAATCTTTTTAGCATTAACATTATGAATGTGTATAATATTACTATCGAGATCCAACAGAAATAAACCATTCAACATAGGTGCATGACCATAAAATATATCATTCTTATAAATCGAACAACCATTGTTTTCAGATTTAAAGGAATGACTACTTTGCATCAAACACGATCCAGATACAATGTTCATGCTCAGTGCAGGAACTAAATAACAATTATTTAGGTTTATAACTAATCCCGATGGCAAATGGAGAGGTAGCATCCCGACGGCGATCACATCAACTTTTGATCCATTGCCGACCCGTATTCTGACCTCATCCCTTGCTAGTTGTCACTTGTTCCGTAGCCCCTGAACCGAGTTACATATATTAGCAACTGATCCCATATCAAATACCCAGGTGCTACTGCGAGTACTAGTCAAGTACACATCAATAACATGTATATCACATATACCTTTGTTTGCCTTGCCGGACTTCTTGTCCGCCAAATACTTGGGGCAGTTGCGCTTCCAATAGCCAGTCCCCTTACAATAGTAGCACTCGGTGTCAGACTTAGGGCCAGCTCGGGGTTTCTTTTCAGGCGTGGCAACAGACTTGCCACCCTTCTTTCCCTTGTGCTTGCCTTTCTTGTCTTTCTTGAAACCGGTGGTCCTATTGATCATCAACACTTGATGTTCTTTCCTAATCTCCACTTCTGCAGTCTTAAGCAATGACAGAAGCTCAGGAAGAGACTTCTTCATGCCCTGCATATATTATAGTTCATCACGTAGCTCTTGTAGCTAGGTGGCAGAGATTGGAGAACACAATGTATGCCTAAGTCAATGGGAATCGTTATTCCCAAGGACACAAGCTTATCGGCGTACCCAAACATTTTGAGTACGTGCTCACTAACGGAGCTGTTTTCCTCCATCATGCAGCTAAAGAACTTTTCTGTAGCATTATAACTCTCTACGGCAGCATGGGTATCGAAAATCATTTTCAATTCTCCCATGGTATCAAAGGCATTGCCATTTTCGAAACGCTTTCAAAGTTCTGGCTCTAGGCCATACAGTATGCCGCAATGAACTAAGTTATGGTCCTCCCGACGAGTCACATAGACATTATTTTCCTCGTCAAGGGCATCAGGAGCTGGTGGGGGGCCTAGCGGCGCATCTAGCACATATTTCTTTTGTGCAGCAGTGAGGAGAATCCTCAAATTCATAGCCTAGTTGGTGAAGTTGCTACCATTCGCAGCAAGTTTCTCTTTCTCCATGAACACATTGAAATTAAAAGCAGGTGGTGCCATCTACAACAGAATTTGTAAAGTTTATTTAGACTAAGTTTATGATAGATTGAGTTCAGCTAATCCAAATTACTAATGAACTCCCACTCAAAAACAACATCCCTCGTGTTTTTTTGGTGATTACATGAACCAAATCCACTACACCAAGTCCGATCATCACGTGAGTTGATGTAGCTTCAAAGGCGAGCATCTATATGGGCATCATATCAACTATATGACTCATGCTTAACCTTTCGGTCCGTGTTCCGAGGCCATGTCTATACATGCTAGGCTCGCCAAGTAGGAACCTTAGTATTCGCGTGTGTAAAACTGTCTTACACCCGTTCTTATGAAAGCGTAGATTCGAGTACACCCGATCATCACGTGATGTCTCGAAACACGATCCACAGAACGGTGCATACTTAAGGAAGAACACATTTTTATCTTGATATCTAAATGAGGGATCATCTTATAATGCTACCAAAAGCGTCAAACTAGCAGTATAAGATGCTAACATCTAATGTGTAAAGTGAGATGATATGATCCATGCATTTGATCTCTATCACTTGCATCGTGGTATGATCTCTATCATTCCTTTGTGTGTAAGGCCAAGGTCTATGGAACTTACACGTTGAGTGTGTTGTAAGAGTATCTATGATACATCTACTTACAACAATACCATATCAATACACTAGCCCAGCAACGATCTAAACTAGACGCCTCTAATTTATCAATTGCAAGTTTTACGTGGCTTAGGGCTTTCGGAGATAGAACCGTTCTCACCTACGAACATGAACCAAAACGAGGATAACTAAGTTATTAGCAACTCGTTGTAAATCAGATATTGACTATAGTAGGAGAGACAGACACCCGCCAGCCACTTATGCAAAACAAGTTGCATGTCAGTCGTGGAACCGGTCTCATGTACGATGACATGTAAGGTTGGTCCGGGCCGCTTCATCCCACTATGCCACCAATATCCAAATTACATAGAAGATGCAATAACATGATCATCATCGCCCACATATAAACATATGTGTACTACCAGTGCAAAGCACCTACGCATAGACCTGGCTCTGATACCACTGTTGGGTCCGCAGCATAGAAAACAAAAAATTTCCTATGGTGTGAACTACACACCAAGATCTATCTACTAGGTACAAAGCAACGGGTGGACATACATCCAACGAGAACTTACCCTCGAAGACAATGAGTTTTGTTAACGAGTAGGAACTCGTGGTTGATGTAGTCGTACACTTGTCGATCTCAAGATCGTGAGGAAGTCCGAGCGCCGCAACTCAGCAGCGCATCCGCACTCTCACACACGTTCAAGCCACCGGACAACCTCCACCTCCTCGCTCCAGCGATCCAAAGGAAGCAGCAACTCCTTCCAGACGAAATGCCACCGGGAACATGTATCTCACTAATCCGAGACCCTGGGGGAATAATTCTAGAGGGGGGAGAGATCCTTCACAAGGAGGTGTGAGGATGAAGGAGGGAATGGGTGGCCTTTTATAGGAGGAGGGGGGTGACCCCTCTCTCCATGGCCGGCGCATGGGGGGTGACCCCTCACCTCCCCCATTCATGTGGTGGTAACCCCTCCACATTAAAAGGCCTCTTCACATTCCCTTTTAAAGTCTCCACTTTAAATGCATTAAATTTCTCCAAATTTAATGCTCTCTCATTTAATAAAACTCTTTTTATTAAATTTATTCAGAATTTTGTTAATTACTTTAATTAACAAACATTCACATATAGCCCCTTGCAATATTTCAATATCACATGCAGAACCACTTTCTGCAATTTCACCCGAAACAATTTCCGGTTTCTATTGAAACAATTCATGCGCTTTGCAATTCTTTCGTCTGAAACATATGTGCTCCAAAATGGTGTCCGATAACTCTTAAGTGTGCCACCCTACGGTTCACGAATAATGCAGACATGATCGAGACCCTTCTCCAATCAATAATCAGCAGCGGGACCTAGAGATCCGTACTGACTCCTACACATTCAACGATGACTTCTGTGATCGTGAGAACCTTTAACGCTTGTAACTAAATCCCTTTGTCTCTCATATATTACATGTCCGAGATTCGATCATCGATATCTCCATACCTAGTTTGATCTCGTTACCAACATGCACTCTTTTCTCGTTCCCGTGATATAACATTCTAGTGATCACATCACTTGCTTGCAAGCTATCTTAATGTGATATCACCGAGAGGGCCCAGAGTAAATCTATCCGTCATCTGGATTGACAAATTCCACTCTTGATCCATGAGCCTCAACATAACACCTTTGTAGTACTGAACCCATCTTTATAGTCACCCTGTTATAGTGTGATGTTTGATGTTATCAAGATACTCTTCCGGTGTTAGCAATTAACATGATCTCATGGTCTAAGGATAAAGATTACTTTGCATGATGTTATAGCAATATAAACATAATGACTTGATCGTAATGCTATACTTCGGATGAATGTTCATCACATCATTCCACCAATGGTGTGACCTTGTTATTAACAACATCCAATGTCCATGATCAGGAAACCTTGATCATATTGTTAATCAACAAGCTAGTCTATAAGAGAGGCATAACTAGGAACCCTTTTTGTTTATTAAACACACATGTATTGATGTTTCCGATCAATACAATTCTAGCATGTAAAATAAACATCTATCATATATAAGGAATATATAATAACAACTTTATTATTGCCTCTCAGGGCATATTTCCTTCAGAATGGTCATTGAAATCTCGTTAGTGGAATTCTCGATTTGATGATGATCGAAGAATTTTGGAATGTCCAAGATTATCGAGAGGACCTAGATTTGAGTGGGAGAAAATCAGCTTGGCTAATTCATAATATGTAGCTGACATATTTTGAGTGGGAGCTAAGTTGAATCCCTGAATCTCAAATATGAATGTCATATTTGAGTGGGAGCATGAAATCATTCTAAGATATGTGGATGACATATATGAATGATGTGATTGGTGTGAATAACATTTAGATAGATAAATAAGGATGAAGTTATTAAACAATAAGATCTATCGAGATAGATTGGTGAGTTTAATAAACACTGAATGTCAAATGCTTCCTGGACTTGATTCTAAAAGATGTTTAGAATGTCCTAACACAAGATTCTGAAGAAGCTCAGAATGGAACAAGGTAAGAAAGAAGTTCTTACTGTATGAAGCATTGAATTAGTATTACAACTATGGTTGAAAGAAAGATATGTGTTGCATCTCCTATGGCTCAGTCATAGGTTCTTCCATATAACCATGTTGCATACTCGACGTAATGTGACCCGAAGTTCTGGTCGGTAGGACAAAGTCTTAACTGTAAGAACATGTCTTTAAGTGATTCCTGAGTTGATCACAGAACCAGAATTAAGTTTGTACTTAAATGGCAAGAAGCAATATAAGTGGCATAGATGCATTTCTTGCACTAGGATCTATATAGATATAGAAGTATAAAGGCTCCATCTGATGTGATGTATAATGTTATGGTGGGGCTAGTTAGCTTTTGATGTAGAATGATGTGTCCTAGGGCCCAGTGCCCATGAGAAAGCCCTTGAGGTTCATCTAAAGTCACTGTGAGCTCCTGGAATCCGGCCTCACAGCAAAGTGTGTTTCGAAGTTTAGATGACAACAGTGAAAACGACCGTCATTATAAACACTAGAAACAAAGTCTCACTTTGTCGCCATACAAATGCTTCGACCCATTATGCGATAATGGTGTGAATGTCAAAGTTAGGAAGACATTAACGATTTGCAAAATACATAATGATCTGGTAAAACAGAACATGGACATGACGTTTCCCATGAGCATGCATGATCTATAAACGCATATGGTATATGGTTTATATGAGTAAAATGCAAGCTAGATTATTTGTACTCTAGTGCAAGTGGGAGACTGAAGGAGATATGCCCTAGAGGCAAATAATAAATAGGTTTTTATTGTCATGTCTCAATTAGTTTATAGTAGTTTCATATTGTGCTATAACTGTGCCAAGTAGAAACATTGGTATAGGTGTGGTATGAAACAACCAAGTCCCTAGTAGCCTCTATTCATACTAGTTCGTTGGTCATGAGGATGATCTAGGTTTCAAGATCATGGGCATCTATGCCAATTGACAACAGGGTCATATCATTGGAGAATGATGTGATGGACATTCCTCGAAGGATTGCAACATGATCAAGTCATATAAGTTCATTGCTGCAACAGCTATACCTAGACTCCTTTTCCTTAGACCGTGAGCTCATATTACTCACTGTTTCCCGATGCTGCTTTGACTGCATCAACCGTCATCTGATAATACGGTGGCCATAAAGGTGTACGTTGGGTATTCCAAAGGAACAGTTGATGACATGTGACTACAAGACCGGGATTTGTTCACCCACATGACGGGTAAAGATATATACAGCCGGCTTGGTGAAATTACATCCATAAATGTTGCAACATGTGACTCGGTCATGGGGACATAATATCACGGTAACAAGAAAACAGAAGTTGTTGTGAACGAGATTGAACAAGGTATGTGATACCAATAATCGGATCTCGGATAAGTCATATCGAGAAACAAAAGGACATGGATGCTACATTTAGCGGTTCAAACGACATTGTCATCAGGAATGCATAGGGGTCACATGGATATCCCTGGTCCCTCTATTGATCATTGATACAGATCATGTGTAGAGCATTCCCGAGCCGTGAGAGGATACACTTAAGGGTACGATGAGAATGATCATTCATAAGACGGAATCACAGTAGAGAAAGAGAAATCCGGAAATGTTCCGCGGAGAGATCCGAAGCTGTTCGGTGAAAGAATAAAGGAAAAGACCGGAAAAGTGTTTTCGGATAAATGGGAATTTAAATATATATTTATTATATGTTAATTATGAATTAATATATTCTAAATAATATTTAAATTAAGATTTATAAAAGCAACTTTCATATTAGGCTAAAATCCCGGAGGGAATTAGCGTAAGAGAAAATCTAGAGAAAAAGGAAAAGGAGAAGGCCCACGTGGGCGGCAAACATTAGCCGCCACATAGGGGCGGTGGAATGCAGGCTGCCGCGCCTGGGCAGTGGGGTGCCGAGCTGGGCCGTTGAGCCTAGCCGGCCCACCCGGCTGCAGCCATAGGCCACTGCCGCGCAAGGCAGGTGGGTCACGTGCGTGCGCCAGGCCGGCCCACTCGCGCGCGTGGTGGGCAGCTGGCCGCCGCCGCTGCCTCTGGCGGGCTGCATGGTCAGGCCGGCCCACCCGGAGCTACCGCTCGGCTGCTTCCCTGCCGCCTGGCTGGAGCTGGACCGTTGGCCGCCGCCACCGCTGGGTTGGCGCGCTGGGCTGCCCAGGCCCACCCGGGTTGGCTTCCCCTTTGCCTATTGGGCTGATTAGAATTGGCCCATTCGGCCAGGATGAAAATACTTGAGATTTTTCCTTTAGTATTTAGTCCCACATGGCTTAGCCTTTGAGAAAGGCATACCCTCTTAGCCTATATAAACGGGTGCCCATGTGTGAGATTACACCAACAATTTGAGAAGTCTTTTAATTGACTTTCTCCCTCCCTCTATGTATACCTTGTGACCATGGCCCCATGTCTGGGCTGTGCGATCGAGACACACTTGCAGTACGTCGTTGCGTTGCAGGGATTCCTAGCCGGATATCAACTTCCGCACTCCCGACGGGATCGGGGAGCCGGAGGTCTCATCGTGCACCGGATGTGTACGAAGACACGAGGGGCAACACTTGGGGCGCTTAAATGTCATGAGCCGGAGCTGTTGCACGATGAAGATGAAGAAGGAGAAAGGGGTGACCTGCGAGGAGCTTCACGACCTTGAGGTCGGCTACGAGTATGACTACTTCAACCACGTTCCCCGCGGAACGTTAACCACGTACGGTCTACAAGAGTATGTATTCTCTACGCATTGGTCATTATTGCATTACTACATAGATAGATCCTAGGCAGTTTTGGGGGTTTCCACGTAGAATTTTTTTGTTTTCTGATGCGGATCCCCTTTAGACGCCTCCACCTATAATGGGTCCTTGGCTTTGGGATGATTGGTGTTCTAGGTAGCGCACAAGGATTGCGCCCAAGTTGAGTGAAAAGTTGCAGTTGTTGAAAGCAGCCTTTGCAAGGACTAATATGTCCTTGTCATTGAGTCTCGTGAACTCATTACGTGCCTACAAGGTGTTAGCAATAACATAAAACAAGTAGTGAATTTCAGGATGTTAAATATTCTTCCCCTTGCTCACTCTAGAAGTGAAGCTCATTCTAATATAATATTGTTCCGGGGAAGGGTCTAAGCTAGTAAAGGATGCGTGCAAGTCATTATCATTATTGTTTGCCAAATTAAAGCATGCACACCATTCATCTAGTGATAAAGTGTAATTGTTGTTCATAGCCAGAAAGAAATCGTGTCCTCTCCATGCCATAGTTTAACGCTGCTTTTCAAAGAACTTAGAAATTCAAGAGTTAACCGGTGATAAGTAGGCACATCATTGAATACGAAGTTTTGCAAGCCAACCCTACTGCAAAGTAAATTGAAGTCATTAGAAATACTGAGTTGGTTCAATATAATGGGGCAAGCCCACTTGGTTGCCTTCACTTCTCGGTTCTTGATCCTGTCAAAGCAATCATGTTGGAGCTCATTCATGAATCGTATCCCCATGCGTTCTTGAGCGACAGCACGAGAAGCGCTAGCGGCGGCACGAGCATGAGTTTGGCTCCTTGTGTTTGATACGTCATAAATGTATCTATAATTTTTGATGCTCCATTCTTGTTTTGTATCTTATGTTTTGTTTACACTTTGAGGAATTTTTATACATTTTCTGGAACTAACCTATTGACAAGATGCCGTAGTGCCAGTTGCTTATTTTCTGTTGTTTTTGGTTTCAGAAAAGCTAGTAAAGAAATATTCTCGGAATTGGACGAAACAAAAGCCGAAGTTCCTATTTTCCCGACACGACACAGAAGTCCAAAGCAGAGACGGGGAAGAGCCATGAGGCAGCCACACCATAGGGTGACGCGGCCCCCTGGGCACGCTAGGCCCTGGTGTGGGCCCCTCGAGCGGCCACCGACCTCGCATCTTCGCCTATATAAACCCCCCGAGACGAAAACCCTAAGAAGGATCAGAATTCCACAAAAAGTTCCGCAGCACCGCCACCACCAAAGAGGATATTTAGGGGACAGAAGTCTCTGTTCCGGCACCCTGCTGGGACGGGGAAGTGCCTCCGGAGCCATCTCCATTGACTCCACCATCATCTCCATCGCCGTTGCTGACTCCCATGATAAGGAGGGAGTAGTTCTCTCTCGAGGCTAAGGGCTCTACCGGTAGCTATGAGTTCATCTCTCTCTCTCTCTCTCTCTATGTGTGATCTCATTGAGATCATGAGCTTTATAATCTAGTTGAATACGTAGATCTATTCTACTACTCAAGTGCTTTAATTAATCTCTGCTTATCCCCACGTGTGTGAAGTTAACAGTGTGCACACCGTGTGGCACTTAGGCTAAGGTTACAGAAATACTTATCATGAGTATAATTTGAGTTGGATGTCTCTATGAGATTATGGTGTTTGTTGGAACCATCTAGCGCTCAAGGTGATAGTGAGGGTTTATCTAGATGGGGAATGCGAACTTTAAGGTGTGTTGTTATAGCCCTACATCGCCCGACCGGAGAGTAGTTCAGGGTAGCATAATGAAGAGAAGATATTTATATGAGAGTGTCACTAGTGAAAGTATGATCCCTAGGCCTTGTTTCTAAGCAGTGAAACACCGTTTACAATCAGTCATGTTACATGTTTGCTTGCTGCCACTCTTATTTCAGATTGCAATTACCACTTATAATCATCCATATTACTTGTATTTCACTATCTCTTCACCGAACTAGTGCACCTATACACCTGACAAGTGTATTGGTGTGTTGGGGACACAAGAGACTTCTTGTGTCTTGATTACAGGGTTGCTTGAGAGAGATACCTTTGACCACTTCCTCCCTTTGTTCGATAAACCTTGGGTGATCCACTTAACAAAAGGATCCCGCGAAGACAATTGAAGCTTCACGTTCCCTTCATGGAGATAAATCAAAGCCTTAAGAGTTCTTAAGAAAGGACGGCCTAATATAATAGGAGCAGTAACATCTTTAGGCATGTTAACAATAACAAAATCAATATAAGAAGGACAGCCTTTAATGTATACTAAAGTATTCTCCTTAATTCCTACAACTTGTTCGTAGGTAGAATCTACAAGATGTAATTTTAACTCGGTGATTTCAAAAGAGCTAAGATTTAACTTATTAAAAAGACTCTTTGGAATTGTTGAAACGCTTGCACCTAGATCAATAATCTCTGTAATAACCTCTCCTTGTCCTTTTTGTTTGGTTTTTGTGCCAAGAATAACCTCTAATGAGAGGGAAGTAAGATGTGGGGAAGTTCCTGTCCCAAAATAGATTTATGTGCGTCACTGTAAAAAATTGTGAAAAATCTCAGTACGTCGGATTGATCTGTAATTGTTTGTGCTTATGCCCCAGGTTATTACCCAACTTTCGTTAGTTTTGCAATTTTCGATTTGAGCAACAGAAGATTTTCACAAAAATCGGTCTTTACCTGCTAGTCTGTTTTGACAGATTTCTGCCATTATTTGCATTTGCCCCTTAATCGGTTTCTTTTTGAGTTCTCTTGGATCACACGAGCTTTTAAAAGAAATTTCTACATTATCTTATGTTTTAATGGAAGTTTTACATGTGTTGAAACTAAACTAAAAGATTATTATTTTGAATACATTAATGTTGCTAATGAAGATTTCGTGAAGTTTTGTATGAAGGAAGTTTTCAAGTGTAGGGAGAGAATGATGTGATGAGATGAAGTATGGACAAAAGCTCAAGCTTGGATATGCCACCTGTATCACCCCAAGAAATATTCAAGAAGTACAGGCGTCAAATCTTGGGGATGCCCAAGGCATCCCCTTCTTCATCAATAATCTCAGGTCTTCTTTCAAGACACTTTATTTTTATTACCTTATGCACTATGTGTTGTTCTTGGAGCATCTTTGTTTTTAGTTTTCTTTTGCTTTATTTGCCTCAATAAGTTGGTTGGATCCCAACACACTTCTTTTGGAGAGAGACATGCCCCGTTATTCATTGTCTAGAACACTCTAGATTTCACTCTTGTTGTTCTGTGAGTGTTCTACTTTGCTAGCATTGCGTTCAGCTTTAGTTTTCTTATTCTTTTGGCTTAGAACTTTTTAGTTATTCTTTGTAGATGTGTGACACATGCTCTTTGGTCTTTATTGATTATTATCTTTGAGAGTTGTTTCAAATAAGTCAATTGGTGTTGGAAAAGTGTAGGAAGTTTCATGCTTATAGTGGTGCAAAAGGAAGTTTGTTTTGACTGTGACTTAGACTTTATCATGTCATTCTATATGTTGCTTTGACCATATGCTTAGTGATTATTGTTGTAGCATGAATTGTTTCAAAAAATTGAGATTGCTTAATGTGCCTTGAAAGAATCATGCGTTATTTTATCATACAAAAGCATAATATTGTGGTATTCTCCTTTGATGCTTTATTTGGGTTGACTTGGCACATGCTTACACCATGTTAAGACTAGGAACAAGTCACCATAGCCTCTATGATCATTTAGTTTTTGACTTGCAATATCACTTTATGCTTTAATTAATATTGATTTGTCGCTTTGCCTGATTATGGCCATTATTGCTCTCTTAGTTGGTCGCTCCTAGTCTTTTGCTAGCCTCCACCTGTACTGAGTATGAGTTCTACTCATGCATCCAACTCCCAAGAAACCAAGTTATTCCAAAGATTCCACTATAAATTCCTATGCATGGTGTGTTACACCATTTCAAGTATATTCATGTGTTTATCTATCTTCCAAATTAAACTTTGGCTATGCGAAAATTAGTGATTAAAGCTCTCACAAACTTGATGGCACATCTTATTTTCTTACACTTAATAAACTTGAACCATTGTGCACATCTATGTTACCTATATGCTTGCATTTTATAAGTTGTGAGTTAGCAGAACCATGTTACCATGGGGAACGCTTTCAACATTGCACTTATTATTTAGTTGATATCATGTTCTTTTGTTTATGGATCCCGGCGGTGTCAAATAAAAGGGGAGCTTGTAAGCTCATGGAGTTTGTATGTGTGTTAGAGAAACGCCTGGGCGGAGCCTAAGCCATGCCTAATCATGGTGGAAACTTGCAGCATAACCATAATAAGTATTCTGTGAAGCATCCTCAATAAAAACCTATGCAAATAGCAAATAAAAAGATCGTTGAGATGCTCATTGTCTGTTGCCTTGTCATTTTGATATGGGAAAGCTCCTGTGTCATGGGGCAAGGGGTACCCCGTTGGCGGTTCTCCATGATACACATGTACTTACAATGACAAGAACTTACTTGTGACTAAAGTTGAGTAGCATGAGGTTCGGTACTCGTAAGCAAGGGGCATGAGATTTTCGACTAATAACTTGTCAAGCATATCCTCATATTTGTGTCACTTTAACCTTAATCACCTCAAGATGCTTATGATAGGGGCAATGCGAGCTGAAAGCTAATAAGTACCATAATTTTTGGAAGCTCTTTATGAAACTTGAAATCCCTGCTTCCTTCTGTGAAGGGCTTTCGTTTTATCTTTTTATGTTGAGTCGCCATATTCTATCTTTATGCACCAATTAAGAGAGCATAGTTGTTATTCTTAGTTCAGTGTGCATTGTCCCAAAACGTATTGATTGATTCATAACTTTGATATTGCTTGCTCTTAAATTATTTGTATCTAGTCACCCTTATGAACTTTGAAGGTGTCCTATGCATTTATGTTTTGCTATACCATGAGGGACAAGCTGAATACCACTCTTATTATGTTTTCTATATGACAAACAAACAAACATATTTCAATGCATTGTTATTCATGATATTTTGTTTGTATATTTTCATATTACAACATAGTTGTTATGTCTTATTGTTAGAACTCTATCTTTCATGCTCATGTTTAGAGTACTTTGATCCCAGCTATCAATGCCTTACAAATACCTTGATCAATATTGTGATGGTGCATGTCACCTCAAAAATTATTCTTTTTATCACTTACCTACTCGAGGATGAGCAGGAGTTAATCTTGGGGATGCTTGATACGTCATAAACGTATCTATAATTTTTGATGCTCCATGCTTGTTTTGTATCAACTTTCTTATGTTTTTTTTACAATTTGAGGCATTTTTATACATTTTCTGAAACTAACCTATTGACAAGATGTCGCAGTGCTAGGTTCCTGTTTTCTGCTGTTTTTGGTTTCAGAAAAGCTAGTAAAGAAATATTCTCGGAATTGGACGAAACAAAAGCCCAAGTTCCTATTTTTCCCGACACGACACAGAAGTCCAAAGCAGAGACGGAGGAGAGCCACGAGGCGGCCACACCATAGAGTGGCGCAGGCCCCCCTGGGCACGCCAGGCCCTGGTGTGGGCCCCTCAGGCAGCCACCGATCTCGCCTTTTCGCCTATATAAACCCCCCCTAAGAATGATCAGAATTCCACGAAAAGTTCCGCAGCGCCGCCGCCACCGAAGAGGAGATTCGGGGGACAGAAGTCTCTGTTCTGGCACCCTGCCGGGACGGGGAAGTGCCCCCGGAGCCATGTCCATCGACTCCACCGCCATCTCCATCGCCGTTGCTGACTCCCATGATGAGGAGGGAGTAGTTCTCTCTCGAGAGTAAGGGCTCTACCTGTAGCTATGTGTTCATCTCTCTCTCTCTCTATGCGTGATCTTATTGAGATCATGATCTTTGTAATCTAGTTGAATAAGTAGATCTATTATGTTACTCAAGTGCTTTAATTAATCTCTGCTTATCCCCATGTGTGTGAAGTTGACAGTGTGCACACCGTGTGGCACTTAGGCTAAGGTTACATAAATACTTATCATGAGTATACTTTGAGTTGGATGTCTCTATGAGAATGTGGTGTTTGTTGGAACCATCTAGCGCTCAAGGTGATAGTGAGGGGTTATCTAGATGGGGAATGCGAACTTTAAGGTGTGCTGTTATAGCCCTACATCGTCTGACCGAAGAGTACTTCAGGGTAGCATAATGAAGAGAAGATATTTATATGAGAGTGTCCACTAGTGAAAGTATGATCCCTAGGCCTTGTTTCTAAGAATTGAAATACCATTTACAATCAGTCATGTTACATGTTTGCTTGCCGCCACTCTTATTTCAGATTGCAATTACCACTTATAATCATCCATATTACTTGTATTTCACTATCTCTTCACCGAACTAGTGCACCTATACACCTGACAAGTGTATTGGGTGTTTTGGGGACACAAGATACTTCTTGTATCTTGATTGCAGGGTTGCTTGAGAGAGATACCTTTGACCACTTCCTCCCCGAGTTCGATATGTTGGAGATATGCCCAAGAGGCAATAATAAAAGTGATTATTATTATATCTTTGTGTTTATGATGAATGTTTACATCCCATGCTATAATTGTATTATTAGGAAACACTGATACATGTGTGTTTTGTAAACATATAAGAGTCCCTAGTAAGCCTCTTGTTGAACTAGCTTGTTGATTAATTGATGATCATGGTTTCCTGATCATGGACATTAGGATGTGATTAATAACAAGGTCATATCATTAGGAGAATGATGTGATGGACACACACCCATAGTAAGCGTAGCATAAGATCAAGTCATTAAGTTCGTATTGCTGTAAGCTTTCAATCACATAGTAACCTATTCCTTCAACCATGAGGTTATGTTAATCACCATCACCGGATGAATACTTTGATGACATCAAACGCCGCTTCTTAACTGGGTGGTTATAAAAGTGTCATTGGGTATTCTGAAAGTATGTGTTGAAGCGCATGAACCAAGATTGGGATTTGTCCATCCATATGACGGATAGATATGCTCTGGGCCCTCTCGGTGGAATGTCATCTAGTTAGCTTGCAAGCATGTGACTAGGTCACAAGGGATGACATATCACGGAACGACTAAAGAGTACTTATCAGTAACGAGGTAGAACTAGGTATGGAGATACCGACGATCAAACCTCGGATAAGTATAGTATCGCGAGACAAAGGGAATTAGTTTCGCATGTAAATGGTTCAATCGATCGTGAAGTCATCGTTGAGTATGTGGGAGCCATTATGGATCTCCAGGTCCCGCTGATGGTTATTGATATGAGATGTGTCTCTATCATGTCTACATATTCACGAACCGTAGGGTGACACACTTAAGGTTCGAAGTTGTTTTAAGTAGATATGGAATGTGCGTTGGAGACCGAATGTTGTTCGGAGTCTCGGATTGGATTCGGGACATCACGAGGAGATCCGGAATGGTCCGGAGAATAAGATTCATGTATAGGAGATCATTTTATGAGATAGGAAATGTTCCGGAGTGTTTGTATGAGAGTTCTAGAAGGTTTCGGAATGTTCCGGAAGGTTCTGGAAGATATCTTGGAGTTTGCTTGAAAATCAAGATAGGGATCAAGGAGTCCTGGTGGGTCAAGATACGGATTCGTGGGGGAAGAGGACTCCTCCCCCCCCCCACCTCCAACCCGCCGGCCTAGGGAGGAGAGGAGTCCTACAAGGACTCCCCTCCCCATGGCGCCATCCCCTCTTTAAATAGAGGGGCAGGGGGCGCCCCCTCCTTGCTTGCTCTCATAATCCCCAATCTCTGCCGCCTCTCTCCTCCACCATCTTCTGCACAGGCATAGGCGAAGCCCTGCAGAATTCTCTACTCCACCACCACCACCACGCCGTCGTGCTGCTGGGATTCCGTGGAGAAGATCTACTACCTCCGCTGCTCGCTGGAACGGGGAGAGGAAGGTCTGCTTCGACTCCGCACGTGTGACCGACTGCGGAAGCGCTGCCGAATTGTGGCGCCGGAAGGATCGTCAACTTGACCAAGGGCGGAAGCGCTGCTGGAACGCGACGCCGGAAGGATCGTCTACTTGACCGAAGGCGGAAGCGCTGCTGGAACGCGACGCCGGAAGGATCGTCCACACGATCTTGAGATCGGCAAGTGATCGACTACATCAACCACGAGATCTAATCTCGTTAACGCTTTCGGATCTACGAGGGTTAGTTCCCATCTATCTCGTTGCTCATGTCTAATAGATTAGATCTTGGCTTTTATCTAGATTAGATCTAGGTTTTGTTCGTTCTTGCGGTAGAAATTTTTTGTTTTCCATGCTACGAACCCATCACGATAAACCTTGGGTGATCCACTTAAGGGAAACTTGCTGCTATTCTACAAAGCTCCACACTTGGAGGCCCAACACTGTCTATAAGAATAGAAGCGTGCGTAGACATCAGTGTTCATCATATAAAATAATAAAGAAAGACAAAAATAAAACTTTTTGATCCAACAATAATAAGCATAACATATTCCTCATCATAGCACAGTAAACAATCCCCTCAAAATAATAATCTAGGCAAGAGAATCATGGCGATTAGTTCATAGTAGGTCTCACCCTAGATTGATAATGACGATGGATCGAAGATGAATTTGCAAAAAGTAATTGGAGGATCGGAGGACAAACATACCATAGATCACTTGTGTGCGAGGAAATCGAACGAAAATGAGTAGAGATGAAGATTTCTTGAGGTTTTGAGAGAGTTTGGAGGTAGAAGAAAGAAAAATGATTGAAGTTTTGGGGTTGGAGGTACCTCCCGTGGTATTTTTGTGGTCGGACGCAACTATATAGGCAAACTATACGACCAGAACAATGTGTTCCTGCCGTATAGTTGGTCTGCTGTCAAAATTTTAGGGTTTCCACCTAGTGGAACGGCTATACAGCCAGAACTATATGGCCGGAACAATGTGTTCCCGCTGTATAGTTGGTCGTCAAACCGCCTATACCTAGAAAATAAATTGTATGAAAGCATCGATATCTATACGACCGGAACTATATAGAGTCAGAATTTTTATTCTCACCATATAGTTGGTCGTTAAACCATCAGTACTTTTGAAAGAAAAATTGTCGATGGCAAAAATACCTATACAGACGGAACTATATGGCCAGAATTTTTATTCCCACCATATAGTTGGTCGTTAAACTCTTTGTAGCCATCAAAAAAAATCTGTTTCTTCGAGAATTACTTTTTATTCTGAAACTTAGCGAACCACCTTGTTTTTGACAAAAAGTTGATAGTAAAAATTGTCGACCAACAACATGTATATAACAGGATTTTTAGTACTACCGAACTTCTTCTCAACTGGAGCTTTCTAGGAATCTTTATTAAACATAAAATTAAACAAAAACTAAAAACTTAACTCAAACCTTAATTTCACATGGGTTGCTTCCCATGGAGCGCTCTTTTATGGTCAATAGCTTGACCTTGATGTTGCTCACTTAGGCCTAATGAGTGGAACACCCACTCCAAAATAGTTGGCCTTCAAAGTGATGGCGTCCTTTTCATCATGCTTGGCTTTCTTATTCCTAGGGAAATGAATAACAAAAGGATCCCGCGAAGACAATTGAAGCTTCATGTTCCCTTCATGGAGATAAATCAAAGCCTTAAGAGTTCTTAAGAAAGGACGGCCTAATATAATAGGAGCAGTAACATCTTCAGGCATGTTAACAATAACAAAATCAATAAGAGAAGGACAGCCTTTAATGTATACTAAAGTATTCTCCTTAATTCCTACAACTTGTTCGTAGGTAGAATCTACAAGATGTAATTTTAACTCGGTGATTTCAAAAGAGCTAAGATTTAACTTATTAAAAAGACTCTTTGGAATTGTTGAAACGCTTGCACCTAGATCACAAAGTGCAGCTATCTCATTGGTCCCAATTTTAATCTTAATAGTAGGCTCAAATATATCATCAAGCTTAACAGGTAATTTTTCAGCAATTTTCTTGTATTCTTCTTCAAGCTCACATACCTTTATTGCTACCTGATTAACGAAGTGTTGATACATGGCTTCATCATTTCCTTCACTTACCAGAATCTTGATGTTGATCCTTTTTACAAGATCTTCAACGATGTAACTTGGTGAAGGAGCATTACTATAATCAAGTTCTTCAGGCTTCTCCCTTTGGATTCTCATCATCTTGAGGTCTTCAACAGGATTGGGCTCAGCTTTACCTGCAAATTTAGCTAGAATGAGAGTTTGACTCCCGGTTATCTTACCTAGTTGTGTCTCAACAATGCTCGTCCTTTCTTGGAGGGCCTGCAAAGCATTCCTCAAACTTACATCTTGGTTAGATAATTTACCAAGCATAGCATCATGGTTCTCTGTTATTTTAACAAGGATATTATTTTTCTTATTTTGTGAGTCTATAAAAGACTTAAGTGTTTCTTGAAGACTACCATTACTTGATCCCATATTATTATTAGAGTTACCTGTAGGACTAGAATAGTGTTTTTGAAAATTAGGATTATAATTCTTCTTCTAAGCAGGATTGTAATCATTACGAGCTATGAAGTCTACTTCTTCAATATTAGTTTCTAGGATAGCTCTTACATGGGTTTCCTTACCTTTTACGGCTAATATGAGCTCATCCAGCTTAGCATTGAGTTTTTCATTTTCTTGTGGTGAGACGGAGTTCACCTTCTTCGTGTTTGATCTATCCACATGCCACTGGGCATGGTTGTCTTGCATATTGTCTAGCTGCTGCTTTGCTTCGGTAATATGTTTACCCATAAATGTTCCTCCAGCTGCAGTATCAAGCGTAGACTTAGACATAGGATTAAGAGCATTATAAAATAAATGGAGAATTAGCCAATCTTCCATCCCATGGCTGGGACAGTTTCGCATTCATTCTTTCATTCTCTCCCATGCAAGCACTAATGGCTCACGCTCTTCCTGTCTAAAACCAGTAATATTAGATCTTAGTTGTATAGTCTTTGCATGTGGGAAAAATTTAGTCATAAATAAAGAAGTACATTCCACCCATAATGTAATAGTATTTCTAGGAAAAGATAGCAAGCATTCTTTTCCTCTTCCTCTAAGAGAGAAAGGAAATATGCGCAATTTGACTACATCGGGGTCAACATCTTTTATACGCATCATATCACATATTTCAGTGAAAGTATTCAAGTGCATACCTGCGCTGTCAACAGCAGAGCCTCCAAATTGATTCCGTTGAACCAAACTTAAATAATGGGGCTTGATTTCATAGTCATCAGCAACAATTGCTGGCTGAGTAATAGGAGTACGCAAATAATCATTATTGGGAGTTGCAAACACCCCAAGCTTCTTTTCAGCCACATTTCCTATGTTTTGGGGTTTTCTTAAATAGAGACTTATGTAAAACAATAATTTAAAGACTAACTAATTTTTTTGGTTTTCAAATAAAGACTGAAAGCAAACTAACAAAATTAAAAACAAGAAATTAAACTAGCAAGGTTCCAACTAACCTCACTAGGGTAGCTATTCGATCCCCGGCAACGACACTAGAAACAGGGTTGATACATTCGATCCGGATTACGGATGTAGTATAGCTCTTTTTCCCTAGTAGACATAGGTTTATCGAATCCTCGGGAAGCAGAAAGCATAGTGAAGTTACTTTAACGGACCTTCGGGAATTTTAGAATTCCTTTTGTGTTTTTACCGGACCAAGAGTTTGCGTCTTTTGTTGTTGTCGGTGATGGAGAGAGAGGGCCTAGCGTGTTCGGTTTGACCTGTAGCTGTGCAAAATATCTGATAGGAATAAATGATAAAAATAAAGTATGCATGTAATTGTTAGAGCAAGATAAATTATATGTAGGCAGTGCATCCATAATTTCTATTGCCTCCGCAACCGCTTATAGCAATAACCTACTAGTCTCATCCATAGAAGAAAGAGAACTAATGATATGCATAGTGATGTCACCGTTAATCCCAAGTAAATCCCGCACATACAACCGTACTACCCCTTCGGTCACTGGGGTTCCCAACCTGAAGATTAGTCATTACTCATACTCCATATACCTGGCTCAATCCTCGGGGTCTTGGTACCTGAAAAATCCTTAGATTGAGGCAAGAGAGGATACAATAATCATCATGTCATACAAACTAATACATGATCCCATCTATGATAAATAACATGCACAAAAGGTACATGGCTAGGACGAAGACCTTAGCCCAAGGAGAATTACTCACACATAGAGATGAGATCAAAGATCATAAATATTGTAGTGGAAATCATGAGATTGATAGCAAATAGTCTTACAATGTCGCCAATCGAAGAAGAGATCTACTATTACAAGTGGTGGAATATGGATATGGTGGTGGAGATGGGTTTGGAGATTAGATATAAGTCTATTCCTCCAGCGGCCCTTCGGTGTTGTGGATGGAGATCTGGAGGCGGCTGATGGTTGGGAAGAGCTCCCTTTTCTCGTTACCCAAGGCCTCTTTATGTAGGGTCCCTTCACGAAAGTTGTTCAGTTTGACCTAGCGGTGTCGATGGCAACTATACGACCGGAACTATACGGCCGGAATTTTATTACCGCCGTACAGTTGGTCATTAAAGCGTATGTCTCCACTTCATGACTCATGGTTTCTTCGGGTTGTTGGAAATCTCATATCTTTGACTTTAATGTAGTGATTCCCATCATCAAACGTCATTATCTACGCAGGGAAAAATAGAAAGAAAGGATTGCATACCCCTTTGATCATTAGGCATTAGTGGCAGGGTTTAGAGAGATATTTCATAAAAAATATGAATAATATCCAGTTTAAATGTGGACGTAGATGGCTATATGTCAGAGCCATCAAATTCCCAGATCATTGGATTGGATCATATCTGGTCGTGTGCATGATTATTATCAGCCCAGTGGTAGGGAGGAATTAGATAGAAAGAACAATGGTGGAAATGAGCATAAGACTCCAAAATCTAAATCTAATGGGTTCCCCTCACTTGGAGGAGAAATTGGTTGGTGGAGATTGTAGATCTATGTCTCCTCTTCCAAAGCCCCTAAAAATGCAAGAATCATAGGAGGGATGAGAGAGAAAACAAGCTCAAAGGGGACATGAATGGAGGTTAGTTTCGTGCTCAAGAACCTTTACCCAAACCAATGGGGAAGAAACCATTTTATAGGAAAATAAAATCTGATTATTGAGGCCAAAATGGAGCAGCTCGGGCAAAACCCGGCGGTAAGTACGGCGGCGGCGGACCATGCGCTAGACGAGCAAGCGCTAGCCCCGGTGTGTCATTTTTTTCCGCCAAAACAAACCGGGGTTGCGCCGATTAAATCGGCGCCTCGCCAAACAAGCGCTTAATATAGCGGTTTGGTAGAAACCGGTGTAAATCGGCGGCCCACGAATTGGTTCGCCAGAAGAACCATCGGTACCAATTTTCCCGCCAGTTTTCCTGATAGAAAATCATGCTAACAAAAACGGCGATAACTTTTGCGTCTGAACTCCGATTTTACCAAACCAGGGCTTTTTGAAAAGCTAAGAACAAGATCTTTCAAATAGAAAGAGGTAAAATACCAAATAATTAGAGGTATGAAACCTCCCTCATTGAAGAACCAGTAAAAACTTCAAACTTGAAAACACAATAGAAGATGGATATAAATTCCGTTTTTGATGAATTTGGGCTTGTTGAAGAGCTAGTGACAATCTCAAGAACCTCACACAGAGAAACACCAAGAATCAACAAGAATAAGGGGATGCAAAGTATGCAACGGATTCAACTCCCTAAGACGATGTGATCAAGTTATCCAATTGAAAGCCTCTCTTAATAGTGCAGCTATCTATCCTATAACCCCGTCTCTCTACCTTGAGACTGGTAAAAGGAAAACCTAGCAAGGCCATACCTTTGCCTTGCGCATCTCGTTTGATCTTGATGACAATGCTTTAATCTCCATTCAAGCTAGAATGTTTCACTTGATCATTGTTGCTTCGTGAAGACTCATAATTTTCTCCCACATACACCACTATAGGATAACTTCATTAAGGCACATCTTCACATGTCTATTATCACCAAATGGATGACAAGCTTCAAGTATATGATCTTCTCAAGATGCCTATCTTGAACTTTCCCTTCACAACCATACCATACGATTCCATGTGGTACATTCTTTATGCTTCACATGTTGACCAACTTGAATCCAATCTTCACACTATGTATTGGTCAACCATATATCTTCTCATGCTCTATTTGAATATCTTGAGGTACATAAACAACTCTTCATTTGATTCGTGCTCTGAATCTTAGTTAACCATAGCTCAGCTCATGAGACTATCATGACATCGACTTAGAGACATATCTTGAATTCTTCTCTTGAGATCAAACTCTCAAGATCTTGGTCATCCATTGCTTAACACATAAGCTTAGAGCATGGCTAAATTGAGTTTCACACAAGAACTCCATCTTCATTTCTTTTTCTTGATCATATCATATTCTTATTTTCAAATCAATGATCTTGATGCCAATACTCAAGGCATATCTTCATCTTCATGCCATTCATACATGAATCCAACACATGGACTGCAAGCATGACCTATGAAATATTTTTCCTATAAAACTCAATGAAAACATCAGTACATAGGGATTGCCGTTCATTAGCAAAACCACACATAGGGGCAATGTACCCTTACATCCATGATATTAAAATATTCTCTTTGTAAAAAGATGTTAATAAGATTGGTACAGAGTCAAGGGCATATACATCGTTTTCTCTAGCATGAAAAGAAGGCGAGAATCTGTCTTGTAGTGTTGTAGTTAGGTCTTTGAGGGTTAGATTTTGTTGCTTGCGCAACACTATGTGGTGATGGCGGTGTTTGTGCGGAATAAGACTAAGGTTGTTCTAACTCTTTGTTCACTTCATCGGTGATGGTCTCGTATGCGATGTTTCGACCGGTGAGGTTTCGGTAGTCATCGAGCCCTCTTCGTCGTTTTTTCTCTAGGACGACGATATGTTTCAGAGATCATTGTCATCTACGCCTTCTGACTCCGATAGAGGATTTCCGGTCTTCATGTCAACAAGGTTTTCCTTGTGCCGATGTGTTTTAGAGGAAAAAAATTGTATGATCCCAACTATTCGGCTAATTTCCAAAGGAAGTTCTCGCGGAATGTTTGTCAAATAAAGCTACTCCCTCCATTTCAAAATAACTGATCGACGGTTCTTGTTTGTTCTAAATCAAAGTTTGATTAAGTTGCAAAAATATATCAATATCTAAACATCAATTTAGTTATTATTTAATCATATAATTTACTATAAAAAATCATATAATTTGTTTTCGTAGTGTATAGACTATGTTCGCTCAAATCAAGATAATGGATTTGTTGGGGATATACTTTCCAGGTATCCTCACAGTTCCTCACGGACCAGGGTGGCCCACTTTGGGTTAGAGCTTTGCTTCACGGGCGGCCTAGTCAGGAGAGAAGACGGAGTCCAATCCGGCTACGGGAAGGCCCAGAAGACTCACCAACTTAGGCCCATAATGTTACTTGTAGTTCAAGATGTACTCTGTAACCAACTCTTAGTCGTAGCCGGATTGATCTCTCCTGTAAACCCTAGACCGGATATCTATATAAGCCGTCTTAGGGAGAGCCTTTAGGGCACAACACAATAGTCTACAATTTCAACTCGCACAGGCGATACCCTTGTAACCCATATTCCGGCTCTGCCGTATTACTGGATTGCTAGCAGGAGTAGGATCCGTCCAAAGCCGACGGATTCGAACCTGGGTAAACTTGTGTGCTCACCATCCCGAAATACCGTACGTCACACACCCCTCTCTTTCGCACGCCTTGAGGACCCCCTCATGGCGTACTTGTCCTCAATCCGACGACAGTTGGCGCCCACCGTGGGGCAAGTGAGCTACGGATCTGCGTTCCGAGCGGAATCTGCAAGAATCGGAATCGGCGAAACTATCATCGTTGGTCGCATCCTCTACGCTAGCGACGTCCCTCTCATCGTTCTCGACGAGACTTGGATTCCGGCTAAGGAGGTCGTGACTGCCTATACAATCATGTCTTTTGGCGAGATCGATGTTTACATCGGTTTCGCTGAACCTGCCCAATCCACCCCAGCGGTGATGATAGAGGTAGAAGAATCTTCTGGGTCCCCTTTGTCCGCGAAGGTGGTAGAGTTCCGGGTCTCAGAAAACCCTAATCCCACCCAGCCCGCACCAGTTGCGGAGATAGTGGAGAAATCTGAGCCTGAAGAAGACCTCACGGTTCAAGTCGAATCTGGAGTGGATCTCCCTGGAGAAGCCGGATCCCAGATCGACCCACCCGTGGAAGTTGAAATCCAGGAGGAGCATTTCCTCCTGGATTCCGGCTCTGACGATGCCGGGACAGACAGGCCTTTCCTCAGGTACACACTAAGACGTATGATACTGCAAGGCGCTAGCGCAGATGCAATCCTCGAAACCATTAAAAGTTTCGACATGGCTGATCGCGAAAGCCGTAGGTACCTCATAAAGCACGCGTCGCACTTCATCGGATATGTTGGATCCGGATCCGGCTCTGCTGATGCTGGAGAAAACACCGACTCGGTGCTGGAGGCAATTGGAACAAACACCGACGTCCCCGCATCCTCGGATGAACTATGACGTCGACAGATTTCTGAAAGTTCTCCGCGGAATATGAAGAGGAGTACAACTCCAAAACTGCAGAAGAAGGAGAAGCCATGGATGAAGGATCCGGGGAACACTCTCCTAGAGCGCAGGATGACATGGACGTCGGAGATAATCCCGAAGTCCAGATGTCTGAAAGTACCGATCAGAGCTTGACTCCGGGAAACGGACCCAAAGCCGTCTTTGCTACCGGTGCTGCCAAGAAGGCAAAGAAGAAGAACAAGACCCCAGCAAAAGACCCTCTGACAGAGGAGGTGATTGCCGAGGAATACGAGGAAGACTCGGATGGAGCACTTATCCCAGACGAGCCGAAAAAAGAAGCATCGGTGGATGGTCACGTGATCATAGAAGGTGCGCGTAAACTCATCGATGTCGCATTAACCACACCTATCCCTACAGCTGCAGAACTTACTGCAGATGAGCTGGACGAAAGGGCCCAAGCCCTAGAAGCGCGTCGTCAACAACTCCTCGATGAAGCCAAAAACATCGAGGTGGAGAAGAAACGCATGTCAACCAAGGAATACATGTCTCGGTTGCATCAGAAGACACGGAAGCGTCACATGAATGATGACCAATTCCCACGTGTCCGTGCCGTCCTTTTCGGGGACGAGATGGGGAAGCCACGGAAAGACAGCAACGGAGATTGGGTATACCCAACCCCAGTACAGAATACCGTGGCAGCCCGAGAAATTCTATCGGCCAATCCAGGACCAGAGGAGATCCGTTTGGGTATCAAGCTACTCAACAAGGGACTGGAGCAGCATAAGGTCGCCCTGTCCGGAAGTCAAAAACTGGTATCGGATTCTGACCAATGTCGCACAGATCCGGCATGGGCTGACGTAAGATCCCATTACGTTCGGGCGCAGTACCATCACCCCGAACGCAGGGAAGACAATTATTCAAGAACCGGATCATCGGGACAGCATCGCAGAGCTACACATAACTCCAACATAGAGGCTCGGTGCTATGAAAACGATGACGTGTACGTGGGCCCAAAGTGCTTAGGACCACGCATTAGAGCTACAAAATTCCCGGAAGGATTTGCTATCTCAAGACATACCCAAGCCTACAACGGCATTGCTCGGCCAGACACCTGGTTACAGGACTTCTTCCAAGCTTGCTACATCGCTAAAGGCTGAAACAGCCTGGTCGCAACCCGATATCTCCCACTTATGTTGCGGAAGACGGCACGATCATGGCTCAATGAACTTCCGGCAAACACCATCCACAACTGGTATGACTTGCAAAGTGCGTTCTTTCGGAATTTCGAAGGCACATATCGGAGGCCCTGTTCGGTCGGAGACCTACAACGTTGCACCCAAAAAGCCAGAGAAACTTGCCGGGATTACCTCGGACGATGGATCGACACCAAGAACTCTTGTGAGGGAGTAAACGATCAAACTGCGATTGAAGCTTTCATCGCAGGACTCCCAATTGGTCTACTGTGTCACCGCTTGAAATGTGACAAGGTCACTAATTTGGGAGAGATGATAGAAACAGCGAGCAAGTATGCAGATGTTGACGATGATGCAGAGGGATTACTCAATGTCCTGGCTGTACCTCAGTCAGCAAAGACAAAGCAACAAGCTCAGAAGCGCAAAAACACCTCGGAAGAGAAACCCAACGCGGAGACAGCGGTAGTCACTACTGTTTCCGGGCCTGGAGGACGTGGCGGAGGCCGCGGGCGTGGCCGTGGGACATCAAGGGTCCAAGGTAGAGGAGAGCAACAACCAGGCAAAACCTACACTTGGTCCGACATTGCCAATAACCCATGTGTGCATCACTTGGACGCCAATGGGGGCTCGTCCCACACCAACGCTAAATGTCGTTTTAATGACGACATCAAGAGAGATGATACCGCGGGCTACAAAGCTAAGCGGGAGAAGGGAAAGAAAAATCCCGAAAAAGACAAGGAGACCAAGGAAGATTCTGACATGGAGGAAGCTGATGCTTCAAATCCCAAGCCGGAAGGGAAGAAAACTTTTCCTACCAAGAAGGACACTTACGTCACCTTCCTCGGATCTCAACCAGCAAAGGTCAAGAAAGTAGTTCTCCACGAGCTCAATGCAATAGTTCCGGCTGTCCCTCAATATCTGGACTGGTCAGAGGTGGCAATCACATTTGACCGTGCTGATCATCCGCCTAAGCTACATAGGCAAGGAAAATACGCCTTAATCGTCAATCCACTTATTGACGGTTATGGTTTCTCCAAGACCCTCATGGACGGTGGTAGCAACATCAATATTCTCTATGTCGAAACGCTACGTCGGATGAAGATCTCGGAAACACGGCTGAATCATAGCTCTGTGATCTTTCACGGAGTTGTCCCAGGAAGACAAGCTAATTCCCTGGGAGAGATCACTTTGGATGTTACTTTTGGAACTCCAAAGAATTATTGGACGGAGGCACTTTCCTTTGAAGTGGTCCCGTTCAAGAGCGCATACCACGCTATATTCGGACGTCCAGCTTACTGGGCTTTTATGGCTCGTCCGTGTTATATTTAAAATATGATGAAAATTCCAGGTCCCAACGGCGTGATCACCATCAGGGGAGACCCGAAGAAAGCGCGAGAGTGCGAGGATGGAAATGCCGCCTTTGTAGAAGCCGTGCTGCACGCCCAGGAGTACCAGGAGATCAAGAAGAGCATAGATCCGTCTGAGATGCCCACAACGAAGAAGGAGGTGACAAAGCCAAATCCGGAGTTCAAGGCATCAGAAGAGACGAAGACGACGCTGTTGAAGGATGATGACCCCTCCAAGGTGACCCAGATAGGTGTAGGCCTAAGTAGCGCATAGGAAAGCACGCTCGTCAAGTTCCTCCAAGCAAATCAAGATATCTTCGCATGGCAGCCATCTAACATGACCGGAGTACCTAGGGAACTTGCCGAGCACTCTCTAAATGTAAACCTGAAAGCTAAACCCGTCAAATAGTCCTTACGACGGTTTGGCGATGAAAAGCGTAAGGCAATAGCTAAGGAACTAGCATGGCTCGAGTTAGCCGGATTCATAGAAGAGGTCATCCACACTGAGTGATCGGCCAATCCTGTAATGGTTCCTAAAAGGAACACCACTGATTTAAGGATGTGTGTTGATTATACTGCCTTGAACAAGGCTTGTCCAAAAGATCCGTTCACTCTGCCTAGAATTGACCAAGTTATCGATTCTACGGCAGGCTCGGAACTCCTCTGTTTTCTCGACGCATATTCCGGTTATCACCAAATCCGGATGAAGGAATCTGACAAAGTCAAAACTTCATTCATAACCCCCTTCAGAACCTTCTGTTTTGTTACGATGCCCTTTGGGCTGAAGAACGCAGGAGCTACGTACTAGCGCACGATGCAGCGTTGCCTCCATGACCAACTCGGACGCAATGTACATGCATACGTGGATGATATTGCGGTCATGTCCAAAAATAAGGAAACGTTGATTTCCGACTTGGAGGAGATGTTCGCCAATCTACGAAAATACAACATCATGCTTAACCTAAAGAAGTGCTTCTTTGGAATACCATCCGGAAAATTGTTAGGTTTCATCATGTCTCAGAGAGGCATAGAGGTGAATCGAGACAAAATAAAGGCTATACTCAATATTTCCAGGCCAACTCGCTTGAAGGACGTACAAAGCCTAACTGGTTGCATTGCTGCAGTCAGTCGATGTGTAAGCCGGCTTGGTGAAAGAGCCGCACCATTGTATAAAAAGACCAAGGATTTTGTCTGGACCGACGAAGCTGAAGCTGCACTACAAGATCTGAAAAGAGTACTCTCATCTTCTCCTATCCTTGCAGCGCCAGAACCTCAGGAACCGATGCTTTACATTGCTGCGACAAATAAGGTTGTCAGTATCGTCATGGTGGTGGAGAGACCAGAGGAAAATCAGGAACACCTGGTGCAGCGTCTGACGTACTTTGTTAGCGAGGTCTTGACAGAGTCCAAACAGCGGTATCCGCATTATCAAAAGTTGGTTACGGTGTTTTTCTAGCATCTCGTAAGTTACAACACTATTTTCAGGAGCATCCAATTACCGTGGTGAGCAAAGCTCCCATGAGATACATAATCAACAATAGCGACACCATAGGACGCATCGCTAAGTGGGGAATAGAGCTCTCAGCTTTCGAAATTGAGTATAAACCTCGGACAGCAATCAAATCCCAGATCCTTGCTGACTTTGTCGCTGATTAGACAGAGACAAAGGAGTACATGAACCTCCCTGAGTTGGAATATTGGACTCTCTTTTTCGATGGGTCTAAGGCTCGAGGGGGCTCGGGGGCTGGCGTGGTGCTCAAGTCACCCCAAGGAGATAAACTTTTATACGTGTTGCAGATCCACTTCACAGCGACAAACAACATTGCCGAGTATGAAGCACTGCTGCATGGAATCCGAATTGCTAAGGATATTGGCATCCGACGTTTGATGTGTTACGGAGATTCGGATCTTGTTGCTCAGCAAGTCTTGGATATTTTAATGCAAATAAACACATGGCAGCATATAAAGCTGTCGTGGATGATCTATCTAAATCGTTCGAAGGGTTTGAAGTTTAACACATCCCTCGAGTAGAAAATGAGGAAGCTCAGTCAGCTGTCTAGTCTACGGCACCCGAACTACTGGAGTCTTCTCCAGCAGCCGAGTGAACAAAGCCAGCCACAGCTTCTCTCTTCCTTCTTGCTCCCGGGGAAGGCAGAAAATACTTTGATTATGAAAAGCCTGCTACAGCCCTTCTATCATCAGCCTTGTTGAACTAATTACTTTCGTCTTTGTGCCACCTCAAAGAAGACATTTGATCATGGGCTTTTTTTTGTGATGAGGCTAGTTTGAACTATGCTTTTTCTCCTTTCTACACCCCTCTTGACACAAGTTTCGCACTGGAAACTCGAAAAGGATCCTTCTGATTCTCAAAGAATGAGGGGCAAGGGGATTGATACCGAGAAAGATTTCTTCTTATTATAAGGCGTTAAGTATTTCTTGGCGAGCTATAAGATGGTCAGATTTATAAGTAAGTATCTCTTGTAAAATATGAGCAACACCAAATCCTTCTAAAGCCCAAACTTCCATTTCTCCTACTCGTTGTCCCCCTTGCTTGGCTCTTCCTCTAACGGGTTGTTGAAGAAAAATGGATTACCCGAGGATCCAATATTTTATTCCGCGAAGGAAGTATCCCGAAAATCCTTGATTTAACTTCGAGTAATAAACTAATAAAACCTTAATCAAAACTACTCAACTAGCCTAAAAATAAAAAAGCCCTTCAATGGAAGCATTTTTTTTCAAAATTTCTGTAAGTTTGAAGTTGAACTTAATTGAACAAGTCAAGCAATTCTATTTGCTCACAATCACAAGAAATTTGTCCACTACCTCGCCTGAGGGGGCACCCCTTCTCCCGAAGTTACGGGGCTATTTTGCCGAGTTCCTTAGAGAGAGTTGTCTCGCGCCCCTAGGTATTCTCTACCTACCCACCTGTGTCGGTTTCAGGTACAGGTACCCTTTTGTTGAAGGTCGTTCGAGCTTTTCCTGGGAGTATGGCATCGGGTAGGGCTAAAAAACAAAAAAAGAGTCAAATCGCACCATCTCTATAATAAGTAAATGCCTTTTTTTCTCCTGAGGTTGTCGGAATTATTCGCAATAAAATATTGGCTCGACCCGGACGCTTTTGGGATGCTTCTAATAACCAACGAATGGCAAGTGCTCTTCCTTGTTTAGATCCTATTTCAACCGGAACTTTCCGCGTCGATCCTTTTTTATTACGTAGACACACTATCTCGCATAGGCTCTGCACGGAAAGAGGTCCCGGATGGCGCTTTTTTAGAGCACCTCAAAGTCCCTTAGATAAAGGGAGTAGATGAGAAATATCCGACCAAATACGACTCACCTTTGATAACAGTTCTAGCTATAATTCCCAGCTGGACTCAACCCTACCTCGATTATTTGGTAGATGGCAAATTACCCGAAGACGAGGTGCTGAGCCGGTAGATCATCCGATGAGCAAAAGCCTATACTATTGTTAAAGGTGAGCTCCATAAAAGGAGTGTTTCTAGGGTCTTTCAGCGCTGTATATCTCCGGAAGAAGGAGTGGAAATCTTAAGGGAAATCCACGAAGGCGAGTGTGGTCACCACGCTGCAGCCAAATATTTAGTGGCAAAAGCTTTTAGACACGGATTTTTCTGGCTTACAGCTCAGGCAGATGCCGAACGATTAGTCAAGATGTGTAAAGGCTGCCAAAAGTACGCCAAGCAAGCTCATGTTCCAGCTGATCAGCTGCGAACAATACCTATAACATGGCCCTTTGCGGTCTGGGGGCTTGATATGGTAGGACCATTTAAACGAGCTCCAAGTGGATTTACTCACCTCTTAGTGATGGTGGATAAATTCACCAAATGGATTGAGGCTAAACCTATCACTAGTTGTGATGGAGCAACAGCCAAAAGATTTGTCGAGGATGTTATAATCCGGTATGGTTATCCGCATAGCATTATCACGGACAACAGGAGTAACTTCTCTATGGGAGAATTGGCTGAATTCTGCGACGAGCAAAATATCCGGCTTGACATTGCGTCAGTCGCACATCCACAGGCTAACGGACAAGTCGAAAGAGCTAATGGTTTAATCTTACAAGGCCTGAAACCGAGACTCGAAGCACCACTACGACGTGCTGCGGGGGCTTGGGCTGAGGAATTACCCTCTGTAATTTGGAGTTTACGAACAACTCCGAATAGGTCAACAGGATACACACCTTTCTTCTTGGTGTATGGCACAGAAGCAGTTCTCCCTAGTGATTTAATTCATACTTCTCCTAGAGTGGCCGCGTATATCGAAGATGATGCCGAGATTTCTCGACAAAATGATCTCGACTTAGTCGAAGAAGTTCACGTCGTTTCTGAAATGAGATCTACAGCCTATCAGCAGAAGTTACGCAAGTATCATAGCCAGAGAGTCCGAAACAGATCTTTCAATAAAGGTGATTTGGTTCTCCGGCTTGTGCAACAAAGAAAGCACAAACTTTCCCCAGTATGGGAAGGGCCGTTTTTAGTTAGTCGAGTATTGCACAATGGATCGTACTACTTAACTGACATGAGGCCAGACAAAGAAAGACCTGCTACTAAGAAGAGAAAGAGAGCTGGAGGCAGTACAAATCCGAATGAGTTAGACATACCGTGGAATATTGCTCAGCTACGTCCCTTTTATTCTTAGTTTATCCTTCTTTGTAATCATATATATGTACATGTTCTTTGAGAAATAAAAGTTTTGGTTGCCTCAAGTTTTTCTGATAAGTTTTTACCATCTTATTTCCAAATGATCATGTTATAGTCGAAAATCCCAGAATGCTTGAAAGTACTTTATGCTCACGTTCGTTCTGGTCTAGATTTCCGACTCTAAAACTGCTACATTCGGCTATAACTCTAAAATTTCTAGTCTTTATTTTGGTTATTTGTCTGATTGCTAGATGCGGGTATTTTCCGAGTAGTGAATTGTTGGTACTGGAAGCCCGCTTTGTTTCCGAGTTTAAACTGGTTTAGCAAGTGAGCTCCATTGCTCGGCAAAGTTTCCGACTGAAGGTTTAGCCGGCTCACGAAAGGGACGAGGCGGAAAGCCAGATAAACGATAAGTAGAGACGAAAAAATTCAAGTGCTTATGAAAATATTTCAAGCACAAAAAAAAAACAAAGCCAAAAGTGCTAAATAGATAAAAAGCTTAGCACTAGCAAAAGTCAATAATACTTAATATTTACAAAACGCATCATGTCTTTCCAGAATAATACATAGTTTTTTGATCTATGATGCAGTAGGAGATGAAGGAGCTGCCGGCTCGCTGGTTACTCCGCCTTGATATCGTTCCGAGATGTCCGGATCCGAGGTGGTCCGTTCATCGTTGGAAACTTCTTCGGCTTCTTCTGGAGGAGGTGGCGGAGTAGATACGCGGGTGAAGAAGGGGATCTCGTAGCTGGTCAGATCAGCTACGTGGCACCCGTATCCGACGCAGGAGTGCATGATGGCTTGAAGGTCTTGCTCCTGGCCATCTTCGTCTACCTTGCAGTACCCTCTGGTCACTTGCCATATCTCCATGTTTCCATGATGGCTCATGACCATGGTGAGAGCGTTCTGCGCAACAGTCCGCGCGTAGGACATGTTCTAGTCCCGAACAAGCTGCGGCATCTCCTTGGCCTTGTCCCGCACCTGAAAATCTGACATGCTTGGCATGTGCGGAATCCTGAGAGACTCGCCAATGTCTTCAATAGACTGGCGGAAGTCATGCAGAAGATCACCGACTTGGGTAAGCCGGTGGGTGCGGGGCTTGGAGGAGGAAGAGTCCGTCAAGTTCAGAGGACCTATACACAAAACAAGTCAAGAAAAATCTGACATTGATGAAAGTCGAAGAAATGATAAGTCAGACAGATGGAACGTACCAAGAATGACGTCGTCAATTTTGGTCTTCTCCTCCCGGAGACTCTAGAGTTCAGCCCGGAGCGCTTCGGAGATATCCTTCTCTCTGCCAAGCTCATTCTTGAGGTCCGAGATAATTTTATCTTGAGCAGCGATCTTGCGATCACGCTCTTCAGTGGCCATGGAGGAGGATTCCAGGACCTGAGTTATGCTCCTTCCATGATCCGCCTTGAGCTTATCCAGCTCTTGGCGAAGTCCCTTGTTCTCCACCACCAGGGTCTTGAGGTTCTCGGCCTCTTCAATCATAGCAATTGATTGTTTCACCAGCTCTGTAAGTCAAAAAAGAACAACAGTTCAGAAAAAATCGACATTGAAAAAAGCAAAGGACAAGGTTTGAATCTCGGAATGTTTACCTTCGGCTTCATCCTTGGCTACTTTGAGTTCAGCGTTTTTAAGACGGAGAGCCTTGATCTCTCTCCGCTTATTGCAGACATTGGTCAGTAATTCCTGGTTATAGGAACATACTTTCTATAAGTCAGAATACCCAAAGTCAGAAAGCTACTTAAGACTCGGGCTAATATTTTTTGCTAAATATCAGCACGAGCCTTGGGGGCTACACTAGTTCGTTCTTTGGCATCCTAATGAAAGCATAAACCCGGATTCTATATCCTACTTCATGCTTGGGGGCTAGAGGATATGATATAACATAATGTAAAAACAAGAGTTGGAATTCCGACTTACATATTGCTCGCGGGTAAGTTTGTCTAACCCCGCGTTCACTTCAACTGCCACCTTCTCGGCAAGAGTAAGAGGGACCCCTAGGGCTGTTGGAAGCTCGCCAGCCCTAATCCTCTCGTCGCGAAGGCAGACTTGAGCGAGAAGGTTGGAGAACTTGACGTCCTCCGCTTCTTGCACTTCCTCTTCGGGGGATAGATGGCTTTTGTCCAGGACTTGCCTGGCCAGCCGCTGGATTTCCTCTGCAGATTTCCGGGATAGACCAAATTTGGCAAGTCCCAGATTGCTGATGAGGTTGTTAGCGAAGACTTCAACCGAGGGATCATTACCTGAAGAGGGTTCACCCTTATCTTGACCTGACGCACCCACGATGACGTCAGTTTGTGACCCAAGGATCGTAGGCTCTGTTGGAGGAGCCGGATCTTCTGCAACCACCGGAGAAGAAATAATCGCCGGAGTTGTAGAAGGTTGAGGGGCAGGAGTTGGAGGAGCCACGGCAGGAGAAGCTATGGTGAGCTTCGTCTGTCGCAGGGGCTTCGCTGGAATCCCTTTCCCCTTACCCTTGATGAGAGGCTTTGCTCTGAGAATGTAGTAAAGTTGGAAACATTACATCTCAGAAAGAAATTCGAGAAAGGTACAAAGGCGGAAATTGTGAATGAAAGTTACCTCTTCACAACAGGCACTTCCTTTGTGCCAATAGCCACTGTCGGAGCTTTGCGCTTTTTGAGCGCAAGGTCCGGCAATGGGACCACTTCAGTCTTCTGAGAAAACTCAGGAGGATATCCTTCGAGTGGAGCAAGCTCCGACTCGGGGAGGTCAGCAAGCTGAAAACAAGAAAGCATATCAGCATTGCAGTATGTAACTTAGAGATTGAAACACATAAAAGGTGTATTGATGGAAGCTTACCGGCACCACGGGGTTTTCCGCCGTGTACATATCCAGAGAAATCTCCGGAATCCTCCTCTCGATCCGCTCCTTGATCAGCCACTTGATCTGACTGATATAGCCTTGAGTGGTGTAGGATTTGGGGCTGATGCGGAGGGAGTCTTTTTTGGAAGACGTGATGGAGTGCATCAGTCTATCCCCGTGGTACTGAAGTGGCTGGATCCGACGTGAGACCCAGCACTGGACCAAGTCGGATCCCTTCAGACCCATGTGCTTGATCAAATATTCGATCCGCCTCTTCGCGAGGATCAGATCGTCGGTGAGAGCCGGAGCAGCCTCGTCCCAGGAAGGCTGGGCCGTGGCGGCTCCGTCGACAAAAGCCGACAAAGCAGTAGCTTTGCCGAGAGCCGGAATATCCCTATGGTAGAAAAAAGTGGCTGAGCATTGTTTGACCGAGTCACTGGCAGAAATTTTGGGATATGCCCGGTCACGTCTAAGTGAAAAGCTAATCGTGCCGGTGATGTAAGGAACACCGGCAGTGATGAAATTTCTCCGGACATGGAAATAGTACCGGAAGAGAAGCAAACTCGGCCTAATGCCGAGAAAGCCCTCGCAAAGCGATGCAAACGCACTCATCTCTAAGAGAGAGTTGGGAGGAAGATTGTGGATTTGAACTCCGTAATGATCTATAACCTCGGAGAAGAACTCTGAGGGAGGAAAAGACAGACCTCGGTCGAGATGGGTGCCGAAGTGGACCTGCTCGCCGTCTTGCGGGTTGGGGACGGTTTCGCCGGAGCCGCTCCGCCAGTCGCCGGCGGCGAGAAGCCCCTCCTTCTCCACGTTCTTGAGGCCGTCCTCGTCGAGGGCGCAGGGGATCCAGATTCCCTAGAAGCTTTCCTTCTCCGCTGCTGCTTCCGCCGTCGCCGCCGCCGCTGCTGCCGCTAAACTGGAGGAAGAAGATGATGAAGCCATTTCTCCGGTGAGAAGATGACCTGAAAGTGGCGACGCTGGGAGTTCTGTGGGGGGAAGGGCGAGAGAGCTCTGAGCGCGCAGGAGGATTGGGAGGAAAGGAAACGGCAAAGACTGGTGGAAAGGAGAAGGAGAAATCCAAACCCCTTATATCCACCTAACTGCGCCAAGATTCGTGCAAATGCTACAGTGTAACCGCCACACGTCGTGGAAAGAATTGGGAAGGACCCACGCGATGATTGCGTCTCCTCGATCTCCACGCACGCATTGAAATGACGCCTCGGTTCCGCGAACCGCAGACTGACCAACAGTCGTGCTGACGGCACGCCTGTCAGATGACGTGGCTTGACCATGCTTGTGTCAGGTGGCGTAGAAACCAAGTTTCGGCTTAGTTTAAAATCGAGCTGGAAAATCCGAGTAACTAATTGATAGGTCCGATTTATTTTTAAGATCCAGATCGTATTTTTTGTTGTGAAGTTTCAGGAACCCTTTAAGATTCTGCAAGCCGAAGATCAAGCTAGACGATGATAAATCCGACTTTGGATCTTGGAGGCCTCCGGGGGCTGCTATTAGGGATATACTTTCCGGATATCCTCATAGTTCCTCACCGACCAGGGTGGCCTACTTTGGGTTAGAGCTTTGCTTCACGGGCGGCCCAGTCAAGAGAGAAGACGGAGTCCAATCCGCCTACGGGAAGGCCCAGAAGACTCACCGATTTAGGCCCATAATGTTACTTGTAGTTCAAGATGTACTCTGTAGCCAACTCTTAGTCGTAGCTGGATTGATCTTTCCTATAAACCCTAGACCGGATATCTATATAAGCCGTCTTAGGGAGAGCCTTTAGGGAACAACACAATAGTCTACAATCTCAACTCGCACAGGCGATACCCTTATAACCCATATTCCGGCTCTGCCGTATTGCTAGATTGCTAGCAGGAGTAGGATCCGTCTAAAGCCGGCGGATTCGAACCTGGGTAAACTTGTGTGCTCACCGTTTCAAAATACCGTACGTCTCACACCCCTCTCTTCCGCACGCCTCGAGAACCCCCTCATGACATACTTGTCCTCGATCCGACGACCGACGACATACTACAGGATTGTTATTTCGACGGGGGAGTAAAATCACACGAGCCGAAGGGAAATCCCGCGAGGAACACAGCCGCCCCGTGAGCTCTCTGAAGACGGCAGTTACTGCGTGAAGCTTCCAGATCTGTCACTGGGGCAGCTCAGCTCGCCTGGCCCGCCGGAGCTTCCTGCTCAGCTCACCTCTGATGTACTTTCCACCGTCGGATGCCCACGCAATCCTATCTCAAAACCCGCAAGGCCCCATGGCATCCGGAGCGTGCGGCCATTCCGGCCTCCCGGCGCCTCGCCGGCACGCCGGTCGCCACGCCCTCCTCCTCCCGGCAGCGGCGGCGGCTCCCCCCTGCGTCTCGCAGCGCGCTGCCCGCCGGAGAAACCATGCTCGCCTCGCCTGCGCCGCCGCCGGCCAACACGCCTCCTCCGGCTTGGGTTTCTCCTCCACTAGCAGCGCTCACCTTCCTCCTGCCCTCTGCTTGACTGGCGTGGATGCTCAGGTCGTCTCGTCTTATCTTGGTAAGGAACCTCTTAGCTTGCTTTGGATTGGGCGTCATTTCTTTGCTGCCAGTAACCAAATCCAAATCTGATCCATCCATTGACCATGGTCCGATTCAGCTGCGCAAGATCGATCCTAGCTTACTCTATATACCTTACTGTTAGCTGTTCATTTTCAGAAGAAAAAAATAAACAAAAAGGGGTTCATGTCAACTCAACCACTAGTACTGGCGGTGGTGCCCTTGACATGCTTGATGAAAACTCTGTTGCATTGTTCGTCGCATTGACCTTAGGGTGCTTGATGGAATTCTCGAGAAAGAATATCATGTATGCGTAGTTGCGATCGGAACGATCCCAAGGTGGAAGAATGTATAGTTTTTGTCAAGAAGATCTGTATCTGGCTCTCTCTACGATGTGCATCTATGTCAAGCTTGTACACGCAGTTACCCATATACACGTTAACTTCTAAACAACATGCACTTCCATTCTGTATTTATACCAAAAGAAGCTTGCATACTGTCTAAACTATTCATTAATGCAATCTGCTAGAATAAAGCCTTTTTATTATTTAGGTCGCTTGTTCAATTTTGGCGAGGCATATTATATGTTTTTACTTACATGGTTTCATTTTAACAGTAAGATGTAGGTTGTTGTCATGGTTGAAGCCGATGAGGCATGATGTCAGAGTACAAGCATCCAATGTAAATCTTGGAGCTGGGAGCTATGACGGGGATCAAGCAGGTAGCCCTGGTGAACAGTTGGATAGTTCTGGTACCAAAAGTACAAATGAACCGTGAGTTCTCATCCTTCATTGTTTTCCATCCAAAATTTTGTCCTGGCCTCTTACAAATGACATCGAGCTTATATCATTGACAATGCATGGCAGAGCAAAACCACTCGCGGGACATCGTTATATTCAAGTTATTGCTGCCGTGCTACTTCTGTGTGCCTTGGCATCTGCTTTTGTTGTTTTCTTTAAAGGACAGCCATCTGCAGTTGTAGCGGCTCTGGCGAAGTCAGGTTTCACGGCAGCATTTACATTGATTTTTGTATCGGAGATCGGAGATAAGGTATATAAACCATTCAGTTGGCCTCTTTCTCTTCATATCCCTTGTAGTTGTTGATACACTTTAGTTTGTCTCTTATCCTCCTTTACAAAGCATTTTTTTCCATTTTCTGTTGAAGACAGTTTTGTAATTTATACTGATAACTTTGTTGTGTAAGGAGGATCTTCACATCACATTTGGAGTTTCTAATTTCAAAGAAAACCTAAGTTTTGTTTCATTCAGAAGTTTAGGGTTCACATACGCTCTTTGTTGTCAACCCTTTTAAAAGGTTTTAATTCTCATGCCCGGTCACTAAAGTTTAGAGATTACCCTGTGGAGTCTTATTTGATATGTTTAATACATTCAAGTGAACCAAGAAATTTGATCAGGTTGACCCCTTTTGTCATTGCAGACATTTTTCATTGCTGCACTACTCGCTATGCAGTATCAAAAGGCATTGGTATGTTCTGGAACTTGACATTTAAGATATGCCTTACTTTATTGCCTAGTTATTCTATTACTCCTCTAGTTTTCTCTTCCCCGTCAGTCTCTTCTTGATCGAGAGATTAGTATATTTGTGCCATTTTGTGTTTGCAAAAGATAGATATACCATTTAATTAGATTCTCTTGAGCATTCTAATCCTCAATGCTCCTGCATTTTATGTGAAAAGTTGAGGATAGGACAACCCCTCCCTTGTAAATATAAGGCATATCTTCAATGCATCCAAGAGCAGAAACTCTGTTTTTGTAGCTAGGGTTCAAGATATCAATGAACTTGCATGCGCTGCTAACTGCATGCAAAAAATAAAAGGAGGAAAACATGTATAGAACTATGTAGTTTAATGGATCTTGACATACTGTTGATAGTGCAGAAGTTCCCATGGTCTTCCTTGCAGACACTTCGTTGTCATGTGCATAACACTCAACCTGCCACTAGATTTTAGCACCATCCTGTAGCACATATTACGCCAGAAGCCCCGAACCTGGCTTGTGATGGTGGCAGGCTGGCAACCTGAGTTGAGGTGGTAGAGGCAGAGGGTTGCCAGGGAATGGAAATACATGCCTCTGGCCACCAGGACTGAAGGATGCTTGCGATCTGAAATTTGGGAAGACACATTTTTGGTTTAGTGATACATCATTTACTAAATTCATGTGGTATAGTTGTCTGGACTGGAATATCTATGAGAGTTATTGTTTTCTGCCATTGTAATAGATTTAGTCTTGAGGTGCATCTCCTGATAAACTGATAATGATATCATTGCCTTCGGTTTTATCTTTTGAAGAAAATTGATTTTCTTAGCTGACTATTTTAGTGGTGAATTACTGATATCTTTATGTGCACTTTATGGGCAGGTTTTAATTGGATCAATGGCTGCTCTTTCCCTGATGACTATCGTGAGTGTCGTGATTGGACGGATATTTCAGTCTGTACCCGCACAATTTCAAACAAGTTCGTAACACTACAGTCTTTCTTGACTAAATCATTAGTTGTGCTTTAAAGTAAAATTGCAAGGTTTCTTCTATTACTGTTGTAAAATAATTTGTTTTATCTATTTGTTATTCTTTGTTCTCAGATATACTAATGCGCACTGCCATGTTTTTTTCTGCAGCATTGCCCATAGGTGAATATGCAGCAGTTGCGCTCCTTGCGTTTTTTGGTTTCAAGTCAATTAAAGATGCGTGGGCACTTCCAGATAATGCAAATGGGGATCTTCAGGAAAACTCTGAATCTGGAGAACTAGCTGAAGCAGAGGAGCTTGTAAAAGAAAAGGTTGTGCTTTTCAGATATTTTAATTCTGTTGAGACTTCTTGTAAAAAACTAACTTTTCCATAAATTGTTTACATTTTGGAGATGGGCTCACTTTACAATATGCAACTTCAACCATTACTTTTCACATGAATAAGTTAGCAAGACATGGGAACACTGTAGTATTTTGAAAATGTTTTTCATGAAAAATCTAACGTATTATTTTCACGTTCCCAATCTAAATATTTTCTTATGTATTGCAAGCCAGATTTAGAGAAGTTTTGCTTTCCCTACATATTTTCAAAAAATCCACCTATTTTCAGATGTATGGAGCATAATCTTGTGCTTTACTTTAAGTTCCTGAAAAACTGCTGCAGCTATGCAGTGGCCTAGCAAAGATTTGTATCTTTATCCTGTGGTTCTTTTGGGGAATTTATTTAGGTGTGTTCTAGACAAAATTGAAGTAATGGAAGTTCCCTTCCTTTCGTCTTTTGTTTATCGAAGGTTGCTTTGCTTTGTAGGCTTCACTGAAGATCACCAGTCCTCTTGCAATTATTTGGAAATCTTTCAGCCTTGTTTTCTTTGCGGTAAGTTGATTCTCATGTACAGAAATACTATCTGTCAAACACACTCATAGCTGTAGAAGCTTGGATGATCTTGTTAACTCATGAACAACTGGTTTATTACTTGCTGAAAATATCTGTACAATTGCAGGAGTGGGGGGATCGCTCTATGCTGGCTACAATTGCTTTAGGTGCCGCACAGGTCTGTTCAATACATAGAAATGTCTCTTGCTTCTTGATGTGGTTTACCTTTGTGTGAGCATAAACCAGGCTCTTACTTCTGCAGTCTCCTTTGGGCGTTGCTAGCGGGGCCATAGCTGGGCACTTGATTGCAACTTTGCTTGCTATTATTGGAGGAGCATTCTTAGCTAACTACCTGTCTGAGAAACTGGTAAGCTAAATACTATACTTCGTCTTGTCGTTAGTTCTAGATGCTTCGTGGATACAAGCATAAATTGCAATGCAGTTGCAGATAGCGTATTGCTAGTTCTGGTTGCTTGTTGTATTTTGTGCATCATTTTAAGAACTTTGCTTTAGTCCATATGAATCACGAGAAAATGCATTTCTTTTACCAGGTTGGTCTGCTTGGAGGAGTACTGTTTTTGCTGTTTGCCGCCGCTACACTTTTCGGTGTGTTCTGATCTACCTGGAGAATCTGCTGCCAGTAGCAGCTTTCCACGGTGCCAATGTGAACCCATTAGGAAGTTTGAGGGGCATTCCACTCTGAAGTTTTAGTTGCGGATATTACTGTATGTAATTAGGCATTCCTGCACTTCTTGGAAGATTTTGATGTGTATAATTTGAGTCATGTTTCACTGTTTAAGTCATGTATGTGTTGTAATATGTCTGGATTCCAATTGTTTGTGGACACTGAACACTTACCTCCACAGAACCGTCCATATAGCCCATTTAGCAAAGATATGTACCTCATTGTAAACTTGTAATTGCACCTCTGATATCAATAAAGAGAAAAACCGGGGTTATAGTGTGTTCTTGTCCTTGTCCTTGTCATTGGTAGGAGCGACAGATTCATTGGTAGAAGCGTCAGATTTCTCTCCCATATAGTTCTGAAGTTCACTTGTCCTTTTTACTCTTGCTTGTTTTTGCTTCGACAGAAGCACCACGCAGGTAAGTCTCCTACCTCCACTCCCTTCCATTTTTTATCTCCCTAGTTTTCTCTTTGTACACCCTGTACTTTGATGTCGTGAAATTTGCTTCAACACTAGGTTTTTTATATGAATTTTGTATTTTTTAATATGGTAAATGGAATTTTAGTTGAGGGAGATGGAAGGGTACCCATGCATTAGGTTCAAGAATAGTTTTTTTTTCTTTTTTTTTGTGGGGGGGCAACAATAGTTTCTTCGAAGTTGGCTCGCTCTGACCTTGTCACCTTGATGACCAATGTGATGATATTCAAAAGGAGATCAAAGAATGGTCATGTGAGACTTTTTTTTTGAGAGAAAGCCTAGATTTTATTAGGGCATCTCGCCGGACACAAGACCAGCAATCGACGCTAGTACCTCATACTCCCAGAGCAAAGCTCTGTTTACATCACAAGACCACCCAATACTCTGCAAGTTCATGGGCAGGCCTATTCAACTCAAGCTTATAGAACATAACCTCACAAGAAGAAAACCCAATTCTAATCTGAAACTTTAGCTCATCAATTACCACACCTATCGGGGATACATCAGCATCTCGTCGGTTCAGAGCCATCAGCAGCAGCTGCGAGTCCGTCTCTAGAATGATGCGGATAGCGTCCAGATGTTCAGCTATCCGGATAGCTTGAACGGCCGCACTTAGTTCCGCATGAAAAGCATCAGAGTTGTGTTCACTTCGACCAGCAGTTGCTGCCACGACCTCTCCTCTGTGATCCCGGACAATCACACCCCATCCTGCATGGCAGTGTCCAGGAGTAAAAGCTCCATCTATGTTAAACTTTAGAACGTCTGGTCCAGGGGGCTTCCAAGCATTATTTTCAGGAGATTTAACTGTCTCTTCTTGCCTAGAAACTCCAAGTACTCAGCCGCAGAACATTGAGTCTGGTGTGCAATAGCTGCTGCTTCGAGTGTTCTCTCCCCTTCTCTCAGTCTATTACGGTTACACCACCAAAGCCACCAGAGGGTCAAGATCTAATCAAATATGTATTGGAGAAGACGATTGCGTGAACATTCGTGTTTACTTCAAGACGTCATATTAAAGAGAGAAGATAATATATCCGGTGGCTCCGGGCTCTGCCCATGAATCCTCATGTAAACTATGTGAGGGATCAAGAAAATGATTAGTAGTTCCATGGACAAATGCAAGTTAGCTAGCTACCTTTCATTACTCTGCCTAGGCTCCATATACGGTCTAGCTCCGCCACTGGATACAAGGTTGATCAAGAAAAGTGCAAGTTCAAGATGGTCATCTTGAATAAATCATATGTTTGAAACTTGACATCTATCCAAGGTTAATGGAAAAGTGAAGATATGCATTACAGAGGCTCTCCCATAGTGGATTACGGGAGAACCATTTGCGTGTCTTCATCAAGCAAGTGCAATAAAAAAGGTGGTCCAACTTGAAGAGGTCAAGATTATCATTATCTAGCTCAAGTGGAATGCGCAGAGCAAAGGTATAATCTTGATAGGTTTTTTATTTTACCGATCGCATGGTATTAGTTGGGAGACCGGGTTACAGGATAGAGAGTCGTTCTATTAAGGGAGAGGGGCTCTCAACTGAGTAACTTTACCACATCGTTTGTAGAGAGATTAGGTATTTCCATCCTTAGCATTATATTTCTTTGTTGTTATTTAGTTCTTATCCTTATTAGGTTATAGAGTGTGTGGTTATGTTCAATACAAGATCAAGTTCATAAAAAACAGAGTTCGTTTGAAAAAGTTATTTTTTTATTTAGAGGTTTTGTTGGTTCGTATTTTATAGAGAGGTTAGACCTTTCATCTTGTGGTTTGATCCTCCTTTGTTGTAATATGATGTTTTTCCGCATAATCTATATATCTTGTCATTATCTTTGAAATGAGCACAAGTTCATCAAAATCGGAGTCTCAATGCTCGAGTTATGATTTTTTTGGATGCTTCTACTAATTTTTCGGGGGGGGGGGGAGGGGGAGGGGCAGGGTTTTGGTGGGAGCGAAATTTTCTCAAATATCTGGTCCACCTCCTTCATGGTACAATAGGTTGCGGCATGGGAACCTAGTGGCTTGGGTGCATAGCAAACTTTCGATGGGGTCTAGATATTCCGGTCCAAGAGTTTCAATACCGAACAGTTGGATTTGGGGGGACCCGTTCAAGGGTCCCTTATTCCCCAACTGTTTCAAGCTTTCTAGCAAGTTTTTCCCTCCATTGTTGACCTTCTTGACCTTTCTTACTCTTAGTTCATCCAATAAATCTTGCAACTTTTTGAGGAAAAGAGAGAGGATATCTAGATATGCACTTGCACCAATCAATATCTCATCTTTGTGAGAGGGAGATTTTGGATCTAGATCTTGGAGTCTTATGTGAATTTCCCATTTTGTTCTTCGTCTCATATTTTTTCATAGCATTAGGTGCTTTGGGGGATTTTGGAGAGAAAGACACTTAGGTACTACTTATGGTCTTGTCGTTGCATTTGGTGAATCAGTTTGAGTTGTCCTCATAGATTCGGTTGGTGAAAGTTAGCGATCTTATTACTCTTAGTTGCTTGTACTAGGAGCTTGTTCATATTGGGTTTCTTGGAACCCTAGGTGACTTGTGTTACCGCGGATTTCAATCATTGTGGCGTAAAGCTCGGCGCATTCCTTGGGTGCCTCCAATTGAGTTGTGAGAGACCACCCCAAGCTTGTACGGGTTTTGTACTGCCCATAAGGGCCGAGGAGAGTAGAGTAAGCTGCTCTGTTTTTGTAAAGCATTGTGCCTCCACACTGCTTCGACAGAGAGTAGTATCCGAAAGAATATGAACTTTGGGATACATCGTCGTCTTGGCACCCGTTGGTGATAATACCCAAGAGCAGGTGATGTCTGCAAGTGCACAGATCGATCGTAGCTAGTTTCAAAATAAGAGTATCAAACCCACAAAGAGCTATTTGGTTAAGGTCTTTATGCTCCTTGTCACTATCTATCAAAGGATATTTGTAAGATACCTTTGATGTCAAGTAAAGGGTATTTGTAAGGTTTTTATGTTTGGATGCAAGAAAGTAATAAAAGCAAATAAAAGTAAACAAGTAGCAAAGCATTGCAAAAAGGGTGTTGGAACTCAATAAGGCTAAAATGTTCTCGGTATGTAGGATACATCACTAGCATATGATAATTATTCATGATTAGGATAATCTATGTATTTCTTCATGATATGTGTGGATGGAGCTCCATGATAAGATGTTCACGACAAGTCTCGCGAGCAGCCACTTCTATGGGTCAAGTTTTGAGGTCATCTCTAAATAACCATTACTATGCTTGCGAGCAAACCAATTTTATAGACCACCACAATTAAGGATTTCCCCATGAATATCATATGAGCTTAGTGAATCTCCTTCAATTCCCTCTTTTATAGTGTAAGTTATAAGCCGATGCTTGCAGTCAAAAAGTAGCACTAGACATACTCTCATACAAATCCAAAGGATATTTCCCTCTCCCTAGTCCCGAAGGCAAATGCTATGCGGTCGACTTCACATACCATCTAGAGAGAGGGATCTAACATAATATCATAAATCAATAGATCAAAGACCAAAGTTATAGATCATCTTTATTTTATTTCATAATATGCTAGGGTTTCTCCATCTCCCCAAGAACAAAGGAAACTACTCACACATGGAAGCAATCAACAACCATCATCATATTCATATGGATGGATCAAAAGTACGAAGGTAAATCAAGTCCAAACCACAATTGTATTGGAATTACAACAAGATCTAATGAATGAGAATTGAGGTAAACTATGTTGATGGAGATGCATCGGTTGATGATGAAGGTGATGATGTGTTGTCCTCCAATGATCCGTGAAGCAGCAAGGATTTGCCGTTTTCGAAGTTCCTCCTTAAGATCCCTCTATGGTGTGGTGTTTCGAGGCTAGAAGTTTCTATGAGTGTCGAATCTCAGATTCGTCTTTGCGTGGTGAGAGTATTTGACGAGGCAGACATCCTAACAGGTGGTACAAGAAGACAGTACAGGCGGGCCCCGCCCGTACCGCAGGTTGTTAAACCTTATGTTGCTTCCTCTGGCATCCTCTCTTCTCCCATGTGCGTGGAAAATCATTTAAATTACTTTTATCACTTAGAAATATCATATTATTGCATAACATGACAGTCCCAATTGATATATTCACAAAATACTTAATAATTCTAGATCCTATTAAAACAAGGACAAAAGGTGTGTGCAAATCCATGAAATACAAAAATCCTAACTCTACTTATGCAAAAACATAAGGTAAATATGCTTCAAAAATGGACTTATCAACATCCCAACCTAGACTCTTGCTCGTCTCCGAGCAAGATGGTGGCTTATGGACAAGGCCATTATGTTCATGAGGCATAAGTCATTACAATAAATGATTCAATTGAAGCATAATTAAAATATTAGATATGGAGCTGCATCATGAGTCATATCGCACTCTAACATGACTTATGACTTAGAGGCTTCCACACCTTTGTGTATCAATAACTTATATGAAGTTCAAAGACTAAGCATATTATACAATCATCAAGTTCATATAAATGGGTACTTGTTTGAGTAAGAAGTATGATCATTGCTTGAGTACCTTTTGTCAACTTGCACCTTTCTCTTTCTCTTTTTTTTATCTTTTTCTTTTTGTAGCACATCTTTCTTCCTTTTTTCTCTTGGATCCACCAACAAAATTATACCATGCTAATACTCTTTATGGTTCTTGTTGGTTTAAACTAATGATTATAACATGCTATCAAAATTTTCTTATCATATTTAATTAATACTTTATTGGTGTGGAAGACCCTAAAATCATAATAGTGGTACAAGTATCATAGCACTCATCTAATTCATACATCTAATACAATAATCATAAATCGAATTCACTTCATGTATCATAAAGTCTCAAAACTCATCGGATATAAATCTTTCCTTAGACCAAGGAAGTTGATAATGCAACAAATGCAAACTTTGGAATTGGAAATCTATCATGCGTGTAGAAAGATAAACATGGCAAGACCGGAAGATATATTATAAGGTTCTAATAGACCTCCCAAGCTTGGAATCAAGCTAGGAGAGATCGCATAACTCCATGTGAGTACCTATTCCTTCTTTGGACTTCTTTTTGGATCTTGCTATGGGGCTTCCTCCTTCTTTTTCTAGATCCTGATATGAAAAGGCTGCATAGCTCTTGGATTATCAAGTGAGATTTGATGCATGAAGATAATGGAAAGAGAAAAAGGGCAAGATTTAGGAGAAAAATCCTAAATCTCAGAGGCAAAAAGGAAAAAGGGAGGAAGAAGAAAGGAATAAAATAAAATTCTCTTCAAAAGCCATCTATCGTCGGTCCCGGGCATTGGTACATGCGGGATTCGCTCGTACTATGCGCACGTACCAACAGTTACTGACCTTTTTAGAGGCGGTGAAGTTTTTTTATAGATCAAATCGAAAGAGAAACAAAGCAAAAACTCACAAAAGGTTTAACAACCTACCATACGGGGGAAACTGCGGTGACCCAGCATACCACTGCATGATGTAGTACACTATAGTCGTTGACATAACACCAATGAAACACCGTTCACTAGTATTACATCCCTCAAAGTGGTACAACAGAAACACAACAGGTCCAATACATGACTATAGATTACAACTCGACTCTTTACAGAAGATCCAGAGAACACTCTAGGTTGAAAAGAGAGAATGAAACTTCTAACAAACAAGAACCAGAAATAATAACTCAGAACTATCAAGAGACTAAGACTAGTATCTAAACTATTTGGCTTGCCATTGTTGCTATTGAAATGCTCTATAGAAGTAGGTTTTTGTTGGGTCCGCAGCATAGAAAACAAAAAATTTCCTACGATGTGAACTACATGCCAAGATCTATCTACTAGATACAAAGCAACGGGTGGACATACATCCGACGAGAACTTACCCTCGTAGACAACGAGCTTTGTTAACGAGTAGGAACTCGTGGTTGATGTAGTCGTACACTTGCCGATCTCAAGATCGTGAGGAAGTCCAGTAGGTCCGGCTCCAGCACGTCCATCAGATCCAGCTCCAGCAGCACCAAGTCCAGCACCGCAAAGCAGCGGTGCATCCGTGATCGCACACACGTCCGGTACCCCGACAACCCCCGTCCCTCACTCCAGCAAAGCAGCGGAAGCAGCGACTCCTTTCCAGATAAAGCCACCGGGAACATGTATCTCGCTAATCTAAGACCATGGGGAAATGATACTAGAGGGGGAGAGAGATCCTTCACAAGGAGGTGTGAGTGAGAAGTGAGGAGAGGGGGGCCTTTTATAGGAGGAGGGGAGGGTACCCCTCCTTCATGGCCGGCGCATGGGGGAGGTGACCCTTCACCTCCTCCATTCATGTGGTGGTAACCCCTCCACATTAAAATGCCCCTTCACATTCTCTTTTAAAGTCTCCGCTTTAAATGCATTAAATTTCTCCTCTCATTTAATAAAACTCTTTTATTATTTTTATTCAGAATTTTGTTAATTACTTTAATTAACAAACATTCACATAAAACCCCCTGCAATATTTCAATATTACATGCAGAACCAATTTCAGCAATTTCACCCAAAACAGTTTGGGTGTCTATTGAAATAATTCCAGCGCTTTCTTAAATCTTTATCTGAAACATATTTGCTCCAAATGGTGTCGGTATCCCTTAAGTGTGTCACCCTACGGTTCGTGAATAATGCAGACATGATCGAGACCCCTCTTAGATCAATAATCAGAAGCGGGACCTGGAGATCCATACTGACTCCTACACATTCAACGATGACTTCTGTGATCATGAGAACCTTTAACGCTAGTAACTAAATCCCTTTGTCTCGTGATATATTACATGTCCGAGATTCGATCATCGGTATCTCCATACCTAGTTTGATCTCGTTGTCGACATGCACTCTTTTCTCGTTCCCGTGATATAACATTCTAGTGATCACATCACTTGCTTGCAAGCTATCTTAATGTGATATCACCGAGAGGGCCCATAGTATATCTATCCGTCATAGGGATTGACAAATTCCACTCTTGATCCATGAGCCTCAACATAACACCTTCGTAGCACTGAACCCATCTTTATAGTCACCCTGTTACGGTGTGACGTTTGATGTTATCAAGATACTCTTCCGGTGTTAGCAATTATCATGATCTCATGGTCTAAGGATAAAGATTACTTCGTATGATGTTATAGCAATATAAACATAATGACTTTGATCGTAATGCTATACTTCGGATGAATGTTCATCACATCATTCCACCAATGTTGTGACCTCGTTATTAACAACATCCAATGTCCATGACCAGGAAACCTTAATCATCTTGTTAATCAACGAGCTAGTCTATAAGAGAGGCATAACTAGGAACCCCTTTTGTTTATTAAACACACATGTATTGATGTTTCCGATTAATATAATTCTAGCATGCAAAATAAACATTTATTATAAACATGGAATAAGATAATAACCACTTTATTATTGCCTCTCGGGCATATTCCTTCAGTTTTATGGTTAGAGTATCTACTCCTATCTAAATAGAGACTTCATCTTCACTTCACCTAATGTATATGTTGACTTCATTGACTTTATTGAAGAACTTGAGCTGTCGATGATGCTTTCTTGAGCAGAAATTGATGTTGACGTTGTCTTCAATGGCTTAGAATCTAGCAAGGGTTAAGAAGGTACGATTGAGTACGAGCGTACTCAGCAAGTTCACTAAAAAGGAGTGTATGATGCACTATCTCTACAACCATAAACCAAAGGTCGTAGGCATGCAGGTTTTCGTAAACATTTCTTCAAAGGTTGCTTTTATTCTGAAAACTATATCCGACAGCCTTCACAGGTTGACCAGAACCTTTGTGAGGTTCCTTTCCTGCCGCATTTGTAGCTCCTTCCCGGAACAGGCAGTAACACGTCACAATTCTTACAATCTGTAGAGGTGCGTTGCTTTACCCATAGAGACCTTAGCTTTTTTGCACAACCAAGTCATGAGCTTGTCCATACTCCTTAGTATGGGGCCCAGTCTAAGATCCAAGCCAACCACTGCCCCCTTCATGACCCCGCATGTCCTCTTGGTGTACGCCATGCCCACATCTTGAATTATGGCAATGGTTAGTACAGACCGTCAGATGCCACAACTATCATGGGACATTGAGGGCTCCCACCCATATGCTGCATATCCTCTACGAATTACCAATAAATGCATGCTACGAGGATAACATCCACGACCTGGCCATCTGGATACATGCGAGAGGAAGAAGATACAGCTGACTTTCCCATCCCATTCCAAGTCTTATGGTTAACGCGTAATATACGGTGCTAGAATCACTAGCAATATTGGTTGTTAAGTCCTAGATATTATGTTCCTGTACCACTGGAACTATATCAATAGATTATTACCATTTGGTAAATAATCCATAATCATACTATTATGAAAACAGTGTTTTCTGACCTTTTTGAAATACAGGTGATGACAACATTTGCGTTATAAGCATTTGATAGAAAATAATCAAAGGACATGAGCAAGTTATGAACTTGCCTTTTGTGATTGCAAGATTATGCACTCACGGTCTTCAAGATACTAGAAGATCTAAATTCTGTAAACAGCATCATTGGTCCGGTAAGGACAAATGTTTAAAGAAGCAATATGTTGTGATGCATAAGTAATGTAATATAGTTTGGAAAACCCGGGAGTACCACCCAATATGGTGAATAGTCTAAATTTGGGTGATTTCTTTAAGATTTAGTTTGTCTATAAGTTTATTTTGCAAACCAATGTATAAACACAAGGAACTTAATACTAACAAGTATGATTCAAAGTAAGTATAACAACACATGATTAGAGTTATTTTGTATTATGTACCCAATATGGAAGTTCATGTTTTAGGTTGATACGAGTTGAAGAACTTATTATGAGATTGTTGTTTGAAGTGGCAAAACGAATAACTTTTGAAGAAAAGGTTTCTTTGATAAGGTTTAACCAATCTTATGGTTAATAGAATGTGATCGATGTCATTTGCGTTTGTTTGATAAGTTTGGATTTGAGATGACTTATGACTTAATTTAAAACAGACAAAAGTTATCTATAAAAACATAATTAGATCTAGGGTGTGATGTGTTTAAAAGTATTAATAAGCTTTAAACCTTGCAACAAGTATGTTTGAAGGTATAGGATTATTCATTTTCAGCTTAAGTGAATGATGAGTTTAAATGTGATTTGTTATTATGAATATAGTTTATCTTATTAAGGAAAGTAAATTTAGATGATTTGAATAAACTATTAGAGCTAGAATCCTGTTTAAGAATAGTTAAGAGATAAATAGCATTCATTTTTATGATGTTCAAAATTTATTTAAAGTTGTTGGTTTAGTTTGGATTTATGATTTTAAAAGAGTTTTATAAGGTTAATAAGTTACACTTAAGTTTTACTATAGATCCAAGTTATAGCTTTGGACTTAGTATTTAGTTATTAGGGATTTAAGGTGTTATATATAGAATTGTGATTATTATTTTCTTATTTAAGAGATGTTTTTACAGAATTAACAAACTGGGTCTTTTATAAAATAGGTAAGGATTTACTTCCTTAAAATCTTAAAAATCGTTAGGAAAATATTTTTAGTATTTTTCTAGTAAAATATATTTACTCAAGATCTTAAAAATGATTTTATTTATTTTTAAGTATTATTTTTACTTTTACAAAATTATACAAATTATTAAATGTTCTTGACTATTTGTTCCAAGTTTTATTTAAAAAAATTAAGTTAGTACTTTTGTAAAATAGGTGATTTATTTTCATATGCAAAAATGAGTTTTATTCATTTTTAGGACTTTTCTTAATTTATGAGATTTTATTAAGGATTTAAGGTTGTTAATATTTATTCACATTTTACTTAGCTTAAATAAGTAAAGTTGTATTTTTCTTGGGCATATATCATTTTTGTGATCATTTTGATATATGATATATATTTTTAGGATTTTTTCTATATTTTTCTAGAGCTTAGTTAACTCCAGGGGTACATTTGTAATTAGACATTTTAAATAATCCCTCTATGAAACACGGGTCTGGCCCACTAGGTTGGCTCGGCCCGATCCGACAGTGGCTCGCCTCGTCGCCGCTGACCGATTATGTCCCCCATGGACCTCCCCGGTTGTCGCCGCTGTGCAAGACGACGTTGACAATGGCGCTACGTCACCCTACCCTCTTTGATTCGTGCTCGTGCTCTCTGCTGGTGGTGCTTCTGCTTCTCCTGGCGACTAGGGTTAGGAGCTCGCCAGCGGCTTGGCGCTTGATACATTGCAAATGTATCTATCATTTTTGATGTTCCATGCTTGGTTTTATCTGCTTTCTTATGTTTTGTCCACACTTTGGAGTACTTTTCATATGGTTTCTTGGACTAACCTATTAACAAGAGCCACAGTGCTAGCTGCCTGTTTTCTACTGCTTTTGGTTCCAGGAAAGTCAGAAAATGAATATTCTCGGAATTGGACGGACAAAAGCCAAAGTCATTATTTTACCGAGGGACATCTAGAGCCAGAATACAAGACAGAGAGGAGCTAGGGCCCGGCCACACCACCTGGCCGCGCGGCCAGGCCTGGCCCACGCCAGGGGGTGATCTGGCCGCCCCAGGCACCCCCTCGGCCTCTCCTTCCGCCTATATATTGCCTCTGATACGAAAACCTTAAGTACCCGATCAAAATTCCACGAAAGAGTTTGTAGCCGCCATCATCTCCATCCCTAGCTTGGGAGGGATCTGAAGCTCTTCCCGGCACCCTGCCGGAGAGGGGAATTCACCCTGGAGGCCTTCTTCATCATCATGCAAGCCTCCGGTGTGATGCGTGAGTAGTTCATCTCTGGACTACAGCTCCATGTAGTAGCTAGATGGCTGGTTCTCCTCCTTTGTGCTTTCATGTTTAGATCTTGTGAGCTCCGTTCATAATCAAGATCATCTATTTGTAATCCTACATGTTGTGTTTGCGGGGATCCGATGTATATTGAGATGCTATTTCAGATTGATTATTGATTCTATCATGTCTTTGTTATTTGTGATCTGGCATGCTTTCTGTTGTTAGTAGCTATCTTGGCCAAGTAGATGCTAGCAACTCCAAGAGTTAGTATTTATGCTCGATAGTGGGTTCATGCCTCTGGTAATCTAGGGAAGTGACAGAAATCTCTAAGGTGCTAGATGTGCTATTGCTACTAGGGAGAAAACAACAATCCTTTGTTCATAGAACAATCGTATTGTTTACTTTACACACAATTCGTAATGCAATTATCCGTTGCTTGCAACTTAATACTAGAGGGGGTTTGGATGATAACCTAAAGGTGGATTATTAGTCATAGATGTAGTTGGATGGCGGTCTATGTATAATGTTGTAATGCCCAATCGAATCTCAAGGAGTCAAGATGATTAGTATATGCTTGTATGCTTTCTCGATGTTTGTCAATTGCCCTGCTGTAATTTGTTCACCCAGCATGTTATCTATCTTAAGGAGAGCCACCTCTAGTGAACTATGGACTTCGGTCCTTCCTTTTACTATCAATCTACAATCAACAGTTTACTTCTTTGAGTTTACTTTCTGCAAACTATTACTTTCTTCCACTCGATACGTTTAATCATTTGTTTTCAGCAAAACCGGTGAGATTGACAACCTCATCGCAAGTTGGGGACAGAGTTCTGTGGTTGTGTTGTGTAGGTCTCCACGTTGCTGCTGGCACCGGTAGTGCGCCCTTCCAAAGTTCAGCTAGCAACACCTTTGGGGTGTTTCATTGCTCCTACTGGTTCGATTAAACCTTGGTTTCATACCGAGGGAAAACTTGCTGTTGTGCTCTATTGGAAATATGCCCTAGAGACAAATAGTAGTAAGGACTATTATCATATTTCATATAGTTTATGATTAAGTTTTATATCATGCTATAACTTTATTGAGTGGAAACATCAATACACGTGTGATATACAAACAACCAAGTGTTCCCAATGAAACTCTAGTCACTGGTTCATTGGTCAACGAATGATCATGTGGCATTTATGCCAGTTGGAAATGAGGTCATCTCATTCTGAGAATGAGATGATGAACCAATACCCAACCTAAACATCGTGACCCGATCATGTCACGAAGTTCAAGTTACGATGATTAGAAATGGATCCTCATAGACTATTCCTTAGACCGTGAGGCTATATCAATCATGTCTCCCAAGAGTGCTTAGATACATCAAACACCATCTAGTAAAATGGTGGTTATAAAGGTGTGTTCAGGTATTCGGAGGAAACCATAGAGGAAATATATGTCAAGAGCAGGATTTGTCCGTCCATGTGACGGGAAGATACTCAAGGGCCCACTCAGAGAAGTTATATCCAATAGCTGCACAGCGTGTGATTAGATCACGGGGATATCACTTGTCAGAACGAATCAAGTAGCGTTGTTCAGTAACGAGATTGAACACGACATGGTGATGTCATTGATTAGATCTCGGGCAATGCAAGTATCGAGTGACAAAGGGAATAAGACACGACTGTCCCGGTTCAAACGACAAAAGATCTTCGTGGAACGCACAGGGGTCACATGGCCATCCAGATCCCTCTGTCGATCATTAGGGCGGGAGTGTCCCGACCATGTCTGGAGTGTTCCCAAATCGTGGGGTATCACGCTTAAGGGCTAGATGATGCTTAGAGAGTGTTTATAGGATCGGTAGAATCACCGAAGAAAAGAAGGGAGAAAACCGGAAGGGTTTGGGTAAGTCCAGAGGATGTCTGGAGTGGAGGTGGAAGGTGTTCCATAGCCACGAAGATTGAATAATATGTGAATGAATGTTAAATATTGATTTAATCATTTATTCATAATTATTTAATAAAGAGAAAATCAATTAAAGGTCAAAAAGGCTTAATGGCCCAATTCCGGAGGGAGAGGGCCCATTAGGGGAAAGGAGAGAGAGAGGGGCCAAAGGGGAGGCCAGCTGGGCCTAGCCCCCCGCGCGGGGCCCACTAGGTGGTCGGCGGCCACCTCCTCCCCCTCCTCTCCTTTAGTCCCACCCCGGGACTTTGAGGGAGGTAGTACCTCCCCTCCCCCTATATAGTGGGGTATTTGGCCTAGAAAAATACACCAATAATCAATAAAGGTCTCCCCACTTTTGGGAGGACCTCTAATTGATATTTTATCTCACCCCCTCTCTCTCTCGTGACCGTGGTCCTAAGTCTGGACTGTGCGAACGAGAGACATCTTCACCGTGGAGCGCTGTCGCGCTGCGGGATTCGGATCCGGGAGCTCTACTTCCGCAACTGCTGCTGGATCGGGGAAGCGGGAGTCATCGTCAGGCACCAAACGTGTGTAACTCCCCGCGAGGTGTCGCAGTTGAGGCACTCAAGTCGTTGGAGCCAGAAGGAGCGCAAGGACTTCATCACGACCTTGAGGTCGGCTTCGGCTCGTCTACATCAACCACGCTCTCCTGAGCGTTGACAACGCTTTTCGGTCTTCAAGGGTAAGTTCGCGAAAAGCCCCTCCCGTTACTATATTACTAATAGATAGGTCCTGGCAGCTTCAGGGGTTCAGGGGCATAGAGTAAAATTTATTGTTTTCATACGTGGAACCCCTACAGTGGTATCAGAGCTAGATCTATGCGTATTAATGCTAGTACGGGTAAAACACACGAGATGTAGCGTGTGGGCGCTGATCTTTTAGTTGTTACCCTCCCATGTGTACGTGTGTATACCACAGTAATGCTTGATGAAGTGGCCCCCAACCGACTTTACGCGTTCATTCGCGAGACTGGTCCATGCTTGACATACGGCTTGTACAGTATAAAGTGGCTTAGGGGGGTGTCTATCTCTCTCGCATTAGTTGGTATGCCATTTGCAACGGAGGGCCCCGAAAGGGGTGTAGTAGAGACAACTGCTTGATCAGCGTTGTGCTAAAAGTTCGTAGGTAAGAATGGTTCTTGTGCGAAAGCCCATTCAGCCACGTAAAACATGCAAAGATAAAGTAGAGGCGTCTAACTTTGTTTTGCAAGGGGGCGTTGCTTTGTGATATGGTTGTGGCAAACGTAAAGTGATCACCTTTTTTTACGTAGTAGTAGATAGTCACGAAGGTGACGGACTACCACGCCGGAATGACACCGGTACCCTGGTGTCTACGGCGCCGGAACCCTGGTGCCGGAACCCGGTGACGGCGGATGGAGATCACGACGTGAAGGACCATATCACATAGCATTTACATTCAATGTTATTGTTTGTATGTCTTATTGTGTGCTAGTATTAGATACTCGACGGTAGCCTAATAAGATGATCCCTGTTAAAATTACCAACGATTGTGTTCCCCCTTAGTGTGTACCACCAAGAAAGTTCTTCGGTATGAGGCAGGCTGTGATGATCGGGTGTCAGACATATATACGTTCACATAAAGTGGGTGTAAGCCATGTTGCACAGCAAAAACACTAAGGTTGAGTTGGCGAGCCTAGCATGTACAGACATGGCCTCGAAACGCGGATGGTCGAAAGATCAAGCACGAGTCGCATGAATGATGTGACCGACGTTTAGCGTCCACCCTTGAACCCACATTGATGGCCGTGATGATCGGGGGAGATGTAGCTGATAGGGGTCGTGTTATCACTAGGAACCCTCATTGGGGATAGGTGTTTCTGAGTGGAGTTATTATTAACTCATTTAATTATAAACTTAGTCTAAATTCCTTTTGCAATTATAAATGTAGATGGGACCTTTCGTGTTGAAAATTGAATGGTTAGAAGGAGAGAAGCTCAGATTAGATGGATAGAACTTATCCTTTTAGGTTGCCAGTCTCCATGTTCTCCTTAGCGAGAACGACGTGGTTGACTACATACTCGACGGGATGGATTTGGATCAGCCCACGGACCTTGAGACCCCAGAGGAGCGGAAAGACCGCTATCTCTGTCGTGAGATGGCCTCCTATATTTTAGTTGTGATGCGTTTCGGAATGGTGGACGAGTTGTGGCCTTTCGTGTGTGATGTCAACCCTCGTTCGGTGATGCTACGGCTTAGGACACATTTCGTGGAGCAGACACGCATTTGGGAGCATGAGCTAATGGGAGACTTCCTTTCCATTAAGATGGAGGAGAACTCATCACTGGACGACCACTTGGAGCACATGCATGATGTGTACATGAGGCCTGCATACTTCCTGGACGTCTGGATTATGGGCTCTTTTGCAAACGATGTTGTGCTGCGGTCGCTGCCACCAAGCTACCAAGCACAAGTGAGGACTTGCGTAACGAGAGGCGGCGTGGAAACAATGGAGTTCCACCGGTTCATGACACATCTCAGGAATGTGTTAGTTGAACCAGATGTCGCTCAGGTCGGCAACGACAAAGGTATATATTTGATATATAGTTTTATAAATGTTATAATCTTGCAAACACATTGCAGTGTTAAGTATATCTGATACTTGTTTTGTTTTGATGAAAACATGTCCTTCTAAATGAGAGATGCTTGCTGGAGAGGAGGTGACGTTGCGTGTTGATGGCAAGCATGATTATGATGGCCAACGACACTCTCCCTCGACATTTATCATTTAGTTTGTGTTTTAGGATGATTAATGTAATCAAGAGATTGTGAACTTCTTTAGTATGTCTCACACTTCGTGAGACGGTTATTCATATGAGTTTGTAACAAACAGTTTGTTCTGCTTTTATGAATGATTTCTATTCGTGTTCATATCTTGTTTGATTATGTGTGAATTATCCTTATTGTTTGAAACTAATTGATAATGTATGAACATTTGTAAAACATTAAAAATGCCTTGTTTAAAATACCCAACTTAATGATATTTCATTAAATGAATGAAACCATTGTCTGAGTTCAAAGTTATAATATGTGAAAGTCATTCGATTTCTTGTCACATATAAATCATACCTAAGTTCGGCAAAATAACTTGAACACCGTGTATTACATGAATACAAAGTGTTTAATGAATTATTAAATAGAATACATATTCGATGTATTGTGTTTTAACGAAAATGGTAATTATCATTATATGATTGTTTAAATCTGTAAAGTAGTTTACCAAAGGAAACATGAATATGAAACTATTTGATTTTATCAAAGTGTTTCATCAATAAAAGGGTATAAGTATAAAAGAGAATCTAATTACTATGATTTGATCAATAGTGATGAAATTCGAACTTATAAGAATGGCATAAAAGAAATTGTGGAATGCAAAGCGTTTGGAAATGTCAAAATGCAAAGCATCACAATGTGATATTATATATCAAAGGGGTTAAATACACTACAACAAATAAATTGTTGTAGTGTAGATGTAGAGACCATTAGTTAGAAATAGTTAGCACTCAATTAGAATGTAGCGAACCATTTGAATTCGTGAAAGTTTTGGGGTTATTCGATATAACCAAAACGATAGCGAATAAGTCCTTGTAGAATATTCATTGGAAACTTTGAATACGAAATCCATAGCTAAACCAAAAGGAAAGCAAAACTTGTATTGCTTGGATTTTGGTGCATTCTTGAGAAAGCTCACTTCTAGTGATGTTTCTCAATTATGAAGCAAATGGAAAATAGTGTAAAACACGATGAGGATTCAAAACCCTGCATTAGAGTGTTGAAAAGCGCAACGGATAACGTTCCTGGACGATTCTCTTCACAGAAGGAAAGAATCAATGATATTGATCATTGTGTTTTCCCCACTAGGGTTTTCACTACATGAAGTAGGATTCAAAATGTAATACATATCTTGTATGGAGACATTTGTGAATCATTTGCCATGAATCTTGGAATGTGACATACCTATGAACTACAAAGGAAATAATGGTAAACTAAATTATGAGAAATCCTAGAATCAAACTTCCCTTGAGATTAAAAGGCATTTGATTGCTGAATCTCACAAGTAAAAGGGGTTACTTGGAATTTTCCCAAATGACTGCAAAGCCATAGTGGAAAAGGGGGTGAATGACAAAAGCACAATTTATCAAGTATTGGATGAATTCAAATGGATTTGATTCATGTGTGCAAAATGTCTAGTGGATTTAAAACTAGTAAAGTACTAGTATCTCATAACAAATCTCCAACTTTGATATTTGATCAAAGGATTTTGAAGATGTTCAAAATAGTAAGGAGATATGCAATTTGCATAATTTTGAGTGGGAGCTTATAGGAGTAATTCTTAAGTATGTTAAGAATAAAGGCGCAAATACTTATAAATAATGATTTATAAGATGTGAAAGTTGATAATAGGTGTATTATGATATTATGTAGTATTCCTTAAGGGATTCTGAAAGGGGTTTTGGAATAGAAGTTAATTAAGGAACTGATCCTTAATAACTCAGATTAGGAATAGCATTAAGTTGATCGTTAATGGTTGAAAGATAGAAAGGATGATCATCATCCACTATGTTGAGACATAGGTTCTGTCTTAGTAAACCATGATGATAACTTAGCATAATATGTGATCCAAATTAAGGAACGTTTGGAAGTGATTAAGTTCGAATCACAGAACGTTGAGCTAAGTTTTTGTTCGTAGTGTCTAATAGAGAACTGTGGACATATTTTCCAAATCCATAAAGGATAACATATCTTAAAGCATAAAGAGTTATGTTATAAGGGAATATGTTGGAAACTCCTGTAGATACCAATTAAAGTCAAGTAGGAAGCAAGGTGAACAAAGACATCAAAAGTTGCATAGAGTGCACTAGTATTTCGATGAATATATTTATAATAATAAGGGTACCATCTAAAGTGTTGTATAATGTTATGGCGGGGCTAGTTCGCTTTTAATGTAGAATGACGTGTCGCAGGGCACAGTGCCCATGAGAAAGTCCTCGAGGTTGATCTAACGTCACTGTAGGCTCCTGGAATCAGGCCTCGTTCTGCTGCCATAGAGACGATGCATACACAAAGATGCTACCATGTGATGATAAAGTATTAATGTCAATCAAGGTGACATTAGTAAGTTGCAAAGGATTTGGGACTGTAAAGTGCAGACCCAAGACTCAACCTCTTCCATGAGGAAGCATGTTCAGGGTATCGGTAATATGGTGCCAATGATTGAGAACAAAATGCAGCTCGTGTATTTGTACTCTAGTGCAAGTGGGAGACTGTTGGAAATATGCCCTAGAGACAAATAGTAGTAAGGACTATTATCATATTTCATATAGTTTATGATTAAGTTTTATATCATGCTATAACTGTATTGAGTGGAAACATCAATACACGTGTGATATACAAACAACCAGGGGTTCCCAGTGAAACTGTAGTCACTGGTTCATTGGTCAACGGATGATCATGTTTCCTGATCATGTGGCATTTATGCCAGTTGGAAATGAGGTCATCTCATTCTGAGAATGATATGATGAACCAATACCAAACCTAAACATCGTGACCCGATCATGTCACACAGTTCAAGTTACCATGATTTGAAATGGATCCTCGTAGACTATTCCTTAGACCGTGAGGCTATATCAATCACTGTCTCCCGAGAGTGCTTAGATAGCATCAAACGCCTTCTGGTAAAACGGTGGTTATAAAGGTGTGTTTAGGTATTCGAAGGAAACCGTAGAGGCAATATATGTCAAGAGCGGGATTTGTCTGTCCATGTGACGGGAAGATACTCAAGGGCCCACTTAGAGAAGTTATATCCAATAGCTGCGTAGCGTGTGATTAGATCACGAGGATATCACTTGTCGGAACGAGTCAAGTAGCATTGTTCAGTAATGAGATTGAACACGACATGGTGATGTCATTGATCAGATCTCGAGCAATGCAAGTATCGAGTGACAAAGGGAGTAAGACACGACTGTCCCGGTTCAAACGACGAAAGATCTTCATGGAACGCACAGGGGTCACATGGCCATCCAGGTCCCTCTGTCGATTATTGGTGCGGGAGTGTCCTGACCATGTCTGGAGTGATCCCGAACCGTGGGATATCACGCTTAAGGGCTTGATGATGCTTAGAGAGTGTTTATAGGATCCGTAGAATCGCCGAAAAAAAGAAGGGAGAAAACCGAAAGGGTTTCGGTAAGTCCGGAGGATGTCCGAAGTGGAGGTGGAAGGTGTTCAATAGCCACGGAGATTGAATAATATGTGAATGAATGTTAAATATTGATTTAATCATTTATTCATAATTATTTAATAAAGAGAAAATCAATGAAAGGTCAAAAAGGCTTAATGGGACAATTCCGGAGGGAGAGGGCCCATTAGGGGAAAGGAGAGAGGGAGAGGGGCCAAAGGGGAGGCCGGCTGGTCCTAGCCCCCCCCCCCCCCCCCGCGCAGGGCCCACTAGGTGGCCGGCGGCCACCTCCTCCCCCTCCTCTCCTTTAGTCCCATCCCGGGACTTTGAGGGAGGTAGTACCTCCCCTCCCCCTATATATAGTGGGGTATTTAGCCTAGAAAAATACACCAATAATCAATAAAGGTCTCCCCACTTTTGGGAGGATCTCCAATTGATATTTTCTCTCTCCCCTCTCTCTCTCGTGATCGTGGTCCCAAGTCTGGACTGCGCGAGCGAGAGACATCTTCACCGCGGAGCGCCGTCGCGCTACGGGATCCGGATCTGGGAGCTCTACTTCCGCAACTGCTGCTGGATCAGGGAAGCAGGAGTCATCGTCAGGCACCGGACGTGTGTAACTCCCCGCGAGGTGTCGCACTTGAGGCACTCAAGTCGTTGGAGCCAGAAGGAGCGCAAGGACTTCATCACGACCTTGGGGTCGGCTTCGGCTCGTCGACATCAACCATGCTCTCCTGAGCATTGACAACGCTTTTCGGTCTTCAAGGGTAAGTTCGCGAAAATCCCCTCCCATTACTGTATTACTAATAGATACGTCCTGGCAGCTTCAGGGGTTCAGGGGCGTAGAGTAAAATTTATTGTTTTCATACACGGAACCCCTACAGTGGTATCAGAGCTAGATCTATGCGTAGTAATGCTAGTACCGGTAGAACACACGAGATGTAGCGTGTGGGCGCTGATCTTTTAGTTGTTACCCTCCCATGTGTACGTGTGTATACCACAGTAATGCTTGATGAAGTGGCCCCCAACCGACTTTACGCGTTCATTCGCGAGACTGGTCCATGCTTGACATACGGCTTGTACAGTATAAAGTGGCTTAGGGGGTGTCTATCTCTCTCGCATTAGTTGGTATGCCATTTGCAACGGAGGGCCCCGAAAGGGGTGTAGTAGAGACAACTGCTTGATCAGCGTTGTGCTAAAAGTTCGTAGGTAAGAATGGTTCTTGTGCGAAAGCCCATTCAGCCACGTAAAACATGCAAAGATAAAGTAGAGGCGTCTAACTTTGTTTTGCAAGGGGGCGTTGCTTTGTGATATGGTTGTGGCAAACGTAAAGTGATCACCTTTTTTTACGTAGTAGTAGATAGTCACGAAGGTGACGGACTACCACGCCGGAATGACACCGGTACCCTGGTGTCTACGGCGCCGGAACCCTGGTGCCGGAACCCGGTGACGGCGGATGGAGATCACGACGTGAAGGACCATATCACATAGCATTTACATTCAATGTTATTGTTTGTATGTCTTATTGTGTGCTAGTATTAGATACTCGACGGTAGCCTAATAAGATGATCCCTGTTAAAATTACCAACGATTGTGTTCCCCCTTAGTGTGTACCACCAAGAAAGTTCTTCGGTATGAGGCAGGCTGTGATGATCGGGTGTCAGACATATATACGTTCACATAAAGTGGGTGTAAGCCATGTTGCACAGCAAAAACACTAAGGTTGAGTTGGCGAGCCTAGCATGTACAGACATGGCCTCGAAACGCGGATGGTCGAAAGATCAAGCACGAGTCGCATGAATGATGTGACCGACGTTTAGCGTCCACCCTTGAACCCACATTGATGGCCGTGATGATCGGGGGAGATGTAGCTGATAGGGGTCGTGTTATCACTAGGAACCCTCATTGGGGATAGGTGTTTCTGAGTGGAGTTATTATTAACTCATTTAATTATAAACTTAGTCTAAATTCCTTTTGCAATTATAAATGTAGATGGGACCTTTCGTGTTGAAAATTGAATGGTTAGAAGGAGAGAAGCTCAGATTAGATGGATAGAACTTATCCTTTTAGGTTGCCAGTCTCCATGTTCTCCTTAGCGAGAACGACGTGGTTGACTACATACTCGACGGGATGGATTTGGATCAGCCCACGGACCTTGAGACCCCAGAGGAGCGGAAAGACCGCTATCTCTGTCGTGAGATGGCCTCCTATATTTTAGTTGTGATGCGTTTCGGAATGGTGGACGAGTTGTGGCCTTTCGTGTGTGATGTCAACCCTCGTTCGGTGATGCTACGGCTTAGGACACATTTCGTGGAGCAGACACGCATTTGGGAGCATGAGCTAATGGGAGACTTCCTTTCCATTAAGATGGAGGAGAACTCATCACTGGACGACCACTTGGAGCACATGCATGATGTGTACATGAGGCCTGCATACTTCCTGGACGTCTGGATTATGGGCTCTTTTGCAAACGATGTTGTGCTGCGGTCGCTGCCACCAAGCTACCAAGCACAAGTGAGGACTTGCGTAACGAGAGGCGGCGTGGAAACAATGGAGTTCCACCGGTTCATGACACATCTCAGGAATGTGTTAGTTGAACCAGATGTCGCTCAGGTCGGCAACGACAAAGGTATATATTTGATATATAGTTTTATAAATGTTATAATCTTGCAAACACATTGCAGTGTTAAGTATATCTGATACTTGTTTTGTTTTGATGAAAACATGTCCTTCTAAATGAGAGATGCTTGCTGGAGAGGAGGTGACGTTGCGTGTTGATGGCAAGCATGATTATGATGGCCAACGACACTCTCCCTCGACATTTATCATTTAGTTTGTGTTTTAGGATGATTAATGTAATCAAGAGATTGTGAACTTCTTTAGTATGTCTCACACTTCGTGAGACGGTTATTCATATGAGTTTGTAACAAACAGTTTGTTCTGCTTTTATGAATGATTTCTATTCGTGTTCATATCTTGTTTGATTATGTGTGAATTATCCTTATTGTTTGAAACTAATTGATAATGTATGAACATTTGTAAAACATTAAAAATGCCTTGTTTAAAATACCCAACTTAATGATATTTCATTAAATGAATGAAACCATTGTCTGAGTTCAAAGTTATAATATGTGAAAGTCATTCGATTTCTTGTCACATATAAATCATACCTAAGTTCGGCAAAATAACTTGAACACCGTGTATTACATGAATACAAAGTGTTTAATGAATTATTAAATAGAATACATATTCGATGTATTGTGTTTTAACGAAAATGGTAATTATCATTATATGATTGTTTAAATCTGTAAAGTAGTTTACCAAAGGAAACATGAATATGAAACTATTTGATTTTATCAAAGTGTTTCATCAATAAAAGGGTATAAGTATAAAAGAGAATCTAATTACTATGATTTGATCAATAGTGATGAAATTCGAACTTATAAGAATGGCATAAAAGAAATTGTGGAATGCAAAGCGTTTGGAAATGTCAAAATGCAAAGCATCACAATGTGATATTATATATCAAAGGGGTTAAATACACTACAACAAATAAATTGTTGTAGTGTAGATGTAGAGACCATTAGTTAGAAATAGTTAGCACTCAATTAGAATGTAGCGAACCATTTGAATTCGTGAAAGTTTTGGGGTTATTCGATATAACCAAAACGATAGCGAATAAGTCCTTGTAGAATATTCATTGGAAACTTTGAATACGAAATCCATAGCTAAACCAAAAGGAAAGCAAAACTTGTATTGCTTGGATTTTGGTGCATTCTTGAGAAAGCTCACTTCTAGTGATGTTTCTCAATTATGAAGCAAATGGAAAATAGTGTAAAACACGATGAGGATTCAAAACCCTGCATTAGAGTGTTGAAAAGCGCAACGGATAACGTTCCTGGACGATTCTCTTCACAGAAGGAAAGAATCAATGATATTGATCATTGTGTTTTCCCCACTAGGGTTTTCACTACATGAAGTAGGATTCAAAATGTAATACATATCTTGTATGGAGACATTTGTGAATCATTTGCCATGAATCTTGGAATGTGACATACCTATGAACTACAAAGGAAATAATGGTAAACTAAATTATGAGAAATCCTAGAATCAAACTTCCCTTGAGATTAAAAGGCATTTGATTGCTGAATCTCACAAGTAAAAGGGGTTACTTGGAATTTTCCCAAATGACTGCAAAGCCATAGTGGAAAAGGGGGTGAATGACAAAAGCACAATTTATCAAGTATTGGATGAATTCAAATGGATTTGATTCATGTGTGCAAAATGTCTAGTGGATTTAAAACTAGTAAAGTACTAGTATGTCATAACAAATCTCCAACTTTGATATTTGATCAAAGGATTTTGAAGATGTTCAAAATAGTAAGGAGATATGCAATTTGCATAATTTTGAGTGGGAGCTTATAGGAGTAATTCTTAAGTATGTTAAGAATAAAGGCGCAAATACTTATAAATAATGATTTATAAGATGTGAAAGTTGATAATAGGTGTATTATGATATTATGTAGTATTCCTTAAGGGATTCTGAAAGGGGTTTTGGAATAGAAGTTAATTAAGGAACTGATCCTTAATAACTCAGATTAGGAATAGCATTAAGTTGATCGTTAATGGTTGAAAGATAGAAAGGATGATCATCGTCCACTATGTTGAGACATAGGTTCTATCTTAGTAAACCATGATGATAACTTAGCATAATATGTGATCCAAATTAAGGAACGTTTGGAAGTGATTAAGTTCGAATCACAGAACGTTGAGCTAAGTTTTTGTTCGTAGTGTCTAATAGAGAACTGTGGACATATTTTCCAAATCCATAAAGGATAACATATCTTAAAGCATAAAGAGTTATGTTATAAGGGAATATGTTGGAAACTCCTGTAGATACCAATTAAAGTCAAGTAGGAAGCAAGGTGAACAAAGACATCAAAAGTTGCATAGAGTGCACTAGTATTTCGATGAATATATTTATAATAATAAGGGTACCATCTAAAGTGTTGTATAATGTTATGGCGGGGCTAGTTCGCTTTTAATGTAGAATGACGTGTCGCAGGGCACAGTGCCCATGAGAAAGTCCTCGAGGTTGATCTAACGTCACTGTAGGCTCCTGGAATCAGGCCTCGTTCTGCTGCCATAGAGACGATGCATACACAAAGATGCTACCATGTGATGATAAAGTATTAATGTCAATCAAGGTGACATTAGTAAGTTGCAAAGGATTTGGGACTGTAAAGTGCAGACCCAAGACTCAACCTCTTCCATGAGGAAGCATGTTCAGGGTATCGGTAATATGGTGCCAATGATTGAGAACAAAATGCAGCTAGTGTATTTGTACTCTAGTGCAAGTGGGAGACTGTTGGAAATATGCCCTAGAGACAAATAGTAGTAAGGACAATTATCATATTTCATATAGTTTATGATTAAGTTTTATATCATGTTATAAATGTATTGAGTGGAAACATCAATATACGTGTGATATACAAACAACCAGGGGTTCCCAGTGAAACTGTAGTCACTGGTTCATTGGTCAACGGATGATCATGTTTCCTGATCATGTGGCATTTATGCCAGTTGGAAATGAGGTCATCTCATTCTGAGAATGAGATGATGAACCAATACCCAACCTAAACATCGTGACCCGATCATGTCACACAGTTCAAGTTACCATGATTTGAAATGGATCCTCGTAGACTATTCCTTAGACCGTGAGGCTATATCAATCACTGTCTCCCGAGAGTGCTTAGATAGCATCAAACGCCTTCTGGTAAAACGGTGGTTATAAAGGTGTGTTTAGGTATTCGAAGGAAACCGTAGAGGCAATATATGTCAAGAGCGGGATTTGTCTGTCCATGTGACGGGAAGATACTCAAGGGCCCACTTAGAGAAGTTATATCCAATAGCTGCGTAGCGTGTGATTAGATCACGAGGATATCACTTGTCGGAACGAGTCAAGTAGCATTGTTCAGTAATGAGATTGAACACGACATGGTGATGTCATTGATCAGATCTCGAGCAATGCAAGTATCGAGTGACAAAGGGAGTAAGACACGACTGTCCCGGTTCAAACGACGAAAGATCTTCATGGAACGCACAGGGGTCACATGGCCATCCAGGTCCCTCTGTCGATTATTGGTGCGGGAGTGTCCCGACCATGTCTGGAGTGATCCCGAACCGTGGGATATCACGCTTAAGGGCTTGATGATGCTTAGAGAGTGTTTATAGGATCCGTAGAATCGCCGAAAAAAAGAAGGGAGAAAACCGAAAGGGTTTCGGTAAGTCCGGAGGATGTCCGAAGTGGAGGTGGAAGGTGTTCAATAGCCACGGAGATTGAATAATATGTGAATGAATGTTAAATATTGATTTAATCATTTATTCATAATTATTTAATAAAGAGAAAATCAATGAAAGGTCAAAAAGGCTTAATGGGACAATTCCGGAGGGAGAGGGCCCATTAGGGGAAAGGAGAGAGGGAGAGGGGCCAAAGGGGAGGCCGGCTGGTCCTAGCCCCCCCCCCCCCCCCCGCGCAGGGCCCACTAGGTGGCCGGCGGCCACCTCCTCCCCCTCCTCTCCTTTAGTCCCATCCCGGGACTTTGAGGGAGGTAGTACCTCCCCTCCCCCTATATATAGTGGGGTATTTAGCCTAGAAAAATACACCAATAATCAATAAAGGTCTCCCCACTTTTGGGAGGATCTCCAATTGATATTTTCTCTCTCCCCTCTCTCTCTCGTGATCGTGGTCCCAAGTCTGGACTGCGCGAGTGAGAGACATCTTCACCGCGGAGCGCCGTCGCGCTACGGGATCCGGATCTGGGAGCTCTACTTCCGCAACTGCTGCTGGATCAGGGAAGCAGGAGTCATCGTCAGGCACCGGACGTGTGTAACTCCCCGCGAGGTGTCGCAGTTGAGGCACTCAAGTCGTTGGAGCCAGAAGGAGCGCAAGGACTTCATCACGACCTTGAGGGTCGGCTTCGGCTCGTCGACATCAACCATGCTCTCCTGAGCATTGACAACGCTTTTCGGTCTTCAAGGGTAAGTTCGCGAAAAGCCCCTCCCATTACTGTATTACTAATAGATACGTCCTGGCAGCTTCAGGGGTTCAGGGGCAGTAGAGTAAAATTTATTGTTTTCATACACGGAACCCCTACAGTGGTATCAGAGCTAGATCTATGCGTAGTAATGCTAGTACGGGTAGAACACACGAGATGTAGCGTGTGGGCGCTGATCTTTTAGTTGTTACCCTCCCATGTGTACGTGTGTATACCACAGTAATGCTTGATGAAGTGGCCCCCAACCGACTTTACGCGTTCATTCGCGAGACTGGTCCATGCTTGACATACGGCTTGTACAGTATAAAGTGGCTTAGGGGGTGTCTATCTCTCTCGCATTAGTTGGTATGCCATTTGCAACGGAGGGCCCCGAAAGGGGTGTAGTAGAGACAACTGCTTGATCAGCGTTGTGCTAAAAGTTCGTAGGTAAGAATGGTTCTTGTGCGAAAGCCCATTCAGCCACGTAAAACATGCAAAGATAAAGTAGAGGCGTCTAACTTTGTTTTGCAAGGGGGCGTTGCTTTGTGATATGGTTGTGGCAAACGTAAAGTGATCACCTTTTTTTACGTAGTAGTAGATAGTCACGAAGGTGACGGACTACCACGCCGGAATGACACCGGTACCCTGGTGTCTACGGCGCCGGAACCCTGGTGCCGGAACCCGGTGACGGCGGATGGAGATCACGACGTGAAGGACCATATCACATAGCATTTACATTCAATGTTATTGTTTGTATGTCTTATTGTGTGCTAGTATTAGATACTCGACGGTAGCCTAATAAGATGATCCCTGTTAAAATTACCAACGATTGTGTTCCCCCTTAGTGTGTACCACCAAGAAAGTTCTTCGGTATGAGGCAGGCTGTGATGATCGGGTGTCAGACATATATACGTTCACATAAAGTGGGTGTAAGCCATGTTGCACAGCAAAAACACTAAGGTTGAGTTGGCGAGCCTAGCATGTACAGACATGGCCTCGAAACGCGGATGGTCGAAAGATCAAGCACGAGTCGCATGAATGATGTGACCGACGTTTAGCGTCCACCCTTGAACCCACATTGATGGCCGTGATGATCGGGGGAGATGTAGCTGATAGGGGTCGTGTTATCACTAGGAACCCTCATTGGGGATAGGTGTTTCTGAGTGGAGTTATTATTAACTCATTTAATTATAAACTTAGTCTAAATTCCTTTTGCAATTATAAATGTAGATGGGACCTTTCGTGTTGAAAATTGAATGGTTAGAAGGAGAGAAGCTCAGATTAGATGGATAGAACTTATCCTTTTAGGTTGCCAGTCTCCATGTTCTCCTTAGCGAGAACGACGTGGTTGACTACATACTCGACGGGATGGATTTGGATCAGCCCACGGACCTTGAGACCCCAGAGGAGCGGAAAGACCGCTATCTCTGTCGTGAGATGGCCTCCTATATTTTAGTTGTGATGCGTTTCGGAATGGTGGACGAGTTGTGGCCTTTCGTGTGTGATGTCAACCCTCGTTCGGTGATGCTACGGCTTAGGACACATTTCGTGGAGCAGACACGCATTTGGGAGCATGAGCTAATGGGAGACTTCCTTTCCATTAAGATGGAGGAGAACTCATCACTGGACGACCACTTGGAGCACATGCATGATGTGTACATGAGGCCTGCATACTTCCTGGACGTCTGGATTATGGGCTCTTTTGCAAACGCTGTTGTGCTGCGGTCGCTGCCACCAAGCTACCAAGCACAAGTGAGGACTTGCGTAACGAGAGGCGGCGTGGAAACAATGGAGTTCCACCGGTTCATGACACATCTCAGGAATGTGTTAGTTGAACCAGATGTCGCTCAGGTCGGCAACGACAAAGGTATATATTTGATATATAGTTTTATAAATGTTATAATCTTGCAAACACATTGCAGTGTTAAGTATATCTGATACTTGTTTTGTTTTGATGAAAACATGTCCTTCTAAATGAGAGATGCTTGCTGGAGAGGAGGTGACGTTGCGTGTTGATGGCAAGCATGATTATGATGGCCAACGACACTCTCCCTCGACATTTATCATTTAGTTTGTGTTTTAGGATGATTAATGTAATCAAGAGATTGTGAACTTCTTTAGTATGTCTCACACTTCGTGAGACGGTTATTCATATGAGTTTGTAACAAACAGTTTGTTCTGCTTTTATGAATGATTTCTATTCGTGTTCATATCTTGTTTGATTATGTGTGAATTATCCTTATTGTTTGAAACTAATTGATAATGTATGAACATTTGTAAAACATTAAAAATGCCTTGTTTAAAATACCCAACTTAATGATATTTCATTAAATGAATGAAACCATTGTCTGAGTTCAAAGTTATAATATGTGAAAGTCATTCGATTTCTTGTCACATATAAATCATACCTAAGTTCGGCAAAATAACTTGAACACCGTGTATTACATGAATACAAAGTGTTTAATGAATTATTAAATAGAATACATATTCGATGTATTGTGTTTTAACGAAAATGGTAATTATCATTATATGATTGTTTAAATCTGTAAAGTAGTTTACCAAAGGAAACATGAATATGAAACTATTTGATTTTATCAAAGTGTTTCATCAATAAAAGGGTATAAGTATAAAAGAGAATCTAATTACTATGATTTGATCAATAGTGATGAAATTCGAACTTATAAGAATGGCATAAAAGAAATTGTGGAATGCAAAGCGTTTGGAAATGTCAAAATGCAAAGCATCACAATGTGATATTATATATCAAAGGGGTTAAATACACTACAACAAATAAATTGTTGTAGTGTAGATGTAGAGACCATTAGTTAGAAATAGTTAGCACTCAATTAGAATGTAGCGAACCATTTGAATTCGTGAAAGTTTTGGGGTTATTCGATATAACCAAAACGATAGCGAATAAGTCCTTGTAGAATATTCATTGGAAACTTTGAATACGAAATCCATAGCTAAACCAAAAGGAACGCAAAACTTGTATTGCTTGGATTTTGGTGCATTCTTGAGAAAGCTCACTTCTAGTGATGTTTCTCAATTATGAAGCAAATGGAAAATAGTGTAAAACACGATGAGGATTCAAAACCCTGCATTAGAGTGTTGAAAAGCGCAACGGATAACGTTCCTGGACGATTCTCTTCACAGAAGGAAAGAATCAATGATATTGATCATTGTGTTTTCCCCACTAGGGTTTTCACTACATGAAGTAGGATTCAAAATGTAATACATATCTTGTATGGAGACATTTGTGAATCATTTGCCATGAATCTTGGAATGTGACATACCTATGAACTACAAAGGAAATAATGGTAAACTAAATTATGAGAAATCCTAGAATCAAACTTCCCTTGAGATTAAAAGGCATTTGATTGCTGAATCTCACAAGTAAAAGGGGTTACTTGGAATTTTCCCAAATGACTGCAAAGCCATAGTGGAAAAGGGGGTGAATGACAAAAGCACAATTTATCAAGTATTGGATGAATTCAAATGGATTTGATTCATGTGTGCAAAATGTCTAGTGGATTTAAAACTAGTAAAGTACTAGTATCTCATAACAAATCTCCAACTTTGATATTTGATCAAAGGATTTTGAAGATGTTCAAAATAGTAAGGAGATATGCAATTTGCATAATTTTGAGTGGGAGCTTATAGGAGTAATTCTTAAGTATGTTAAGAATAAAGGCGCAAATACTTATAAATAATGATTTATAAGATGTGAAAGTTGATAATAGGTGTATTATGATATTATGTAGTATTCCTTAAGGGATTCTGAAAGGGGTTTCAGAATAGAAGTTAATTAAGGAACTGATCCTTAATAACTCAGATTAGGAATAGCATTAAGTTGATCGTCAATGGTTGAAAGATAGAAAGGATGATCATCATCCACTATCTTGAGATATAGGTTCTGTCTTAGTAAACCATAATGATAACTTAGCATAATATGTGATCCAAATTAAGGAACGTTTGAAAGTGATTAAGTTCCAATCACAGAACATTGAGCTAAGTTCTTTTCTGCAGTGTCTAATAGAGAACTGTGGACATATTTTCCGAATCCATAAAAGATAACATATATTAAAGCATAAAGAGTTATGTTATAAGGGAATATGTTGGAAACTCCTGTAGATACCAATTAAAGTCAAGTAGGAAGCGAGGTGAACAAAGACATCGAAAGTTGCATAGAGTGCACTAGTATTTCGATGAATATATTTATAATAATAAGGGTACCATCTAAAGTGTTGTATAATGTTATGGCGGGGCTAGTTCGCTTTTAATGTAGAATGACGTGTCGCAGGGCACAGTGCCCATGAGAAAGTCCTCGAGGTTGATCTAACGTCACTGTAGGCTCCTGGAATCAGGCCTCGTTCTGCTGCCATAGAGACGATGCATACACAAAGATGCTACCATGTGATGATAAAGTATTAATGTCAATCAAGGTGACATTAGTAAGTTGCAAAGGATTTGGGACTGTAAAGTGCAGACCCAAGACTCAACCTCTTCCATGAGGAAGCATGTTCAGGGTATCGGTAATATGGTGCCAATGATTGAGAACAAAATGCAGCTAGTGTATTTGTACTCTAGTGCAAGTGGGAGACTGTTGGAAATATGCCCTAGAGACAAATAGTAGTAAGGACAATTATCATATTTCATATAGTTTATGATTAAGTTTTATATCATGTTATAAATGTATTGAGTGGAAACATCAATATACGTGTGATATACAAACAACCAGGGGTTCCCAGTGAAACTGTAGTCACTGGTTCATTGGTCAATGGATGATCATGTTTCCTGATCATGTGGCATTTATGCCAGTTGGAAATGAGGTCATCTCATTCTGAGAATGAGATGATGAACCAATACCCAACCTAAACATCGTGAAGTTCAAGTTACGATGATTAGAAATGGATCGTGGTAGACTATTCCTTAGACCGTGAGGCTATATCAATCACTGTCTCCTGGGAGTGCTTAGATAGCATCAAACACCATCTGGTAAAATGGTGGTTATAACGGTGTGTTTAGGTATTCAGAAGAAACCGTAGAGGCAATATATGTAAAGAGCGGGATTTGTCCGTCCATGTGATGGGAAGATACTCAAGGGCCCACTTAGAGAAGTTATATCGAATAGCTGCACAGCCTGTGATTAGATCACGGGGATATCACTTGTCGGAACGAGTCAAGTAGCATTGTTCAGTAACGAGATTGAACACGACATGGTGATGTCATTGATCAGATCTCGGGTAATGCAAGTATCGAGTGACAAAGGGAATAAGACACGAATGTCCTGGTTCAAACGACGAAAGATCTTCGTGGAACGCACAGGGGTCACATGGCCATCCAGATCCCTCTGTCGATCATTAGTGCGGGAGTGTCCCGACCATGTCTGGAGTGTTCCCAAATCGTGGGGTATCACGCTTAAGGGCTAGATGATGCTTAGAGAGTGTTTATAGGCCACCTCCTCCCCCCTCCTCTCCTTTAGTCCCACCCCGGGACTTTGAGGGAGGTAGTACCTCCCCTCCCCCTATATATAGTGGGGTATTTGGCCTAGAAAAATACACCAATAATTAATAAAGGTCTCCCCACTTTTGGGAGGACCTCCAATTGATATTTTCTCTCTCCCCCTCTCTCTCTCGTGACCGTGGTCCCAAGTCTGGACTGCGTGAGCGAGAGACATCTTCACCGTGGAGCACCGTCGCGTTGCGGGATTCGGATCTGGGAGCTCTACTTCCGCAACTGCTGCTGGATCAGGGAAGCGGGAGTCATCGTCAGGCACCGGACGTGTGTAACTCCCCGTGAGGTGTTGCACTTGAGGCACTCAAGTCGTTGGAGCCAGAAGGAGCGCAAGGACTTCATCACGACCTTGAGGTCGGCTTCGGCTCGTCTACATCAACCACACTCTCCTGGGCGTTGACAACACTTTTTGGTCTTCAAGGATAAGTTCGCGAAAAGCCCCTCCCGTTACTGTATTACTAATAGATAGGTCATGGCAGCTTCAGGGGTTCAGGGGCGTAGAGTAAAATTTATTGTTTTCATACGCGGAACCCCTACATGCTCATCATACCTTCCTCTTTGGGTTCCCCAACGAGCTCGATATATTTTGGGCCATCAGCGCTCCGGTGCCCTTCTGACACTGCTTTGGTGCCTTGGCGATGGTGGGTTATTGCCCTATCCTGGGGCCGCCGTGGTTGCGGCTCAGCGCCCCTCTAGGGTGCTCCTCGTGTCGTCATGTGCTGCCTCGACTCTGGCCTATGCTTCCTCTTCTGTATTCTCGTGAGGACTTCGAGTAAGTTCTTCTACTTCTCTCTCTGTGCTCTCTCGTCCCTCTGCTCCGCCATGTGACTATTGCAACGAATTCCCCATTTAGGGTTCATCCCTAATTTCTAGGGTTCATCCTCCCTATAGTAATGTTTAGCTGGGCTCCTTGATTAATCTATGCAAATCCTTGATGATGTCCTACGGTTGGTGTATTGCCAACCACTATTTATTATGATATGTTACCCTGCTCTCTATCAGATAACCACTCTATTGTGCATGTTTTGTCACTCCGTTCTCTGACAGAGAACATTCTGTCATTACCTAGTTGGTATTGTGTGGATTCATTCTTGTTGGAATTCCTATCTGCTAATAGGAAGATGATTTAACTTAGTGGTTTCCTGAGAACTGGCATCTTGTAGCCTAGTGATGGACAGCGTTGACCATGTTTGTGATGCTTGCTACTGGACAGGAGTTATTTAGCTTATTAATGTGCTTCCTATACTACATGACAGAAAACAGTAATGAACTTGTGGTTGTCCCTTCACATGATTTCTAAGAATGAAATGATTCCTAGATTGGAGACTAGGAAGATGATTTATGTATATGTGCTATTACTTGCAGATGGAATTGTCTGACATATTTGTGCTGCCAAAATGGCAGTAAGCTTTACTTGGAATGATTTCTAGTGGTTTACCCTAGGAAAATGATTTCATTTAATTAGTACATTGTGAGGTTGGTTCTCTTTGTTGTTGGCCAATCCCTGTGTACACGGATTGTGGATTGTCTCCTTCATAGATGATCTTGTTATTGTGGTACCTCCTTGAAGGATGCACAATAGCAAAGATCATCTACTTGATCTTTGTTTCGTCTTTCATATGCCTCAGTTATACTTTAGATGGTCTCTTGACCATGATGTAAAGGCTGAGGCCAGTGTTTAAATAAAACAGACTCGGTACTGGAGGTTTTGTGTTTAAATAATTTAGTGGATTCTGCTGCCATTAGATCTACTGTTGTGGTGCCCCCTTGAGGTGAGTGCACAACAGTGGATCTAATAAGCATGACCTGCTTCTATGACCCTGCCAATGATGCATAGGCTGAGGTCATTTTATGGATAAAATACATATACTATGTTGGCTATAGTTGCCAACTAATTTGTTGGGAATGGTCTGGTGGTGAACTGTAATAATAAGCAGTGTTCTTGATGATGATAATCGAAATGGATTTAGTAAGAACATATGTTGTGATGATAGATAATCACCTAATACTGGGAAGGTTTCTTGGAACTTGTTGGGGATCTTAAGAAAGGATTTGTCTTCCTGTAACTTTGTACAGTGAAGCAACCTATATACTTGATTCCTAGAACACTTGCTAGGAAAATGATATGTTTTGATTAGATTTTCATTGTTGCATATAAAAATGGCTTTTGTAATATGGCTATACTGCTATGGAGCCTCCTTGAGAGTGAGCATAGCAGCATAGATCATTTACATGATCTGCTGTACTTTCATTTAACAAGATATAGGTCCATGTCTTAGCCAATGATGCCAAGTCTGAGGTCCAATTGATAATATAAGTGTAAACAACTGGCTTTTACCTTGATGATGATTTTATACTCCACCTGAGCATAAATCCGAGGGGAAATTTTTATTCTAAAGCATGATTGGAATCTGGTAGGAACAAACACTATTGTTACCTCTTTTTATTCAAGGATGATCTAGTCATGCAACTTGCATGCTAGTCTGAGAGTAAAACTACCACTACTCAATTCTTGCTATTAGATGCTAAGAACAGGTACTAATTAAGATCTTAAGGATTAACCTATTATTACTGTTGCTAGCTCCTCTTGCTTCAGATGTTGTGATAGATTGGGTGTTGCCTTCAAAAGTTGATGTGACTTGAACTTGTGGCTTCCTCTAATGTCTCATTGAGAATCATTTTATGGAATCATGGTGGTGTTGGCTACTCCTTGTGGTTTGAACTGTGAAATGGCTTCTAGGCTATGTGAAGAGTATGTGTGTTCTGCCTTGTAGTTTAGCTCCTACAGCAACTCTCTCTATCTTATCCTGTTTTGGTGAATTGCTCCTGTGTTGACACCACATCATGTGCATGATGTGTGTGTGCTGCTTGCAAGTGGGACCTTGACTTGTGGATCAGATCAACTATGAAGATCTTTTCTAGCTGTTGTTATAGTTTTACTTTTACCTGTTTACTATGTTGGTGAAATTTGCCCCTTAAGCCCTATGATGTTGAACTGAGGCTCACTATTGATATGATTAGATACTACATTGGTTTTTTTAATACTACTCAATGTTGAGGCAAAGCAATGCATTTCATTGCTAAACCTGAGAGTATTCTAACCCTAATAACCCCTTATTACTATTATTTGCTTTCTTTCTCTATTTTTTCTGGAAATGAAGATCAAAGTGAAGAAAAACCAAGACATAGTGTAGATTACATAAAAATAATTACTAGGCTTTCACTTCATCATTTTTTGTAGTTACTCTTTTTATTTATTAGTTAATTGTACCGACAATGTAATATTATACTCATATATCAATAAATATTTCTACTCCTTTGTATTTGTTTGAATTACTTTAATGTATTCAATTTCCTTTATTTCATCTACTTAATTGTAATTTACTTGTATTTACTTATTATTATAATTCATTTTCACTTATCTTCATATTCAAATATATCATTGGAATACTCAATTATACTATGACTCGTATTTGAATTGAATTTCAATCACTCTTCCCTAAAACACATAGGTTCCATAGAGGTTATATCGAAATCCATAGCACTTGCGCCGATGTTTCCATCAGAACAAGAGAGATCTCAATCCCACTATATTTCTTTTAGTTTTGCGCGAAAATTCTCCAGATTTTCTGATGCATGAATGCAATGCACATACCTGATCTCAGCTTATTTCTAAGCTCTAATGCTGGGACGTTACAGACTCTCCCCCTTAAAATAAACTTTGTCCCCGAAGTTCGTACTCTCTTTCGTTTCAGAATGAGGAGTTGACTTTATTGATCACGCCATTTCTCAAATCCATTGTGATCATATTTGAGGATAATTGTGGTATTCTATATCCAGATCTTTTTCCTTGAATCCTCTTCAGTCTTAACATAATTCACTTATCGTTGCCAATTTACCACCTAGTTCCTTATACTATAACCCCTTTGGGGTATGTCTTCACAGCCCTACTTAGGGTTGGTTTTGGACACATTTATTCCATTCCAGTCAAGTTTTCCTATTACACTACACCGGTCTATTTTGAAATACTCTCTTTACCCCCTTAAGGGTAACTTCTGAGTTGTTTCCCCTTTAGAACTAGTCCACTAGAGTTAGTCTAGTTTATCTCCTTCCATTATTCATCCGGTCATACCCCTAGAAATACTTTATAATGATGGCTTCTTGTATCCTCATGAGAATAAGGCTTAACCTCATCCTAACTTTGTACTTTTTCTACAACCATTAGTGAGAAAGTTAGACAAGAACACTTCAGTGTTTATTGTTTACTCTCCCCCTTAGGGTTTCCTAATGATCTATAAACTACATGTATAATACCCATCAACTTAGTAGTAAGGATATTGGTCTCTATCTAGCTTATAGTTCACCTCTGGAAGGTCTCACAAAAGAATCTGTGGTATATCCACACAATTGTGGATCTCCGAAATGAATCTTCCAACATTACTTGTATTACTTTTATCTTCTTAGACATTATTTCTTACTGATAAACCTGATTTTATGAGACGTCTTGAAAAAAACGATCGCCTTAATTTCATACCTCCTTAGGTTTCACCTAACTTAGGCCAAGTTTTATGCTCTTTAAATCATACAAAGATGACCTAATTAGCAAAACCGCTAGGATACCAGCTACGGATACTAGCTATGGATCCTCTTAGGTGTATGAATTACCCTATAGGTTTTAGACTTACTACTGGCATTCTCTCTGAGCTGTCAGAGCTGGAATACCATCCTTATTCCAAGACTTCTTCTTTGCACTAATTCCTGATACTTCCATGATCTTGGTACAACTACTTTATTAGCTTCTTAACAACATCACCCATCTTGAGTGACTTAAATTCATTCCTTAAGTTGTTCCACATCTTTTTCTGTACTAATTATCCTTCTTATCGTCATCTCATAGTGAGCTAGTATTAATCCATCCTTCAAAATAGTGTTGATACTTCTGATATTTGGCTTCCTTCTTCCTGCAGTCTTTATTTTGATCTTCGGACCTCGTCACTCCCTTACACGAATTCCCTTTTCTATCTAGGTCTATAACATCAAGTAATAACTTGATGATGCACATGCATTTGCACACCAAGCCAAACTTCATGCACAGATCTAGTCAATCAAGAAGATCCAAGAAAAAACTAAGAAATACTCAAACATATACCATGTATTAAACATATGGCTTAAAAATCTTACAACTCCCAACCACAGCAAGACACTCCCTTTGTACACTACCTCCTTATATTACAAGAGATTTCTTGCTCATGTGAGCATGTTCTCACTTATTTTAGCAAGCCTCTCAAGTAGTACAATACACATTACCCAATATAAACATTATTCAAGCATGCTACTCTATGGATTACTTACATTCTTACTTTCCTTACTCACTTCTGTGCTTCTGGATTTTTTGTCCACGATGGCACAAAGTTCGATGACTGCCTTCTGGTGCATCAGAACATCCAGTAGGTGCGTAACCTTGAGTAGAAGTACCAACAGTGAGATTAGCCATTGAGAAATGAATATCATACTCATTATCTTCTTTGATATTATTCTTTCCTCCTCCGGGCGCATCTTCAAAGTAAGAGGTATTCTTTGCTTTTTCCAGAATCTAGTCGTACATATTGGTTTAGTAACTACCAGGACACTCTTACAGCTCAATGGGATTATTATTACCCCCATATGGTCCATATGAGTCTAGAGGATTATAACTAGTTTCTACTCACTTACCATATTCACAGGGTATAGCTTTTCCCATGACTTCATAAGACTGGCCTTCCCATCCGATATTACCTCTAACGGCATTATTGGGGTTGGGTGCATTCCATATTTTCTGTTCCTCCTCATATTTGGTCCATGGGTCTACTGGTTGATGAGGTTCAATTGGATAATAGGCATAGACTTTAGAGTGTGGGTCATTAAACTCTGTTTCTTCAAACACCTCCGCTGAAAAGACTGGCTTCGAGTGCTTTGCTTCTTTAACGAACTTCTTTGCATGTGCCACTACTTTTGCAGGATCAGTAAAATCCTCAATGACCGTGTCCAACTCTTGAACTAGCACTTGATGAGTGTTATGAAATGTGTTCAGTAAAGACATATAACGATCCATATACTCTATTTCTAGAGTAGGTTTACTCCTTACCAGAGCAGAATGATCTAACTCTGGATCAGAAATGAGGGTTTTGTGAGGTATAGCAGTATAGGTGGTACCTACCAGTGCCTTGGAATTTTGTTCCCTTATCTTGGTTATGGCTGCTACTACTGCAATCTGATAGGTTGTTGCCCTACATCTTGCTTTTCCTGATGGCATTTCTCCACGCACTCCCAACTTCTTGGGTAACATGATCAGGATACGGTACTTGGCCAATATCCATCTGTCATAGAAACTGTAAACCATGACCAGAAGTCGAGACTTACAATCCAGTTGTCTTAGAGTGATTGTCCAATCATCTTCATAATCATCTAAGGTTTTGTTCAATACTTGAACATTCCGAGGTGGATACCTAGGTGCCATTCTTGTACTGTAGATAAGAAATTATCATCAGTCGTCTTGAGTTAAAACTCATGGTACTTATTTAAAATTGCATAATAAAGAATCATCGCACTAGAAACATGACGGAATTATTCCCAATTGAATATCCATCATATTTCTAGAGAACTCTTTATTGTTGCTAACATCCTTCCTACAGGTTCTACCCATTTACTAGGTTTACCAACCTAAGGTCAAAGCATAAGCTTTGATAGCAGCTGCGGTGACCCAGCATACCACTTCATGATGTAGTACACTATAGTCGTTCACATAACACCAATGAAACACCGTTCACTAGTATTACATCCCTCAGAGTGGTACAACAGAAACATAGCAGGTCCAAGACATGACTATAGATTACAACTCGACTCTTTACAGAAGATCCAGAGAACACTCTAGGTTGAAAAGAGAGAAAGAAACTTCTAACAAACAAGAACCAGAAATAATAACTCAGAACTATCTAGAGACTAAGACTAGTATCTAAACTATTTGGCTTGCCATTGTTGGTATTGCAATACTCTACACAAGTAGGTTTTATGGTTAGAGTAGCTACTCCTATCTAAACAAAGACTTTGTCTTCACTTTAGCTGATGTATATGTTGACTTCATTTACTTTATTGAAGAACTTAAGCTGTCAATGACGGTTTCTTGAGCAGAAATTGATCTTGACATTGTCTTCAATGGCTTAGAATCTAGTAAAGGTTAAGAAAGTACGGTTGAGTACGAGCGTACTCAGCAAGTTCACTAAAAAGGAGTGCAGGATGCACTATCTCTACAGCCACAGACCAAAGGTCATAGGCATGCAGGTTTTCGTAAACATTTCTTCAAAAGTTGCTTTTATTCTGAAAACTACGTCCGACAGCCTTCACAGGTTGACCAGAACCTTCATAGGGTTCCTTTCTTGCCGCGTTCGTAGCTCCTTCTCGGAACAGGGAGTAACATGTCACAATTCTTACACTCTAGAGAGGTGTGTTGCTTTACCCATAAGAGACCTTAGCTTTGTTGCACAACCAAGTCATGAGCTTGTCCATACTTCCTTGGTATGGGGCCCAGTCTAAGATCCAAGCCAGTCACTGCCCCCTTCGCGACCCCGCATGTCCCACATCTTGAATTACGTCAATGGTTAGTACAGACCATCAGATGCCAGAACTATCATGGGACGTTGAGGGCTCCCACCCATATGCTGCATATCCTCTATGAATTACCAATAAATGCACGCTACAAGGATAACAGCCACGACCTGGCCATCCAGATACATGCGAGAGGAAGAAGATACAGTTGACTTTCTCATCCCATTCCAAGTCTTATGGTTAACGCGTAATATACAACGCTAGAATCACTGGCGACATTGGTTGTTAAGTCCTAGATATTATGTTCCTCTACCATTGGAACTATATCAATAGATTATTACCATTTGGTAAATAATCCATAATCATATTATTATGAAAATAGTGTTTTCTGACCTTTTTGAAATACAGGTGGTGACAAAATTTGCGTTATAAGCATTTTATAGAAAATAATCAAAGGACATGAGCAAGTTATGAACTTGCCTTTTGTGATTTCAAGATTATGCACTCACGGTCTTCAAGGTACTAGAAAATCCAAATTCTGTAAATAGCATCATTGGTCTGGTAAGGACAAATGTTTAAAGAAGCAATATGTTGTGATGCATAAGTAATGTAATGCAGTTTGGAAAACCCGGGAGTACCACCCAATATGGTGAATAGGTTAAATTTGGGTGATTTATTTAAGATTTAATTTGTCTATAAGTTTATTTTGCAAACCAATGTATAAACACAAGGAACTTAATACTAACAAGTATGATTCAAAGTAAGTATAACAACACATGATTAGAGTTATTTTGTATTATGTAACCAATATGGAAGTTCTTGTTTTAGGTTGGTAAGAGTTGACGAACTTATTATGAGATTGTTGTTTGAAGTGGCAAAACAAATAACTTTTGAAGAAAAGGTTTCTTTGATAAGGTTTAACCAATATTTATGGTTAATAGAATGTGATCGATGTCATTTGCGTTTGTTTGATAAGTTTGGATTTGAGATGCCTTATGACTTAATTTGAAACAGACAAAAGTTAACTATAAAAACATAATTAGATCTAGGGTGTGATGTGTTTAAAAGTATTAATAAGCTTTAAACCTTGCAACAAGTATGTTTGAAGGTATAGGATTATTCATTTTCAGCTTAAGTGAATGATGAGTTTAAATGTGATTTGTTATTATGAATATAGTTTATCTTATTAAGGAAAGTAAATTTAGATGATTTGAATAAACTATTAGAGCTAGAATCCTATTTAAGAATAGTTAAGAGATAAATAGCATTCATTTTTATGATTTTCAAAATTTATTTAAAGTTGTTGGTTTAGTTTGGATTTATGATTTTAAAAGAGTTTTATAAGGTTAATAAGTTACACTTAAGTTTTATTATAGATTCAAGTTATAGCTTTGGACTTAGTATTTAGTTATTAGGGATTTAACGTGTTATATACAGAATTTTGATTATTATTTTCTTATTTAAGAGATGTTTTTATAGAATTTAAAAACTAGGTCTTTTATAAAATAGGTAAGGATTTATTTCTTTAAAATCTTAAAAATCTTTAGGAAAATCTTTTTAGTATTTTTCTAGTAAAACATATTTACTCAAGATCTTAAAAATGATTTTTATTTATTTTTATGTACTATTTTTATTTTTACAAAATTCTATAAAGGCTTAAATGTTCTTGACTATTTGTTCCAAGTTTTATTTGAAAAAAATTAAGTTATTATTTTTGTAAAATAGGTGATTTATTTTCATATGTAAAAATGATTTTTATTCATTTTTAGGACTTTTCCTTAATTTATGAGATTTTATTAAGGATTTAAGGTTGTTAATATTTATTCACATTTTACTTAGCTTAAATAAGTAAAGTTGTATTTTTCTTAGGCATATATCATTTTTGTGATCATTTTGATATATGATATATATTTTTAGGATTATTTCTATATTTTTCTAGATCTTAGTTAACTCCAGGGGTACATTTGTAATTAGATATTTTAAATAACCCCTCTATGAAACACAGGCCTGGCCCACTGGGCTGGCCTGGCCCAATCCGGCCCACTGGGTTGGGTTAAACCAACCCAGGGTTACTAGATGGCCCCCACCGGCCTAGTCACTACCGTCTCTCGCTCGCGCGATCTTATCCTCTCCTCTCTCGATCGCTCGGGCGACCGTGGCTCGCCTCGTCACCGCCGACCGATTCCGGCCGCCATGGACCTTCCTGGTTGTCGCTGCTATGCAGGACAACGTTAATAATGGTGCTACGTCGCCCTACCCTCTTTGATTCGTGCTCGTGCTCTCTGCTGGTGGTGCTTCTGCTTCTCTTGGCAACTAGGGTTAGGAGCTCGCCGGCGACTTAGCGCTCTGGTGCCCTTATGACGCCGCTCTAGTGGCCGCCATGTTTGCGGCTCGATGCGGGTTGCATCGCCCCTCTGGGGTGCTCCTCGTGCCGCTGTGTGCTGCCTCGACTCTGGCCTCTACTTCCTCTTCTATATTCTCGCGAGGACTTCGTGTAAGTTCTTCTACTTCTCTATCTGTGCTCTCTCTTCCCTCTGCTCCACCATGTGACTACTGCACCGGATTCCCCATTTAGGGTTCATCCCTAATTTCTAGGGTTCATCCCCTTGTAGTAATGTTTAGCTAGGCTCCTTGATTAATCTATGCAAATCCTTGATGATGTCCTATGGTTGGTGTATTACCAACCACTGTTGATTATGATATGTTACTCTGCTCTTTGTCAGATAACCACTCTGTTGTGCATGTTTTGTCACTCCGTTCTCTATCAGAGAACATTATGCCATTGCCTAGTTGGTATTGTGTGGATTCATCCTTGTTTGGATTCCTATCTTCTTATAGGAAGATGATTTAACTTAGTGGTTTCCTCAGAGCTGGCATCTTGTGGCCTAGTGATGGACAGTGTTGACCCTGTTTGTGATGCTTTCTACTGGACAGGAGTTATTTAGCTTATTAATGTGCTTCCCATACTATAGGATAGAAAACAGTAATGAACTTGTGGTTGTTCCTTCACATCATTTCTAAGAATGAAATTATTCCTAGATTGGAGACTAGGAAGATGATTTATGTATATGTGCTATTACTTGCAGATGGAATTGTCTGACATATTTGTGTTGCCAACATGGAAGTAAGCTTTACTTGGAATGATTTCTAGTGGTTTACCCTAGGAAAATGATTTCATTTAATTAGTACATTGTGAGGTTGGTTCTCTGAGTTGTTGGCTAATCCCTGTGTACAAGGATTGTGGCTTCTGTCCTTCATAGATGATCTTGCTGTTGTGGTACCTCCTTGGAGGATGCATAGTAGCAAAGATCATCTACCTGATTTTTGTTTGGTCATTCATATGCCTCAATTATACTTTAGATGGTCTCTTGACCATGATGTAAAGGATGAGGCCAGTGTTCAAATAAAACAGACTCGGTACTGGAGGTTTTGTGTTTAAATAATTTAGTGGATTCTGCTGCCATTAGATCTACTGTTGTGGTGCCCCCTTGAGGTGAGTGCACAACAGTGGATCTAATAAGCATGACCTGTTGCTATGACCCTGCCAATGATGCATAGGCTGAGGTCATTTTATGGATAAAATACATATACTATGTTGGCTATAGTTGCCAACTAATTTGTTGGGAATGGTCTGGTGGTGAACTGTAATAATAAGCAGTGTTCTTGATGATGATAATCGAAATGGATTTAGTAAGAACATATGTTGTGATGATAGCTAACCACCTAATACTGGGAAGGTTTCTTGGAACTTGTTGGGGATCTTAAGAAAGGATTTGTCTTCCTGTAACTTTGTACAATGAAGCAACCTATATACTTGATTCCTAGAACACTTGCTAGGAAAATGATATGTTTTGATTAGATTGTCATGGTTGCATATAGAAATGGCTTTTGTAGTATGGCTATACTGCTGTGGAGCCTCCTTGAGAGTGAGCACAACAGCATAGATCATTTACATGATCTGTTGTACTTTCATTTAACAAGATATAGGTTCATGTCTTAGCCAATGATGCCAAATCTGAGGTCAAACTGATAATATAAGTGTAAACTGTTGGCTTTTACCTTGATGATGATTTTATACTCCACCTGAGCATAAATCTGAGGGGAAATTTTTATACTAAAGCATGTTTGGAATATGGTAGTAACAAACACTATTGTTACCTCTTTTTATTCTAGGATGATCTAGTCATGCCACTTGCATGCTAGTCTGAGAGTAAAACTACCACTACTCAATTCTTGCTATTAGATGCTAATAACATGTACTAATTAAGATCTTAAGGACTAACCTGTTATTGCTATTGCTAGCTCCTCTTGCTTCAAATCTTGTGATAGATTGGATGTTGCCTTCAAAAGTTGTTGTGACTTGAACTTGCGGCTTCCTCTAATGTCGGATTGAGAATCAGTTTATGGAATCATGGTGGTGCTGGCTACTCCTTGTGGATTGAACTGTGAAATGGCTTCTAGGCTGTGTGAGGAGTATGTGTGTTCTGCCTTGCAGTTTACCTCCTACAACAGCTCTCTCTCTCTCTCTTATCCTGTTTTGGTGAATTGCTCCTGTGTTGATAGCACATCATGTGCATGATGTGTGTGTGCTGCTTGCAAGTGGGACCTTCACTTGTGGATCAGCTCAACTATGAAGATCTTTTCTGGCTGTTGTTACAGTTTTACATTTACCTGTTTATTATGTTGGTGAAACTTGCCCCTTAGGGCTTATGATGTTGAACTGAGGCCCACTACTAATATGATGAGATACTACATTAGTTTTTTTAATACTACTCAATGATGAGGCAAAGGAATGCATTTCATTGCTAAATCTGAGAGTATTCTAACCCTAATAACCCCTTCCATTACTATTATTTGCTTTCTTTCTCAGTTTCTTTTTTAGGAAATGAAGATCAAAGTGAAGAAAAACCAAGACATAGTGTAGATTAGATAAAATTAATTACTAGGCTTGCATTTCATAATTTTTTTGTAATTACTCTTTTTATTTATTAGTTAATTGTACTGACAATATAATATTATACTCATATATCAATAAAGATTTCTACTCCTTTGTATTTGTTTGAATTAATTTAATGTATTCAATTCCCTTTATTTTATTTACTTAATTTTAATTTACTTGTATTTACGTATTATTATAATTCATTTTCACTTATCTTCATATTCAAATATATCATTGGAATACTCAATTATACTATGACACATATTTGAATTGAATTTCAATCACTCTTCCCAAAAACACATAGGTTCCATAGAGGTTGTATAGAAATCCATAGCACTTGCGCCGATGTTTCCATCAGAACAAGAGAGATCTCAATCCCTCTATATTTCTTTTAGTTTTGCGCGAAAATTCTCCGGATTTTCTGATGCATGAATGCAATGCACATACCTGATCTCAGCTTATTTCTAAGCTCTAATGTTGGGACGTTACAGAAACCCACCGTATGGTCTGGTCATACAGTTCCACACGAAATCGATCGAAATTTCGATGCAAAGTACTAGGCACTTAACGACCTATCGTACGGGCGGAGCTGCTCATACGGTATGGTCGTACCAACGATGAAAAGAAACATGAAGAACATTGCAAGGTACTAGGCGCTTAAAGACATGTGGTACAGGCGCATCGGACTGTACGGTCCGCCCGTACCGGGTCAAAAAATAGTCTAGCTTGACCAGAAAAATGAGAGGAAGAAGAATAAAATATCCACAAAAAGAGGAAAAGTATCAAAAAGGCAAAAGCGAGATAAAAAGGATCATCAAATGTCTTATTCACCATACCTTTTCTTGATGAGCTCCTCGGCTGTTATTAAATGGATTAGTTCCAACGTGTTTATCTCTCCAACTTTGTAGTGCTTCAGACGCTTCCCGATGACAACCCAAGACGAATAAGGGGTATTGACTTTCAATTTCACCACTCCCGAGGGGTATGCTTCATCTACTTCATATGGACCTTCCCACTTGGATCTCAACTTTCCCGTAAAGATCTTTAGCCAATAGTTATAGAGCAAAACTCTATCTCCATATTTAAATTCCTTATTCTCTATGTTTCTATCTTGTCATCTTTTCACTTTCTCTTTGAATATTTTAGCATTTTCATAAGCCCCATTTCTAAGTTCATTTAGGACATGAATGTCTAAAAGGCGTTTCTCTCATGTAGTCTTACAATCATAGTTTAGAGTTTTAATAGCCCAATAGGCTTTATGTTCTAATTCTAAAGGAAGATGGAAAGTTTTATCGTACACCATCTTATATGGCTTCACCCCAATAGGATTTTTGTATGCAGCACGATATGCCCATAAAGTATCATTCAACTTCATAGCCCAATTCTTTCTTGACTTTCAAACTGTCTTCTGGAGTATGACTTTAATCACCCGATTCGAAATCTCAACTTGCCCACTAGTTTGTAGGTGATAGGGTGAAGCGACGCGATGCTCAACCCCATAATTATGAAGGATTTTCCTGAAAGTACCTTTCATAAAATGAGTTCCACTACCATCAGTAATTAGAAATCTAGAAACTCCAAACCTAGGAAAAATTATATATTTAATCATCTCGATGGACGTGACTGCATCTACATGAGAAGTGGATATAGCTTCAATCCATTTAGTAACATAATCAACAACAAAAAGGATATGAGTGTAACCATTAGAGGATGGAAATGGCCCCATGAAATCCATCCCCCAAACATCGAATGGTTCTATTATAAGGTTATAATCCATGGGCATTTCTTGTCTTTTCCCTATGTTACTCATACGTTGACAGACATCACAATTCTTGACATGATTATGAGCATATTTAAATAAAGTAGGCCAACAGAATCTGGATTGTAATACTTTAGCAGCCATACGGTCCCCAACATGATGCTCTCCATAAGGACTATCATGGCAATCTTTTAAAATAGCATTCATCTCATGATCGGTTAGACATTTCCTAATCATACCATCAAGTCCGTTCCTATATAAATAAGGGTCATCCCAAAATTAGCATTGCAAATCATTAAAGAATTTCTTCCTTTGATTATAGCTCATTCCCTTTGGTAGAAACTTACCCATCAAAAAATTAGCATAATCTACAAACCAGGGGTCATGCTCTATGGCAAGGTATTCCCCAGTCATAGATTCATTAATAGGAATGGGATCCTCAATTATACCTTCCATATATACATGATACGTGATCAACAACCGAATTATATTTACCTCTTCTATCAACTATGTGTAGGTCATACTCTTGTAGTAATAGAACCCACTTAATCAAACGGTAGGTCATACTCTTGTAGTAATAGAACCCACTTAATCAAACGAGGCTTTGTATCTTTGTTTGCTAAGAGATGTCTTAAAGCCTGGTGATCGGTATGCACTATTACACTAGAGTTTATAATACAATGTCTAAATTTATCACAAGAAAAAATGACAGCTAGAAATTTCTTTTCAGTTGTTGCATAATTCTTTTGATCTTCATTAAAACACTACTAGCATATTGAATAACATTTAATGTAGGCCTTCTCTTTGTCCAAGAACAGCTCTAATCGCATAGTTACTAGCATCGCACATAATTTCAAATGGTTCATCCCATCTTGGTGGTTGAATAATAGGTGCAGAGACTAGAACCTTTTTTATTATTCAAAAGAACTGAGACAACTTCTGTCAAAAGCAAAAGGAATATCCTTATTCAGTAAGTAAGTCAAGAGTGTAGCTAGTTTAGCAAAATCTTTAATGAAACATCGATAAAACCCTATGCGCCCAAGAAAATTCCTTACTCCTTTTATGTCTTGTGGTACCAGTAATCTTTCTAAGGCAACAATGCTATAATCATCAACCTCAATACCTTTTTCAGAAACTTTGTGTCCCAAAACTATACCTTCTCTTGCCATGAACCAACAACACTCCTAGTTGAGAACCAATTTAGCTTGCATCCAATGCTGCAGCACTCTATTAAGGTTATAGAGATAATGTTTGAAAGCAGTTCCGTAAACAACAAAGTCGTCCATAATAACTTCCATAGAATTTTCAACAAAAATGTTAAATATTTTTAGGACACATTCTTGAAAGGTTGCAGCTGCATTTCACAAATCAAAAGGCATCAATCTATAATCAAAAGTCCCATATGGGCAAGTAAAGGTTGTCTTCTCTTGGTCTTCAGGTTGAATAGAAATTTGGGAATACCCTGAATAACCATCAAGAAAACAAAAATAAAAGTTGCTCGTTATTCTTTCTAAAATACGTTCTATGAAAGGTATAGGTTTATGATTTTTCGTTGTCTCTCTATTTAACTTTCTAAAGTCTGTACACATCTTATACCCTGCTATTGTTCTTATGGTAATTAGCTCATCCTCATTATTATTAATTATGATTATACATCCTTCCCTAGGTGTGCAATGAGTTGGACTAACCCACTTACTATCATAAATTGGGTAGATAATATCAGTGTCTAGCATACGTATAACTTCTTTTGTCACCACCTCCTTCATTCTAGGAGTTAGTAACTTTTGAGTATCAACAAAAGGTTTGGCATCAGCAATCATAGGTATCTTATGAGGAACTGTGGAAGGATCTATCCCTTCTATATCACTAAGAGTGTATCCAAAAGCTTCACACTGCTCAACGAGTACTTCTAATAATTTCATATTTTCCTCAGGAGAAAGTTGATCATTAATGATTATAGAACACTTACCTTCTTTGTCTATAAATTCATACCTGAGCCCCCGTGGGAGGGGGTTTTAGTAACAATGGAGGTGAATCCTCATCTCCCTTCCTTTCCAATTCTTCAAATTCATCTTTAAGAAGATTTCCCACTTCAAGCATAGTACCAAGAGTATTATCGAGATCTTCTTTTGCTTTATCATTTTGGATTGAGTCATTATTGGTTAGGATTCTTTCCAATTCATTTTGCAGAGTACCAAAGTAAATTGCCGCCAATTCTTTGATAGTACTTTCTTATTTTATCTCAGTTATCTTTTCATATAGTAACTTCTTGAATTGCTTGCAATTAACCTTTAGATCTTCTTCTCCAAACTTTAAGGACATAGTCTCTTTCTTTTCATTAATATCAATGTTTGTAGAATTGTAAAATGGACTACCCAAAATACCAGGACAAAATAAGTCTAATTGCATATCAATAATGTGAAAATCAATGGGGTAGACAAAAGTTCCTACATAGATGCAAGCATTGCGAAGGATTCCATGGGATTCCTGCAAGGTTCTGTATGAGAGCATTATTGTTACATCAGTAGGTTCAAGCTCCGGTCATCAAGATAATATCATAATCCCTCATAGATAGAATAAGGCATAATGTTTATGGAAAAACTCAAGTCACAAAGTTATACTTAAGTAGATTCACCTAAATGGAATGGAATTTTCTGTTTATATTTATACTTACCGTTAGGCTTACCTTCAATTATATCTGAGGATTCCCTACTTACTATCATTACTTCCTTTTCAATGACTTTGGGCTCTAGAAATTCTTTCACTATAACAATATTTGTCTTGATGGTCCCTAGATCTCTAGTTAACTTTCCAATCCTCATTTTGCGTTCATTTTCACTTTTTTCTCTTTTTATTAAGATAGCTTCATCTTTAGCTAGTAGCCTCTTCTCTACTCGTGTAAACTCATTCTTTGGGACAGTCTTCGGGAGCTTTTCATCACACGGTTTCTCATAGCGTTCCCATTCCTTCGGAATTTGTAAATTCTTAGCATACGCTTTAACAATCTGAACAATCATACGAGGGTCGAGGTTAAAGTTTCTAAGTAGTTTCTCTTTTTTAATGGATGCTAGAAATTTCCTTAATGAATCATATTATATAGGATTTTTTCTTCATTTAGTTCAATTCCACAACACGCTTCTTCCATCTTATGAACTGTATCTAGCAAATTTCAGGCTCTTTCAACACTAAATTTAGTAAAGGATCCATTAGTAAGAGAATCTAAAGCATTTCTATTATCCATGCTTAGACATGCATAAAAAGTGTGTACTACCAACCAAGACGGGAAATCATGGTGAGGGCAACGATCAAGTAATCCCCTAAACCTTGGGTATCCTTCGTAAAGGCTTTCCTCGAGGTCACCTTTTAATTTTTTTATCATACATCTAGCTCCAAGGGTATTCTTATTGGGGAATAAATCAATTAAGAATGAAGAGGATAGCCTCTCACAGGAGTTTGTAATCTTTGTAGTATATTCAATGTACTAAGAACGGGCTTCATCAATAAGAGTTTGAAAATAGAGAGTTGATTTAACCTCATCCTCAGTAAAGATATTAAGGAGAAAAGTCCCACAAGTCTCTTCAAAGAACCCAACATCCTCATACGGATCCTCTGTATTGTCCGCCGCAAATTTTTTAGCATGCAAAAGATCTAGCAACATGGGGTTAATGTCTTACCCATCAGGGTTGTTGGATTTTAAATAAGCATCCATGAGTGGACCAGAATTCATTACAACTTTAAGCTGAATAATATGTCGGTACATGCCCATGGTATTTACCTAAAACTAGTAAACAACTTTAGTAAAATAATTAATATAATTAGCGACTTAGAACAAAGACTACAAGCGCTTAGCTCCCTGACAATGGTGCCATAAAATAGCTTAATGTCTACAAGTGCAAAGATCAATTGTAGCTAGTTTCGAAATAAGAGTATCGAACTCATAGAGAGCTATTTGGTTAAGGTCTTTATGCCCCTTTTGACTATCTATCAAAGGATACTTGTAAGCTGCCTTTGATCTCAAGTAAAGGGTGTTTGAAAGGTTTTTGTGTTTGTATGCAAAAAAGTAATAAAAGCAAATAAAAGTAAACAAGTAACAAAGTGTTGGAAAAAGGTTATTGGAACTCAATAAGGATAAAATATTCTCGGGGATGTAGGATATACCATTAGCATGTGAGAATTATTCATGATTAGGATAATCTATGTCTTTCATCATGATATGTGTGGAGGGAGCTCCATAATAAGATGTTCACCACAAGTCTCGCGGGCAACCGCTTCTACGGGTCAAGTTTTGAGGTAATCTATAAATAACCACTACGATGCATGTGAGCAAACCACTTCTACGGACCACCACATATAAGGGTTTCCCCATGGATATCGTATGAGCTTAGTGAATTTCCATTAATTCGCCCTTTAACTGTGTAAGTCATAAGCCGTTTCTTGTAGTCACAAAGTAGCACCAGACATACTCCCATACACGTCCAAAGGATGTTTCCCTCTCCCTAGTCCTGAAGGCAAATGATATATGGTCGACTTCGCATACCATCTAGAGAGAGAGATCTAACACAATATCATAAATCAATAGATCAAAGACCAAAGTTATAGATCATCTTGATTTCATTTCATGATAATGCTAGGGTTTCTCTATGTCCCCAAGAACAAAGGAAACTACTCGCACATGGAAGCAATCTCATCATATTCATATGGATGGATCAAAAGGACGAAGGTAAATCAAGTGCAAACCAAAATTGTATTGGAATTACAACAAGATCTAATGAATGAGAGTTGAGGTAAATGGTGTTGATGGAGATGCAGCGGTTGATGATGAAAGGTATGCGTTGTCCTACAATGCTCCATGAAGCAACAAGTATTTGCCCTTCTCCAAGTTCCTCCTCCAAATCCCTCTCAGGCATGGTGTTTCGAGGCTGGAAGTTTCTGTGAATGTTGGATCTTAGATCTGTCTTCGCGCGGTGAGAGTATTTGACGAGGCGGACGTCCTGAAATGTGGTACGGGAGGACAGTACGGGCAGGCCTCGCCCGTACAGCAGGTCCTTAAACCCTCTGATGCTTCCTCTCGCATCCTCTCTTCTCCCAGGTGCGTGGAAAAATAATTTAAATGACTTTTATCACTTAGAAATATCATATTATTGCATAATATGATAGTCCCAATTGATATATTCACAAAAGACTTAATAATTCGGGATCATGTTCAAACAAGGACAAAAGGTGCATGCTAACTAATGGCCCTAAAATATAGCCATCTACGTCCACATTTAAACTGGATATTATTCATATTTTTTATGAAATATCTCTCTAAACCCTGCCACTAATGCCTAATATTCAGAGGGGTATGCAAATCCTTTCTTTCTATTTTTCCTGCATAGATAATATCGTTTGAAGAGGGGAATCACTACATTAAAGTCAAAGATACGAGATTTCTAACAACCAGAAGAAACCAGGAGCCGTGAAGCAGAGGCAGGCGCTTTATAGACTAACTATACGACCAGAACAAAATTCCGGTCATATAGTTCCGGTCGTATAGTTGGCACCGCCACAGTTAGGTCAAACAGAACAACATTCGTGATGGGACCTCCTATATAAAGAAGCCTCGGGCGACGAGAAACAACCCCTGACCTCCTGCTTTGTCCACAAGTCTCTACCCTAGATCACTAGCCCCCTCCAGATCGCAATACCCTTCTCCATCTCCATAGCCATATTCCACCACTTGTAATAGTAGATCTCTTCTTCAATTGGCAACATTGTAAGACTATTGCTATCAATCTTATGATTTTCATTACAATGTTTGTGATTGTTGATCTCATCTATGTGTGAGTAATTCTCCTTGGGCTAAGGGCTTCGGCCTAGCCATGTAGCGTTTGTAAATGTTATTTATCATAGATGGGATCATGTATTAGTTTGTATGACATGATGATTATTGTATCCTCTCTTGCCTCAATCCAAGGACTTGCAAGGTACCCAAGACCCCGAGGGTTGATCCAGGCATAGGGAGTATGAGTAATGACTAATCTGCAGGTTGGGAACCCTAGTGATAGAAGGGGTAGTACGGCTATATGTGAAGGATTTACTTGGGATTAACAGTGACATCACTATGCATATCATTAGTTCTCTTTCTTCTATGGATGAGACTAGTAGGTTATTGCTATAAGTGGTTGCGGAGGCAATAGCAATCATGGATGCACTACCCACATATAATTTATCTTTCTCTAACAATTACATGCATACTTTATCTTTATCTTTTATTCCCATCAGATGTTTTGCACAGCTACAGGTGAAACCGAATGCCCTAGGCCCTCTCTCTCCATCATCGACAACAACAAAAAGACGCTTGGTCCGGTAAAAACACAAAAGGAATTCTAAAACTCATGAAGGTCCTGAGGATCCGATAGCCTAGTTCTACTAGGGGAAAACAAACTATACTACATCCGTAGTCTTGATCGAAGGTATCAACCCTTTTTTGGCGTCGTTGCCGGGGAAGCAATAGCTACCCTGGTGAGGTTATTAGGAACCTTGCTACTTTTAATTCTTGTTTTAAATTTTGTTAGTTTGCTTTCAATCTTTATTTGATAAACCAAAAAAAATTAGTTAGCCTTTAAATTCTTACTTTTACAATTATAATTCTCTGTTTAAGAAAACCCAAAAACGTAGGAAATATGGTTGAAAAGAAGCTTGGGGAGTTTTCTAGTCGCAATAATCATTATTTGCGTACTCCTATTACTCAGCCAGCAATTGTTGCTGATGACTATGAAATTAAGCCCCATTATTTAAGTTTGGCTCAACAGAATCAGTTTCGAGGCTCTACTATTGAAGACGCAGGTATGCACTTGAATACTTTCACTGAAATATGTGATATGATGCGTATAAAAGACGTTGACCCCGATGCGGTCAAATTGTGTCTATTTCCTTTCTCTTAGAGGAAGAGCAAAAGAATGGTTGCTATCTTTGCCTAGAAATACTATTACATCATGGGTGGAATGCACTTCTTTATTGATGACTAATTTTTTCTCACCTGCAAAGACTATGCAACTAAGATCTAATATTACTAGTTTTAGAAAGGAAGAGCGTGATCCACTAGCACTTGCATGGGAGAGGATGAAAGAATGCATGAGAAACTGTCCTAGTCATGGGATGGAAGACTAGTTAATTCTCCATCTATTTTATAATGCTCTTAACCCTATGTCTAAGTATATGCTTGATACTGCAGCTGGACGAACATTTATGGGTAAACATATTACCGAAGCAAAGCATCTGCTAGATAATATGCAAGACAACCATGCCCAATGGCATGTGGATAGATCAAACACGAAGAAGGTGAACTCTGTCTCACCACAAGAAAATGAAGAACTCAATGCTAAGTTGGATGATCTCATACTAGCCGTAAAAGGTAAGGAAACCTAGGTAAGAGCTATCCCTGAAACAAATATTGAATAAATAGAATTCGTAGCTCGTAATGATTATAACCCAGCTTGGAAGAAGAATTATAATCCTAATTTTCAGAAACATTATTCTAGTCCTGGAGGTAACTCTAATAATAATATGGGAACTAGTAATGGTAGTCTCCAAGAAACACTTAAGTCTTTTATAGACTCACAAAATGAACAAAACAATATTCTTGTTAAAATAACGGATAACCATGATGCTATGCTTGGTAAATTATCTAACCAAACTGTTAGTTTGAGAAATGATTTGCAGGCCGTCCAAGAAAGAATGTGGATCATTGAGGAATAATATAAGCAATCCTAGCCAAGAGTCAAACTCTCATCCTAGCCAAATTTGTAGGTAAAGTTCAGCCCAATCCTGTTGAATACCTCAATATGATGAGAATCCAAAGGGGGAAACATGAAGAACTTGATTATAGTAATGCTCCTTCACCAAGCTACACCATTGAAGATCTCGTAACAAGGATCAACGTTAAGTTCCGGTAAGTGAAGGAAGTGAGGAAGCTATGTACCAACACTTTGTTAATCAGGTAGCAATAAAGGTACGTGAGCTTGAGGAAGAATATAAGCAAATTGCTAAAAAATTACCTGTAAAGCTTGATGACATATTTGAGCCTACTATTAAGATTAAAATTGGAACCAATGCAATAGCTTCACTTTGTGATCTAGGTGCAAGCGTCTCAACAATTCCAAAGAGTCTTTTTAACAAGTTAAATCTTGGATCTTTTGAGATCACTGAGTTAAAATTGCATCTAGAAGATTCCACCTACAAACAAGTTGTAGGAATTAAGGAGAATACTTTAGTATACATTAAAGGTTGTCCTGCTCTTATTGATTTTGTTATTGGTGACATGCCTAAAGATGCTACTGCTCCTATTATATTAGGTCATCCTTTCTTAAGAACTATTAAGTCTTTGATTAATCTACATGAAGGGAACGTGAAGCTTCAATTGCCTTTGTGGGATCCTTTTTTATTCATTTCCCCAGGAAGAAGAAAGCCAAGCATGATGAAGAGGAGGCCATCACTTTGAAGGCCAACTAATTTGGAGTGGGTGTTCCACTCATCTAGCCTAAGTGATCAACATTGAGGTCAAGCTATTGACCATAAAAGAGCGCTTCATGGGAGGCAACCCATGTGAAATAAAGGTTTGAGTAAAGTTTTTAAGTTTTAGTTTAAGTTTATGTTTAATAAAGAATGCTAGAAAACTCCAATTGAGGAAAGGAAGTTCGGTAGTACTAAAAATCCTGATTTATTCATGCTGTTGTTGGTCGACAATATTTAGTGTCAATTTTCTATCAAAAACAAGGTATATCACTAAGTTACAGGAAAAGAAATACTTTTTGAAGAAACAATTTTTTTTGATGCATACAGAGAGTTTAATGACTAACTAAACGCTGGGAATAATTTTTTTGGCTATATAGTTCCAGTCGTATAGATATCGATGCCTCCATACAAATTCTTTTCCAACGTACTGAGAGTTTAACGACCAACTATACGACAGGAATACAAATTCCGGCTATATAGTTCAGGTTGTATAGATATCGATGCCTTTGTATAATTTCTTTTACCAGGTACAGACGGATTATTGAACAACTATATGGCGGGAACATATTGTTCCCGACGTATAGCTGGCGCCGCTAGTGGAAACCCTAAATTTTTTGACAGAAGGCAAACTATACGGCAAGAACGCATTATTTCAGCCGTATAGTTGCACCCGTATAGTTGCATCCGACCACAAAATCGCACGGGAAGGTACCTCCAACTCCAAAACTTCAATCCTTTTTCTCTCTTCTACCTCCAAACTCTCTCAAAACCTCAAGAGATCTTCATATCTACTCAATTTCGTCGCACACAAGTGATCTACAGTATGTTTCTTCTCCGATCCTCCAATTACTTTTTGCAAATTAATCTTCGGTCTATGGTAATTATCAATCTAGGGTAAGACCTACTATGAACTAATTACCATGATTCTCTTGCCTAGATTATTATTTTGAGGATAGTCTTTAGTGTGCTATGATGAGGAATATGTCATGTTTACTATTGTTGGATCAAAAAGTTTTATTTTTGGCTTTCTTCAATGTTTTAGATGATGAACACAAGGAGCCAAACTCGTGCTCGTGCCACCGCTAGCACTTCTCGGGCTGTCGCTCAAGAACACATGGGGATGCGGTTCATGGATGAGCCCCAACGTGATCGCTTCAACAAGATCAAGAACCGCGAAGTGAAGGCCACGAAGTGGGCTTGCCCCATTATATTGAACAAACTTGGTATTTTTTATGACTTCAATTTACTTTGCAATAGAGCTGGCCTGCAAAACTTTCTGTATAATGATGTGCCTACTTATTGCTGCTTAACTATTGAATTCCTAAGTTCGCTGCAAAGCACCGTTAGATAATGGCAAGGAGAGGACACAATTTCTTTCCGACTTATGAACAATAACAACACTTTAACATTAGATGAATGGTGTGAATGTTTTAATTTGCCAAAAAATGATGTTAATGCCTTACGCGCATCCTTTACTGGCTTAGAACCTATCCCTAAACAATATTACAATGGAATGAGTTTCACTACTAGAGTAAATAAGGGGAAGAATATTCAACATCCTGCAATTCGCTATTTGTTCTATGTTATTGCTAACACCTTGTAGGCACGTAATGAGTTCACGAGACTCAATGAGGAGGGCATCTTAATCCTTGCAAAGGCTGCTTACATCAACTGTGGCTTGTCACTCAACTTGGGCGCCATCCTTGTGCACTACCTAGAGCACCAAGCCTCCCAAAGCCAAGGAACAATCACAGGTGGAGGCGTCATCACCGTGCTTTCCACTGCCCTAGGCATCAACCTAGGTGAGTTGCAACTTGTGCTAGGTGAGCTACGTGTTGGTTTCTCTACTTTAAAAGCTTGTGGAATGCTCACTAGGAGAGGTGGTGTTTATTACCTGCATATTGCTAGAGCTAGGCGTCTCTACCCCGCCCCTATGCCTAATGATCTTTTCTCTATCGAGGAAGGACGTTTGCTATATGACTTGCAGGTTTAGCAACACCAACCCGAGGAGGAGGTTCCGGAGGAGGATGAGGACTAAGAGGAGGAGCAAGAAGTTCCTTATCAAGAGGAGCAGCCATGAACCTGGTTCGCTACATACCAAGACTTCCAAGAACTTGGAGGGACTATGGAGAGGATGCATAGCGCCTCTTTGAACCTCCGAGAAACAACTAGTAACCTCTCAACTCAATTCCTGAACTGGAGTAATGAATTTTTCCCGCCACCACAATGATTTGAAGGGCTTGCAAAAGCCTAAGCTTGGGGAAGTTTCCTCATGTATCTTTATTTGGCGTTCGTTTGCTTTTATTTATTTCGAGGTTATGTTTTTAATTCGAGTTTATAAGAACTCGTGTTGGTTTCCCCAACACTTTATTTTTAGTTCTTTCTATTTGCTTTTGAGATTTTTCTAGCCGATGTTTGCCGCCAATTTTCTATTCTTTAAAATATTTCTCCATTTTTCCTTATTTTCCCTCTTTCTTTTCTTTCCACCTCGATGTTTTCATATGTTCGCAGGAGAGTGATCGACTTCGAGTTTCCAAGAAGCAAATAAAAAAGGATGAGAGAAGTGGAACCAAACATGAGAGGTATGCCTTATGACTCCCACTTTTGAAGTTTGAGAAACCCATGCTAGTTAGTAGTAAAATGTTGAGATATTATATTGGTGGAGTGAGTCTTTGTATTGTAGTAAGATTTTCTTTTGCATGGGTATTTAGTTGGGTACGTTTTGTTCTAGCTCTCGTAATTAACCACGTCTTGCCTAAAAATTGCTAAACAATTGTAATAAGAAAATGTCTCACAATTGAAGGCTTGGGTGTTGTAATGCTAAGTCTTGAAGGGTTATTTCTAGAGACACTCAACACCACTGAAAATGTTGATTGACTTGATAGCTCTCTTCGAAAGGATTTGTTATTGAATTAATGTTTAGCGGTTTTTGTGAGCATGCCAAAGTTTGAATTGTTAATCATAAGAATGATATAGCTTTATGCGTGTGAAACTTCATGGATGCCAACAACTCTGCTGGCCTACGAACGATCTTCATGGAGGAAACTCCTAGATTTCGGCTATGAGTTGATTAAACACATGTAGCAGCAATGCTATAGTGGGTAAGATTCTTGGCACTCCCGGGTAGCTGTAATCATGATGGAATCACTCCTCTGGCTGTTATGAGTAATCATTATGCAAAAGGAACAAAAACCTTAGTGATGCCACGAGTGTCCATCACAGCCCGATAAACTAATAAAAAACTTTGGCATGCTCTCAATTACTCAAGAACTGAAATTCTTGAAGAACAATAAATAGAAAAGTAGTTCTTGAAAAGTCTTGATTTATTGAAGTGGGAGCATTGAGATACTCTAGTGTATATGCTTTTCATGACAACTCTCACATTCTCAATTTACATGATTATACTTTATTATTCAAAGGAAAGCCTATAAGTTGATTACATGACATGGAATAAAGTTTACTCATTTGAATCATCCATGTTAACAATAATTTTGCTGCGCTATAAGGATGCATAAAATCCGTATGATATGCTTGCCATTACTCTATCTATGCTGAAGTTTTTCAGATTTATGAAGTGGAGGAAACATGAGACTACCAATCATGAGTAAGATCACCATCTCGTTATTTCACTTTAAATGTTGAGTTCCTTTTTGATTTTGGTTTTCTTGCTCGGGGACGATCAATTTTAAGCTTGGGGTGGTTGATGGCTCTGAAATATAGCCATCTACGTCCACATTTAAACTGGATATTATTCATATTTTTGATGAAATCTCTCTCTAAACCCTGCCAGTAATGCCTAATATTCATAGGGATATGCAAATCCTTTCTTTCTATTTTTCCTGTGCAGATAATGTCAATTGAAGAGGGGAATCACTACATTAAAGTCAAAGATACAAGATGTCCAACAACCAGAAGAAACTAGGAGCGGTGAAGCGGAGGCAGACGCTTTAACAACCAACTATATGACCGGAACAAAATTCCGGCTGTATAGTTCCGGTCGTATAGTTGGCGCCGCCACCGTTAGGTCAAATGGAACAACTTTCATGAAGGGACCCCTATATAAAGAAGCCTCGGGCGACGAGAAACAGTCCCCCCAATCTCCTGCTTCGTCCACAAGTCTCTGCCCCAGATCACTAGCTGCCTCCAGATCTCAAAACCCTTCTTCATCTCCATATCCATATTCCACCACTTGTAATAGTAGATCTCTTCTTCGATTGGCGACATTGTAAGACTATTGCTATCAATCTTATGATTTTCATTACAATGTTTGTGATTTTTGATCTCATCTCAATGTGTGAGTAATTCTCCTTGGGCTAAGGGCTTCGGCCTAGCCATGTAGCATTTGTGCATGTTATTTATCATAGATGGGATCATGTATTAGTTTGTATGACATGATGATTATTGTATCCTCTCTTGCCTCAATCCAAGGACTTGTCAGGTACCCAAGACCCCGAGGGTTGAGCTAGGTATAGGGAGTATGAGTAATGACTAATCTACAGGTTGGGAACTCCAGTGACAAAAGGGGTAGTACGACTATATGTGAGGGATTTACTTGGGATTAACAGTGACATCACTATGCATATCATTAGTTCTATTTCTTCTATAGATGAGACTAGTAGGTTATTGCTATAAGTGGTTGCGGAGGCAATAGCAATCATGGATGCACTGCCCACATATAATTTATCTTGCTCTAACAATTACATGCATACTTTATCTTTATCTTTTATTCCCATTAGATGTTTTGCACAGCTATAGTGAAACTGAACGCCCTAGGCCCTCTCTCTCCATCATTGACAGCAAAAAAAATACGCAAACTATTGGTTCGATAAAAACACAAAATGAATTCTAAAACTCCCGAAGGTCCGTTAAAGTAACTTCACTACGCATCTGCTTCCCGAGGATTCGATAATCTAGGTCTACTAGGGAAAAATAAGTTATACTACATTCGTAATACGGATCGAAGGTATCACAAACTCCGTGAAATACAAAAGTCTTAACTCTAGTTATGCAAAACACAAGGTAAATATGCTTCAAAAATGGAATCATAGGTAGGGGATCACTATAGCACATCTCAATATGGAAGTATGGTTATCGATCCATAGGAGAAAGAAGGTGAAAAGCAATTACTCTCTCCAACTAGAGTGTCACAAGTCTAGTTCTTTATGCACTACAGAAATTAAAGGATTAATGGAGATTGATTTAATGCAAGGAATTAAAGAGCAACAAAATAGTAAATATAAAAGTGTCCCCAATCCTCTAAATGCAAGAGGACAAGACAAAGTGTTTTACTCTATGGAAACAATGGACCTGGTTTCATGGGTTGCTAGTGTCACCCGAGCAGGTCACGTCTATGGTGAGATCATGTTATAGATAATAAAAGTGCACACAATTGTCATACTTTAATGATAACTTTATAGTGGCAACATGTCCTAGAACACATAGTTGAAACAAGTACATATATGTGTTGTTGGTGTCACCCGGGTAGGCCACGTGTGGTTGTTGTCACTCCACCCCTCGTACTTCCCACTTTCTACTCCCAAATAAAGGATTCTTTTCAACACCGCTATCACTTTACTACAAGAAAAGTTTCCTTCCGCAACGAATTGGCCCGACGGTCGTCGTAGAAGCCGCGTCTTCTACGACGAATTCTCGGCTCGGCCGTAGCCGATGGAAAACTTTTTTTCCGGTTTTTCAGCCCTCTACTACGACGGATCTGCTAAAAACATGGAGGAAGCTCGGCTAGCGCGTGGCAGAAGCAAGATTTTCATTTTCTCGTATGATGTTGACTCGCTGAAGTCTTTTGAGGCGTGTGGGTCCCGGACATCAGTGTCTCTAGCGGACCATACTTTTCGGTCGCACCTCCCTGATTTGAACTCGATAATGTAGCTCGAGGCGTTTGTCGTTTAGTCAGGCTGCTAGGTCCCACATGTCAGCCTCTCATTAGAAGGATCGTGTGTATGATGGAATTTTTTTCCTTTGCTCGCGCTACCCTGTTCCGAAGTTGATAGCGTTGCTCGATGCATCTACCATCTAGTCAACCTCCTGGGACCCACATGTCATCCTCTCATTAGAAGAAACGTGTGTATGATGGAATTTTTCCTTCGCTGGCGCTACCCCATTCCGAGTTGATAGCGCTTCCTGACGCATCTACCGTTTAACCAACCTCCTGAGCCCCACATGTCATCCTCTCATTAGAAAAAACGTGTGTATGATGGATTTTTTTCTTCGCTTACGCTACCTTGTTCCAAACTTGATAGCATTGTTCGATGCATCTACCGTTTAATCACGATGCTGGGCCCCACATGTCATCCTCTCATTAAAATAAACGTGTGTATGATGGATTTTTTACCCTCTGTAGCGCCTTCGTGTTCCGAACTTGATAGCTTTGCTCGCCGCATCAGCCGTTTATTCAGGTTGGTTGGTCTCTAATGTCAGCCTCACATTAGAAGAATCGTGGGTACGATGGATTTTTTTTCTTCTCTAGCGCTACCCTGTTCCAAACTAGATAGCATTGCTCGACGAATCTAGCGTTTGCTCACGCTGCTGGGTCCCCTATTTCAGCCTCTCATTAAAATAAACGTGTACATGCTGAACATTTTTCTCGCTCGCGCCTCCCTATTTCGAACTGGCTACGTTGCTCGATGCAGCATCTGTATAAGGTCGCGCTACTGGGTCCCATATATCAGCCTCTCTGTAAATTAAACGTGTGTATGATGGACTTTTTTGGTCATGTCCGCTGTTTTGACCTTAGCAACTTGCTGGGTCCCAGATGTCAACCACCTCTGTGCAGGAAACGTGTCTATGCTGGGTCCCAGCTGACAGCCTCTATTTGAAAGAAACGTATGTATGTTGGATTGTTTCTTGGGTCCCAGATGTCAGCCTCAGAGTACAAAAAATTCTCATAAAGGCCAAATTAAAAAGATTCCGGGTCCCATACTTTATAGATGTTGATCAAATTTATAATTTTTTGTGCTTTACCAATTATAATTGTATATAGTATGATATGTCATACGTCTACTATCTAAGTCTCACGTGCAACTTACTAGTAGCTAATAATCGTTGACTTCTACATGATCTTGCCACTATATAATGTACAAACAACTTTGAATATTGACCGTTGGATCAAGACTTGCGAATCCCAACATTTCTAGTCGCTGGATCTTCTTTTCCATTCTAGCATCTTGAAGATTCTATTTATAGTCTTCATTACAAACCACTATATAGTGTACGGATAACTTTGAATGTTGACCGTTCGATCAAGACTCGCGAATCCCAGCATTTCTAGCCGTTGGATCATATTTTCCATTCTAGCATCTAGAAGATTCTATTGATAGTCTTGAACACAATGAATGCACTATGCATAAACCTCTCAAAACACACTTCTCCATCATACTAGAATCTTCTCCCTCGTTTCTCTAGACCATGTTACCCAAAATTTCAAGTGTTAGGTAGCTAATAATCTTTGACTTCTACACATGATGATACAAAGTACAAGGATCAAATATACACCCATACTTTATAGATGTTGATCAAATTTATAATTTTTTGTGATCTACCAATTATAATTTTATATAGTGATGATATGTCATACGTTTACTATCTAAGCCTTATCAAGGTGTGCTTTTTTTACACAATGCGGGAGTAGTATATTTCTTTGTTTAGACATATGGTCACCTCTGTCCACGCGTTGTACATGCCGAGAGAATAAAACGTTGGAAGGGGAAGAGGGCAGCAACGAAGAGAAGTTGAAGGCGGTCCCATTTCAGAGCAAAGTTATGATGGGTTTCTGGCACGAGGTACTCCTGCGGCTTTACAGTGTACACTCTACTAGTAGTAAATTTCAGGACCTATGCACGCAAAACAAATCGTGTGTTTTCTCTCTCCTTCCCTATGCTCCATCTCTCCTCCCCTTTCCACTCGTGCACCGGTCCGGCTGATCTCTCTCCCCTCATCCACAACATGGCGCTGCACACGTGTGCCTTGGTATGGGGGCTCTTTGTATCTTGCCTGTTCGGCCGCCGCGTGTTGGTGTGGAGTAGGGACGAGGAGTACATAGGAAGAAACCACTTTGGTCCTTGGCGGCACAAAAAATTCAAAGTTTTCCGGTTTTCAAAATTTTCACTTGCTTCCCAAACATCAGGAGGGAAGGTTATTCAAAAGATCGGCCATTCGCAGTATTGTAATTCTTATCTTCTCTTTATCGTGTATTATCTCTTGTAATACAATACAATATAATAAACCATTGCATAGTGTATGGATTAACTTTGAACACTGACCATTGGATCAAGACTAGCAAATCCAAACAGTGCCAACCTCTTGATCTTCTCTTCCATTCTTAGCATCTAGAAAGATTCTACTTTAGCACGATGAATGCTAGTATGTGCAAACCTAAAAGCACAAACTCCATTGCTCAATTTTCAGGGTCCCTATGTTAATAAATGCATGGACTTGGATACAATTTTAATTTTTATGAGGTCCTTGATGTAACTTGTACTTCCACCGACCATGTTAACTCTTAAGAACATCCCTCCTACGAGACCTACCATTTGATAGGCCATCGCAATACTTCTTATCTTCTCTTTATCATGCCTTATCTCTTACAATATAATAAACCACTATATAGTTGATACATTGCAAACATATATATAATTTTTGATGTTCCATGCTTAGTTTTATCCACTTTCTTGTGTTTGGTTCCAACTTTGGAGTACTTTTCATATGATTTCTTGGACTAACCTATTAACAAGAGCCACAGTGCCAGCTGCCTGTTTTCTGTTGTTTTTGGTTCTAGGAAAGTCAGAAAATGAATATTCTCGAAATTGGACGGGACAAAATCCAAAGTGCCTATTTTTCTGGAAGGGATCAAGTGCCATAATACGAGACGGAGAAGGGCCACCACACCACTTGGCCGCACGGCCAGGCCTGGCCCGTGCCAGGGGGTGGTGTGGCCGCTCCCGGCACCCCCTCGGCCTCTCCTTCCGCCTATAAGTTGCCCTCGGGACAAAAACCCTAAGTACCCGATCAAAAATACACGAAAGAGTCTGTAGCCGCCGTCGTCTATGTCCCTAGATCGGGAGGGATCTGAAGCTCTTCCCGGCACCCTGCCGGAGAGGGGAATTCACCCTGGAGGCCTTCTTCATCACCATGCAAGCCTCCCGTGTGATGAGTGAGTAGTTCATCCTTGGACTACGAATCCATGTAGTAGCTAGATGGCTGGTTTCTCCTCCTTTGTGCTTTCATGTTTAGATCTTGTGATCTCCGTTCATGATCAAGATCATCTATTTGTAATTCATACATGTTGTGTTTGCAGGGATCCGATGGATATTGAGATGCTATTTCAGATTGATTATTGATTCTATCATGTCTTTGTTATTTGAGATCTTGCATGCTTTCCGTTGTTAGTAGCTATCTTGGCCAAGTAGATGCTAGCAACTCCAAGAGTTAGTATTTATGCTCGATGGTGGGTTCATGCCTCTGGTAATCTGGGGAAGTGACAGAAATATCTAAGGTACTAGATGTGTTGTTGCTACTAGGGAGAAAACAACAATCCTTTGTTCATAGAACAATCGTATTGTTTACTTTACACGTAGTTCGTAAAGCAATAATCTGTTGCTTGCAACTTAATATTGGAGGGGGTTCGGATGATAACCTGAAGGTGGATTATTAGTCATAGATGCAGTTGGATGGCGGTCTATGTATTATGTTGTAATGCCCAATCAAGTCTCAGAGGAGTCAAGATGATTAGTATATGCATGTATTGCTTTCTCGGTGTTTGTCAATTGCCCCGCTGTAATTTGTTCACCCAGCATGTTATCTATCTAAGGAGAGCCACCTCTAGTGAACTATGGATCCCGGTCCTTTGTCTTTACATACAATCTATAAATTGTTTCTGCTTTGTGTTTACTTTCTGCAAACTTTTACTTCTTTCCATTCAATACGTTTAATCCTTTGTTTTCCGCAAAACACGGTGAGATTGACAACCTCATCGCAAAATGGGGACAAAGTTCTGTGGTTGTGTTGTGTAGGTCTCCATGTTGCTACTAGCACCGGTAGTGCGCCCTGCCAAAGCTCAGCTAGTAACACCTTTGGGGTGTTTCCTTGCTCCTACTGGTTCGATTAAACCTTGGTTTCATAATTGAGGGAAAACTTTCTACTATGCTCATCATACCTTCCTCTTGGGGTTCCCAACGAGCTCTACGTTGAAAGTCGGGCGCATCAAGACCTTTTCTGGCGCCGTGGTCGGGGAGTCAAGGACATCTTCACAAGGGGAGTCCCTCATAACCAATCTCTTTACTTTGTTGTTTTTGTTTTGCTTAGTTTTATTTTTCCTTTGTTTGCTTGTTTTGTTCTTCAAAAACCCAAAAAAATTAGTTCTACAAGTTTTCTTTCTTATTTCAAAAACACAAAAAAAATAGTTCCTTTCTTAAGTTGCCATTATGACTAGCTCTGCTCCAATCACTATTTCATTATGGATAGCTCACTCAGTTTCCTATTTGGGAATAGTATTATGACTGCTAAGGTAATAGATGAACCACCGCCTGCTAGAACCTCCATGGAAGAAGAAATTGTTGAACCTGAAAGCTCATTAGATGAAAAAGAGGAGGAGAGTGATGGACAAAAGGAGGAAGAATGGATCTACCCATGCCTACCTTCTAATGAGAGTAACTCTTTATTCCTTACATTATTTGATTGTCCCCCATGCTTATCAAAGGAGGGTGAATGTTATGTTCCCGAGGATTCTTTTGAAAATGTCTATAATAAAGCTCTAGTGCATGTAGATCATGAAAAGCATGCCTTATGTGATAGTTATATTGTTGAGTTTATTCATGAGGCTACTGAAAATTATTATGAGAGAGGAAAATATGGTTGTAGAAGTTTTTATGGTAATGAAACACCTCTCTATGTGCTTAAAGTTTTGAAGTTACTTTTGTTTTATCTTCCTATGCCTGTCACTTTGTTCTTTGTGAATTTATTTGCATACAAGATTCCTATGCATAGGAAGAGGGTTAGACTTAAATGTATTTTGAATTTGCTTCTTGATGCTCTCTTTTACTTCAATTCATATTTCCTATGTGAGCATCTTCTCAAATTATCACGCCTAACTTAAAGGCGTTAAAGAAAAGTACTTATTGGAAGAAACCCAAAAGTTTTAGATGAGTCTTGGAAGTTATTACCTCTGTAATAACCTCTTATTATCCTTTTTATTTGCCTTTTGTGCCAAGAGTAACCTCTAATGAGAGTGAAGTAATGATTGGGAAAGTTGCTGTCCCGAAACAGATTTCTGTGCTTCACCGTAAACATTCTTGTGAGAGTTCTGTACGTCTGATTGAGCTGTAATTTTTTGTGCTTTTTCCCCAGGTTGTTATATAACTTTCGTCAGTTCAACACTTTTTGATTTGAGCAACAGAAGGTCTTCGAAAAAATTCGCCTTTACCTTCTGGTCTGTTTTGACAGATTTCTGCCATTTTCTGCATTTGCTTCTTGTTAGTTCCTTCTTAAGTTCTTTTGGGGAATTTAGCTTTTTGAGGAAAGTACTACAGTATCTAGTGTTCTAATGGAAGTTTATTTGGTGTTAGAACTGAACCTTAAGACTTATTTATCTTAAGTGCACTAATGTTGCTAATGAGATTGTGTGAAGTTTTGTATGAAGGAAAATTTTCAGGTGTATGGAAGAAATGAGTAATGAGGTGAAGGATGGACTAAAGCTCAAGCTTAGGGATGCCACGCGTGTCACTCCAAGAAATATCCAAGAATTGCAAGCGTCAAAGTTTGGGGATGCCCAACGCATCCCCTTCTTCATCAATAAAATTCCAGGTTTCTTCCAAATGCTTCATTTTTATTGTTCCATGCACAGTTGTGTTTTTCTTGGAGCATCCTCTTTTTAGTTTTTGTTTTGGTTTTTAGTTTGCTTGGTTTGCTTAGTTTTCTGAATAATTTGGTTGGACCCCCTCTTTCATACATTGGTTTGCAAATAGTTTGGTTTGGTTTGGAAAAGAGTAGGAAAGCTCATGTTTATGTGGTAAAAAGAGCTTGTTTTTGACTGTGGCCTATGCTTTGTCATGCCATGCTTGATATTGTTTTGGCTTTATGCTTAGTATTCTTTGTTGTATCATGACTTGTTATAAACAATTGAGATTGCTTAATGTGCCTTGGATAAATCATGCGTTGTTTTAGCATATTAAAGCATAGTATAGTGGTATTCTCCTTTGATGCTTTATTTGAGTTGACTTGGCACATGCTCACACCATGTTATGACTATCTCAAGTCACCATAGCCTTTATGATCCTTTAGTTTTCAACTTGTAGTATCACTTTATGCTTTGATTAATGATTTTTTGTCGCTCTGCATGATTATGGCCATTATTGCTCTCTTAGTTTGTCGCTCCCAGTCTTTTGCTAGCCTCCACAACAAAGTATGAGTTCCACTCATGCATCCAATTCCCTAAACCAAGTTTTTCCAAAGAGTCCACCATACCTACCTACTAGCTTATGCTATTCCAAGTACATTCATGCTTTTTTTTACCTTCCACTTGTTATGAGAAAACTAGTGATTAAAGCTCTCACGAACTTGATGGCACACTTTACTTTATTGCCTCTAATAAACTTGAACCATTGGGTCCTTCTTTGTTGCGTATATGCTTGAGCTTTATAAGTTGAAATTAGCAGAACCATGTTTCATGGGAATGCTTTCAACATTGCACTTGTACTTTGTACCCCGTTGATATCATGTTCTTTTGCTTACGGATCATGGAGTTTGTATGTGTGTTAGAGAAACACCTAGGCCGCTAGCCTAAGCCATGCCTAATCATGGTGGAAACTTGCAGCATCACCATAATGAGCACTCTATGAAGCATCCTCAATAGAAACCTATGCAAATAGCAAATAAAAAGATCGCTCAGATGCTCATTGTCTGCTTGCCGTGTCATTTTGATTATGGGAAAGCTCCCGTATCATGTGCAAGGGGTACCCCATTGGCGGTTCTTAATGATACACATATACTTACAATGACAAGAGCTTACTCGTGACTGAATTTGAGTAGCATGAGGATCGGTCTTCGTAAGTAAGGGGCATGAGATTTCGGTTTATAACTTGTCAAGCATATCCTCTTAGTTGTGTCACTTTAACCTTAATCACCTTAAAGATGCTTATGATAGGGCAATGAGAGCTGAAAGCTATAAGTACCATAATTTTTGGAAGCTCTTTATGAGACTTGAATCCCTACTTCCTTTTACAAAAGGCCTTTCTTCCACCATTATATTGAGTCTCCACCTTCTATCTTTATGCACCTACTTTGAGAGCATAGTGGCCATTCTTAGTTCTATGTGCATTGTCCCAAGACTAGTTGATTGATGCATAACTTGTTATTGCTTGTTTGAAACTATTGTATCTAGTCACTCTTATGAACTTTGAAGGTGTCCTATGCATTTATATTTGCTACTCTATTGAGGGACAAGTTGAGTACTAGTATGCTATGTTTTATTTATGTGAAACAAACAAACATCTTGCAAAGCATTGTTATTCATGAATCTTTTCTTTGTGCCTTTTCATGTTGCATCATAGTTTCTTTGCTTATTGCTAGAACTTTGTTTTTCATGTTATGATTGAAGTACTATGATCCCAACCTTGAATCTTTTGCAAATACTTTGATCAAGTCTTTGATGGTGCATGTCACCTCAAAAATTATTTCTTTTTATCACTTACCTACTTGAGGACGAGTAGGAGTTAAGCTTGGGGATGTTGATACATTGCAAATGTATCTATAATTTTTTATGTTCCATGCTTAGTTTTATCCACTTTCTTGTGTTTGGTTCCAACTTTGGAGTACTTTTCATATGATTTCTTGGACTAACCTATTAACAAGAGCCACAGTGCCAGCTGCCTATTTTCTGGTTCCAGGAAAGTCAGAAAATGAATATTCTCGGAATTGGACGGGACAAAAGCCAAAGTGCCTATTTTCCGGAAGGGATCAAGTGCCAGAATACGAGACGGAGAAGGGCCTGGGGCCCACCACACCACCTGGCCGCGCGGCCAGGCCTGGCCCGCGCCAGGGGGTGGTGTGGCCGCTCCCGGCACCCCCTCGGCCTCTCCTTCTGCCTATAAGTTGCCCTCAGGACGAAAACCCTAAGTACCCGATCAAAAATCCACGAAAGAGTCTGTAACCATGATGACCCACAAGTATAGGGGGTGTATCGCAGTATTTTCGATAAGTAAGAGTCTCGAACCCAACGAGGAGAAGAAGGTGCTGGCTAGTGGTATGGATCAGGAATTCTCTGCAAATACTTGGCAAACAGATTTTTAGGGGTTTTCGATAAAGCAAGTAAACAAAGTACGAGTAAATAAAAGACAGTAAGAATGAATGCAGCAAGTGGCCCAATCCTTTATGCAGCAAAGGACAAGCCGGTTGTATTTCTATAGATGACCAAACGTTCTCGAGGACACATGGGAAGACTGTCAAGTGCTTTCGCTTCATATAGTTGATTAATCTTCTCTAGCTTGCTAAGTGTTGTGTGGGTGAACCTGTGCTAATGTACCGTCCCATCCAAGACTTAATACATACTTGTGATTAAACCCCCTTGCAAACATCCGTAAGTACAAGAAAGTAATTAAGGCAAAAACCTAACCATAGCTTTAAACTCTAAGACCCTTACGTCCCTTGTGCAATGGTTTCCTAACGGGGGTTCAGGTTTCTGTCACTCCGGCAACCCCTATGATTAGTAGCCAAATACACAATGCATTCCCGTAGGCCCATATAGGTGAAGTGTCATGTAGTCGATGTTCACATGACACCACTAGAAGAAGTACACCACAACTTAAATAACAATCTATTGAATCTTTCTCAACGCAACTCCACTACTAACAACAAGACTTCTCCCATGTCCTCAAGAACAAAATGAACTACTCACAAGACATCATATGGATCATGATCAGAGATGGAATAATGATGTATAACAATCTGAACATAAACAATAATTCAACGGTTCACTCAATAGCATCAACTACAAAGAGTAATCAACACCGGGAAAGTTTCCCCTATGAACTATAGCAAGATTCAACCAATTGTTACAGCAATATGGAGATGGTGATGAGGGTGCTGATGGTGATGATGGTGGTGATGATGGTGATGATGATCCCGATGAAGTCCAGCTTGATGGTGGTGTTGATGGTGACGATCTCCCCTCTCCGGGAAGGAATTCCCCCGGCAGAAAACTGTCTGCCGGAGAGATCTTTCTCTCTCGGTGTTTTCCGCCCCGCAGAGGCGGCGGAATCTTTCTATGGTCGCTCCCCGAGTCTTAGGGTTTCGTGGGGATGATATACTCTAGAGGGGAGAGGCTGGAGTGGGCCAGGGCGGCCACACCACTCCCTGGCATGGCCTAGGCCTGCCCGCGCCATGGGGTGGTGTGGGCCCCCTGTGGCCCATCTCCACTCCATCTTCTGGCATCTTGAGTCTTCTGGAAAAATAGAATTTTCCATATATTTTCCCGTATTTTCTGATCTTCGCGAATTTTGCCTCCAAACAGCACCTTTTCCATCAGAATCCTGACTGCAGCGGTCCATGCTCCAAAAGTCATCAACCATGCAAAAACAGATGAAATAACATAAGTATCACCTCTCAATACGAAATATATCAATGAATAATAGTGAATTAAGACATAAAATAGTGATGCAAAATGGACGTATCAACTCCCCCCAAGCTTAGACGTCGCTTGTCCCCAAGCGAAACTGAGCTCAATAAACATGACCTCAGGTTTATGGAGTGAAGAGTCGATAAAAGAATACGGACAAGAAGCATCACATTCATCAAATACATAGATCATAATAGAAGACAACTCACTATTATACAACTCAACTTGCACTGAGTAAAGGAAACACAATAAAGATACATAAAGTGAATCATAATTGGTAATGGCAAACTTAGCTCTTGGTCGAAGAATAGTTGATAATTTTCTGGAGTTCACAAATAGCTGGTTTTCAAAGAAAGCTTTCAAAGTAGTAAACTTCAAGAAAAGAGCAATGTGCAAAACAAGGAACATAAGAAACATGAGTGAATAAATCATCATATGAACGAATGAAACACATCAACTCAAAATACTTGCTGAGATAGAAGGGAATAGGTTTATTGACTCAACTACAAAGTAAAAGAAAGGCCCATCGCAGAGGGAAACAGGGATTGCAAGTCTCATAAAGAGCTCCCAAAAATTATGATACTTACTAGCTTTCAGCTCTCATTGCCCCTATCATAGGCATCTTTTGGTGATTAAGGTTAAAGTGACACAACTAAGAGGATATGCTTGACAAGTTATAAGTTGAAATATCATGCCCCTTACTTATGAGTACCGATCCTCATGCTACTCAACTTCAGTCACGAGGTAGCTCTTGTCATTGTAAATACATGCGTATCATCGAGAACCGCCAACGGGGTACCCCTTGCACATGACACAGGAGCTATCCCATAATCAAAATGACAAGGTAAGCAGACAGTGAGCATCTCAGCGATCTTTTTATTTGCTATTTGCATAGGTTTTTATTGAGGATGCTTCATAGAATTCTCACTATAGTTATGCTGCAAGTTTCCACCATGATTAGGCATGGCTTAGGCTAGCGGCCCAGGCGTTTCTCTAATACACATATAAACTCCATGATCTTACAAGTTCCACTTTTATTTCACACCGCCGGGATCCATAAGCAAAAGAACATGATATCAACTAGGTACAAGTACCAAAGAAGTGTTGAAAGCGGTCCCCATGATACATGGTTCGGCTAGCTTCAACTCATAAAGCACAAGCATATACGCAACAAAGAAGGTCCCGATGGTTCAAGTTTATTAGATGCAAGAAAGTAAAGTGTGCCATCAAGTTCGTGAGAGCTTTAATCACTAATTTTCACATGACAAGTTTAATTTGGGAGGTAGACAAAACAAGAATTTACTTGGAATAGCAATAATGCTACTAGGTAGGTATGGTGGACACAAATGGCAAAGGTTTTGGTTTAAAGGAGATGGATGCACGAGAAGAATACCCTCTCAGTACAGGTTTTTGGCTAGCAAGGCTGGGTAGCAAGTATAAGAGTTGAAGGAAACAACCAAACATACAAGTGATAAACATGCAACCTTCCTTGGAAGCACAAAAGATCTTAACTAGAGAATACTAAACTTATGAGCAAACCAAGGAAGAAAGATGATGAAATTATTTTTCTCTGGAGTACTTCTATCTTTTTCTTTTCAACTCAAAAAGGCGTTGCTACTAACCGAGCCAGGTTTGCCAAAACCAACTAAATTAACTCAATGATCCCAAAGTGATACCAATACTAACAACAAGATCAATCATATAACCACGAATTGAAAACTAATAAGCTATGCAAAAGAGTGGATGATAGAACTTCTCATTAATACTCCATAACGGAAACTCACACCAAGGGATACAAATCTAACGAGAGAGGGGACACTTCCATAATGCAAACCATACTACAAAATAACTCATCTATTCATGATATGACTCTACTAATAAGGTAAAAGATAGAAGATAGTGATATGATACCGCGGCACTCCCCCAAGCTTGGAACAAACCAAGGGGATGCCAAACCTGATGACGAATTACTCCTTCGGTGGTGGTGGTATCCTTTTGATGAGCTCCTTGATCAGTTTCCCAAAGTCCTCAAACTCGAAGGTGAGAGTGCGAATCAATTCCGAGTTATGCTCAGTACGACCCATAATCATCTCAGTTTTTGGATCCCAGCTCTTGTGATTCTTCTTCCATTCTTCCCACTTGGAGTCTTCTTTTCCTGCATGGTTATGAGCAAAGGTATGGAAGGTACTCTTGGTGTTCGGAGAAGGTGTCCTTGGTGCCAAACAGTGACGAGGAGCTTTCCCCCCAGTCTGCATCCGTGCAGTCCTTTTGATCCTGGTAGGGTTCGCCACCACTCCAATGCTTGCAATGGTAGTGTCAATGTGTTTTGCCTCCTCTTCACTTTCACTCTTGATCTCCTTCTCCTTCCCGGTGTCTTGGAGGTCTTCCTCCATGGGTTCCTTCCCTTTATCCTTGGCGGACACCATTGTGCTTCTAAACCTTCAAAGAGTATGTCCTGGCAGAAACAGATCGAAACAAAAACACGATGAAAACACGATATACGAACCTCGGGGGATCCGGGGGGGTTATATATTACGAAGTTTCACTTCAAAAGGAAGGTACTGGGAGAAAACGAGTCGGAGGCGGAGTCCTGGGTGGCCTCACCACCTGGTGGCGTGGCCAGGAGTGGGCCCGCGCCATGGGGTGGTATGGGCCACCCTGGCTCCGTTTCTGTCCCTTTTTCGCTTTGTAGCTTTCCTTATTGACTGAAAACTGCAAAAATATAGTTGTATTGTATTTTCGTAGAACTTTTCTTACCAAAACTGTTACCTAGTTAGAAACGGACTCTACAGGTCTCTGAATTTGGTCCTCAATGAATTTCTCTGGAGTTATAACTTGAAAGGCATCAACATCTTCATTGTAAGAATCTCCAGCAATATAGTGTTTGAGTCGCTGTCCATTCACTACTTGTGTAGTATTATCTTTTAGAGAAGAAATTTTTATTGCTCCTGAATGGTATACTTCTTCAATGATGAAAGGTCCTTCCCATTTTGATAGTAGCTTACCTGCAAAAAATCTGAGACGAGACCTATATAATAGAACTTTCTCACCAACATGAAATTCTCTCTTAAGTATTCGCTTGTCATGCCATCTTTTAACTTTTTCTTTAAAGAGCCTAGCATTCTCATAGGCTTCACTCCTCCATTCATCTAAAGAGCTTAAGTCAAAAAGTCTTTTCTCACCAGCTAGCTTACAATATCTATTTAGTTCTTTCACTGCCCAGTAAGCTTTTGTGTTCTAATTCTAAGGGTAAGTGGCAAGCTTTCCCATAAACCATTTTATAAGGGGACATTCCCATGGGATTCTTATAAGCAGTTCTATAAGCCCATAAAGCATCATTCAGCTTCTTAGCCCAGTTTTTTCTAGACCTATTAACAGTCTTTTGCAAGATAGATTTAATTTCTCTATTTGATAACTCTACTTGCCCGCTAGTTTGGGGGTGATAAGCTGAAGCAATCCTATGATTAACATCATACTTAGCGAGGGTCTTCCTAAAACCGCCATGAATGAAATGAGAACCCCCATCAGTCATGATATACCTAGGCACTCCAAACCTAGGAAAGATAACATCCTTAAGCATTTTTAGAGAGGTTTCCCCATCAGCACTTTTCATAGGAATGGCTTCTACCCACTTAGTAACATAATCGATGGCAACAAGAATATGAGTGTAACCCTTCGAAGGAGGGAAAGGACCCATAAAGTCGAATCCCCAACAGTCAAAAGGTTCAATAACTAGAGAGTAGTTCATAGGCATTTCATTGCGTCTAGAAATATTACCAACACACTGACATTCATCACAAGATAAAACAAATTTTCTTGCATCTTTAAAAAGGGTAGGCCAGTAGAAACCTGATTGTAATACCTTTTGTGCAGTTCTATCTCCTACATGTTGTCCTCCATAGGCGCTACCGTGACATTTACGCAATATCTCTTTTTGTTCATACTCTGGAACACATCTTCGCATAATACCATCAACCCCTTCTTTGTATAAGTGTGGGTCATCCCAAAAATAATGCCTCAAATCATAAAAGAACTTTCTTCTTTGCTGAGCTGTAAAAGTTGGAGGCAAATACTTGGAGACAATAAAGTTAGCATAATCAGCATACCAAGGGATTCCTCGCGAGTTCACCCCTACTACGGCTAATTGTTCATTTGGGAAACTATCATTAACACGCATAGGATCAAAAGAAATGTTTTCCAAACGAGATAAATTATCAGCTACAGGATTTTCAGCACCCTTTCTATCTACTATATGTAGATCAAACTCTTGTAAAAGCAGTACCCATCTAATAAGCCTAGGCTTAGCGTCCTTCTTCGTCATAAGATATTTAATAGCAGCATGATCAGTATGAATGGTTACTTTTGAGTCCACAATATAGGGCCTAAACTTATCACAAGCAAAAACAACAGCTAGAAATTCCTTTTCAGTAGTAGCATAATTCCTTTGAGCAGCGTCTAAAGTCTTACTAGCATAATGGATAACGTTTAGCTTTTTATCAATATGTTTCCCAAGGACAGCACCTACAGCAAAATCACTAGCATCACACATTATTTCAAAGGGTAAACTCCAATCAGGTGGTTGAATGATAGGGGTTGTAGTTAAAGCCTTCTTAAGAGTTTCAAAAGCTTCCTTACAATCATCATCAAAAATGAAGGGTACATCTTTTTGAAGAAGATTGGTAAGAGGTTTTGATATCCTAGAAAAGTCTTTAATAAACCTTCTATAGAAACCAGCATGACCAAGGATACTACGAATACCTTTGATGTCTCTTGGGCATGGCATCTTCTCAATTGCCTCAACCTTAGCTCTATCAACTTCTATGCCTCTTTCAGAAACTTTATGCCCAAGAACAATCCCTTCATTAACCATGAAGTGGCATTTTTTCCCAATTAAGAACAAGATTAGTTTCTTCACATCTCTCCAAAACTTTTTCAAGGTTGTGCAGACAATTATCAAAAGAAGTTCCGTAGACAGAAAAGTCATCCATGAACACTTCTACAATTTCCTCACAAAAGCCATGAAAGATAGCAGACATGCACCTTTGGAAAGTAGCAGGAGCATTACATAAACCAAAAGGCATATGTCTATAAGCATAAGTTCAATAAGGGCAAGTAAAAGTAGTTTTTTCTTGATCTTGTTGTTTGACAGCAATTTGAGAGAAACCAGAATAACCATCAAGAAAACAAAAATGGGTCTTTTTAGACAACCTTTCCAACATTTGATCAATAAAAGGAAGCGGGTAGAGATCTTTCTTAGTGACTTTATTGACTTTCCTAAAATCGATGCACATCCTATAGCCTACCACTATTCTTTGAGGAATAAGTTCATCATTATCATTAGGGACAACGGTAATACCTCCCTTTTTAGGAACACAATGAACAGGACTAACCCATTCACTATCAGCAATAGGGTAAATAATACCACCATCAAGGAGTTTCAATACCTCATTCCTTACCACTTCCTTCATCTTAGGATTTAAACGTCGTTGGTGCTCCACTACTGGCTTCGCATCTAGTTCTATGTTGATAGAATGCTGACATATAGTAGGTGAAATCCCTTTCAAATCATCCAGAGTATAGCCCATAGCTCCTCGGTGTTTCTTCAGAACTTCCAATAATCTTTCTTCGTCCTCCCTAAAAGTTTAGCGCTAATAATAATAGGATATATCTTTTTATCATCAATAAAAGCATATTTAAGATCATTAGGGAGAGGTTTTGGATTGAAGACCGGATCCTTTTTAGGTGGCATCGTGGTACCCAAGTCTTCTACAGGCAAGTCGTGCTTAAGCATCATTGGTTGATCACGGAGAATCATGTCAATCTCATTTCTTTCTTCCATGAAGATTTCACTTTCATGTTCCTCCATAAATTGTTGCAAAGCATTGTTAGGATCAAGAGAAATAGAAGCAAGTTGTTCAACCCTAAAATCCTCATTATGGGTTTCCTCTACGCAAGGTTCTTTAGCAAATTTCGAAAAATTAAACTCATAGGATTCCCCATCAAACTTAGTCAAGATTTTCTCCCTCTTGCAATCAATAATAGCTCCACAAGTGCTCAAGAAAGGTCTACCAAAAATGATAGGATAAGTTTTACTAGCGGCTGAACCAAGTACTAGAAAATCAGCAGGGTACTTAATCTTACCACAAAGAACTTCCACGTCTCGCACAATACCAATTGGAGAGATGGTCTCTCTATTAGCAAGGTGAATAACCACATCAATCTCCTCCAACTCGCAAGGACTGATTTCATGCATAATTTCTCTGTAAAGCTCATAAGGAATAGCACTAGAACTTGCACCAATATCACATAAACCATAATAGCAATGATCACCTATTCTAACAGAAAGCATAGGAACACTAGCCTTTTTAGACCTATTGGGATGTGAAACAATATTAGAAGCATCCTCACAAAAGACTATGTGCCCATCTTCTACGCTTTTAGTGACAAGGTCTTTCACAATTGCTACCACAGGTTCAATGTTTATTTGTTCATCAGGTTTTACAGTTCTTTTTTCACTTTTGGTGATTACATTAGTTATCATAGGATGGTCCTTTACCTTTTCGGGAAAGGGAATCTTCTTGATATAAGGCTCGGGTAAGATGGGATCAATAATGCAATACTCACCACTTCCAATAGGAGCATAGTCTACAATATCTTTGTAAGGTGCATGGTACTTGTTCCATCCCCTTTTTGGAATTTCAATATAGGAAGCAAAATCTCTAAAGCAATTCGTAATAACTTGCAAATCAAGACCATAAAGATTACTAATATTTTGAAAGTCATCAGTTCCCATAAAAGATTCAATGCATTCATAATCATAATTTATACCTGACTTTCTACCTTTGTCGTTCTCCCAAGCTTCAGCATTGTCTTGAATACGGTCCAGAAGGTCAGATTTAACTTCTTCTTCCATACGAGTGAATGATCCAGCACAAGAAGCATCCAATAAATCTTTATCATGTAGAGGGAGCCTTGCATAAAAGTTATTGATAATAATATTTTTGGGGAGCTCATGAATGGGACATTTGAGCATTAGTAACTTCAATCTCCCCCAAGCTTGAGCAGTACTCTCTCCATCAAGAGGCCAAAAGTTGTATATTTGATTCCGATCTTTATGAATTTCACTAGGAGGATAAAACATTGAATAAAAGAGAGGCACTATTTCCTCCCATTCAAGAGCTTGACCATTCTTCAGCAGCTTATACCATTCCTCGGCTCTTCCTTTCAGTGATAATGAGAATAACTTCTTCTTAACTTGATCTGTAGTAATACATGCACACTTGAACAACCCACATAATTCGTGTATAAAGAGTAAATGATCACCGGGATGGACAGTTCCATCCCCAACATAGTAGTTATCCATAACACGATCAATAATTCTTGTAGGTATTTTGAAAACATCTTTCTCAGCAGGTGGTGGCTTATCTACTACCTTAGCAGTGGTAGTAGCATTACCAAATAAGAAACTCAATGAACTATCCATAACTGAAATAAAGCAACTAGCAGAAGTAAACAATACTCACAGTAGAAGTTTCCTTTACCAGTTCCACTCTCCAATAGCGCTTCACTCCCCGGCAACGATGCCAGAAAATAGTCTTGATGACCCACAAGTATAGGGGGTGTATCGCAGTATTTTCGATAAGTAAGAGTGTCAAACCCAACGAGGTGCATAAGGTGCTGGCTAGTGGTATGGATCAGGAATTCTCTGCAAATACTTAGCAAACGGATTTTTAGGGGTTTTCGATAAAGCAAGTAAACAAAGTACGAGTAAATAAAAGACAGTAAGAATGAATGCAGCAAGTGGACCAATCCTTTATGCAGCAAAGGACAAGCCGGTTGTATTTCTATAGATGACCAAACGTTCTCGAGGACACATGGGAAGACTGTCAAGTGCTTTCGCTTCATATTGTCGATTAATCTTCTCTAGCTTGCTAAGTGTTGTGTGGGTGAACCTGTGCTAATGTACCGTCCCATCCAAGACTTAATACATACTTGTGATTAAACCCCCTTGCAAACATCCGTAGGTACAAGAAAGTAATTAAGGCAAAAACCTAACCATAGCTTTAAACTCTAAGACCCTTACGTCCCTTGTGCAATGGTTTCCTAACGAGGGTTCAGGTTTCTGTCACTCCGGCAACCCCTACGATTAGTATCCAAATACACAATGCATTCCCCTAGGCCCATATAGGTGAAGTGTCATGTAGTCGACGTTCACATGACACCACTAGAAGAAGTACACCACAACTTAAATAACAATCTATTGAATCTTTCTCAACGCAACTCCACTACTAACAACAAGACTTCTCCCATGTCCTCAAGAACAAAACGAACTACTCACAAGACATCATATGGATCATGATCAGAGATGGAATAATGATGTATAACAATCTGAACATAAACAATAATTCAACGGTTCACTCAATAGCATCAACTACAAAGAGTAATCAACACTGGGAAAGTTTCCCCTATGAACTATAGCAAGATTCAACCAATTGTTACAGCAATATGGAGATGGTGATGAGGGTGCTGATGGTGATGATGGTGATGATGATCCTGATGAAGTCCAGCTTGATGGTGGTGTTGATGGCGACGATCTCCCCTCCCCGAGAAGGAATTCCCCCGGCAGAAATCTGTCTACCGGAGAGATCTTTCTCTCTCGGTGTTTTCCGCCCCGTAGAGGCGGCAGAATCTTTCGGTGGTCGCTCCCCGAGTCTTAGGGTTTCGTGGGGATGATATACGCCAGAGGGGAGAGGCTGGAGTGGGCCAGGGCGTCCACACCACTCCCTGGCACGGCCTAGGCCTGCCCGCGCCATGGGGTGGTGTGGGCCCCCTGTGGCCCACCTCCACTCCATCTTCTGGCATCTTGAGTCTTCTGGAAAAAAAGAATTTTCCGTATATTTTCCCAGATTTTCTGATCTTCGTGAATTTTGCCTCCAAACAGCACCTTTTCCATCAGAATCCTGACTGCAACGGTCCATGCTCCAAAAGTCATCAACCATGCAAAAACAGATGAAATAACATAAGTATCACCTCTCAATATGAAATATATCAATTAATAATAGTGAATTAAGACATAGAATAGTGATGCAAAATGGACGTATCAAGCCACCATCGTCTCTGTCCCTAGATCGGGAGGGATCTGAAGCTCTTCACGGCACCCTGCCGAAGAGGGGAATTCACCCTGGAGGCATTCTTCATCACCATGCAAGCCTCCGGTGTGATGCGTGAGTAGTTCATCCTTGGACTACGGATCCATGTAGTAGCTAGATGGCTGGTTTCTCCTCCTTTGTGCTTTCATGTTTAGATCTTGTGAGCTTCGTTCATGATCAAGATCATCTATTTGTAATTCATACATGTTGTGTTTGCGGGGATCCGATGGATATTGAGATGCTATTTCAGATTGATTATTGATTCTATCATGTCTTTGTTATTTGAGATCTTGCATGCTTTCCGTTGTTAGTAGCTATCTTGGCCAAGTAGATGCTAGCAACTCCAAGAGTTAGTATTTATGCTCGATAGTGGCTTCATGCCTCTGCTAATCTGGGGAAGTGACAGAAATCTCTAAGGTACTAGATGTGCTATTGCTACTAGGGAGAAAACAACAATCCTTTGTTCATAGAACAATCGTATTGTTTACTTTACACGCAGTTCGTAAAGCAATAATTTGTTGCTTGCAACTTAATACTGGAGGCGGTTCGGATGATAACCTGAAGGTGGATTATTAGTCATAGATGCAGTTGGATGGCGGTCTATGTATTATGTTGTAATGCCCAATCAAGTCTCAGAGGAGTCAAGATGATTAGTATATGCATGTATTGCTTTCTCGGTGTTGGTCAATTGCCCCGCTGTAATTTGTTCACCCAGCATGTTATCTATCTAAGGAGAGCCACCTCTAGTGAACTATGGATCCCGGTCCTTTTTATTTACATACAATCTATAAATTGTTTCTTCTTTGTGTTTACTTTCTACAAACTTTTACTTCTTTCCATTCGATACGTTTAATCCTTTGTTATCCGCAAAACACGGTGAGATTGGCAACCTCCTCGCAAGTTGGGGACAAAGTTCTCTGGTTGTGTTGTGCAGGTCTCCACGTTGCTACTAGCACCGGTAGTGCGCCCTACCAAAGCTCAGCTAGTAACACCTTTGGGGTGTTTCCTAGCTCCTACTGGTTCGATTAAACCTTGGTTTCATAATTGAGGGAAAACTTTCTGTTGTGCTCATCATACCTTCCTCTTGGGGTTCCCAACGAGCTCTACGTTGAAAGTCGGGCGCATCAATAGTGTACGGATTAACTTTGAACATTGACCGTTGGATCAAGACTAGCAAATCAAAACATTGCCAACATCTTGATCCTCTTTTCCATTCTTAGCATCTAGAAAGATTCTACTTTAGCACGATGAACGCTACTATGCGCAAACCTAAAAACACAAACTCCATTGCTCAGTTTTCAGGATCCCTGTGCTAATAAATGCATGGATTTGGGTGTAATTTTCATTTTTATGAGGTCCTTGATGTAACGTGTACTTCCACCGACCATGTTAACTCTCAAGCACCTCTCTCCTACGAGACCTACCATTTGATAGCCATGTGCAGTACTTCTTATCTTGTCTTTATCGTGTCTTATCTCTTACAATACAATAAACCACTTCATAGTGTACGGTTTAACTTTGAACATTGACCGTTGGATCAAGACTAGCAAATCAAAATATTGCCAACCTCTTGATCTTCTTTTCCATTCTTAGCATCTAGAAAGATTCTACTTTAGCACGATGAATGTTACTATGCGCAAACCTAAAAACAGAAACTCCATTGCTCAGTTTTCAGGGTTCCTGTGCTAATAAATGCATGTACTTGGGTGCAATTTTCATTTTTATGAGGTCCTTGATGTAACTTGTACTTCCACCGACCGTGTTAACTCTCAAGCACCTCTCTCCTACGAGACCTACCATTTGATAGCCATTTGCAGTACTTCTTATCTTCCCTTTATCGTGTCTTATCTCTTACAATACAGTAAACCACTGCATAGTGTACGGATTAACTTTGAACATTAACCGTTGGATCAAGACTAGCAAATCCAAACACTGCCAACCTCTTGATCTTCTTTTCCATTCTTAGCATCTAGAATTCTACTTTAGCACGATGAATGCTACTATGCGTACACCTAAAAACACAAACTCCATTGCTTAGTTATCAGGGTCCTTGTGCTAATAAATGCTTGAACTTGGACGCAATTTTCATTTTTATGAGGTCCTTGATGTAACTTGTACTTCCACTGACCGTGTTAACTCCCAAGCACCTCTCTCCTACGAGACCTACCATTTGGTAGGCCATTCACAGTAGTTCTTATCTTCTCTTTATCGTGTCTTATCTCTTACAATACAATAAATCACTGCATAGTGTATGGATTAACTTTGAACATTGACCGTTGGATCAAGTCTAGCAAATCCTAACATTGCCAAATGCTAGATCTTCTTTTCCATTCTTAGCATCTAGAAAGATTCTACTCCCTCTGACCCAAATTAGTTGACTTAGATTTGTCTAGATTCGAATGTATCTAGACTTGTTTTAGTGTTAGATATGTCTGAATCTAGATAAAACTAAGTCAACTAATTTGGGTCAGAGGGAGTACTTTAGCACGATGAATGCTAGTATGCGCAAACCTCACAACACAAACTCCATTACTCAGTTTTCAGGGTCCTTGTTCCAATAAATGCGTGGACTTGGACGCAATTTTCATTTTTATGAGGTCCTTAATGTAACTTGTACTTCCACCGACCGTGTTAACTCTCAAGCACCTCTCTCCTACGAGACCTACCATTTGATAGGCCATTCGCAGTACTTCTTATCTTCTCGTTATCGTGTCTTATCTCTTACAATACAATAAACCACTTCATAGTGTACGAATTAATTTTGAACATTGACCGTTGGATCAAGAGTAGAAAATCCAACATTGCCAACCGCTGGATCTTCTTTTCCATTCTTAGCATCTAGAAAGATTCTACTGATTGTTTTTAGCACGATGAACGCTAGTATATGTGCAAACCTCAAAACATACACTTCATTGCTCTCAGTTTCGGGGTCTTTGTGCTAATAAATGCATGGACTTGGATGCAATAATTATCATTTTCATGAGGTCCTTGATGTAACTTGTACTTCCACTGACCGTGTTAACTCTCAAGCACCTCGCTCCTACGAGACCTACCATTAGATCAGCCATTCGTAATACTTCCTATCTTATCTTTATATTCTCTTATCTCTAAAAATAGGATACCATCACTATAGAGTGTACAAACCATTGGCCGTTTGATCAAGACTGGCAAATCCAAACATTGCTAACAACCATTGGATCTTATTTTCCATTCTTAGCATCTAGAAAGATTCTACTCAAAGTCTTTAGCAGGATGAATGCTAGTATGCGCAAACCTCAAAACACACACTTCATTGCTCAGTTTCAGGGTCCTTGTGCTAAATGCATGGACTTGGATGTAATTTTTTATTTTTTACAAGGTCCTTGATGTAACCTATACTTCCACCGACCGTGTTAACTCTCGAGCACCTCGCTCCTTCGAGACCTAAAGTTAGATTGGCCATTCGCAGTACTTCTTATCTTATCTTTATTTTGTCTCTTATCTCTCACAATACCATATATACCACTACATGGTATACGGAACAATGAATGTTTGATCAAGATAGGCAAATCCAAATATTCCTAACCATTGGATCTTCTTTTCCATTCTTAGCATCTAGAAAGATTCTACTTTAGCATGTTGAACGCTAGTATGCGCAAACCTCAAAACACACACTTCATTGCTAAGTTTCAGGGTCCTTGTGCTAAATGCATGGACTTGGATGCAATTTTCCATTTTTTATGAGATCCACTTGTACTTGCTTAACAAAGAAAATCAGCGTGGTGCTCACTCCTGCAGCCTTATAGTGTGCTACTCCTCCTCTATGCAAGGAAAATAAATCGTATACTACTCTCTCCTTTGCTGCATCACACCCATCCTCTAGTTGATATCTCCCTCGTCCATAGTGTGGCATTGCGCACGTGTGCCATGGTACTAAGGCGGCTCTTTTTCTCTTTTTTTCATAACTTTTCTCTGACATCGAACCGCTTTCAACACCTCTTTGATGCAGCCCTCTCAGGCTGCCTTCTCTAACCCCATAATCTCTTCTACAGTAGTTTGTAATAACCTCCGCTGCAGCCCTCTCGGGCTGCCTTCTCTCGGCTGCCTACATGTATATGTTTATATATACATACCAAGTACAATATCCCTTCTCTAGTGTTGTGAGTGTTGATCCTTGTAATAACCTTTCATGCGATGTTTGGGACAAAGCAAGTGAAAAAATCGAAACCCAAAAATTTTGATCTGCGACTACTTTTTTGCCGCCGCCCCAACCCAACGCCCAAAGTGGTTCCTTCATATGCACACCAACACAACGTAGCTGATGAACACACAATAGACAGACACAGAGCCGTCGTACCAATGTTAGAGTTGAAAGCGGCATCCCGCAGAAGTTCCGCTTATAGTTCATTTTAAGTACTCCTATAGAAACTTCAAAATGAACTAGAGGCAGGACTTTCGCGGGATCCCGCTCGCAACCCTAACCATGGAACAAGTGCTGAGCGCCACACTCCAGACGAGGGACAGATCAACTAGCAGGTGTGCGCGGGGGTGCCGAGAAGAAACATACTTGATTACATTGTTTAAAATTTGACTGAATAAATAGAGTAACTAATACACTTGATTAATTTGTGTAAAATTAGTACTAGTACTGTTGGAGGTAGAGTAAAACTTTCCAATAATGCTAATTTTCTACCAACATTCTTTATACTATATATTTAGAGTAAATCTTGGTCAAAGAAAAAACACCCAAAACGAGGACGCCTTATTATTCCTCGGGATGGAGGTAGAGTAATACTCCTACCTACTACTCCTACTTCGCACTCCTACTTATGCAAACATTACTACAATAGGACCTATAAATAAATAATGTGTCTAGTCAAACCGACGTGATGAGACTATACTGTGCCAGGAGGTGACATGGTTAATTTATTACAAGAAAAGAAAAACCTCTTTCAAAGAGTCATGCATCTTCCCCATCTCCGTTTAGTTTATCCACACTCGCCGACGCCGCCTTGCCGCATTTGGGATCCTCTCCACCGCGCTGATCACACATTTTCCTCGCCATCTCGCTCGGTGCATCTCTCGTTCCAGACCACCACCCCTCTACTCCAGAAAAAACCCAAACAGTTCTATATAGATCCTCCCTCCCCCCCCCCAATCCTCCTCGACACGATGGCAGATCGTCTGTACAAATTTTGGCGAGGTTCGAGGGAGAGCCGGCGGTGCAGCAGCTTTAACAAGGTCGGTGACGACATCATCAACCAAATCACTGAGCGTCTCGACGCTAAAAGCGCCGTCCGGCTGGCCGCATGCTCCAAGGAGCTACACCGCCAAGTCGTCGGATGAGAAGGTTACAGCTGCCCGAACTAGAACTGCCCGGAAGTGGTCTCCTTCAATGAACTCTATGCCCACATGATCTCCTGCATCCACAGCCTGTTTATCTACACGGAGCCAGGATACAACTAGGTCGGCAACAAATTAATGTTGTATCTGCACCTCAAATCCACCCACTCGATTGAGGTGCCCACAGTCCTCTACAGCGTCAAACAATGGGATCCGTCTAAGCCGGTGCCTGTACGGTGCTCGAGGAGAACAAATGTAATCAGCATCAAGAAGACGAGCATGCTATTCATCAGCCAGATTGACAGGCACAACACGGAGATTGTCCTATCCGTCAGCCGTGTAAGGTCCACAGTGTGGGAATTGGAGGACTACGAGGTGAGGATATCATCATTAGTCGATTGTTGTGGGTTCTATCTGCTGTTTGATTCTGAGCCAAAGATTGGGCAGCCGCCGGCCGAAGCCGCGCTGGAGGCACTCAACCATTACCTGTCGGTAGTGGGGACTTATTGTCAAGCTCCTCAATTGTTGGTCGGAGTTCCTCATGGAGTTCCAATGTTGAATCGACGATGACATCAACCCATTGTGAGATATCACATCTTAATATTCTCTTGATGATCCTAATATGAATGTATATGTAATTTTCTATTCCCTATGTTCTAATATTAATTACTTTATTTATTTTAGTGGCAGATTCCTTTCGCAATCGGAGTGGTGGAAATGACTGGAAAGGTCCATGAATTTTACATCTATCTTGCTAAGGGTGAACATGCGACAGCCTTTTACAAGGATCCACAGACGACGGTAAAACGAGAGAAGCATGCTAGGTGGGAAAGCAAGCGCTACCCGGCCACGACCTGGACACGCTGAATCATTGGCATACAGATCTTGTGATGATTCTGACCTCTCTCTTTCTCTCATGCATGTTTGGAGTATATGATGGGACATGCAATCGTTCCTAGCTAGATTAAGGTTCTACTAATAGTAGTTTTATACTTCTACCAAGTATTTTGTATGGAGTTCTACAACTGCTAATATATTTTGTAATAATTCCTATGTACTGGAATTGTTCAGATCGAGTGCAGAATATGGCATGTACTGCTGAATCTTTCAAAAGCTACCGAATCTCTCAAATGTGATGATGTTGCTATTATTACAGTATTTTGTAGAACTAATACTCTTGTACTGGTACTTGTTTTGATCAATGGCAGTAGATTGTTTTGCTTTTCTTTTGAAACATGGCCTTCTCAATCTAGATGAGGCTTGGGCTTCTTGGGTTGCATATATGTTGGTCACACATGCATTGATGTAAGAACGAGGTATGCACACAAATGCAGACTTAATCGTCAGTCTTGCTTGCTCCAATGATAGAGTGTGTTCAGAGAAAAAAGGCAAACTCATCCCTTGCCCGTTAAAAAAAACAGGCCCAATGTTGAGACTCCCACCGGCAACATTTCCTACTATGCCAAGATGCACCCATATACCAAATTAATGGGAACAGTACATTAACTATGATGTCGATATGGCCATGACATTTTTTGATCATCGGGGTTGAAACCTAATAATATTCATACATGGTGGGAAAATATGGTGTGGCTGGTTTCCAGAAGTTGTCAAATCCCATGGTTATCAGTTTCCTGGCAGGCTATACACGTGACGTGATAGGATGTCATGCATAAATATTTGTTTTTCTGTTTTCTTTATTACATGTGATTGTTTCAAAATGGGTTCAAAATTATCAAGATACAAATTCTTAGCAGGAAGTTGAATTTGTCAAAACTCTCGATTGTTTTCGATATATTAACTACCTGATGCGTACCACCAAAATCTTTTTGTAGAACTTCGATAGAAATCTACCACTTTCTAGAGCTTCTAGTTCAAATGTGACATGATTTTATTAATAGACACATAAAGTCATTTGAGTGGTCTGAGTTAGCTCGGAAGCTTTGAAAACTCATAAAACTTGGGAATCATACATAAAACATTGTCCACTATATCTGGAAACTTGGCTTTTTTTGAATGGGGAAACTTGGCTTGTGGCATTTAAAACCATGTTCTCCGTACTTTCTGTGCATAGTATATTCATGGTGCTAGAGGCCAACAATAATGGGATCTTCTATATGCTAGACATGACATAATCAAATGTACTGAAAGATATCCAATGGTCAACAATGTCGGATTTTGCCAATCTATATCCAACTGCCGATGTTCGAAGTTATTCGTACACTATATAGTGGTATGAAAATTGTGAAGCAACATAGTCGTTTTTTGTTTTGAAAAGAAGTGCCAAGCACTATATAGTGGTATGGAAATTATGTCACGTGCCTTTTACTAGTATGGATATGGATGATAGTTGATGTGACTCTCGGCTTTGAATTCCTAGACAGATAGGTTACGGCCTATAACCTTTTTCTATTACTAGATGGACGCTAGCCATATTCAAAATCATATTCAAAATCTGAATCGAGCGGCAAAATCGCCCACCGACCTTGAAGCATTTCCCGCCCCACCGATTCAAAACCTTTGAGCCAAAATCTCCAACCTGATAGTACCATTTTTCTATTATTATTAGCTGGACGCGGGCTAAATTCAAATCTCAATCGAGCAACAATATCACACACCGACCTTGAAGCATTTCGCGCCCCTCTATTTCAAAAACTTTTGTCTTTAAATTTCCTATTCTACCCATTGTTCAGACGATAGATGGGCATGCTAAAGTCAGTACCTCGGGGGCATGATCGTAATTATATTGCTACTCACCTATACTGGTCCCGATTCGCATAGTTTTTCCCGCTGGCCCTCCCAAAATCCCAAGCTCCTCTGTCGCCTCCACGGCCATCACGCGTACCAGCTTGATCTCTGGTCTCGTGTACCGCCGCGGAGCCGCTTCACCGATGCTCACCCACTGGATCTAGTTCACCGGGTCTCTCTGCCACTGCACCGGAGCTGCGGTGTCCTTCACCACGCTGATGGCGTCATCGACCGCCCAAGCTCTGCTTCCTCGCCGCCAAAAGCTACACAACCGTACCGGATCCGCTTCACCGGTGTCCACCTGACGTGATATAGTTCAAGGAGTTCCATGTCCACCACTCCAGACCAGCTGCACGGTCGTCGCCGTTCACTACACCGGATCTATCTCAGCGATGCTCTCGTCCACCGTGTTCAAGCCGGCATCGACCACCCAAGATCTGCTTCCCCGACACCAACAGCCACCGGAACCGCAGCACCCTCGGTGACCTGGACGTCACTCGCACGGTATCGACGATGCTTAGATGCCTCTCCGACCAAGGTTAACCTAATCTCCTACCCGTTTTTGTTTTGTCAGCGGTATAGCAGGTTCAAGCCTGTAGCAGTGAACTGCATTTTTGTAATCGTGCTAGTACATACAAGTCACTGGGCACGCCTATTCTTCGTGCTAGTACATGCAAGGTCATTAGACATGTTGGTTTGCATTCGTTGCTCTACAAATTTCAAGTCATGCACATGTCTGTTATTTTGTCATGCACATGTTCTTAGCTACTCCATACAACAGAAATTGTCTGCTACCGTGTAATTCTTGTAAAATGTGTAGTCAGTGGAAAATATTAGTGTGGATTCCCTATTCTACAGTTGCTGAATCTATTTGGTTTGTCCTGAGATCAGTTCCTGCTATTATTTCCTCCTTGGCATCGTTCTGCTATCCTGTAGTAGCCGTTTAAACTCTTCGTACTAATTCGATTATAATTTTGTTGTTGCCATAATGCCATCTAGCTATTCAAAAGCTGCATTAGTAACTATTTTCTTTTTCTTGCATAGAGAACAAAATGGAACAATGAACATGTTGGTTTGCATAGCCTATTCTATAGATTCACAAGGGATGCCATTACTTCCTTATATGGTGCTGGTTTGTCCTGAGCAATGGCATAATTGTCCTCTACCATGTAGTTCACTCGTGGTTTGCATTCCTGCTCTAGAATTTCTCTTATGATGCCATTATAATTTCTATCTGGTTTATTTTTATCTATGACAGTAACTACTTGCCATTGTGTAGCTCACCGCAAATTCTGAGTCACCCAACGACTATATGCCACTGTTTTCATATATATTTGCTGAAATTCTAAGAAACACTTTGTTTGATTGCTCATTTCATTCTAGGCACACTTGTCTAATGCTTGTTTGTCCTGTTCTACAGGTTCACGAGCGACGCCATTATATCTCGCATCTGGTTCTGGGTCTGGTTCATCCTGTCCTCTACAATATATAGTTCATTCGTGGTTTGCATTCCTGATCTACAGGTTCTCGTATGATGCGGTTATAATTTCTATCTGGTTCATTCTTCACTATGATAGTAACTACATGCCATTTTGTGGCTCAGCGCAAATTCCGAGTAACCCAATGTCTCTTGCATTTTAGGGTATAGAACTGCTTCCATATATATTTGTTCAAAATGACCTGAGTAGTTTATATCTGTTGAAATTCCAAGCCACACACACACACATTTTTTGATTGCTCGTTTCACGGTAGTCACACTTGTTTAATCCATGCTTGCTTGTCAAGTTTGTTTGGCGTGTTGGTCAATAATTGAACCATTGACCAGTTGGTCAATACTTGATTACTCCAGTTCATAGCACCTGTCATATCAGTCCAATGAGTAGTTTGTATTGTTTGATGTATTAACTTGTTATTACTTAGTTTCAAACTGCAATTATTGCTAGCCCCACCAAAAAGGGGGCTGCAAGATCATGTCTCCTCCAATGTAGTTGTCACACTAAATGGAAGATGCAGGTGATCAATTGAGAAAGCAAATTCAGGACTCTGCTATCAACTTGATTGTCAACTGAAATACCGATTTTTCTTTCCCTAGAGTTGATAATACGTAATAATTTTAAGAAGTTTGCAGTTGATGTAATATCTAGATAACTCGCATAGGCCATGTAGGCATTTAGTTGATGTTGTCCACACATTGCGGTAGTCGTTACGGTAACTACGCCAGCAGGTCGATTAGGGAACAATATCGTGCTGTAATCGGCCGACAACGAACAGTAAAAAAATGTTGGATTATTATACACGTTTTATGATATTGGCATGGGCTTCAGAATTGATGAAACAGTAAAAGGCCATAAACGTAACGGGCTAATGCGCATGTGGTAACAGGACGTAAATGTAACAGGCCTAACGGGCCATAACAGAAACAGGCCGTTACTGAAGCAGGCTAGAATAGAAACATCCCATTACAGTAATAGGCAAGAAACTACACAAATCGCAAAACAATAACAGGCCAAATCAGTAGTGGGCCACAACAGTAAATCGCCAGAACAGTGACGAGCCTAAACAGTATGGGCCGAGAAATTCCCGGGCGAGGGTACTAACAGGCCGACAAATTTACCAGGCTAGAACAGTAAAGGGCCTTTTGCGGGCCTAAACAGCTAAAGACCAAAACAGTAATAGGCCAAAACAGTAACATGCCAGAACAGTAACAGACCATCTCAGAGAAGGGCCGTCAGTAGGCGGTAGACGATGAGCTGCAATAACAGTGATGGGCTGACTGTAGGCCTTATGTTTATAGGAGCGCCTTGGCACATGTTGCTAATGGGCCGCACAGTGTTGGACCAACATGGGCCTTATGTAGGCCGAAACAGAATCAGGCCTGAAAGTTCATGGGCCGCTGCTGGCTGCATTTTTGGGCCCATTTCAAACAGTATAGGACAAAACAGTAACGGGGCATCTTCTTATTGGGCTCCCCTTATGGGCTGGCCCAGTTAGTATTTAGCAGGCCTTGGTTGGGCATGGCTTCTGCCACGGTTTCTATGGCTGTTAACAGCGGTAACCAGCCGCTAACGGCGGTTGCCACCTAGCAGTTCACATGACGTCAGCAGTCAGCGCGGCTGGCAAACAGATCTACGATGGAACAAGTTTTCATGGCTGAAGGGTGTGATCTTCCACGGTCGAAAACAACCGTGGTTAATTCATTTGTGATGGGGCTTTTACCACGAAGGTCATCCATCGCGGAAGACTCTTCGACCACGAAAAATGGGCCTTCAACCACGAAAATTGTCCGTTGTAAAAGCCAACTTTTCTTGCAGTGCTTGATGCTTATGCCATCTATCACTCAGCCACCCATTAAAGGAAAACATATCCTAAGCACTAGTGCAATGATATAGAAAAATATGGGCATCCACATCTCTCCCATCTACCTACACTTGGCGATGTCAAATACCTCGTGACATGGGTAAACAAGGAACTAAGCGTAGATAAATCATTACATGTCTCATAGATGTATTCCAAAGTATGACAAACCATAAAGTCTCAACACAACGGTAAATGCATAACAAGTATCATCTCATACCACAATATCCACCATAGGAATTACATAGATAGTTCTATAATCATGCAAGGTACATCATATGGACTTCAACCATGATCATACATATAGAGATTGGATCAAGTTACCACCACAAAACCATAGTACAGAGGGTGAACTACTCCCCCCTCATGATCAAGATGATGGTGGAGGCATTGGTGAAGAAGGAGAGGCGACCAAAGGCGATTATGGAAACGGTTCCCCCTCCAATCTATCTCTGCCTCGTTCCCTCACGAGATCACGTCAGGTACCCTTTTTATATAAGGTTTTAGATCAAAACAAAGTCGGTGGAGCGAAGATGGACCAGGTGGCGCGATCGCACCTTCCGACTATGCCACCTGTGCCCTTCTGGGCCTCATGCGGTCTCTCGTAAGGTCCAAGTTCTCCATGTGCTTCTCCCTATGAAAAACTGCTACAGAAAAAATCCTAGGTCCTTTTGAGTTTGCGAAGGTCCCTGAAACTTAAAAATACAGAAAATAGGGTTTTCCTGTCCTACAGGGTTATAAACAAAATAAAGGGGATCATTAGTAAATCCCCGTAAATCAATGCAATACATGTTTATAACAGTAAATAGCATTCAAATATGTTGGAGTAAGTGAGAATAAACTACAAGGTTCATGTATGCATTTTACATGCATAAACATCCCCAAGCATAACTTATGCTCGTCCTCGAGCATTGAAGTGATAAAACTAACATGAACTTAGGAGTTTGTTGTTAATAGATACATATAAGGTCGTGATAATTGCTTCACAAAGTTACAAGGTTCATAATCAAAACAATAAGCAAGTAATCATAACATAATGTTTCAATGACATTTATTTTATAAATGTAAAGCAATAAGTAAAGCTTGCAAAGTTGAAAGGGCATGTATGCCCCCATGTATGGTTTTGGTAATTAATGACAATCTCTATGGACTAATGCGTAAATTGAGTTCCAATTGTAGGTTTGTCCATTGGCATCGCTTGGACCATGTGCTGGTTTCAAGGTTGAAAAGTAAGAAGCAATGTCCAAGGGCTTTGTGCCTATTGGAATCATGGAGAAGAAGTATGTCTTGAAGAAGAATCAGATGGAGTTCCTTATGGCTATCTTCAAGACATCATCAAGAAATGAAGGGCAACCTCAAGATGCGCCATCTCTAAGAAGATCTCATGCTTGAAGCTTGCCATCCTCGGCGATCATGGAGTGATGAAGACAAGTTCAAAAAAAAGGTTTCCCCATGGAGTATGGGGGAGCATTTCACAAGTCTTCATCAAGCAAGAGAAATCAAGAAAGGCGATCCATGTTGAGAAGGACAATAAGGTCTACATCAAGCTCAAGTGGAATGCTCAAGGCAAAGGTATGATCTTGATAGGTTTTCTATTTTACCGGTCTCTTGTAGTGTTGGGAGACTGGGTTTAGGATAGGTAGCCGTTCTATCAAGAGGGGCTCTCGAGTGAGTGCTCGATCGTATCTTTTGGAGAGAGCTCAAAACTTTGCATACATAGCATCATATTTCTTGGATACTGTTTGGTTCCTATCCATGTGAGGATCTAGAGCTTGTGGTTATCTTCATAACAAGCTCTAGTTTATCAAAAACAGATTTCCTTTGCATATCTTATTGCGTTATTGATCTTACGGGTTTTTCAGCTCCACACCTTGGGAGATATCTCACATATTTATTCATGGTATTTTCTGCCTTGGTGATACCCAATATTTCAGATTCTACACGTCATTATATTTCCAACAAAATTGGTTTCATCTCATTTGGAGTTTGGATGCAAAAATTATTGCATTTCTGGTTTCTGAAGTTTCCCTCGACAGAAGTTCCGGCTCGCTGATGCATTGCAAATGTATCTATAATTTTTGATGTTCCATGCTTCGTTTTATCCACTTTCTTGTGTTTTGTTCCAACTTTGGAGTACTTTTCATATGATTTCTTGGACTAACCTATTAACAAGAGCCACAGCGCCAGCTGCCTGTTTTCTGCTGTTTTTGGTTCCTAGAAAGTCAGAAAATGAATATTCTCGGAATTGGACAGGACAAAAGCCAAAGTGCCTATTTTTCCGAAAGACTTCAAGTGCCAGAATATGAGACGGAGAGGGGCCAGAGGGCGGCCACACCACCTGGCCGTGCGGCCAGGCCTAGCCCGCGCCAGGGGGTGGTGTGGCCAGCCCAGACACCCCCTCGGCCTCCCCTTCCGACTATAAGATGCCCTCGGGACGTAAACCCTAAGTACCCGATCAAAAATCCACGAAAGAGTCTGTAGCCGCCGTCATCTCCATCCCTAGATCGGGATGGATCTGAAGCTCTTCCCGACACCCTGCCGGAGAGGGGAATTCACCCTAGAGGCCTTCTTCATCAGCATGCAAGCCTCCGGTGTGATGCATGAGTAGTTCATCCTTGGACTACGGATCCATGTAGTAGCTAGATGGCTGGTTCTCCTCCTTTGTGCTTTCATGTCTAGATCTTGTGAGCTCCGTTCATGATCAAGATCATCTATTTGTAATTCTGCATGTTGTGTTTGCGGGGATTCGATGGATATTGAGATGCTATTTCAGATTGATTATTGATTCTATCATGTCTTTGTTATTTGTGATCTTGCATGCTTTCCATTGTTAGTAGCTATCTTGGCCAAGTAGATGCTAGCAACTCCAAGAGTTAGTATTTATGCTCAATAGTGGGTTCATGCCTCTGGTAATCTGGGGAAGTGACAGAAATCTCTAAGGTACTAGATGTGCTATTGCTACTAGGGAGAAAATAACAATACTTTGTTCATAGAACAATCGTATTGTTTACTTTACACGCAGTTCGTAAAGCAATAATCTGTTGCTTGCAACTTAATACTGGAGGGGGTTCGGATGATAACCTGAAGGTGGATTATTAGTCATAGATGCAGTTGGATGGCGGTCTATGTATAATGTTGTAATGCCCAATCGAATCTCAAAGGAGTCAAGATTACTAGTATATGCATGTATTGCTTTCTCGGTATTTGTCAATTGCCCGGCTGTAATTTGTTCACCTAGCATGTTATCTATCTTAAGGAGATCCACTCTAGTGAACTATGGATCCCGGTCCTTGTCTTTTATATTCAATCTACAATCTTTTACTGCTTTGTGTTTACTTTCTGCAAACTTTTACTTCTTTCCATTCGATACGTTTAATCCTTTGTTTTCCGCAAAACACGGTGAGATTGACAACCTCATCGCAAGTTGGGGACAAAGTTTTGTGGTTGTGTTGTGCAGGTCTCCACGTTGCTACTAGCACCGGTAGTGCACCCTGCCAAAGCTCAGCTAGTAACACCTTTGGGGTGTTTCCTTGCTCCTACTGGTTCGATTAAACCTTGGTTTCATAACTGAGGGAAATTTGTTGTTGTGCTCATCATACCTTCCTCTTGGGGTTCCCAACGAGCTCTACATCAACACTGCCATCAAGCATTTTTCTGGGCGCCGTGCATTGAGCCATCACTCGCCACCAGTAGTACCGCTAGGGCATAATTGCCACTGGTAGTACCGGCTCAAGTACCGGGGCTACTTCCGCTCACCCTATTTTCGGTTCAGTAGCCTCTCTGTTTTGGTGTGTTTTATTTTTCAGAACTTCGATCGAAATTTTAGGTACCGCTAGGGCATGTTTGCCGCTGGTAGTACCGGACCTAGTTCGGGCCGAAGTTCCGGTCATGTTCAGTAGGTCTTCTGTCTGGAATGTGCTATTTGTCAGAACTTTGCCCGGAATTTTTAGTGGTACTTCCGGCAAGCTTTTTTCTCTTTTCGCATCGCATTTTGTGACTGTTGTTGGGTGCCAACAGTAGTACCAACTGCCCACCGGTACTATCGGCAGTGCACGAAAATGTGCATAACAGCCAGATCTGGTATCCCTTTAAAAGGGCTCCTCATCTCCTTCGTGGGGTTAGCTCTTTTCTTGGTTTTTGGCTTTCTCTCTCTCCTCCATTGTTGACCTTGAAGAGCTTGCCCTCTCCCCTTCCCCCTCCTATGATTCTTGCATCTTATTGAGGGTTTTGAGAGAGGAGATCTTCAACCCCCACCAAACCAAATCCTTGGGATCTAGATCTTGGAGAGTTTTGTGTTCTCCTCTTGTGTCCTTCCTCTCTTATTCCCTAATAAATTTTGTAGCTTTGGTGGAATTTGAGAGTGAAAGACTTGCCTCTTGCATTTGGTGCATAGGTTTGAGTTCTCCTCGGAGATTCGGTGAGTTCAAACTCTTGGGCTTGTTTCTCTTGGGTTCTTGGAACCCTAGACGGCTGTGTGGAGTTGTGGTGTGTTCTTGAGGCCTCCAATTGAGTTGTGGAGATTCCTCAAGCTTGTGGCATGTTGTGGCCTTATGGATCCTTTGTGGCATTTCTTGGGAGCCCTCCAGTTGAGTTGTGGAGATTGCCCCAAGCCTTGTATGGATTCGGTGATCGCCCTCAAGTGTCCCATAGTGGAACGTGACAAGGCCTTTGTGGCGAGCTCACGGGAGAATAGGGAGAGCCTTTTGTGGCGTCGGTAAGTTGCGTGCCTTCGCATCTTGGGGTGAGGCCTTGTGTGGTGTTGGGTGAGCATCGAGCCACCACACCTCAAGGTGAGCCATTTGTGGCGTTCGAAGTACATTGCACCATCGCACCTCTCCAGCAGAGACATAGCTTCTTTCGAAGTGAACTTCGGGAAACAAATCATCGTCTCCGCGTCCATCGGTTATCTCTCAACCAAACCCTTTACTTATGCAATTTACATTGTAATAGCCATCGTGCTTGAAGTATTATATCTTGCTATCACCTTGTTGCTTGTCTTGCTTAGCATAGGTTGTTGGTGCACTTAGTGAACCTAGTGAATATAGGTTTTGGCTTGATAAATTAAATGTTAAGTTTTATTCCGCATTTATTAGAGCGTAAACCGTAATTATTTTAAAACGCCTATTCACCCTCCCTCTAGGCGACGTCCGTTTCCCTTTCAAAAGTAATAAATGCACAAAGTACTATGAATAATTAAACAAACTTGAATGCATGTGCAAGGTGTGTATGTGTAACATAAGCAAGCTTGTGCAAAAAGGAATTGTTCCTAAGTTGGTATTTTACAATAGAATTCTGATTCGGAAGGAAGTGATAGGTACGCATATCAAACATGTGCAATCATCTACGTTCCAAACTTCATCACTTAAGGGTATTCTTTAGATCATAGTAAATCACAAGAATGGGTTCCATTACCCCTATCTTAAGCATCTTTTAGTTTGGCACTTTTTTATTCTTCATTTTTTGTTTTTGAACTTTGGAACTTGGAACATTTGAAACTTTGGAACTTTATCATTGCACTTTTCTCACTACTTTCTCACCACTCTTTTTCCACCCTTGTTTTGGAGGGTCCGACCCTCATCTTTTGTGTGCAATATTTTATTCTAACCTACAATGGTGGTTATGCGTTCAAGTTCATGGAAACTCCCCACATCTCACTTCTCCATGCCAAGCATATACAAAGGTGAGAAAATTTAGAATCTAAATAAAATTCACATGATGATACACTTAAAATAGGTAGATATGGTGGATAAAAATAAAAATAAACTTTGTCTAAAGGTATTTGGAATACAAGCATTTGCTTGATTTGTGAAAGGCTAGCAGGAGGGAGGAAGTTAACCACTAAGAAAAAACATGCAAAAGTGTTCATAATACTACTCATTTACTAAGATGAAAAATAAAGCTAAAGTAAACCTTCATGATACAAATGAGATCTAGAACTATGCATGACACTTACACAACCACTCATTCAATAATAAACAATACAACAAATTGTAACAACATGCATAACTTTCTCTACAACATTTTTTCCCGTAACCCTTTCTTTTTATTGCATCCAAACTTATATATATGTATTCCAATAGCTCATTGATAATCGTAAATTGAATCTATAGGTGGTGTTATTTTATTCAAAAGTAAACTTGCAAACTAAAACATAAAAACTAGATAAAGATGCTCCAAGTTCATGCGAAAATGATATGGTGCTCAAAAAGAAAGTTAGAAGATTTGCAAACTGAAAGTTTAGTAGGTCCAATGGGGTGCCATGTGCATCCCCAAGCTTATGGTTTCACCATTCTTGGATGATTCCTTGTTTGATATTCCTTCCTTCCCTGTAAAAAAACTTCACCACAAAACTTTCTCCCATTTTTTCCGAGAGGTGACATTAGTGGCACAAAGGTATATATGCTAAGCTGCTGTAAAAACTCCAAATTAATTTTTGATTTGAATATCTAGATATTTTAATAATTATTAAACATCAAGTAAAAATCAAAAGACTAAAAAATAATCAAATCAAAGCTCAAAGAAACCACTCTTACAACAAAAGACATAATCTGTCCAGAAAAACAGAAGTAGCAAAACGATTTTGTTTCTCCTATTTAAAATGTCAAAAAAATCTGAGAATTTACACGCATGTAGAGGATAAAAATTTGTAACTTCATCTAAAAAAATAAGCTCAATCGGAGTTAGAGGTAATTTTTCAAGAATTATTTTCGTAAACAGTAACGTGTAGAAAACTGCAACTCTGAAAATGTTTTGTCAACTTTAAATGTCCAAATAGGTAAAACTTGGTACTTTACCGTAAACTTCAGAAACAAAACCAGAAGAGAACTCTCTTTCTATGGAAAGAGTTCAAGAGAAAAAACAAAACAAAAACTATCGAGTTGCCTCCTGTAAAGCGTTTTTTATAGTCATATAGCTAGGCTTTTATACCTTTGTTTTCAAGAGGGGAATATGGCATGTGAGTGATGCTTCTTGATTCCCCATTCTCATTATTAGAAATAAAAAAACGACAAAATAATAGGGTCCCATGGTGAGATTAATCCAATCAAGATATTTAAAACTTTAAAGGATGACATAACCCACCATGAAGCATAACTCAAGTAATATCGAAATCTAACTTTCTTCCTCTTCATTAAAATTTTATATATGAATGAATCACAACAACCAAGAGAATACCAATGCATATTAACAGTAAATGAATGCAACTTATAATTATTAGAAGCAGAAAGAGGGATCTTATGACTTGTTTGAAGGAAATATGCCCTAGAGGCAATCATAGAGATGATTGTATTTCATGTGTATCCATGAGTTATTATAATGTTCCTTGAATATCCATATACCAGGCAACTTGTATTGATTGGCAATTATGTGAATTGTTTGTGAAACTCTTTACTTGTATGGTTATCTAATAATTGTCCCTAGTCGGAGTTCATGCGAGGACACACGTGAATATTAGACTAGCACATCGATTGGTTAATGACTATGTTTCGCAAGTCATTGACATGGAAATGTCAAACCAATGATGTGGACACATGTTATGAACATGGGGTTGGACTGACCCAACATGAGACTAGCAATAATACTTGCAGCTCTCTCTACACATCGTGTACGTTTTGTCCTTAGACCTGAGATTGTCGCATGTACTTGAGATGTGGATCGACCTACTTTGGGGCTATCAAACACTACTCCGTAACTGGGTAGTTATAAAGGTAGCTTTCGGGTTTGGCCTGATACATGCTGCAAGGCATCGGTCAATCAAGATGGGATTTGCCCCTCTCTACTTGAGAGAGATATCTCTGGGCCCCTCGAGTGATCGGATCCAGAAATGCATGGCCGTGCTACATATGGTTAAGAGTTAACCTAGTAAAGGGATTCTGAATCACAGTATCGAGAAAGAGAGGTCAGCTTAGAGTTAGACCAAATATCGTGAGGCAAAGGGAAAGACATATACTCAACCTTGTGATGGTTCATCCGAATGATCTTTATATGCGTTTAGAAGTTGGCACGTCTTGCTAGAGGCCGCTACCAACTATTGACGGAGTAAGTGTACTCGCGTCATGTCTATACGTGTATGAACCTATAGGGTCACACACTTTAGGGGGTGGAAGCCTAATGAGGATTGGATCCGAATTAGACCAGGCTTAGGCTGCTAATGGGCTGCTAATGTAGAAGCCCACCAGGGATGCCTATATAAGAGAGAGTGAGGCGAGCTGAAAAGGAGAGAGCATTCCACCCAGCCGCCACTCCTCTTCCGCCTGTGTTGCACGCGCAGACCTAGCAGTCTGGTGTCTGACGGCTTCCACTCCGGACGTGTGGATACCTCGGAGGTGCTGCATCTGTAGCACTTGGACGAGCCACGCAAAGGGGAGCTGCTCGTGGGATGAGGACGAGGAGGAGACGTAGAACATCTACACTGCCGCAACGTGCTTCATCGAGTTCCGCACCTGCGCGTCTAGCGGTAATCCCGTGATCTATGACAATAGTATTCCTGGTTGACGCGGTAGAAAATTTTGATTTTACGCTAGTGTAGCCTACCCATTTCCCTTCATTGTTGTGCTTAATGCTTGTCACTAGGGCCCGAGTGCCATGATTTCAGATCTGATAATATTATTGATTCATTATGATAGTATTGTTTTTGGTCTTATCTGCAAGTTGTATACACACGTTGTTGTCCGGAACCTATGGCCCCGAAGTGACAGAAATCGGGATAACCAGAAGAGAAAGGCTTTGATGTGAGGATCACATGTGTTCACGGAGTGTTAATGCTTTGCTCCAGTGCTCTATTAAAAGGAGCACCTTAATTGCCAGTAGTTCCCTAGAGGCCCCGCTGCAAACGGGCTGGCAGGACAAAAGATGTTGTGCAAGTTCTCATTGCAAGCACGTATGACTATATATGGAACACATGCCTAGGATTGTCTAGTACTTGGATGCTTTATCTTATTTATCTGCAATTGCCCTATGTTCTGATTGCTATGTGAATTGTCTTGTCCATGCAACGCCCGTCCATCCATCCCTATGCCTACCGCACTCGAATCCCACTGTTTACTGCTTTTGTTACTATTGTCTTTTCTTTACTACTGCTATTACTTTACTATTCCTACTACAAAACTGTTGCTACTGATAAACTGCTATGAGCAAGATTATTTCCAGGTGCAACTGAATTGAAAACTCAGTTGTTAAGTCTTATAAATATTCTTTGGCTCCCTTGTGTCGAATCAATAAATTGGGTTTCACTTCCCTCAAAAATACTGCGATACACCCCCTATACTTGTGGGTCGTCACGACTATTTTCTGGCGCCGTTGCCGGGGAGCATAGCTTTATTTATCAAGTTCACTTGGAATCACTATTGTTCAAGCTAAGTTTATCTTTCTCCTTGTTTGCTTGTTTCTTTATAAAAAAATACAAAAAAAATTAGTTCCTATTCTAGTTGTTATTTTCGTTGGTTTGTTATTGTCTTGCTTTATCATGCTTGTTGGCAATGGTTGGTTTCTTTGAAACTGAAGCTTATTGGCAAGGTGGGTTCACGGAAGATCAAAAATATTATTATAAGGAACACCGCTTGTCACAAAAAGGGAAACAATTATGGGAACAAATTGATAAATTGTATACCATTGCAAGGAACGTGTGCTCTACTTATAATGTTACTTATTGCTGTGATGAGTCTTGTTGCAGAAAGAAGTATAATCACCTCCCTTTTCAATGTGAGTATAGTGATAATGATACCATATCTTCCTATGCTAAAGGAATTTATGACTTTTATGATGCGGAACAAATTAAAGAATTTATTGCTTGGAAGGGTGCTTTTGAACTTGCTAGTTTGCTTGAAAATATTGATGATTCACCTTACAAATATGAGGTGTATGGTATACTTAAATTTTGCTTTGATAATTACAAGGATGAAAATGGCTATATTCTTGAATATTTTAATATATGCTTTCCACAAATAGAAGAGACTAATGCCTTGCAGGATCCTATGGAAGAAGAAATTGATGAACCTGAAATCTCATTAGATGAAAAAGAGGAGGAGAGTGATGAACAAAAGGAGGAAGAATGGATTAGCTACCCATGCCTACCTTCTAATGAGAGTAACTCTTTATCCCTTACATTATTTGATTGTCCCCCTTGCTTACTAAAGGAGAGTGAATGTTATGTTCCTGAGGTTTCTCTTGAAAATGTTTATAATAAAGATCTAGTGCTTGTAGATCATGAAGAGCATGCTTTATGTGATAGTTATATTGTTGAGTTTCTTCATGAGGCTACTGAAAATTATTATGAGAGAGGAAAATATGGTTGTGGAAGTTTTCATGGTATTGAAACACCTCTCTATCTGCTGAAAGTTTTGAAGTTACTCTTGTTTTATCTTCCTATGCAGTCACTTTGTTATTTGCTTACATGATTCCTATGCATAGGAAGTGGGTTAGACTTAAATGTGTTTTGAATTTGCTCCTTGATGCTCTCTTTTACTTCAACTCATATTCCTTATGAGAGCATCCTCTCAAACTTGTATGCCTGAAGATGATAATATGTCTATTATTCTTGGGAGACCTTTTCTTAAATACTGTAGGAGCTGATATTAATTATAATCAAGGGAAGGTGACCTTCAATGTTAATGACAATGAACACATTGTCTATATCCTCAAGAAGATTGAAAGGATTTATGGTTTGAATTCGATTGAACATGTTGAGGGCATTCAAGTTGGAGAAATATATTGTCCTATACCAAGAGAAAAAAATTTGAAACTATTATGATTGGGACCATTGCTATCAAGGTTGAGGTAACATAATCATAAGTGGAATACAAAGTTTTGTCTCATATGAAATTGTTTTGGTAGCAAGACCTGATCAACCTTGTTAACAAAAGGATTTCATTGAAGAAACAATGTTTTCACCGTGATTATCTCCGCTTACTTCTATCCTATCCATTTTAGTTTTTGCTTATGCCTAACTTAAAAGCATTAAAGAAAAGTACTTATTGGGAGATAACCCAAAAGTTTTAGATGAGTCTTGGAAGTTATTACTCTCCTTATCCTTTTTATTTGCTTTTTGTGCCAAGAGTAACCTCTAATGAGAGAGAAGTAATGATTGGGAAAGTTGTTGTCCCAAAACAGATTTTTGTGCTTCACCGTAAAATTTTGTGTAGAATCTCTGTACGTCCTTTTGAGGCTTGAATTTTTGTGCTTCTGCCCCAGGTTGTTATCTAACTTTCGTTAGTTCAACACTTTTTGATTTGAGCAACAGAAGATCTTCGAAAAAAATTGTCTTTACCTACTGGTCTGTTTTGACAGATTTCTACCATTTTCTGCATTTGCTTCTTGTTGGTTCCTTTTTGAGTTCTTTTGGGGAATTGAGATTTTTGAGGGAAGTTCTACAGTATCTAGTGTTCTAATGGAAGTTTATTTGGTGTTAGAACTGAACCTTAATACTTATTTATCTTGAGTGCACTAATGTTGCTAATAAAGATTGTGTGAAGTTTTGTATGAAACAAAAATTTCAGGTGTCTGGAAGGAATGAGTAATGAGATGAAGGATGGACTAAAGCTCAATCTTGGGGATACCACGCGTGTCACCCCAAGAAATATCCAAGAAGTACAAGCGTCAAAGCTTGGGGATGCCCAAGGCATCCCCTTCTTCATCAATAAAAATTCCAGGTTTCTTCCAAACGCTTCATTTTTATTGTTTCATGCACAGTTGTGTTTTTCTTGAAGCGTCTTCTTTTTGGTTTTTGTTTTGGTTTTCATTTGCTTTGGCTTGCTTAGTTTCCTGAATAAATTGGTTGTACCCCCTTTCTTTCATATATTGGCTTTCAAATAGTTTGGTTTGGCTTGGAAAAGAGTAGGAAAGTTCATGCTTAAGTGATAAAGAGAGCTTGTTTTTGACTGTGGCCTATGCTTTGTCATGCCATGCTTGATATTGTTTTGGCTTTATGCTTAGTATTCTTTGCTGTAGCATGACTTGTTATAAACAATTGAGATTTCTTAATGTGCCTTGGATGAATCATGCGTTGTTTTAGCATATTAAAGCATAGTATAGTGGTATTCTCCTTTGATGTTTTATTTGGGTTGACTTGGCACATGCACACACCATGTTATGACTATCTCAAGTCACCGTAAGCCTTTATGATCCTTTAGTTTTCAACTTGTAGTATCACTTTATGCTTTGATCAATGATGTTTTGTCGCTCTGCATGATTATGGCCATTATTGCTCTCTCGTTTGTCGCTCCCTTACTATTGCTAGCCTTCACTTTCACTGAGTATGTTTTACTCAAGTTCCCAACTCCCTAAACCAAATACTTCCAAAGTGTCCACCATACCTACCTATTAGCATCATTTGCTACTCCCGTGCATATTCAATATGCCTTGTTTTCTTCCGAGTAAAATGTTTGCTTGTTATGGGAAAATTAGTTAGTAAAGCTCTCACGAACTTGATGGCACACTTTATTTCCTGCACTTAATAAACCTGAACCATTGCATCCTTCTTTGTTGCATATATGCTTGCACTTTATAAGTTGAAGTTAGCAGAACCATGTATCATGGGGAACGCTTTCAACATTGCACTTGTACTTTGTACCTCGTTGATATCATGTTGTTTTGCTTATGGATCCCGGCGGTGTGAAATAAAAGTGGAACTTGTAAGATCATGGAGTTTGTATGTGTGTTAGAGAAACGCCTGGGCCGCTAGCCTAAGTCATGCCTAATCATGGTGGAAACTTGCAGCATCACCATAATGAGCACTCTATGAAGCATCCTCAATAAAAACCTATGCAAATAGAAAATAAAAAGATCGCTGAGATGCTCATTGTCTACTTGCCTTGTCAATTTGATTATGGGAAAGCTCCCGTATCATGTGCAAGGGGTACCCCGTTGGCAGTTCTTAATGATACACATATACTTACAATGACAAGAGCTTACTCGTGACTAAAGTTGAGTAGCATGAGGATCGGTCTTTGTAAGTAAGGGCATGAGATTTCGGTTTATAACTTGACAAGCATATCCTCATATTTGTGTCACTTTAACCTTAATCACCTTCAAGATGCTTATGATAGGGGGCAATGAGAGCTGAAAGCTATAAGTATAATAATTTTTGGAAGCTCTTTATGAGACTTGAATCCCTACTTCCTTTTACAAAAGGCCTTTCTTCCACCATTATATTGAGTCTCCACCTTCTATCTTTATGCACCTACTTTGAGAGCATAGTGGCCATTCTTAGTTCTATGTGCATTATCCCAATACTAGTTGATTGATGCATAACTTGTTATTGCTTGTTTTAAACTATTGTATCTAGTCACTCTTATGAACTTTGAAGGTGTCCTATGCATTTATATTTGCTACTCTATTGAGGGACAAGCTGAATGCCACTATGCTATGTTTTTATTTATGTGAAACAAACAAACGTCTTGCAAAGCATTGTTATTCATGAATCTTTTGTTTGTGCCTTTTCATGTTGCATCATAGTTTCTTTGTCTTATTGCTAGGACTTTTTCTTTCATGTTATGATTGAAGTACTATGATCCTAGCTTTGAATGTTTTACAAATACTTTGATCAAATCTTTGATGGTGCATGTCACCTTAAAAATTATTCTTTCTTTTTATCACTTACCTACTCGAGGACGAGCAGGAGTTAAGCTTGGGGATGTTGATACATTGCAAATGTATCTATAATTTTTGATGCTCCATGCTTGGTTTTATCCACTTTCTTGTGTTTTGTCCACACTTTGGAGTACTTTTCATATGATTTCTTGGACTAACCTATTAATAAGAGCCACAGTGCCAGCTGCCTGTTTTCTGCTGTTTTTGGTTCCAGGAAAGTCAGAAAATGAATATTCTTGGAATTGGACGGGACAAAAGCCAAAGTGCCTATTTTTCCATAAGACTCTAGGAGCCAAAATACGAGACGGAGGAGGGCCAGGGGCTGGCCACACACACCCCAGGCGCGGGCTGGGCCTGGCCGCGCCAGGGCATGGTGTGGTGTCCCCAGGCACCCCCTTGGTCTCCCTCTTCGCCTATAAGAAGCCTTCTGACCTAAAAACTTCGGGGGGGTCGACATTTTGCCACGAAAAGTTCCGTTGCGCCGCCGCCACCGAAGGGGAGATTCGGGGGACAGAAAGTCTCTGTTCCGGCACCCTGCCGGGACGGGGAAGTGCCCCCGGAGCCATCTCCATCGATCTCCATCATCATCTCCATCGACCATCCATGTTTCTCCCATCTATGAGTGAGTAATCCCCCGCTGTAGGCTATGGGGATGGTAGGGATTGGATGAGATCATTCATGTAATGGCATCGGATTGTTAGGGCATGGTACCTAGTATCTTTTATTGGTGCTTTATGACTTTGTTGCGACTTGTTGTGCTTAATGCTTGTCACTAGGGCCCGAGTGGCATGATTTCAGATCTGAACATATTATTGATTCATTATGATAGTATTGTTTTTGGTCTTATCTGCAATTTGTATACACACGTTGTTGTCTGGAACCTATGGCCCCGAAGTGACAGAAATCGGGATAACCAGAAGGGAAAGGCTTTGATGTGAGGATCACATGTGTTCACGGAGTGTTAATGCTTTGCTTCGGTGCTCTATTAAAAGGAGCACCTTAATTGCCAGTAGTTCCCTAGAGGCTCCGCTGCAAATGGGCTGGCAGGACAAAAGATGCTGTGCAAGTTCTCATTGCGAGCACGTATGACTATATATGGAACACATGCCTAGGATTGTCTAGTACTTGGATGCTTTATCTTATTTATCTGCAATTGCCCTATGTTCTGATTGCTATGTGAATTGTCTTGTCCATGCAACACCCGTCCATCCATCCCTATGCCTACCGCACTCGAATCCCACTGTTTATTGCTTTTGTTACTACTGTCTTTGCTTTATTACTACTATTACTTTACTATTCCTACTACAAAACTTTTGCTACTGATAAACTGCTGTGAGCAAGATTGTTTCCAGGTGCAGCTGAATTGACAACTCAGTTGTTAAGGCTTATAAATATTCTTTGGCTCCCCTTGTGTCGAATCAATAAATTGGGTTTCACTTCCCTCAAAATACTGCGATACACCCCCTATACTTGTGGGTCATCAGGAACATCAAAAATTATAGATACATTTGCAATGTATCATAAAGCAATCACTCTCTCCAACTAGAGTGTCACAAGTCTAGTTGTTTATGCACTACACAAATTAAAGGATTAAGGGAGGTTGATTTAATGCAAGGAATTAAAGAGAAACAAAATAGTAAATATAAAAGTGTCACAATCCACTAAATGCAAGATGATAAGACAAAGGGTTTTACCCTATGGAAGTAATGGATATGGATTCATGGGTTCTATAGCACCCCGGATAAAAACACTACTAGAAAATCACTTATTATTTTTATTTTGTGCATCATCATGATAGCATGCTCATGTCATCATGCCACATTGCATTTGAGCATATTCATGACATGATGCATATGTTGCCTAAAACTATTTTCCTAAAGGCTATGTTTGTTTTCTAAATGTCCCATTCTTATTTTCAAATTACAAAACCCCGATCGTCCAGATATTTTGTTTTTTCTAGAAATTATTTACAAAAGGTCTTTCAACTGAAACAAAACAATAATAAATATAAATTTATTTTTAAGTAGGGAGCCAGCCAGCCAGGCCCAAAAGCCTAGTCGACCACGTCCAAACCCTAACCTAACCAAACCCTAGACCCTAACCTACCGCCACCAACCACACATCACCTCGCGCGCAGCACACGCCCTAGCCTGAATGCGCACACACACACCACACACACCTAAACTGAATGCACACCGCACACCACCCGCCCATCTCAACTCATGCCCGACACGCTCCCCTGATAGTAAAAGAAAGGACCGGGATCCATAGTTCACTAGTGGTGGCTCTCCTTAAGATAGATGACATGTTGGGTGAACAAATTACAGCGGGGCAACTGACAAACATCGAGAAAGCATACAAGAATATACTAGTAATCTTGACTCCTTTGAGATTAGATTGGGCATTACAACATTATACATAGATCGCCATCCAACTGCATCTATGACTAATAATCCACCTTCAGGTTATCATCGGAACCCCCTCTAGTATTAAGTTGCAAGCAACAGATAATTGCATTACGAATTGCGTGTAAAGTAAACAATATGATTGTTCTATGAACAAAGAATTGTTGTTTTCTCCCTAGTAGCAACAACACATCTAGTACCTTAGAGATTTCTGTCACTTGGCCAGATTACTAGAGGCATGAACCCTCTATTGAGGATAAATACTAACTCTTAGAGTTGCTAGCATCTACTTGGCCAATATAGCTACTAACAACTTGATCAAAGTATTTGTAAAACATTTAAAGCTAGGATCATAGTACTTCAATCATAACATGAAAGCCAAAGTTCTAGCAATAAGACAAAGAAACTATGTTGCAACATGAAAAGGCACAAACAAAAGATTCATGAATATCAATGCTTTGCAAGACATTTGTTTGTTTCACATAAAGAAAACATAGCATAGTGGCATTCAGCTTGTCCCTCATAGAGTAGCAAATATAAATGCATAGGACACCTTCAAAGGTTAAAGTGAACAAACTGTGGGGTATATGCTTGACAAAGTATAAGTTGGAAATCTCATGTCCCTTGAATACGAGGGTCGCTCCTCATGCTACTCAAGTTTAGTCACCGGTAAGTTCTTGTCATCGTAAGTACATGTGTATCATAGAGAACCGCCAACGGGGTACCCCTTGCCCGATGATACGGAAGAATCCCCATATCAAAATGACAAGGCAAGCAGACAATGAGCATCTCAGCAATCTTCTTATTTACCATGGGAATATGGTGCTTTTTTCTCTCTTTCCTCTTTTCATATATCTCTTTTAAGAAGAATGCTTCATAGACAGCTCATTATGGTTATGCTGCAGGTTTCCACCATGACAGCATGGATTAGACCAGCGGCCCAGGCGTTTCTCTAAAACATATACATAACTCCATGGACTTACAAGCTCCCCTTTCATTTCACACCGACGACATCCATAGACAAAAGAGCATGATATCAACTAGGTACAAAGTACAAGTGCAATGTTGAAAGTGTTCCCCATGATAGCATGGTTCTGCTAATTCCCAACAAATAAGTGCAAGCATATACAACATAGACGACACAATGGTTCAAGTTTATTAAGGGCGAGAAAAGTAAAGTGTGCCATCAAGTTCGTGAGAGCTTTAATCACTAGTTTTCTCATAACAAGTTTAATTCGGAAGGTAGATAAAAACATGAATATACTTCGAATAGCATATGCTAGTAGGTAGGTATGGTGGACTCTTTGGAATAACTTGGTTTAAGGAATTGGATGCAAGAGCGGAACTCATACTTGGTTACAAAGGCTATCAAAAGACTAGGAGCGATAAACTAAGAGAGCAATAATGGCCATAATCATGCAGAGCGACAAAACATCATTAATCAAAGCATAAAGTGATACTACAAGTTGAAAACTAAAGGATAATAAAGGCTATGGTGACTTGGGATAGTCATACATGGTGTGAGCATGTGCCAAGTCAACCCAAATAAAGCATCAAAGGAGAATACTACAATACTATGCTTTAATATGCTAAAACAACGCATGATCCTTCCAAGGCACATTAAGCAATCTCAATTGTTTATAACAATTCATGCTACAGCACAGAATACTAAGAATAAAGCCAAAACAATATCAAGCATGGCATGACAAAGCATAGGCCACAGTCAAAAACAAGCTCTCTTTACCACGTAAGCATGAACTTTCCTACTCTTTTCCAATCCAAACCAAACTATTTGAAAACCAATGCATGAAAGAGGGGGTCCAACCAATTTATTCAGCAAACTAAGAAAACCAAGCAAACTAAAAACCAAAACGAAAACAAAAAAGAATACGCTCCAAGAACAACACAACTGTGCATGAAACAATAAAAATGAAGCGTTTGGAAGAAACCTGGGATTTTTATTGATGAAGAGGGGGATGCCTTGGGCATCCCCAAGCTTTGACGCTTATACTTCTTGGATATTTCTTGGGGTGACACGCGTGGCATCCCCAAGTTTGAGTTCCATCCTTCATCTCATTACTCATTTCTCTTCCATACACCTGAAATTTTTCCTTCATACAAAACTTCACACAATCTTTATTAGCAACATTAGTGCACTCAAGATAAATAAGTCTTAAGGTTCAGTTCCAATACCAATAAAACTTCCATTAAAACACTAGCTACTGTAGCATTTCCCTCAAAAAGCTCAGTTCCTCAAAAGAACTCAAAAAGGAACCAACAAGAAGCAAATGCAAATAATGGCAGAAATCTGTCAAAACAGACAAGCAGGTAAAGACGAATTTTTTCTAAGATCTTCTGTTGCTCAAATCAAAAAGTGTTTAACTAACGAAAGTTAGATAACAACCTGGGACATAAGCACAAAAATTGACGCCTCAAAAGGACGTACAGAGATTCTACACGAAATTTTACGGTGAAGCATAGAAATCTGTTTTGGGACAGCAACTTTCCCAATCATTACTTCTCTCTCATTAGAGATTACTCTTGACACAAAAAGGAATAAAAAGGATAAGGAGCGGTTATTACGGAGGTAATAACTTCCAAGACTCATCTAAAACTTTTTGGTTTTCTCCCAATAAGTACTTTCCTTTAACGCCTTTATGTTAGGCATAAGAAGCAAGAAAAAAAGAATCAAGTGTTTGAAGAAGCATTAAAACCAAATTTCTTGCCCTCACCTCCCTTAATTTTATTCTTAACCTTGGGGAACTTATGAATGCTTGGTGGAGAAACAAAGTGCACGGTGCCCTTTTCCACACTATTATTGCTCCAAGGAGTTTCAATAGGGATCTCCCAAGTGTAATTTGTCCTTTTCCTACACATTCAATAACAAGATAATCAGTAGAAATCATTTTCCTTGGGATCTTTATAAACACTCCTTCAGCTATTCCAATGGGTAATATTGTGGCATTGTTAGCAAGAAATATATCTTCTCCTTCTTCAGAAAGCCCCCAAAGATTCAAAGATTCATAAATATCTTTGGGCATAAGACAAAATTCAGACATGATATCACAGCGAGCATGAAAAGTTTCATTGTTTATAGCAATTTTTACTGTGGGAAGCCATCCTGAGGGTTCGGAATTTATTGGAACATAGTTATGATGCTCTCTAAGTGTATTATAGCAATCTTTCAAACTAGTAGTGCTGGTCTCAAGAGTATTCAATCTAGCAAATATGTTTATGAAGGAAGAATCAGATTTGCTAGGCAAGTTGTAAGTAAAGACCAACTTTTTTATAGCATTAACAACATCATCCTCATTGCATTGGAGGAAATCTCCTCCCACAACAGCATCCAAAGAATATCTATAGCAAAGAGCAATTCCAAGGTAAAAGCTACTAAGGAACAAGCTTTGAGTCATTTTAAGTTCAGTTTTTTCATATAGATCAGAGATTCTAGACCAAGCTTCTTTGAAACTCTCTTCAATTACTTGTTTAAAAGTGAAAACCATTTCCTCAGGTGACATAGTGATTGGAGCAATGCTAGACATAATGGCAACTTAAGATAGTAACTATTTTTTTATTTTTAATAAAGAAAGCCAACTAGTAAGACTATGTTTTTGTGATTTTGATAAAGAAACAAGCGAGCAAAGCAAAAGTAAACTAAGAAAAACAAAAATAACAAAGTAAAGAGATTGGTTATGAGGGACTCCCCTTGTGAAGATGTCCTTGACTCCCCGGCAACGACGCCAGAAAAATAGCTTGATGGTCCAAAATATATCGAGCTCATTAGGGAACCCCAAGAGGAAGGTATGATGAGCACATCAGCAAGTTTTCCCTCAGTTATGAAACCAAGGTTTAATCGAACCAGTAGGAGCAAGGAAACACCCCAAAGGTGTAGCTACCTGAACTTTGGCAGGGCGCACTACCGGTGCCAGCAGCAACATGGAGACCTGCACCACACAACCACAGAACTCTACCCCCAACTTGCGATGAGGTTGTCAATCTCACCGGTTTTGCTGAAAACAAAGGATTAAACGTATCGAGTGGAAGAAAGTAATAGTTTGCAGAAAGTAAACACAAAGCAGTAAAAAGTTGATTGTAGATTGATAGTAAAAGAAAGGACCGGGGTCCATAGTTTACTAGTGGTGGATCTCCTTAAGATAGATGACATGTTGGGTGAACAAATTACAGCGGGGCAATTGACAAACATCGAGAAAGCATACACGCATATACTACTCATCTTGACTCCTTTGAGATTCGATTGGGCATTACAACATTATACATAGACCGCCATCCAACTACATCTATGACTAATACTCCACCTTCAGGTTATCATCCGAACCCCCTCCAGTATTAAGTTGCAAGCAACGGATAATTGCATTACGAATTGCGTGTAAAGTAAACAATACGATTGTTCTATGAACAAAGGATTGTTGTTTTCTCCCTAGTAGCAATAGCACATCTAGTACCTTAGAGATTTCTGTCATTTCCCCAGATTACTAGAGGCATGAACCCACTATCGAGCATAAATACTAACTCTTGGAGTTGCTAGCATCTACTTGGCCAAGATAGCTACTAACAACGGAAAGCATGCAAGATCACAAATAACAAAGACATGATAGAATCAATAATCAGTCTAAAATAGCATCTCAATATCCATCGGATCCCCGCAAACACAACATGCAGAATTACAAATAGATGATCTTGATCATGAATGGATCTCACAAGATCTAAACATGATAGCACCGAGGAGGAGAACCAGCCATCTAACTACTACATGGACCCGTAGTCTTGAGATGAACTACTCACTCATCACACCGGAGGCTTGCATGATGATGAAGAAGGCCTCCGGGGTGAATTCTCCCCTCCGGTAGGGTGCCGGGAAGAGCTTCAGATCCCTCCCGATCTAGGGATGGAGATGACGGCGGCTACAGACTCTTTCGTGGAATTTTGATCGGGTCCTTAGGGTTTCTGTATCGGAGGCGTCTTATAGGCGGAAGGAGAGGCCGAGGGGGTGCCTGGGCTGGCCACACCACCCCCTGGCGCGGGCCAGGCCTGGCTGCGCGACCAGGTGGTGTGGCTGCCCTATGGCCCTTCTCCGTCTCGTATTCTGGCTCTGGGTGTCCCTCGGTGAAAAACTGACTTTGGCTTTTGTCCCGTCCAATTCCGAGAATATTCATTTTCTGACTTTCCTGAAACCAAAAACAGCAGAAAACAGGCAGGTAGCACTTTGGCTCTTGTTAATAGGTTAGTCCAAGAAATCATATGAAAAGTACTCCAAAGTGTGGACAAAACATAAGAAAGTAGATAAAACCAAGCATGGAACATCAAAAATTATTGATACGTTAGCAACGTATCACCCGCACTGTGCCCGCTCCACCAACCCCCTCCCCCGCGCCCCCGCTCTTCTCTCCTTGCACCATCGCTGCGATCCTAGTGGCAAGCCGCCTCCGTGATCCCCGCCCGGTGCTGCTCTCCCTTTGTCGACCTCATCTTACCCCGCCCCGTCATGACCCCCTAGCCCCTGCTTCCGGCTCGGTCCCGCTCTGCTTCGTGCACCGCTGCGGCGAGCCCGCAGACCTTGCCACCCTCTCCGCTAGCCCCGGGTCACAGAGATCCGCCTGCCCATCGCCGCCTCCGACCAGCATTCGGCACCACCTCTCCACCTCCGGCCTCGCCCCTCCCTAGCGTGGACTCCCTCCTCTCGCTCAGGTCACCTCCCCTGCCCCACCTGCAAGGCTCTCCTAGCTCTGCCCAGCCTACACACGACCGTGGCTTGCCCTAGACAGAGCTCAACGGTACTCGTCTTCCCCGCTCCCTCCTAGCGTCATTCTCTGCGCCCTCAGCCTCTTCTCGTCTCTGGCCTTCACCGCCTCTATAGCGCCGCTCGCCGCCCTCGTCTCCGTCCCGCGAGCCTGGCCTTGGCGAGAACCTCCTCTCTCCATGCTTGCCCCACGCCCCTACCTCACCATCGGCCACCTCGCCTCTGCCCTGACGTGTCCTGGATGCCGCTCCACCTCTACTTCAACCTCGGATGTCCTCGACCCAGCTTCGCCATGTTCTACTTGTCTTCATGGCCAAGCCCCACCAGGAGATACTCCACAATGACCAGGGCAATAATGTGAGGAGTGGTCGTCTCTGTGGATCTTGGTGCTGCACTTGTACAACTCCAGAATCTTGTGATGTGTGACGAGTTGGGGTGAACCAAGCCTTCCTGATGAACATGGGTAACAAGTAGAACAAGGACCTTATCAAGAACGACCTTGACCTTGTTCACCTCCAAGAACGACAACCGACGTGAGAAGCCAAACCCAAAGTCTGAACCCTGAAGACCTCCTTCTCGGACACAAGATCATCGACATGGAGAAGAAGTTCTCCTTCACGGATTCAGACTCTAAGATCGACCACATGGAACCTCTAAGCCTTCGACATGGAACGCCAAGTTCTCCATCCTGGGACACCAAGTTCTCCTCATGGATCCCAAAGCCCCATCCCGGAGTCTAAATCCTGATCTCGTCGAACCTCGGAACCCAAGATCACCGAGCCCTAATGTGTGAACCTGATCCAAGCCCCCTAATTTTATAAATTGCCATCCATATACTTGTGCATACAAATTTTTCATGCTCGCATACATATTCATTTGTTTGGGGGTATTTTTGTCAACACACCTAATAATTAAATATGAAGACTATATGCGGGCTATTCTTGTCTTATATTGGTTCCATTTAAATTTGTGTAGCAAACTGGTGCCACTATTTTCCTTGGTAAGTCAACATTTAAATTGTGGGGTATCTAAACAACACGAACCTATTAATTAATTGACAGGACCCTAGTGCGCTTAATATTGTCTAGTTGCATCACATCTTTGCCATCTCATACATCATATATGCATCATGATGCCCGGTCTTCTGCCATAGTATTAAATAATGCATCCGATGTTTCTTTTAGTTCTTTGCTTCTTCACGGATTAGGCCGATGAGTTGATGCGAGTGTCGACCCGCTCTTCAGATGAATCTTCGGCTAAGTATCCCAGGAGAGCATTCTCCCTTTTTTTACCTATTTTGCATTTATAATCTTTACTTCCTCTTGTTGATCTATTGTTATCTGTGTTATTGATTCTCTAGTTTTTCGTACCAGTTATATCCACTGCAGCCTATATTGCCTTGTACACCTCCTATTGCCTATTGTTTGATAGACAATCGTCCTTGCGAGTCATAGTTGCTTCCTTAGGTGCTGCTTCGTGTCGTCGATGTTCCACCGTTGTTGGGGGTTGACACATGCTTAATAGTGGAGATGATCATGGCTTTAAATACAACTTGTTAATTAAAATGCTAAAAATAGATATAATACAGAGGCACCGGTGGTTAATAGTTGATATCTGGTTATTATAACGCCCACTTGTGTCCACTAGGACCTAGGTTTTTGACACTTGTTCCAAGATCGAGCGTGCTAACCATATGTGGGGTGTATGGGCGCCCCTATCGTCTTATTATCTGATTTCAAAGTACTGTGTTGGGGGCCACAAAACTAGTTCGGGCTTTATACGTTACCTACTATACCTATGCCATGTATTCCATGTATGAGGTGTTTATTACCCGTTGCTCGATGAGCATTTATTATTGTTGCATAGGTGCGACACTCTATCACGGGAATATATTATCTATGGCCTATGTTCGTGTGACAAGTGCACGCAACCTCAGGGTCCGTACGAGGATTAGCTATACCTCGTATGGGTACCTCTTTTGGGTGGCCCCCACATACTTGCTTTGGGTCTGGGAACACGTCGTGTCCGAAGCCCCGTCGACATATCGACAGGTGTATGTTAATTGATCTGGCAAAAAAGGTGGAAGTGCGTGCGGATACTTTGGTGCACCCATTAAATCTTTTCGAAAAGACGGGTCCACGGTTATGGACGACTTGGAGCATAGTTTCTTGATCATAGACAACTATAACTAAAGAATACCTGTTATTATATGACTTGGATCTGATATGACTAGTAAGTTGGATAACCACCATGGAATGAATGAATAAAACTGCCAACTGTGTGAGTTTCCTTGGAAGGACTTCCTCGTTTGGTCTCGAGGGGGAAATACCAGGATGGGTATGTTTGGTGTTAGCATCGGGTTGGTTATGAATAGATCTTTCTTATCCCTCTCTAATACTCGACAGTTGTATCGATTCTCTATAGGTTGTGTAGTGCATGCTTTGTTGCCGTTTCAGTCCACCATACCTATTTGGGCGAGAGCCGCCGAATTCTAAGACTTGCCGTGTACTGGCCTCATTACTGACCTCTCCCTTTTTCCTTTGCCCTTTGTCGGCACCCCTTTTGTTTCAACAGGCTTAAGTTCGACGATGTTAGTAAGGTTATCCTTCCAACTTGGCCTGGGCAGGATTGTGGACACCATTGGTTATTCTTCAGGGGTCTTAGCCCAATTTGCATCCTATCCGTACTTGGGTGTTGTATCATTTTCAAGGTGATTTGGATCTTTGTACTGTATATCTGTATTCTTGACTCGTTGAGTCGTTGTTGTATATATATGTTCTGTGGGTTCCATCATGGACTATTGTGTAATGGTATTACTTCGTTTTCCACCCGCAGTGCCTGGTGGGCATCCTTGAATCGTTTCTATGTGGGTTTGGCGGGAATCGCTAAAATCCACAGAGGGCCGATTCAAGGGTGTTACAAAGTGGTATCAGAGCTCAGCAGTTGCGATACCCCACTAGACCAGCCTGTCGGATAACCTAGCTAACGTATGATCTAGAGTGTCAAAACTATTTTGATTTTTTTGGTTAGATAGATCTGATTAGGTCTGCTTTTACTCCTTACCTTTATACTATTCTCCTCTTACCTTTCCGTGTTATGAATCTATTCTCTTATCCTTTTTCCGAGTCCAGGAGTTCTCGTGGTTGGGTTTCTATCGTACCTTCAGGGTTTCGCTTTCTTCTTCTTGCAACGGTGTTTCTACATCCGGCCTTCGTGCTATTTGAGGAATCCTTCATTTGTTGTACCTTTCTTTGTTCCAAAATTCACTAAATTTTTTCTTTGTATCCTCTGGTGTTCCCAAGATGACGACATTATCTACGCCAGGTCCGATGAAGAGCCTGCATCACTCCTTTGTTTCCGAACATCGCTTGTCAATATCTTCAGTATGAATTTCGAGAGTTGGTCGCACGATACTTCTATCCATGTACAGAGTAATGCTTTGAGTGCGGGATGGAGTCACGACCGTACCATTACTCTTATCATTCGCTTTTGTATATGGAACCGGTGGATCAATGCAATTTTTACTCCTTCCATCGAAGTTAAAGGTGACCTTATCTTTTGAGACCTTTACCTTTGTCTTTGTTTATCCGGAGTGATCCCTTGACGAAATTGAGCAACGACGTCTTGTTGGTGGTGTCGTCGATTTCAAGACGGACACAGAATCTTTGTTAGCGGTGTCGCGAGGACCTACATGAAGCAAGAAATATTTGATCATTAGCCTTTTTTCCGTACCATGAGGCGGATCTCGGGGACGAGGTCCCTTGTTAGTGGTGTCGAATTATAGCACCCCGGATAAAACCACTACTAGAAAATCGCTTGTTGTTTTTATTTTGTGCATCATCATGATAGCATGCTCATATCATCATGCCATATTACATTTGAGCATCTTCATGACATCATGCATATGTTGCCTAAAACTATTTTGCTAAAGGCTATGTTTATTTTCTAAATGTCCCCTTCTTCTTTTCAAATTACAAAACCCCGGCCGTTAGGATATTTGGTTTTTTCTAAAAATTATTTACAAAAGGTCTTTCAAATGAAACAGAACAATAATAAATATAAGTTTATTTTTAATTAGGGAGGTAGCCAGCCAGGCCCAAAAGCCAAGCCGGTCACCTCCAAACCCTAGACCCTAACCATCGTCGCCACCCACCAACCGCACATCACCTTGTGCGTAGCACACACCATAGCATGAACGCGTGCACACACACACGATCACACCTGAACACCACACACACACAAATTGAACGCACACTGCACGCCGCACACCCATCTCAACTCATGCCCGACACGCTCCCCTGGCCCCACCCTGCGGGTTCCGCTCCCTATCTCCCGCTTCATGTATGAGATGTTTATTACCTATTACTCAATGAACGTTCATTACTATTGCATAGGTGCGGCACTTCACAGGAATAATTGTCTATGGCACTGCTTGCATGACAAGTGCACACAACCTCAGGGTCCGTACGAGGATTAGCTATACCTTGTTTGGGTAGCTCTTTCTGTGTCCCCCATGTACTTGCTTTGGGTCTGGGAACACATCGTGCCCGAAGCCCTGCCGACATACCGATGGGTGTATGTTAATTGATTTGACAAAAAGGGTGAAAATGTGTGTGGATACTTTGGTGCACCCCTGCAGGTTTGAATCTTTTCGAAAAGCCATGTTCGCGGTTATGAATGACTTGGAGCACAATTTATCGATCATAGACAACTATAACTAAAGAATTCATGTTATTATATGACTTGGATATAATATGACTAGTAAGTTGGATAACCACCATGGAATGAATTAAACTGCCAACTGTGTGAGTTTCCTCGGAAGGACTTACTCGTTTGGTGTCGAGGGGGAAATACCAGGATGGGTATGTTTGGTGTTAGCATCAGGTTGGTTTCGAATAGGTCTTTCTTATTCCTCTCTAATAGCCGATAGTTGTATCGAGTCTCTCTAGGTTATGTAGTGCATCCTTTGCTGCCACTTTATTCCACCATACCTATGTAGGCGAGAGCCACCGAATTCTAAGACTCACTATGTACTGACCACTCCCTTTTTCCTTTGCCCTTTGTAGGCACCCCTTTTGTTTCGACAGGTTTAAGTTCGATGATGTTAGCAAGGTTACCCTTCTAGATTGGCCTGGGCAGGGTTATGGACGCCATTGATTATCAAATTTGCATCTTATCTGTACTCTGTTGGTTATCATTTTCAAGGTGATTTGGATCTTTGTACTGTATATCTGTGTTCTTGACTTGTTGAGTCATTGTTATATATATATATATGTTATGTGGGTTCCATCGTGGACTATTGTGTAATGGTATTACTTCGTTTTCCATCCGCATGCAAGTGCCTGGTGGGCATCCTTAAATCGTTTCTATGCGTGCTTGGCGGGAATCGCTAAAATCCGCAGAGGGCCGATTCAAGGGTGTTACAGGTTCAGTCATTCATCTCTCTATCTATCTATGGTGATGATCATGCTATAGATAATAAAAGTGCACATGATTGTCATGCTTTAATGATAAATTTATAGCGGCTACATGTCCTAGAACACATAGTTGAAAGAAGTACCCATATGTGTTGCTGGTGTTATCCAGGTAGGCCAGGTTGTTGTCACTCCACCACATCATACTTCCCACTTTTTACCCTCGGATAAAGGATGCTTTCAACACCAATGTCACTCGATGCTTATGCCATTTGTCACTCGGCCACCCATTACCCACATACATCATACTCTTAAAGGCAAACATATACTAAGCACTAGTGCAATGATTTATAAATATATGTGCATTCGCATCTCTCCCATCTACCTACACTTGGCATTGTCAAACACCTCATGACATGGGTAAACAAATCATTAAGCATAGATAAATCATGACACATATTCCAAAGTATGACAAACCATAAAGTCTCAACATAACGGTAAATGCATAACAAGTAGCATCTTATACCATAATATCCACCATATGAATTACATATATAGTTCCATAATCATGCAAGACACATCATATGGACTTCAACATGATCATATATAGAGAGACTGGATCAAGTTACCACCATAAACCCATTGTCCAGGGGTGAACTACCCCCCCCCCTCATGATGAAGATGATGGTGGAGGCGTTGGTGAAGGAGGAGACGCGGCCGGTGGAGATTCCGGCGGTGGTCCCCCTCCAATCTTCCTCCAGCGGAGGACTTCTAACTCTGTTTTTGGTGTTTTCTATCTCCGTCTCGCTCCCTCACGAGATCGGATCGGGGACCCTTTTATAGAAGGTTTTAGGTCAAAATAAAGTCGGTGGAGCGAAGATGGATGACATCAGAGTTTCAGTGCTCCAGACAGACTAGGTGGTGCAGTCACACCTTCTAATCGTACCACTTGGGCCCTTCTAGGCCTTGTGTGATGAGGTCCAAGTGCTCCAGGTGCTTCTGCCGATGAAAAACTACTCTAGAAAAAATCTTAGGTCCTTTTGAGTTTGCCAAGATCCCTTAAACTTAAAAAATACGCAAAACAAGTTTTTCCTATCCCGCAGGGTTATGAAAAAAATAAAGGGGATCGTTGGTAAATCCTCATAAATCAATGCAATACATATTTAATAGTAAATAACATTCAAATATGTTGTAATAAGTGACAATAAACTATAAAGTTCATGTGTGCATTTTACATGCATCAGTTGGTTATCTCTATACCGAGTTCTTTACTTATACTTTTCTTTGTGATAGCCTTCGTGCTTGAAGTTATTGCTATCGCATTTTTGGTTCTCTTGCTAAGCATAAGTTGTTCGTGCAAATAGTTGGGTCTAGCCTATTTAGGTTTTGTACTAAATAGATTAAACGCTATTTCTACTCTTCATTTATTAGAGCCAAAATCGTAATTGGTTAAAGTCGCCTATTCATCCCACTCTAGATGATATCGAGGTCCTTTCACTATTCCATAGACTCTCACGCCACAAAAGTAGCACATGAGCCAAAATCGTAATTGGTTAAAGTCACCCATTCATCCCACTATAGAGGACATCGAGGTCCTTTCACTCTTCCATAGAGAATTGCACCACCGCTCATGAATTCTCCATGACTGTCTTCTAGAGTGCACCAAGAGATGTTACAATATGCCTCTGGAACCCTTGCCTCTTCTGCTATTGTACGAGTAGAGAGCACTCTCATGCGACTACTGGATTCTTCACCAATGACGAATACCTCCCCAACATCCACAACATCACCGGTGACATGACTGTTGTTGACAACATTCTCCCCTGCATCATATGTGTTTTCATTTCTTCTATTCAAGATTATGATAAAGTTATGGTATTAGCAATGGGTTGAGATATGCTATTTTTATCTTGACTACTAGCATGATTATTTTAATTTCTATTACCACGGTCATGATTTATTTACCGTTTTCATGGATTAGATCTCATGAAAAAATGGTTATATATTCAATAAACCAAAAAAACTTATGGTAGGATTTTTTCTCCAATATATGCTTTGCTACTGCCGTGAGGACTACTCGTTTCTTGGTTGTGCATTATAAGAGATGGTGTATGCGATAAATCCTATGGTTTTAAATCATGATATGATAGAGTGCCTCAATAGCTGTCTCCTTTAGAGGATAAAGCTTTTCAGCAAGTTGAGACCCTTTTCAAGGGTGCTCTTCTCAATGTTCTTGATGAGAACATTGTTGATTTGTGTATGTGGTTTGCTAATGATAAGGACATGTGAATGCGCTTGAGATAAAGTTTGGGGTCTCAGATGCAACAATTGAGTTATACGTCATGGAACAACTTTTTAAATATGCGGTTATAAACTGCAACCCATATGATGGTTGCAATGCACGCGTTGAGATCTTTATCCATCACAACACTATACTTTATTTTTTATCACTAGAAGGTGAGGCCCACAACAGTAAATACCTTTTATATTTTGCTTATGTAAGACCATGGGGGACGAACCTAAGACCATATGCAAATTCATAAAAAATGACTTCTCTAGAGTCACACTTGCGACGAAAACAATTAGCTGGCGGCATAAACCATCGAGTTAGCAAGCCGTTTATAGTACTATTATGGCAGTATGTTCCTTCTTATCATTATATTGTTCATACCTCGGCCTAAGTATGTCGTGGCACGCGAACATACCCTGTGAGTCCATCCCTGGTTGGTTGGTTTCATCTTCTATAAGGGAGGGTCCAACTTTTGCTCCTCCCATGGTAGAGGTGGCATCTCCGTCCTGGTAGAGTGGTTGTGGCTAGTTGCGAAGAGTTTCGTGGTGTGGTCTAGAGTTCATTCGGTTGTTGGTTTGAGTGGTATGTTGCATTGTGCTCTTCGTATTGTCGGCGATTTATGGACTCCGGGACTAGATGAGCTAGTCGAGATGAATACATTTGAATAGGTTTATGGTATCTTCCAAGAGCTCTAAGCTCCCTAGAATTGGCGAGCTCTAATCACTCCTCTCTTATGAATTCTTTTGTCGGTCCCATTGTTAGGAGGACGAGCCATGTGCGCATCGTTGGTTCATATGGTGTTGCTCTGCTTTACTTAGTTGAATTGAGGTCTGTTTGGCTGCATGTCGGTTCTGCTTCCGTGACTTCCACACTTCGCCGGTTTATTTCGTTCTAGCCAACACGCGAGATCCCTAGGATTTGACTATTTCCTTATCCAATCGAAGACCAGAGCGCTGAGAAGACAGGTCCGACCCGGAGGTGGAGGCGCCAGCGAAGATGACACCGAATATTAGGGTGAGGTGGGACTACCGCTGGATCTTGGTTGGTACAGAGCGGGGTAGTGAAGGAGCGCCGTGGCCGCAGGCTGTAAAGGAAAAAACGGACGAGCCATTGATGGCCGACGGCTCGACAAGGAAAAGCCGTAGTGGAGGCGACGAGGAGGCTAAAGGATCCGACAGTGGAAGAACCGTGGAGATGGGGAAGATGGTGGCCCCTTCAGCGTCTTGCCTTCTGTCCTCCGCTGGATCCGTCTCGGCTCGCCCCACGTGAGGCACTAGGATGGCGACGCTGGCCTTTGTGCCGTTGATACATCGATACTCCACGTTGCCTATGCGGGACCACGATTGTAGTCGGGATGATGCATTGATGCCCTCACATCGAGCGTGTGGAGATGCGGTGCCGTATTGTGAGTAATCCTAATCCCCTTCCATCCTTCTCCACCTACTTGTTCCCTAATTCGCTCCAATGTTGTCTTTAGTCACTCCTATGGTGATACCCTGGGCGCACCACATGATTGTATCTTTTCCCCAAAGGATTAGTTTACTCCCTTAGCTGTTATGTGCTAAAATTGTTTGATTTTATAAACATATCTATTTTTAGGGAGATAATCAGTCTGTATGGTTGATTACGAGCTAAACACCATGAATTAACACACTGAGGTGTCCGTACGAAATAAGAACTAATTAGTGCCTTTTCCATGCGATATGCTACTTTTATGCATTACATGGTAATACTTTTAGCGATATGCTCCAAGTCTCGTAAAAGCATAAATGCTAGTAGATAATAATCATTTAATTAGAGAAGTTCTATACTAGAGTTGTGAGTCTGAAAACCATAATCATGCAACCACAAAGACATGCATATATCTCTATCTCAACAGGCCATGGGCACTTTCTGTTCAGAGCCATTATATTATCTTTCATATTTGTTCCTGAAATTTCATCTTAAAACCAAATTTCTTATTATTTACTAATCAATCCTTTTCAAGATAATGAAGTGCAAGGCTCTTGTCGATTTATTGGTGCTAAAAAAATCAGCACAAACATGGTATTTGCGAAAATCACTCTTCCAAGCATAATCACTTTTTGGTTCGCTAAAATCTAAATCTCTAGAAAAAGTTTTACTACAATCCGAAATGACATCAAAGGTAACTAGACATGTTAATACATCTAAAAAAACTCTACAACAAATGTCTAAAGACTCCTCATAGCATTATGTCAATCTGTAAACATTGAAGGACGCTTCAACATATCATCTATTTTATTCAAATTTAAATTTTTATTGGAAATAATATTTCTAATACATAGTAGGATCCACAACAATAAATTCTTTTTTATGGTTTTGCAACACTTCTGGGATACAAACCTAAAGCCACCATGTGCAAATCCAAATTCGTTAAAGTAAGCTTCCAAGAGTCAACTCACGGCCAAAAGAAATCAACATGTAGCATGTATAACCACTAAGCTAGCAAAAAGTTTGTAGTACTACTATAGTTCCGTGTTCTTTGTTATATGGCCATAGTGTGCACCGACTAGACTCTAGGGTATATGGCCCACCGAACATACCATATGGGTGGGTTGACCAACATCATCACCTTTGAGGGATGGTGGCGCTAGTTGCAAAGACTTTTTTTTTTGCTATTGATTAGAGTTCACTGGTTTGTCTATTTTAGGTGGTATGCTGTATTGTGATTTTGTATTATCGGCGCAAAGACTAGTTGAGCTAGTGAGATGAATAAATTTGTATCGGCTTTTGGTGTTTTTCTTATGAGAGCGTCGACTAAGATTTAACTAAATCTCTATCGGCTGATGTTATCCTATTATTTGTTATCCTATTAATTTTTATCTTTATGAAAAAAAATTATACGTGAACCAAAAAAATTGTACCGCGTGAACACAAGTTTTGTGCTAGGTGAATATTTTTCTCTTTCTTTTTGCCAGGTAGGTGAATATTTTTCTCAGTTACAACCCATATACAACTACCATATCCGAGATGACTGAGATTTAACGAGTTCTCGTGCCCGTGAGAAACTAGCAAATCCGTTCTTTTATGCACGGCTCAATCTCTTTTAACCTAAAATGTAGTGGCAAGGCTATTGTCGATTTGTCACTTGCTCAAACTAAATAAAGAAACAACACATTTTTGGACGACAAAAAAGAAATTTGGATGTCAAACAAATGGAAAAAACAATTTTATTTGAATGACACATAGGAGTAAATTTTTGGAACTAGAAAAGAAAGATCGATAGAGAAGAGGATGAAAAAAACCGGGAAGCAAGCCACACTCCCTCCCTCTGTTCTCCCCTTCCTCCCTTCCATCTGACCAAACAACAGATCTGACAGCCAAGCTCTCTTCCTCGCGGTTGGCTTTGCTTCCCGGCCTCCCAGATCCCGATCTCCCCATCATCCATGCCTCCTCCTGCTCCTCTCCCCTAACCCTCCACGCCGCCATGGCCTCGCGCCCTCCCCTCCGCACCGTCTCCACTGCCTCCTCTTCCCATTCCACCGACTCCCCCACCGCCGCCGCGGCGCCCCCGGGCGGCGTCCCGCAGTCCATCACCGCGCTCCTCAACAACCCGCTCCCCTCCGCCTCCTCCGGCTCCTACTGGCTCCCGTGGCCCCCGCCGACCTCGCTCCCCGACGCGCCTCCAGTTCCCTCCCACCCCTGCGAGGTCTCCCGCGCCGACTTCGCGCCCTACCTCGCCGCCGTTGCCGATCCCTTCGCGCGCTTCGCCGACATCCGCCTCCACGCCAACGCCGAGCTCGCCGCCTCCGATGACGGGCCCCCGACGTCCTCCTCTTCCTCCTCGGGCCTCGCCGCCTGCCTCCGCGAGGTCCCCGCGCTCTTCTTCAAGGAGGACTTCGCGCTCGAGGAGGGGGCCACCTTCGAGGCCGCCTGCCCGCTCGGCGACGGCGCCCTGCAGGAGCGCCTCGGGCAGCACCTGGACGTCGTTGAGGCGCACCTCGTGCAGGAGATCGCGCGCCGCTCTGCCTCATTCTACGAGGCACAGGGTCGGCTGCGTGGCCTCGACGGGGAGATTGTCTCGGCCGTAGGGAGGATCCGGGAGCTCAGGGAGGTGGTGCGGGTGCTCACGGGTGACCTTGTCGGGGACGCCCAGCAGGTGCAGGAGCTCAATGCGACCAGGGCCAACCTCGTCGCCTTGCAGGAGAAGCTCACCATCATCCTCTATGTCAGTCAGGCGCTCACTGCGCTCAGGCTGGTGAGTGGCTTTTCCAGACGATTGCATTTTGCTTAGCTTGTGAATCAGCAATGCGGCTCCCAGAAATGGTTTATTTGTGTGATGTGTTAGCATTTCTCTTCTAGTTTATAATCTGATCACGTGTGAAGTATGCCAGACCATAAAATTGGGCATTCAATGCTTGGCATGATATTTTGCTGAGGATTAAGAGTCGAACAGTCAGCTCAGGCTTCAGTGTACTAGCTCATGGACTAGTCGAGGTTTTCGTTGAACACAAGTACTGAATCATAGACTAGTCTCGCGCCTATAGTCTTGACTAGTTGAGTGACTCTTAATCCTAATATCTATGCGGGTCTAGTAAGTGTGATTCAGCTGGTCTGCAATGTGGTGCCTTATGGCTTATTCGCCAATATTCTCATCAACCTTTTTCTTCAGCTGATGATTTATTAGTTGACAATTAATGCTGTGCAAGGAATACCCAGGAATTGCTAGGCTATACACATGACATTATTTTGGTTGGAACGATCTTGCATATTTTTCATCTGGTACCTTGGAAGTTACAAATGCGAAGTGCCAAATGTAGCTACATGGAAACACAGTGTCAGTTCTGTATTACACTAGCAAAATGGATTGAAGGGAATTGGAACAAACCTATGTTTATGGATCTATTTTATAGCCTCTGCTGGATCACTAATATGCTATTCATGCAGTCCAATCATCTACAATACCTGACTTATCATCCGGATCTGAGTTGTTTCTACTTAGGCAACAACTAAATACTCCCTCCTTCCCAAAATAAGTGACTTGGGTTAGTCTAGATTTGGATGTATCTAGACACGTTTTAGTATGTAGATACATGCGAATCTGGACAAACTCAAGTCAATTATTTTGGGACGGAGGGAGTATTTCTTTTTCTTTTTTACTGAATCACTGAATAATATCAACATACCTATTGCTTAAAGGTTCCTTTGGCCTTTATATCCCTGTGATTTAGTGTGTTAATCTTTTTCCACACGTGCAGCTTGTGCTAGCAGCAGATTGTGCTGGCGCGCTTGATGTCATCGATGACCTGCAAAATTTGCTAGTAAGTTACTTATATTTTTAACTTCCACATGACCTGATGCCAATGTTATCTTAAAATTTGTATGTAATGTAACTGGTCCTCGTCATACAGCTTAATTGATGCTTACTGAAACCAAGATAAAGTTGTATTGCATTATTCTACTCTCACTCAAGTAATCAAGGCTGAGAAATTTCCTAATTGCCCCATAGTTACTGTTGGCTATTCTTATGTCTTACCAAAATGATGTATTCCGGAAACACATGGATACCATTGTACACTATTACCCTTTACAACAGAGTATTCTAGCGGTATTCACCGAGGAACAGGCATGTTTTACTTCAGCAGCGAGGGGGGAGACAGTGTTCAATCTGACAGTGTAGAATAGAGTTTAGAGTACCATTCCTCTAATTGTGGTTTCTTGAATGATCTCCCCTGTATCGTGCCCTTACAGGATACTCATGCTGCTAGAGCTCTGAGCTTGAGCCACAAATTAGGATCCATCTACAGCAGGCTACATGTCGCCATGAGCATGTTAATCATGTATCAACAGTGATTGGAATCGTGGGTCGGATTTATAAAAATATGGGATGTACAAAAGTTTAACTTTAACGCAATATAAATTTACACAGTATTGGTTTAGAATCAATGCCTTAGTGTGGTAATATCCAACTGTCCATCTTTGTTTCCTCCTTTTCGTAAATAAGTATTTTAGGGTGCTTGCATGCATTTCGTAAGACTGACAAAGCTGGTAGAATTTGGTAATAATCTTTAATCAGTCACTGATTACCTATTTATCCTTCAGTTTTTTTCATCTGGATTTTTATAGGAAAATGATAACAAAGATATATTAACAATGAATAAATATAGTGGATCAGGCTATCAAATTTCTTATAACTTTGAAAATGCTTCAAGACTATAGACACATCATCCTGCAGTCTGCAGACATGTGTAGTATGTGTAACTTATTCTTACGATCCATACATTCTTCCTTTTCTCAATCAGGATACTGATGAACTTGCTGGGCTTTATTGCTTTCGACATATTCGTGATCAATTGGGAACATCATTAGATTCAGTCAACAGGTATTTCTGTACAAACTAAGCATATGCCCTATACTCAATACAATGTGCTCATATTGTAAGGGACAAATACTTAGATCATATGAGTTTTAGCACAGCAGCTTGGATGTGAAAATAAATGCCTTTATGTGCTTAGAACATTATGAATCCTGACAGAAAGATTGTGACATTACGTCAGTTGCCATTTCGTCCAACACAAAAAAGGGACACATATATGGATAGGAGAAGAAGCTTGATATTTTAGTCTATCAGTGATGTACTTCAGAGTTTTTCTGTCCATCGGTAACTTGATGTTTAACTTGATATTCATTCTTGTAGCATTCTTTCAGCAGAGTTTGTGCGGGCTGCTGTTCCTGATGGAAAAACTGTAGATGCAATGATTTCATCAACTGTGAAAAGAAGAACTTCTGTACCCCTCAACGGGACAGAGCATGAAGTATGTGCACTTTCAGTTTTGCTCTTAGTTGGCCTATCTTTACCTGATTGTAGTATGTGCACTTTCAGTTTTGCTCTTAGTTGGCCTATCTTTACCTGATTGTAATGCAGCACATTCATGCTGTTTTTTTTTATACATTCCTGTTACCTTTGGAAAACAAGAAAATTAGTTAACCAGAATTGAATGAACATGAGGAATGAAGTGGGCTTGAGAGATCTAGAGGCTAAGAACTGGTGGGGAGTATAGTTAGTCGTACATGCAGAGGCTGTTTGCACTTGCAACCATTGGCTGCAAAATGAATTCAATGCCAAGGAGGCAAGGACCATGTTTATTTCTTGCAGTTTCTTTACATTATATTTTAAAGACATGTCTATCGCAGTATACTTGTTTTAAGAATAGATTTGTATTTTGTTAGTTTCATATCCATATAGGCAAAATAGTTTCTTGATGACTATATTAATTTAGAATTGTTTGGTGTTAGATGTATATCCAGCATTCCAGTGAGGCAGTGATAACTGACAACATATGATTCTTACAAGTTACAACACAAAACGTGATTCCAAAATAATTAATAATTCACTACACCATTTGTTATATACCATGTCTACTTTGGACATTTCCAAGCAGTTTTTGATCTTCTCCAATTTGCCAAACGGTGAGATACTAATTTATGTTACAATAATGGTCTGTTGCATTTCATCACACTACTTTGGTTTAGGTTATGGCGTAGCTTTTAAGCTACACTACTGTGGTTCTTATAAAAGATCTTCAGCTCCTTTTCTTCTCTTGATTGATGCGCACCATCTCAATGCAGGTAAGTGTAGATGAGGAGGAAAGCTTTATTCTCAGAGATCGTCTTCTTCCCCTCATTATTTGCCTGCTGAGAACGGTTAGTTCTGCCAGCTGTTCCCATTAAATTAATTTGGCTTCACATGGAGGGTGAATATGCAGAAAAATGAGGTGTCCTGCTACTACATTTCTATTCCATTCAATGTCATAGAGTTAGCACTTGGGTGGCCCTAGAGTGACAAGAAATATACATATTAGTTATACAGAAGCACTTAGTCATATTTGTTTGAGCTATTTAGCCACACAGTTAGCACAATAACATTCATCTTTATTCAGAAAGTTTGTCACTCATATAAGCTGGGTTTATGGGGCCTTAACATATACAAGAGACTATCCTCGCAAAAATGGCACATGTAAATAAAATACCCTCTAAAATTTGGTTCACACAGAAAATCAAGTTCAGTTTTCCTTGAAAAGGTTAATCTCCTGTGAGCTTAAACAGATGAGTGGTGCAACAGTTATTTTTATTTATTCCTGGATATCTGATATATTCAGCGTGCCATTAGTCTATGTGGAAACAGGATGATATGGTTCATATTTATATCTTGCAGGACAAAGTTCCTGCAGTGCTAAGAATTTACCGGGATACACTTATTACTGTTATGAAAGCTTCAGTCAAATCCACAGTAGCAGAGATGCTTCCAGTCTTAATTTCCAGACCAGTAGATTCTGATTCAGTAACTGGAGAGCGAGCTGCCGATTCTGATGGTCTTATATTTTTCTCTTAATTCATCATTTGTCTTCATAATTTTCTACTTCATGCACTAAACTTCTTCATGTTTTGAACTGCAATTGTGCAGCTGGAGGCCAGTCATTAGCAAATAAGCTGCGAAATCTATCATCTGAAGGGTTTGTTCAACTTTTGTCGGCTATTTTTAGGATAGTTCAGGTAAATTGATTTCTCAATACGACATTCTTTTTTTCTTTGAATGTAGATGATCTACCAAATTTGAACTTAATGTGTGTCTCTTCACATTACTTTAATGAAGCTTTGAAATAATACTGGGTGACATATCGATCAATATGTTACTGTATCGGTCATTTGAAATTCTTCATAATTTTAATTTATACATTTTATGCCTTCATACATTAAGATCTTCTGTTGTCATATACTCCCTCCGTCCCAAAATATAAGGCGCCTAAGGATTAGTCAAAAGTCAACATTTTTTAAGTTTGACCATGATTATACACAAAAATATAAAAATTAATAATACTAAATTAATATCAATAGATTCACCATAAGTATATTTTCTTAATATGTCCATTCAATATTGTAGATGTAGATATTTTTTTCTAAATATTTGGTCAAAGTTTGACCAATCCTTAGGCGCTTTATATTTTGGGACGGAGGGAGTATAAGAAAATGCAACGTATGTATCTCTACAAAGACTATGTGTTCATTTTATAACGTGATCAAGTTAATGCCTAATACACATTAACATATCTTTGTCAGCTACATAACGCCTGATACCGGCCGATAACTGGTTTCTATTTATTGGAAATGTCAGCCCATATGTCATATTGTGATCCTGACATTTCAAAACAACAAACTAAATCAGTGCCAGTAGGGATGTGATATTGAGATGCTGCCGTTATTTTGGCAGAAACAACTGATATTTGGAAGCTTGCCTTAAATGTCTCAGCCCTGCTTATCCAGTTTATCTTGATACACCAAATATTTGTCTCTACAGGCTCACCTAGGATACTCTCCAACACATTGTTTTGTGGGCATCGCTTACATGGCATGAGTTATTCTTAGTAGCAATAATCTGACTTAAAGGGGCGTATGTAGTGCAAATTCCCTACTAGGAGTAGCCAATATCATGTATTAATGGTAATTCTCTTGGTTTGATAATAAAACAAACTCCAGGAGTCCTCCAAAAATTTGTTGACGTAATCCTAAATATGTTCTGTCATCTATAGCATTTTCAACGCAAATTCAGTTGGTGCTAAGAGAAACAAAAGGGCAAAAGTGCTAGCTTTCGAAAGTAAAAGAACAGAAGAAGGAAAACAATTTACTACTCACAGCAAACTTCAACTTTTTTCTTTTCTTTTTAGCACCTGACATAATCTGGTTGGAGAGTCAATATGTAGTTAGATTATATTGGACCTCCATAGTAGTTGGCAGGTTTTCCAGTTGATTTGATGCCTAAAGAGTGTTTTTATCTAATGTGAAGCTAGCAACTGTAAAGCGAGGCTAAACTCTTTAATTAGATATGTTGTTAGGTGCATACATCTAAGGCTGTCAAAATAGTGATCATACCATCATAAAAAATCTGAGAGATGTGCCACGATTTAATTCAGTTTTTGTGTAGTCTTTAGGGGAAAAAAATCTGGGATGGGCCAGTCCTTTGGATCTCCACACCCTCTTATATATATAGCTGAACTTAGGTACATCTTAACTAGTACACTATAGAATACTCTAGAATTAGGCAGGACACTAACTTAGACTACAACATACTGGAATGTTCCAGCCACTCCTAGGACAGCACTAATATACTAACACTCCCTGGAATATTCTAGGCTCTCCTAGGACAGTCTCCAACACTCCCCCTCAAGATGGGTGATAGATATCTATCATTCCCATCTTGTTACAAGCTGAACTACACTCTTTATTTCCTAATCCTTTAGTTAAACAGTCTGCAATTTGCTCGCTAGAGGTTACATGATTTATCTTAATTATACCGTCATCCAATTTCTCCTTTATGAAGAAGCGATCAATCTCCACATGCTTGGTTCTATCATGTTGAACGGGGTTGTTTGCGATGTTGATCGCCGACTTGTTGTCACACCACAAATTTAAAGGGCCGTTCCTCAACACTTTCAGTTCTGAAAGAAGATTCCTCACCCATAACATCTCACTCAAACCTTGCGACATAGCTCTATATTCAGCTTCAGCTGTTGACTTTGAAACCACCTGCTGCTTCTTACTACACCAAATTGCCCCCACAAACACACAATAACCAGAAGTTGATCTCCTATCATCCAAGCAACTTGCCCAGTCAGCATCACAATACCCATCCACATTTAGATGACCATTCCTTTTGAACCATAGTCCCTTTCCTGGACTACCCTTCAAGTACCGGAGGATTTGATTGACCGCATCCAAGTGTCCGCTCCTAGGATCATGCATGTATCTACTCACTACACTCACTGCATATGAAATATCAGGTCTTGTGTGACATAGATAGATGAGTCTTCCAACAAGCTTCTGGTACTTCTCCTTATCCACTGGATCACCAGATTCGACACATAATTTGTGGTTTTGGTCGATAGGTGTTGATGCAACCCGACACCCAAGCATGCCCGTGTCACTAAGCAAGTCCAAAACATACTTCCGCTGGGAGAGCACAATCCCTTCGGGAGATCTAGCAATTTCTATGCCAAGAAAGTACTTGAGTTGACCAAGATCCTTTACCTCAAATTCCTTGCGTAGGTTGTCTTTCAGCCGTGATATCTCCATCGCATCATCTCCCGTGATTATGATATCATCAACATATACAGCAAGGATTGTAATCTGGCTATTTGAGTGCCGATAGAACATCGTATGATCCCCATTACACTGCTTATATCCCATACCACATATCACTCGGAGAGAAGACAGACCTCAGCTCGTTGTTTGACTTTGACTCTCCTAGCACAATTGATGCTAGTCGAGAGGGGGAGACTGAACTGTTGAGGACAAAGGAAGATGAACAATCGAGAGTTGTTGTTGGTTCAGTTCCATCTCCTGCAAGTGAAGATAGATGGAGAAAGCCAAATGAGGAAGAAAACTTAAAAGTGTATACATGGAGAAAACCACAACATATTACTCGTCTAAATCTATCAAACCATGCTCGTGGAGATTGCTTGAGGCCGTATAGAGATTTTCTCAACCTGCATACCTTTCCTGATGTTCTAGGAGTGGAGAAACCAGGTGGGATCTCCATGTATACCTCCTCCTGTAAATCTCCATGCAAGAATGCATTCTTGACATCCAACTGATGCAAAGGCCACCCAAAGTTAGTTGCACAAGAGATTAGGATCCTCACTGTGTTCATCTTTGCCACCGGCGCAAATGTCTCATCATAGTCAATCCCATATGTTTGACTATATCCTCTGGCAACTAGTCTTGCCTTGTACCTTTCAATTTTCCCTTCTGGATTTTGTTTCACAGTGTAAATCCATTTACACCCAACATCTCTCTTTCCTGCTGGAAGATGTACAAGTTCCCAAGTTTTATTCTTTTTGAGAGCATTTAACTCCTCTATCATGGCCTCGCGCCACTTCGGGTCTTGCTTTGCTACTTTCCAGTCTCTTGGGATCACCACGGGTTGCAATGATGCAATGAAGGCCAAGTAGTTTGTTGATAGAGATGTATATGATACATAATTAGCTATGTCATGCTCATCTCGGTACCAATTTGGAGGTTTTCTAGCTCCAACTCGGATTCCTTTTCTTAAGGCAATGGGCAAGTCCATTGAATCTCTCGTATTAGATGGACCTGCGCCCTCAGTCAATTCAACAATTTCAACACTTGTTGGAGCATGTTGCTCCCCCGGCACCTGTGTGTCACCTGCCGTAGGAGCTGCGCCCTCAGTCGATTCAACAATTCCACCACTTGTTGGAGCATGTTGCTCCCCCTGTACCTGTGTGTCACCTGCTGTAGGAGCCTGTTGCTGCTGCTCATGTTGTGGTTTTATCCATGTATACACTTTTAAGTTTTCTTCCTCATTTGGCTTTCTCCATCTATCTTCACTTGCAGGAGATGGAATTGAACCAACAACAACTCTCGATTGTTCATCTTCCTTTGTCCTCAACAGTTCAGTCTCCCCCTCTCGACTAGCATCAATTGTGCTAGGAGAGTCAAAGTCAAACAACGAGCTGAGGTCCGTCTTCTCTCCGTAGAACGGCTCAGACTCTCTAAATGTCATATCCATGCTAACAAATGTTCTCCGCTCACTAGGGCTCCAACACTTGTAGCCCTTTTGTCCAGATGGGTATCCAATGAAGATGCACTTCACAGCACGTGGGTCCAATTTTCCTACCGAAGGTCTATGGTCTCTGACAAAGCATGTACACCCAAACACCTTTGGTGGAACAATGAACTCATTTTTACCAAAGATCATTTCATATGGGGTCTTCATCCCAAGAATTCTTGATGGCATTCGGTTGATGAGATAAGTAGCGGTCATAACTGCTTCACTCCATAAGAATTTTGGCACATTCATAGTAAACATAAGCGATCGAGCTACCTCTAGCAGATGTCGATTCTTCCTCTCAGCTACTCCATTCTGTGGAGAAGTACCAGGGCATGAAGTTTGATGAAGTATTCCTTTTTCTGAAAGAAAGTTGCAAATTCATGGTTCACATACTCTGTCCCATTATCAGTCCTGATAATTTGAATACCAATGTTGAAACGATTTTGGATATATGCATAGAAGTCCCTGAAACAACTAAGCACCTCACTTTTTTGTTTCATGAGATATATCCAAGTCATCCGCGAGTAACAGTCAATGAAGGTGACAAAGTACTTCATTCCACTAATAGAGACCATAGGAGAAGTCCAGACATCAGAGTGAATCAACACGAAAGGCGATGTGCTTCGGAGTCCACGACTCACATATGATGTCCTTGTGTGTTTTCCATATTCACAAGCATCACACACAAGTTTTTCTTTATCCACCTTCTTCATTTCCTCAGGAAATATCTTACTCATAGTATCAAAGGACATATGGCCCATTCGACAATGTAAGAGTATCACCTTTGCTTCATCGTCACCAGCAACAATTGTCAAAGCGGTGCATAATGCATCATCTGTTTCATGTCTATCCAAGTACCATAGTCCCTTATGCCTGATGCCAACCCCAAGGCTCCTTCCAGTTGTCCTCTCCTCAATTATACACTTGTATCGGTCAACAATAATTCGACAATCAATGTCGTCAACCAAGGCACTCATAGACACCAAACTCACTGGAAATGATGGAGCATACAAGACCGAAGACAATGTAATTGACGGAGTGCATTTCACCGTGCCGACTCCTTTGACGGGCTGATAAGTTCCATCAGCTGTTTGGATGGTCTCTTTATGCATGAGTGGATTTGGCGCATATGATGCGAACTCACTCCTCCTTCCCGTGACATGTGCAGATGCTCCCGAATCTAGTATCCAATTTGAACAAGTTCCGTTTAATGTAGGAGCTTGATATGACATACCTTCTTCTGCTTGTGCGAGATTTACACAATTTCGTAGGGCTGTTGTTTTTTCACCTTGTTTTGGAACTTCCGCAATCTTCTTCGACTCTTTCAATTCTTCTATCTCCTTCATCAATTGAGTCATTTTCTGAAGTAGCTTCTCAATTCTTTGATTTTCCGCCATTGAGCAGTGTTGTTGAGACTGAATCCACAACGCTGTTCAGCTGTTCTACAAGTCCAGCGTGCACACACTCTTCTCCGTAGCTATAGCACAACCCAAACCGCTCCTCCGCTGCAGTACAACCCACTCCTAGCTGCACTGTCTGACCACTTCTCCTGGCTGCACTACACACACACCGCTGTCCGCCACCACAGAAACCTCAAAGTGGAGCAGCACAACGTCCGGTCCCTGTTGCTTTTGCTAAGAGACACGAGCTCACGAAGCTCTCTCTTCTGTCCTCTCCTAGCACACACCGCAAACAACAATCACCTCTGCTTTGAGCAGCTGCAACTCTCTTGCTTCTCCTTCCCTACGAGTCAACCTGGCCAACACTTTTCCACTTGAGCTAGCTACCACTGTCTGCACTCACACCTGAACGCCTGGAGCTCCTCCACGAGCAGCTGTTTCACCACCAGGACCAAGCGCCCCCTTCCTCAGCTTATGCCATAGCAGAGCAGCCCTGCTTCATCACCATTGCCACTTCTCAGGAGAACCTTGCTCTGATACCATGTAGTCTTTAGGGGAAAAAAATCTGGGATGGGCCAGTCCTTTGGACCTCCACACCCTCTTATATATATAGCTGAACTTAGGTACATCTTAACTAGTACACTATAGAATACTCTAGAATTAGGTAGGACACTAACTTAGACTACAACATACTGGAATGTTCCAGCCACTCCTAGGACAGCACTAATATACTAACACTCCCTGGAATATTCTAGGCTCTCCTAGGACAGTCTCCAACATTTTGTTTGAGTACCAGGGGTACTTCTGACAGTTAACTCATGTAGTGCTAACCAGAATCCCTCCCTTGATTTTAGTCATTCAAGCAGGTTGTATATTTTTCTTAAATCTTGAATTCTGGATGTTATATATCTGCATGGAATAAATAACAAACCAAGACCTGCCTGGTCAAGCAAGAACTAGTGTTTCCATATTGCTTTGGTGGGCCTAGAACTAGTGCTTCCATGGTTGGTTGGACTGTTGTGAGGCATTCGTATGAGTCTACTTATGTGTGTGTAGAGTTACTAGTAGCTATCACCCCTTCTGTTTTTTGAGATAAGCATAGTTGGTTGTGGCTGTTGTAGGAGGTGAGAGAAAGAGGTCTTGACATTGCAATCATGTTTTTTGAGTCGCTGATTAGTCGCCGACTAATCACTGAGCCGTTTTGTAGAAATTAGGGTGACTAATGATTAATCAGCGTGACTTATGGTGACTAATCGCCGACTTGGACCCTGACTAATCGCCTAGCTGGAGGGCTGGCGACTCGAGTTGACTTGGCGAATCAAAAACCTTGATTGTAATATGGCCAGAATATAAATCAAAATAGAGCTGGTTAGCTTTGGCTGTAATTGTACTTGCTTTATTTGTTTTTCCTGCTGAAAGTTTGTAATGCTGACCAGGTTTTATCTAGCAAGCTGCAGATGTTGCTTAAAGCAAAAATAAACCAAAAATATTGCGTGATTAACATTATTTTGTAAATCCAGGTACATCTGCTGCAAGCAGCTGAAGTTAAAAAAATAGTTCAGTGGATTATGAGAAACCTTGACGGGAACATCAGTACCGACGCAACAAATTCTGCCATACAACATGGTGGCTCAGTTGATTTGTCCCAAGAGAATGACAATGGTGTCACTTCACGGGTCTCAAGTACTGTTACACGTACTCCTAATAAGCTTTCCTTGTTTCAAGGAAAAGCAAATGATATGTCCAGTACAAATTCAATAAAAAATGTTCGGTAAGTCGAGTTATAACATGTTATCTGTTCCACACAAACTAAGTTAATTGCTGGTGTCATGATGATGCTGTGGTCAGTTCTGATATCTGTTCAGTATATCAAGTCAACTTAGCATTTTATTATTTGCATATCTCAACTATATGGATTACACGAAAAACTTGAAACATTTGCATCTTCTACAGAGCTGATGTGTTGAGAGAAAGCACAGAAGCAGTCTTTGCTGCATGTGATGCTGCACATGGACGCTGGGCTAAGCTGCTAGGTGTCCGTGCTGCTCTACATCCCAAGTTACGGCTTCAGGAGTTCCTGATCATCTATAATATAACAGAGGAATTTATAGCTGCTACAGAAAAGGTTATTATTTCTGCTTAAATAATACTCCCTCCATCCCAAGGCTTAAGGCATATAATTATTTTGAAAAGTCAAGCCATGTAAAGTTTGACCAAACTTTTAGAAAAATCTATTAAGAACTATTATATTATATAGATACCATGTGAAAATATGTTTCATGATGTATGAAAGGGTATGGATTACGCAGTGTAAATATTAATATTTTTCTCTAAAAACTTGGTCAAACTTTAGTTGGTTTGACTTTTGAAAAAAATTATATGCCTTAAGCCTTGGGACGGAGGTAGTATGCACATATATCCTTATTACTTGCATAATTTTATAGCTGATACATAATTTTATCTTCGGCTCTTGTCCTCGTAGATTGGAGGCAGGTTAGGTTACAACATTCGTGGGATTCTACAGCAACAATCAAAGCAATTTGTTGACCATCAGCATAGTGTTCGGGTGAGTTATGTATGGTTTTGATGAAGTTTACTTTTACAATGAAACTCTGAGGTTAAAAGCTTGTTTCAAATTTCATCAGTACGAGCAGAAGCATATAGAGTAAGTGCAACATCAGTGTCCCTGAAACATGAACTGTGCTATTTTTGGAGTATGAAGCCTTTAGCCTTGCCCCCCAGTCCTATAAATTTACATCCACTTGTATACAGTTCAGCCTTCCAATGTATTTGGCAAGCAAAGAGGGATTCAACATAAATCAAATACCTTGTGTGAACGGATAGGGGAACTAAGGACACTATGGTTATAATATTAGGGTTTGTTAAAGAAACTTCTAATGTAGAATTTAGTTTGACATCAATCTTGTTGTGTAGTTGATGTGCAATTTGTACAGTTTTTGTGCACTGAATGTTTAATATTCCTTTGAAGATGGCAAAAATTAAGGCAGTTCTTGACCAAGAGACGTGGGTTGCTGTTGATGTCCCCGAGGAATTCCAAGCGATTGTTCTGTCACTGTCATCGACTGACTTTCCGGTTAATGGCATGGAGTTGCCTAGCACTGATGGCAACTCAAAGCTCAGCGAGGATGGAATTTTGACAACTCAAGAACCATCATATTCAACAGAAAATAATATTGATAATGGCGATGTAACATCTGAGATAGGCCATGAGAACAGGACTGAATCCACTTCTCAGATTGAGAATAGTGTTGCTGGGCATGTCAAGACAATGTCGCAAACCATTGTGCTTGGAGGTGTTGGCTATCATATGGTAAACTGGTTAGTCATCTATATTTATCATTTAATGGTTCAAGTCAAATTACTCTCTTTTCTAAAGCGCGCCATGCTCAGATAGTTAAAGAGTAGTATCATGCATTCCTTTTGCTCTAAAACTTTAGATAGGCTGCATTCAGTAACAATCTCAATATTTATTGTTCCTGATACTTTGTTGTATGTGTTTTGTTTTTCTGATCATCTTATCCGTGAGATGTATCCTCTGCTCATTATGCTTCAATTTTGGTTTTGCAGCGGTTTGATATTGTTGAAGATGCTATCCGAATATGTTGACATCAGTAAATGTTTGCCATCATTATCTTTTGAGGTGGTCCAACGTGTTGTCGAAATATTAAAGCTTTTCAACACTAGGACTTGCCAACTGGTTCTCGGCGCAGGTGCCATGCAGGTACTGTAGTTCTTAACAGTTTGCCCTCATTGTCTAAACTTGAATACAGCTCGCCCTTAGTAGCAATTCTGCAATGTGTACCTTTGCTTTCCACTTATTACGTGATTCTTTGTCTAATTTTTTGAATAAGTATGAGTCTGCACTGTACAAACTCGTATCTATATGGAACCACTTTTTTCGTGAAAAGCCAAAATATTAGTTACTATGTTTGAAAATAGTACTTTAATGCATGATTAGTTTCTGCAGACCTTAATAAATCTAAAGTGCTGATTTGGTGTAGTTTATGTGCCAGTGCCACTTTTTTTGTGATCAAGAAGTTAGGAATTCATGGTTTATTTTCTTTTGATTCTGTTTCAGGTATCTGGTCTGAAATCAATTACTTCTAAGCATTTAGCTTTGGCGAGTCAAATCATCAGTTTCATACATTCTTTGATTCCAGGTAGGCATTTTTTCTTAAATCTTTTGCCATATTATAGAACTTAGTTTTATGGCATCCATAAATTCTTTAATTCTTCTACCATAAATATAGAGTTCCGAAGGCTGAGTCTTATCTTATATTCGTCAAGTGGTAGTTGCCAAAAAAGAAGTGATTGTAAGGTGTAATACCTTTTCCAGTTAAGATGTTTTTAGTTGATTAATTTTGTAATTTTTTGCTTGGCTGGTGGGATTATGGTATGGGGACTGAAAATCATGGCCCTACCTAAATGTCTCTACAGTACCAGATAGAAGGATAATCGTTTTCTCTCTGTGGAATCGTTGCTAGTTGGGAAGCTACATGATGTAGAAGGGTAGGGAACAGCACAGGCTTGAAATAATACAAGCAAGTAACCAGCTAGTTTCTGCCTTTCCAGCTAAGTGACCAGTACCATGTTTAAATAAACAAGGTTTAACAAAGTATACAACTGTGGGTTGGATGCAAGCCTGGGGCTTTTGGCTAGGTTCACCAGGTGTGCAGTTCCCTTTTGTTTATCCAGAGCCTGATTCGCAGACATAATTTAACTTTTGATGGCTGGTGATAGCCATATGATTTGCTTGGTAATGCTACCCCTCCACTCCTCTACCACATACCTATTTTGCTAGCGGGCCAACTCGAGTGGTGATTGGTGAAGCCTCTAACAGCCCATTTTGCCACTGCAACTTGCTGTCCATGTTATGGTGATCTTCTTAACATCCCCAGATCTGGCAAACCAAATTTAGTAAATTTTCACCTTAGCACCAAGATTGATCCCACATCCTACTCCCTTACTGTCAAGATCCTAATTACGGCAAATGTAGGAGCTTGCTGATTCTCATGTCTCCGCATAAGCCCAGGACGCTGTTAGCAAGAACAATTTTGAGGGTCTGTTCTGAAGTCAAAGCTCTTTTTTGAACGGATTCTCAAATCAAGCTCAGCTGTGTGCGTTCTAGAGGTTGGTTTGGTTGGCCCATCTCTGATAATCATCTGCTTGATTTCTTGTAATGGCCATTGAGGGTATTAGATAAGACTAAATTGCTATCTGACATCAATGAAAGTGACCTCTAGAACTAGATCTTGGTAGATTTTCACTTGCATTTGTTTGTTTTTGTCGAACTATCCGAATTGGTGGCAGGGATTTTGCTGCACCTAGCACAACAGGCATACTGCCAACCAAATGGATTAACACAATCCATCTAAACAGATACTTTATCTAATCAATTCACCAAATATGCAACATATATCCCACGAGCCTGTCCTGTTCGTTGCTATTACTCATTATTTTATTAGGGAGGAAGAAAAATGCACATGAGCATGTTGGCACACTTTTTCAGGCCTTGTTTGAAAATCCTTGATGTATATGTGATTTTGATTTGTGCATTGGTCTAATCATTATTATTTTTTGAAATTGCAGATATCCGGCGAGTACTTTTCCTGAAAATACCTGAAGCACGCAAACAGCTGTTGATGTCTGAACTGGATAGAGTTAATCAGGCACGATTACTGATTTATATATTTGACATTCACGAGTTACGGTAGCTAACCTTTTTTCCTGTAGTTGCATGAATTTCATTTCTTACAAGTTTCTAAAAAATGACAGGACTACAAGGTTCATCGAGATGAAATTCACACCAAGCTAGTCCAAATAATGAGAGAGAGATTGCTAGCAAATCTCAGAAAACTACCGCAAATCGTGGAAAGTTGGAATGGACCCGATGATAATGATTTGCAGCCAAGTCTATTCGCCAAAGCTGTTACAAAGGTAGTTTCAGTTTAGATCATTATCAATGAAAACATCTCTTTATAATTTAATTGCGGTTTGCCGATTTCTCGCCACATTTGCTGTGACTGTTCAAAGAATGTATTACCAATTGTCTTAAGATGAGTGTTTAGTTCACTTGTTGCTACATGGAAACAACATCTTAACTCATTTATTAGACTTCCATGTACCGTCCTTTATCTCTCAGAATCTGGCTTTAGGTGTTTTCACTTATCTGTGTTATTCAGTTCGAGTTAATTGTTTTGAACTCCTCTTCATATTTTTTTGCAGGAAGTTACTTATTTGCATCGCATCCTTTCTCAAATACTGCTTGAGGTAGATGTGCAGGCCATATTCAGGTGCAGTAAATCAGTTCTGAGCATTTCTTTAGCATTTCGATTAACACTTGGTATCTTTAGAATCTTTAGTCCATATCTTTTATTTGAGATTATCAGCTACGATTTGCTATGCAGGCCATTCTTTGTATGTAACTGGTTAACTTTCCCATGATGCGTATAAGAAACTTTAGTGAAACACCGAACCTACATTAATTAAATATCTTAGTTCTTCTCAAGTACGTGAGAACAATACCCTATGGACCCTATGGGTGAAGTAAATACGGCCTTTCCCCAATTTTTGTTACAATTAGCACCAATAGTTCTACTTCTAATTTTTATGGTACTGCGTGCTTTTGCTGGAAATAATGATACATAGCATGTTTTCCTTGATAAATATTCGCGTGTTCATGTAAGGAAGATTTGTTATTATTTGTTGATAAAATTTGATATTCACGTGTTCAAGATCTTATTAAATGTTAATATATTCTGCCCCCCTTTATGCAATGCAGGCAAGTAGTTCAAATATTCCATTCACATATTACAGATGCTTTTTCAAAATTGGATGTGAGCAGTCCTCAGGCAAAGAACAGGTACAGTACTGATTAAACTTAGGGATTACAGTATTTTGGCATGCAAAAAAAGAAGAGAATGAAACCATCATTTCTCGTTTCAGTTGCAGGTATTCAGTACCTATAATTTTCTAACACTGTTATTTCTTATGATTGCTGAACCCAGATTATGTCGAGATGTTCAACATATTCTTGTATGTATTCGGAAGTTGCCTGCTCAGAACTTCAGTGCAGAAACTGTTAGAAATTACGGTCTTCTTGACGAATTCTTGGCTGAGAAGTTTGGGACTAAAGTTGACGAGTGATTGACATGTACATTAGGAACTGACTCCTGTATGCAAATGTTCAGTGGTGGTAAATATGGTAAATGGGAAGTGCTCCAAAGATATCTCAATTGTTGGCATAGAACCCTGTGCAGGTATTACTTCGGTTTCATTCCCTTGTGACTTGTTGCCTTTCCGTCATCATAGAAAATTCTATATTTTAAAGTTGAAATTGAAAGTTAATCCTGGTTTGCCTCATGCCCTTCCTGAGCATCTTATATAGATTGGCCTGTGGTAACTGGTGTTTGAGTTGTATGCAAAGTGCTTTGGTAGATTATTTTGAGATGCACATTGGTTTTTTTTATCTACGATATAATAGTTGATGTTTATCCTAAGAATAGTTCTGGACCTCAGATTTTCTGCAACCTGGGAAGAGCTATGTATCATTCAACTCTGATAATCATGCAGGTATTGCTGCGGAGCATATAGACAGCAGAGCGCTCTAGATGACGACGAATTACCATGTCGATGTACACAGTAGTGCTTTGTGAGACCATGCCAATATTTTTCCACTTCTGAGCAGAAAGTTTTGCACCATACTTGTGCCATGTTAGGCCGCATTTCATCTTTTGCTTGTTCCACCCCTTTTGGGGGATATTGGTTAGATGTTGGGTACAGAGCCATAGAGGGAACCTGACAGTTTCGGCAGCACGGCCCATTCTTTGCACATTGCGTCCTGCTGTTAGGTGCAGTGTATTGGATATCCTGTTGATGCAGCCGATTCATTTTGTTACTGTAAGGTTTGTAACTATTCTTCTCAGTGCAGTAATAAATATCTTTTAAATGTCAGTACAGGAAGATGTTCAAACTATATGTGAGTGTTCGATAGAAATTCGGGTCCTAGGCGCACATGTTTATGTTTATTTGTACAAGCTGCAACTGTGGGTTAATTTTATTTCCCAAAGCCTGGGAATCAATTAACTGAATATGGTAACTTTGTTGTGTGCGTTGACATATGGGTGAAATGTTTCATCGAAATATTACTACTATGAATTTTATTTCCCAAAGCCTGGGAATCAATTAACTGAACCAGATAATTTTTCAAAGCCTAAGAATGCTATGGCTTTGATGCAAAACTTTATTGAGCAGTTGACAGAATGAAACTATGAGTTTTAGATGGATGAAAATGCCAAACTCTGGGTAAGATTTGAGATTTGTGCTCCACCTTTTGTGGTTTTTTCATTTCTTAGATAACGGAGAAATAAGTACTCCCTCCGTCCACAAATACACTTCGAATGCAAGTCACTCATTTCTTGACAGTGGGAGTACTTAGTTGATGCTGCGAGTCATCTGATCTGAACACTGAGGTTGGTTTAAGTATACATAGTCGCTCCCTTTTTTAATAGGCGTGCTACGATGAAGGTTATCAAGATTTTTGTAGTTTTTAATTATAAGCTAAAAAAGATTTTTGTAGTAGCTGGGTTTGATCTCTAGGTGTTCCACAGGACTCTGGAATTTTGAAACAATTTAAGTGATCCTAATTAATTAGATGAAAACCAAATGTTTGTTACCCGTACGATCAACACAGCACAGCAAACGTGCTATCACTATCAGAAAAGAAACACAGAAAATGTAAATGTAGTTAGTGTCAAAATGAAATAAAATAAGCAAGTCCCAACATTATCCAAGTGAGTATTTTCCCTCGACTCAGCGAATAAAAAACCAACACATTTCCCCAGAACAAAAAAGGAAAGGAAAAAAATGGTTCTCCTCCTCCCGTCCCCTCTGCCACGAGCACCGTACGGAGCAGCCGCGTCCACATCCTCGCCGTTATCCAGTCGCCCACGGCCAGGGCGTCGTCCTCTCGCCGGGGCGTGCTGCTCCGCTCGTCGGACCCCTCCGCCGGCTGCCGTTAGCGAAGAGGCTGCTGCTTCTTGGGCCGGCGAGCTAGCCGTGGCCGTGCCATGGAAGGCCGCTGTCTCCGGCGCGCTCGCTCTCACCTTGTCCTTCTCTTGCTGTAAGTCACCTTGGTCTTCATCTTCTCCCGTAGCAGTTGCTAGATAATAATTCCTCTCGTGCGGTACCTGCCTGCAGTTGTTAGTTTGGTGAATGCGAAGGCTGGGGTCAACAAACCAGAGCTGCTTCCCAAGGAGTTCACCACCGTCATTGATGTTGCTGGGTTTCTCTCTTCAGGCCAGGTAACTCAGACCTCCAATCTCGTATAGTTCTATATATGCGCAGTTTGACGATTCGGAGCTAGGCACTTACAAATTTGTTTATTTGGCAAATGCTGGTGTTACTTGTCGTCAGTGATGATTGATATTCCTGTGATGTCATACCCTACAGCAACATATTTTATCCAAGTCTTAGGGACTCCTTGGTGGAGCACAATTGGTCTTTGTATATGATAAAAGGACACCTATTCGATCTTTTTCATGAATGTACATGATAGAGGATACCTATTTTTTTTTTTTGGTTTGCACTTGTTCTAGTGTAAGCGCTGCTGTTTGATTCAAATGTCATGCTTTGCATTGCCATATGTACTCCCTCCGTTTCAAAATATAAGATGTTTTAGCTTTGTGAAATGAGTGTATCTAGACCCCTTTTAGTGTGTATGTTCATTCCAAACCTAGATGAACATAGACACTAAAAGGGGTCTAGATACACTCTTTTCACAAAGCTAAAACATCTTATATTTTAAAACAGAGGGAGTAGGTCGTAGGAATACTTGCGTATACATTCCTAGCTTAACGTTTTGCTTCAACTGGTATTCTTACTCTTCCTACCTATTTTTGTTTTCTGGTGGTAATAATTGAACTACATTCTTCCCGTAAATAGTTGCTTACGATTTTAATCTGTTCTCAGGAAAATCGTTTGCGTCAAGAGATAGAAGACCTAGAGAAGGACACCGGGTATAAGCTGAGAGTGCTCGCACAAAACTATCCTGATACGCCAGGTGACTTTTTCCTTTTTGCTGTTTACATGTTGTACGACTCTCGCCCTGGCTTTTGTTACTCCCTTGGATCCATAACAACTGCCGTTGTACTAAATCAACGACACAGAGGGAGTATTTCATTAGTGAATATGTGCACAAATCAGCTGGTCAGGTATCTAACTGGATCGAAAATGGCTGATGTCCTGTGTTTTCTGAACTTAATTTATGATTCTTTGCTGACTCTTTTTTTCCCCTTAAACGTCTATGTCCTATTGATTAATTTTCAGAGATCTCTTGTGTGCAATAGGATTACTCTCACCTTGTATGGCCATAATCTACTTTCAATAAGCACATCCAACTAGACTATGAGCTGATTTATGGCGAGGCATACCAATGTAGACCTCATAGTTGTGAACCTATGATAGATAAACATTGGTCAACATGACTATTATTGTGTGATTTTTAGTACTCCCTCTGTCCCAAAATAATTGACTTGGTTTTTTCTAGATTTGCATGTATCTATATACTAAACGCGTCTAGGTACATATGAATTTAGACAAATCCGTGTCACTTATTTTGGGACGGAGGGAGTACTCTGTTATACATAACAGGATATCGTGATTGTCCACATGTATCATAGAAAATAAGATTGATTAGTGCTCTGTCCTCATTTTTACAGGATTGGCTATCAAAGATTTTTGGCAAGTTGATGATCGAACTATTGTCTTTGTTGCAGATCCCACCTTTGGTATGACACTTCTGTTTTAAAGTTAATCTTCAGCCTTGATTTTGTTGTTCTTTTGTTCCATGTCTATTTTGTTTCTGGATAGCAGAGGCTGATTCCCCATATTAATTGGAAGTTCAGAGTTGGAGCATTTTCTAATTCTTAGTGGTAAAAAATGAACACTGCTGGGGTGAAGCATGTTTTCCTGAAATGATCAGTGACGACCAATGGGTTCGCTTGTCCATGTGATGACATGCATGTGATCCTGACCCTGATCCATAATTCTAGATTTATTAGATGATGACACACAACATTTTTTTAAATGGTCATTGGGTGGGGGGAATAAATCCCCACCTGAATACACAATTTGACAGGTCAACTGTATTTGTTTTAAAGTATTTTTTTTTCAATTACATAACTTTTGAAACTTGTATGCATGCTGCCCTGTGCTCGTGCTTACTGGCAGGACAAAGTGCTGAATATGGCACTGTTTGTTGCAGGTAACATTATAAATTTCAACGTCGGTTCATTAATTGATCTAGACATTCCTCAGAGCTTCTGGAGTCGTGTTTCAGGGAAGTATGGAAACATGTTCTACTGGAAAGATAAGGTTGCGCTCTATTGTTTGACCTACCAGTTAACATGATATAGCCATCATAATACTTGTTTCTTGGGGTTTTTCTCCTCCTGATTAAATAACCAAAAATTAATTCTTATACATGATCAATAGCAACAGGAGTAATCCAAAAAATCTAGCCTCCACCTAGAAAGGGGAACTTCCTTACATTTTTCTTAGAAAACAATGTTTTTTCTTGGATCGGTGGTTAAGTTTTTCACTTTTCGTGACAGCTGCGCAACAAATTCACTGTCCAAATTGTTCAGTGAGGCAAATTACAGAATCCACACATAAGAAAAGGCTTAAGAAAATGTTCTCTGTTGCTGTCTGCTTTCTTGCCTTGGTGTAATGTTTGTAATTTTTTTGAACTAGAACTTTTTATGCTTGGTTGGAACCCATATGTACTACTCCCTCCGTCCCATAATATAAGATGTTAGGATGTAATAACATCTTATATTATGGAGCGGAGGGAGTATCTTTCTTCTGGAAAAAAAATGTTATAGGCCCAAATATTCTATTTTGTCTATTCATTCTTCAACATAACAAAATAATAGTACAGTGTTTTGATTGGAGAAAGTATACTAGTCGAGTTAAGTGGATTTTAGTGCAATTCTGCCTAGTTCCCCTGTAGCTTTTCCTGACCATGCCTTTGTTTTTGGCACATGGAGCAGGGAGAAGATGCATCAATTGAAGGTGCTGTGACGGCGATATCTCGCTGTCTCAGAGAGCCCACAGGGCCAAGTAACTGTTCTGAGGTATTTTAGAGGCGAAAGTTCATCACGGAAGGACTGAAACACGAGAAGTATAAAACCGGTGCATACGATAGTCGCAGTTACAGAAACTTAATGTATATTCCCATTATTTTTTCTACAGTAATAAAAGGACATTTTTCTACCACTTGGTCCAATTCCGAAATGGTTCAAATTACAGCATCACCTGCCACAGGCTTACAGCCAGGGTTCAGCCGTGATGGTCGGTTCCACCAGGTATCCGGTCTGGACTTAAGATATTCCTATCCAGAGAGGGAGCAATGGCATCCTCAATCCTCAGGCATATCAACAATAACAAGATCAAGAAGTGTGGGATACCCCTTGATGTGCTCAACAACATTCTCTTTAATACCCACGGCTTGTTTGAAGGTAGAATAATCTATAAATGCAACTTGGGTACATTAACAACATAAGCACAAAGATTAGGTTTCCATAGCCATCTCCATAGTCATCTTCATTAGCCATACTACTACCTGTAATCTTGATTCCATCATGATCAGCTATATTGTAAGACTATCAAGCATTCATAATTCAGTTAGTTCTTTATACAACGTTGATCTAATCACGACATTGCCTAGCCTCGCAGCACCATGAAGAAGGGATTACTGGTATAATTTATCTTTCTATATCCGTTCTTTCAAGCATTTGTCCCTTGTCTCTCCCTTGATCACAAGACTCAATGTACCCAAAAATCCAAAGACCGATACAAGGAAGAGGAGGGAAGAGTGGAAACACCAAACACCGGTGACAGTAAGACCAACACAATAGCCAGGACCATTTGCGAGGGGAGGAATGATGACATCATTACACACTAATGCGTTCGTCTGGTATTAGGTTATTGGGAGGGTGGGTGGGGGGTACCTCCTATCGGGGGTCACCAGCCACCGCCCCCGAACATCGTCCCCCAAATCACAATTTGACAAATTTAAACAATAAAAGTCGTTGGAAATTAAACATAGTTTTACCGCCACCGGGCACATCATAGTCTCGACGATATAATCGCTGCAATACAAGTTCAGCAAAAAAATAAACATGCGAGGGACACGAAAAACAAACGGGGAGATTATCTGCCGCGGTAGGAGGCACCTCCGGGGTTGCTGATGGCGGATCGGTGGTGCTGGCCTGGGTGCTGATCGGGGCCGGGGTCGCAGTCACCGGAGGCAGGGTGCTGGCCTGGTTGGCAGCCGATCGGCTCTTGGACAGGATCAAGGCGCGTTGATCAACACACCACGCCTTCACCTCGTCGTCCATGTCCTTTGTATCGACCATCAAGACCGCCAAGTCATCCCTCCTCTTTTTCGTCGCCACGTTGGCATTGATGAGGCCGAGCTTGATGTCTTGCCGCTCGATGACCGACGCCCACCTTGCCGTGACAATCTCTTCCATACTGGTGGCCTACTCTGCCCTCATGGCGGCATGCGCGGTGGTGTCGTCCATGCAAGCCATGATGGCCGAGTGTAGCTTCTCGATGGCCGGCGCCACGTCCCTCATAGCCTTGGCCTTCTTGTGGCCAACGGGTGGACCCTTCGAGGCCACCGATAACGTCGCTCCAGGGTCATAGGCGGTGGTCTTGGCCTTGGTGAGAGCGGTCCGCGTCTCCGCCCACTTGTCGCACTCCTCGATCCCTACAAAGACGTGGATGAACTTGAACTCATTGTCATCGTTGTCCTCTTGGTAGGCGACGATCATGGCACGCGTCTACAATGAACAATAGTAACAATGGGATACAATTTCAAATGGGAGGAAGTGGGCGCAGGTGGGCGCCGGTTGCTTACCTGATCGTCGTAGTTGGTGTCACTGACATATACGCGACACATCTCCTCCACAATGCCATGCCACTTATTGCAGGCGTGTTGGATCATGGCCCAAATGTGATACATCACGGAGTCGTTGCGATCATGGCACAAGGACTTGAAGTAGGGATACAAGAGCCGCCGCTCATCGTGCGCCACCTTCACCCTCTTCCAATAGCAATCCTAGTTTTGGTTGGCGCCGGTGAAGGGGTCTATGATGATGGTCTTCCAAGCTTCGGCGAGGCACTCGTCCTCCCTCGACGTCCACTTGGGTCCGCGGCTGCCACCTCCTTTCTTCTTTTTCTCTTTCAGGTCAGTTGTGATGGTCACAGGCACCTCCACCACCTCATCCTCAGCCTCCGCCTCCACGTAGGCGTAGACCTCATATTCCCAAGGCTCGCCGCCATCTTCCTCTTCGTCATCATAGGCATCAGCTTCTTCTTGCATGAAGGCGCGGGGAGAGCCGTCGTTGATTATGTCGGCCATGATGGAGTCATGTCGTGTCTCGCCTACGCTGACATCGGGGATGTTGGACACCTCCTATTTGTTTGGTAGTGGGCACGAAGGTGTTCTGGCCTCAACGTTGATGAAGGAACCTGCCGATATGAGCACACAACACACACAAAGCACACACAGTCATTTTTTATCCAAGTTCGGGCCGCCCTTTGGCTAACAACCCTACGTACTGCTTTGGTGGATTATCTGGGGTGGATCAAGGTATAAGAAGATGATCTCTACGGTGCTGGGAGCCGCTTTCTCTCTAGCTTCTACACTTCCCGGGCTTCCTCTTTCTTTCTTCTCTCACTTTTCTACCTCTCTTTCTTCTCTCCGGCACAAAGGAGGATATGCACTCTATCTCTCTCTATCTGCTCTACACGAGCTCTCTTCTCCTCTCCAACTCTCGAACTCTTTGATCTCTCAGAACTCCAACCCCTTGGTCTCTCCTAAAACTTTCCTCCAAACCTCTCCAAAAACTTCCCTCTCGAGAACCTCCCGAACCCCCTATTCCTACGGCCAAGTGCCTCCTTTTATACTCCAAGGGGTCAGTACAAGGGCCGGTGTGGAGTTCCGCCAAGAGCGTTCTCGGGCTCAATCGCAGGGTGCCATGCGGTCTTCAGGCAGATGGGCGGTGCTTGTGGCCAATGGATGGCTAGGGGCGGGGCACATGCGCACTTAATGGTTGAGTGACAACTCAGGCTCCGAGCTGTCACTCCTGTCGGTGGCGCACTGCAGCGGACTACAGCGCCATGATGATGTCCGGTGGTGTTGGCACGTCGCCAGTTCCCAAGGCTGGGCTTGACACGCCTTGTTAGGCTTAGTTGAATCCGGTTCCTGGGCCGTGCCTGGCCCAGGAGAAGCGTTCCCATGGTCCTTCCGGGGCTCACTCGAGGCTATTCCTCGGCCTCGCTGCCCCTAACCGTGCCCTTAGCCTCCTCCCGGGGCACCCCGGAAGGAGGGATCAAACCGCCTCACGCGCGTCGTTGTCTTTTCCTTCTTGTCCGCGCCCGGCTGGCGGATCAAGGCTCGTCTCGTAGCGTTCGTCCCATCCATAGGCACCTACATCATAGCTAACATTTAGTATCCATAGGCTCATCATGCCAAGTCCACACCTTCTTGGAGCATATGGTGCTCGCATCCTTGCGATGCCCTTGTCGGCCAGGCCACGCATTCACCGAATCGCTGACCGGTGGGTCCTGGCCCATGTGCTACGGCGCAATGCGAGGGACCCCCGATCTCATTACGCCGACAGAAGGCCCCGGGCGAGGGCCAACAACTTGCAACGCTGGTCGTGGTATGACAAAGAGGCCGTTGTCGGGCTTCTCCCTTCAACAACGCGTGGGCCTAGTCCTCCTCGTGGGGAGCGTGACATGAATGGACGACACGCTTTGCCATCCCATAGAGTTGGCATGTGCGCGCCTGCGCACTTAAGTGGCTGCGGGACTGCCGAGCCACGCCTCGGCTTTCACAGAAGCCTGCATTGACTGCGCGCGCTTCGATTCCTGCAAAAAAAGGAGTAACTGCGGGGGAAGCATGGCAGTCTACCTCCCACGTTGCATCGTGGCCGCGCCCTAGTGGCGACCGTGACCCATAAAGGGGCATGGTTGCAGGGAGAGACTCGGCTTCCTCACAAATGCTCCACTCCTTCGCATTACTCCTCCCTTTCTTCAAATCTTCTGGAGATTGCCATGACCTCGAGGAAGAGCAAGAAAGCCTAGGCGACCACCCGCCATCAGCAGGGTGCCGTGGATCGGTGCTCAACCATGGCTTTCCTCCCTCCCGGTCTGAGGGCCAGGGATCTAGAGTCGTGGGGCATGTTCATTGCGTCATTGCAAAATAAACACGGCGACACGCGGCTGCTCCCCACCGATCTACCGGAAGAGGAGAAGGATCCGGAGCACCTTGTCCCCATTTTCACTACATTCCTGCTGGCCGGCGTTGATCCGCCGACCTCTCCCTTCCTTCACACCATCCTACTGGCGTATGGCCTGCATCTAGCGCAAATGCATCCTTCCACCGTCGTCTTGCTCGCCGTCTTCCAGTGGCTGTGCAAGTTCTTTGTCGGCATGCTGCGTTCACTCGAGCTCTTCCGCCACTACTTCTACCCTGAGCTGGTGCCTGAGCAGGTGCTGTCTTCCGCAAGAGATGGTGCTATGCCTAGGTGACTGAGGCCAAGGACATCCTGCAAGCTTCGGCTGCTCGGCTGCAGCCCTAGGACGACTGAAACACCATGGGTAAGGATATGCAAGCGGTGATGCCGGCTATACTCCAGATTCAAGAGCTGGTGACAGACGCCGACCTTGAATCTACCCACGTGATGTCGTCCTGGCTCCATAGTGTGGTCGCACCACTCAGGGCATGAGCATGCCCCACATGGGAATTTGTCGAAGATGATGACGATATGCGGCTACGAACCGGCAGCGGCTCCGACCTCAGCCTCGAAGACGCTTGCTAGGTCACGCAGCCGCTACTGGGGAGGGATTCTACGTACCCCCCACCAGTGTATCCCCTGCACCTGAGCCGCGATGTCGATGAAATCGTGACGAGGATGCCCATCTACAACGAGTGGGGAATCAATTCCTGGCGGGAGAGCATCTTATGTCATCAACAAACGGGAACCAGTGGGTTCTTCGGAGCTGGGGATGACGGTGCTAGAGGAAGCGGCGTAGGGGGAAGCGGTGCCAGAGGCAGCACTATCCCTACTGTTACTGCAGCCCCCGGCGGCACTTATGGGGGCAAGCATCCCTGGAGCAGGATCCAAAGGGTAAAAGACCCTTGGAGCCCGAGTTCCCGGTGATGAACCTGGATGACAAAGACGAGGAGGACACCATCCCTCTGGCCGCTCGCCATCTGCGAGTGGCAACGCCTCCTTGATCGGTGGTAGCTACGCCTAGGATGTATGGTCCCTTCCCACCTTCCGGGGAGGGCATACCCCAGGAGCTTATCCCCTAGCAATCTCTCATCTCCGCCTGCCCCGCAACGAGCCCCTGCGAGGCAACGCCATCGGCACGCGGGAACTAGAACGCCTTTGTTTCTTCACCCGTCGATCTTTGGAATCAGCCTTGGCTCCTCCGGATATGTTAACCATCTATCTTATATGCTGCATGGATTTTCCATAAACACGTTAGTTACCTTACCTTCATACCTCTGCAGTTCTAGCGACATGGCAGCCTAGAAGCGGCCTCGAGGGGGGAGCCTCTGAACCCCCACAAGCATGCAAGTTCGGGCCACCCTGCCCCCCGACGCGGCGCGATCTAGAGGGGGTGTTGGGGTTCCTTCTCCGCTCCGTGCCCCAACTTCTCGGGGTGAGTTTCTAGATTCTTCATTCTTTCACATTGTTCAGCTTCTCATGGAAGCTTCTTCAACCTTTCATCCTTCCCTTGTAGCCACAAAAGATATGGTGATCGTGGAAATGGTTCAGACTCTGATATGGAGGTTGACCCGCCAAAAATTCTTATGGGAGGAGATGGCACCACCCCGGAACTACAGCTTCCGTTGCCGGGAGCGTCTCGCACTACTCACCGTGGCATCAGGGTCGTGGGCGAAGGGGAGCCCATCAACACCTCGCTCGACATGGTTTTGCACTAGAATACGTGCTACCCAGAAGGGCCGTGCGTGGATTCCAGCATGTACAACAAGGCTCGCAATGTCCTTGGTCGCGTAGAGAGGCATCAATGTTCTTATGACGAGGCGGCCCGTCGGACCGCGGAATGCCTTCAGCGCCAATAAGAATTCATTTCTCAACAGAGGCGAGAGCTCGATGAGGCGCGTCGCGATCTCTCCTCAGCCCGTGGGCAAGGGCGCGTTGCCTCCTTCAGGGTAGATGACGTGCTGGCGGTCGAGGAGCGTCTACAACGTCAACTTGACGAAGAGCGCGCCTCCCACTAGCAGGAGATGACCCATTTGGAGGAGGAGCACGCGGCCCGTGAAGACGACTTCAACGACCGGCTTGGTCTCTCAGAGGAACGCGTCTGCGAGCAAGGGGATGTGATCCACGAGCACTTGGCCACCATTCATGATCTTCGAGCGGACGCCCGTCTCTACGCCGCAGAGGTCAAGGCTGCCTCTCAGGAAGCCGCTCAGCGAGAGCAAGAGCTCCATCGGCAACTCCACGATGCTTGCGCGGAGCTTTCCGACACCAAGAAGGCCTACTCCGACGCTGACTTGCGCGTGGTCAAGGGCGTGGTGAGGACCACCACCTAGAGAAGGAGCTCTCCGACGCTAGGGCCGCCGCCCTATGAATCACATGGTAGCATGATGCGGAGCGCCGCATCGACATCTCCGGTATTTGAAACGTGGCATCCAATGTGGAGGCGCTCATGCCCTCCTTGGGCAGGGAGGCTACCCCCGTCCATGGTGCCAGCATCGCCCGCCTTACGCACTTCTTCGCCGACCTAGTGGGGAAGTTGGAACAACTTCAGCCGGTGGTTGAGTAAACAATGAGGAACGCGGGGAGGGCCGCGGCCACCATAACGGCGAGCACGGTTCTCCCGCGAGTTCACCACCTGGCGCCTGACTTCCCCTTTGACCAACTCTTTGACGAGTATGAGGATGACGATGACCGTGAGGCCGCAGTGGCCTTTGTCGCTCCGTATGTCGAGGACCTTCTTCAGAGGCTTAGGCTTGACTAAATCCAATGCCTCCTCCACCTTTCTTTGTATCTAGTTTTCCTGCACATTAAGCCCGCATTGTATCATTTTGTTGTTAGCCAAGAACTAATCAGTCTAAGTTGTGTCAATAGAGGAGGTCTTGGCTAACATTCTTTATATATATCTAGTTGCCTTTTGGAGCTAAAGGGAATCATTCGGGTCCATGTGACATGGTGGCCTTGTGTGTCTAGGGTGTGCCTTTTGTACACATGAATACCAGACCGCTCAGCGCCGGTACGAATATAGCCACGCCCTGTCACGGGATACCATGCCACACGGACACCACTTCACCCTCAGGGTAGGCTGGTTCCATGCACGATGCCTTGGTCCCAGCCCAAGTGCCTAATCGCGAGAACCACACCACCTGTCGGTGCCTTTCTAACACCCCAGCCGTCACATTGCCGTGCAATCCCGTGAACCCCAACATGTTTTAACTTTACCGAGATACTTTACGATAGGAAATAGGTTTACGCAATCCACTTAGCTTTTTCTGCTATCATAGGGTATCTTTCCCCAATGCCCGTTAGAGTCGTTAAGGCTGTTTACGCGTAGGGTCTCCGCGTACGGTTTACTTCCAGGACATCCATGCCCGTTAGAGTCGTCAAACCTCTCCGTGTAGGGTCTTATCTTATGAATGGGGCTTGTTATCCCCCTCAATCTCACTCCGCGGTTTACTTCCAGGGCTGGCCCGGAAACGCTGCCATACTTGCCACACAGAGGGCGCCCGACCCCGTCCCACGTGATTGCCAAGCCTATCAGTGCGTTAGGGAAAGTGCACATTTATTACCATACCAAAAACCTCTTTACTTACTCTTCCCCGAGCGTTCTGGGGTCCCCGCGCTGTTTCCGAGGATAGCCGGTCGATGGGTGGTCCCGCAGAGATGTGAGCTTACTCCGCAGGTCTTGGGGCTCCAGCCCCCAAGTGGCCCGTGGCATGATTGTTGGTTCTCCTTCCACCGCCGTAGGGTCCAGCAACCCTCGACCTAGGGGCAGTGTTCCGAGAACACGGCCTCGCGGCAAGGTTTTGCATGGGCCATGCGGCGGTGGTGGGAGCGCGCTCTGCCCCACGCCTCGGCCCTAGGTTGGACTTGGAACAAGCGTGGGCGGACTCCTGATGCAGCCTGATAAACTCTAGCCGCATGTCGAGGTCGTCCGTCCACGCCGCATACTCCACCGTCTAAGGATCTGGTGGGTGCCAAGCTATGGCACAAGCTGCAGCAACTGCTTCCCCCAAAGTTCGGTTCCCGGAGCGGTGGGACTAGGGTTGGCGGTGAGTACTTGGCGTGGTGAGGCGAGTCCCGACGCGAGCTGGCGTGGCTTCTTGATGCTCCGGCTCAGGGTCGGCTCCTCCGACCCTGACTAGTGCGATTCCTCCTAACAACTGTCCCCCTCCGGCAGCGTCTCCTACGCCACCAGGGAGAGACACTCCATCGGCGGCGCCTCCTGCGTCGCCGATGAAGGGGTCTTCGAGTATGACGCCTCTTGCGTCGCCTGGTGGTGGTACCTCTTGCGCAGCGGTGCCTTCGCCAACATGCTCACCATGCTCAACCATGGGGTGCAGTTGTGACAGAAGTGGTGGTGGTGCAGTTGCGCTTGGCCCTGGACGCGGGTCGGCGCCTGTGGCGGTAGTCGGGCGCCGTGCATGAGGCTTGGCATCCAAGCCCCCAGTCATGGGGAGGGTGTGGGAGCGAGTTCGTGCAACGGGCGAGTCTACCGTGACAGGGCTTGTCCCGGTGCCAACACCTCTCCTTGTTCAGTAGTGGGCACGAAGGCGTTCCGCCCTCAACACTCAACAAAGTAACCTACTGATACGAGCACACAACACACATAGATGAAACACAGTCATTTTTTACCCAGGTTTGGGCCACCCTTTGGCTAACAACCCTACGTCCTACTTTGGTGGATTATCTGGGGTGGATCAAGGTACAAGAAGATGATCTCTATGGTGCCGGGGAGCTGCTTTCTCTCTAGCTTCTACACTTCCCAGGCTTCCTCTTTCTTTCTTCTCTCACTTTTCTACCTCTCTTCCTTCTCTCCAGCAAGGAGGAGGTTATGCACTCTATCTCTCTCTGTCTGCTCTACACGAGCTCTCTTATCCTCTCTAACTCTCGAACCCTTTGATCTCTCAGAACTCCAACCCCTTGGTATCTCCTAAAACTTTCTTACAAACCTTTCCAAAACCTTCCCTCTCAATAACCTCCCGAACCCCCTATTCATATGGCCAAGTGCCTCCTTTTATACTCTAAGGGGTCACTACAAGGGCCGGCGTGGAGTACCACCAAGAGCATTCCCGGGCTCAATCGCAGGGTGCCACACGGTCTTCAGGCAAATGGGCAACGCCTGTGCCAATGGATGGCCAGGGGCGGTGCATACGCGCACTTGATGGCTGAGTGACAACTTAGGCTCTGAGATGTCACTCCTATCGGTGGCGCACTGCAGCAGACTGCATCACCATGATGATATCCAGTGGTGCTGGCACGTCGCTAGTTCCCAAGGGCAGGGTTGACATGCCTTGTCAGGCTCAGTTGACTCCGGTTCCTAGGCTACGCCTGGCCAAGGAGAAGCATTCCCATGGTCCTTTCGGGGCTCAGTCGAGGCCGTTCCTCAGCCTCGCTGCCCCTAACCGTGCCCTTGCCCTCCTTCCGAGGCAGCCCCCGGAAGGAGGGATCAGACCACCTTGCGCGCGTCGTTGTCTTTTCCTTCTTGTCCGTGCCCGGCTGGCGGATTGAGGCTCATCTTCTAGCATTCGTCTCATCCATATGCACCTACATCACAACTAACATTTAGTCTCCATAGGCTCATCATGCCAAGTCCATACCTGATTGGAGCATACGATGCTCGCATCCTTGCAATGCTCTTGTCAGCCACGCCACGCATTCCCCAAGTCGCTGACCGGTGGGTCTTGGCCCACACGCTATAGTGCAATGCGAGGGACCCCCGATCTCATTATGCCGATGATATATTGCAAATGTATCTATAATTTTTGATGTTCCATGCTTGGTTTTATCCACTTTCTTGTGTTTTGTTCCAACTTTGGAGTACTTTTCATATGATTTCTTGGACTAACCTATTAACAAGAGCCACAGTCCCAGCTGCCTGTTTTCTGCTGTTTTTGGTTCCAAGAAAGTCAGAAAATGAATATTCTCGGAATTGGATGGGAAAAAAGCCAAAATGCCTATTTTTCCGGAAGTCATCAGATGCCAGAATACGAGACGGAGAGGGGCCAGAGGGCAGCCACACCACCTGGCCGCGCGGCCAGGCTTGGCCCATGCTAGGGGGTGGTGTGGCTAGCCCAGGCACCCCCTCGGCCTCCCCTTTCGACGATAAGATGCCCTCGGGACAAAAACCCTAAGGGCCTGATCAAAAATCCACGAAAGAGTCTGTAGCCGCCGTCATCTCCATCCCTAGATCGGGAGGGATCTGAAGCTCTTCCTGGAACCCTGCTGCAGAGGGTAATTCACCCTGGAGGCCTTCTTCATCACCATGCAAGCCTCCGGTGTGATGCGTGAGTAGTTCATCCTTGGACTACGGATCCATGTAGTAGCTAGATGGCTAGTTCTCCTCCTTTGTGCTTTCATGTTTAGATCTTGTGAGCTCCGTTCATGATCAACATCATCTATTTCTAATTCTGCATGTTGTGTTTGCGGGGATCCGATGGATATTGAGATGCTATTTCAGATTGATTATTGATTCTATCATGTCTTTGTTATTTGTGATCTTGCATGCTTTCCGTTGTTAGTAGCTATCTTGGCCAAGTAGATTCTAGCAATTCCAAGAGTTAGTATTTATGCTCTATAGTGGCTTCATGCCTCTGGTAATCTGGGGAAGTGACAGAAATCTCTAAGGTACTAGATGTGCTGTTACTACTAGGGAGAAAACAACGATCCTTTGTTCATAGAACAATCGTATTGTTTACTTTGCACGCAGTTCGTAAAGCAATAATCTGTTGCTTGCAACTTAATACTGGAGGGGGTTCGGATGATAACCTGAAGGTGGATTATTAGTCATAGATGCAGTTGGATGGCGGTCTATGTATAATGTTGTAATGCCCAATCAAGTTCCAAAGGAGTCAAGATGGTTAGTATATGCATATATTGCTTTCTCGATGTTTGTCAATTGCCCCGCTGTAATTTGTTCACCCAGCATGTTATCTATCTTAAGGAGAGCCACCTCTAGTGAACTATGGATCCCGATCCTTTTCTTTACATACAATCTACAACTGTTTACTGCTTTGTGTTTACTTTCTGCAAACTATTACTTCTTTCCATTCGATACGTTTAATCCTTTGTTTTCCGCAAAACACGGTGAGATTGACAACCTCATCGCAAGTTGGGGACAAAGTTCTGTGGTTGTGTTGTGCAGGTCTCCATGTTGCTACTAGCACCGGTAGTGCGCCCTACAAGGATTAGCTAGCAACACCTTTGGGGTGTTTCCTTGCTCCTACTGGTTCGATTAAACCTTGGTTTCATACTGAGGGAAACTTGCTGCTGTGCTCATCATACCTTCCTCTTGGGGTTCCCAACGAGCTCTACATCAACCACGCACCAGCACTTTTCTGGCGCCGTGCATTGAGCCATCAAGCATTTTTCTGGCGCCGTTGCCGGGGAGTCAAGGACATCTTCACAAGGGGAGTTCCTCATAACCAATCTCTTTACTTTGTTATTTTTGTTTTGGTTAGTTCCTTTTTGTTTTGTTTGCTTGTTTCTTTATCAAAAACACAAAAAAATTAGTTTTACTAGTTTGCTTTCTTTATCAAAAACACAAAAAAATTAAGTCTCCTTTAGTTGTTACCCCCTCTTTAGCACACCATGTTGATCCCTAAATTCACCTTGAAAGACCTTTCGATTGGTAGTGGTTCTATAATTGGGAAAGATAATATTGAAGAGTTCTTTAATCATGTTAGTAAGCATGAAGATACTGAAGATAGATCCCTTGTAGAACTTGCTCCAAACTATGAGATTGCTGCAACTTCTTTAATTCACATGTTAGAAGCTAGGTTTGTTAACCTCAACCCCATTAATGCAAGTAATGTTTCTTAAGCTTAAAGAAATTGAGGACCCTAAAAAGAGGGATTTTATTCTAGAAACTTTGTTTAAGGAGTTCTATGATGTTGCCAAGGAAGCTAGGAAAGTCTTTGAACGTTTCAATATGCTAGGCTCATGTGTAGATGTTGTTGGTACACGAGAAAAGATGAAGAAAACCGAACCTAATGGGGAGGAACCTAAGATACCAACACCCTTTAAACTAGTAGCAATACATGATGCCATAGAAAAGAATCTTGATTGGATTGTTCCTGCAAATCCTTTTGATGAGAATAGTGAACCTAAGAGCATTGAGAGAGGATCCTCTAGAACTTATTTGGATGATATACCTTGCCTTGTTGAAAATATTTCTGGTATTGATCTTAATGCTTTTTTATTTGAGAACACTTGATTCTTTCTTGCTTCTTATGCCTAACTTAAAGGCGTTAAAGAAAAGTACTTACTGGGAGAAAACCCAAAAGTTTTAGATGAGTCTTGGAAGTTATTACCTCTGTAATAACCACTCCTTATCCTTTTTATTTGCTTTTTGTGCCAAGAGTAACCTCTAATGAGAGAGAAGTAATGATTGGGAAATTTGCTGTCCCGAAACAGATTTTTGTGCTTCACCGTAAAAATTCGTGTAAAATCTCCGAACGTCTTTTTGAGGCGTGAATTTTTGTGCTTCTGCCCCAGGTTGCAATCTAACTTTTTTTAGTTCAACACTTTTTTATATGAGCAATAGAAGGTCTCTGAAAAAATTCGTCTTTACCTGCTGGTCTGTTTTGACAGATTTCTGCCATTTTCAGTATTTGCTTCTTGTTGGTTCCTTTTTGAGTTCTTTTGGGGAATTGAGCTTTTTGAGGGAAGTGCTACAGTATCTAGTGTTCTAATGGAAGTTTATTTGGTGTTAGAACTGAACCTTAAGACTTATTTATCTTGAGTGCACTAATGTTGCTAATAAAGATTGTGTGAAGTTTTGTATGAAGGAAAAATTTCAGGTGTATGGAAGGAATGAGTAATGAGATGAAGGATGGACTAAAGCTCAAGCTTGGGGATGCCACGCGTGTCACCCCAATAAATATCCAAGAAGTACAAGCGTAAAAGCTTGGGGATGCCCAAGGCATCCCCTTCTTCATCAATAAAAATCCAAGGTTTCTTCCAAACGCTTCATTTTTATTGTTTCATGCACAGTTGTGTTGTTCTTGGAGCGTCTTCTTTTTCGTTATCGTTTTGGTTTTTGTTTGCTTTGGTTTGATTATTTTGCTGAATAAATTGGTTGGACCCCCTCTTTCATACATTTGTTTGCAAATAGTTTGGTTTGGTTTGGAAAATAGTAGGAAAGTTCATGCTTATGTGGTAAAAGAGCTCGTTTTTGACTGTGGCCTATGCTTTGTCATGCCATGCTTGATATTGTTTTGGCTTTATGCTTAGTATTATTCGCTGTAGCATGACTTGTTATAAACAATTGAGATTGCTTAATGTGTCTTGGATGAATCATGCGTTGTTTTAGCATATTAAAGCATGGTATAGTGGTATTCTCCTTTGATGCTTTATTTGGGTTGACTTGGCGCATGCTCACACCATGTTATGACTATCTCAAGTCACCATAGCCTTTATGATCCTTTAGTTTTCAACTTGTAGTATCACTTTATGCTTTGATCAATGATGTTTTGTCGCTCTGCATGATTATGGCCATCATTGCTCTCTTAGTTTGTCGCTCCCAGTCTTTTGCTAGCCTCCACAACCAAGTATGAGTTCCACTCATGCATCCAACTCCCTAAACTAAGTTATCCCAAAGAGTCCACTATACCTACCTACTAGCTTAAGCTATGCCAAGTATATTCATGCTTTTGTTTACCTTCCAAATTAAACTTGTTATGAGAAAACTAGTGATTAAAGCTCTCACGAACTTGATGGCACACTTTACTTTTCTTGCCCTTAATAAACTTGAACCATTGTGTCAGCTATGTTGTATATGCTTGCACTTATTTGTTGGGGATTAGCAGAACCAGGCTTTCATAGGGAACGCTTTCAACATTGCACTTGGTACTTGTACCTAGTTGATATCATGCTCTTTTGTATATGGATGTCATCGGTGTGAAATGAAAGGGGAGCTTGTAAGTCCATGGAGTTATGTATATGTGTTAGAGAAATGCCTGGGTCGCTGGTCTAACCCATGTTGACATGGTGGAAACCTGCAGCGTAACCATAATGAGCTGTCTATGAAGCATTCTTCTTATAAAAAAAGAGTCCTATATTGAGAAAAAAGAGAAAAGATAAAAAAAAGAGATTATGAAAAGAGTGAAAAAAGCACCATATTTCATGGTAAATAAGAAGATTGCTGAGATGCTCATTGTCTGCTTGCCTTGTCATTTTGATATGGGGATTCTTCCGTATCATCGGGCAAGGGGTACCCCGTTGGTGGTTCTCTATGATGCACATATACTTACAATGACAAGAACTTACCGGTGACTAAACTTGAGTAGCATGAGGAGCGGCCCTCGTATACAAGGGACATGAGATTTCTAACTTATACTTCATCAAGCATGTACCATAGTTTGTTCACTTTAACCTTAATCACTTCAAGATGCTTAGGATAGGGGCAATGAGAGCTGAAAGCTATAAGTACCATAATTTTTGGAAGCTCTTTATGAGGCTTGAATCCCTACTTAATTTTATAAAAAGGCCTTTCTTCCACCATTATATTGAGTCTCCACCTTCTATCTTTATGCACCTTCTTTGAGAGCATAGTGGCCATTCTTAGTTCTATGTGCATTGTCCCAAGACTAGTTGATTGATGCATAACTTGATATTGCTTGTTTTAAACTATTTGTATCTAGTCACTCTTATGAACTTTGAAGGTGTCCTATGCATTTATATTTGCTACTCTATTGAGGGACAAGCTGAATACTATTATGCTATGTTTTCTTTATGTGAAATAAACAAACGTCTTGCAAAACATTGTTATTCATGAATCTTTTGTTTGTGCCTTTTCATGTTGCATCATAGTTTCTTTGTCTTATTGCTAGAACCTTGTCTTTCATGTTATGATTGAAGTACTATGATCCCAGCTTTGAATGTTTTACAAATACTTTGATCAAGTCTTTGATGGTGCATGTCACCTTAAAAAATTATTCTTTCTTTTTATCACTTACCTACTCGAGGACGAGCAGGAGTTAAGCTTGGGGATGTTGATACATTGCAAATGTATCTATAATTTTTGATGTTCCATGCTTGGTTTTATCCACTTTATTGTGTTTTGTTCCAACTTTGGAGTACTTTTCATATGATTTCTTGGACTAATCTATTAACAAGAGCCACAGTGCAAGCTGCCTGTTTTCTGCTGTTTTTGGTTCCAGGAAAGTCAGAAAATGAATATTCTTGGAATTGGACAGGACAAAAGCCAAAGTGCCTATTTTTCCGGAAGTCATCAGATGCCAGAATACGAGACGTAGAGGGGCCAGAGGGCAGCCACACCACTTGGCCGCGCGGCTAGGCTTGGCTCGCGCCAGGGGGTGGTGTGGCCAGCCCAGGCACCCCCTCGGCCTCCCCTTCCGACTATAAGATGCCCTCGGGACGAAAACCCTAAGAGCCCGATCAAAAATCCACGAAAGAGTCTGTAGCCGCCATCATCTCCATCCCTAGATTGGGAGGGATCTGAAGCTCTTCCCGGTGTGATGCGTGAGTAGTTCATCCTTGGACTACGGATCCATGTAGTAGCTAGATGGCTGGTTCTCCTCCTTTTTGCTTTCATGTTTAGATCTTGTGAGCTCCGTTCATGATCAAGATCATCTATTTGTAATTATGCATGTTGTGTTTGCGGGGATCCGATGGATATTGAGATGCTATTTCAGATTGATTATTGATTCTATCATGTCTTTGTTATTTGTGATCTTGCATGCTTTTCGTTGTTAGTAGCTATCTTGGCTAAGTAGATGCTAGCAATTCCAAGAGTTAGTATTTATGCTCGATAGTGGGTTCATGCCTGTGGTAATCTTGGGAAGTGACAGAAATCTCTAAGGTACTAGATGTGTTGTTGCTACTAGGGAGAAAACAACAATCCTTTGTTCATAGAACAATCATATTTTTTACTTTACACGCAGTTCGTAAAGCAATAATCTGTTGCTTGCAACTTAATACTGGAGGGGGTTCAGATGATAACCTGAAGGTGGATTATTAGTCATAGATGCAGTTGGATGGCGGTCTATGTATAATGTTGTAATGCCCAATCAAGTTCCAAAGGAGTCAAGATGGTTAGTATATGCATATATTGCTTTCTCGATGTTTGTCAATTTCCCCGCTGTAATTTGTTCACCCAGCATGTTATCTATCTTAAGGAGAGCCACCTCTAGTGAACTATGGATCCCGGTCCTTTTCTATACATATAATCTACAAACTTTTATTTTATTGTGTTTACTTTCTACAAACTATTACTTCTTTCCATTCGATACGTTAATCCTTTGTTTTCCGCAAAACATGGTGAGATTGACAACCTCATCGCAAGTTGGGGACAAAGTTCTGTGGTTGTGTTGTGCAGGTCTCCACGTTGCTACTAGCACCGGTAGTGTGCCATGCCAAGGCTCAGCTAGCAACACCTTTGGGGTGTTTCCTTGCTCCTACTGGTTCGATTAAACCTTGGTTTCATACTAAGGGAAACTTGCAGCTATGCTCATCATACCTTCCTCTTGGGGTTCCCAACGAGCTCTACATCAACCACGCACCAGCACTTTTCTGGCGCCGTGCATTGAGCCATCAGCCGACAAGTCGCCGTTGTGCATTCCACTGAACAGGCTGGGGGGCACTCTAGCTACTACATCCCACGGTGAACTGGTTGAAGCCAACCCGCGGTGGGGCATGCGCTGTTGAAAGGAGGGCGATGGTGGGCGGACCAGGTGTCGTTGGCAAAGGAGTTGGGGTCAAAACCGTTGAGTGGGTCAAAGTCATTGCATCCCAGCGAGAAACATGTGAGATGCGGCGATGTCTTCGCCTGGCCGGATGGCGATGGAGAGGAGATGCTACTTTGGCTCCTGATAGCTCCAAATTTCATCACTTTTTACCATTGGTTTTCATCTTGTTTATTGTCGGATTTCACTGAAGACTACCCTTTTCCACTAATGTTAATGTCGCAATTAGCGAATCCTTGGTTTCTTGTGATGGTTTTGAGGCAATGAACATTTATTGAAGATATAATAACATTTATGGGATAATTACACCAGAATAAGAAAATCCCCAATAGGAGCAACTTCCATTGGAGGCATCCTGAATACTTAACGACCACTGGTACGGTCAGGGCGAGTCCGTACTGCCCGCCCATACTACCCGCCGATGTCTTCCTTATATCAATACAAGCGACTTTCGTAAAGGAGGAGAGACGAGAAGAACCATCTAGAGGGGAAGATCAGATCTAGAAGAGGAGAAGAACTTTTTAGAACAAGAGAAAGTGTCCATCGACAACTTTGGTGCCATGTTTTTGTCTTAAGGGCTTAATCTTAGTAGTGCTCAACCCTGCATACTGATCGTTGACTTGATGATAACTTCTGAAAAAGAATTGCTTGATAGAACAAACTTTTTAGAGTAGGAGAGGGAGATGCAAAAACTTGTATTGACCCGCTGTACAAAAAAAGAGGAAAGAGAGAAATAGAAAAAGAAAAGTACTTTGTTTCAAATACACAGCTTTGGGATGCCAACAACTCCGCTAGCTTCTAAACGATCTATTGTATAACCCTAGATTTCGGCTATGAGTTGATGGCATGAGTGGCATATGTGTTGCTATATGGGAAAAATTATTGGTATTCCCAATAGGTTGTGTAGGAGTTTACAAAAGAAATATTCGTCGATCATTGAGAAGGAAAAAGAAAAGATTTATCATCAAAATATGAGCCGAGAAACTTTTGATACTTTTGATTGTTGGCATCACCTCACCACCTAAAATGTGCAATTAGAGTTCTTGATAGGCAAGGAAAAGAAAAGGTATTTGATAGCCGCAATTATCGAAGTGGGTAATTAATGAAAAATGTCTAAGTTTATCCTTCTTTTGACATCTACATGTGCACCCTTAATTTTGACTCAAGCGACCTCGCTTAAAAACATTTTCACTCTCATAACAAGAGAGGCGCTGAAGTAAATTGATTTGCAAAGCCTTGCCAAATTTTTAATAATCTCATTTGAGTTATAAGAACTATTACCTAGCGAGTTACTTTCATTTAGGAATCAAGCTTCAGTGCAACTGTTCAGATATATTATGCTCGTGTTCAAGGTTGTAGGATTTGAGACGATGGATATAACCTCAAACCTGTAAGTTTTCATCTTGATTCAATTCTTCGCTATTACTCATTATAGATTTGTCACTCGAGGGCGAGTAACCGCTAAGCTTGGGGATGTTGATAGCTCCTAATTTCATCACTTTTTACCATTGGTTTTCCTTTTGTTTATTGCCAGATTACACTGATGATTACCCCTTTCCACTAATGTGAATGTCGCAATTAGCGAATCCTTGGTTTCTTGTGATGGTTTTCAGGCAATGAACATGTATTTAAGATCTAATAGCATTTATGGGCTAATTACACTAGAATAAGAAAATTCCCAATTGGAGCAACTTTCATTGGAGGTGTCCTGAATACTTAACGACCACTGGTACGGTCGGGGCACGCCCGTACTACCCACCAGCGCCTTCCTTATATCAATACAAGCAACTTTCGTGAAGGAGGAGAGACGAGAACAACCACAGAACAAAAGATACAGCCGCGGCAAGCCATCTAGAGGGGAAGATCAGATCTAGAAGAGGAGAAGAACTTCACCTCGTTCCTTGATGATCTCCAACCTCTAAACCACACACTCCACCATCATTCCATCATTACTTAGAGAGAGAGAGAGAGATTGGTGCTTGTAAGATTAGAGCTTTGATACTTTGATCTACCTTCGGTTTGTATTTGATTTGATCTTTAATAGCTATTGTGGTTTGCTGCAATAACTTTGAGATGATTTTTATTTGCAATAAAATTATGCCTTTGATTTGTCTTCCTCTCATGTATGAGTAAATCCTCATAGGCGTGGGAGATATAGGGGATTGGTGAGATGTGTTGTGCCTCCTTTAAATCCATTCATTTGTGATCGTTGTAATGTTTTATTTAAATAGTGAGAATGAATATCTATGTTTGCCTAATGCTTGTTATCTAATTTAAGGGCCCAGTTAACATGATCCAAAGAAGAATGACACGACTGATATCAAATAAGAGCTAGCACTACTCGAGGACAACAAGGAATCATCAAGATTAAAGCCTTGATCCGGTTGCAGTACCTTAATTAATGCGCTGACCATGACCATGGTAACAGGCAGATGGATCATTGGGATTGGGAAGAATTGGCCATGAGGACTCCTAGTCGGCATATGGGTTGCTTTCCTACTAATTTATAAATTAGAAATATCACTATCACTTATTCCACTTATTCCATTTGGCACTTTCACTATCACCATGAACTGTTTCTCTCCATACCTAACTTCCCATCTACAGGACCTTTACACAACTTTCACATCTTTACTTTTATGCAATTTACTTATTTCCTAAGCAAGTTCCTATATCTTTTACTCACCACTTCCACCGTCAAAATTTGCAGGCAATTCACTCAAGACCCATGACACCTTGGGTGCGATAGAACCACCGCATAAAAACACTTTCCTAGACTCCTTGTTGGGATCGACATAAAAAACCGGAATTAATACTTCCGTGAAAACATCTCTGACAAACCTATGCACTTGCAGGCCATCAAGATATTTTCTGGCGCCGTTGCCGGGGAGCTAAGTGCTAAGTGTTGTTTCTTGATAATAGCAACTATTGATACCATTCACGATCTCCGTTGAAGACAGATGTACCACTTGGTCAGGAAAAACCTATTTACCTCCATATATTGATCATGTTCCGATCGACAGACGATTAGGATTTATTGAAAGATTTACTAATTCGTGTACTGTAGATGTGAACAACTTGATTCCATTGATGGCAGATTTGACCATCACCCGAGGGGCCAAACTTGAGCTACCTTTGGGAGAATATGGGAATCCATCTAGGCACTTGGGTAAAATGCCTATTCTTTGTCCTGAACTTGAGGGCCAAGAATTTGAAATATATCTTGAGCTAATATATATGATGAAAGAAATTGCTTTCGTAGGAAAAGAAGAGGAAGACCCTAGTGACCACTTGACGAGGGTCTATGAACTTTGTGCTACTCTTAAACCAGTAAGTTTACCAATAGAGTTTGTACTTCTTAAACTCTTTCACTGGTCTTTGAAAGATAATGCTTTTACTTGGTTACAATCATTACCTAACCATACTATTAAAAGCTGGGAAGATTGCATCCGAGAATTCATGCATAAATATTGTTCATTTACTAAAATCATGCAGATCAAAGGAAGTATAATAAAATTTCTTCAAACAATTGGAGAAACCTTTTATCAAGCATGGAATAGAATTTATGCAATGATTATAAAAGTCCCAAATCACGGTTTTCACGAGAGTTTAGTTATCCAATATTTTTATAATGGGTTTAATGGCGAGACAAAAGAGATGATTGACCTATCTACAGGAGGAGCAGTATGCAATTTGACACCACCAGAATGTGTAAAGATTTTCGAGGTTAGATCCTTTAATGATGAACAATACAATTCAGTTGAGGATATTGCACCACAAAAATGTATGATTCGCATACCACCAGATCTTATTTACGAAGTCAAAAATTCGATGGAAGAAAAAGGTATAGCTTCGGAACTTGTAAAAGAAAACAAAGTTGACATTCTTCAAACTTATGTAATAGAAGATGATATAAATCTTGTAATGCAAAAGTTTAAATATCAAAAGAATCTATTCCATGAGAAAAACTGTAAACTTCTTATAACACAAGAAAAGAATGTAAGAGAACTAACATAATTCTTTGGTGACTTGGGTCAAGCCACAAAACATTTAGATAGATATCTAAGTATGGTTAAAACTTAGTGTGAGCAAATAAATGAAACCGAAACTTTCAATTTTAACCAAGGAAATTTCAATACTGTTTCTACTAACATCGTTACTAGGCGTGGTACAAAAACTCAGGAACCACAAGGGCCACCTTGGTACCAAGAAGAGCAAGCTCAAAATGCAAGAGACTCAGGAGATGAGTCAAGAAGAAGATGATTTAGTCGATCCCCAGGACAACATTGATTATGAGGCCCAAAAAAGGGAAAATGAAGCTTCCAAAATTCAAGAAGAAGAGGAAGCAGGGGATAAGCATAAACCATATGATTTAGACACTGAGACGATCGATTCAAGGGAAGAATCCGATCTCACAAAGGAAAAAGAAGAGGAAGTTGTTATCCCGCATGAAGAACACGATGATAAGCAAAAATCAGCTGCAAGGAAAAATAAAAAGAATGCGAAACCAATGATAAAGATAAAAGAGAAGGTAATACCTACTAAAAAGAAAATTCCTTATCCTAACCGAGTTCAATACGAACCAGATAAAGCTATTTATGAATCTTTCGCTGAGGCACTAGGCAACTTACATTTAGAACTTCCTTTAACCGATGCTATTAAAGTTCCTACCTATAAAAAGTTTATGTGACACATTCTTAATAAAAAAGAAGGTAAATAAGATGGTAACAGTTATGACAAGCTTTGGTGATAAGATACCTACTAAGCTTGGGGACCCAGGGATACCAATAATTTCCTGTGCAATATGGAAAACTAATATATTCAATGCTCTTTGTGATTTAGGAGCAGGTTTTAGTGTTATGCCTTATTCCTTATTTAAGAAATTAAATATTGGAGAATTTTCTCCTACATCAATAACTTTACAAATGCCGGATAATACGACTAAACAACCTGTCAGAATGATCAAAGATGTTTTACTTAGAATATATCAACATGTTATACCCATTGATTTTATTATTTTTGATGTTCTTGAGGATGAAAAACTGTCTATCATCCTTGGAAGACCTTTTCTTAGTACAACTGGAGCTAACGTAGATTGCTCTAGCGGTAAGATTGTCTTCAATATATATGATGATCAGATTGTTCGATACTTTCCTAAGAAATAGGAGCACAATGGAAAATATGTTCCGCTACCTAAGCACAATCAAGCCGCAAAAACCAAAGAAAAAGAGCAGCTTGAGATGAACATCGATGACATGGAGTTTGATTAGTCAAAACTCTAGAATAAAATACTTAATGGGAGTTCACCCATTCTTAATAAATTAAGTTTAAATTTTATTTATGATTACTACTTTATTATTTGTATGATCTAATAAGTTTGTTTTGAGTTTTGAGTTCATGTAGAGGATTTACCTTAGCGAAGTTGAGAAGCAAGGGAAAAATGAAGAAAAGAAAAGGGTTCAGTACAGATAACGAGCTAGGGTACGACCATGGTACGCTCGTACCGCGCGCCCATACCGAGTCTCGACGAAACTAGCAAACGGAACAGTACATGCGACGACCAGTGGTACGGTCGGATTACGCCCGCACCCCGTGCCCATACTGAACTTCAACGAAATAGGCAAGCGTTCCCGTATATATAATGACCAGTGGTACGGTCGGGGTACCCCTGTACCGCGTGCCTATACCAGGTCGACCAGGTTTGATCTCGAACCGTAATGTGGATCCAACGGTGACAACCACCGGTATGGGCGGGCTGCGCCCGTACCGCCCGCCCGTACCGCGTGCGCCACCAGGTAAAGGCCGATGACGGGTGGCTCCCAGCCAGTCTCCTTCTTCTTCTTCCTCCTCTTTCTTCCTTGTTCTTTCTCTCTCCACCTCAAACCCTAGCCTCCTAAAACGTTTGATTCTTCATTGATTTCGTGTTTTTGAGTTGGGAAATCTTCACATTGGTAAGTTTCTCGTCCGATCCATACTCTATTTCCTGAAATCCATGGTTGCATTCATCACATTGGCTATTTAGATGAGTTCATCATATTTTGAGATTATTATTGATTCCTCACGTTAGGATTTGTTACTTCTACCTGTAATCACCTATTTATGTGATAGAAACTGGATGCCTATAGTTTTCTTTAAAAATTTCAGAGCACAATGCATAACATCGGAAGTATTTTCCGCTCGGGCAAGGGCTCGGGTATAGCGGCATCCTTGGGCTCCGCCAAGCCATCGGGCTCAAAGAAGAGACGCTCGGAGGTGGATAGCTTGAGGGCTTCCATGAGCCAAGACTACGAGAGGGTGAGCAACCGCAAGGTTTTGCCCACCAAGTGGGTAGACCGTGAGTTCCTCTCCCGCTAGGGTCTCCTGGAGGACTTCGAGCAGATGACTGTGCAAGCTAGCATGGTCGACTTCTCCTACCTCTCTGTCGATACCTACAAGCTTGCCATGTTTGAGTTCTTTCATTGTTCCACGATGATCTCGAAGCCTAGGAGCGTAATTGCAGTGTAAGTTTTCTGCTCAATGGGCAACTCCACAACCTAACCTTCTATGAGTGTTGTGATAGTTTCGGATTCTCCCATGAGGGAGAACTCGATATGAATTACAATGTGCACATAGAGCCAATGCAATCTTGGGGGCAAATTTCTGTCCACAGGAACAATGATTACTTGCGCAAGAAGAGTGCCACTATCCAGAATCCTACTATCCGTTATTTTCATACCTTCCTTGTTAATTCTTTATTTGGGAAAGGTGATGTTCGGGCAATGGCAGGCCCCAAAATGAGTGTGATTCATATGGCCTTGCATCCAAAGATGGTGCGAAAGGTAAACTTGGGTGCTTTTCTCATCCAGCACTTTCGCCGCCTAAGGTCGGCTTCCGCGGGGGACATTCGTTGTGGTGGGTTGATCACATAGATTGCCTACGCAAAGGAATTTGTCTTAGCACGGGAAAGAGCTGTGGCTGGTAGTAAGGCCCTGGATGACGTTCATATGGCTAGCACCAAGTTCATGGGGGTCTATAGACCAGAGTGTGCCCTCTGTGCTTACCAGTTTTATTTTGAACCTAACGGTGATCTCCACAAAATCTTGCTTCCTTTTGTGTGAGCTTCTGGTTTGCCAGGTAAACAGAGTTGGGTACTTACTAAGGAGGAGTTCTAGTTGGCACCGATCCTCTCAGGAAGGACTGCGCCACCAGGTGGCCATCCCAACTGGGAAAACGCAGCAGCTAACCAACAATTGTAAGATCAAGGAGAAGAAGATTGGCATGGTGCAGGATGGGGCGACTATGGCCAGCAGCACCATCACCAGCAGCCTTTCCACCAACACCAACAACAAGGTATGCCTCCACCACAGCCGGGATTCAACTATGTCCCGAGGAGTGATTTTGACCAGGTGGTGCATCACATTGACAACATAGAAAACACTTTGTATGATGCGAACGCCAACATAGTCAACCTCACTCAAGACTTCACATCTTTCATGACCGACTTTCCAAATCACTACCTGAACTTCCCATATCAGCAGCCGCCACCTGATGGTAGAGACAATTGATTCCAGTTAGGCAAAAGCCTAAGCTTGGGGAGGTTAAACTCCTCCCACCATTTTGTATTCATATTTTTCTTTCTTCTTTTTATTCATTTTTGTTGCAATGCATGTTTACTTTAAGTTTTGCATTTGATAAAGAAAAACCCAAAAATATTAGACTAGTTTCTAGTTTTATTTGTGCAAATTTCTCTCGGCACTTGAGTTCGACTCCACGCTTAGTTTCTTATATTTTAGAACTGGAGCTCAAAGGTTTTTGTCACCTCTTTGGTTAAGACTTTTGACAATTAATATCAGTTTGGAAAACTACTCTTTGGATTCAATTTCAAACTTTTTAGAACAAGAGAAAGTGTCCATCGACAACTTTCGTGCCATGTTTTTGTTTTAAGGGCTTAATCTTAGTAGTGCTCAACCCCGCATACTGATCGTTGACTTGATCATACCTTTTGAAAAAGAATTGCTTGATAGAACAAACTTTTTAGAGTGGGAGAGGGAGATGCCAAAACTTGTATTAACCTTCTATAAAAAAGAGGAGAGAAATAGAAAAATAAAAGTAGTACTTTGTTTCAAATACGCACCTTTGGGATGCCAACAACTCCGCTAGCTTCTAAACGATCTATGGTATAACCCGGATTTTCGCTATGAGTTGATGGCATGAGTGGCATACATGTCGCTATATGGGAAAAATTATTGGTATTCCCAATTGGTTGTGTAGGAGTTTACAAAAGAAATATTCGTTGATCCTTGAGAAGGAAAAATAAAAGATTTCTCATCAACATATGAGCTGAGAAACTTCCAATACTTTTGATTATTGGAATCACCTCACCACCTAAAATGTGCAATTAGAGTTCTTGATAGGCAAGGAAAATAAGAGGTATTTGATAGCTACGATTATCGAAGTGGGTGATTAATGAAAAAGCTCTAAGTTTATCCTTCTTTTGACATCTACATGTGCACCCTTAATTTTGACTCAAGTGACCTCGCTTTAAAACATTTTCACTCTCATAACAAGAGAGGCGCTGAAAAAAATTGATTTGCAAAGCCACGCCAAATTTTTAACAATCTCATTTGAGTTATACGAACTATTAGCTAGCGAGTTACTTGCATTTAGGAATCAAGCTTAAGTGCAACTGTTCAGATATATTATGCTCATGTTCAAGGTTGCAGGATTTGAGACGATGGAATATGATATAACCTCAAACTTGCAAGTTTTCATCTTGATTCAATTCTTCGCTATTACTCATTATAGCTTTGCCACTCGAGGGCAAGTAACCGCTAAGCGTGGGGATGTTGATAGCTCCAAATTTCATCACATTTTACCATTGGTATTCCTCTTGTTTATTGCCGGATTTCACTGAAGATTACCCCTTTCCACTAATGTTAATGTCTTAATTAGCGAATCCTTGGCTTCTTGTGATGGTTTTTAGGCAATGAACATTTATTGAAGATATAATAGCATTTATGGGCTAATTACACCAGAATAAGAAAATTCCCAATTGGAGAAACTTTCATTGGAGGCGTCCTGAATACTTAACAACCACTAGTATGGTCGGGGCATGCTCATACCGCCTGCCCGTACTACCCACCGACGCCTTCTTTATATCAATACAAGCAAATTTCGTGAAGGAGGAGAGATGAGAAGAACCACAGAACAAAAGATACTGCCATCGCAAGCCATCTAGAGGGGAAGATTAGATCTGGAAGAGGAGAAGAACTTCACCTCGTTCCTTGATGATCTCCAACCTCTAAACCACACACTCCACCATCATTCCATCATTACTTAGAGGGAGAGATTGGCACTTGTAAGATTAGGATTTGATACTTTGATCTACCTTCGGTTTGTATTTGATTTGATCTTTAATCGCTATTGTGGTTTGCTACAATAACTTTGAGATGATTTTTATTTGCAATACAATTATGCCTTTGGTTTGTCTTCCTCTCATGTCTGAGTAAATCCCTATAGGCGTGGGAGATGTAGGGGATTGGTGAGATGTGTTGTGCGTCCTTTAAATCCATCCATTTGTGATCATTGTAATGTTTTATTTAAATAGTGAGAATGAATATCTATGTTTTCCTAATGCTTGTTATCTAATTTAAGGGCCAGGTAACATGATGCAAAGATCTCATATGTATGAACTTGTATGCTAGTAATACGGCGACCCCTGAGTGACACAGCTGATATCAAAGAAGAGCTAGCACTACTCGAGGACAACAAGGAACAGTCAATATTAAAGCCTTGACCCGGTCGCAAGACCTTAATTAATGCACTGACCATGGCCATGGTAATAGGCAGACGGATCATTGGGATTGGGAAGAATTGGCCATGAGGACTCCCAGTCGGTATATGTGTTGCTTGCCTACTCACTCATAAATAAGAAATATCACTATCACTTATTCCACTTATTCCATTTGGCACTTTGACTATCACCATGAACTATTTCTCTCCGCGCCTAACTTCTCATCTGTAGGACCTTTACACACCTTTTGCATCTTTACTTTTATGCAATTTACTCATTTCCTAAGAAAGTTCTTCTATCTTTTAGTCACCACTACCACCATCAACTTTTGTAGTCAATTCACTCAAGACAGGTGACACCTTCGGTGTGACAGAAACACCGCATAAAACACTTTCCTAGGATCCTTGTTGGGATCAATATAAAAAACTGGAATTAATACTTCCGCGAAAACATTCTCTGACGAATGTGTGCACTTGCATGCCATCAGCTCCCAAGGATGTGCATGCCAGCGCTGTAAGAAGGCGCGGCCATCCCCGCCATGGACGTGGCCATCTGTGCTACAAGAGCGGCTGCCTGCGTCTCCGCTGCCATCCGCAACCTCGAGTTCTTCTCCCTCAGCCAGTGGCTGGTGTTCTCCACCTGCCGGCACTAGATGTCGAACGCCTACCCCGTGTTGGTCATTCCCTCCGACCGTTGCTTGTTGGCCTTCCCCTTTTTTGCGGGTGCCGATGCGCAGGGAGATGCTCGGGGATGGGGACTGGGAGCGGATGAGAGAGAGAGCCGACGTCACGTGTCATACCTTTCCCCACTTGTCAATCTTTGGGGGAGTAGCTGCTCTGGGATTTTTGCATATCTGCTAAACTTTTTCTTTGAAATTTGCCGCAAGACCACCACATGTCAGTGACACACAAAATGACAAATATGCAAGTAGCAAAGTAAAACGTGGAAATATGCAAATCCCCCATCCAGCCCCACATGACGGCCCCATCGGTCATTGGCTTCGACGGCCCCACAGAATGGCCCCACATGGTGGCCCCGTCGTTCATGGGCTTCGACGGCCCCATAGTACAACCCCATTTGTCGTTGGCTGCACCGACCATACAATCAGGAAAAATACGGCCCACAAGTCAGCGAGAGATGGATGGCTGGTCCAACGTGTATCCTGGCCCCACCCGTCAGTGCGTAACGGCCACGGCATGACCCGCCCCAACATGGTCCCACCAGTCAGCATGTAACTATCAAGACTTTCACCTGATGGCATCCCTCCGTCCGAGCGCCTGCGAGGGTTTCAGAATAGAGGGAGGGGAAAAGTGAGGAAAAATTAAGCAGCTGGGGAAAACTGAGTACAACTAATGAACCAGGGGCACGAAAATAGAAATCCCAATTATATAAGGTGATCCCTATTAATACCAATATAGTGTTCTCCCATTAGTGTGCACCACCAATAAAGTTTGTTCTTATGAAGCAGGCTATGACGATCGGGGTGCTAGCCATATCAAAGTTCACATATGATGGGTGTAAGCCATGTATACACAGCTAATACACTAATGGTTAGATTGGTGGGCCGAGCATGTACATACATGGCCATTAAGGGAATAGACTTATTTTTCCTCATATTTTCTTCCTCGAGTCCAAGTCTCGGAAGCCGCTTAGGCAAGAGATAGACTATCACTTTTAACTGGTTTCCTTATTAGGGTAAGTCCACCCAAATGTCGGATACTAGTTATTTATCTACCCCATCCCCTTGGCAAGGGGGCCAGACAAAGAAAAGATATTATTAAGTGGTGCCTGCAGCGGGCCCGGGCACTGTGGCACTACGTGGCTACTATACTACTAGTTGCTTTCAAGTAGTGTTTCCAATCAAGGAATCACTCCTCTCTAGTAACCCTGCCTGGAACAACAAGACAAATAGCTTTCCTTATTTAGGGAAGTATATCAGGGATGATATAGTGTAAAGGGATCATGTGATCACAAATCATCCAAGGGATGACTGTTTTAGTGGGAGCTCGATTAACTTTTAATTGAACTCGTATTATGAACTTAGTCTAGATGTCTTTGCAAATATCTTTGTAGATCATGGCCTATACTGGTGTGTATTTCTGACAATGGGATTTTCTTGTTCAATGTGAAGCTTATGTAGAAGGGCCCAACTTCATAGATTAGTACCCACACCTGATGGATAACCTCGACATAGAAGATCTTCCCTTCTTAATAACAAGAACCATTAGGAGATATTCCTATGACTACACAGATGAGCAAGAGAATGATGATTATCATGCTCATCATGACATCTCCATTGTCGTCCAATACTCCATTCGATGGAGGTTGAGCTGTGACTGTGGTTCTTATTCAACACCGGCTCATACGAGATGGTCGATGAATATGGTACCCTTCGCAAATTAGGCTTATGAAACATGAGTCGTTGGATGAGTTTCTTCCAAACAAGATGGAAGAAAATAGATACTTGGAGAATCACTTAGCAATCTTGCATGAGCGTCATGAACGCCTCACATATGATGTGGACTGCTGACAACTTTGTGATATATGGGTGAAGCACTCGCTTCTTACCAGCTATGAAGATGTCGTGAGGGGATATATCGTGAAAGATGAACAGTTCACCTTTCATGAGTTCATGAAAGAGTTGAGAACTCTCAAAAGGGCTTAATCATAGTGGATTTCGTGGAATAAAAGGGTATATATTAGATATACAAAGTTATAAATGCCATTCTTGCAAAACTTGTTCCAGCTTACATTGTATTTGATACTTGTCTTGTTTTGTTAAGAAAGACATTCTGCTTGAGAATTACTAGAAGAAATGAGGCGATGTGGCATGATGACGGCAAGCAAGATAGTTGATGGCCGACATCAATCCTCTCTCAATGTATATCATTTGGATTAGTAGATTTGAATAAAATTTTGTAAACATTATATGTGTGTCTTGCTTTTGGCAAGACGATTATTCATATGAGTATGTTACAAGCTAGTTGTAATATTCTTATGAATAATATATTTTATGGTCACATTATGATTATGAATGAGTTATTCTCATCGTTATCTTAATGATAGTAGTCAAAACATTTATAAATAATTAGAATGCTAAAAGATATCCAAAGTTTAATAATGAATGACACTATCGTTTAAGTCAAATTGATATTTTCAATTTGATGAAAAGTTAAGTCTTTAGATATTCGATCTTTTGACTTATGCAAAACGATGCCTCAATGGGAAAATGACTAAAACTCCGCATTCTGATAAAACAATTCTATGCGAAGAAATGTTGGATATCATACATAATAATGTATTGTATTTCATCAAAATAGTGGAAATCATTATTTTATAAACTTCATTGTGGATTTGAGTAAATATGTGCATTTACTTAATGAAACACAAGTTTGAAACTATTTGAGTTGTCAAATGATTTCAGAATGAAGAAGGGTATTAAATCAAGTTATTTTTTGGCTTAAAAGACTTGTGAAAAATGTTTCACAAATTACGGTGATTGGAGATTTGTAAGTGTATTGATATGTCTAAACATCATAATCATATTGAATTGGATGCATATGGCCTAAAATTATCTCTTACAAGGTTACAATTATCGTTTAGAGTTAGAGATCCAATAGCAAAGACTCTTTTGAAATATAAGGACCATGTAAAGATTCGTGGAAACAACACCATAAGAGTTATGACATGTTCGAGTTTCTGGAGATTCTGTTAATTCAAAGTCGTGGCGAATAAAACAAATCCTTGTAGTGTATTTTTTAGGAAACTATGAATACATCTTTTAAACTAAAACGAAAGAAGGCAAAGCTTGTATTGCTTGACATGGTACTTCTGTGAGAAAACATTTTCTCAAAGAAGCTGTTAGTGGAAGAAAGTGAAAGCATAAACAAGGTATTTGACCTTACATCCGAAATATTGAGTAGCACAACAGAATATGTTCCGAGGACTAAACTCTACATATGGAGAAAATAATGATAATGATCATAATGTTTCAGCAAATACTTTTACGAAAGAAATTAGGATTCAAGAATATATTCTACAAGTTTGCGGAATTATATTGTCGATTCACTTGTCATGTTATTTGAACAAGATGTACCTACGAACTATGAAGAAGCGTGATAGAACTAAGTACGAGAAATGACTAAGAGCATGACTAACAGTACCCTCAAATCGACAGCCCTTAAATCCTGAGTACAGGCCACTGTAAACGTGTTTACATGCTAAAAAATGCCCGCATATAACAGAAACAGTAAATATAAAATGTAAATAAGCATATTCTCTTTTGGGCAAGAATATTCTATTTTTCCCCACACCTCCTTCTTCCTCATGAACCTAAGGAGAGAAGACAACTACCGAGAACGCGCGCGGCCTGCCGCCGCCAAGCCCGCCGCCGACGCCCTGCCGCCGCCGTGCCGCCCGCCGCCGACGCACCGCCCGCCGCCGACGCACCGCCCGCCGCCGACGCACCGCCCGCCGCCCGCTTAGCCCCGCACGCCTTCCTGGTAGAAGCCGCCCCTCGCGCTGCTGGCCGCCTGGTGTAGCACCCTGGTAAAACCACTACTAGAAAATCGCTTGTTGTTTTTATTTTTGTGCATCATAATGACCGCATGCTCATGTCATCATGCCACATTGCATTTGAGCATCGTCATCATCATGCATATGTTTGTCTAAAACTATTTTCTAAAAGGCTATATTTGTTTTCTAAATATCCCCTGTCTTTATTTGAAATTAAAACCCCGGTCTTTTCCGAATATTTTGTTTTGTCTAAAACTGTTTGCGAAAGGTTTTATAAAATAAAAATAAAACAAATATTTTTATTAGGGGAGGCAGCCGGCCATGCCCAAAAGCCCAGCCAGCCAGCCTACTACCCCGCCAACCAAAACCCTAGAAATCCTACCCCTTCCCTCCCACACCAACCGCCAGCCACTCCCTCCCTCTCTCCACCCCGCCGCCACCTGCACTCTCCCCCACACCCCCTGGTCGTCGCCTGGCCCCACCCCCTTGGCCCCAAACCCCACACACGCACAGGACACACACACCACACAACGCATAGCACGCAAGCCAGCACACAGCTCGACCCTACCCCCATCGCGTGCGCCACCCTGCCCACCTCGATCGACCGCTCACCTGGCCCACCACGACCGCCCCTCCCTCGATCCTATCCCCACCATCCTGCTCCCCCGTTCCGTCAACCAACCCCGCACGTCTCCCCTCACCAACCCGGTCCCACCGCTGCAGCACGACGCGCCCCCGTGACCGCGTCCCCTTCCTCGCGACCAGCTCCCTTCCTCTCGATCCCCACCAACCTCCGTCACCACCTTCATCTCGTGCGTGCCCTCGACTGCCTCCCTGGCCGCCTCCGGTCGTCCCTTTCCCGCTCGGTGGAGCTGCCGCCACTGGCCTCGGTCCCCATCGACAGGAGCTCCCACCGCCGCGGTTCGTCCTCGCCGCCGGGAGCCACACCGCCCCTTCGCCTCACGGCAAGCATCTCTGGCGGCCCGTCACTGCGACACCAACCTCGGCGCCTGTTCCCTGATGCTCGCCCCGAGCCGGACGACCCTGCCCCGTCTATGACTCCGCACGTGGATGCCCTCCTCGGCCCTGCAGCGTGGCTCGCCGCCACCAGCAGGTCGTCCTCGCGGGTTCCCCTCCGGCCGGTGAGCCGCAGACCCCGCGGACCTCGTGCCGTCCTCCTCCTGTTCCTCTGCACCCTTCCCGCGCCCCTTCGCCGTCGTCCTCCTCGCCTCCTGTGCCGAGCCCGACCTGGCCCTGCAGCGATCCCCACTGGCCACCGCCTCTGCAACCTCCTCTGCCCGCGCGCGAGTCCCGCCATCGAGCTAGTTTTGATGCCATCCGGATGTGTCCCATTAGCAAGGTGTTCGAGTTAATGTATGAATGGGACACGGGCCTCCGCGTAGCGTCCTGTTTAGTGTCTGCTATCGTGTTTTGGTGATATGTCTTCGGTAGAAGACTATTACAAGTCTCTTGCGTTGACAAGCTCATTGCCAAGATCCCCTTCCCGGTACCATAACCCCGAGTACGCCGACACGGAACCAGAGATCGTAGGACGTCGATCGCCAAGATCTTCTTGGCCCCGAAGACCGAACCCCGTGGATCGACATGATCTTCTTCATGAACGCCGAGATCCTGACTGGAAGATGCCCGGAACACCAAGATCTGCTTCCGAACACTTTGACCGAGGCCGAACCAAGATCTCCACGGATGCGACAAGTTCTCCTTCCCGGCTGTGATGCCCGAGGACCCGGACGCGAAGGTCGCCAACACGGAACGCCAAGTCCTTCTTCCCAGAACGCCAAGATCTACTCCGTTGTCCGAGAATGTTCCCGCCGAGACCGATCCCCATCGAACCCTATCGAACCCCGGACCCCCAGAACCCAAGATCTTCCAAACCCAGATGTGTGACCCTAAGCCCCTATTTTAATAATATGACATTACCAACTGTTGCATATAAATTGTTCATACATGCATACCTGTCTGTGGGTTGGGGGCTATTTTGTCAATTCACCTAATAATTAAATATGGAGTGTTTATGCGGGATATCTTTTTCTTATTCCGGACTCCATTTAAAGTTTGTGTAGCGAACCGATGCCATGTTTAGCCTTGTTAATACAACATTTAAATTGCGGGGTAGTTAAACAACTCGAACCATCTAATTAAATGTCGGGACCCCGGTTCCGCTTAATACTTCCTAATTGCACCGCACTTTTGCCATGCCATGCATCATACCATAATCATGCCAGATCTTCTGCCGTAGTATTAAATATTGCATCCGGTGTTTCTTCTAGTGTTTGCTTCTTCGCGGATTAGGCCGATGAGTTGATGCGAGTATCGACAAGTTCTCCGGATATGATCTCCGGCAGTGTTTCCCAGCGAGCATCTCTCCCCCTTCTACCTATTTTGCATTTATAGTCTTTATTTCCTCCTGTTGATCTATTGCTATCCGTGTCGTGATGCTTTAGTTTCCGTGCACCAGTTATATCCCATGCAACCTGTATATTGCCATGGACACCTCCTAATACCTGTTGTTTGGTAGATAGCTGGCCTTGCGAGTCGTAGTTGCTTTCTCAGGTGCGATCTCGTGTTGTCGAGTACCACCGTTGTTGGTATGCTGGCAGATGTTTATGGTGGAGATGATCACGACTTTAAATACAACTATTAAATTGATGGGTTAACTAATGAAAGAGGCACTGGTGGGCAATATATGCTATTTGGTTTTTATGTGCACTTGTGTCCCATAGGCCCCGAGTACTTGATACCTGTTCCTTGACTATTCGCACTATCCACATCCGGGAGAGTCTATGAATCCCCTTAGCCAGAGCTTGATTCATTTCTTATTTTCTTGGGGCCACAAACTAGATTGGGGCTTTATTACTATCCTGTACTTATGCCATGCTTTACTTCTTTATTTAAGATTGTGCGTGGAACACCTGTACAGTTTTGGATCGTGCCACGTTTTCGTGGTATCGACAAGCCCAGTCACACTTTCGGGTTCCCAGTCGTTTATAGCCATCGTCACAAACCCTGGGTCCATTCCGGAGCCGGCCAACTTCGTTGCGGGTAGCTTAGTGGGGTGGCCCCTGAAATATTTTATGAATCCTATGATTGCTTTGTCATGAAAGCCTCGTTGGGTTTTGATTTGGTTTTTCCGAGGTTGATCGTGTGTGTGTTGCTATTTGTGCACCCCTGCAAGGTAAATATTTCTGAAAGCCGTGTCTACGGTTATGGACGACTTGGAGCACAATATCTCAATGATAGACAAGCATAACTAAAGTAGTGCTATAAATTTGACTTAATATGTGACTAGTAATTTAGCTTCACTACAATGGAATGGATAATAAAAATGCCAACAACTGGTGGATCTGTGGTGATCTGTGTCATACTATACCTGCCTAGTAAGTATTGCAACTCCAATGGAATGTGATAAAAGTGCCAACAACTGCTAGGTTTTGGGATTCCTTAGGACAATTATATCTGACTAGTAAATGTTCCAACTACGCTGGAATGTTAACTAAAACTGCCCACTACTTATGCTATCAGGATGACTCATGCTATATATCTGACTAGTAAATGCTGCAACTATAATGGAATGAGTAAAACTGCCAACTGTGTGAGTTCCTTGGTCTGACTTCCACGTTTGGTCTCGAGGGGGAAATACCAGGATGGGTATGTTTGGTGTTAGTATCAGGTAGGATCCGAATAGGTCTTTCTTACCCCTCTCTAATAGCAGCCAGTGATACCGAGTCTCTATAGGTTGTTTAGTGCCGCTGCGCTGCCGCTACTGTCCACCATACCTATGTAGGCGAGAGTCACCGAATTCTAGCCTCGCTGTGTACTGGCCTCAGTACCGACGCTCCTCTTTTTCCTTGCCCTTTGTCGGCACCCCTTTTGTTTTAGCAGGTATAAGTTCAACGTCGTTAGCAGGGTTACCCTTCCGACTCGGCCTGGGCAGGGTTATGGACGCCATTGGTTATTCTTCAGGGCTCTTAGCCCAATTTGCTTCTTGTCCGTACTCGGACGTTGTATCGATTTCAAGGTGATTTGGATCTTTGTATTTTATATCTGTATTCTTGACTCGTGGAGTCGTGTTGTATATATATCCGTTCTATGGGTTCCATCGTGGACTATTGTGTAATGATATTACTTCGTTTTCCACCCGCACGAAAGTGCTTGGTGGGCGTCCTTGAATCGTTTATATGCGGGTTTGGCGGGAAGCGCTAAAACTTGCATAGTGCTGATTCGAGGGTGTTACACCTGGCCGGCCGCTGCCGCTCGCGCCACCGCCTGGCTGCCGGCCCCGCTTGCGTCGCCCGCCTCACTTGCGCCGCCGCCTAGCCTGCCGCTCGTGGTCACGCCTCTACCAAATCGGGCCAAATCGGACGTAGTTTGTCGGTAATCGGTCCATATGACTGTGACTCACCCGAAATTAGAATAAACTTGGCCGGAATCGGACCGCGGCGGCGGAATTTCGCCGGATTCCGGTAAGCCCGCCGCCAGTTGCAGGCAGTTGGGCTGAACATTCTGTCCCGCCAAATGATAGAGGCTGGCCAATGGGTCGGCCTCCCCAACCTTGGTATGTGCAGGCCGAGAGCGGGTTTACAAGTCGGCCCTTACTTTTTTTATGGATCGTGTTATTTGAGGGTATTGATCGCCGCCGATTTCTTGCCGAAAACCTTAAAACGGAAGTTATTTTGAGGGATTGCCCTGTTTAAGGGTGCTGTTAGACTTGCTCTAAGAGTCATAAAATCCTGTATTAAGTTATATTTAAGATTAAAAATAATATGTTACTTGATCTTATTAAGTAAATATGTTTACCTGATCTTTCTGAATGACTAAAAAGTCATAAGGAATAAATTGAACTTAAAGGAAGATTTGTCACAAAGTATGTTTGGACAAATTCAATGATATTGACTATGAAAAGTAGCGATGCTTGAGTCTATTGGATTTACACCAATAATTACTCTAGTTTTTGTAATTGGTTGAAGTTTGTCAAAAACTGCATGTTCTTCAATGACAAGATTAAAGAAAGTGTTGTAATTGATACAACAAAGCAGGTTTTTCCAATCCATATGGATTCTAGTGTCTCGTAGATGGAATTCTTGATTTGGTGGACGATCAAAGAATTTTGGAATTTCCAAGATTATTGAGAAGACCGCTTTTAGATAAATTTGTGTGGGAGGTAAATAGCCTGCCTAAATCTTAATATGTAAGCGACATATTTTGAGTGGGAGCTAAGTGAAATACCTAGATCTCATATTACTAGACTCGTGAAGGTAAGAGAGGCGATGGTCGGATCCAGCAACACTAGACAAGAATCACTAGATGGAACAAAAAGTTAAGACCATTGGGTGGAACATCAAGTCTAGGCCAACGATTATAGCTACTCCCTCCGATACATATTAGTGGAATCAACTTTTTATATATTCCTATGTATTTAGTTAAGTATTTAGACTAGATGTATGCGTATCTAGACAAACTTGAGTCCATTAATTTGGATCTAAGGGAGTACTTTTTATTGTTACTCATGCATCCTTTGCATGATGATTTCTTGCTACGCGCACACACAACTACCTTTTAAGTTGTTAGTATTTTTAGAGGTATTTTTAGTATTGTCTTTCGATGGTCGTTTCCGTTTTCATACAAGTACATATGATGCCCACCATCATTTTTTGTCGCCAAACCCGATGGTACAAGCTGGCTCCAACACTTGAAAGGGTCTCCCACAATGTTGTGAGACAGCTATGTCACTGCCGGCATTATTGCAAGGCCATTGACAAGGGACTCTTCAAGCATCAACAAGGTATATGTGAGTGTGTTGGGGGGATAACCCCGGGTAGGGTCACACCGGGGTATAATGGCCGTGATAGCTGAGGTACGGCAAGGTCAAAGCAGGAGCTAGCCGAGTCACTGATGGATCTTGTAACATCCCAATTTCATCCATCCTGCTGTGTGGTCCAGAATGCAAAAATCAGGGGGAACAAAAACTTTTCTTGTGCTTAGGTGCAGTGCTTGCTTGTTGTTTGCACTTGTTCTTATGATACTCCTTACCTCACAAAAGCTAGTTACCAAAACTATCTTGGCTTACTTTACATATTCTCAAAAGTTCTGGCATTTCCAAAACATGAGCCAAGATGCTTCTGCAACTAAAACTATTTTAGTATCTTCTATTGTCTTCTATTGACAAAAATATGGAGAGATATATAATACAATCTCCTTATGTTTTCAAGACAGAGCACTCAACTAACCTTATCTCTAGTTTCACCAAAATACTCCTTTCAAAGCATTTGAATTCTACTCTTGGTAGAGATACCAAGGACTCTCCTCTAATTCAAACTCAACCTCTTCAAAATTCCCCAACCTTACCTCAAGCTAAGCTTGATGGTAACCCTAGAGTAATTGATTTGTTTATAAGATGAGTTGCCTTGATCTGCTGTCTGATGAGTTGTTTTGATCTGCTGTTTGACTGGTGCTTAGGAAGTAGTATGAGTTACTTTAGGATATCATCTCTAGGATCATGATGTCTCCCAATCATCAATCCTAGCAAGGATACAAACCTAGATATGGTCCCTAGCCACTAGGCGATCATCCAAAACCCTTAACGAGATCAATTCTGAGGATTTCCATTCTAGATGTTTTCAATGTCCATGAAGACAATATCAAGTATGGATCTCTTCTACTAAATCTACTCTTCAACCCCATCCACTTGTTGATGCTGTAATTCCTTGCTACTCCTCCAAGAACATTCCCCCTCATACTCTAGTCAAAATCCTCAAAAATGCCAAATTTGACTAAGTCTGGAAATAGTCTCAGCATCACCTTTTTGTATACCTCCTTTTCTCAAACCATGTGCATTTTTTAGAAATGCACTTGAACCATATTGTTTACCATCCTAAGGACGGGCAAGGCCCACATTGTACCCTGGTTAGATCCTCCTCCAACCCACTTGTCCATGATGGTTTTGCAGACAAGAAAATAACATTTCCTGCAAAACTAGTCATCATACCTACTTTGCTAGAAGATCACACCACCATACAAACCTCTATGGCCCAACTCTCTGCATGGTTGTGTTACACTCATTGATGTCTAGCAAAACCTGTTTCACTTGCTCCAAGTGGATCTTTGTGATGCTTAAACCCACATGTTTTAGAAGGCATCATGACTCATTTTGCATGGCAGCCTTATTTCCATCAAAGATTGCCATCACCTCTAGACCACCTCAAATGCTATTAATTCAAAATACTCCTGCCATGATCATCTGTATGACCTGGTCTAATCACCCATCTATTCCTTGCACCAAGGTGAGCTCTGAGCTCCAACATGCAAGCATGTTTTGGTAGTATAAAAATAACCTCACCCTACATCCTCAACTCCTTGTTTTCCATCCTTTTAGAGTTGGAATTCCATTCCACAAGGTTGCAAATGATTGCCACACTAGGTCTATATCCTCTAAATTGATCCTCAAGACTTATCAATAATTATGCATAATTATTGAGGCCCCAAAACTACTTAATTCTCTTAATAGTCAAAATCTCCAAAACTCCCTCCATAAAGGAAAGTTTGGTTTTTGCCAAAACACTTCTCCAACTTTTGGCTCATGTGAGTTCCACATATCATACCCTATCTTTCCATTTAAAAAATAAATATTTTTGAGAAGCTTTATTATTTCTATTCGTCCATTTTCTTAAATGGCTGAATTGGAATAATAATTGTTTTAAATACTTTTATATCTCAATAAATCTTGGGAATATTACCCTAGGTGTGTATTCACATTTGGGACCCTTCCTCATCAAAACCAACCTTGTCCAATGCAAATTTATCAAATGATCTACTAGAAATCACTTCTGTCCTTTTTGAGTAATTGGATTTAAGAGGACTAAAACTCCTCTGAAAAATTCCAAATAAATCCTAGGAGTCTACCTTGACTTAATCTATCTACCAGCACCATTTACTCCTCTGGTCCAAAGGAAGTTTTTGGACTTCCTTCATAACCATCAATTGTATCAAAATTGCCAATTAAGCAAATCCACTACTCCAAGCATTTACAAATTCCATCAAAACTTGATCAAAGATCATCCTCACCACCAGGACACCCCACTAGTCGACCAACACTCTAGCACCACCCCAACAATTACCCATTTTTCCCTTGTACTAATAGAAGGAGAGAGAGACAACACAATCTTACAAGGATCCACTGTAATTAATTACCACTAATGCCACCCTCCCTCTCTGATCCAGCATGACCCAAATACCCATATTACCCCTCCCCACCGACCCCTGGACCAATCACTGGCCAGCAATCCTCTCCCCCTTGTCCTAAATGGAATTTCACCTCATCTACCCCTTCCTCCTTGGTATATAGGCTAGAGGCCACCCTAGCTAGCCCTCTGCTCCTCATTTGCCCCCTCAGACCTCCCACTAACCTCTCCTAGCTCCACTCTCCCTCCCCAGCTCTGTGCTGTCCGAAGGAAGGAGAAGGAGAAGTTTCGGCCTCCTCAAGAAATCGAGCAAGGCTCCTACTCCTCTACTCCATTTCTTCTGCATGTTGGCCCAAGATTTACCCTTGCTCTCCTACATCTAACCCTGCTCTCATTTCTGCCCAGGACCGACTCCTCCGTTGTCAGCGCTGCACGAGCTGCTTCTATTGGGTCCCCGCCATCGTGCCGCCCACCAATCTACTCGCCGCCGTCTACCGCATCACCCTGCCACCTCCACGAACTCCCACGAGCCTCAGGTGAGGCTCCCGGCCGAGCTCCGCCGCTCACTAGGGTTCCGTCGCCGGCGCTCTGTCTCTGCGAAGACGACGTCGGCGAGCCATTCGTTGCGACTTGATCCAACGGACGACAATGCCCTATACCACTTCGGCGCCCTCCACTGCTGACCACCGGGACCCGCTTGCCAGGTTCAACCGATGGCTCCCGCTCGTCGCGTTGCCCCGCCTTGGTCGGCCTGCCTCTGTGCGGCCCAGTAGCCCCAGATCCTAGCCCATAAAACCTTTCTTTTTATTAATTTCTAACCAGATCCAGAGATTGTTTCCCTAGTTTAAATCCTTTTGAAAATGTGAATCAAGTCCAAATGCCAAGATCCAAATTTTTGATAGTACTCTGATGTTTTCTCAAACATGCAGAGGCAGCCCCATGTCCAAATCAAATTCCATTAACTACTGGAATTTATTCTGCTAAAATGTATCTGATACACTAAATAATTTCCCCAGAGAGTTCTGCATCCCCATTTGAGATGAACCAAAGTCCTACTGGAAGGTATTGGAAATACCTATCATCCAGCACAGGTCCCATGCCAAGGTGAATAGGATGCTGCCTTTAGCGAAAATAACAAAAACAGTAACTTTATGCCTTAGATAAATTCCCCAGGTCTAACCAAATGTGGTATTGACCTGATTCCAATTTCCAGTACCTTCTAGGATGAGTACCAACCCCAGCAGATCAGAATTTATTGAGCTCTGGTTGAATTTCTGTGAATTAAATACTTCTGTAGTGAGTTTGTTCACTAAATAAATCACTTCTGGAGTTTCACAACTCCAATAAGAGTCAATCCAAATTCTACAGAAAGGTATTCCAAGTACCTACCACATTCCCTTGGAACCAACTCAATAGATTCTGTAGAATTAATTTGGTGAAAAAGAGAAAAACTAGACAGAACTTCCTTTGGGAATTTCCTGAGGGCATTCTGGTAATTATTTTGACTTAATTCCAGCTGTAGGTGGTTTAGTACATCAAAAACTACCAAACAACCCAAGGAAATAATTTTTGGAGCTCCAGAACTCTTCTGGTGAATTATTTCCTTAAACTAGAGTTTATTCCACTTTAGAAAGCATAACTAATTCTAGGAAATTGATAATCAAGTGAAACCACTTGTGATGGTTTTGTCTTGACAAGACCTACCTGAGGATATCACTTTTGCACATTGGTACCCTACAGGCCTCAGAACCCTAACCCAAGTTCATTGTATCTAGCCTTGACAACTATCTTCCAAGAGAAAACACCACAGTGGCAATCTAGTAAATTCACACCAATAAAACCCACTTATCCAAAAACCTCCCAAGTTTAGTAGATATTCTTATGTTTGTTTGATGTATGGTCTGATGTTTGTATGCCTTGTATTGATTGTGGTATTGTCTGCTTGCATGTGTAGTCAATGACGACAATAGTGTGAGTGTCTGACGACAAGAAGGAAATGACTTCTTATTATTATATAATTGGGTATTCTTGGTCATCTGAAGAAGTCCAGGGAATTATTGCTGACCACAGACAAGCCACCATTCCTGAACTCTAATATATCTCCTATTCTCTTTTACCTATTTTGTATCCTCTTTATAAAGTGCATTATCTACCTGCATGTCTTGTTTTACAAATATTGCGATGGTAACTTAGCTCCTCCAAGTTATGACTTTGTGCCCTTCGAGGCACCACCCCGATGTACCTACCATTTTATCCCTTTAGATCGAGAGTATGATGGTTAGCATCCTACCTTGTTGGAAAACCCCGGTTTTAAGAAAATAAACGGTTTTGGGATTTATCCCACTACAATTGTTTCAAAACTCTTTTGTAAAACCCTTGGAAAAAGGCATCATTCCAAGCGGATGTTTTAGCAAAATAAATGGCGATGATGAGAAGTGAGAAGGTGATGGGATGTTCTACGCCTTTACCGGAACAATTTTTATCAGTGCAACCACATGACCCTAGGTGCTGGGGCTTAACTCGTAGTTTGTCCGCATTACCCGAGGCAACTTCTACCATGCTTATAGGGAGAGATCCCTCGAATTCCGGGCAGGCGCCACTAGATCAAGGATCTGAAGCCTGTTGCTTGTTTCGGCAAGAGTGAGCCTGAACTGGCAGGAGGCCGGTGCAACAATTGGGTCTCCCCCAGACGGTATGACTTGGAGTATGGAAGGAAGTGGAGTCACCAGATTTAAGGTATACCCCAAGTTGGGGCTTGGCTATGCACGTGTACGGAAGGCAGGACTACGGCTGGGAGCCACATACTCGTTGCCGGGGAGAACAAACCCAAGAGGAAAAGCATGCCTTTGCTAGGGTCGAAAAGCGAAAGGTTAGGTTTGATTATCCGGACCCCCATCTACAGTGGTAGTGGGCTGTGGTTGTATCCCGACGGATGTATTGATTCTTGTGGGGAAAGTGCACAACTCTGCAAAGTATAACCTATTCGAATAGCCGTGTCCACGGTCAAATACCGTTGTAAAGGTGTTGGCTAGGAGTACCCAAACTGTGCTTGTTTGGGAAACAAGTGCGAAGAGGACGAAGGTTCTGGGGGAACCCGAGTTCGAAAGCTTTGTTTTGACCCGAGGGGTCGAAGATGTTTAAAAAGGGTTTTCTACTACAAAACTGTTTCCAAAACTCTTTTTCAACAAAGATATGGAGATGTCTTGATTTATAAAACTTAAGCTTGTTTTCAAAACTCTTTTTCAACAAAGTTATGGAGATGCCATAACCCCAAATGTTAGTGTAAGAATTGCCATAACTCCAGATAGAGCCATCTCGCCACAGCCAGAATTGCATTTCCTTGTTTCACTTATCTTGGTGGTTTGCGAGTACATTCAAAATACTCATGGCTGTGTCCCTGGCTATTTACTTGGCCAGACTTTCAGGAGTTTAAGGTGACGTCCAGCGAGCTAGGCCGTCTTCCCAGTTAGTTGCCTATAGGTTGAGGCACGAATGAGCTCTGCGCTTGGTGATAATCCGCTGCTAAGGATGGTGTAGCCATAATGGCATTTATGTAAGTCTTGTAAATTCATTATGTTTCGGATGTTGTAATGATAACTGTCGGTTATGTTCCACGGCTCACTGATCATGGGAACGTGGATGTATGCATAACAGGGATTTCTCGGATGAATAATCCGGGGAGGCCCACAGACTTGGTATCAGAGCCATCCTGACTGTAGGAGACCTTAGTTAGCATGGACGTTAGACAGGAAAGCGACAAACCTATTTTTCCAAAGGACAAAGGAGAAAATATGGCTATTTGCAAAGGTGCTTATGTCTTCTCCTCCTCTATTTCGAAAAACTACTTGCATTAATACGATTTCATAAGTCTAAAATCCTGCACACTGTCACTAACCTGAACCCATCTCACAAATCTGTTGTAGATGGCCTCCTTTCGCTCAGGGCGCATCATTGTTGGAGACAGTTTCTGGCCCTTTGAAGAGAAGCTTCACAACCTACTGAAGATAGTCAAGAGGCCCGCGCCAAATATTGAAGGAACCGAACTTCCTCGCAGTAACACCAATGTGATGCAATGGGTCATCAAGGTTGTTATTCCTTCCCCCGATGAGGACACCGCGCCCACAATCTTCACCTTCCTTGACAGCAACTAGGTAGATGGCGTGGTGCGAGCCATATAGGAGATCATGGCGCGCCTCTGCAAGATCCACGAAGATGAGTTGAAGGATACTCCCTACCATCTGTTTGGGAAGCGTGACGAAGATGGACTTCCCACTGAGTCCTTCCTCACCTGCTGCATTCGGAACCAGCTGGAGAATATGGAATACCTACTCCAACGCTCCCAGTAAGATCTTGACAAGGCTAGACGCGAGAATCTGCTCTTAAAGATGGATATCAACCTACTCCGTAAGCGCGAAAGAAGTCTCCAAGCCACCAATGCCCGCTTGGCGAAGAAGCTGATCACTAAAGTACCCCCAACTCCTGAAGATGAGAATCCTGAGACTGACGACGAACTCTCCTTCCTCAATGAGTACCATCCTATCGTCCAGTCACCAGCGCAGACTGAGTCAACATCCAACCCTGCACCATGGAAAGGCACCACTCTCACCTTCACCGAAGACGAGCTGAATATTCCACAAACCCTAGAGGATCTGCAGTAGTCGAAACCCCGGAGTCAGCCACAACCCCGCAGATGCACCCTCCGAGTAAGCACCCGCATCACGGTACTCGCCCGTCTAGTAATAGGGTAGAGTCATGTATCGTCCCTGAACGCGTTTTGTACTGCTTAAGTACTATTAGCACCCCCAGGTGCAGACTGGTTGTTTGTGTAATAACCTCCTTGAATTGCTATGCTTGCTGGAATTGTTCCTTTTTGCGTGTTTTACCCAAGTCGTTTCATCAGACCCCAACCCAAAACGCGTACCACCAACAGGACCCCACCCAGGATGGCCATGGAGACAGGAAGCTCAAAGAAGGCATGTAGCCATTGCGGAGATGGAAGACACCAAGCCAACAGATGCTCCGGCCGCTGCCCAAATTGTGGAGAACCTCATTCGCCCAAAGATTTCCCAACTTGACTTATCACTTGTTTCCTCTACGAAGGCCAAGATCATGTCCCTGTCAATTGTCCAATATATCCCCTCATTGGCAAGGCGTGCCAACCTCTCGATGTTAGCCTAGAAAAGTCGTCAACTAAGCCACGAAGGAAGAAGAGCCCCTGCTTCACGTGTGGACTATCTGGTCACTTCAGCCGAGAATGCCTCGAGAGAAAATCCACCAAGACTTCCGCGAAAGAGAAGCCCAAAGGCACCCAAGGTCCCCTCCTTCAGAAAAGATGGTCACCTTACCGCTCGTTGCCCCGCAGCTCAAGACTGAAGATGTCCCGCGCTTCGATAGGCGACAACACCCCGTGGAAGTAAAGATCAAGAGAGAAGCTCCTTAACTCACTCTAGGATTCCCCGAATGTCCGCAAGCCCAACCTGTAATAGACTAGCCTAGGTCCCCCTGGAAAGATAGCTAGGATGCCACCCTCCCTTATGTTGCCCTCCGCTACCTTGAGAACCCTCTTTTGCCACCCTCTTAAGTAAGTCCCCGACTGGTAACTCTCCACTCTACCCAAGTCCAATTTTAAGGGGAAAGACTGCGTCTTTCCCGCATATGGGAATAACCCTCCGACAGAAGTAATCCAACCGCTAGACCCAAAGACACAGATCTCAAGACACAGACTTGGATACAAAAACCCACGGAAGAGGAACGCCGTAGACCCTTACTGAAGGAAGATCCCTCCCCGCAGCCATGGTTGAAGCCAGCTCGACCCCCCCCCCCCCCGAGTTTCAAGAAGATGGAAGTTCAACCTCAATGTCAATGTGTTTCTGTTCGAAGACCAAGACGGCAAGTTAGTACGCAAGAAAACCCTAGTACTAACTCCGAGACAAATCCCTAACCTTACTCTCCCGAATCTTGGGACGAGATTCTTTTAAGGGGGAAAGGTCTATAACATCCCAATTTCAGCCACCCTGCTGTGTGGTCCAGAATGCAAAAATCAGGGGGAACAAAATCTTTTCTTGTGCTTAGGTGCAGTGCTTGCTTGTTGTTTGCACTTGTGCTTATGAAAGTGTATCTTAGGATACTCCTTACCTCACCATTAGTTGACAAAAGCTAGTTACCAAAACTATCTTGGCTTACTTTACATATTCTCAAACGTTCTAGCATTTCCAAAACATGAGCCAAGATGCTTCTGCAACTAAAACTATTTTAGTAGCTTCTATTGACAAAACTGTGGAGAAATATATAATACAATTTCCTTATGTTTTCAAGACAGATCACTCAACTAACCTTATCTCTAGTTTCACCAAAATACTCCTTTCAAAGCATTTGAATTCTACTCTTGGTAGAGATACCAAGGACTCTCCTCTAATTCAAACTCAACATCTTCAAAATGCCCCAACCTTACCTCAAGCTAAGCTTGATGGTAACCCTAGAGTAGTTGATTTGTTTATAAGATGAGTTGCCTTGATGTGCTGTCTGATGTGTTGTTTTGATCTGCTGTTTGACTGGTGCTTAGGAAGTAGTATGAGTTACTTTAGGATCTCATCTCTAGGATCATGATGTCTCCCAATCATCAATCCTAGCAAGGATACAAACCTAGATATGGTCCCTAGCCACTAGGTGATCATCCAAAACCCTTAACTAGATCAATTCTGAGGATTTCCATTCTAGATGTTTTCAATGTCCATGAAGACAATATCAAGTATGGATCTCTTCTACTAAATCTACTCTTAAACACCATCCACTTGTTGATGCTGTAATCCCTTGCTACTCCTCCAAGAACATTCCCCCTCATACTCTAGTCAAAATCCTCAAAAATGCCAAATTTGACTAAGTCTGGAAATAGTCTCAGCATCACCTTTTTGTATACCTCCTTTTATCAAACCATGTGCATTTTTTGGAAATGCACTTGAACCATCTTGTTAACCATCCTAAGGACTGCCAAGGACCACATTGTACCCTGGTTAGATCCTCCTCCAACACACTTGTCCATGATGGTTTTGCAGACAAGAAAATAACATTTCCTGCAAAACTAGTCATCATACCTACTTTGCTAGAAGCTCACACCACCATCCAAACCTCTATGGACCAACTCTCTGCTTGGTTGTGTTCCACTCATTGAGGTCTCGCAAAACCTGTTTCACTTGCTCCAAGTGGATCTTTGTGATGCTTAAACCCACATGATTTAGAAGGCATCATGACTCATTTTGCGTGGCAGCCTTATTTCCATCAAAGATTGCCATCACCTCTAGACCACCTCAAATGCTATTAATTCAAACTCCTCCTGCAATGATAATATATATGACTGGTTCTACTCACCATCTATTCCTTGCACCAAGGTGAGCTCTGAGCTCCAAGATGCAAGCATGTTTTGGTGGTATAAAAATAACCTCACCCTAGATCCTCAAATCCTTGTTTTCCATCCTTTTCAAGTTGGAATTCCATTCCACAAGGTTGAAAATGATTGCTACACCTGGTATATCTCCTCTACATTGATCCTCAAGACTTATAAATAATTATCCATAATTATTGAGGCCCCAAAATACTTAATTCTCTTAATAGTCAAAATCTCCAAAACTCCCTCCATAAAGGAAAGCTTGGTTTTTGCCAAAACACTTCTCCAACTTTTGGATCATGTGAGTTCCACATATCATACCCTATCTTTCCATCTAAAAAATAAATATTTTTGAGAAGCTTTATTATTTCTCTTCGTCCATTTTCTTAAATGGCTGAATTGGAATAATAATTGTTTTAAATACTTTTATACCTCAATAAATCTTGGGAAAATTACCCTAGGTGTGTATTCACCTTTGGGACCCTTCCTCATCAAAAAAAAATCTTGTCCAATGAAAATTTATCAAATGATCTTCTAGAAATCACTTCTGTCCTTTTTGAGTAATTGGATTTAAGAGGACTAAAACTCCTCTAAATAATCCCAAATAAATCCTAGGAGTCTACCTTGACCTCATCTATCTAATAGAACCATTTACTCCTCTGGTCCAATGCAAGTTTTTGGACTTCCTTCACAACCATCAATTGTATCAAAATTGCCAATTAAGCAAATCCACTACTCCAAGCATTTCCAAATTCCATAAAAACTTGATCAAAGCTCATCCTCAGCACTAGGACACCCCACTAGTTGACCAGCACTGTAGCACCACCCCAACAATTACCCATTTTGCCCATGTACTAATAGAAGGAGAGAGAGACAACACAATCTTACAAGGATCCACTCTAATTAATTACCACTGATGCCACCCCTCCCTCTCTGATCCAGCACGACCCAAATACCCATCTTTCCCCTCCCCACCGACCCCTGGACCAATCACTGGCCAGCAATCCTCTCCCGCTTGTCCTAAATGGACTTTCACCTCATCTACCCCTCCCTCCTTGGTATATAGGCTAGAGGCCACCCCAGCCAGCCCTCTGCCCCTCATTTGCCCCCTCACACCTCCCACTTACCTCCCCCAGCTCCACTCTCCCTCCGCAGCTCTGTTTTGTCCGAAGGAAGGAGAAGGAGAAGTTTCGGCCTCCTCAAGAAATCGAGCAAGGCTCCTACTCCTCTTCTCCATTTCTTCTGCATGTTGGCCCTAGAGTTCCCCTTTCTCTCCTACATCAATCCCTGCTCTCATTTCTGCCTAGGACCCACTCCTCCGTCGTCGGTGCTGAGCTCCGACGAGGTCGCTCTCGGCCGCCGCTGCACAAGCTGCTTCTAGTGGGTCCCCGCCATCGTGCCGCCCACCGATCTACTCGCCGTCGTCTACCGCGTCACCCTACTGCCTCCACGACCTCCCTCGAGCCCTAGGTGAGCCTCCCAGCTGAGCTCTGCCGCTCACTAGGGTTCCGTCGCCAGTGCTCTATCTCTGCGAAGACGACGTCGGCGAGCCGTTCGTTGCGACTTGATCCAAGGGCCGACAGCGCCCTATACCGCTTCGGTGCCCTCCACCGCTGACCACCGGGCCCTGCTTGCCAGGTTCAAGCGATGGCTCCCGCTTGTCGCGTTGCCCCACCTTGGCCGGCCTGCCTCTGTGCGGCCTAGTAGCCCCAGATCCCAGCCCGTAAAACCTTTCTTTTTATTAATTTCGGACCAGATCCAGAGATTGTTTCCCTAGTTTATTTCCTTTTGAAAATGTGAATCAAGTCCAAATGCTTAGACCCAAAGTTCTGATAGTACTCTGATGTTTTTTCAAACATGCAGAGGCAGCCCCATGTCCAAATCAAATTCCATTAACTACTGGAATTTATTCTGCTAAAATGTATCTGATACACTAAATAATTTCCCCAGAGAGTTCTGCATCCCCATTTGAGATGAACCAAAGTCCTACAGGAAGGTATTGAAAATACCTATCATCCAGCACAGGTCCCGTGCCAAGGTGAACAGTATGCTGCCTTTAGCAAAAATAACAAAAGCAGCAACTTTCTGCCTTAGATAAATTCCCCAGGTCGAACCAAATGTGGTATTTTCCTGATTCCAATTCCCAGTACCTTCTAGGATCTGTATCTGCCCAACCCCAGCAGCTCATAATTTATTGAGCTCTGGTTGAATTTTTGTGCATTAAATACTTCTGTAGTGAGTTTGTTCACTAAATAAATCACTTCTGGAGTTTGGAAACTCCAAAAAGAGTGAACCCAAATTCTACAGAAAGGTACTCCAAATACCTACGACATGCCCTTCGAACCAACTCAATAGCTTCTGTAGAATTAATTTGGTGAAAAAGAGAAAAAACCAGATAGAACTGCCTTTGGGAATTTCCTGAGGGCATTCTGGTAATTATTTTGACTTAATTCCACCTCTAGGTGGTTCAGTACATAAAATACTACCAAAAAACCCAAGGAAATAATTTTTGGAGCTCCAGAACTCTTCTGGTGAATTATTTCCTTAAACTAGAGTTTATTCCACTTTAGAAAGCATAACTAATTCTAGGAAATTGATAATCAAGTGAAACCACTTGTGATGGTTTTGTCTTGACAAGACCTACCTGAGGATATCACTTTTGCACATTGGTACCCTACAGACCTCAGAACCCTAACCCAAGTTCATTATATCTAGCCTTGACAACTATCTTCCAAGAGAAAACACCACAGTGGCAATCTAGTAAATTCACACCAATAAAACCCACTTCTCCAAAAACCTCCCAAGTTCAGTAGATATTCTTATGTTTGTTGTTTGCTGTATGGTTTGATGTTTGTATGCCTTGTATTGAATGTGGTATTGTTTGCTTGCATGTGTACTCAATCACGACGATAGTGTGAGTGTCTGACGACAAGAAGGAAATGACTTCTTATTATTATATAATTGGGTATTCTTGGTCATCTGAAGAAGTCCAGGGAATTATTGTTGACCACAGGCAAGCCACCATTCCTGAAGTCTGATATATGTCCTATTCTCTTTTACCGGTTTTGTATCCTCTTTATAAAGTGCATTATCTACCTGCATGTCTTGTTTTACAAATATTGCGATAGTAACTTGGCTCCTCCAAGTTATGACTTTGTGCCCTTCGAGGCACCACCCCGATGTACCTACCATTTTATCCCTTTAGATCGAGAGTATGATGGTTAGCATCCTACCTCGTTGGAAAACCCCTGTTTTGAGAAAATAAACGGTTTTGGGATTTATCCCACTACAATTGTTTCAAAACTCTTTTGCAAAACCCTTGGAAAAAGGCATCGTTCCAAGCAGATGTTTTAGCAAAAGAAATGGCGATGATGAGAAGTGAGAAGGTGATGGGATGTTCTACGCCTTTACCGGAACAATTTTTATCAGTGCAACCACATCACCCCAGGTGCTGGGGCTTAACTCATAGTTTGTCCGCATTACCCGAGGCAACTTCTACCATGATTATAGGGAGAGATCCCTGGAATTCCGGGCAGGCGCCACCAGATCAAGGATCTGAAGCCTGTTGCTTGTTTCGGCAAGAGTGAGCCTGAACTGGCAGGAGGCCGATGCAACAATTGGGTCTCCCCCGGACGGTATGACTTGGAGTACGGAAGGAAGTGGAGTCACCAGATTTAAGGTATACACCAAGTTGCGGCTTGGCTATGCACGTGTACGGAAGGCAGGACTACGGCTGGGAGCCACATACTCATTGCCGGGGAGAACAAACCCAAGAGGAAAAGCATGCCTTTGCTAGGGTCGACAAGCGAAAGGTTAGGTTTGATTATCCGGACCCCCATCTACAGTGGTATTGGGCCGTGGTTGTATCCCGGCGGATGTATTAATTCTTGTGGGGAAAGTGCGCAAACTCTGCAGAGTATAACCTATTCGAATAGCCGTGTCCACGGTCAAATACGGTTATAAAGGTGTTGGCTAGGAGTACCCAAACTGTGCTTGTTTGGGAAACAAGTGCGAAGAGGATGAAGGTTCCGGGGGAACCCGAGTTCGAAAGCTTTGTTTTGACCCGAGGGGTCAAAGATGTTTAAAAAGGGTTTTCTACTACAAAACTGTTTCCAAAACTCTTTTTCAACAAAGATATGGAGATGTCTTGATTTATAAAACTTAAGCATGTTTTCAAAACTCTTTTTCAACAAAGTTATGGAGATGCCATAACCCCAAATGTTAGTGTAAGCTTTTCAAAAGCAACTCCAGATAGAGCCATCTCGCCACAACCAAAATTGCATTTCCTTGTTTCACTTATCTTGGTGGTTTGCGAGTACATTCAAAAGTACTCACGGCTGTGTCCCTGGCTGTTTACTTGGCCAGACTTTTAGGAGTTTAAGGTGACGTCCAGCGAGCTAGGCCGTCTTCCCAGTCAGTTGTCTGCAGGTTGAGGCACAAATGGGCTCTGCACTTGGTGATAATCCGCTGCTAAGGATGGTGTAGCAATAACGGAATTTATGTAAGTCTTGTAAATTCATTATTATTCGGATGTTGTAATGATACCTTTCGGTTATGTTCCACGGCTCACTGATCATGGGAACATGGATGTATGCATAACAGGGATTTCTCGGATGAATAATCCGGGGAGGCCCACAACTCTGAAGTATAGCCATCTATGTCCACATTTAAACTGGATATTATTCATAATTTTGATGAAATATCTCTCTAAACCCTGCCACTAATGCCTAATATTCAGAGGGGTATGCAATCCTTTCTTTTATATTTTTCCTGCACAGATAATGTCGTTTGAAGATGGGAATCACTACCTTAAAGTCAAAGATACGAGATTTCCAACAAACCAAAGAAACCAGGAGTCGTAAAGCGAAGGCAGACGCTTTAACGACCAACTATATGACCGGAGCTAAAATTCCGGCCGTATAGCTCCGGTTGTATAGTTGGCACTGCCACTGTTAGGTCAAACTAAGGATGGCAATGGGCAGGGTATGGGAAGGGTAGAGCAATACCATACCCATAACCGTGTAGTCAATGGGTACAAAACTTTACCCATACCCGTACCCGCGGGTATAAAACTTTACCCATAAACATACCCGTCGGGTACCTATACCCATTGGGTACCCGGTGGGTAGAACCAATAATACATAAGTTATTCGCAATTTTACGTTCATCAATAACATATACTTTAAAAAAGACAATTATCTCTACTTAATAATAGAAAGACGAGTACATGAAAGTATTGAAGTTTAGAATTAGCAATCGCATACTTGTTCCTATACTTCGGGCCACATAGGTTGACACACTACAGGAAAATTTGATATGATAGTTTAAATGGGCAGGGTATGGGTATACCCATGGGTAGAAGTCTATACCCGTGCCCATACCCGTAACTTAGTGGGTAGGGTATGGGTATTACCCATGGGTATAAAAGTGTACCCATACCCTACCCATGCGGGTATGGTACTCACGGGTACCCGTACCCATGGGTAAAATTGCCATCCTTAGGTCAAATAGAACAACTTTCATGAAGGGACCCCTATAGAAAGAAGCCTCAAGAGACGAGAAAACAAGCTAGACCTCGCCAAAAAGTCTCTGCCACAAATCACCAGCCGCCTCCAAATCTCAAAACCCTTCTCCATCTCCATAGCCATATTCCACCACTTGTAATAGTAGATCTCTTGTTTGATTGGTGACATTTTAAGACTATTGCTATCAATCTAATGATTTTCATTACAATGTTTGTGATTGTTGATCTCATCTCTATGTGTGAGTAATTCTCCTTGGGCTAGGGGCTTCTGCCTAGCCATGTAGCGGTTGTGCATGTTATTTATCACAGATGGGATCATGTATGAGTTTGTATGACATGATGATTATTGTATCCTCTCTTGCCTCAAACAAGGACTTGTCAGGTACCCAAGACCCCGAGGGTTGATCCAGGTATAGGGAGTATGAGTAATGACTGATCTACAGGTTGGGAACCCCAGTGACAGAAGGGGTAGTACGGCTGTATGTGAGGGATTTACTTGGGATTAGTGGTGACATCACTATGCATATCATTATTTCTCTTTCTTCTATGGATGAGACTAGTAGGTTATTGCTATAAGCGGTTGCATACACAATAGCAATTATGGATGCACTGCCCACATATAATTTATCTTGCTCTAACAAGTACATTCATACTTTATTTCTCTCTTTTATTCCCATCAGATGTTTTGCATAGCTACAGGTGAAACCGAACGCCCTAGGCCATCTCTCTCCATCATCGACAACAACAAAAATATGGAAGCTATTGGTCCAGCAAAAACACAAAAGGTATTCTAAAACTCCCGAAGGTCCGTTAAAGTAACTTCACTACGCATTCGCTTCTCGAGGATTTGATAACCTAGATCTACTAGGGAAAAAGAAGCTACACTACATCCATATTCCGAATAGAAGGTATCAACCTTTTTTCTAGCGCCGTTGCCGGGGAAGCAATAACTACCCTATTGAGGTTATTAGGAACCTTGCTAGTTTTAATTCTTGTTTTTAATTTTGTTAGTTTGATTTTAGTGTTTATTTGATAAACCAAAAAAATAGTTAGCCTTTAAATTCTTTCTTTTACTATTGCAATTCTTTGCTTAAGAAAACCCAAAAACATTGGAAATATGGCTAAAAAGAAGCTTGGGAGTTTGCTACTCCCAACAATGATTTTTTGATTACTCCTATTACTCAGCCAACAATTGCTACTGATGACTATGAAATTAAGCCCAATTATTTAAGTTTGGTTCAATAGAATCAATTTGGAGGCTCTGCTATTGAAGACGCAGGTATGCACTTGAATACTTTCACAGAAATATGTGATATGATGCGTATAAAAGATGTTGACCCTGATGTGGTCAAATTACATCTATTTCCTTTCTCTCTAAGAGGGAGAGCAAAAGAATGGTTGCTATCTTTGCCTAGAAATACTATTACACCATGGGTGGGATGTACTTCTTTATTATGACTAAATTTTTCCCACCTGCAAAGACTATGCAACTCAGATCTAATATTACTGGCTTTAGTCAGGAAGAGCATGAGCCACTAGAGCTTGCATGGGAGAGGATGAAAGAATGCTTAAGAAACTGTCCTAGTCATGGGATGGAAGATTGGTTAATCCTCCATTTATTTTATAATGCTCTTAATCCTGTGTCTAAGTCCATGCTTGATACTGCAACTGGAGGAACGTTTATGGGTAAACATATTACCGAAGCAAAGCAGCTGTTAGACAATATGCAAGACAACCATGCTCAATCGCATGTTGAAAGACAACCATGCTCAATGGAATGTTGAAAGACAACCATGCTCAATGCTAAGTTGGATGAGCTCATACTAGCCGTAAAAGGTAAGGAAACCCAGGTAAGAGCTACCCCTGAAACGAATATTGAAGAAATAGATTTTATAGCTCGTAGTGATTATAACCCTGCTTGGAAGAAGAGTTACAATCCTAACTTTCAGAAACATTATTCTAGTCCTGCAGGTAATTCTAATAAAAATATGGGAAATAGTAATGGTAGTCTCCAAGAAACAGTTAAGTCTTTTATAGACTCACAAAATGAACAAAACAATATTCTTGTTAAAATAACAGAGAACCATGATGCCATGCTTGGTAAATTATTTAACCAAGCTGTTAGTTTGAGAAATGATTTGCAGGCCCTCCAAGAAAGAACGAGGATCGTTGAGGCACATCTAGGTAAGATAACCGAGAGTCAAACTCTTATTCTAGCTAAATTTGCAGGTAAAGCTGAGCCCAATCCTATTGAAGAACTCAAAATGATGAGGATCCAAAGGGAGGAGCCTCAAGAACTTGATTATAGTAATTCCCCTTCACCAAGCTACACCATCGAAGACCTCGTAAAGAGGATCAATGTCAAAATTCCGGTAAGTGTAGGTAACGATGAAGCCATGTATCAACACTTAGTTGATCAAGTAGCAATTAAGGTACGCGAGCTTGAAGAGGAATACAAGAAAATCGTTGAAAAGTTACCTGTTAAACTAGATGACATATTTGTGCCTACTATTAAGATAAATATTGGGACTAATGAGATAGCTACACTTTGTGATATAGGTGCAAGCTTCTCAATAATCCCAAAGAGTCTTTTTAACAAGATAAAACTTGGCTCTTCCGAAATCATTGAATTAAAGTTGCATCTAGCAGATTCTACCTACAAACAAGATATAGTAATTAAGGAGAACACTTTAGTTTACATTAAAGGCTATCCTTCTCTAATTGACTTCGTTATTGTTGACATGCCTAAAGATACTATAGCTACTATAATACTAGGCCGTCCTTTCTTCAGAACTATAAAGGCTTTAATTAACCTCCATGAAGGGAACATGAAGCTGCAATTGCCTTCGCGGGATCCTTTTGATATCAATTTCCCCAGGAAAAAGAAAGCCAAGTATGATGAGAAGGAGGCCATCACTTTGAAGGCCAATTACTTTGGAGTGGGTGTTCCACTCATCTGGTCCAAGTGAGTACCGTCAAGGTCAAGCTATTGACCATAAAAGAGCGCTCCATGGGAGGCAACCCATGTTAAATAAAGGTCTGAGTTAAGTTTTGTAGTTTTTAGTATAAGTTTATGTTTAATAAAGAGTGCTAGAAAACTCCATTTGAGGAGAAGAAGTTTGGTAGTACTTAAAATTCTGCTACATACATGCTATTGTTGGTCGACAATATTTACTGTCAATTTTTTGTCATAATCAAGGTATATCACTAAGTTACAGGAAAAGAAGCAATTCTCAAAGAAACAGAATTTTTTTGATGCACACAGAGAGTTTAACGACCAACTATATGGCGGAATAAAAATTCCGGCCATATAGTTTCGGTCTTATAGATATCTTTGCCATCGAATTTTTCTTTGAAATCTACTGAGAGTTCAACAACCAACTATACGGTGGGAATAAAAATTCCGGCCATATAGTTTCGGTCGGATATATATCTTTGTCATCAATAGTTTTTCTTTCATATGTACAGAGAATTTAACGACCAACTATACGACGAGAATAAAAATTCCAGCCGTATAGTTCCGTATCTATAGATATCGATGCCTCCGTACGAATTCTTTTCTGATATACTGAGAGTTTAACGACCAACTATACTGCGGGAATAAAAATTCTGGCCGTATAGTTCCGGTCGTATAGAGATCGATGCCTTTGTATATTTTCTTTCCCAGGGACAGAAAATTTAACGACCAACTATACGGGGGGAAACATTTTGTTCCGGCCATATAGTTGCGCCCATATAGCTGCGCCGCCAGGAGGAAACCCTTAAAATTGACAAAAGGACAACTATACGGCGGGAACACAATGTTCTGGCTTGCGTCCGACCACAAAATCACACGGGAAGGTACCTCCAACTCCAAAACTTCATTCCTTTTTTTATCTCTTGTACCTCCAAACTCTCTCAAAACCTCAATAGAGCTTCATCTCTACTCAATTTCGTTCAATTTCCTCGCACACGACTGATCTACGGTATGTTTCTCCTCCGATCCTCCAATTACGTTTTGCAAATTCATCTTCGATCTATTTTCATTATCAATCTAGGGTGAGACCTACTATGAACCAATTGTCATGATTTTCTTGCCTAGATTATTATTTTGAGGAGATTCTTTAGTGTGCTATGATGAGGAATATATTGCACTTACTTTTGTTGGATCAAAAAGTTTAATTTTGTGTTTCTTCAATGTTTTAGATGATGAACACAAGGATCCAAACTTGTGATCGCGCCACCACTAGCGCTTCTCGGGCAGCCGCTCAAGAACGCATGGGGTTCAAATTCAAGGATGAGCCCCAACGTGATCGCTTCAACATGATCAAGAACCGCGAAGTGAAGGCTACCAAGTGGGCTTGCCCCAATGTAACACCCTCAAATCAGCCCTATGCAAGTTTTAGCGATTCCTGCCAAACCCGCATAGAAACGATTCAAAGATGCCCACCAGGCACTTACGTGTGGGTGGAAAACGAAGTAATACCATTACACAATACTTCACGATGGACATGGCTTTCATACCCAATGGGGCTAAGATCCCTGAAGAATAACCAATGGCGTCCATAACCCTGCCCAGGCCAAGCCGGAAGGGTAACCCTGCTAACAACGTCGATCTCATACCTGCTAAAACAAAAGGGGTGCCGACAAAGGGAAAAGGAAAAAGAGAGCGGTCAGTACTGAGGCCAGTACACGGCGAGACTAGAATTCGGCGACTCTCGCCTACATAGGTATGGTGAACTGAATCGGTAGCGAAGCAGCACTAAACAACCTATAGAGACTCGAGACAACTGTTGGCTATCAGAGAGAGATAAGAAAGACCTGTGCGGGACCAACCTGATACTAACACCAATCATACCCATCCTGGTCTTTCCCCCTCGAGACCAAACGAGGAAGTCAAACCAAGGAACTCACACAGTTGGCAGTTTTATTCCTTCCATTATAGTTGTAGCATTTACTAGTGAGATAGATAGCATGAGTCATCCTGATAGCATAAGTAGTGGGCAGTTTTAGTTAACTGTTCCGTTGCAGTTGCAATACTTACTAGGCAGGTATAATATGATATGATGCACCCCAATACCACCAGTTGTTGGCACTTTTATTTACTCATTCCGTTGTAGTGAAACTGAGTACTAGACATGTAAAAGTCAAATTTATAGCACTACTTTCGTTATGCTTGTCTATGATCGAGATACTGTGCTCCAAGTCATCCATAACCACTGACACGACTTTCAGAAAGATTTACCCTGCAGGGGTGCACAAATAGCAACACACACATGATCAACCTCGGGAAGAACCAAATAAAACGCAACGAGGCCTCATGACAATGCACTCACAGGATTCATAAATTATTTCAGGGGGCCACCCCACTAAGCTACCCGCAATGAAGTTGGCCAGCTCTGGAATGGACCCAGGGTGTGTGACGATGGCTGTAAACGTCTGGGAACCTGAAAGTGTGAGTGGGCTTGTCGATACCGCGAAAATGTGGCACGATCCAAAACAGTATAGGTGCTCCACGCACAATCGTAAATAAAGCGGTAAAACATGGCATAAGTACAAGATAGTAATAAAGCCCCAAACTACTTGTGGCCCCAAGAAATAAAGTGTGAATCAAGCTCAGGCATAGGGGGATTCATAGAGTCTCTCGTATGTGGCTAGTGCGAATAGTCAAGGAACAAGTATCAAGTACTCGGGGCCTACGAGACACAAGTGAGCATGGAAGAACCAAATATTAGCTATGGCCCACCGGTGCCTCTGCATTAGTTATATCTATTCCCAGCATTTTAATATCAAGTTGTAATTAAAGTAATGATCATCTCCACCATTAAGTATCTCCACCATTAAGCATGTGTCAACCTTCCAACAACGATGGAACAACAACGACGCGAAGCAGCACCTGAGGAAGCACCTACGACTCGCAAGGCTGACTATCTATCAACAACAGGCAATAGGATGTGTCCAAGGCAATATATGGGCTACAAGGTATATAAATGGTACAGAAACTCAGGCATCGCAACATGGATAACAATAGATCAACATGAGGAAGTAAAGACTATAAACGCAAAATAGGTAGAAAGGGGGAGAATGCTCGCCTGGAAAACATTGCCGAAGGTTCATCTGAAGATCAGGTCGACACTCGCATCAACTCGTCGGCCTAATCCGTGAAGAAGCAAAACACTAAAAGAAACACCAGATGCACTATTTAATACTACAGCAGAAGATCGGGCATGATGCATGTATGATGTATCACATGGCAAAGATGTGGTGCAATTAGGCAATATTAACCAGAACTGGGGCCCGACAAATAATTAAGTGGTTCATGTTGTTTAGATACCCCGCATTTTAAATGTTGTCTTAACAAGGCAAATATGGCATCGGTTTTCTACACAAATTTAAATGGAGCTAATATAAGACTAGAATAGCCCGCATATGGTCTCCATATTTAATTATTAGGTGAATTTACACAATACCCCCAAACCACACAATATGTATGCGACATGATCAAATTAATATGCAACAATTACATATAGCATTTATAAAATATGGATAGGTAGGGGTCACACATGTCGGATCGATGATCTTGGGGCTCGGAGGGGTTCGGGTTCGGTCTTCGGACTACGGGAAGGAGAACTTGGCGGCATTCAAGGACGAAGATCTTGGCGTGCCGGGGTCTTTGGGTTTGCGGACATCTTATCCGTGACGGAGGTCTTGGGTGGCACCATGTACATCCTTCGAAATCCATCGACATCGAGCCGGTCTTGGTAAGCGACCATGTACGAAGATCTTGGTTTTCCCGTGGGTGCTGGCGTCCATCTTGAGCATCGAGGATCTTGTCCCGGTACTAGATGACATCGGCTCCCACAGCCGCAATCTTCCCGTAGATACTCCATTCTGTCAACACCGGAGGCCTGGTCACTTGTTGAGCTCGGCAAGCAGAACGCACAAACAGGTACAGAGGATGCGCGTCCGAACTGGTCGCTAGCAGAATAAACAACGACAAGAGATACGAGGAGAGACCGAGGCGAGGGAGCCGGTTGGTGGCGTAGAGCTGGGATGCCCGCCTTACTGCAGAGAGGGGTTGACACGAGACAGGAGCAGGGCGGGGTCCAGGTACGATGAGGCCGGGGGTGGCCGCAGACGGCGGCGGCCGGAGAGGCAGCCGACGGAGCGGCCAGGGTGAGGACGAGCGCCTGCAGCGACGCATGGGCCGTGTTGTAGATGCAGGGCGACAGCCTGACGGACAGGGAGACCGGGCGTGACGACCATGGCGGTGGAACCACACACATATCAAGGAGAGCGAGGCGGGGCGGTGGTCGACGGAGTTCCTAGCACGGGGAGGCGAGGAGAGGACCGCATCAGCGATGCGCAGAGGCGAGGAAGGTCAGGCTCGAGCGGCAGGCTTGAGGAGATGGAGAGGTCGGCTGACGTCGGGCACTTCCTTCGGTCGACGAGGAGGGAGCCCGCGGCGGTGCGGCTCTCGGAGCAGAGGCGACGTGGAAATGATGGCCGACGGTGCTCAGGGTTTGTGGAAGGGGTGAGGAGCATCGAGGTCAGCAGCCCGCGAACGCGGCGACGGTGGCCCCACGGGGATCGAGCGGGGGCTCTCTCTTGCGGCCGTTTTGGCTTCTCTGCGGTGGGAGACAGAGTCACGGGGAGAGTGAGATGGGGACGCGACGCGGTGTGGTGGTGGGGTCCGCTGGGTGGGGCTGGGGTGTGAGGCGCGCGTCGAGTGGACGGGTCACAGAGTGGTGGTGGAGGGTGTGGGTTCCAGGGTAGGTTTCGGTAGTTAGGGTTTTGGTTGCTGGGGTTGTAGGTAGCTACCGGTTGGGAATTTGGGCCTGGCCGGTGGCGGCCTCCCTCACAAAAATATTTTTGTTTAATATTAGCTTGTTTCAATTTTAATAAAGGATTTTGTAAAAAGTTTTAGATAGACAAAATTTCAAGAGAGATTGGGTTTTACATTTGAAATAAAGAGCGAGGCAAATAAAAAACAAGGATAGGCTTGTAGAAAAATAGTTTTAGGCAAACCATGCATTATGACATGACGATGCTCAAATGCAATGTGGCCTGATGACATGAGCATGTGGTCGTCATAATGTACAAAATAAAAATATCACGCGATTTTCTAGTAGTGGTTTTACCGGGGTGCTACACCCAATATATTGAACCAACTCGGTATTTCTGATGACTTCAATTTACTTTGCAATAGAGCTGGCCTACAAAACTTTGTGTACAATGATGTACCTACTTATCATTGCTTAATTATTGAATTTCTAAGTTCATTGCAAAGCACCGTTAAACAATGGCAAGGAGAGGACACTATTTCTTTCCGACTAATCAACAACAACTACACTTTAACATTAGATGAATGGTGCACATGTTTTAATTTGCCAAACAATGAATTTCATGCCTTGCGCGCATCCTTTACTGGTTTAAATCCTTCCCCTGAAGAATATTATAATGGAATGAGTTTCACTACTAGAGTGAATAAGGGGAAGAATATTCAACATCCTGCAATTCGCTATTTTTTCTATGTTATTGCTAACACCTTCCAAGCACGTAATGAGTTCACAAGACTCAACGAGGAGGACATCCTAGTCCTCGCAAAGGCTGCTTACATCAACTGCGACCTATCACTCAACTTGGTCGCCACCCTTGTGCGCCACCTGGAGCACCAAGCCTCCCAAAGCCAAGGACCAATCACAGGTGGATGCATCATCACCGTGCTTGCCACTGCCCTAGGCATAAACCTAGGTGAGTTGCAACCCGTGCTAGGTGAGACACTTGTTGGTTTGTCCACTTTGAGAGCATGTGGAATGCTCACTAGGAGGGGTGGTGTTTATTTTCTGCATATTGCTGGAGCTGGGCGTCTTTACCCCGCTCCTTTGCCTAATGGTATTTTCTCTATCAAGGAAGGATGTTTGCTATATGACTTGCAGGTTGAGCAACACCAACCCGAGGAGGAGATTTTGGAGGAGGATGAGGACCAAGAGGATGAGCAAGAAGTTCCTTACCAAGAGGAGCAGCCACAAACCCGGTTCGCCACATACCACGATTTCAAAGGACTTGGAGGGACTATGGAGAGGATGCATATCCTCTCTTTGAACCTCCGAGAATCAACTAGTAACCTCTCAACTCAATTTGCGAACTTGAGTAACGAATTTTTCCCACCACCACAATGATTTGAAGGGCTTGCAAAAGCCTAAGCTTGGGGAAGTTTCCTCATGTATCTTTATTTGGCGTTTATTTTATTTTATTTATTTAGAGGTTGTGTTTTTATTTGGGTTTATAAGCACTCATGTTGGTTTCCCCAACACTTTATTTTCTAGTTCTTTCTATTTGCTTTTGAGATTTTCTAGCCGAGCTTTGCTGCCAATTTTCTATTCTTTAAATTCCCTCTCTTAAAAATCACAAAAAGTTTTCTCTATTTTTCCTTATTTTCCCTCTTTATTTTCTTTCCGCCTCGAGGTCTTCATATGTTTGCAGGAGTGTGATCTACTTCGAGTTTCCAAGAAACAAATAAAAAAGGAAGAGAGAAGTGGAACCAAACATGAGAGGTATGCCTTATGACTCCCCACTTTTGAAGTTTTAGAAACCCATGCTACTTAGTTGTAAATGTTGAGATATTATATTGGTGGAGTGAGTCTTTGTACTGTAGTAAGATTGTTCATTTGCATGGGTATTTAATTGGGTACATTTTGTTCCAGCTCTCGTAATTAACCAAGTCTTGCCTAAAAATTGCTAAACGATTGTAATAATAAAAAGTCTCACAATTGAAGGCTTGGGTGTTGTAGTGCTTAGTCTTGAAGGTTTATTTCTAGAGACACTCAACACCACTGAAAATGTTGATTAACTTGATAGCTCACTTTGAAAGGATTTGTTCGATTGAATTAATGTTTAGCGGTTTTTTGAGCATGCCAAAGTTTGACTTGTTAATCATAAGAGTGATATAGCTTTATGCGTGTCCAACTTCATGGGATGCCAACAACTCCGCTGGCCTACGAACGATCTTCATGGAGGAAACTCCTAGATTTCGACTATGAGTTGATTAAACACTTGTAGCAGCAATGCTATAGTGGGTAAGATTCTTGGCACTCCCGGGTAGCTGTAATAATGATGGGATCACTCCTCTAGCTGTTATGAGTAATCATTATGCAAAAGGAACAAAAACCTTAGTGATGCCACGAGTGTCCATCAAAGCCCTATAAACTAATAAAAATCTTTGGCATGCTCTCAATTACTTAAAAACTGAAATTCTTGAAGGACAATGAATACAAAAGTAGTGCTTGAAAAGTCTTGATTTATTGATGTGGGAGAATTGAGATACTCTAGTGTATATGCTTTTCATGAAAACTCTCACACTCTTAAATTACATGATTATATTTTACTGTTCAAAGGCAAACCTATGAGTTGATTACATGACATGGAATAAAGTTTACTCATTTGAATCATCCAGGCTAACAATAATTTTGCTGCACTATAAGGATGCATAAAACCCGTAAGTGGAGGAAACTTGAGTCAACCAATCATGAGTAAGGTCACCATCTTGTTATTTTAGTTTAAATGCTGAGTTCCTTTTTGATTTTGGTTTTCTTGCCCGGGGACGATCAAGTTTAAGCTTGGGGAGGTTGATGGCTCTGAAATATAGCCATCTACGTCCATATTTAAACTGGATATTATTTATAATTTTGATGAAATATCTCTCTAAACCCTGCCACTAACGCCTAATATTCAGAGGGGTATGCAGTCCTTTCTTTTATATTTTTCCTGCGTAGATAATGTTGTTTGAAGATGGGAATCACTACATTAAAGTCAAAGATACGAGATTTCCAACAACTAGAAGAAACCAGGAGCCGTAAAGCGGATGAAGACGCTTTAACGACCAACTATACAACCGGAGCAAAAATTCCGTCCGTATAGCTCCAGTCATATAGTTGGGCCGCCACCATTAGGTCAAACAAAACAACTTTCGTGAAGGTACCCCTATATAAAGAAGCCTCGGGCGACGAGAAAACAAGACTTACCTCGACAAAAAGTCTCTGCCCCAGATCTCAAAATTCTTCTCCATCTCCATAGCCATATTCCACCACTTGTAATAGTAGATATCTTCTTCGATTGGTGACATTGTAAGACTATTGCTATCAATCTTATGATTTTCATTACAATGTTTGTGATTGTTGATCTCATCTCTATGTGTGAGTAATTCTCCTTGGGCCAAGGGCTTCGGCCTAGCCATGTAGCGATTGTTCATGTCATTTATCATAGATGGGATCATGTATTAGTTTGTATGACATGATGATTATTGTATCCTCTCTTGCTTCCATCCAAGGACTTGTCAGGTACCCAAGACCCCGAGGGTTGATCCAGGTATAGGGAGTATGAGTAATGACTGATATGCAGGTTGGGAACCCCAGTGATAGAAGGGGTACTACAGCTGTATGTGAGGGATTTACTTGGGATTAACGGTGACATCACTATGCATATCATTAGTTCTCTTTCTGGTATGGATGATACTAGTAGGTTATTGCTATAAGGGGTTGCGGAGGCAATGGCAATTATGGATGCACTGCCCACATATAATTTATCTTGCTCTAAGAAGTACATGCATACTTTACTTCTATTTTTTATTCCCATTAGATGTTTTGCACAACTACAGGTGAAACCGAACGCCCTAGGCCCTCTCTCTCCATCATCGGCAACAACAAAAAGATGCAAGCTATTGGTCCGGTAAAAACACAAAAGGAATTCTAAAACTCCTGAAGGTCCGTTAAAGTCACTTCACTACGCATTTGTTTCCCAAGGATTCGATAACCTAGGTCTACTAGCGAAAAAGAAGCTACACTACATCCGTAATCCGGATCGACGGTATCAGTCACCTCAAGGCAGGCTGACTTACGGAAGACCTGGCCTAAAGTATGTTCATTTAATGTTACCCTGATGGAGATAAAACATATGTCGACTTGCTCTTTGTAACTTGTTTGCAGGTACCCACAGGGCCGAGTTAACCAGGCCTGAGCCAACTTAGCACTTAGCTTACAAGGGAAGGAAGGAATCTTGTTGGTCAAAGTTTTTCTCTCTCCACTTTAGCGTGAGCTCAGAGGACAGAGGGATGGACCAGCGAGTATGGGCTAACAAAGGTGACGTTTCCTATGTCGGGTGATGTTGGCTATGTCGGATGACACCGCGCCATAGAGGGGCTGGGCTTAGAGAGGCTTACGCCATGAATCTGGATCAACCTAGACAGAGAAAAGAGGAGCACCGCTTTGCTATTTTGCGAGAGGCATATTTGGAGAATATGCCTTCCACGTATGCCCTAGCTTGTAACCTGGCCCCCTTATATAAGGAGGCACATGATCTCCATAGCGGAGATCGGCCATTTTTACTAAGGGAAAACCCGAGAGGGTTGTGTGGGTAGTAGATAAGTTCATCCTCTTCCTCCAAAATAATAACTCAAGGATCCCTTGTAAATCCACTATTGACAAGAGAGAATACAAAGATCTGTGTGTGGAATCACCACACTATCCCTCCCTGGATACCTCTAGTGGTCATTGGCCCCATTTTTAGCCTATACATGGCATTTGCCGTGCCACCACCATGATAGTTGGCGCCCACCGTGGGGCTAGCGGCACTAGTAGGAGTGAATATCTGGACGGGGAACATCATCGCCACTGGTGAACACATCGTCTCCAGGATCGTTCAGCACTTTGGAGCGCTGGACTACGTCAGCGACAACGCTGGCAGCTTCGCCAGGCTCCCTCCATAGTGCAATGGCCTCCTCATCAATCTTGGCGCCCACAAGATCTACGTCGGTGTCGACGAGTCCTGCGTCCACCCACATCATGTCGTTGAGGGAGGGGAACCACCTCTCAGCGTGGCTCACGGCTCGCGTATCACTCGCCCCGCTAGCTACGTTGAGGTCATGATGACCGCACCAGATGCAGGAGCAAGCAAGGACCAAGCGCTAGATCCAAACGCAACCCTGAAGGCAGCTAGGTCTAGATTCCCTCCACTAGAGAGGCCAGAGAATGTGCTACATCAAGCGATAGATATATTAGCTACTCCCATAGTACCTATGGTAGATCCGGCTTAGGCATAGGTTAAACTGGAGGAGACCCGGCAGAAAATGTTAGCAGGGGAAAAGAAAGTAGCCGAGTTGCCGCAGTCACTAAACATCACTTTGCATGAGTACACAAAGGTAAACCATTTGGATGGGGTTAGAAACTTGATCACTTGAGATAGACAAGGAGTATGTGCCTAAGCCGGGGCAAACAGCTACCTTAGTTGCAGCAGGACTGGAGAGATATAGTACCCCGATGAAGAACCTTAGGGCTGTAGAGGCAGCAGCATCCGAATTAGAGGGTCTAACCAGAGAAGCCCGGGAGAGGTAGCAGGAAAGAGTAAACCACTTACTGAGAGTAACAAATAAGCAGAATGAGGAGACAATCAAAGCAAACCCGGCGATATCAGGGGGCTCACACATAGTTCATTTAGCGAGAGGTACCCCGGCAAAATCTGCTGGAGTAACATCATTCCCTCATGATGGCCCCAAAAGAGAGGAGGTGGTAACCTCTGGGAGAAAGAACAAACAGATGGTCCCGTATGACTTGGCAAGGGCAGGAAAAGGAAAAGCAGTGCAAGTTGATGAGGATTGTCACAGTGCCAGCTGAGGTGAAGCTGGCCGAGGTAACCGTGACCAAGGCAATGCTGATCAGGGAAACTCTGGAAATGGAAATGCCGGATAGCGTAAATCGGCGGGAGCAGGGCAAAACCCACCTCCACAACAGCAACCACAATATGAACCTCGGCAGGAAAGAAGTGCTGGTCTGGCAATGCAACAACAATATGTTCGTCCGGGTCAAGATAGATATAATGATGGTTATTCGGTGATGGCTGATGCTGGGTTTCCTAGGCCAGAGCACCATGTGGTTGGATCAAGATTGGGAAGTAGGAACTTGCAGCCAGATGATGCGAGACTAAAGTTGGACCGAATTTATAGGTCAAAGATGATTGAGGTACAAGGTCCTCCGGGTCCAGCATGCTTTGGACCTTGGATCATGAGAGAGACACATGTGCCAAAGTTTCAGTTGGCTCGGGGAACAAAGACGTATCATAACACTAAGCCAAAGGATTGGATCATTGATTATGCAACTGCAGTGAACATCGCCATGGGAAATTTGAGATGGGTTGTGAGATATGTACCGCAAATGTTGGAAGGACCAACAAGGGTCTGGCTGAACAACTTACCGCCAAGAAGTATTAACTGTTGGATTGAATTTGAGGAGTTGTTCATTAGCAACTTTGCGAGCACTTACAAGAGGCCGAATAGTCTGCAAACTCTAGCACTATGCAAGCAGAGACCAAATGAGACAGACTGGGAGTTTTTGACTCGCTGGTGCAATGTGCGAAATTCCTGTGAAGGGGTAATTGAGTCTCAAGCTATTGTGTGGTTCGCCCAAGGGTGTAGATATGGGAGTATGTTGTGGCAGAGGTTGCAGATAGATATGCCAACTACCTTGGCTGAAACAATCTGGATCACTGATTCGTATGCGTTGGTCATCCTCGGCTGATGTCAAGTGAGTCAAATGAAGAGTACTGCAACAGAGATGGAACCGGGTCATCCTGGAGGAATGATTTTCGAGGTAAAAGGAGAGATGAGCAGCTGGATTACATGTACAGTTCGTAGCAAGTTGTAGCTGTAGATCGGGATCAGCCAAATGCCAGTGCAAATCTGTGCCAAAAAACTGGAGGGAAACAGTGGACTCCAAGAAATGATGGCAAGAAAATTTGGACGCCAGAACAAAAGAAATAGTGGCAGGAAAAGAAGGACAAGCCGAGATACACGTACGAGTCTATGTTGCATCAGCCGTGTGAGTTTCGCATGCCAAGCCCGAATAACCCGATGAATCATACGACCTGACAATGTGAGTGGATGAGGAAAATAGAGCAAGGTGGCTCGAGGAATGCTCAGGCACCTCGGCACGATGCACCTCGACATGATGGACCTCACCAGGATGCACCTCGGCACGATGCATGCGCACCTTTGCAGCAGCAGCTCACTAGGGGAAATGGACAACAACTAATGTTGCCTCCACCTCCACCGAGGTATGAGAACCATGAGAGAAGGGATGCAGTGCATTAGGTAGAAAACTAGCAACAACAGGACCAAAGATATCCAAGCAATGATGGGAGAAATGAATACAGAGAGCATCACCAGAGCTACTGTGTGTTAACACTAAGGAAACTGATAGAAAGAGTTTGCAACACTGACATATGGAGGTGAATGCAGTTATGCCAGCTGTGACAAGGTATATGCCTTCAACGGATCAGGAGATAACTTGGAACATCAAGGATCACCCCAAGCTCATGCCGAGTCCTGGATGATATGCGCTAGTGCTGGACCCGACGGTCATTGGGCCGAATATCAACGTGAGATTCTCCAAGGTGTTGATCAATAATGGTAGTAGCATCAACATTATGTACAAGGACACAATGCACATGTCGGGAATATCTGAGAACATGATCCAAGCAACGAGGACAACTTTCCATGACATTGTGCCGGGTATTTCCGGTGAGCCCATTGGCAAGGTCCGGGTTGATGTGTTATTCGACACAAGGGACAACAGCTGGATTGAAAATTTGGAGTTTGAAGTTGTGAACTTGGAAAGTGAGTATCACACATTGCTCAGCAGGCCTTCTCTCAACAAGTTTATGGCAAGTACTCACATCAGTTACTTGAAGATTAAACTTCCTAGGCCAAATGGAGTGATCACCATAGCTGGGGAGTTCAGGCGCTCAACAGAATGTGCTTTAGCCGGGTCAAACCTGGCCGAGTCCCTCGTGATTGCACAGGAAAAAAAGAAGAATCCAGGAGGTGGCGGCATTGGCTCAGTCCGCACAGATGCATATGCCGGTGCTGAGTAACCCGCATGGGAGTGTTTCGTTTCAAGCAACAAAAGATACCAAGAAAGTGCCTGTTGATGATCAGTTCCCAGAGCGCATTGTAACCATTGGTGCCAGGTTAAGCGACAAATATAAAAGTGAGCTCGTCCACTTCCTCCGTGAGAATCGGGATATCTTTGCTTGGTCCACACATGATCTGCAAGGTGTACCGAGGGAGTTGGCCAAGCACTCTTTGCATGTGAGACCCGGAGCGAAGCCTGTGAAGCAACCTCTCCGCTGCTTCGCTGAATACAGGAGAAAGGTGATTGGTGATGAGATAGCTCGGCTCATTGCAGCCGGGTTTATCATGGAAGTACTCTATCTGGATTGGCTCTCTAACCCGGTACTTGTGTAAAAGAAAAAGGATGATCTGAATGTAGCAGTGGTGTGGCGTATCTGCACTGATTACATGAACCTGAATAAGGCATGTCCAAAAGATCAATTCCCACTGCCAAGGATAGATTAGGTCATAGATTTGACCCGCTAGGTGTGAGTTGTTGTCATTTGTAGATGCGTATTCTGGTTTCATCCAGATACCACTAAACCTAGATGATCAAATAAAAACTGCGTTCATTACCCCGTATGGGGCTTATTGCTATCGAACCATGCTATTTGGCTTACGTAATGTAGGAACAACGTATCAAAGGTGTATGCAAAAAAATTTACATGATCAAATTGGGAAAAATGTCCAAGTATATGTAGATGATGTGTTGATAAAAACTAAGGAAAGAAAAATGCTCCATGATGATATAAGGAAAACATTTACGAACCTAAGGAGGTTCTGAATGAAGTTTAACCTAGAGAAATGTACCTTCGGTGTGCCGGCTAGGAAGTTACTCGGTTTTCTCGTGTCTAGGCAAGGTATCGAGGCCAACCCACAAAGATCTGGTTGATTGAAAGAATGGAATTGCTGAAGCGCCTTAATGATGTGCAGAAGTTCACTAGTTGCCTGGCATCGTTAAGTCGATTTGTATGTCGTGGGAGAGAAGGCATTGCCCCTCTACCAGTTAATAAAAAAGGCAGATAATTCGTCTGGACACCGCAAGATGATAGCGCGTTTCATGAACTCAAAAGGATGTTAGCCTCTGCACCAGTGTTAGCCTCACCACTATCCAAAGAGCCAATGTTGCTCTCTATACCAGCGACCAACCAAGTTGTAAGTGCCGTGATAGTGGTGGAGCGTGACGAGGAAGGTAAGTCGGTGCAGAGGCCAATATATTACCTAAGCGAGGTACTATCCACTTCAATGCAGAACTACCCTCACTACCAGAAAATGGCATATGGTGTGTACATGGCAGCTAAGAAGCTCAAGCACTACTTTGAAGAACACCCCATAAAAGTGATATGTGAAGCGCCCATATCCGATATAATGAGTAACAAAGAAGCAAGTGGTCGGATTGCAAAGTGGGCAATAGAGTTAGCCCCATATGCACCACAATTTGATAGAAGAGATTCCATAAAATCTCAAGTAGTAGCGGAGTTTTTTGTGGATTGGGCCGAGATGCAGTACAAACCACCTTTATGGGACTCCAACTTCTAGAGGATGCACTTTCATGGGTCAAAACTGATGGAAGGATTACGGGCCGGGGTAGTTCTTACCTCGCCCAAGAAAGATCATCTGAAATATGTTCTCTAGAGCCATTTTAGAGCATCAAACAATGTGGCCGAGTATGAAGTGCTCGTGCATGGACTTAAAGTGGCAAAGGAAGTTGGGATACATTGGATACAATGCTTTGGTGATTCGATGGCGCAGCAAGTATCTGGTACATGGGATGCTCTAGATGCAAACATGGCCCATTATAGATTTCATGATCAAAAGATATGTGGATATTTTGAGGGATGTGAACCCCACCATGTACCTCGGCTTGAGGATGAAGCAGCCGACATACTGTCTAAGCTAGGGTCATCTCGGCAGCCAATCCTGCCAGGAGTTGCTTTGGAGCACTTGAGAAAACGATCTACCACACCTTCACCAGAATCCGAGTTAATCTATGTCCTGGCGCACTCTGGATCGGAAGCTACCCCTATGGATACTGAATGTGGGAAGACCTCATCGAACCCGGGGACTACCTTGGCAAACCCGGGGACTGTTCAGCTTGATCTGGTGGGAGTTATGTCGGTGGATGCAATGGAAATTGACGAGGTACTTTTCCCAGTTCGTGTTGTGCCAATATGGGCCAAGCCAATATTTGAGTTCTTGAAGGATGGAACTTTGCCAAGTGATGAGATACTTTCAAGGCAAGGCCAGAGGAGAGAAAAGGCATACACCATAATCAATGCCGAACTATACAAGAGAAGTGTAACAAGTGTTCTGCAGCGGTGTGTTGACCCAGAAGAGGGGCTGGACATCCTCCGAGATATACATCAAGGGGAATGTGGGCATCACGCCTCATCAAGAGCCTTAGTGGAAAAAGCTTTTCGGCATGGATTTTACTGGCCAAGTGCCTTGGAGCAAGCAGAAGATCTTGTAAGGAAATGCAATGGCTGTAAGAGGTACGCCACTAAGACACACATGCCAATGTCGGAGCTCAAGACTATACCAATCACTTGGCCATTCGTTGTGTGGTGCTTAGATATGGTAGGAGGTTTAAGCCAGCAAAAGCAAGTATCACCCATATCTTGGTCATGGTAGACAAATTTAAAAAGTGGATTGAAGTGAAGCGAAGCCAAAAATGTGATGGAGCTACAGCCGTAACATTTCTCAAAGATATTATTCTGAGATACAGTTATTCTCAAAGTATCATAACTGATAATGGTACCAATTTTGCTGAAGGAGCATTTGCACGATTCCACCGAGATAAGAAGATCTGGCTAGATATTGCATCTGTAGCCCACCCCGCATCAAACGAACAAGTGGAAAGATCCAACGTACTAGTTTTGTCCGGGATAAAACCCCGGCTCATTGTGCCGTTGCAAAGATCAGCGGGGTGCTGGATAGATGAACTGCCTATGGTACTATGGAGTTTAAGAACAACTCCGAATCGATCAACTGGCTATACGCCATTGTTTCTGGTATATGGCGCAGAAGCTGTATTACCAGCCGACATACAGCATGACTCGTCTAGGGTCGCCCAATACAAAGAAGCTGAAGTGCAAGAAGCCTTGCAAAATGATGTTGATCTGCTGGAATAAGCGAGAGAACTGGCCTTATCCTTATCCGAAAAGTAAGCCCGCGAGTCTTCCGGGAAGGTGATCTAGTACTTTGGCTGGTGCAGTGCACTGCTGGCATGTATAAGTTATCCCCTCCATGGGAAGGGTCGTTCATTGTAAGCAAAGCATTACACAATGACGCCTATTACCTTATTAATGCACAGCCACAGGAGAAAAACAAGGCGGACAGGTCCGGCGAGGAATCCAAGCATCCATGGAATGTAGCTCTACTTTGCCCGTTTTACACTTAGTGAAAAGTGTATGTATCTTGAACTCTCATATGTCAGCCTGTATGTCGGCAATGAGCTTATCAATGAAACCTTGGCACCTCGAGCACAAACTCGGGGACTGCCTTAATAATTGTCTTTTATGTATTTACTTTTGATATGTCGGCTGGCTTAAATTACTTACACCTTAGTGGGATTAGTAATGTGTAGGCACCAAAAACCTGACTCTTTGACTTGCTACTGTCCAACATGAATTGGCTTCATGGCAAGCAAGAGAACAAGTTTGGAATTGTTGAGCACATGAAAAACGACTAAGTAAAGAAATGTAATCGAGCCGACATTTGTTATTCGGACTGACCCATGTATTTCATTTATTTCTGCTATGTTGAATTATTTTGAGCTAATCCTAAAGTTTCAAGTATTGTTAAGTCAATTTTTTGAACCTCAGACTCGTAAGTCAAAAACTGAATCAAGGTAGAAGCGAGCTGAATCATAAAATTGGGAGAACAAGAAAATGGAACTCAGGGACTTTGCCCAAGTTACTCCGATATTAAAAACTTAGAGGTAGCAAAATAACCCATTGTGCATATTACATCTGCACCCGCCATACCGGGGATTTAACAAATTTAAAATTGTTTTTGCTCAAGGAGCAGCAACATCCGAGGCAACTACAGCAGGAGGAGGCAAGTCAGCATCGGTGGGGGGACGTTCGGTTTCTGCGTCATCTTCCGAGTTGGCTTCCACATCTCCAGGTCTTCAATCTCCTCGACAAAGTCCAAAGCTTCTTGCTCTTCGCCGCCTGAACCATCTTCGACATAACCGTCATCGACGGCGTTAAGGAAACTTGGTCCTTCATTCCATTGATGGCAAAAGGCATACTGGATGAAGTTGTAGGTGCAAGCTTTCCGTTGAGCAATGCACTCCAGGTCATTAGTCCACTTGGATCCAGTGCGCATGCGTTCGAGAATTTTTAAGTCCAGGCCTTCATACTAAGACAACACAAAGCTCAGGGCCGTATCAACTCAAGCACGCGTAGAGGATTCCCTCCAAAGGTCCAGCTGAGTCTCGCACTCCATCAGTTTTTCAATTAAAGGGGTATGACCTTTGGGAGTGGGCTCATTGGGCCAAAGGGTGCTGAAGATCCGTATAGCTATGGTCATGATATCCGATCCATAATTCTTCATGGTCTCAACTCGGGCTACGAGGCTCACCAGCATGTCCTCCATATCATAAGGAATAGATTCGGAACCAGGACCAACAAAAGTGCCTCTCTTCAAGAAGAACTTGGTAACAGCTATGGCAGCAATGGCGTTGCTCTCCGGGAATTTTCCTGAAAGTGATACAAGTAATAGAAATAAGTGAGGGCGCAAGACCCGGAGAAGCAAATGTCGGCGAAAGAAGAAAAACTGACGAGAGATATAACTATTGATCTGAGTCAGCTCCATGAGCCAATTAGCATTCCTCTTCTTGAGCTTTTCATATTCTGTGTTCACCGACTCAAACTTGATGTCGGTGTTCTTCAGCATGTCTTCGCTCCTCTCAAGGTCGGTCTTCAGTCGCTCTTTTTCTCTAGAGAAGTTCTGGTCAACTTTGTCTAGCTCAGCCTTGTGAAGATTCGTCAACTTTTTAATCTCGGCATTGAGCCAAATAGTCTCATCATCCTTGAGCCAGAGTTTAGCAAGCTCATCATCCTTCTTCTCCAGTTCGGCCTGATGCTACCCTACTTGTTTGAGAAAGTAGAGCATCATGTCAGGCAAAGGCACACTATCTTGAAGAGACACTGCAATAGTTTGTTGACCCGACAGAGCCGAGGTATAATTATCTGCTGAGTTAGAAATAAAAAGGATAGAGATTGAATAACCAAGGAGAGTTACGTTTTATCTTGGCCAAGTTCTTCATCATGATAGTGTTTTCAGACTCCACTTCGCCTGCACAATCTAGGTCATAAGTTAGTCCGAAGAGTAAATGGCGAAGAGGAAAGAAAGTGAAGATGCAAGCGAGATAACTTACCCTTTTTCATCAGCTCAGAGATCAACGCACTATGTTTTGCACGAAGCTCCTTGTGCATGTCCAAGAGACGCTGAAATTCAGCGGTGCGACGGTTGGTGGTGATCTGAAAAGGAAGTGTTAGTCCATGTATCATTGAGAGGATTTGAATTTACTCAAGATCCGGGCCAAGCGGAACTTAACCCAGCTCTAAGTGAGTGAGGATTCGAATTTACTCAAAATCCGAGCCAAGCGGAACTTAACCCGTCTCTAGGTGAGTGAGGATTTGAATTTACTCAAGATTTGGGCCAAGTGGAACTTAACCCGGCCCTAGGTGAGTGAGGATTTGAATTTACTCAAGATCTGGGCTAAGTGGAACTTAACCCGGCTCTAGGTGAGTGAGGATTCGAAAGTACTACATATCCGGGCCAAGCGGAACTTAACCTGGCTCTAGGTGAGTGGATATTTGAAACTACTAAGGAATTTAGCGCAACTAAAATTACTTCGGATTGGAGCATCTGGCCGAGTAACGCGTTACTCCACTAGAGGCTCGGGGACTGGAGGATATATCTACAATTACTTGTGCATATGTAAAGGCATGGAGAAAAGGCTAACCTCCATCATCCGGCCAGCAATAGAAATAGCCTTGGAAGTTGTATTCATCTAGGCACTGAACTCGACTGGGCCAAACTTCTCTAGGGTGTCAGGGTTGAGGTCGACAAACTCGGCGTCATTCCAGTTGTTGACATATTCAATCAGAGGACCATAGCTCTCCCCGTTGAGCGTCTAGGTAGTGAACAAACCTTTGGGATGAGCCACTTTCCTGGCGGATTATGCTGCGGTCGGGCTGGTATGTAAAGTAAGTTGTTTACTGCCAGCAGACCGAGAAGCAGCAGAGCTGGAGGTAGTGCTCCCCTTCTTCATCATGGATGCAAGAGTACACTGTCCATATTCAAGAGTTGATCCTTTAGGGGCCTGGTGTTTGGTCGCCTCAGCAGCCTGTTGGCCCTTGGCAGCATCAGCACCCTTCTTGGCCTTGGTGCCTGATTTGGGATGCTGCTGCATAGAGATGGTTTGCGCTCTAGGTTTGGCTTGAGGTCTCTGCTGAGATATATCTTTGGAAGAACAAGTTGGCGCAGAGGGCTTAGCCTTTGAGCTGAGTGGATCTTGGTCATCTCGCAGAGTCTTGGGGACTCGGACAAGGCAGGAGGAACTGGAATAGCAGAACTTTGTGCTAGAGCTGGTGCTAGCATAGTTTTAAAAACCGGACCGGTTCATAGGTTTAACTAGGAAAAACCTGAAGCGAGGGACTCACCGTTTTTTAAGAGGCACCGGTCCAAACAGAAACAAACCCGGAAAAAAGATGTTTACTAGAGGAATTGAACTCGTGAACCTTATGCTAGGCATAAGTAGCAACACCTAAAGTCCAATACCACTTAGACACACCATGTTTTTTGATTACATATTGAAATATATATAATATATACCTTTGATGGTCATTTTGTTCTAAAATTTGCTTAAATTTTGACAAAAATAACGATTTTTATCGCCATCAAACCGAATGAACCGGTGGTTTGACCAGTAAACCAGTGAACCAGTCGCCTCACCGGTTCCTAGAATAAGTGAAGGTTGAACTAGGGTCGGTGCTAGGTTCACCGACACCTCGGAAAGAGTTTTGTTAGCGCTGATGTTGCTAGCGCCACTATCATCTTGATGCTGGGCAGAAGAGGCACTAGGCCTGTCTGGTAGAGGCGCATCCTCGACAGCGCCACCTCCCTCCATGCTGACATTGCCCTCCTCTTGCCGAGGTGGGATGAGATTCGGTGCAGCCGCGGAGCTCTCCACAATGGGGCTCAGGGGCGCACATCATCATAGCGAGGAAAAGGTGGAGCATCTCGGAGGGGCGAGGCTATGCTCGAACCACTCTGGGGAATCTCCTTGGGAGCCTTGCCGGGTCAGATAGAGAAAAACAACGAGTCAGAATAGAAAGAGACAAACAAGAAAAATAGACAAAGGGAGAATATCCAATTGAAGAACAAGGAAAGAATAGAAGGGCTTACTCGGATGAAGTAGGAGGCTCCCTGGGTTTTGGGGCTCTCCGAACTGTGGCCTTTGGTACGGGCTTGCCGGTGCCCTTGACCCCAGATTTCTTCTGCCTTTTCTTAGTGTGTGGCGGCTCAGAAGAGGGAGCCGAGGTGGCCGCGCATTTCTTGGAAGGGGCAGGAACCGGATCGCCCATAGCAAGGGGAGGATTGTTGTGGACCTGACTGGCCGAGTTAACTTAAGCCGAGTCAAGGGGAAAGGCATATGAGATAGGCATGGGATCATAAACCTCCAAGATTTCAATATCAGGGTCTTCGTCGTCACCTGGCCAATCCCTTAATCCAGAGGTCTTACCAGAGGGCCATCTGATGCTAGAATCCAGAGTGGGCAAGAAGGTTTCTGGATCCGGCTCCTCCGTATCTGAAGCCTCACGGTCTTTTCCCCACTTAAGGGATGGTTCCTTGCCATCTTCAACTGTTTGCTAAAGAAACAATTGAAGGCAATATTGCAAAGGGATCAAGTAAGTAATGCACAACGACATAAAACATAACTCGGAAAAGGATCAAGTAAGAAGATATACCCCCCAGGAAGCTTATCTAGGCAGAAGTGCTCGAACCCCCACTCCCAGTCCTCATTGAAGTCTTTGTCTATCTTGAAGATGGCCTTGACCTGGCGGAAGATTTGAGTGTTATTGAGTTCAAAGGATGAGGTCCGATTGGGGTCGAGATGCCCGCCCATATGGCAAAGGTTATGGGTGCGCTTCTGCAGAGGGGATATTCAAGTGCGAACGAAGGTGATCATGATATCCTCGCTGTGCAACCACAAGTTGTTCGACTCCTTGATCCGTTTTTCTACCTGAACCACCAAGGCAGCGAATTTCCTCGGAACCTTGCCCCATAAGGTCCTGTCCTGGATGCCGAGCGAGTAATGGAGCAGCCAAATCTTGTCCTCTTTGGTATCGTTCTTCACGTAGAAGAACGTCCGGGCCCAGCCCTTGAAGGACTCAAGGCCGATGACTCGGGGGAAGACATAATTCTTTCGAGGGGAGATAGAGGCTACCCCACATTGAGTTAGAGATTTGTCGTCAGGGGGAACAAGAGAATCCGGGATAACATTTGCCCTAAACCTAAAGAACTTAAACTAGATATGGATAGTGGGCCAGAGGCTAAGCTAACCCTCAACCCCGGAGGCAAAAGAGGAGAGGGAAGTAATGGCGTTAGCTGGTAGATGGTGTGGTTGAAGTTCGAAGGTAGTGATGAACTCATGGAAGAAATCGCTAACAGGAAGACCAAACCTGCGCCGGAAATGTGAGAGGACCACCATGAACTCACCCGAATTGGGCGAGGGAATGATCTCCTCGCAGGGAAGGTGACAGGACACCCCGACGGGGATGCGGTGGCTCCTGTAGAGCCAATTGATGTCGTCTTTGTAGACCCAAGAGCCAGCCCAGGCACTGCGCTCATGGGCCTCGCCGCCCTCCTCGTGCTCTTCAACAATGGCGACCTCCTCCTCAGCCATCTCTAGATCTCTGCCTTCGTCGACCCAATCTATGGCAGCGGGGAAAGGCCTAGATTGTCTTGGCCCCGTGGTGGCATGGTTACGGAGGAGTTGTGGCATGGTTACAGGGGAGGAAAACAACGTCAAGGTGCAACAGCGACGGCGTGGTGCCTGAGCGGAAGCAGCGACGATGACGATGGAGCTGTGGTGCAGAGGAAGAATAAGAAGACGGGGAAAAGCACGTGAGGGTGGGGGAAATGACAAAGGGGCGTCCCTCATACCCTATTTAACCATGCCCCTAAGTGGGGTAGTGTGATCGAGCGGTGCAGCGAAGCCACATGGTGTGGCCGTGTATCAGCAAGATCGACCAATCAGAAGCAAGCACAGGAAGGGCCACATGGTACGATAGATCCCACGACAGGACGTGGTGTTGCGGTTAACAAGGAGATATCCACGATGCGACGTTCTCCACTATTATTCCTGACAATGAATACAGTAACTAGCGCAAGCCCTTAAAATGAGGCAATACAATGATTACCCTCCACATAGGACGTGGAGAAGCATACTAGAGAACGAAAGGATCTAAGTGGGTAACCCGGATCTGAGGAAATAACTCGGCCAGTGAGAAATACTCGGAATGATCCTAGAGAATGTCAAGTCACAAAAGTAAAAAGGGCCAAGTTATAGAGTGACTCAGCAAGAAGAGCAAAGAACTTGGTAGATTGAACCTGTTGTGACCTTATCAGCTACAGTTGCTAAGGCCGCACCATCTTCGGGGACTAATGTTGGGGGATAACCCCGGGTAGGGTCACGCCGGGGTATAATGGCGGTGATACCCGAGGTACAGCAAGGTCAAAGCAGGAGCTGGCTGAATCACCTCAAGACAAGCCAACTTACAGAAGACCTGGCCCGAAGGATGTTCGTCTAACGTTACCCCGACCGACATAAAACATATGTCGACTAGCTCTTTGTAACTTGTTTGCAGGTACCCACAGGGCCGAGTTAACTAGGCCTGAGCAAGGTTACCACTTAGCTTATAAGGGAAGGAAGGAATCTTCTTGGTCAAAGGTTTTCTCTCTCCATTGTAGCGTGAGCTCAGAGGATAGAGGGATGGAACAGCGGGTACGGACCGACAAAGGTGACATGCCTATGTCAGGTGACGTTGGCTATGTCAGATGACACCGCGCCACAGAGGGGCTCAGAGAGGCTTATGCCATGAGTCCAGATCAGCCTAGACAAAGAAAAGAGGAACACCACTTTGCTATTTTTGGAGAGGCATATTCTATGCCTTCCACGTATGCCCTAGCTTGTAACCTGGCCCCCCTATATAATGAGGGGGAGGATCTCCATAGAAGAGGTCGACCATTTTTACTAAGGGAAAACCCTAGAGGGTTGTGTGGGTAGTAGAGAAGTTCATCCTCTTCCTCCCTAAGAACAGCTCAAGGAGCCCTTGTAATCCACCATTGACAAGAGAGAATACAAAGATTTGTGTGTGGAATCACCACACTATCCCTCTCTAGATACCGCTAGTGCTCATTGGCCCCATATTTAGCCTATACATGGCATCTACCGGGCGACCACCACGAAAGAGTGTTCACCACTGGTGATTCCACGGGACATCGCCGATATATGGGATCATTTTTTGTGTGTGCATTTCGCTGTAATGACACATACATGTTTTGTTGTTGTTGTTGGAGTTGTAGTTGTTCCGAGCCTGGGAAGATGAGGAATTGGTGGAAACAATAAAGGGTCGCCTTATTGGTCGCCAATGGTTTTTGGTGAGCTAGGTTCACGGTTGGCAACACCGAATTGAACTAATTTCGGCCACCATGGATGATGTTCATCCATGTTTTTTGGAATTTTTTCGGTGTTGCATACATGCATTAGAATTGTAACAAAATCGTATGTGTTTCATTGTTAAAGAACCCAAGAGATGTTGCAATGTGATCTTAGCATTTGTTACAAGTTTTTATTGGTTTTTCCAATGTTGCATAAGTGATTTAAAAATGTAACAAAATTGTATGAATTTTGTTGTGAAAGCAGATGTGAGATGTTGCAGTATTTTCTATGATTTTTGGTAAAAGTTGTGTTTCCCAAAGATTTTTCAAAATGTTCAACACTTGTTTTTGAAAGAGAATGCAGTAGGGGAAGCCCCTACATCGATTTTGTTTTATGAAATAATAAGAACCCAAATCCGCATCCATGAGTATTTGAACCTGCTCGGTGGCTGGGTTGTACATCCACTTCCCTAATACATGTGTTTTTTGTTGTAAAGGCTTTTGGTTTTTGTTGGAATAGTTTGTGATTTTTGTTATAGATAACTACAACAAAATAAATGGTTGCTTAACCATTTTATTTCAACAAACACCTATTTTTTAAACCATTTCTAGTTTTTGTTGAAATGTTTGGTTATTTTTGTTATAAATGAATATGTACCAAACACATATGTCGTTTAGATACCTTTCTTTTATTGTTACCTTATTTTGGTACTCAGCTGAGCTATTTTAAAAACATGTGCAACATTATTTTTTGTAAACTTAGAAATTTTTTTTGGATCTCTGAATTAAATTTTATCACACGGTGACAAGTAGTATAAACAACGATCCAAAAGTAGCATTTTATGGGCTTTACCAAGTGTGAACCAAACAATAGCTCCTACACCTATGTTCAATGGGCTCTACACCGGTGGCAAAGCCAAAAGAAAGGTACCAACACGTAGCACCCGCCGGACTCCACCCATGGGGGAGAAAAAGTGGACTCCACATCGAAGAAAAGGTATGCTTCTGGTCCATACGATGTCGAATAAACGGTAGCCAGGACAACCGATACGCAGACCAAGCGACTCAAAGAAATTTTAGCGAGATAAGGTAACTCCAAGGTCAAGTCTCATTAATATGCCAAAGGAAATTTGATCAAGATAGCCGAAATACTGTCTAAGACAGATAGCTACCTAACTTAGCTAACTGCCAACTGTTGCTAGACGGTTACACCCAAGTTTTCGTCCTACTACACTTTATTTAGTAACCATGTGTCTTGATCCACCGTCATATTCCTGAAGATCTAACAAATAAAGAAATGCTCGCACTTTGCATTGTCTATGTCTATGAAAACTATGAATACTAAAAGAAGCTCTCATGAGCATGTACTCCAGTGATTATAATTTTTTAAAGAAAGATTCGAAGAAACTTAGACATGTACATTAATCTCAATGCTCCAGTGTGCGCATGAAAATTTGTGGCTAGAAGAATTTTGTTGCTTCTGTTTAAAAACAAAAGTGGAGTTGGGAAATATTTAATTAGAGCTTTGAATACATTTTTTATGCTTACGATACAACATATGTCTTTTATTTTTGAAACTTTAAAGGCCCATACTGAGCCATTAGCATGTTTCTTGTGAAAAACCAAAGCTTTTTTTGAATTCTTTAAGTACGTTTAGCTATTTTATTGTTCAGCTCAAAAGTATATGCTTGAGGGAGCTAAAACTCTCTGGACTATACAAATTATTTTATACTATATCTGGAGGAGTCATACAGTTCGTCCACAATATAATAGCAGCGGAAACATGCAAATAAGTATATCATAACCCCACGCAAACCCTTGTATCACATGACCAACAAGTTGATAAGAAATTAGCCACTTCTACTCATTAGGTTGTTGTCATTGTTGTCAGACTAAGGTTGCCATATGTTGATATACATTCAGTTTATCCAAACATTGTATATTGGGCCAATTTGGCTGCTAGCCATTTGAGCATTGGTATTTGGGCTAATTGTTAATTAGCTTATTGGACTGCAAAGTATAAAATTTTCTAAGTGAGCTAACATATCAATATTACATATTTCTCCGCATGTCGATGGATTAGATGTTTCGCTCTAATTTTGTACCTTATTATCTGCTTCATATATTCTCATATCTCTCTCTCTTATTCTTCCACTAACCTAACCTAGCACTGCTATTGCCTCCCGGATCGACCTCTAGCCTCACATCCTTCATAATATATCATGTGTATTGAGATTCTAGTCAATATATAGTTTGATCATGTTGTAGTTGCACCACTATGTTGAAACCACTAGAATTCAGCACCATTTGTAGTGTCATGTAATCGACACCTCCATCTATGTTATCGTATTCATGATTTTTCTGGTCATTCTTTCTATTAACCATTAATTACTGCTTCATGTAGGATGGAAAGTGATGTCTCTTGAGATTGACCTCCATCCCTAATTGATTTAAGATTCATATATTGAGCCCTTTGTACTTGGTACCACCAGAAAGACTCGATGATTGTATGTTCTCATTTTTTCTAAAGGTTGTATATTGTATTCATCCCCTTGTTACATTGCCTAGAGAATATGATATTAGTAATGTCTTGAGACTATGGTAGACCCGGACCTGGAGCATGTGTTGGGTTGGGCTAGCTAGCTCTCTTTGGGCTTAGGTCTTTATATTTTATAATTTCTAGCATATTACAAAGAGATATACTTGGGTGTTTTTCTAGGCCCATAGTTGAAGTGGTGGTAGTCCTAGGCTAGATCTACACATGATCGGGACCACTCACATGATCCTCAGAAGAAACACACATTTGATGGCTGCTAGGACAGAACCAGCGCGCCAGCACTAGAGCACAGCTCAGAACGTATAAATGTGACACACCGTATGCATAGGATGCCTTATGTGTGGCGCTCAGGACATACAAAAATAAGCTATGATGTAAGTATATTTTCTTATTATCTTCCAATTATAACTTAAAAAAAACTTTTTAACTCTAATAAATCCTAACTAAAATATAAACACTTGCTTTGCACTAATGGTGAGGACAAACATCTTGTGGCAACATAGTGTATGCATGCACACCACACCAACCCATAAGATTTATCGTGTATCTGCAGCTGTTAGAGAAACATACACCACTAAAAGTAGTAGAGCATAAGAGAACATTTTACAGTTGTTAGCAAAATAACTTACATGCAAGCTTGGGAGTATCACATGTCAGACAACCCTCTTAGTTCCTATACTCTTCAATTTTTACTAGTTTATGTGTATAATTTAAAAACTTGTACATAAAAATTCAAATAACTCTTGGATGAGAGTAGTTTGCATTTATCACCCTCAATCACAGTACATATACAACTGGGTCTAATTATTTGACATGCTTTATTTCCATTAGGCGTCCAACTCAAATAATCGACTATATTAGACCCGTGCACATATATGTGATGCAATTATGGATGGCATATTAAGAAAATCCGGTGATCAAGTTAACTAATGCGACTAGGTGCAATATATACTTCTTTAGACGTTGCTATAAATATTGGCCACGTTCATAACATGGTTTTTTGCCACAATAACAATTGGTAGATGAACTGCCGTCCACCCATTGTTGATGGAAAAATAGGAACCTATTTTAATCATGTTTTGCTATCTAGCTATGCCGGTACGTCAAGACAAATATACTTATATACTTAGTGATCTTCTATGTATATATATTTATGAAAATTTTGTCGAAACATGAAAAATATATGGATTATTAATCACAAAAATATATGGCCAATATATCAATAGTATTCCCCCCTTTTTATTTTGGTGTGAAGCGGCGGAGATATAGGGCATGTGCGTATTGAGGTGAGTTTCGAATGGACGGCAGATATCGACTCTCCATGGGCACACCCCTTCTCTTGGTTCCCTATAAATATCTAAGCATAGTGGGTGTACAAGGCACACAACAACAAGCCTCATACATCAAGAGTAGAAAGAGATCTACATCTTGTTCCTTTGGTTATCCATAAGCTCTAGCTAGCTTTCAGGTCCATATATTCATTCCTTTGTATCTCCCTTATTTATTATCATTGTGTCATAGTTTTTGTGTCCATACTTTTCACACATGGGACTGTTATAGGTGCTATACCTTTGTTGGATGAAATAGTGAATTTTATATATGCACTATGTAGCACACAATTATTTTTGTTGTTGTTGGGACTTGACAACGATGTATTGTTGCCACTTTCATATTTTATTTCCTATTGTTGAGGTTATCATCATGCAGGGGTGGAGCTAGGGCCATGCCCTACCCCTGCTATAATTTTTTCTGAAAACCACCCCTTGATATTAAGTGATATTCTATATAAATGATCCCACTATAACCTATTATTCCCCCTCCAAGTTGCACAATTCTAAAGTTTCCCTATCATATCATATTCCTATCTCGGCCGACCTCATGATATGTTTTTTGTCACACCTGCTGTAGAAAATAACATGGAAATTTATCCATGTGTAGGGCAACACTTCTTTGTTATTCTTGTTATCCTCTTATACAAAAATATAATTTTTCTGCTTCTTATTCTCCTTATGAGTACTAAGAAAGTGTGCACAACTCTTACAATAGGAAATATGATGATTTCAAGTGATTGTCAGATCTAGCATACTTTTTTATCAACTAAGATATATATGAAGCGCATTCTTATCTTAGAGATTATTTGTGACTAGTATGTCTTATGATTTTGTAACTAGAAAATTTATTGGATACATAGACAACACTACAATTTACTAATTGACGTTATGATGTTTTTGTTGATTCTTCTTGAGAATAGTCGGTAACAATCACCTTAAATGTATAAAATTGGATCAAAATAACCGCTCTTTTTATTTTTTGCAGTTCGTTTACCTGATCATGGCATCCCCTGTGAAGGCTCTGCTTGTTGAAGATACCCGAGTTGATGCCCTAGTTCTCTCCATGATGCTTCGCAGGTTCCACTGTGAAATTACTACTGCTAATAATGGGAAAGAAGCAGTGGATCTGTTCCTTGAAGGGAATAAGTTTGATATTGTTCTGTGCGATAATGACATGCCCATAATGACTGGCCCTGAGGTACTTTTATTTTGGACATACCTTTTTTGTATGAAAAATATACATATTTAATTTTGCGTGAATATTTATAGTTTTTCAAATTAATTTGTGTGTTACTTAATAGGCTGTTGAGAAGATCCGTGCAATGGGAGAAACTGATGTGAAGATTATTGGGTTATCAGCTAATAATAATGTCTAAGAGGTGTTCATGACTGCTGGTGTTGATGTGTCCGTTCCCAAACCATTGAAGATTGATGTTCTCGAGGCTATGATACAGGAGGTGATCAACAAGAAGAACAATGCCATGGTCTAAGCGTGGCCCTGCTTCCTCGAGCAATAAAGGGAATAAGATGTTGAGATCATATATGTTTGGACAAGACTAGATTGTCATGTTTGTTTAATTTTATCGGATTGTTGTTTAATTTCAAGCTTCATGTTAAAGGTCGTCCTTAGCAAGAAGGACATGAGAGTTGCCAATAATTTGATGGGATCCATGTAATATGTATCTCCTTTGATTTCAATCCATTACTTTTAGTCAATTCATGCTTCATGTTGTGAGATATCTAAATTATTCAAACTAATAATCAACCATGTCATAAGTACAGGCTAGCTATTATAATGTGTAGAGGATCATTCATTACCTATTTCTATTGGATCAAAAGTTTAATTAGTTTAAGTTTAAGTTTTTGTTTTTTGATGAACACAAGGAGTCACTCGCGTGTGGTGGCAACACAAGTACCATCACCCATTGAAGATCCTACCATTACTTGATCCGGTATGGGCCTCCCTTCTAGATCCATCAAACTTGGCCGCCCAGCAGGCCATGGGCCATGCTACCAACTGTGGGTCACCCGAGTTATCTGGAATTGGAGACATGCAATTGTGATACCCATTTAGCATATCCCCAACAGTAGCCCCTAGAGGACTTTCTCCGTCTTTCCCTTCAGTCTTGAATGCTCTGTCAAAGTGATGCCGACAATTCGTCAAGCAATATCTCAAAGGTCTCCCAAAAACCCTGCAATCCTCTCCATCTTTATCGTGTAAGTCGGAGATTCTCCAAGTCTTCTCTTCTAGAGTCGGATAGTATCCATCTTCAATGGAATCTTTAGATGTCACTTCTCCACTGCAACAGTCAGTAGGATGACATAGGCTATAGCCTACGCTACCTCGAAACTCACATATGACAGTAAATTAATCATTAGCTATTTTCACGCGCGGAAAATCCGAAATGTTAAGCGGCAAAACAGGGGACATGGCGAAATTAGCACGAATGTGCGCACACACGTTGTCAACGTTGCAACCGTTAGATCTTCCATGCATGAATCTTGATGCCTGGGTCTATAAATATTTACTGTGGCCAAAATAATCTCTTTTACCCGCATTCTTCCCTGCATCATCTTCTTCCTCTCGTTGCATGACCGTTCGAGCTCCTCAGCGAGAAAACCCTACCCAAAATATTCTCCTTCTTGTCCTCCACCAACTAGTCCAATGGCTTGCAGCAGTAGTGCTTCGTTGTTGGCAGCGGCTCCCGAGGCTTCAATCGATCCATCTAAGGGAGTGTCCTTCCCACCGGAGGGAGTGGTGGTTCCTGTCTCTGCCGTGGTAGAATCCACCGGTGGTGACCAGAAAAGGGCGACACTTGAAGACATAGAGGAGGACGCTGACTCCCACAAGGGAGTGTGGAGAGGCTCAGATATCTCCGCCGAACAACTGCAAGAACTCCTGCAAGAACTCGTCACCAAGGGATACCTCCCTACGATGAAGGGGTTAGTCTGGTGGCTAGCACCGGCCGGCAAAGTGGTCCCTTGTCCCCAAGTCAAAGAGAAGGTCTACCTAAAATCTCAGCTGGTACGTGGCATTAGCCTTCTAGTCTCCGACTTCTTCCTTGAAATCATATGTCACTTCTAGGTTCTCCCCCAGAATCTTTCTCCCAACAACATGCTTGTACTTACCAATTACATAGCTTTGTGCGAAGGATACCTAGGAATCAAACCTAGGTTAGATCTGTTTATCTATTTCTTCACTATCAAGAGAGAGTCAGGAGAGTCCAAGGATGAATTGCAGAACTGCAGAACCATTAGTTTTAAGATCCGTCCTAACCGGTAGTTCCCCGACATTATTGGCCACGAATATTGCAAGAACTGGCAACAAACCTATTTCTATGGCCCAGATATTCCTCTGGCTGGTCGTCAAGAATCGTACCCCAACTTTGTCAATGAAGCCGCTGCCGAGGCCACCACCTCGAGATCCTTAGGCCCCCTCCCGTCCGATGAGGAAGCCACTCGCGCTGTAAGTTGGATTTAATGGCTGGTAGACGGAGGGTTAACCGTCCCGGACCTAGCCCTGTGCTGGTTCACAAGCCGACCTAGCCGTTAGATCTTCCATGCGTGAATCTTGATGCCTGGGTCTATAAATATTTACTGTGGCCAAAATAATCTCTTTTACCTGCATTCTTCCCTGCATCATCTTCTTCCTCTTGCTGCATGACCGTTCGAGCTCCTCAGCGAGAAAACCCTAGCCAAGATCTTCTCCTTCTTGTCCTCCACCAACTAGTCCAATGGCTTGCAGCAGTAGTGCTTCGTCATTGGCAACGGCTCCCGAGGCTTCAATCGAGCCATCTAAGGGAGTGTCCTTCCCACCGGAGCGAGTGGTGGTTCCTGTCTCCGCCGTGGTAGAATCCACCGGTGGCGACCAGAAAAGGGCGACACTTGAAGACATAGAGGAGGACACTGACTCCCACAAGGGAGTGTGGAGAGGCTCAGATATCTCCTTCGAACAACTGCAAGAACTCCTGCAAGAACTCATCACTAAGGGATACCTCCCTACGATGAAGGGGTTAGTCTGGTGGCTAGCACTAGCCGACAAAGTGGTCCCTTGTCCCCAAGTCAGAGAGAAGGTCTACCTCAAATATCAGCTGGTACGTGGCATTAGCCTTCTAGTATCCGACTTGTTCCTTGAAATCATATGTCACTTCCAGGTTCTCCCCCAGAATCTTTCTCCCAACAATATGCTTGTACTTACCAATTACATAGCTTTGTGCGAAGGATACCTAGGAATCAAACCTAGGTTAGATCTGTTTATCTATTTCTTCACTATCAAGAGAGAGTCGGGAAAGTCCAAGGATGAATTGCGGAACTGCAGAACCATTAGTTTTAAGATCCGTCCTAACCGGCGGTTCCTCGACATTATTGGCCACGCATATTGCAAGAACTGCCAACAAACATATTTCTATGGCCCAGATATTCCTCTGGCTGGCCGTCAAGAATCGTACCCCAACTTTTTCAACGAAGCCGCTGCCGAGGCCACCACCTCGAGATCCTAAGGCCCCCTTCCATCCGATGAGGAAGCCACTCGCGCCGTAAGGTGGATTTAATGGCTGGTAGATGGAGGGTTAACCATCCCGGACCTAGCCATGTGCTGGTTCACAAGGCGGATCCAACCTTTGCAGCACCGTGCCGAGCTGATGCACAAGTACTCCAAGGAGAGGAAAGATCCTACGCGGGTTTCCAAAGACAACTTCTCCGTGGACTCCATCAAGCTCCGACTTAAGGATCTTGTCAAGGTGAAAGACAAGAAGCATGCTTCAAGATCACCTTCAACATGTACGAGTGCAACAAATGCCCAGAGGTAACCATGTTTCCTTTTATTACATTCATATATACTCTAAGGCTTCCGACTTGAGTGTATCACCCATCTGACATGCTTTTTGGCCTGTCAGCTGGCGACCTTCGCGACAGATCTGATGGCCTCCCAAATCTATGATCCAAGGCTGAAGGATATTCAGGTTGTGTCCGATGATGATACCTCCAAGGATCATCTAGGTCCGGCAGCACGGAAGCAGAAGAGCTCCACCTGTGACGCTGCTGCCGACGGTAAGAAGAAGAAGAAAATGGAGAGTGAAGTCTCCAAGAAATCCACTGCCACCTTAGAGGCGGAGAAGAAGTCCACTGGCATCCCCTTAACCAAGGCACTTGCTAAAGTGTAAGTATATTCATTCTCTGACTTTTATTTGCTTTGCACCTATTCAATCCCTGTACTTATACTTTGTACATTTTAGGAAGAAATCCGGTGTTTGTTTGAGGCGGACCTCCAAATAAGTTGGAGGTTCCAAAAATATTCGTGAAATGTTTACCAAGTCATCGCCCACAGTTGCTCCCCCAACTCCTGCCACCAAGCCTACAATAGGCTCCACTAGAACTTCATATCCCGTCATTCCCGAGACCTATGTCATGGAGATTGACATCAATCCAACACCAAATGTCTAAGGCTCTGCTAGCATGTACCTTGCTCCCAGTGGCCAGGCGACACAGGAGGGTACCTCCTTGAAAGTGGGTGAAGCTCTAGCTAAGGATGCCGCCGAGAAAGGGAAGCAACTAGCCGAGGGAGTAGAAGCAATAGCAATAGCAGGAACGACCAAGCGGGAGCCACCGCACCATCAACTGCCATTATTACGTAGGAGATGACTAAGGCTTCATCCATGCCTCCGGCTTCTATAACTCCTCTGACTCTGACTCCTCTAACATTGAGCCTGGATGATATTATCCAACAGGAACATGCTGTTTATAACAATGCCCGGACCTTCCAAAATGCATATGCCAACTTGTCCAACAATCTGAGGGTTATTGCTATTATAAGTCTTCGATCTTTACATTTTAGTTTGTGATATATCCCACTGTATCCCTGAGCTCTTAGGTGGAAAACCAATAGTTATTGGCCTGGATGCTCCAAAGAACTAAGTGTAGAACTTGATAGTGTAGCCCCCAAGTTTCTAGTAAGAATGGTTAATTCGGCTAGGTACTCTAAGAGAGAACACACGTGATTTAAAATCTGATATTGTAGCCCCCGAGCCTTTAGTTAAAACTGACAAGTTCTGACTAGATGCTCTAGAGAAACTAAGTACCCATCTCTTTGCAGAATGAGAATGCCCGAAGGAAGGCTGCCAATTAGAAATATGCCAAGCTCCAAGAAGCGCTGGACATTGAAAAGGTTAAAACATCTTTTCTTAAGGAACATATCACACATAGAAAGCGTATGTTTTCCTGCAACAACTCCCAATCTATCAGTTGGAACCAGCCAAGTCTTGTCCTCTTTGGTATCGTTCTTCACGTAGAAGAACGTTTGGGCCCAGCCCTTGCAGGACTCAAGGCTGGTGACTCGGGGGAAGACATAATTCTTTTCAGGGGAGATAGAGGCTGCCCCACATTGAGTTAGAGATTTGTCGGCTGATACGTTGCTAACTTATCTATATCTGGGGAGTACTTGTTTTATATCTAATTTCTTATGTTTCGTCCACACTTTGGAGTACTTTTACACATTTTCTGGAACTAACCTATTAACAAGATGCCATAGTGTAGTTGCCTGTTTTCTTCTGTTTTTGGTTCTAGAAAAGCCAGAAAATGAATATACTCGGAATTGGACAGGACAAAAGCCAAAGTCAATATTTTACCAGAAGACACATGGAGTCCGAAGGAGAGACGAAGGGAGGCCACAGGGAGGCCACACACCCCTTGGCATGGGTAGCCCTAGGCCGCACCAGGGCATGGTGTGGGCCCCTTGGCCGGCCACCGACATCGCCACTTTCCCTATAAGAAGCCTCCCGATGCAAAAACCCTAAATCATCAAGCCTCCAGCCACGAAAAGTTCCATAGCACCGCCGCCACCGAAGGGGAGATTCGGGGGACATAAAGTCTCTGTTTCGGCACCCTTCTAGGACGGGGAAGTGGCCCCGGAGCCATCTCCATTTATCTCCACCACCATCTCCATCGCCGTTGTTGATTCCCATGATCATGAGGGAGTAGTTCTCTCTCGAGGCTAAGGGTTCTACCGGTAGCTATGTGTTCATATCTCTCTCTATGCATCATCATATTGTGATCATGAGTTTTGTAATCAAGTAGATCTACCTTGCTAATCAAGTGCTTTATTAGATCACTACTCTCCCATGTGTGTGAAAGTGACAACATGCACACCATGGTGGCACTTAGACTAGAGATTACAAATACTTGTTATGAGTTATATTTGGAGTTGGATGTCTCTATGAAATTGTGGTGTTTGTAGGAACCATCTAGTGCTCAAGGTGACAGTGTGGGGTTATTTAGATGGGAAAAGCGAACTTTGAGGAGTGCTGTTATAGTCCTACCGTGGATTAGAGTGTCCAACCGGAGATTAGTTTAGAGTAGTATCATAAAGCGAAGATATTTATATCAGAGTGTTCACTAGCAAAAGTATGATCCCTAGGCCTTGTTTCTAGGCATTGAACCACCATTTGCAACTAGATCTGTTACATGTTTGCTTGCTTCCATCTTTATTTCAGTTTGCCTTTAGTCTCTTCCACGCCATCAAGCTATTTTCTGGCACCATTGTCTTATATCTATACCACTTATATTTCACTATCTCTTCGTCGAACTAGTGCACCTATACACCTGACAAGTGTATTGGGTGTGTTGGGCACACAAGAGACTTCTTGTATCTTGATTGCAGGATTGCTTGAGAGGGAATACCTTTGACCACTTCCTCCCTGAGTTTGATAAACCTTGGGTAATCCACTTAAGGGAAACCTGCTACTGTTCTACAAACCTCTGCACTTGGAGGACCAACAACTGTCTACAAGAATAGAAGTGCGTAGACATCAAGCTATTTTTCTGGCACCGTTGCCGGGGAGGTATGGTAAAAGGTACTCACATCCTCCGGTGTGAGTGCTCGAATTTATTTCCCTTAGATTCTGCAATTTTGTCTTTTTGTTTATTGTTTTCATTTTTCACTAGTTAGGCTTAATGGAAAACAACAACAAAATTAGAGAGCTTTATAGTATTTATCTTGAGTTAGGACATGAAGTGTTTGAAGAGAAAATTAAAAAACCTATGGAACTTTATTTGCATGCTAATAACAATGTTGTTCGTATGAATTCTTTGGACACCATTGTTGCTAATGCTATGGAAAAGTCTAAGCTTGGTGAAGGTAGTTTTTATGAAAATGATCTTTTTAGTTCCCCAGCTTTGGAAGATAGCTATTCTATTGCTTATGATGATACAAAACCTCCAATATATGATGATTACAATGATCAATATGATATTTTCAGTCCACCTACTATTGAGGAGAAAATTAATTATGATTACAATATGCCTCCTATATTTGATGATTATGGTGATGAGAATAATAATGATAGCTATTTTATTGAATTTGCTCCAACTACAATTAGTAAGAATAACTATGCTTATGTGGAGAGTAATAATGATTATATACATATGTCTCATGATAAGAATGTTTTATGTGATAGTTATATTGTTAATTTTATTCATTATGCTACTGAAAGTTATTATGAGAGAGAAACATGGTTTTATGCATCTCAATAATATTAGCTTTCCCCTCTTTATGTTGAAAGTCTTGAAGTTGCACTTGTTTTGCTTTTCTATGCTTGTTGCTTTGTGCTTTCATGACTTGTTTCTTCACAAGATTATTTTTCATAGGAAGTGGGTTAGACTTAAATGTACTTTGAATTTGCTTCTTAATGCTCTCTTTTACTTCAATTCATAATTCTTATGTGAGCATCTTCTCAAACTATCATGCCTAACTTTAAGGCGTTAAAGAAAAGTACTTATTGGAAGATAGCCAAAAGTTTTAGATGAGTCTTGGAAGTTATTACCTCTGTAATAACCGCTCCTTATCCTTTTGATTTGCTTTTTGTGCCAAGAGTAACCTCTAATGAGAGAGAAGTAAGACTTGGGAAAGTTGCTACCCCGAAACAGATTTTTGTGCTTCATTGTAAAAATTCGTGACAAATCTCTGTATGTCGGATTGAGCTGTAAATTTTTGTTCTTATGCCCCAGGGTGTTATCTAACTTTCGTTCGTTCAACACTTTTCGATTTTAGCAACATAAGGTATTCGAAAAAATTGGTTTTTACCGGCTGGTCTGTTTTGAAAGATTTCTGCCATTATTTGCATTTGCTTCTTAATCTCTTTCTCTTTGAGTTATTTTGGTCACTTGAACTTTTTAAAGGAAGTTCTACAATAGCTTGTGTTTTAATGGAAGTTACTTGTGTTGAAACTGAACCAAAAGACTTATTATCTTGAGTGCACTAATGTTGCTAATAAAGATTGTTTGAAGTTTTGTATGAAGGAAAAATTTCAGGTGTATGGAAAGAGTGATGTAATGAGATGAAGAATGGACTAAAGCTCAAGCTTGGGGATGCCCCCATGTCACCCCAAGAAATATCCAAGAAGTACAAGCGTCAAAGCTGGGGGATGCCCAAGGCATCCCCTTCTTCATCAATAAAAATCTCAGGTTTCTTCCAAACACTTCATTTTTATTGTTTCATGCACAGTTGTGTTGTTCTTGGAGCGTCTTTGTTTTTGTTTTTGGTTTTCGTTTGCTTGGTTTGCTTAGTTTTCTTGAATAAATTGGTTGGACCCCCTCTTTCATACATTGGTTTTCAAATAGTTTGGTTTGGATTGGAAAACAGTAAGAAAGTTCATGCTTAAGTGGTAAAAGGAGCTTGTTTTTGACTGTGACCTATGCTTTGTCATGCCATGCTTGATATTGTTTTGGCTTTATGATTAGTGATCTTTGCAGTAGCATGACATGTTATAAACAATTGAGATTGCTTAATGTGCCTTGGAAGAATCATGCGTTGTTTTAGCATATTAAAGCATAGTATTGTGGTATTCTCCTTTGATGCTTTATTGGGGTTCACTTGGCACATGCTCACACCATGTTATGACTATCCAAAGTCACCATAGCCTTTATGATCCTTTAGTTTTCAACTTGTAATATCACTTTATGCTTTAATCAATGATGTTTTGTCTCTTTGCATGATTATGGCCATTATTGCTCTCTTAGTTGGTCGCTCCCAGTCTCTTGCTAGCCTCCGTAACCAAGTATGAGTTCCACTCATGCATCCAACTCCATAAAACCAAGTTATTCCAAAGAGTCCACCATACCTACCTATTATCATTTTCTATTCCAAGTATCTTCATGTTTTTATCTACCTTCCGAATTAAACTTGTTATATGAAAATTAGTGATTAAAGCTCTCACGAACTTGATGGCACAGCTTACTTTTCTTGCCCTTAATAAACTTGAACCATTGTGTCATCTATGTTGTATAGGCTTGCACTGATATGTTGGGGTAACATAACCATGCTGTCATGGGGAACGGTTTCAACATTGCACTTGTACTTTGTACCTAGTTGATATCATGCTCTTTTGTCTATGGATGTTGTCAGTGTGAAATGAAAGGGGAGCTTGTAAGTCCATGGAGTTATGTATGTGTGTTAGAGAAACGCCTAGGCCGCCGGTCTAATCCATGCTGTCATGGTGGAAACCTGCAGCGTAACTATAATGAGTTATCTATGAAGCAATCTTCTAATAAAAAAAAAGAGTCAGAGAAAAAAAAGAGAAAAAGAAAAAAAGAGATATGAGAAAAGAGGAAAGAGAGAAAAAAGCACCATTTTCCCATGGTAAATAAGAAGATTGCTGAGATGCTCGTTGTCTGCTTACTTTGTCATTTTGATATGGGGATTTTTACGTTCATCGGGCAAGGGGTACCCCGTTGGCGGTTCTCTATGATACACATGTACTTACGATGACAAGAACTTACCGGTGACTAAACTTGAGTAGCATGAGGAGCAGCCCTCGTATTCAAGGGACATGAGATTGCCAACCTATACTTTGTCAAGCATATACTCCATAGTTTGTTCACTTTAACCTTAATCACTTCAAGATGCTTATGATAGGGGCAATGAGAGTTGAAAGGTAATAAGTACCATAATTTTTGGAAGCTCTTTATGAGACTTTAATCCCTGCTTCCTTCTATGAAGGCCTTTCTTTTACTTTTATGTTGAGTCTCCACCTTCTACCTTTATGCACCTACTTTGAGAGCATAGTGGCCATTCTTAGTTCTATGTGAATTGTCCCAAGACTTGTTGATTGATGCATAACTTTGATATTGCTTGTTCTTGAACTATTTGTATCTAGTCACCCTTATGAACTTTGAAGGTGTCCTATGCATTTATGTTTTGCTACTCCATGAGGGACAAGCTGAATGCCACTATGCTATGTTTTCTATATGTGAAACAAACAAACGTCTTGCAAAGCATTGTTATTCACGAATCTTTTGTTTGTATCTTTTCATGTTACAACATAGTTGTTATGTCTTATTGTTAGAACTATATCTTTCATGCTATGTTAGAGTACTATGATCCCAGCTATCAATGTTTTATAACTGCCTTGATCAAGATTGTGATGGTGCATGCCATCTCAAAAATTATTCTTTTTATCACTTACCTACTCGAGGACGAGAAGGAGGTAAGCTTGGGGATGTTGATACGTTGCTAATGTATCTATAATTTTTGATGTTCCGTGCTTGTTTTATATCTAATTTCTTATGTTTTGTCCACACTTTGGAGTACTTTTATACATTTTCTAGTACTAACCTATTAACAAGATGTCACAGTGCCAGTTTCCTGGTTTCTTCTGTTTTTGGTTCCAGAAAAGCCAGAAAATGAATATACTCGGAATTGGACGGGACAAAAGCCAAAGTCAATATTTTACCGGAAGACACATGGAGTGCAAAGGAGAGACGAAGTGGGGCCACAGGGCGGCCACACCCCCCTTGGCGCGGGTAGCCCTAGGCCGCGCCAGGGCATGGTGTGGGCCCCTTGGCCGGCCACCGACCTCTCCTCTTTGCCTATAAGAAGCCTCCCGATGCAAAAACCCTAAATCGTCAAGCCTCCAGCCACGAAAAGTTCCACAACACTGCTGCCACCGAATGGGAAATTTGGGGGATAGAAAGTCTCTGTTCCGACACCCTACTGGGACGGGGAAGTGCCCCCGGAGCCATCTCCATCGACCTCCACCACCATCTCCATAGCCATTGCTAATTCCCATGATGAAGAGGGAGTAGTTCTCTCTCAAGGCTAAGGGTTCTACCAGTAGCTATGTGTTCATCTCTCTCTCTCTATACATGATCATATTGTGATCATGAGCTTTGTAATCAAGTAGATCCACCTTGCTACTCAAGTGCTTTATTAGATCTCTGCTCTCCCCATGTGTGTGAAAGTGACAGCGTGCACACCATGGTGGCACTTAGGCTAGAGATTACAAATACTTTTTATGAGTTATATTTGGAGTTGGATGTCTGTATGAAATTGTGGTGCTTGTTGGAACCATCTAGTGCTCAAGGTGGCAGTGGGGGGTTATTTAGATGGCAAAAGCGAACTTTGAGGAGTGCTGTTATAGCCCTACCGTGGATTAGAGTGTCCAACCGTAGAGTAGTTTAGAGTTGTATCATAAAGAGAAGGTATTTATATGAGAGTGTTCACTAGCGAAAGTATGATCCCTAGGCCTTGTGTCTAAGCATTGACCAACCGTTTGCAACTAGATCTGTTACATGTTTGCTTGCTTCCATCTTTATTTTAGTTTGCCTTTAGTCTCTTCAACGCCATCAAGCTATTTTCTGGCACCATTGTCTTATATCTATACCACTTGTATTTCACTATCTCTTCGCCGAACTAGTGCACCTATACACCTGACAAATGTATTGGGTGTGTTGGTGTCGTGGTGGTGGCACGACAGATGCCATGGATAGGCTAAAGATAGGGCCAATGAGTGCTAGGGGAATCCAGGGAGGGAGAACGTGGTGATTCCACACACAGAAGTTCTTGCTATTTCTCTATCAATGGAGTTTACAAGTGCTCTTGAGGCCCTCTGCAAGAAGGAGACGATGTCTCTTTCTCCCTACCAACTAGCCCTAGAGTTCTACCTTAGACAGAGAAAATGATCGACCCCCCTCTATGGAGGCCCCGATGCTCCTTATATAGGGAAGCCCGGGTTACAATTCTAGGGCACAGGTGGCAGCATATTCTACGAATATGCTCCTTTCCTAATGCAGATGCTTCTTTATTCACTTTAACGGCTCGCCTGGGCTTTGGACGTAACCCAGACCGTAATCCTTGTCTTTTGGCGTCACGAGACACGGGCTACGTCATTCGGCTTTGTCTGCGTCACCTTGGTCGCCCTGACCCGCTGGTCCTCTTCTTTCCTTTCTTTGCTCATGCGACAGCTAATAAAGCCACCTTTTGACCAGCGGGGGATTCCTTCTCTTGGAAACTAAGATAATCCGGCTAGCATACAACTAATCCGGCTTACTAGGTTACCTGCAAGACAGATAGACAGGGCTGGCATAAATCTTATGCCGGCCGGACTATAGTCAAGGAGATTCTCCATGGTCCGGGTCACACCGTGATTCGGCCAACCTTGAGGTGACCCGATCAACACTTGCTTTGACCGCGTCGTACCCCGGCTAACTCTGCCCTTATACCATGGTGTTACCCTACCCGGGGGTATCCCCCCAACATTAGTCTCCAAAGCTGGTGCGGTCTTAGCAACTTTTAGTTGTTAAGGTCACAACAGGTTCCCATATCCAGATCCTTTGCTCCTTAGGCCGAGTTACCTCGTAACCCAGAGTTTCTCATCTTGCGACCCTTTGCTCATTCATAGTTATTCCTCGTTGGACAGGTCTTTTGCTTGCATATCTGGGTAACCTTTCCTTCTCTTGTATGCTTCTCCGCATCCTACGTGGAGGGTAATCATCATTTTGCCTCATTTTAAGGGCCACGCGCATTTAATGTGCCTGTTACTATCGCAATGTTAGGAATAACTGATGTAAACGCCCGTTCACTGCAGCGCCTTGTTAACCGTAACATTACATCACATCGTGGGGTCATCTGCTCCTGTAGCCCTTCCTGTGGCCTTGCTCAGATTGGCTGTTCTGGCCGCGTACACGCTCATTGCGCACGGCGCGTCGCCCGCAAAGTATCCCACGACGTGCGTGCTATGCGGTTAAGTAGGAGGCGTGGGGCGATTTCAGGGGAAGTTCCCCCATTTCCTCTGTGCTTCCCAGCCTCTTTCTCTTCCACATCAACTCCGCCGGCTCTGCCAGTTTTCTGCTACACGAGCGCCACCGCGACCATGCTCAGGCAGCCACTCACACCTGCACCGCTGTTCCCATTCAAAGTTTCCATCACGGGGCCTTGCGCTTCCCGTTTTCCTTCTTCCGTCTATCTCTACTCCGATTACTACCTCGAAGACCTCGAATCCACCATGTTAGAGGCGGAGGCAGCGGTGGTGGCGCAGCAAGAAGAAGAAGCAGAGGGCCACGAGCGCGGCTACTGGGACGGCTCCACCGTTCGCGAGGAGGACCTCGATTGGCTCTGCACCACGCGGCGCATCCCTGCCGGCGTCGCTTGCCGCCTCGCCTCCAGTGAGGTCACTCCTTCCCCCAAATCGGGGGAATACGTTCTTTTCTTTCGCATTTCCAACGTGGCTTCTGCCTCCCCACTTCCGATTTTTTCTTCGATTTCATTTTCTACATATAAGTTGCAACCGCATCACCTCCCCGCAAACGCCATTACCTCTCTGTCCTCCTTTGCTTCTGACATTGACGGGTACATCGGCCTCTGGCAAACCAAAGAACTTTGGATCAAGTTCTTTGGCCTCTGGAGGAACGTAGTTCCAAATAAGGAGCGTGCCCCGGAGGACAAACACTTGACCCAGTACGGCGCCGCCTCCATTTCTCCCGGGAAGTAGTCCGTGTTCCCCCGGGTCACTGGACTCGAATCTTGCAAGGGCTAGGCCTGGACTTTCTTTTATGTCCGGAACACCACAAAGGAGGATCTGATCTGGCTGCTCCCCTTCAAACTTGGCCCTCCTAACACCTCGTGTTGGGAGAGCATTCCGAGCCCACAGCCCTGGCGAATCAAGTGGAGCGCCGGATAAAGGAGCTGCTCAAGGAGAAACTCCGGGGGGAGGACATTATGATTACTTTCCTCCACAGCCAGGTATCCCCCCTCTAGAAGCGAGCCCACAAGATCTGCTACCTGAGCGGCCCTCTCGATCCTCACCGTACTTCTTCAATCGAGTTGGATAATTCAGCGGTTTACCGCCGGGTTAAGTCCATATTCAATGTGGAGATTGAGTTCTACGAGGATTGGGAGTGGGGACTTGACCCCTTCACCCGGATCAACCCTCCTCCACAGGTGAATTTTCCTATTCTTGTTTTCCGAATCTTCCCTGTATGTCGATTCACTTTTGTAACTTGCCAATTTTTGCCTTGTTCTTAGCGATTCCACCAGCAGCCACTAGAGGATGGCGAGGTGCCTGCGACAAGTGGTTGCCGGACCGCACTGAGGAGGACGAGGAGGAGCCTGATCCCGAGGCCTTCCTACCTACCCCGGACGTCGTCAGATGCAGCGCTGGTAAGGCCTCTTCTCTAAGGGATTAGCCTAACGATGAGGACTCGCATGTTGAGGTCCTGGAGGTATTTGATCCGGTTCCAATTTCTTACGGGCATCTGTCTATGTTCGAATGTTCAGCTAACCCGGACGATCAGGTCCAGGAGGTTCCTCCCCTCGCCACTGGTGTCCCGGCTCCGGTTCCATCCTAGAAGCGCGTGGCTACCTCGGCCACAGCTTCGGAGGTGCCTCCACCCAAGAAGAGGCAAAAGAAGTCCGGGGTTAAACCCTCATGCAAGCCTGCCACCAAGAGCATGGTTCAGAGGGCGCCCAAACCTCAGGCTCCTCCTACCGCGGATGAGTAAGTCCTTTCGCGCTGCTACTTGAGATTTTTTCCTTTGCTTGCGTTTTGTTTCTTACTGATTCTCTCCTTTTGACTTGGTGCTTTTTCTTTTTCTCAGAGCACCATGGGATATCCCTCAGAGCGGCTCCGGCATTGCCTCCCCACTCCCGAGCAGTCCCTCTCCCCCCCCGCAATGACGATTATTGCCCGCTTAGCCCTATTCAAGAGGGCTTCGTGGCTGGGCCTGATCAGAGCTCACCTCGCCAAGAGGAGGGAACATCGGCGCATGGGGTAGTGGGGCGGATCAGGATACGGCGATACCGGATCTCCCCAACTCCTTGGCCCCCGCGCCAAATCCTGAGGAGCCAGCTTCATCGGCGCCGCCCCCAACATCTCCAGCACCAGCTACACCAGCAGCACCAATAGCAGCAGCAACAACACCACCAGCAGCAGCAACAGAAGCATCAGCACCAGCACCAACAACACCAGCAGCATCAGAACCAGCACCAACAACACCAGCACCAACACCAATACACCTGACAAGTGTATTGGGTGTGTTGGGCACACAAGAGACTTCTTGTATCTTGATTGCAGAATTGCTTGAGAGGGAATACCTTTGACCACTTCCTCCCTGAGTTCAATAAACCTTGGGTAATCCATTTAAGGGAAACTTGCTGCTCTTCTACAAACCTCTGCACTTGGAGGCCCAACAAGTGTCTACAAGAATAGAAGTGCATAGACATCAAGCTATTTTTCTGGCGCCGTTGCTGGGGAGGTAAGGTAAAAGGTACTCACATCCTCCGGTGTGAGTGCTCGAAGTTATTTCCTTTAGATTCTGCAATTTTTACTTTTTGTTTCTTGTTTTTATTTTCACTAGTTAGGCTTAATGGAAAACAACAACAAAATTAGAGAGCTTTATAGTATTTATCTTGAGTTAGGACATGAAGTGTTTGAAGAGAAAATTAAAAAACCTATGGAACTTTATTTGCATGCTAATAACAATGTTGTTAGTATGAATTCTTTGGACACCATTGTTGCTAATGCTGTTGAAAAGTCTAAGCTTGCGGAGGCTAGCTTTTATGAAAATGGCCTTTTTTTACCCTGTCGTCGTATTGATGACAAGTACGCCATGAGGGGGTCCTCGAGGCGTGCGGAAGAGAAGGGTGTGAGACGTACGGTGTTTCGGGACGGTGAGCACACAAGTTTACCTAGGTTCGAATCCGCCGGCTTTGGACGGATCCTACTCCTGCTAGCAATCCAGTAATATGGTAGAGCCGGAATATGGGTTACAAGGGTTTCGCCTGTGCGAGTTGAGATTGTAGACTATTGAGGGTGCCCTAAAGGCTCTCCCTAGGACGACTTATATAGATATCCGGCCTAGCGTTTACAGGAGAGATCTATCCGGCTACGACTAAGAGTCGGTTATAGAGTACATCTTGAACTACAAGTAACACTATGGGCCTAAGTCTGTAAGTCTTCTGGGCCTTCCCGTAGCCGGATTGGACTCCGTCTTTCTCCCTGACTGGGCCGCTCGTGAAGCAAAGCTCTAACCCGAAGTGGGCCACCCTGGTCAGTGAGGAACTGTGAGGATACCCGGAAAGTATATCCCCAACAGCAGCCCCCGGAGGCCTCCAAGATCCAAACTCGGATTTATCATCGTCTAGCTTGATCTTCGGCTTGTAGAATCTTGAAGGGTTCCTGAAACTTCACAACAAAAAATACGATCTGGGTCTGAAACATAAGTCGGACCTATCAACAGGTTACTCGGATTTTCCAACTTGATTTCAAACTAAGCCGGAGCTTGGTCTCTAACGCCACCTGACACAAGTCATGGTCAAGTCACGTCATCTGACAGGCATTGCATCAGCACAACCGTTGGTGGGTCCGCGGTTCACGGAACCGAGGCGTCGTTTCAATGCGTGCACGGAGATCGAGGCGACGTAATCATCGTGTGGGTCCTTCCCAGTTCCTTCCACGACGCATAGCGGTTACACTGTAGCATTTGCACGAATCTTGGCGCAGTTAGGTGGATATTAGGGGTCAAGATTTTCTCCTTCTCCTTTCACATGTCCTTTGCCTTTTCCTCTCCTCCCAATCTCTCTACGCGCACAGAGCTCCTCCGTTCCTCCCTCAAAGAACTCCCAGCGCCGCCCATCCTAGGTCATCTGCCCACCGGAGAAATGGCTTCTTCTTCCTATTCCGGCTTGGTGGCAGCAGCGGCGACGGCGGCGACGAAAGCGATGGCGGAGAAGGAAAGCTTCCGCAGGTTGTGGATCCGCTGCGTGCTCGACGACGAGAAGCTCGAGAACATGGAGAATGAAGGACTCCTCCGCGCTGGCGACTGGCGGAGCGGCTTCGAGGAAACCGTCCCCAGCCCGCGCACCGGCGAGCGGGTCCACTTCGGCACCCATGTCCACAGAGGTTTGTCGTTTCCTCCCTTGGAGTTCTTCTCCGAGGTGATTGACCATTACGGAGTTCAACTCCACCATCTTCCTCCCAACTCTCTCTTAGAGATGAGCGCTTACGCTTCCTTGTGTGAGCGCTTTCTCGGCATTAGGCGGAGTTTGACGTTATTCTGGTACTATTTTCATGTCCAGAGAAACTTTATCACTGCCGGTGTTCCTTACATCACCGGTACTATTAGTTTTTCGCTTAGACGCGATCGCGCATATCCCAAAATTCTAGGCAGTGACTCGGTCAAACAATGGCCAGCCACATTCTTTTATCATAGGGATATTCTGGCTCCCGGCAAAGCCACTGCTTTGCCGGCTTTTATCGACAGAGCTGCCACGGCACAACCGTCCTGGGACGAGGCCCCTCCGGCTCTCACTGACGATCTGATCCTCGCCAAGAGGCGGATCGAATACTTGATCAAACACAAGGGCCTGAAGGGATCCGACTTGGTCCAATGCTGGGTCTCAGGCTGGATCCAACCCCTTCAATACCACGGATCAGCCCTAAACCCTACACCACACAGGGCTAGATAAGCCAGATTAAGTGGCTAATCAGGGAGCGGATCGAGAGGAGGATCCCGGAGGTTTCTCTGGATATGCATACGGCGGAAGACCCCGTAGTGCCGGTAAGCTTCTAACAATACACATTTTTATGTGTTTCAATCTTTGAGTTATATTGCAATACTGATATGTTTTCTTCTTTTCAGCTTGCTGACCTCCCCGAGTCAGAACTTGCTACGCTCGAAGGATATCCTCCAGAGTTTTCTCAGGAGACAGAAGTGGTACCATTGCCGGATCTTGCGCTCAAGAAGTGCAAAGCTCCGACAGTGGCTGTTGGCACAAAGGAGGTGCCTGTTGTCAAGAGGTAACTTTCAATCACAACTTCTTCCTTTGCACTTTACTCGATTTCTTTCCGAGATGTAATGTTTCCGACTTTACTACATTCTCAGAGCAAAACCGCTCATCAAGGTCAAGGGGAAGGGAACTTCTTCGAAGCCCCTGCGACAGACAAAGCCTACCATAGCTTCTCTTGCCGTGGCTCCTCCGACTCCTGCCCCTCAACCTTCTGCAACGCCGCTGACCAGACCTTCTCTGGTCGTCGCAGAAGATCCGGCTCCTTCAATGGAGCCTGCGATCCTTGAATCGCAAACTGACGTCACCATGGGTGAGTCAGATTTAGATAAGGGTGAACCCTCTTTGGGTAATGATCCCTCGGCAGAAACCTTCATCGGAAACCTTATCCGCAAGCCGGGACTTGCCAAGTTTGGCCTGTCCCAGAAATCTGCTAAAGAAATCTAGCGGCTCGCCAGGCAATGCCTGGAGAAAAGTACCTTATATGCCACAGAAGAAGCGCAAGAAGCAGAGGACGTCAAGTTCTCCGACCTTCTTGCCCAGGTGCGCCTTTGTGACGAGAGGATAAGGACTGGTGAGCTTCCAACAGCACCAGTGATTCCTCTGACTCTCGCCGAGAAGGTTGCTGTTGAAGTGAACGCGAGTTTGGATAAACTCACTCGCGAACAATATGTAAGTCGGAATTCCAACTCCTGTTTTTCCTTTGTTTCATATCATATCCTCTAGCCCCCAAGCATGAAGTAGGATACACAATCTGGGTTTATGCTTCATTAGGATGCCAAAGAATGAACTAGTCTAGCCCCCAAGGCTCGTGCTGATATTAGCAGAAATATTAGCCCGAGTCTTAAGTAGCTTTCTGACTTTGGGTATTCTGACTTACAGAAAGTATGTTCCTATAATCAGGATTTATTGAAGAATGTCTATGATAAGCAGAGAGAGATCAAGGCTCTCCAACTTAAAAATGCTGAATTTAAAGTTGCCAAGGATGAGGCCGAAGGTAAACATTCCGAGACTCAAACCTTGTCTTTGTATTTTCAATGTCGAATTTTTTCTGAACTGTTGTTCTTTTTGACTTATAGTGCTGGTACAACAATCCCGCGCCATGATTGAAGAGGCCAAGAACCTCAAGACTTTGGTGGTGGAGAACAAGGAGTTGCACCGAGAGCTCGATAAGCTCAAGGCGGATCATGAAAAGAGCATTGCTCAAATCCTTGAGTCCTCCTTCATGGCTACTGATGAGCGTGATCGCAAGATCGTTGCTCAAAGATCAAACAATCTCAGACCTCAAAAATGAGCTTGGTAGAGAGAAGGATCTTTCTGAGGCGCTCCAGGCTGAACTCCAAAGTCTTCGGGAAGATAAGACCAAAATTGACGACGTCATTTTTGGTATGTTCCATCTGTCTGACTTTTCCGCTTTCTTCGACTTCTACTAGTGTCGTATTTTTCTTAACTTTTTTTTGTGTATAGGTCCTCTGAACTTGACGGACTCTTCTTCCACCGAGGCCCGCACCCACCGGCTTACCCATGTCGGTGACCTGCTTCATGACTTCCGCCAATCCCTTGAGGACATCGGCAAAGCTCTCACGATTCCGGACATGCACATCATGTCGGATTTTCAGGTGCGGGACAAGGCAAAGGAGATGCGGCAAATTGTTCAGGATTGGAACATGTCCTACGCGTGGAATGCGGCGCAGAACGCTCTCACCATGGTCATGGGCCACTATGGAAACATGGAAATATGGCAAGTGACCAGAGGGTACTGCAAAGTTGATGAAGACAGCCTGGAGTAGGACCTTCAAGCCATCATGCACTCCTGCGCCGGATATGGATGCCACGTGGCTGATTTGACCAGCTACGAGACCCCTTTCTTCACCCGCGTGGACACTCCGCCTCCTCCTCCAGAAGAATCAGCAGAAGTTTCCGATGATGAACGCACCACCTCGGATGTGGACATCTCTAAATGATACCAGGGCGGTGTATCCAGCGAGCCGACAGCTCCTTCCTCTCCTACATCATAGATTAATAGAAATGTTTTGTATTATTCCGAAAAACATGATGGGCCTGTAAATATGTAGTACTATAATTTTGCTAGTGCTAAGCTTTTGATCTATTCAGCACTTTTGGCTTTAATTTTTTGTGTGCCTAAAATGTTTACACAAGCACTTGCATTTTTTCGTCCATACTTATCATTTATCTGGCTTTCCGCCTCGTCCCTTTCGTGAGCCGGCTAAACCTTCTGCCAGAAACTTTGCCGAGCAACGGAGCTCAATTGCTAAACCAGTTTAAACTCGGAAACAAAGCCGGCTTCTAGTACCAACAATTCACTACTCGGAAAAAGCCCGCATCCAGCAATCAGACAAATAACCAAAGTAAAGACTAGAAACTTTAGAGTTATACCCAAAGGTAGCAATTTTAGAATCCGAAATCTAAACCAGAACGAACATGAGCATAAAGTACTTTCAAGCATTCTGGGATTTTCGACTATGACATGATCATTCGGAAATAACATGGTAAAAACTTCTCAAAAAAAATTGAGGCAACCAAAACTTTTATTTCTCAGAGAACATGTACATATATATGTTTACAAAGAAGGATAAACTAAGAATAAAAGGGACGTAGCTAAGCAATATTCCACGGTCTATCTAACTCATCCGGATTTGTACTGCCTCCAGCTCTCTTTCTCTTCTTAGTAGCAGGTCTTTCTTTGACTGGCCACATGTTAGTTAAGTAGTACGATCCATTGTGCAATACTCGACTACCTAAAAAGGGCCCTTCCCATACTGGGGAAAGTTTGTGCTTTCTTTGTTGCACAAGCCGGAGAACCAAATCACCTTTATTGAAAGATCTATTTCGGACTCTCTGGCTATTATACTTGCGTAACTTCTACTGATAGGTTGTAGATCTCATTTCAGCAACGACACAAACCTCGTCGGCTAAGTCGAGATCGTTTTGTCAAGAAACCTCGGCATCCTCTTCAATATACGTGGCCACTCTAGGAGAAGTGTGAATCAAATCACTAGGAATAACTACTTCTGCGCCATAGACCAAGAAGAAAGGTGTGTATCCGGTTGAACTATTCGGAGTCGTTCGTAAACTCCATATTACAGAGGGTAATTCCTCTGCCAAGCCCCCGCAGCACGACATAGTGGTGCTTCGAGTCTCGGTTTTAGGCCTTGTAGGATTAAACCATTTCCTCTTTCGACCTATCCGTTAGCCTATGGATGTGTGACTAACGCAATATCAAGACGGATATTTTGCTCGTTGCAGAATTCAGCCAATTCTCCCATAGAAAAGTTACTCCCGTTGTGTGGGATCCCCGGATTATTCATCCGAGAAATCCCTGTTATGCATACATCCACGTTCCCATGATCAGTGAGCCGTGGAACATAACCAACTGGTAGCATTACAACATTCGAAACATAACAAAAATACAAGACTTACATAAGGGCCATTATGGCTACAACAGCAATAGCAACGGAACATCGCCAAGCGCAGAGCCCAATCGTGCCTCAACCAACAGGCAGCTGACTGGGAGACGGCCTAGCTCGCTGGACGTCACCTTAAACTCCTTAAAGTCTGGCAAGGTAAATAGCCAGGGACACAGCTGTGAGTACTTTGAATGTACTCGCAAAACCACCGGAATAAATGAACAGGGAAATGCAATCATGGCTATGGCGAGGTAGCTCTATCTGGGGATGCTTTTGAAATGCCTAAACTAAATTTTGGAGTTGTGGCATCTCCATATCTTTGTTGAAAAAGAGTTTTGAAAACATGCTTATGTTTTATAAATCCAGACAACTCCATGTCTTTGTTGAAACGGTGTTTTGAAAACATTTTTTGTAGTTAAAACCCTTTTTAAACATCTCCGACCCTTCGGGTCAAAACAAAGCCTTCGAACTCAGGTTCCTCCAGTACCTTCGTCCTCAAAATACTTGTTTCCCAAACAAGCACAGTTTGGGTACTCCTAGCCAACACCTTTACAACCGTCCTTGACCGTGGACATGGCTATTCGAATAGGTTATACTCTGCAGAGTTTGCACACTTTACCCACAAGAATCAATACATCTGCCGGGATACAACCACGGCCCACTACCGCAGTAGATGGGGGTCCGGATAATCAAACCTAACTTTTCCATTGTCTACCCTAGCAAAGGCATGCTTTTCCTGTTGGGTTTTATCTCCCTGGCAACGCATATGTGGATCCCATCCATAGTCCTTCCTTCCGTACATGTGCATACCCAAGCCATAACTTGGCGTATACCTTAAATTTGGTGACTCCTCTTCCTTCCGTACTACCTAAGTCATACCATCCGCAGGAGACCCAATTGTTACACCGGACTCCTGATTGCTCAGGCTCATTCTTGCTGAGGCAAGTGACAGGCTTCAGATCCTAGACCTAGGACGCCGGCCCGGGATTCCAGGGATTTCTCCCTATAAGCATGGTAGAAGTTGCCTTGGCTAAAGCGGACAAACTACGAGTTAAGCCCCAGCAACCTGGGGTACTGTGCTTGCGCAGATAAAAATTGTTCAAGTAAAGGCGTAGAACATCCCATCACTTCTTCTCTTCTTCTCATCACCATTTCTTTTGTTAAAACTTCCACTAGGAACGATGCCTCTTCCGAGGGTTTTTACAAAGCCGTTTTTGAAACATTTTTTTGGGGTAAATCCCAAAACAGTTTATTTTCTCAAAACCGGGGTTTTCCAAGGAGGTAGGATGCTAGCCATCGTACTCTCGGTCTAAAGGGGATAAATGATGGGTTCATAGGGGTGGTGCCTCGAAGGACACGTAATCATAACTTGGAGGAGCCAAGTTACTACCGCAATATTTGTAAAACAAGACATGCAAGTAGAGTATGCAATTTATAAAGAAGATAAAAAACAGGTAAAAGAGAACAGGACATGTAATAGAGTTCAGGAAGTGGTGGCTTGCCTGTGATCATTAAAAGGTCCCTGGACTTCTTCAGATGACCAAGAATACCCAATAATATAATAACAAGGAAAGCCCGTTCTGCTTGTCGTCAGACACTCACACTATCGTCGTCATCGGATATACATGCATAAGAAATACTACTAGACTTGGAAGGTTTTGGAGAAGTGGGATTCAAATGGTGGAATTTACAAGATTTCCACTAGGGTGTTTTCTCTTGGAAGATAGTTGACACGACTAGATACAAGAGCTTGGCTTAGGGATCTGTGGTCAGTAGATTATCAATGGGTAACCATGATATCCACAGATGTGTCTTGACAAGACAAAACCATCACAAGTGGTTTCACTTGATTTTCACTTTTCTAGAATTAGTTATGCTTTTAATAGTGAATTAAACTCTAATTTAAGGAAATAATTTTCCAGAAAATTTCTGGAGCTCCAAAAATTATTTCCTTGGATGGTTAAGTGGTACTTGATGTACTGAACCACCTAGAGTTGGAAACAAGTCAAAAGAATTGCTAGAATGCCCTCAGGAAATTCCGAAAGATATCTTTGAATGATTCTTCTTTTATTTACGAGATTCAATCTACAAGAGATATTGAGTTGGTTCCAAGCGCATGGGATAGGAATGTCCAATACCTTTCTGTAGAAGTTGGATTCACCCTTTTTTGAGCTACCAAACTCCTGGAGTGATTTAGTTAGTGAAAATACCCATCACAGAGGTATTTAAATCACTAAAATTTATCCAGAGATCAATAAATTATGAGCTGCTGGGGTTTGGTAGGTATTGGTACTGGTGTGTACTAGGAGGTGGAAACAGGTCCACACTTCACTTGGTTATACCTGGGGAATTTATCTAAGACCAAAAGTTGTCAGTTTTATTAATTTGCCTAAAGGCAGACTATAGTTCACCTTGGGATGGGACCTGTGCTGGAGGATAGATATGTCAAATACCTTCGAGTAGAGCTTTGGTTCATCTTCAAATGGAGATGTGGCACTTTCTATGGATTTTTAAATAGTGCTCTAGACCCATATTAGCAGAATAATTATTAGTAATTAGAGGAAAATATTTTGGACATGGGGTTGCCTCTATATGTTTAGGAAAACATTAGAGAACCACTAGAAATTTAGATCTTAGCTTTTGGATTTGATTTACCATTTTATTTGGATTCAAACCTAGCAGAGACTTTTCTGGAATAATGGATCTATAAAAAGAAAAAGAAAAGGAGTTCCATGGGCTGGATCTGGGGAGCTACTGGGCTGAAGGGGGAGGATTCGGCCCACGGCGCTCAGCGGGATGCGCGGGAGCCGGCAATCGAACCTTCCAAGTGGGGCCCGGCCGTCAGCGAAAGGAGGGGCTGAAGGGGTATCGGCGGATCTCAGCCGTCCGCTTAAGTGACGATCGACGACGTAGCACCGTCGTCCACCCGGGGCTTGCCGGCGACGAGGCAATCCCTAGCAGAGGGTGGCACGGAGCGGGGAGCACACCTGGGGGCTCGAGGAGGGTTGGGGGCGGTGCAGGGCGACGTGGTCGACGACAACGAGTAGATCGGTGGGCGACACGAAGGCGGGGGCCCACTGAAGGCAGCTCGCGCGACGGCGGCCGAGCGCAACTTCGTCGGAGTTCCACGCCAAGGACGGAGGAGTTGGTCCAAGGCAAAAAGAAAAGCACCATTAGATGCAGCAGAGCAAGGGATCTCATGGGCTGACATGCAGAAGAAATGGAGGGGAGGGGAAGATGCCTTGCTCGGTTTTGAGAGGAGGCCGAAGCTCTCCTCTTCCTCTTTCTCGGGCAACATAGGGCAGGGGAGAGGTAGGGCGTGTTGGGGGAGGTGAGTGGAGGTGGGAGGTAGCAAATGAGGGGAAGAGGCTGGCTGGGGAGGCCTCTGGCCATATATACCAAGGGGAGGAAGTGGATGTGGTAAATTACCCTTTTGGACAAGGGGGAGAGCAATGCTGGCCAGTGATTGGTCCAGGGGGAGGTGGAGAGGGGTAGGAAGGTAATTGGGTCGTGCTGGACCAGAGAGGGAGGGGTGGCATAAGTGGTAATTTTATTAGATTGAGCCTTGTAAGAAGTAGGGTTATTTCTCCTTCTTTTTACTATGGAAAAGGTAAAGTGGTCAAGGCTGAGGTGGAGCTATAGTGCTGGTCGACCAGGGAGGTGTAATGGTGATGAGGTTAAACTTTGATCAAGCCTTGATGGAAATTGGAAGTGCAAAAAAGGGGTGCTTGGCTTAATTGACCAAAATTGATGTAATAGAGGTTTGTGAAGGAATTCCAAAATGTCACATTGGACCAGAGGAGAAAATGTTGCTGGTAGATAGATGAGGTCAAGGTAGACTCCTAGGATTTTATTGGGATTTTTAGGTGGAGTTTAAGTCCACTTAAATCCACTTATTCAAAAAGGACAAAAATGATTTCTAGAAGATCATTTGATAAAATTTGTATTGGACCAGGGTGGATTTTGGTGTGGGAGGGTGCCAAAGGTGAATACACACTTAGGAGAATTTTCCCAAGATTTATTGGGGATTAAAAGTATTTAAACAATTAGTATTCCAATTGAGCCATTTAAGAAAATGGGCAAAAAGAAATAATAAAGCTTCTCAAAAATATTTATTTTTGAGATGGAGAGGTAGTGTAAGATATGTGGAACTGACATGAGTCAAAAGTTGGGGAAGTGGTTTGGTGAAAACCAAACTTTCCTTTATGGAGAGAGTTTTGGAGATTTAGAGTATTTAAGAAATTAAATAGTTTTGGGGCCTCAATAATTATGGATAATTATTGATAAATATTGAGGATCAAGGTAGATGAGATAGGCAAGGTGTAGCAAGCAGTTGCAACCTTGTGGAAAGAATTTCAAACTAGAAAAGGATGAAAACCAATGATTTGAGGATCTAGGGTGGTGTTATTTTTATACCACCAAAACATGCTTGCATCTTGGAGCTGAGCGCTCACCTTGGTGCAAGGGATCGATGGTTGAGTAGGACAAGTCATGTACATGAACATGACAGGATAAGTTTGAGTTAACATCATTTGAGGTGATCTAGGAGTGATGGCAAACTTTGTTGAAATTAAAGCTGCCATGCAGAAAATGTCATGAAGCCTTCTAAACCATGTGGGTTTAATAAGCATAGAGCTCCACTTGAGACAAGTGAAGTAGGTTCTTATAGACATCAATGAGTAGAACGCAACCATCCAGAGAGTTGGTCTAAAGGAGGTTGAGTGAGGGTGTGAGCTTCTACAAAAGTAGGTATGATGACTAGTTTTGCAGGAAATGATATTTTCTTGTCTGCCATACCATCATGGATCAGTGGGTTGGAGGGGGATCTACCCAGGGGCCAAGGTGGGCCTTGGTAGTCCCAAGGATGGTTAGCAAGATGGTTCCAGTGCATTTCCAAAAATGCACATGGTTTGAGAAAAGGAGGCTTTCAAAAAGGTGATGCTGAAACTGTTTCTAGACAGCCAAATTTGGAAGATTTAGGGTTTTTGACTAGAACATGTGAGGGAAAGTTCTTGTAGGAGTTGCAAGGTATCAGAGCTTTACAAAAAGGGTGATATTGAGGTGTAGAGGGAGTAGAGGAGATCCTTGCTTGATGTCGGTCTTAAGGACTTGGAAACATTTAGAATGGAGATCCTCAGAAGGGATCTGATTAAGGGTTTTAGAGGATCACCTAATGGCTAGGGATCATAACAAGGTTTGCTTTCTTGTTTAGGAATTGGTGATTGGGAAACATCTTGATCCTAGTGATGAGCTCCTAGAGTGGCTCATACTACTTCCTAAGCACAAGTCAAACAGCAGATCAAAACAACTCATCAGACAACAGATCAAGGCTACTCGTCTTATACACTAATCAACTACTACTAGGGGTCACCATCAAGCCTAGCTTGAGGTAAGGGTGGGGAATTTTGAAGAGGTTGAGATTTTGAATAAGATGAGAGTTCTTGGTATCTCCCCCAAGAGTAGAATTCAAAAGCTTTGAACAAGAGTTTTGGGAAAACTAGAGGTAAGATTAGTCGAGTGTTCTATCTTGAAAACATAAGGAGATTATATTATATATCTCTCCATAGTTTTGTCAATAGAAGCTACAAAAATAATTTTGGTCACATAGGCATCTTGGCTCATGTTTTGAGATGCCATAACGTTTGAGAATATGTAAAGTAAGCCAAGATAGTTTTGGTAAATAGCTTTTGTCAACTGAGGTTGAGGTAAGGAGTATCCTAAGATACACTTCATAGGCACAAGTGCAAACAAACAACAAGCAAGCACTTCACCAAAACACCAGAAAAATGTTTTTGTTCACCTTGATTTTTGCAGTAAGGACAACTAATCAGGATCGCTGAAATTGGGATGTTACAGATCTTTCCCCCTTAAAAGAATCTCATCCCAAAATTCGGCAGAGTACGGTTAGGGGATCTGTCTTAGAGTTAGTACCATGTGTTTCTTGCGGGCTAACTTGTTGACCTTGTCTTCGAATAGAAACATCTTGACAGCGAGGTTGAATTTCAATCTTCTTGAAACTCGGGGGTCGAGCTGGCTTCCACCATGATTGCGGGGAGGGATCTTCCTTCTGTAAGGGTCTACGGTGCTTCACTTAAGTGGGTTGCCGCATCCAAGTCTGTACCAAGTCTGGTATAAGTCTGTGCTCTGGGATTTGTGTCTACGGGTCACGAGGTCAGGCCGAGAATATATCTAATTTTGCAGGAAAGACGCAGTCTTTCCCCCTTAGGATTCGACTAAGGTAGGTCGGGGAGTTACATATAGGGGACTTTCTTAGGAGGGTGACAAAAAGACGGTTTTTAAGATAGCGGACATCGGCTTAAGCAAGGATAGCATCCTAGCTGGCGTTCCAAGGGGACATGGGCTAGTTTAATAAAGGTGACACCTGTCGACCTTTGGGGAGTCCTGGAGTGGGGAAAGGGCTTCTCTCTTGATCCCTACTTCCACGGGGCGCTGTCACCTAGGAAGGCAAGGGCCATCTTCAGTCTTGAGCTACGTGGCAGCGAGCGGTAGGGTGACCATCTTTTCTGTGGAAGGGGACCTTGGATGTCCTCGAGCTTCTCTGCCAGGGAAGTCTTGGCGGACTTTCTCTCGGGGTATTCTCTGCTGAAGGGACCGGATAGTCCACACGTGAAGCATGGGTTCTTCTTCCATCGTTGCTGAGTTGACGAGTCTTCTAGGCTGACATCGGAAGGTGGACAGGGCTTGCCAATGAGGGGATACATTGGGCATCTTATGGGAACATGGTCTTGGCTTTCATAGAGGAAGCAAGTGGTAAGTCGAGTTGGGCAAACTTTTTGGGAATGGGGTTCTCCACAGTTGGGGCAGTGGCCGGAACATCTATTGGCTTGGTGTACTTCGTCTCCGCAGCGACTACATGCCTTCTTCGAGCTTCTGGTGTTCATGGCCATCCTGGGGGGAGGTCTTATTGGTGGCAGACGATGCGGGTTGGGTCTGATGGAACGACTTGGGTAAAACACGCAAAAAGGAACATTTCAAGCAAGCATTGCATACAAGGAAGTCCTTACATACCAACCAAATCTGCACCCGAGGGTGCTAATAGTACTTAGGCATTACAAAACGCGTTCAGGGACGATACATGACTCTACCCTATTGCTAGAAGGGGCGAGTACCGCGATGTGGGTGATTACTCAGAGGGTGCATCGGTGGAGTATTGGATAGCATTCGGGGTCTCCAACTACTGCAGATCCTCTGGGGTCTGCGGGATATTCAGCTCGTCTTCGGTGAAGGTGAGAGTGGTGCCTTCTCCTGGTGTAGGGTTGGAGGTTGACTTGGTCGGTGCGGGTGACTAGACGATAGGTTGGTACTCATCGAGGAAGGAGAGTTTGTTGTCAATCCCGGGATTTTCGTCTTTAGGGGTTGGGGGCACTTCAGTGATCAGCTTTCTTGCCAAGTGGGCATTGGTGGCCTGAAGACTCCTTTGGCGCTTACGCAGTAGGTTGATATCCATTTTTAGGAGCAAATTCTCGTGTCTGGCCTTGTCATGGTCTTCCTGGGAACGTTGGAGTAGGTATTCCATATTCTCCAGCTGATTCCCAATGCAGCAGGTGAGGAAAGACTCAGTAGGCAGTCCATCATCATCTCTCTTTCCAAACAGGTGGTAGGGAGTATCTTTCAACTCATCTTCATGGATCTTGCAGAGGCGCACCATGATTTGCTGTATGGCTCGCACCACGCCATCAACCCAGTTGCTGTCGAGGAAGGTGAAGATCGTGGGCAAGGTGTCCTCATTGGGGGAAGGAATAATAGCCTTGATGACCCATTGCATCACATTGGTGTTACTGCGAGGAAGTTCGGTTCCTTCAATAGTTGGCAGGGGTCTCTTGACTATCTTCAGTAGGTTGTGAAGTTGCTCTTCAAAGGTCCAGAAACTTTCTCCAATGATGATGCGCTCTGAGCGGAACGAGGCCATCTATAGCAGATTGGTGAGGTGAGTTTAGGTTAGTGACGGTGTGCAGGATTTTAAGCTTATGAGATCTTATTAATGCAAGTAGTTTTTCAAAATCAGAGGGGGAGAAGACGTAAGCACTTTTGCAAATAGTCATCTTTTCTCCCTTGCCTTTTTGGAAAATAGGTTTGTCGTTTCCTGTCTAGCGTCCATGCTAACTAAGGTCTCCTACAGTCAGGATGGCTCTGATACCAGGTCTGTGGGACCCCCGGATTATTCATCCGAGAAATCCCTATTATGCATACATCCATGTTCCCATGATCAGTGAGTCGTGGAACATAACCGAAAGGTAGCATTACAAGATCCGAAACATAACGAAAATACAAGACTTACATAAGGGCCATTATGGCTACAACAGCAATAGCAGCGGAATATTGCCAAGTGCAGAGCCCAATCGTGCCTCAACCTATAGGCAGCTGACTGGGAAGACGGCCTAGCTCGCTGGACGTCACCTTAAACTCCTGAAAGTCTAGCCAAGTAAATAGCCAGGGACACAGCTGTGAGTACTTTGAATGTACTCGCAAAACTACCAGAATAAATGAATAAGGGAAATGCAATTATGGCTATGGCGAGGTAGGTCTATCTGGGGTTGCTTTTGAAAATGCCTAAACTAACTTTTGGAGTTGTGGCATCTCCATATCTTTGTTGAAAAAGAGTTTTTGAAACATGCTTCTATTTTATAAATCCAGACATCTCCATGTCTTTGTTCAAAAGGTGTTTTGAAAACAGTTTTTGTAGTTAAAACCCTTTTTAAACATCTCTGACCCTTCGGGTCAAAACAAAGCCTTCGAACTCGGGTTCCTCTGGTACCTTCGTCCTCAAAGTACTTGTTTCCCAAACAAGCACAGTTTGGGTACTCCTAGCCAACACGTTTACAACCGTCCTTGAGCATGGACACGGCTATTCGAGTAGGTTATACTCTGCAGAGTTTGCACACTTTACCCACAAGAATCTATACATCCGTCGGGATACAACCACGGCCCACTACCGCAGTAGATGGGGGTCCGGATAATCAAACCTAACTTTTCGATTGTCTACCCTAGCAAAGGCATGCTTTTCCTATTGGGTTTTATCTCCCTGGCAACGCGTATGTGGATCCCATCCATAGTCCTTCCTTCCGTACATGCGCATACCCAAGCCGTAACTTGGCGTATACCTTAAATTTGGTGACTCCTCTTCCTTCCGTACTACCTAAGTCATACCGTCCGCGGGAGACCCAATTGTTGCACCGGACACCTGATTGCTCAGGCTCATTCTTGCCGAGGCAAGCGACAGGCTTCAGATCCTAGACCTAGGCGCCGGCCCGGGATTCCAGGGATTTCTCCCTATAAGCATGGTAGAAGTTGCCTCGGCTAAAGTGAATAAACTACGAGTTAAGCCCCAGCAACCTGGGGTAATGTGGTTGCGCGGATAAAAATTGTTCCAGTAAAGCCGTAGAACATCCCATCACTTCTTCTCTTCTTGTCATCACCATTTCTTTTGTTAAAACTTCCACTAGGAATGATGCCTCTTCTGAGGGTTTTTACAAAGCCGTTTTTGAAACATTTTTGGGTGGGGTAAATCCCAAAACAGTTTATTTTCTCAAAACCGGGGTTTTCCAAGGAGGTAGGATGCTAGCCATCGTACTCTCAGTCTAAAGGGGATAAATGATGGGTTCATAGGGGTGGTGCCTCGAAGGACACGAAATCATAACTTGGAGGAGCCAAGTTACTACCGCATTATTTGTAAAACAAGACATGCAAGTAGAGTATGCAATTTATAAAGAAGATATAAAATAGGCAAAAGAGAACAAGGCATGTAATAGAGTTCAGGAAGTGGTGGCTTGCCTGTGATCAGCAAAAGGTCCCTGGACTTCTTCAGATGACCAAGAATACCCAATAATATAATAATAAGGAAATCCTATTCTGCTTGTCGTCAGACACTCACACTATCGTCGTCATCGGGTACACATGCATGCAGACAATAGCATAATCAATACAAGGCATACAAGCATCAAACCATACAGCAAACAAACATAAGAAATACTACTAGACTTGGAAGGTTTTGGAGAATTGGGATTCAAATGGTGGAATTTACAAGATTTCCACTAGGGTGTTTTCTCTTGGAAGATAGTTGACAAGACTAGATACAAGAGCTTGGCTTAGGGATCTATGGTCAGTAGATTATCAATGGGTAACCATGATATCCACAGATAGGTCTTGACAAGACAAAACCATCACAAGTGGTTTCACTTGATTATCACTTTTCTAGAATTAGTTATGCTTTTAATAGTGAATTAAACTCTAATTTAAGGAAATAATTCTCCAGAAAATTTCTGGAGCTCCAAAAATTATTTCCTTGGATGGTTAAGTAGTACTTGATGTACTGAACCACCTAGAGTTGGAAACAAGTCAAAAGAATTACCAGAATGCCCTCTGGAAATTCCGAAAGACAACTCTGTATGATTCTTCTTTTATTTACCGGATTCAATCTACAAGAGATATTGAATTGGTTCCAAGGGTTCCATGGGCTGGATCTGGGGAGCTACTGGGCTGAAGGGTCAAGATTCGGCCCACGGCGCTCAGCGGGACGCGCGGGAGCCGGCAATCGAACTTGCCAGGCAGGGCCTGGCCGTTAGTGAGAGGAGGGGCTGAAGGGGTATCAGCGGATCTTAGCCGTCTGCTTAAGTGACGATCGACGACGCAGCATCATCGTCCACCCGGGGCTTGCCTGCGACGAGGGTAACACTAGCAGAGGATGGCGCAGAGCGGGGAGCTCACCTGGCGGCTCGAGGAGGGTTGGGGGCGGTGCAGGGCGACGCGGTCGACGACAGCGAGTAGATCGGTGGGCGGCACGAAGGCGGGGCCCCACGGAAGGTAGCTCGCGTGATGGCGGCCGAGCGCAACTTCACCAGAGTTCAACGCCAAGGACGGAGGAGTTGGTACTAGGCAAAAAGCAAAGCACCATTAGATGCAGCAGAGCAAGGGGATCTCATGGGCTGACATTTAGAAGAAATGGAGGGGAGGGGAAGATGCCTTGCTCGGTTTTGAGAGGAGGCCGAAGCTCTCCTCTTCCTCTTTGTCGGGCAACACAGGGCAGGGGAGAGGTAGGGCGTGCTGGGGGAGGTGAGTGGAGGTGGGAGGGAGCAAATGAGGGGGTAGAGGCTAGCTGGGGAGGCCTCTGGCCATATATACCAAGGGGAGGAAGTGGATGTGGTAAATTACCCTTTTGGACAAGGGGGAGAGCAATGCTGGCCAGTGATTGGTCCAGGGGGAGGTGGAGAGGGGTAGGAAGGTAATTGGGTCGTGCTGGACCAGAGAGGGAGGGGTGGCATAAGTGGTAATTTTATTAGATTGAGCCTTGTAAGAAGTGGGGTTATTTCTCCTTCTTTTTACTATGGAAAAGGCAAAGTGGTCAAGGCTGAGGTGGAGCTATAGTGCTGGTCGACCGGGGAGGTGTAAGGGTGATGAGGTTAAACTTTGATCAAGCCTTGATGGAAATTGGAAGTGCAAAAAAGGGGTGCTTGGCTTAATTGACCAAAATTGATGTAATAGAGGTTTGTGAAGGAAGTCCAAAATGTCACATTGGACCAGAGGATAAAATGTTGCTGGTAGATAGATGAGGTCAAGGTAGACTCCTAGGATTTTATTGGGATTTTTAGGTGGAGTTTAAGTCCACTTAAATCCACTTATTCAAAAAGGACAGAAATGATTTCTAGAAGATCATTTGATAAAATTTGTATTGGACCAGGGTGGATTTTGTTGTGGGAGGGTCCCAAAGGTGAATACACACTTAGGAGAATTTTCCCAAGATTTATTGGTGATTAAAAGTATTTAAAACAATTAGTATTCCAATTGAGCCATTTAAGAAAATGGGCAAAAAGAAATAATAAAGCTTCTCAAAAATATTTGTTATTGAGATGGAGAGGTAGTGTAAGATATGTGGAACTGACATGAGTCAAAAGTTGGGGAAGTGGTTTTGTGAAAACCAAACTTTCCTTTATGGAGAGAATTTTGGAGATTTAGAGTATTTAAGAAATTAAATAGTTTTGGGGCCTCAATAATTATGGATAATTATTGATAAATATTGAGGATCAAGGTAGATGAGATAGGCAAGGTGTAGCAAGCAGTTGCAACCTTGTGGAAAGAATTTCCAACTAGAAAAGGATGAAAACCAATGATTTGAGGATCTAGGGTGGTGTTATTTTTATACCACCAAAACATGCTTGCATCTTGGAGCTGAGCGCTCACCTTGGTGCAAGGGATCGATGGTTGAGTAGGCCAAGTCATGTAGATGAACATGGCAGGATAAGGTTGAGTTAACATCATTTGAGGTGATCTAGGAGTGATGGCAAACTTTGTTGAAATTAAAGCTGCCATGCAGAAAATGTCATGAAGCCTTCTAAACCATGTGGGTTTAATAAGCACAAAGCTCCACTTGGGACAAGTGAAGTAGGTTCTGATAGAAATCAATGAGTAGAACGCAACCATGCAGAGAGTTGGTCTAAAGGAGGTTGAGTGAGGGTGTGAGCTTCTACCAAAGTAGGTATGATGACTAGTTTTGCAGGAAATGATATTTTCTTGTCTGCAAAACCATCATGGATCAGTGGGTTGGAGGGGGATCTACCCAGGGGCCAAGGTGGGCCTTGGTAGTCCCAAGGATGGTTAGCAAGATGGTTCCAGTGCATTTCCAAAAATGCACATGGTTTGAGAAAAGGAGGCTTTCAGAAAGGTGATGCTGAAACTGTTTCTAGACAGCCAAATTTGGAAGATTAGGGTTTTTGACTAGAACATGTGAGGGAAAGTTCTTGTAGGAGTTGCAAGGTATCAGAGCTTTACAAAAAGGGTGATATTGAGGTGTAGAGGGAGTAGAGGAGATCCTTGCTTGATGTCGGTCTTAAGGACTTGGAAACATTTAGAATGGAGATCCTCAGAAGGGATCTGATTAAGGGTTTTAGAGGATCACCTAATGGCTAGGGATCATAACAAGGTTTGCTTTCTTGTTTAGGAATTGGTGATTGGGAAACATCTTGATCCTAGTGATGAGCTCCTAGAGTGGCTCATACTACTTCCTAAGCACAAGTCAAACAGCAGATCAAAACAACTCATCAGACAACAGATCAAGGCAACTCGTCTTATACACTAATCAACTACTACTAGGGGTCACCATCAAGCCTAGCTTGAGGTAAGGGTGGGGAATTTTGAAGAGGTTGAGATTTTGAATAAGATGAGAGTTCTTGGTATCTCCCCCAAGAGTAGAATTCAAAAGCTTTGAACAAGAGTTTTGGGAAAACTAGAGGTAAGATTAGTCGAGTGTTCTATCTTGAAAACATAAGGAGATTATATTATATATCTCTCCATAGTTTTGTCAATAGAAGCTACAAAAATAAATTTGGTCACATAGGCATCTTGGCTCATGTTTTGAGATGCCATAACGTTTTAGAATATGTAAAGTAAGCCAAGATAGTTTTGGTAAATAGCTTTTGTCAACTGAGGTTGAGGTAAGGAGTATCCTAAGATACACTTCATAGGCACAAGTGCAAACAAACAACAAGCAAGCACTTCACCAAAACACCAGAAAAAAGTTTTTGTTTACCTTGATTTTTGCATTAAGGACAACTAATCAGGATTGCTGAAATTGGGATGTTACACGTTGTCCGTGATAATGCTATGCGGATAACCATACCGGATTATAACATCCTCGACAAATCTTTTGGCTATTGCTCCATCACAACTAGTGACAGGTTTAACCTCAATCCATTTGGTGAATTTATCCACCATCACTAAGAGATGAGTAAATCCACATGGAGCTCATTTAAAAGGTCCTACCATATCAAGCCCCCAGACCGCAAAAGGCCATGTTATAGGTATTGTTCGCAGCTGATTAGCCGGAACGTGAGCTTGTTTGGCATCCTTTGTGCAGCCTTTGCACCTCTTGACTAATCTTCGGCATCTGCCTGAGCTGTAAGCCAGAAAAATCTGTGTCTAAAGTCTTTTTCCACTAAAGATTTGGCTGCAGCGTGGTGACCACACTCGCCTTCGTGGATTTCCCTTAAGATTTCCACTCCTTCTTCCGGAGAAACACACCGCTGAAAACCCCCAGAAACACTCCGCTTATAGAGCTCACCTTTGACTATAGTGTAGGCTTTTGCTCGTCGGATGATCTGCCGGCTCAGCACCTCGTCTTTGGGTAATTTGCCATCTACCAAATAATCGAGGTAGGGTTGAGTCTAGCTGGGAATTACCGCCATAACTGCTATCAAGGGTTAGTCGGATTTCGTCAGATATTCCTCATCTACTCCCTTTATTGAGGGAACTTTGTGGTGCTCTAAAAAAGCGCCATCCGGGACCTCTTTCCGTGCAGAACCTATCCGAGATAGTGTGTCTGCTTCCTCATTTTCTGCTCGAGGGATGTGTTGAACTTCAAATCCTTCGAACGATTTAGATAGATCATCCACGACAGCTTTATATGCTGCCATGTGCTTATTTGCATTACAAATATCCGACACTTGTTGAGCAACAAGATCCGAATCTCCATAACACATCAAACGTTGGATGCCAATATCCTTAGCAATCCGGATTCCATGCAGCAGCGTTTCATATTCGGCAATATTGTTTGTCTCTATGAAGTGGATTTGCAACACGTATAAAAGTTTATCTCCTTGGGGTGATTTGAGCACCACGCCAGCCCCCTCGAGCCTTAGACCCATCGAAAAAGAGGGTCCAATATTCCGAATCAGGGAGGATCATGTTCTCCTTCGTCTCTATCCAATCAGCAGCAAAGTCAGCAAGGATCTAGGATTTGATTGTTGTTCGAGGTTTATACTCAATATCAAAAGCTGAAAGCTCTATCCCCCATTTGGCGACGCATCCTGTGGCGTCACTGTTGTCGATTATATCTCTCATGGGAGCTGTGCTCACCATGGTAATTGGATGCTCTTGAAAATAGTGTCGTAACTTACGAGATGCTAGAAAACACCGTAAGCCAACTTTTGATAATGCGGATACCGCTGTTTTGACTCTGTTAGGACTTCACTAACAAAGTAAGTCGGATGTTGCACCAGGTGTTCCTAATTTTCCTCTGGTCTCTCCACCACCATGACGATACTAACGACCTTATTTGTCGCAGCAAGATAGAGCAACATCGGTTCCTGAGGTTCTGGGGGTGTAAGGATAGGAGCAGATGAGAGTACTTTCTTCAGGTCTTGTAGTGCAGCTTCAGCTTCATCAGTCCAAACAAAATCTTTGGTCTTTTTCAGGAGTTTGTATAATGGTGTTGCTCGTTCACCAAGCCGGCTTACAAACCGACTGACTGCAGCAATGCAACCAGTTAGTCTTTGTACGTCCTGCAGGCGAGTTGGCCTAGAAATATTGAGTATAGCCTTAATTTTGTCCTGGTTCACCTCTATGCCTCTTTGAGACACGATAAAACCTAACAATTTTCTGGCTAGTATTCCAAAGAAGCATTTCTTCAGGTTAAGCATGATGTTGTATTTTTGTAGATTCGCAAATGTTTCCTCCAAGTCAGAAATCAGTGTTTCCTTCTTTTTGGACATCACCGCAATATCATCCATGTATGCATGTAAATTGCGTACGAGTTGGTCGTGGAGGCAACGCTGCATCGTGCGCTGGTACGTAGCTCCTGCGTTCTTCAGCCCAAAGGGCATTGTAACAAAACAGAAGGTTCCGAAGGGGGTTATGAATGAAGTTTTAACTTTGTACGATTCCTTCATCTGGATTTGGTGATAACCGGAATATGCGTCGAGAAAACAGAGGAGTTGCGAGCCTGCCGTAGAATCAATAACTTGATCAATTCTAGGCAGAGCAAACGGATCTTTTGGACAAGCCTTGTTCAAGGCAGTATAATCAACACACATCCTTAAATCAGTGGTGTCCTTTTTAGGGACCATTACAGGATTGGCTGACCACTCAGTGTGGACGACCTCATCTATGAATCCGGCTAACTCGAGCCGTGCTAGTTCCTTAGCTATTGCTTTACCCTTTTCATCGCCGAAACATCGTAAAGACTGTTTGACGGGTTTAGCGTTCGGGTTTACATTTAGAGAGTGCTCGGCAAGTTCCCTAGGTACTCTGGTCATGTCAGATGGCTGCCATGCGAAGATATCTTGATTTGCTTGGAGGAACTTGACGAGCGTGCTTTGCAATGCGCTACCTAGGCCTACGCCTATCTGGGTCACCTTGGAGGGGTCATCATCCTTCAACGGTGTCTTCTTCGTCTCTTCTGATGCCTTGAACTCTGGATTTGGCTTTGTCACCTCCTTTTTCGTTGCGGGCATCTCGGACAGATCTATGCTCTTCTTGATCTCCTGGTACTCCTGGGCGTGCAGCACGGCTTCAGCAAAGGCGGAATTTCCATCCTCGCACTCCCGCGCTTTCTTCGGGTCTCCCCTGATGGTGATCACGCCGTTGAGACCTGGAATTTTCATCATATTGTAAATGTAACATGGACGAGCCATAAAAGCCCAGTAAGCCGAATGCCCGAATATAGCGTGGTACGCGCTCTTGAACGGGACCACTTTGAAGGAAAGTGCTTCCGTCCGATAGTTCTTTGGAGTTCCAAAGGTAACATCCAAAGGAATCTCTCCCAGGGAATTAGCTTGTCTTCCTGGGACGACTCCGTAAAAGATCACAGAGCTATGGTTCAGCTAGGTTTCCGAGATCCTCATCCGGCGTAGTGTTTCGACCTAGAGAATATTGATACTACTACCACCGTCCATGAGGGTCTTGGAGAAACCATAACTGTCAATAAGTGGATTGACAATTAATGCGTATTTTCCTCTCCTGTGCAACTTAGGCGGATGATCAGCACGGTCAAATGTGATTGTGTAGCATCCCATCTGTCTAACATCTGTAATGCTACATGGTCTAATAATAAAATGCTACTTCCTACATATAATTGTTGCATCATAATTATATCATGCTCATGTCATCATGCCACCTTGCATTTGGGCATCATATAAAACCCTTTTCATTTGGGTCTTATCTCATATGCATTTATCAATTGTATTTGGTTCTTAATAAATTGTATTCGGTTCTTGATAAATGCTTGATGCCCAAGTTGAGTTGGGGGCATATCTTTTATTTAACTCCACCACCTTTCTTTATCACCACCCCATAATTCCACCATCCAACTATATGTGAGCTTTGCATTTTATTTGGGTTTACCTCTAGATCATGTGGGTTGGGATGGATCCACTTCTAATTCCACATGCTCCCATATATGCCTCATGTTGTTTTCACATTTTTGATATGTGGACAGCCACATGGCCACCTTTGCATGCATGTGGTTAGTTTCACTTGCTCTAGCTTCCATATGGATCTATCAATATATGCCCATGTATGAGGATGTATTTTGGCCATAAATAATCTATTGGTAAAATACATACTATATTGGTCATATGACTTCATCCATGTGCATATGCTAATTAATTCATATTTGTCAAGAAAACTTATCCTTTGTATGGGTTTATTTCAAATATCTTGAATGCATGCATGGTTAAACATGATCATTGGGAATTCTAGTGTTTTCACTACTAGTGGTGGCATATATATACCACATGCATGGCCCATACAAAGCCACTCCTATCCCTTTTATTTGATTTTTCTTTGGTATATGAGAGAAGAAGCTTGTATGAATTAAATTCATATATTTTGGCATATTTTCAAATAATCCTCTAGTGCAATCTTTCTACACACCTCCTTCTAAATTGGAGTTGTGTTTCCTCCTTGCTTTGTTTATCTTCTTTGGAAGCTAATCCAAGTATCTTGTTTGGAACAAAACTTTTTGAACCTTTTGTTTTTCTTTTGCTTTCCACAATCATCTCCTAGCTAAATCTAACTCTCTTACTTAGCCAAAACCCTCCTCTCTCTCTCTATCCACCCTAACCCTATACCCTTCTTTTCCTAACCTTTTTTCCAACACCAAACCGAGGCCATGCAGCCACCCTTCCCCCTTACCCCCTTTACCCTTGCCTTGCTTGGCAAGATGAGCAGGCAGCTCGGCCACCAACCCCCCTAACCTAGTAGAAGAGGAGACCCTACCCCTACCGATCCCTCCCTATTTCTCCTCACCTAACCAGCCAACGCTCCCCATGTGCCTCCACCCTCTCCCTTATCGCCACCCTTCCCCTTAGCTCCAGATCGAACTGCAGCATAGCCCCCTCCTTCTTGTTCCTCACGTGGCTGACACCATGCAAAACCCCAACCCGAGCCTGGATACTCCTCCCCTCTCCTGACCTGCTACGCCCCAGGCCGGCCAAGCCTCCAGGAAGTGTCCCTGCTTTGTCGTCGACGACCCGCGCGTTGCGGTAGCCAGGTGATCACCGGAGCCTCGCCGTGGCCGCCGTGGCCGTGAGGTGGCCGAAGGAGCAGACCGCCAGCACCGCGCTAGCACGCCGCCATCCCTGCTTCCACGGCTTCACGGGCGCACTCTCGTGAGCACCTCCTCCCTCCCGGACATCTCCCTTCCCTCTCTAGTTCGCCGCAACGCAGCCGGGCTCCGTCGAGCAGCCTCCATGCACCGCCGCGCGCATTGTCTGTCCAGCCTGCAGCAGCAACGCTCCACGCGGTCTCCTGTTCATCGTCGTTTTCCAACCACCACAGTACCCCGCCGGCGTCGAGTTCTGAACCCAAGCCGTAGAGCGTAGATCCCTCTTTGTTTTCGTGTTGCGAGTTCCCTCTAGCTCGCCGCCGTTTAGCCGCCAATCCCGCCGGAAAACGTCGCCGCCGTCGGGTCGAACGAGTTCAGTTTCTGCGTTGGGTTCAGTTAGACAGCAGCTCTGTCGCTTTTGCAAAAACCCCCTCCGTAGTTTGCGTCGCTCACCGGCTAGCCCCTCCGCAGCTCTTTAGGCCCACCTGCCAGCCACTGTGCACTTTTGCAAAAAGACACCCGTTGTTAGTGGATCCTCAAACCGCGCTCCCCGAGTAGCACATGTGTCAGCACCCGATAGCCCGCGCGTGCGCTGTGGCCCCGCCGCCCGGAGGCCCACCAGTCATCCTCTGTGGCTGGAACTCCCTGCGGTAAGAAAAGCCCGTACCAGTTCCCGTCGCGTCGGCTGCTGCTGAGTCAGCATCGGCCCCACCCGTCAGCGTCTGTGGCTAGGTGCGGTTGTGTGCAAAAAGTTCTGTGATCTTTCTCTGTTAATAAAAATAATTTCAGAAATTGTTTAATATGTTTTAATATCCAGAAATTAATAACTTTTTATTGATAAATCCAAATAATACAAATAATATATGTTTTTGAATCAGAAAAATGTGAGGAATTCAAATATGCTATTAAAAATAATGTTTGACTAATTTAAATTTTCGAAATTGTTTATTGCAATAAAAATGCCTTTTCTTAATTAATTAATAACTTTAATTCTATAACTCCAAATTTGACAAATAATATGTCTAAAACTATCAGCTCGACGAGCCCGTTCTGTTTATGCGTTCCATGATATGAATTGAAGAATGCATCATATAAATATTAAATAATCAGAACTGTTTATGTTAATAAAACTTGACCAAATAATTAATAAAATGATTTATTCTTGTCCCCACACCTCACCCTTGCCATGCTACATTATTGCCATGTAAATTGTGCGTCATTCGTCATGGCATGCTTGGTTGCCTGTCGCATTTTATTCATATGCTTGTGCACTTTATTTATGCTGGCCCTTGTTTGTTTGGTTCTTCTTTCGAATAGACGTCGAGTAGGGGAATTATTAGGAATCCCAGGAGTACTACCCAGATCCATCTCTCGCGACAACTGAGCTACCAAGCAAGCACTACCACATGCTTGCATACATATAGTACCTATTGCTTCTATCTTATTCTTGCATCATGGAGTCGCGATTGCATTAAATTGAATCCCAAGTACTGCATAGCCTTTACTTTTAAACCCCACCGAGCTTGTTCCTCCATACCATGAGCCACTACTACAGGGTTTGTTTGAGCCTTGCGAGTCGTAGAACAACATGTGTAGGGTATGTGAGTGTCTGATGGTTAACGGGGTACCTAAACAACTTAACGTGAGTAGTAATGGGAGAACTAATGAAAGAGGCACCGGTAGGAATATCTGTTATTTGGTTTTTCATGCTCACTTATGTCCCGTAGGACCCCGAGTACTTGATACGTGTTGCTTGACTATTCGCACTATCCACATACGGGAGACTCTATGAATCCCCTTTGCATGAGCTTGATTTGCACTTTATTTCTTGGGGCCACAAAGTAGTTTGGGGCTTTATTACTACCCTGTACATATGCCATGCTTTACCGCTTTATTTATGATTGTGCGTGGGGCACCTGTACTGTTTAGGAATTACGGAGTGTTTTCGCGGTATCCACAAGCCCATTCAAACTTTCGGGTTCCCGGTCGTTTACAGCCATTGGCGCAAACCTTGGGTCCGTCTCGGAGCCGGCCAACTTTGTTGCGGGTAGCTTAATGGGGTGGCCCCCTGAAATAATTTATGAATCCTGTGATTGCTTTGTCGTGAAAGCCTCGTTGGGTTTTGATTTGGTTTTTCCGAGGTCGATCGTGTGTGTGTTGCTATTTGTGCACCCCTGCAGGGTAAATCTTTCTGAAAGCCGTGTCCGCGGTTATGGACGACTTGGAGCACAGTTTTTCGATCATAGACAAGCATAATTAAAGTACCGCTTTTAATTTGACTAATTATCTGACTAGTAATTAGTGCAATACTCATGGAATGGTTAATAAAACTGCCAAGGGATGGGTGGTTCGTTCGCTTTCTTGTTGGTAAGAGAGAAGGAGGATGGATCTGTTACTTTATGCTGTTATAACTGTTGTTTCTAATTAACGGACATCCTCCTATCTTTGGTTAGGCGGATGGTTAGCGAGTATCTATAGACTTGATAGTTATTAACTTTTGCTGCAATTGCGTCACCCTATGTTTATGTCCCCTTTAGAGGCATAAAGACTTGCTGAGTACCCCTTGGGTCTCACACGATAAATTGTTTGATTCAGATGAACAGGTGTATTCGCAAGATGGATACTGGGTGGAGGAGACAGATGATGTTGGCAACGATCACTCGGTGTAGAGATTCCGGGGATGGGGATCCGTGAGATCTGTGGGCGGGATGTGCTTATTTATGTGGCATCTTATGCCGATTTTCTTCTTATCTGTACTCGGATCTTGTTTCCCGCTTCGCTTGATACTCTGTTGATTGATGTATGAGGAGCTATCTTACACTATTATCACTATCTAGGATATTTGGATCTTGCCGTATGGCGTTGCAATATTTCTATTTCTTTTAGATGGCTTGGCTCTGAGAACTGTTGTAAGGTAGCTTGCATACATACTCACTTGTGTATGTATTTGATCTCTTCGCCCGTTGCCTACGCCCCTCGCTCTTGTCCCGATGTTCTTGGAAGTGGTTAGGGCGGTCGACGGTCCTACACGTGGGTGGCCCTAGGCCCCCGCTGTAAAACCCTTAACCACTTTTGGTGCATCCAGGCTTGAACTTAGAGCGTAGGGTCAGAGGTTGTTACAATTGGTATCAGAACCATCCCGCCCTTCAGTGGCTCAGCCAAAATGGTCGTTGTCGGTCTAGCAAATATTTTGGTAGCGATGTATACTAGGGAAAACCAAAACGCGAGAGTAGGACTGCTTCCATTTTTCTTCTTACCCACCCACCCACCCTTTTCTGGTAAGGAAGTGTAACGTTTTCAATCCTCTTCTAAAATTCAAACTAGGATTCACGTGTTCTGGGTTCCGTAGTACCATAGGTTGTGTGAGTGCCTGCGTGTGTGTGGGTAATTCTTTGTCTATCTGTTGCATCCAACTTGTTGTCGCTATCTGCCTTTTGGTTATCAACTGTTGGTACATTCCATACCGATAGGCTTTTGTAAACCGACGCGATCTGTCTTACTCTTTGTTATCCGACGCTATCTTGTTAGGGGTGTTTCTTTTCCATAGTTGCTAATCTTTAGGTTCATCTTAAGAAGGAAGAGAGTCAGGATATGTGTTTTACTTATTCATGTGCGGAGTAATGCTTTCAGTGCGGGATGGAGTCACGACCATACCACTACTTTTATCATTTACTCTTGTATATTGAATTGGTAGAGTTACTAATCTTGATTCGTTAAGTGGTTTTGTGCATATAGTGGTATTTTAATGCCAAAATTTGCGGAAATTTTTTCTTTGATAGCTTTGTGTACCACACTCCTTGTTTAGTCGTGTGCGATATGCTTACTAGCTTCTAGGTGCTTTGAACTTTGTTGATATTTTAATATCATCTTAGTAAATTGTATCCTTTAATCTTTGTTAATTCCATTTTGGTACTATCTTGGATTATTATTATTTTCCATTATGGTACTGACTTGAGTTCTATACCAATCACAGGATGGCACCACCATGCCGCACTGAGGAGGACATACCACCTGAACTGGGGGCTGCGTTGGCAAGTATTGCTAATGCCTTGGGAACAATGCAACAGAACCAACAACGCTTTGAAGAAAGTGTGAGGAGGAATGAGTTTGTCCCGCTACCTCCACCTCCCAAGCGAGGAGACATCAAGGGCTTTCTGAAGTTTAACCCACGCAACTTTGAGGTGTCTGATCAGCCACTAGATGCTGATGATTGGCTTCGTGAGATGTCAAGGTTGCTGATGACTGCTGATGTTCCTGAACAAGAATGGGTAAAATGCGCCACTCACCTTCTAAAGGGAGACGCAACTCTATGGTGGGAGAATTACCTGAAGGCAAACCACTCTGGTTTTCAGCCTAATTGGGAGCAGTTTGCTGGGGCTTTCAAAGAGCAATACCTGTCAGAAATTGTCATGGAAAGGATGAAGGAAGTGTTTCACAACCTCAAGCAGGGCAAGGACAATGTCAACACCTATATCAGAAACTGCATGAATATTTCTCGGTATGGTGGCGATGAGATTTCTGATCACAAGAAGAAACAAAAGAGGTTCAGGCAAGGGCTCAATGCATCTATCAAATATGCAATCACTCATGCAAGGCCGGGGTCTTTTCTGGAACTCCAACATACAGCTCTACACGAAGAAGTCAGTAGGCAAGTGTTCGAGGAGTCCAAGAAACACAGTCGTGACGATGCAAGCTCTTCAGCTATGAAAGCTCCTTCTAAGCGCCGCGTGTGGGTTCCTAATACCGCACCGCTGCTCCCGGCTCCACCAAGACCTTCAAGCTACGCGGCAAGGCTACCAAACTCCTTCAACGCTGCTCCTAGGGGCTACAACCACAACTACCCTGGAGCGCCTGGTGGAGTCCCTGGCTACGCTTCTCCACGTCTACATGGTGCTTGTTACACTTGTGGGAACACTAGGCATCAACACTGGAGTTGTCCCATGAACAACAAAGCTCTTCCTCCACCACCTCCAAGACCTGCAGCAAGTTCCTCTATGGTTCGTGCACCTCTAGCACGGGGTCTCAACATCAACACCAAGCCCGGATCCACTGTTGCTCGTGCCAACTGTGTCAACACGGTTCAAGGTGAACATGCACCTGGAGTTGTGATGGGTACGCTTCCTGTTAACTTAGTCCCTGCACGAGTTTTATTTGATTCTGGTGCATCGCATTCTTTTGTCTCTACAAGTTTTGCTGATGAGAATGGGTTACCTATGGATCCTCTCCCTAAACGTTTAATGGTTCTCTCGCCCGGAGCAACTATGGCATGTTCCAAGATCAGTCATGGCAATCAAATTCTAATTGGTGGTTCTTCATTCCCGGCTTCCTTAATCATTCTGGGCAATTCTGACATTGATGTTATCTTGGGCATGGATTGGTTAACAGCAAATGCAGCTGTGATTGATTGTGCTGAACGCTCGGTTTCTCTGAAAATTCCTGAAGGCCATATAGTCTATTCTCCAAGTCTGTCTCCTGCAATTCAGCTCTTCTCTTTGTCTGCTCTGAATGATGATGCTATGGATGCTATTCAGAGTGTTCCGGTGGTCCGTGAGTTCCCAGATGTTTTTCCTGAAGAGTTACCAGGTATGCCTCCTGACCGAGAGGTCGAGTTTGTGATTGAGCTTGAACCTGGTACCGCTCCTATCTCCAAGCGGCCTTATAAAATGGGTCCTGCTGAGTTGGCCGAACTCAAACGTCAGCTTGATGAACAAGAGAAGTTGGGTTTCATTCAGCATAGCACTTCCTCTTGGGGTAGCCCAACAATCTTTGTGAAGAAGCGAGACCGCACTGATCGACTTTATGTTGATTACCGGGCTCTCAATGCAAAAACCATCAAGAATAAATATCCCTTCCGCGGATTAATGATCTCTTAGATCAGCTAGCTGAAGCTGTGGTATTCTCTAAGCTTGACTTGAGAAGTGGATATCATCAAATCAAGATTCGCAAGGAAGATGTCCCCAAAACAGCTTTCACCACCCGCTATGGCCTGTACGAGTACACGGTCATGTCTTTCGGTCTCACCAATGCACCTGCCACCTTCTCGAGGCTTATGAACTCGGTTTTCATGGAGTATCTTGATAAGTTCGTCGTGGTCTATGTGGATGACATTCTAGTCTATTCTAAGTCAAAGGAAGAACATGAAGAACACCTTTGGTGTGTCCTAAACAAGCTTCGTGAGAACCGCCTTTATGCAAAGTTCTCCAAGTGTGAATTTTGGCTTCCCGGAGTCACCTATCTTGGTCACGTCATCTCTGCTAAGGGCACTGCTGTCAACCCAGAAACTGTTCGGACAATTGTTGAGTGGCTTCCACCCAAAAATGTCAAAGAAGTCCGGAGTTTCCTTGGTTTGGCTAGTTATTGCCGTCGCTTCGTTCAGAACTTCTCAAAGATTGCGAAGCCTCTTACCGATCTCCTAAAAAAAGGCAGGAAATACCTTTGGTCTCCTGCATGTCAAGCTAGCTTTGAGACACTCAAAGAGAAGCTCACTTCCACACCAGTATTGATTCCTCCAGATACATCAAAGCCTTTCCAGATATTCTGTGACGCCTCCTTGTAAGGATTGGGTGCGGTCCTCATGCATGAAAAGCAAGTCGTTACTTATGCTTCCCGTCAGTTGAAAACACATGATCTCAACTATCCAACACATGATCTTGAACTTGCAGCGGTTGTCTTCTCTCTAAAAGTATGGAGGCACTACTTGCTTGGGAACCGTTGTGAGATCTGTTCTGACCACAAAAGCCTGAAGTATATCTTCACTCAGCCGTACCTCAACCTTCGCCAAAGGAGATGGATTGAAACCATCAACGACTTTGATCTTTCGATCTACTACACTCTGGGCAAAGCAAATGTGATGGCCGATGCCCTCAGTCGTAAGGCATATGTCAACAACCTCATGGTGGAAGAACAACAGCCTCTCTTGTGCGAGGAATTCCGCCAGCTCAACCTTGAAATTGTGGATCAACGGTATCTTCTGAATCTTCTGGCAACCCCTCTCTTGGAAGAAAATGTTCACTCCATTCAACTTGGTGATCCTTACACTAAAAACATCATCTCCAAGATTCAGCTTCCGAAGTATGAACCTTTCCACCTTGACGACCAAGGCACTCTATTCTTTAAGCACCGGATGTTCATTCTGAAGTATCCGGGTTTGAGAGAGAAAGTTCTTAAAGAAGCTCATGATTCTGTTCTTTCTATCCACCCTGGCAGCACTAAGATGTACATGGATCTGGAAACACAATATTGGTGGCCTGGCTTGAAACGATATTGTGCCAAGTATGTCTCGGAGTGTGATGTCTGCCGTAGAGTTAAAGCTGTCCATCAGAAACCTTCCGGTCTTCTACAGCCATTGAAGCCTCCGGAATTGAAATGGGAGAAAGTAGAGATGGAGTTCATAACTGGTTTTCCAAGGTCGCAGAAGGGTAACAACGCAATCTTTGTTGTCATCGACAGGCTTTCAAAGGTGGCTCACTTCTTTCCTGTCAAGGAAACAATTTCTGCAATTCAGTTGGCTGAGCTCTATATCAATAGAATTGTCTCTATGTATGGGGTTCCTCTTGAGATCTACTCAGACCGTGGTAGCATCTTCACTTCCAAGTTCTGGGGAAGTTTCCAAAATGCTTTGGGAACAAAGTTGAACTTCAGCATAGCTTACCACCCTCAGTCACAAGGTCAAGTTGAAAGGATCAATCGGATTCTGGAAGATATGCTCCGTGCTTGCGTCATCTCTTTCGGCATGAAGTGGGAAGAATGCCTTCCTTATGCTGAGTTCTCTTACAACAATAGCTTCCAAAAGAGTCTAAAGATGGCACCATTTGATGTTCTCTATGGCCGAAAATGCAGAACTCCGATTGGTTGGTCGGGCGCAGGTGAAAGAACATTGTTTGGCCCCAACATTGTAACTCAAGCGGAGGAGAAGGTTCACATTGTTCTCGAAACCTGAAGGTTGCTCAAAGTCGCCAGAAGATCAACTATGACAGAAAGCACACGAAAATGGAGTATGTCCCTGGTGATCTCGTTTACCTTCGTGTCACTCCCATGAGAGGCACGCACCGGTTTGGTATCAAAGGGAAGCTGGCTCCTAGATACATCGGCCCTTTCAATATCGTGGAAGAAGAGGAGAAGTTGCTTATGCTCTTGAGCTCCCTGAAAAACTCAAGGTCCATGATGTTTTCCATATCTCTCAACTCAAGAAGTGCTTCAAGGATCCCGGCAGGACCGTGGACCATGAGGTCATCAATCTCCAAGAAGGTTAGTCTTATCAAGAACACCCCACAAAAATCCTAGAAGTCACAGAAAGAAAGACTCGCAACAAGTCTATCAAGTTCTGCAAGGTGCAGTGGTCGCACCATTCTGTTGATGAAGTCACTTGGGTATGCGAGGATGAGCTCCGTGCCAAGTATCCTACCCTCTTCGTGTCTTCTTCTTCTTCCTAGAATCTCGGGGCGAGATTCCTGTTGAGTGGGGGAGAGTTATAGCATCCCATCTGTCTAACATCTATAATGCTACATGGTCTAATAATAAAATGCTACTTCCTACATATAATTGTTGCATCATAATTATATCATGCTCATGTCATCATGCCACCTTGCATTTGATCATCATATAAAACCCTTTTCATTTGGGTCTTATCTCATATGCATTTATCAATTGTATTTGGTTCTTAATAAATTGTATTTGGTTCTTGATAAATGCTTGATACCCAAGTTGAGTTGGGGGCATATCTTTTATTTAACTCCACCACCTTTCTTTGTCACCACCCCATAATTCCACCATCCAACTATATGTGAGCTTTGCATTTTATTTGGGTTTACCTCTAGCTCATGTGGGTTGGGATGGATCCACTTCTAATTCCACACGCTCCCATATATGCCTCATGTTGTTTTCACATTGTTGATATGTGGAGAACCACATGGCCACCTTTGCATGCATGTGGTTAGTTTCACTTGCTCTAGCTTCCATATGGATCTATCAATATATGCCCATGTATGAGGATGTATTTTTCCCATAAATATTCTAGTGGGAAAATAAACACTATATTGGTCATATGACTTCATCCATGTGCATATGCTAATTAATTCATATTGGTCAAGAAAACTTCTCCTTTGTATGGGTTTATTTAAAATATCTTGAATGCATGCATGGTTAAACATGATCATTGGGAATTCTAGTGTTTTCACTACTAGTGGTGGCATATATATACCACATGCATGGCCCATGCAAACTTACTCCTATCCCTTTTATTTGATTTTTCTTTAGTATATGCGAGAAGAAGCTTGTATGAATTTAATTCATATATTTTGGCATCTTTTCAAATAATCCTCTAGTGCAATCTTTCTACACACCTCCTTCTACATTGGAGTTGTGTTTCCTCCTTGCTTTGTTTATCTTCTTTGGAAGCTAATCCAAGTATCTTGTTTGGAACAAAACTTTTTGAAACTTTTGTTTTTCTTTTGCTTTCCACAATCATCTCCTAGCTAAATCTAACTCACTTACTTAGCCAAAACCCTCCTATCTCTCTTTATCCACCCTAACCCTAAACCCTTCTTTTCCTAACCTTTTTTCCAACACCAAACCGAGGCCATGCAGCCACCCTTCCCCCTAACCCCCTTTACCCTTGCCTTGCTTGGCAAGATGAGCAACCAGCTCGGCCACAAACCCCCCTAACCTGGTTAACCAACCCCCCCTTCCGAGCTAAGTAGAGAGAGAGGGGAGAAGAGGAAACCCTACCCCTACCGATCCCTCCCTCTTTCTCCTCACCTAACCAGCCAACCCTCCCCATGTGCCTCCACCCTCTCCCTTATCGCCACCCTTCCCCTTAGCTCCAGATCGAACCGCAGCATAGCCCCCTCCTTCTTCTTCCTCACGTGGCCGACACCATGCAAAACCCCAACCCGAGCCCGGCTACTCCTCCCCTCTCCTGACCTGCTGCGCCCCAGGCCGGCCAAGCCTCCAGGAAGTGTCCCAGCTTCGCCGTCGATGACCCGCGCGTTGCGGTGGCCAGGTGATCGCCGGAGCCTCGCAGTCGCCGCCGTGGCCGTGAGGTGGCCGAAGGAGCAGACCGCCAGCACCGCGCCAGTACCCTGCCATCCCTGCTTCCACGGCTTCGCGGGCGCACTCTCGTGAGCACCTCCTCCCTCCTGGACATCTCCCTTCCTTCTCTAGCTCGCCGCAACGCAGTCGCGCTCCGTCGAGCAGCCTCCATGCACCGCCGCGTGCATTGTCTGTCGTGCCTACAGCAACATCGCTCCCCCGTGGTCTCCTGTTCGTCGTCGTATTCCGACCGCCACAGTACCCCGCCGACGTCGAGTTCTGAACCAAAGTCGTAGAGGGTAGATCCCTCTTCGTTTTCGTGTTGCGAGTTCCCTCTAGCTCGCCACCATTTAGCCGCCAATCCCGCCGGAAAACGTTGCCGCCGTCGGGTCGAACGAGTTAAGTTTCCGGGTCGGGTTCAGTTAGACAGCAGCCGTCTCGCGTTTGCAAAAACCCCCTCCGTAGTTTGCGTCGCTCACCGGCTAGCCCCTCCGCAGCTCTTTAGGCCCACCTGCCAGCCCCTGTGCAGTTTTGCAAAATGACACCCGTGGTTAGTCGATCATCAAACCGCGCTCCCCGAATAGCACACGTGTCAGCGCCTGATAGCCCGTGCGCGCGCTGTGGCCCCGCCGCCCAGAGGCCCACCAGTCATCCTCTGTGGCTGGAACTCCCCGCGGTAAGAAAAGCCCGTACCAGTTCCCGCCGCGTCGGCTGCTGCTGAGTCAGCATCGTCCCCACCCGTCAGCGTCTGTGGCTAGGTGCGGTTGTGTGCAAAAAGTTCTGTGATGTTTTTCTATTAATAAAAATAATTTCAGAAATTGTTTAATATGTTTTAATATCCAGAAATTAATAACTTTTTATTGATAAATCCAAATAATACAAATAATATATGTTTTTGAATCAGAAAAATGTGAGGAATTCAAATATGCTATTCAAAATAATGTTTGACTAATTTAAATTTTCGAAATTGTTTAATTGCAATAAAAATGCCTTTTCTTAATTAATTAAAAACTTTAATTCTATAACTCCAAATTTGACAAATAATATGTCTAAAACGATCAGCTCGATGAGCCTGTTCTGTTCATGCATTCCGTGATATGAATTGAAGCATGCATCACATAAATATTAAATAATCAGAACTGTTTATGGTAATAAAACTTGACCAAATAATTAATAAAATGATTTATTCTTGTCCCCACATCTCACCCTTGCCATGCTACATTATTTCCATGTAAATTGTGCATCATTCATCATGGAATGCTTGGTTGCCTGTCGCATTCTATTCATATGCTTGTGCACTTTATTTATGTTGGCCCTTGTTTGTTTGGTTCTTCTTTCGAATAGACGCCCAGCAAGGGAATTATCAGGAATCCCAGGAGTACTACCCAGATCCATCTCTCGCGACAACTGAGCTACCAGGTAAGCACTACCACGTGCTTGCATACATATAGTACCTATTGCTTCTATCTTATTCTTGCATCATGGAGTCGCGATTGCCTTAAATTGAATCCCAAGTACTGCATAGCCTTTACTTTTAACCCCCACCGAGCTTGTTCCTCCATCCCATGAGCCACTACTACATGAGTAGTTTGAGCCTTGCGAGTCGTAGAACAGCATGTGTAGGGTATTTGAGTGTCTGATGGTTAACGAGATACCTAAACAACTTAACCTGAGTAGTAATGGGAGAACTAATGAAAGAGGCACCGGTGGGCAATATCTGTTATTTGGTTTTTCATGCTCACCTGTGTCCCGTAGGACCCCGAGTACTTGATACCTGTTCCTTTACTATTCACATTATCCACATACGGGAGACTCTATGAATCCCCCTTTGCATGAGCTTGATTTGCACTTTATTTCTTGGGGCCACAAAGTAGTTTGGGGCTTTATTACTATCCTGTACCCATGCCATGCTTTACCGCTTTATTTATGATTGTGCGTGGAGCACCTGTACTGTTTAGGAATTGCGGAGTGTTTTCGCGGTATCAACAAGCCCAGTCACACTTTCGGGTTCCCGGTCATTTACAGCCATTGGCGCAAACCTTGGGTCCGTCTCGGAGCCGGCCAACTTCATTGCGGGTAGCTTAATGGCGTGGCCCCCTGAAATAATTTATGAATCCTGCGATTGCTTTCTCGTGAAAGCCTCGTTGGGTTTTGATTTGGTTTTTCCGAGGTCGATCGTGTGTGTGTTGCTATTTGTGCACCCCTGCAGGGTAAATCTTTCTGAAAGCCGTGTCGCGGTTATGGACAACTTGGAGCACAGTTTCTTGATCATAGACAAGCATAATTAAAGTACCGCTTTTAATTTGACTAAATATCTAACTAGTAATTAGTGCAATACTCATGGAATGGTTAATAAAAATGCCAACGGATGGTTTGTTTGTCCGCTTTCTCGTTGGTAAGCGAGAAGGAGGATGGATCTGTTACTTTATACTGTTATAACTATTGTTTCTAATTAACGAACATCAGCCTATCTTTGGTTAGGCGGATGGTTAGCGAGTATCTATAGACTTGTTAGTTATTATCTTTTGCTGCAATTGCGTCACCCCAGGTTTATGTCCCCTTTAGAGGCATAAAGACTTGCTGAGTACCCCTAGGGTCTCACACGATAAATTGTTTGAGTCCGATGAACATGTCTATTCGCAAGATGGATACTGGGTGGAGGAGACAGATGATGTTGGCAAGGATCACTTGGTGTAGAGATTCCGGGGATGGGGATCCGTGAGATCTATGGGCGGGATGTGCTTATTTATGTGGCATCTTATGCCGATTTGCTTCTTATCCATACTCGGATCTTGTTTCTCGCTTCCTCTTGATACTCTGTTGATTGAAATATGAGGAGCTATCCTACACTATTATCTCTATCTAGGATATTTGGATCTTGCCGTATGGCGTTGCAATATTTCTATTTCTTTTAGATGGCATGGCTCTAAGAACTGTTGTAAGGTAGCTTGCATACATACTCACTTGTGTATGTATTTGATCTCTTCGCCTGTTGCCTACGCCGCTCGCTCTTGTCCCGATGTTCTTGGAAGTGGTTAGGGCGGTCGACGGGCCTACACGTGGGTGGCCCTGGGCCCCCGCTGTAAAACCCTTAACCACTTTTGGTGCATCAAGGTTTGAACTTAGAGCGTAGGGTCCAAGGTTGTTACAGATTGCCACTTCCGACTAGTCCAGATATTGGGGGATAGCTGGAACTATTGCATTGAGATCGTGTAGAACTGCTTTCTTGACCTTTGCTGGTTGAGATCCGAGGAAAGTGACATAAGTGTCCTTCTTGGTGGGAAAAGTTTTCTTCCCTTCCGGCTTGGGATTTGAAGCATCAGCTTCCTCCATGTCAGAATCTTCCTTGGTCTCTTTTTCTTTTTTGGGATTCTTCTTTCCCTTCTTCCGCTTAGCTTTGTAGCCCGCCGTGTCATCTCTTTTGATGTCATCATTGAAACGACATTCGGCGTTGGTGTGGGATGAGCCCCCATTGGCGTCTAGGTGATGCACACATGGGTTATTGGCAATGTCGGCCCAAGAGTAGGTTTTGCCTCGTTGCTGTTCACCTCTACCTTGGACCCTTGAAGTTCCACGCCCGTGCTCGCGGCCTCCGCCGCGTCCTCCTCGTCCTCTAGACCCGAAAGTAGCAGTGACCACTATTGTTTCCGCATTGGGTTTTTCTTCCGAGGTATTTTTGCGCTTCTGAGCTTGTTGCTTTGGTTGTTTGCCGACTGAGGCACAGCTAGGGCATTGAGTAATCCCTCTGCATCATTGTCGGCATCTGCATACTTGCTCGCTGTTTCTATCATCTCTCCCAAATCAGTGACCTTGTCACACTTCAAGTGGTGGGGCAGTAGACCAATTGGGAGACCTGCGATGAAAGCTTCAATCGTAGTTTGATCATTTACTCCTTCACAGGAGTTCTTGGTGTCGATCCATCATCCGAGGTAATCCCGGCAAGTTTCTCCGGCTTTCTGGGTGCAACGTTGTAGGTCTCTAATCGTACAGGGCCTCCGATATGTGCCTTCGAAATTCCAAAAGAACACACTTTGCATGTCATACCAGTTATGGATGTTGTTCTCCGGAAGTTCATTGAGCCATGATCGTGTCGTCTTCCGCAACATAAGTGGGAGATATTGGGTTGTGACCAGGCTGTTTCCGACTTTGGTGATGCAGCAAGCTTGGAAAAAATCCTGTAGCTAGGTGTCTGGCCAAGCAATGCCGTCGTAGGCTTGGATATGTCTTGAGATAGCAAATCCTTCTGGGAATTTTGTAGCTCTGATGCATGTTCCAAAGCACTTTCGGCCCACGTAGATATCATCATTTTCGTAGCGCCGTGCCTCTATGTTGGAGTTGATCCTGTGCCTTGCATCGTTCGGGGATAGAGATCGTCCTGAATGCCGGCTGTGGCTGCGGTGCCTTGGAGCCGGACTTCGGCTTCTGCCACAACCTCCTCCACCACGTCGTCCTCCTTGTCCCCCTTGGGAGCCGTTGTGATGACTGCTTGGTGGAAAGGGTGGGGCAGCTGGATAGTTTCCGGCTGATCGCCGTCCTCCGTTTGGAGCGTCATTATTCCGGTTCCGGGGAGGGTCTTGGCTACGACGAGCCCCCTGCCGGCTTGCCCTGGCATGGTTTCCGTCGTTCCTTCGTCCATCATTCCCACTATGGTGAGGCTCAGCCGGACGGCTTGCATGTCTAGGAGGTGGCATTTTTTGACGATCCTCCTCCTGACGTTTCTATTTATCTTCTCCCCTTCGATCATTAGACTCTCGTCGAGGAGGATTTCTCGGATTCAGAGCAGCGATGGCCTCTTTCTCGCCCGCTGGGGCGACGTTTCTCTAGTCACGATTAGTCCTACAGTGTTGTCCTGACGATCCGGTTCTCGAGTAATTGTCTTCCCGGCGCTCGGGGCGATGATGCTGCTTCGGAACGCGATAGGGTCTTACGTCAGCCCATGCTGGATCTGTGCGACATTGGTCGGAGTCTGATACCAGTTTTTGATTTCCGGACAGGGCGACCTTTTGCTGCTCCAGTCCCTTGTTGAGTAGTTTGATACCCAAACGGATCTCCTCTGGTCCTGGATTAGCCGATAGAATTTCTCGGGCCGCCATGGTATTCTGTACTGGGGTTGGATATACCCAATCTCCTTTGCTATCTTTCTGTGGCTTCCCCATCTCATCTCCGAAAAGGACGGCACGGATATGTGGGAATTGATCGTCATTGGTGTGGCTCTTCCGTGTCTTTTGATGCAACCGAGACATGTAATCTTTAGTTTCCATGCGTTTCTTCTCCTCCTCGATTTTTTTGGCTTCATCCAGGAGTTGTTGACGACGCGCTTCTAGGGCTTTTGCCCTTTCGTCCAGATCTTCCGCAGTAAGTTCTGTAGCTATAGGATAGGTGTTGTCAATGCAGCATCGATGAGTTTATGCGCCCCTTCAGTGATCACGTGTCCATCCACCGATTCTTCTTTTTTCTGCTCTTTTGGGATAAGTGCTCCATCCAAGTCTTCTTCATATTCCTCGGCAATCATCTCCTTTGTCAGAGGGTCTTTTGCCGGGTCTTGTTTTTCTTGTTCTTCTTCTTTGCCCTCTTGGCAGCGCCGGTAGCAAAGACGGCTTTGGGTCCGTTTCCGGAGTCAAGCTTTGATCGGTAATTTCGGACATCTAGACCTTGGGATTATCTCCGACATCCATATCATCCTGTGCTTTGGGAGAGTGTTCCCCGGATCCTTCATCCATGGCTTCTCCTTCTTCTGCAGCTTTGGAGTTGTACACCTCTTCATATTCCGCGGAGAATTTTCAGAAATCTGCTGACGTCATCGATTCATCCGAGGATGCGGGTACGTTGGCGTTTGTTCCAATTGCCTCCAGCACAGAGTCAGTGTTTTCTCCAGCATCGGCTGAGCTGGATCCGGATCCCACATACCCGATGAAGTGCGACACATGCTTCTTGAGGTACCTGCGGCTCTCGCGATCAGCCATATCAAAACTTTTGATGTTCTCGAGAATTGCATCTGCGCTTGCATCTTGCATTATCATACGTCGCAGTGTGTACCTAGGAAAGGCCTGTCTGTCCCGGCATCATCAGAGCCGGAATCAGTGTCATTGATATGCTCCTCCTGGATTTCGACTTCCACTGGTGGGTCGATCTGGGATACGGCCTCTCCGAGGAGATCCACTCCAGATTCGGCTATAACCGCTAGGTCGTCCTCATGCTCGGATTTCTCCACTATCTTCGCAACTGGTGCGGGCTGGGTGAGTTTAGGGTTTTCTGAGATCCGGAACTCTGCCGCCTCCGCAAACAAAGAGGACCCAGAAGATTCTTCTGCCTCTATCATCACCGCTGGGGTGGGTGGGGCAGGTTCAGCGAAACCAATGTAAACATCGATCTCGCCAAAATACATGATTGTGTAGGCAGTCATAGCCTCCCTAGCCGGAATCCAAGTCTCGTCGAGAACGATGAGAGGGACATCGCTGGCGTAGAGGATGCGACCGACGGTGATAGTTTCGCTGATTCCCATTCATGTAGATTCCGCTCGGAACGCAGATCCGAACCTCACTTGCCCCACGGTGGGCGCCAACTATCGTCGGATTGATGACAAGTACGCCGTGAGGGGGTCCTCGAGGCGCGCGGAAGACAGGGGTGTGAGACGTATGGTGTTCCGGGACGGTGAGCACACAAGTTTACCCAGGTTCGAATCCACCGGCTTTGGACGAATCCTACTCCTGCTAGCAATCCAGTAATACGGTAGAGCCGGAATATGGGTTACAAGGGTTTCACCTGTGCGAGTTGAGATTGTAGACTATTGAGGGTGCCCTAAAGGCTCTCCCTAGGATGGCTTATATAGATATCTGGCCTAGGGTTTACAGGAGAGATCTATCCAGCTACAACTAAGAGTCGGTTACAGAGTACATCTTGAACTACAAGTAACACTATGGGCCTAAGTCGGTAAGTCTTCTGGGCCTTCCCGTAGCCAGATTGGACTCCGTCTTTCTCCCTGACTGGGCCGCCCGTGAAGCAAAGCTCTAACCCGAAGTGGGCCACCCTGGTCAATGAGGAACTCTAATGATACCCGGAAAGTATGTCCCCAACATCCCTAGCTTTGGAAGATAGCTATTCTATTGCTTATGATGATACAAAACCTCCAATATATGATGATTACAAAGATGAATATGATATTTTCAGTCCACCTACTAATGAGGAGAAAATTAATTATGATTACAATATGCCTCCTATATTTGATGATTATGGTGATGAGAATAATAATGATAGCTATTTTGTTGAATTTGCTCCCACTATAATTAATAAGAATAACTATGCTTATGTGGAGAGTAATAATGATTATATGCATATGGCTCATGATAAGAATGTTTTATGTGATAGTTATATTGTTAATTTTATTCATTATGCTACTAGAAAGTTATTATGAGAGAGGGAAACATGGTTTTATGCATCTTTATGTTGAAAGTCTTGAAGTTGCACTTGTTTTGCTTTCCTATGCTTGTTGCTTTCTGCTTTCATGACTTGTTTCTTCACAAGATTATTTTTCATAGGAAGTGGGTTAGACTTGAATGTACATTGAATTTTCTTCTTGATGCTCTCTTTAATTTCAATTCATATTTGTTATGTGAGCATCTTCTCAAACTATCATGTCTAACTTAAAGGCGTTAAAAAAATGTTCTTATTGGAAGATAACCCAAAAGTTTTAGATGAGTCTTGGAAGTTATTACCTCTGTAATAACCCCTCCTTACCCTTTTGATTTGCTTTTTGTGCCAAGAGTAACCTCTAATGAGAGAGAAGTAAGACTTGGGAAAGTTGCTGCCCCGAAACAGATTTTTGAGCTTCATTGTAAAAATTCGTGACAAATCTCTGTAAGTCGGATTGAGCTGTAAATTGTTGTTCTTATGCCCCAGGGTGTTATCTAACTTTCGTTAGTTCAACACTTTTCGATTTGAGCAACATAAGGTCTTCGAATAAATTGGTTTTTACCTGCTAGTATGATTTGACAGATTTCTGCCATTATTTGCATTTGCTTCTTAATCTCTTTCTCTTTGAGTTCTTTTGGTCGCTTGAAATTTTTAAAGGAAGTTCTAAAGTAGCTTGTGTTTTAATGGAAGTTACTTGTGTTGAAACTGAACCAAAAGACTTATTATCTTGAGTGCACTAATGTTGCTAATAAAGATTGTGTGAAGTTTTGTATGAAGGAAAAATTTCAGCTGTATGGAAAGAGTGATGTAATGAGATGAAGAATGGACTAAAGCTCAAGCTTGGGGGTGCCCCCTGTGTCACCCCAAGAAATATCCAAGAAGTACAAGCATCAAAGCTTGGGGATGCACAAGGCATCCCCTTCTTCATCAATAAAATTCTCCGGTTTCTTCCAAACACTTCATTTTTATTGTTTCATGCACAGTTGTGTTGTTCTTGGAGCGCCTTTGTTTTTGTTTTTGTTTTTGGTTTTCGTTTGCTTGGTTTGCTTAGTTTGCTTGAATAAATTGGTTGGGCCCCCTCTTTCATACATTGGTTTTCAAATAGTTTGGTTTGGATTGGAAAAGAGTAGGAAATTTCATGCTTAAGTGGTAAAAGGAGCTTGTTTTTGACTGCAACCTATTCTTTGTCATGTCATGCTTGATATTGTTTTGGCTTTATGCTTAGTGATCTTTGTAGTAGCATAACATGTTATAAACAATTGAGATTGCTTAATGTGCCTTGGAAGAATCATGTGTTGTTTTAGCATATTAAAGCATAGTATTGTGGTATTCTCCTTTGATGCTTTATTTGGGTTGACTTGGCACATGCTCACACCATGTTATGACTATCCAAAGTCACCATAGCCTTTATGATCATTTAGTTTTCGAATTGTAATATCACTTTATGCTTTAATCAATGATGTTTTGTCGCTTTTCATGATTATGGCCATTATTGCTCTCATAGTTGGTCGCTCCCAGTCTTTTGCTAGCCTCCGTAACCAAGTATGAGTTCCACTCATGCATCCAACTCCATAAAACCAAGTTATTCCAAAGATTCCACCATACCTACCTATTAGCATTTGCTATTCCAAGTATATTCATGTTTTTATCTACCTTGCGAATTAAACTTGTTATGTGAAAATTAGTGATTAAAGCTCTCACGAACTTGATGGCACACTTTACTTTTCTTGCCCTTAATAAACTTGAACCATTGTGTCATCTATGTTGTATATGCTTGCACTTATATGTTGGGGATTAGCAGAACCATGCTGTCATGGGGTTTCAACATTGCACTTGTAGTTTGTACCTAGTCGATATCATGCTCTTTTGTCTATGGATGTCGTCGGTGTGAAATGAAAGGGGAGCTTGTAAGTCCCTGGAGTTATGTATGTGTGTTAGAGAAACGCCTGGGCCGCCGGTCTAATCCATGCTATCATGGTGGAAACCTGCAGCATAACCATAATGAGCTGTCTACGAAGCATTCTTCTAATAAAAAAAGAGCCAGAAAAAAAAGAGAAAAAGAAAAAAAGAGATATGAGAAAAGAGGAAAGAGAGAAAAAAGCACCATTTTCCCATGGTAAAGAAGAAGATTGCTGAGATGCTCGTTGTCTGCTTGCCTTGTCATTTTGATATGGGGATTCTTCCGTATCATGGGGCAAGGGGTACCCCGTTGGCGGTTCTCTATGATACACATGTACTTACGATGACAAGAACTTACCGAAGACTAAACTTGAGTAGAATGAGGAGCGACCCTCGTATTCAAGGGACATGAGATTGCCAACCTATACTTTGTCAAGCATATACTCCATAGTTTGTTCACTTTAACCTTAATCACTTCAATATGCTTATGATAGGGGCAATGAGAGCTGAAAGGTAATAAGTACCATAATTTTTGGAAGCTCTTTATGAGACTTGAATCCCTACTTCCTTCTATGAAGGCCTTTCTTTTACTTTTATGTTGAGTCTCCACCTTCTACCTTTATGCACCTACTTTGAGAGCATAGTGGCCATTCTTAGTTCTATGTGCATTGTCCCAAGACTTGTTGATTGATGCATAACTTTGATATTGCTTGTTCTTGAACTATTTGTACCTAGTCACCCTTATGAACTTTGAAGGTGTCCTATGCATTTATGTTTTGCTACTCCATGAGGGACAAGCTGAATGCCACTATGCTATGTTTTCTATATGTGAAACAAACAAATGTCTTGCAAAGCATTGTTATTCATGAATCTTTGGTTTGTATCTTTTGATGTTACAACATATTTGTTATGTCTTATTGTTAGAACTATATCTTTCATGCTATGTTAGAGTACTATGATCCCAGCTATCAATATTTTATAAATGCCTTGATCAAGATTGCGATGGTGCATGTCACCTCAAAAAATATTCTTTTATCACTTACCTACTCGAGGACGAGCAAGAGTTAAGCTTGAGGATGTTGATACGTTGCTAACGTATCTATAATTTTTGATGTTCCATGCTTGTTTTATATCTAATTTATTATGTTTTGTCCACACTTCGGAGTACTTTTATACATTTTCTGTAACTAACCTATTAACAAGATGCCACAGTGCTAGTTGCCTATTTTCTTCTGTTTTTGGTTCTAGAAAAGCCAGAAAATGAATATACTCGGAATTGGACGGGACAAAAGCCAAAGTCAATATTTTACGGGAAGACACATGGAGTCCTAAGGAGAGAGGAAGGAGGGGCCACAGGGCGGCCACACCCCCTTGGCGCGGGTAGCCCTAGGCCGCGCCAGGGCATGGTGTGGGCCCCTTGGCTGACCATCGACCTCGCCTCTTTGCCTATAAGAAGTCTCCCAATGCAAAAACCCTAAATCGTGAAGCCTCCAGCCACGAAAAGTTCCACAACACCGCCGCCACCGAATGGGATATTTGGGGGACAGAAAGTCTCTTTCCGGCACCCTGCAGGACCGAGAAGTGCCCCCGGAGCCATCTCCATCGATCTCCACCACCATCTCCATAGCCGTTGCTGATTCCCATGATGACGAGGGAGTAGTTCTCTCTCGAGGCTAAGGGTTCTACCGGTAGCTATGTGGTCATCTCTCTCTATGCATGATCATATTGTGATCATGAGCTTGGTAATCAAGTAGATCTACCTTGCTACTCAAGTGCTTTATTAGATCTCTGCTCTCCCCATGTGTGTGAAAGTGACAGCGTGCACACCATGGTGGCACTTAGGCTAGAGATTACAAATACTTGTTATGAGTTATATTTGGAGTCGGATGTCTCTATAAAATCGTGGTGTTTGTTGGAACCATCTAGTGCTCAAGGTGACAGTGTGGGGTTTCTTAGATGGGAAAAGCGAATTTTGAGGAGTGCTGTTATAGCCCTACCGTGGATTAGAGTGTCCAACTGGAGAGTAGTTTAGAGTAGTATCATAAAGAGAAGATATTTACATGAGAGTGTTCACTAGCGAAAGTATGATCCCTAGGCCTTGTTTCTAAGCATTGAACCACCATTTGCAACTAGATATGTTACATGTTTCCTTGCTTCCATCTTTATTTCAGTGTGCCTTTAGTCTCTTCCACGCCATCAAGCTATTTTCTGGCACCATTGTCTTATATCTATACCACTTGTATTTCACTATCTCTTCACCGAACTAGTGCACCTATACACCTGACAAGTGTATTGGGTGTGTTGGTGTCGTGGTGGTGGCACGGCAGATGCCATGGATAGGCTAAAGATGGGGCCAATGAGTGCTAGGGGAATCCAGGGAGGGAGAACGTGGTGATTCCACGCACAGAAGTTCTTGCTATTTCTCTATCAATGCAGTTTACAAGTGCTCTAGAGGCCCTCTACAAGAAGGAGACGATGTCTCTTTCTCCCTACCAACTAGCCCTAGATTTCTACCTTAGACAAAGAAGATGATAGACCACCCTCTATGGAGGCCCCGGTGCTCCTTATATAGGGACGCCCAGGTTACAATTCTAGGGCACAGGTGGCAGCATATTCTACGAATATGCTCCTTTCCTAAAGCAGATGCTTCTTTATTTTCTTTAACGGGTCGTCCGGGCTTTGGACGTAACCCATACCGTAATCCTTGTCTTTTGGCGTCATAAGACACGGGCTACGTCATCTGGCTTTGCCCGCGTCACCTTAGTCGCCCCTGACCCACTGGTCCTCTTCTTTACTTTACTTTGCTCATGCGACAGCTAATAAAGCCAGCTTTTGACCAGTAGGATATTTCTTCTCTTGGAAGCTAAGATAATCCGGCTAGCATATAGCTAATCCGGCTTACCAGGTTACCTGCAAGACAGATAGACAGGGCCGGCATAAATCTTATGTCGGCCGGGCCATAGTCAAGGAGATGCTCCATGGGCCGGGTCACACCGTGATTTAGCCTGCCTTGAGGTGACCCGGTCAGCACTTGCTTTGACCGCGCCGTACCCTGGCCAACTCGGCCCTTATACCCCAGCGTTACCCTACCCGGGGTATCCCCCCAACATTAGTCCCCGAAGCTGGTGCGGTCTTAGCAACATTTAGTTGTTAAGGCCACAGCAGGTTCCCATATCCGGATCCTTTGCTCCTTAGGCCGAGTTACCTCATAGCCCAGAGTTTCTCATTTTGCAACCCTTTGCTCATTCTGAGTTCTTCCTCGTTGGCCAGGTCTTTTGCTTGCTTATCCGGGTAACCTTTCCTTCTCTTGTACGCTTCTCCGCATCCTACGTGGAGGGTAATCATCATTTGGCCTTATTTTAAGAGCCACGCACATTTATTGTGCCGGTTACTGTCGCAATGTTAGGAATAACTGATGTAAACGTCCCTTCACTCCAGCGCCTCGTTAACCATAACATTACATCACATCGTGGGGTCATCTGCTCCTGTAGCCCTTCCTATGGCCTTGCTCTGATTGGCTGTTCTGGCCGCGTACATGCTCATTGCGTGCGGCGCGTTGCCTGCAAAGGATCCCACGACGCACGTGTTGTGCAGTTAAGTAGGAGGCGTGGAGCGATTTCAAGGGAAGTTCCCCCATTTCCTCTACGCGTCCCAACTTCTTTCTCTTCTAGAGAAACTCCTCCGCCGCCACCAGTTTTCTGCTACACGAGCGCCACCGCGACCGTGCTCAGGAAGCCACTCGCACCTGCGCCGCCGTTCCCATTCAAAGTTTCCATCACGGGGCCTTGCGCTTCCCGTTTTCCTTCTCCCGGCTATCTCTACTCTGATTACTCCCTCCAAGACCTCGAATCCACCATGTCAGAGGCGGAGGCAGCGGTGCTAGTGCAGCAGGAAGAAGGAGCGGAGGGCCACGAGCGAGCTGCTAGGACGGCTCCATCATCCGCGACGAGGACCTAGATTGGCTCCGCGCCACGCGACGCATCCCCGTCGGAGTCGCCTGCCGCCTTGCCTTCGGTGAGGTCAGTCCTTCCCCCAAATATGGGGAATACGTTGTTTTCTTTCACATTTCCAACGTGGCTTCGGCCTTCCCACTTCTGATTTTTTCTTTGATTTCATTTCTACATATAAGTTGCAACTGCATCACCTCCCCACAAATGCCATTACCTCTCTGTCCTCCTTTGCTTCTGACATCGAGGGGTACATCGGCCTCTGGCCAAACAAAGAACTTTGGATCAAGTTCTTTGGCCTCCGGAGGAACGTAGTTCTGAATAAGGAGCATGCCCTGGAGGACAAACACTTGACCCAGTGCGGAGCCGCCTCCATTTCTCCTCGGAAGCAGTCCGTGTTCCCTTGGGTCACCGGACTCGAATCTTGCAAGGGCTGGCCCAGACTTTCTTTTATGTCCGGAACACCACAAATGAGGATCTGATCCGGCTGCTCCCCTTCAAACTTGGCCCTTCTAACACCTCGCGTTGGGAGAGCATTCCGAAGTCGCCCACGGCCCCGGAGAATCAAGTGGAGCGCCGGATCAAGGAGCTGCTCAAGGAGAAACTCCGGGGGGAGGACATTATGATTACTTTCCTCCGCAACCGGGTCTCCCCCTCCAGAAGCGATCCCACAAGATCTGCTACCTGAGCGGCCCTCTTGATCCTCATCGGTCTTCTTCAATCGAGTTGGATAATTCGGCGGTTTACCGCCAGGTTAATTCCATATTCAATGTGGAGAAGGAGTTCTCTAAGGATTGGGAGTGGGGACTTGAGCCCTTCACCCGAATCAACCCTCCTCCACAGGTGAATTTTCCTGTTCTTGTTTTCCGAATCTTCCTTGTATGTCGATTCACTTTTGTAACTTGTCAATTGTTGCCTTGTTCTCAGCGATTCCTCCAGCAGCCACTGTAGGATGGCGAGGTGCCTGCGAGCAAATGGTTGCCGGACCGTACCAAGGAGGACGAGGAGGAGCCTGATCTAGAGGCCTTCCTGCCTACCCCGGACGTCATCAGCGCTTGTAAGGCCTCTTCTCTAAGGGATTGGCCTGACGATGATGACTCGGACATTGACGTCCTGGAGGTATTTGATCTGGTTCCCATTTCTTACGCGCATCTAGCTATGTTCGAATGTTCAGCCAACCCGGACGATCAGGTCCACGAGGTTCCTCCCCTCGCCACTGGTGGCCCGGCTCCGGTTCCATCCCAGAAGCGCACGGCTACCTCGGCCGCAACTTCGGAGGTGCCGCCGCCCAAGAAGAGGCAAAAGAAGTCTGGGGTTAAACCTGCATCCAAGCCTGCCGCCAAGAGCACGGTTCGGAGGGCGCCCAAACCTCGGGCTCCTCCTACCGCGGATGAGTAAGTCCTTTCACGTTGCTACTTTAGATTTTTTTCCTTTGCTTGCCCTTTGTTTCTTACTGATTCTCTCCTTTTGACTTGGTGCTTTTTCTTTTTCTCAGAGCACCTAGGGATATCCCTCAGAGCGGCTCCGGCATTGCCTCCCCACTTCGGAGCAGTCCCTCTCTCACCCGCAACGACGATTATCGCCCGCTCAACCCTATTCAAGAGGGCTCTGTGGCTGCGCCTGATCAGAGCCCACCTCGCCAAGAGGAGGGCAACATCGGCGCGGGGGGTAGTGGGGCAGATTAGGATACGGTGATGCCGGATCTCCACAGCTCCTCGGCCCTAGCGCAAAATCCTGAGGTGCCAGCTTCATCGGCGCCACCCCCAGCATCTCCAGCACCAACACCAGCACCAGCAACACCAACAACACCACCACCAACAGCAGCAACACCAGCAGCAGCAGCAACAGAAGCATCGGCACCCGCACCAACAACACCAGCAGCATCAACACCAGCACCAACAGCACCAGCACCAGCACCAACAACATCAATAGCAGCAAGAGCCTCCAAGCCTCCCAAGGGAAAAGATCCATCAGCTCCCTCCGGGTCTACCCCTTCTATGGCAGATATTTTTCAACTAGTTCCTCCCCCTTCACCCGGCGTAGTCAAGAAGACTTCTGGGTCAGCAAAAAGAACTTCTACCAGGTCTACCGCCTCCGGATCAGAGGGCAGCCAATAGCTGGTTTTGCATACTAGCCCCGCTGCAACTCAATCTGCTAGGTGGGAGGCCCATGTGAAGGGCCTTGTGGCGAGCTATTCTCTGAACGACGAAAGCTACAGTCCACTACTCCTTGAGTATGTGAAGAACTGGAACAACGCAGAATTCGTCGACCCTCAAGACGATCTGCCAGAGAAGTTCGGCCCAGCCGAGTTCAGCGCCCAGATGAACTCCACTACCAAGGCTATCTCCTTGGCTGGTCGGATGATGGAGGTAATTCTTTTTCTCTGCTGTTGATGTTTTACATAACTGAGCACTTGTAGATATAGCCCCTAGTCCCTGAGCCTCCGAGGGAATAACTTGTTATTCGGTCGGATGGTTCTTATAGAACTTAGCTTTTGTTCATAATGACATCAAATTTTAGTAGATTTAGAGCCGGGTCTAGTTCCCTTGGCCCGTAGTTTGTGTACTTCGAATATCTACATACCTAGAGCCGGGTTAAGTTCTGCTTGGCCCGGGTCTTGTAGATCTCGAATATACACACACCTAGATCCGGGTTAAGTTCCACTTGGCCCGGGTCTTGTAGACCTCGAATATCCACACACCTAGAGCCGGGTTAAGTTCCACTTGGCCCGGCTCTTGTATACTTCGAATATCCACACACCTAGAGCCGGATTAAGTTCCACTTGGCCCGGATCTTGTAGACTTCGAGTATGCACACACCTAGAGCCGGGTTAAGTTCCACTTGGCCCGAATCTTGTAGACTTCGAATATCCACACACCTAGAGCCGGGTTAAGTTCCACTTGGCTCGGATCTTGTAGACTTCGAATATCCACACACCTAGAGCCGGGTTAAGTTCTACTTGGCCCGGGTCTTGTATACTTCGAATTGTTTTTACTCTGCCTTTGAACTTTGCCATTGCCTTACTTGTTTCAGATTACCACTAACCGCCGATCCGCTGAGTTCCAGCGCCTGCTTGACTCCTACAAAGACATTTGCGCGCGTTATGGTAAAGTCCTGGTGGAGTACTAGAAGAGGGGTAATTTTCCATTCTTGCTCTTCCTTGTTCATTCAAAATTCTTAGGACCCATATGAATTTGTCGTCCGAATCATGCAGCCGAGGTCTAAGCTGAGAACATAATCATAAGAAAAACCTTGCGGAAATCAAAGGTAAACTTATCCCCTCCACATGATCGTTGTACTTTCTTTGCCTTATCCGGTGGACACTTATACTTTGGGTCCTCCGGATCATTGTGTTGTTGCAGTTGCTCTCGAGGATAGTTTCACCATGCCTGAAATGATGACTCACTTCCTCGAACAAGCAGGGAATCATGAAGCTGAGCTGAAAAAGAAAGACACAGAGATAGCTCGGCTCCAATAGAAGGACTCGGAGATCACTCGACAGAACGCCGAAATTCAAAGGCTTAAGAGCTTCCATCAGTCCGGGTTGGAGAAGGCCGACCAAGAGTTTGCCGAGGAGAAAGAGCGTTTAACCACGCAAATCTCCAAGGATAAGAGCCTACTGGAGGAAGCCAACGTCAAGCTTACGTCAGTGACCACCGAATACGAGAAACTCCAGGCTCATAGTGCCAATGTTGATTCCGAGCTTCAGCAACTCCTCTTCCAGATTGCGCGTAAGTTTTTTGCACTTGGTTGATTTTCTTTCCTCCGGATTTGGTCCTTTTGCTCACTATTTTCCTTCTGATTCTTAGGAAAATTCCCAGAGAGTGATACACTCGGTGCCTCTGCCGTACGCCAGTCCCGTGAACAGCGTGGTATCCTTACTGCCCCTGGTGCCGAACCAATCCCATATAACACGGAGGATCTTCTGGCGAGTCTCACCGCTCGTCTTGAAGTAGTAAAGAACCATGGCGTGGATATTATCCCAGCGGCAACGCGGATGTTCAGCTGCCTTTGGCCCAATGAAACCATTCCAAAGAAAGGCTCGGCTTTCATATCCAAGTTAATGGAGTGTGACACGTAGCTGCATCTGTGGCGCGAATCTGCTGCACGGGCTGGGGCCAACATTGCTTTGAAATTTGCTCTCTCCTGGTACGAAGGAATTGACCTGGCATTTCTCACTCGCATGCGCACCGGGTCTAAGTGGTGCGAGGATCCGGAGTGGATCGCGCGCCGCCAAGCCTATGCCAACAAGCTCATCTAGTACTCCTTCTGCCATGCTTGTAATGAGGGGCCGAGTTATCTTGATGCTGCTGATGAAGAAGTTGTTTCTGGAGCTGAAGAGGAAGGGAGTGAGAGCGAGGGCTCCGAACTGGGCGACGAGGCTGAAGACCCAAAGGATAGCAAGGTTACCCCGGAGGACGAAGCCGAAGCTAGCGCTCCTCCCCCACACTTCGGAGTACCTCCCTCCTCGACAGATGATTCGTCTGCTGCTCCTGCTCCTTGAAAAACACTTGTCATATTCATCAGATACCCGGAATGCCGGGCGTAGCTGTATTTAAATACTTTGGTTTGGTTGTGCTATAATTTTATGCTCTAAACTAAGTTTTATTGCCGGATTATCGTGGGCGAATTCCCCGAGTTTCATTTTCTTGTTCCCGCAATTTTTGACTCGGCTCGCGTCTACCCTAATTCAGATTTTCGACTTACGAGTCAGAGGTTCAAAAAATTGACTTAACAATACTTGAAACCTTGAGATTAGCTCAAAATGATCCGGTGTTTCAGGGACAAAACAGACTAGAGGTTAGCCAAAAAACCAATGTCGGCCCTCTTAAGTTCTTTCCCTTTGTCGTTTTTCATGTGCCTTGCCATTCCAAACATGTTCTCTTGCTTGCCATGAAGCCAATTCATGTTGGACAGCAGCAAAGTCGAAGAGTTAAGTTCTTGGTGCTGACACGTTACTAATCCAACCAAGGTATAAGCGACTTAACCCAGCCGACATCAAATACGAAAACAAAAAATAAGTATTATAGCAGTCCCCGAGTCTCTGCTCGGGGTGGCAAAGTCTTTATTGATAAGCTCACCACCGACATACATACCGACGTATGAGTAGCTCGGATACATTCACCTCTTAGATGTATAAAGGATGAAGCAGTGCTACATTCCATGGTCGTTTGGATTCTTCTTCAGACCTGTCCGTCTTGTTCTTTTCTTGGGGATGTGCATCAATAAGATAGTAGGAATCATTGCGCAAGGCTTTGCTCACAATGAAAGGTCATTCCCATGGAGGGGATAACTTATGCGTACCAGCAGTGCACTGTATTAACCGTAGTACTAAATCACCTTCCCGGAAAACTCAGGGTTTACTTTCCGGCTATGATAGCGTGGGAGTTTTTGCTGATATATGACGGATCTGGACAAGGCTAGTTCTCTCGCTTCTTCCAGCAGATCAACATCATTTTTTCGGGCTTCGCGCACTTCGGCAAATCATGCTCTATGTGGGCTGGTAATACAGCTTCTGCCCCATATACCAGAAAGAATGGCATATAGCCTATTGATCGATTATGAGTTGTTCTTAAACTCCACAGTACCGCTGGTAGTTCTTCTATCCAGCACCCCGCTGATCTTTGCAGCGGCTCTATGAGCCAGGGTTTTATCCCGAACAATACTAGTCCATTAGATCTTTCCACTTGCCCGTTCGATGCGGGGTGGGCGACTGAGGCGACATCTAACCAGAAGTTCTTTTCTCGGCAGAATCTCGCAAATGCTCCTTTAGCGAAATTTGTCACATTATCAGTTATGATGCTATGGGGATAGCCATACCTTAGGATTATATCCTTGAGGAATCTTACCGCTGTTGCTCCATCACATTTCTGAATTGGTTTCACTTCAATCCATTTGGTGAAATTGTCCACAATGACCAGCATATGGGTCATCCCTCCTTTGGCCGGCTTAAATGGTCCTACCATATCTAGGCACCATACAACAAATGGCCATGTAATGGGGATTGTCGTGGTGGTGTCACGGAAGATGCCATGGATAGGCTAAAGGTGGGGACTAATACACGCTAGGGGAATCCAAGGAGGGATAGTGAAGTTATTCTCCACACAGATGTTTATATTGCTCTGTCTCCAAGATTACAAGTGCTCCTTGAGCTGTATTGGCGAGAGGAGGAAGAAGGAGCTCTCTTACTCTCACCCACAGACAACACCTAAAACCCTAGCACCAATAGAGAAAATCCCATCAACTAGAGATCAACCAACCCTTCTACTGAAACCCTAGCCCCTCTTTTATAGAGGGAGCTCGGGCTCTGCCTAGGGCATACGTGGAAGCATATTCCTAAGAATATGCTTCCCCCCAAAGTAGCAAGCCGACCAGGGTGCTTTTCCCCCGCATCACCCATGCTTTAGCTACGTGAGCCTCTGCGGCGGCTACGTCAGCCGACATGGGCGTCGTCACCCTTGTCGGCCATGCCCCGGTGGTCCTGTCCTTGCTTGCTTCGCTCAAGTAGTGCGTACCGGGGCTTTTTTTGACCAGCGAGATTCCTTCCTTCTCTTGGAAGCTAGATATGGCCCGGATCATGGTTGATCCGGCCACACCTGTTCCTGCATACAAGTAAAACATGCACTTCCAACTTACTGCTTAAGTCGAATGAGACTTAGTTAGGCGAACGCCCCCCGGTCCGGGTTACCCCGTGATTCGGCCTGCCTTGAGGTGACCCGGCCAGCATCCGCTTTGACCTTGCCGAACCTCGGCTAACTTGGCCTTTATACCCCGGCGTGACCCTACCCGGGGGTATCCCCCCAACATTAGTCCCCGAAGCTGGTGCGGTCTTAGCTGCCTTGGCCGCTAAGGCCACATCAGGTTCAATTTCAAGATCCAGTCGTTATTTCCAAGTTACCTCTTTACCTTAGATTATATGGATTTACGTTCCCTTTGCACATTCCAAGTTCTCACTTGCCGGCCGGGTTACCACTTCAACTCGGACCTCATGGTTTTACTTTCCCTCCACACATGCCAAGTTTTCACTTGCTGGCCGGGTTACCATGGTTCGAGCCGGGTCTTGTTTCCTTCTCTCGTACGCCATCCCATGTGATGGGTAATCATTTTGTCGTCTTATTTTAAGGGCCTGCACAGTAACCGCCGCAGTAATTGTCAGTTATCACTGCGCGCGGGTCACGTCATGCTTGCCTCCTCGTTTCTCGCATCACAGTGTCACGTCATAGGATTCTCTTCGCTCTGTGGCCCTCCATGTGCCTCCCTGCTGATTGGTCCGGACAGGTGATACATGGCCACTGCGTGTGGGGGGTCCGCACGATACGATCCCACTCACCGCTGGTGGGAGTGGTTAAATAGCGGAGGGGGGCTTCCCTTAGGATCTTTCTCCTTCCACGCCCCTCTGCCCGTTGCCCTTTTTCTTCATCTTCCTCGCGACCACGCCGCCGCCAGTGATACCAAATAGCAGCGTCGCCGCCGCGCTTCTCCGTCGCACCTCTGCGTCACCGCCACCACGACGCAAATCTCTCGCCACGGGTCCTCGTCAATCCTGGCCACTGTCCCCCGACGCCTCTAGCGCCAGCGAGGGCCTCGAGGACCAGATGATGGAAGAAGAACTCATCGTTGCTGAACAAGAGATGGAGGAGGACGCTGCGAAGGTGGACCGCGGTGCGTGGGCCGGCTCCTGGGTCTGCCAGGACGACCTGGACTGGCTCTACCGGACCAGACGCATCCCTGCCGGCGTTGCGGCTCGCCTCGCCTCCTCCGAACTGGCCCCCTCACCCAATCCGGGGGAATTCGACGTGTTCTTGTCTCACTTTCAACTGGGCTTCGGGCTGCCGGTGAGTGATTTCTTCCGGGATTGGCTCAGTACCTACCAACTCCAGCCGCACCATCTTCCAGCCAATGCCATTACTTCTCTCTCTGCCTTTGCTTCTACGATCGAAGGCTACACTGGACTGTGGCCCACGAAGGAGCTGTGGATCCGGTTTTTCGGCCTTCGTCGCAACGTCATCCCCGACATCCACACTGATCCGGAGGACAAGCGGCTCACTCAGGTCGGAGCAGCTTCCATCCACCCCGGAGGTTTTCTGTTTTCCCCCGGGTCACCGGGTTACAGTCCTGCAAAGGGTGGGCCCGGACGTTCTTTTACGTCCGGAACACAGGCACCGAAGACTTAATCCGGCTGCTCCCCTATACTCCGGGTCCACCTAACCTGGCTCTATGGGACGCCGTTCCTAGGAAGCCCATGGCCTTGGCCAACCAGGTCAACAAAAGGTTCGCGGAGCTGAAGGAGCTTGGGCAGTGCAACAAGGATGCAATGATCACTTTCATGTGCAACCGAATCTCCCCCCTCCAGAAGCGCACCCACAAGGTGTGCCACATGAGCTTCGACCGTGATCCCAACCGGACTTCATCCTTCGAGCTGAGCAACACGGAGATTTATCGCCGGGTTAAGGCTCTCTTCACCACCCACAAGGACTTCTCCTCCGAGTGGACTTGGGGGGATTGAGCACTTTTGCCGTGACCGGCTTCCTCCCGCGGTAAGCTTCATGTTGCAAACTTACCCCGGACTAATTATATGTCGGTTATTGTTGCGTTTTTCACTTATTTTGTTCATTCCTTTGCTCAGCAATTTCTTCAGCAGACCCTCGAGGACGGCACCGATCCGACCCTTAAGTGGGCGCCGGACCGGGACACTCTGGATGAGGAAGAGCCGGACTAGGAGATGTTCCTCCCGATGACCGATGCCACGAAACGACCCACAGGTAAACCCTCTTCTATTAGAGATTGGCCCGATGATGAGGATGACTCGGATATCGAGGTGATTGAACCTGTTGAGGCTATCCCCCTTTCTTTTGCTTTTCCGCCATCAGCTCACCCCGGTGGTCATATCCACGATGATCCTCCCCTCGCTACGGGCTAACCTGTTCCGGTGGCATCGAAGAAGAAGCGCGGGGCTTCCTCAAGTTCTTCCTCCGGACCTTCCCAGCCTGCTAAAAGGCGAAAGAAGTCTGGGGACAAGACTGCCTCCAAGCCAGCAGGCAAGGCCCCAGCACGAAGGGCTCGGAAACCCAAGGAGGCCGAAACCTCGGATGCGTAAGTCATTCTTTCTTCTGTAACTTGCTCTTCCTTACTTCGTTGTAATTTTTCTTCTGACATTGTTTGATTTTGCAGGGCTCCGGTAGAGGTCCCTCAAAGTGGATCTAGCATCTCTTCACCTCTCCGGCCTAGCCCTTCTCCTCGTCGCGAAGATGAGTCACGTCCGCTGAGCCCTATTCCAGAGGGTTCTGTGGCCGCTCCGGGTTCAGCTCCACCTCGGCAAGAGGAGGGTAACATTGGAGCGGGGGAGACCGGCTCGGCCGAAGCAACGGCATCCACCACTTCGGCAACGCCGCAACCAGCAGCCACTGAGGCTACCTCGGCTCCAGCCCCAGTACCAACAACCAGACCAGCACCAACAGCTACTCCGGCATCAGCACCAACTCCGGCTACAAAAACATCAGCACCGGCACCAAGTCCCGCAACAAGAGCACCAGCGCCTAGCTCCTCTGCTTCGTCTGAGTCTTCTCAACCTCGGCGAGGAACTACCCCGGCCGCACCTAAGGGGAAATCCGCTGCGATGGCTTGCCCTTCCCAGCAAGCCAAGGGCAAGAATGCCCCGGACGTTACCAAGCCAACATCCGTCGAGGCTGGGCAGCGTACCCTCGTATCAATGCTTCCCAAGAAAGCTCCGGCAGCGAAGGACGCCCCTGCCGAGCCAACTGACGCACAACAGATGGTTCTGCACACTAGCCCAGCCCTTGCCTTGATTGAAAGGAAAGAAGCGCACGCGAAGGGCTTGGTGGCGCCCCATATGCCCAGCGGTGAACGGTACCCTCCGAGCCTGATAGAATTCGTCATGAACTGGAATAAGGCGGAAGTCGTTCAAGACGCTGATCTCCCGAAGAAGTTCGGCCCCGCCGAGTTTTCCACTCAGATGGACACAGCCGCAAAGGCAATTAACCTCGTTGGGCGAATGATGGAGGTACGTCGCTTCCCCTTTACATGCTGTAGATAATAACCATTAGTCCCCGAGCCTCCGGGGGAGTAACTTGTTACTCGGCCAGATGCTCTTTAGAAAACTAACGTAGCTCCATGAGTACTTCAAATATGCACACACCTAGAGCCGGGTTAAGTTCCACTTGGCCCGGATTTTAGTACACTTCGAATATGCACACACCTAGAGCCGGGTTAAGTTCCACTTGGCCCGGATTTTAGTACACTTCAAATATGCATCGAGCTAACTTGTGTTTCTGTGTCCCTTTAAGGTGACCACGAATCACCGGAGTGTTGAATTCCAACGCTTGCTGGATACCCACAAGCTGCTACGTGCAAAGCAGGCTGCACTTATTGCGGAATACGAGAAGAGGGTTAAATTTCTTCCTTAGCGCTTCTTCGTTTTTCTTCATTTTCCTTTGCCGGACTAACCTCATCATTCAGTTTCCGCAGCTTGGGTGGAAGCTGAGAACATCATTATGCGCAAAAATCTAGAGAAGATCAAGGGTAAGTCATTTCTGTCCGACTTTGCCGTGCTTTCCATTCCCTTTTCTCCTTGGCTCGGCCAACATTCATACCTCGGCTCTGCCAGGCCAACACACTATTTCAGCATCACTTGAAGATAGTGTGCCTGTGCCTGATATGATGCTGCATTTTCTCGAACAAGCAGGGCAGCACCAAGTCGAGCTAAAGAAGAAAGATGACGAGCTCGCCCTCCTCCGAAGCAAGGACGCTGAGATTGCCAATCTCAAGGCTGAGATGGAGAAGATGAAGGCCCAGCACCAATCCGAATCAAAAGGCTGGTAAGAACTACACAGAAGAGCACGAACGCCTCAACCTCCAGATCGCCAAGGACCAGGATCTTCTCAAGGAATCCGGCATCCAGCTTGAGTCGGGGAACGCTGAGCTTGAGCAGCTTCGGAAGAGACGCGATGAATGCACTAAGGAGCTGACCCGGGTCCTCAGCCATATATCACGTAAGTTCCTTTCCCTTTTCCGACCTACTTCTCCGGGTTACTTCATATGTCTTTTCTTGACCTTCCTCCTTTGCCTCGCTTCCAGGCAAATTTCCAGAGGGCACTCCTATTGCGAGCGCAGCAGTTGCCAACTTCCGTCGATAGAGGGGTACTCCGGGCACTTCTGATGGTGAAGGGATTCCCTATGACCTGGAGGACCTGTTGGTCAGCTTGTTAGCTCGCGTGGAGCTCATCAAAAACTATGGCAAGGACATCCTCGGTGCTGCAGCTCGCATCTTCAACACCTTCTGGCCCGGCAAAGAAGCCTCGGAAACCACCGCACTTCTCATTGAGCAGTTAATGGAAACCGAGACTCAGCTTGACCTCTGGAGAGAGTCTGCTGGACGTGCCGCAGCTGATACCATTCTTCACCACATACTCACGTGGTATGAAAAAATCGATCTCAACCTCTTGACACGTCTACGCACAGGATCCAGATGGACCAATGACCCGGAGTGGGTAGCTCGGCGCCAGGCTTGCACCCATAGCCTCATCGAATATGCTCCCATTCATGAATGGGTTGATGGGACGAGCTTCTTGGAATCCACTGCGGACGAAGAGGTCGAGGATGATGAGGGTAGCTCGGACGGTGAAGGAGAAGATGACGCCTCGGATATTGAAGGCGGCGAAGATGATGCGGAAGTTCCTCCTGCTGCTCCGTGAGAGAAAAAACTTGAAAATTTATCAGATCCCCGGTATGCCGGGTGGAGTTGTATTCTAAACACATGTGATATTTTGCTACTAAGCTCTTATGCCGGATTAACTTGGGGGTTGTCCCCGAGTTTCTTTTTCTTGTTCGTTCAATCTCTTGGCTCGGTTCGTGTCTACCTTGATTCGGTTTTACGACTTACGAATCCGAGCTTCAAAAATTGTCTTAACAATACTGGGAAACTTTTAGACTTAGCCCCAAAATAAAACTGCATAATAACTTGAAACTAAATACAAGGTTAGTCTGAAAAACAAATGTCGGCTCAAATAAATTCTTGTCCTTAGTTGTTTTTCATGTGCAACGCAATTCCAAACTTGTTCTCTTGCTTGCCATGAAGCCAATTCTTGTTGGACAGTAGCAAGTCGAGTTGGGTTCTTGGTGCTCACACATTACTAATCCGAGTTAAGTAGACCAACTTATTCCAGCTAACGGACAAATAACAAATGACAACAAACATTATTAAGGCAGTCCCTGAGTTACTGCTCGAGGTGCCAACATTTCATTGATAAGCTCATTGTCGACATACATACCGACATATGAGATGACTCGGATACATACACCTCTTAGTTAGGTGTAGAAAGGACGAAGTAGAGCTATATTCCATGGACGCTTATATTCCTCTCTGGACTTGTCCGCCCTATTCTTCTCGTGTGGCTTTGCATCTATAAGATAATAAGAATCATTGTGCAATGCCCTGCTTACTATGATTGGCCCTTCCCATGGGGGGATAATTTATGCATGCCAGTAGTGCGTTGTACCAACTGGAGCACCAGATCGCCTTCCCGAAAGACTCGGGGGCACACTTTCTGGCTATGATAGCGTCGGAGATTTTGCTGATATATGGCGGATCTGGACAGTGCCAGTTCTCTCACTTCTTCCAGCAGATCAACATCATTTTGCCGGGCTTCCTGCACTTCGGCTTCTGTGTATTGGGTGACCCTAGGCGAATCATGCTCTATGTCGGCTGGTAATACAGCTTCTGCCCCATCTACCAGAAAAAACAGCGTATAGCCTATTGATCGATTCAGAGTTGTTCTTAAACTCCACAGTACTGCTGGTAGTTCTTCTATCCAGCACCCCGCTGATCTTTGCAGCGGCTCAATGAGCCGGGGTTTTATCCCGGATAATACTAATGCGTTGGATCTTTCCACTTGTCCGTTCGATGCGGGGTGAGCTACCGAGGCTACGTCTAGCTGGATCTTCTTATCCCGGCAGAAACGCGCAAATGCTCCTTCCGCAAAATTTGTGCCGTTATCAGTTATGATACTGTGAGGATAACCGTACGTCAAGATGATATCCTTGAGAAACGTTACGGCCGTAGCTCCATCACATTTTCTTATAGGCTTTACCTCAATCCACTTGCTAAACTTGTCCACCATTACCAGAATGTGAGTCATATTTCCCCTTGCTGGTTTGAACGGGCCAACCATATCCAAGCACCATACGGCAAAGGGCCAAGTGATTGGTATGGTCTTGAGTTCCGACATTAGCATATGTGTCTTGGTAGCATACCTCTGACAACCATTACATTTTCTCACCAGATCTTCCGCTTGCTCTAAGGCATTTGGCCCGTAGAATCCATGCCGGAAAGCTTTTGCTACCAAGGCTCGGGATGAGGCATGATGCCCGCATTCACCCTGATGTATATCTCGGAGGATGTCAAGCCCTTCTTCCGGGTCAACACATCTCTGGAGGACATTGGTCACACTCCTTTTGTATAGTTCGGAATTGATGATCGTGTAAGCCTTTTCCCTCCTCTATGTTTGCCTGGACAGCACTTCCTCAGTGGGTAACGTTCCATCCTTCAGGAACTAAAATATAGGTAGTGCCCAAGCTGGTATCGTTCGCACAGGGAATACATCCTCATCAATCTCCATCTAATCCACCGACATAACTTCAACCGGATCATGCTGAGCAGTCCCCGGGTTTACTGAAGTAGTCCCTGGGTTTGCCGAGGCAGTCCCCGGTGTTCGCGCACCAATTCCCATGTCAATGTCCATGGGCACAGCTTCGGATTCCGTGTCCTCCGGGACATAGATCGAGTCGGTTCCTGGGGAGGGCTTGATGGATGGTTTCCTCAAGTGCTCTAATGCTACACCCGGTGGAATTGCTTGTCGGGTTGACTCGAGCTTCGACAGCATGTCGGCAGCCTCATTTTCTACCCGGGGTACATGATGAAATTCGCATCCCTCAAAGTAACCAGATATCTTCTGCACATGAAATCTGTACAGTGCCATGTTTGGATCAAGGCCGTCCCACACTCCTGACACTTGCTGCACCACCAAATCCGAGTCGCCAAAGCATATGATCCGACGTATCCCAATTTCTTTTGCTACCTTAAGCCCATGCACAAGTGCTTCATACTCAGCGACATTGTTTGATGCGGTGAAATGGATCTGCAGCACATATTTCAACTAGTCCTTCTTTGGCGATGTGAGTACAACTCCGGCACCTAGCCCGGTTTTGGTTTTTGATCCGTCAAAGTGCATTCGCCAATAGTTCGGATCTGGAAGTGGCGGTTCGTATTGCACCTCAGCCCAATCCACGAAAACATCCGCCACAACTTGAGATTTGATTGCCTCTCTTCTGTCATATTGCGACACGTAGGGAGCTAGCTCAATTGCCCATTTTGCAATTCTGCCGCTTGCATCCTTGTTGCTCATTATCTCGAATATGGGGGCCTCACATATGACTCGGATAGGATGCTCCTCAAAGTAGTGCTTCCGTTTCTTGGCGGCCATGTACATGCCATATGCCACCTTTTGGTAATGTGGATAGTTCTGCTTTGAGGCTGACAACACCTCGCTCAAGTAATACACTGGCCTTTGCACCGACTTACCTTCCTCGTCGCGCTCCACCATTATCACTGCACTTACAACTCGGTTGGTTGCGGCTATATAGAGCAGCATTGGCTGCTTTGATAGTGGTGAGGCTAGCACAGGTGCCGTGGCTAACATTTTCTTCATGTGGGTAAAGGCTTCATCGGCCTGTGGCGTCCAAACGAACTTATCCGACTTTTTCATGAGTTGGTAAAGAGGCAACGCCTTTTCTCCCAACCGACATACAAACCGACTTAACGAGGCCAGGCAACCTGTGAACTTCTGGACATTGTTAAGACACTTCGGCAGTTCCATTCGTTGGATGGCCCGGATTTTGGTTGGGTTAACCTCGATACCTCGGCTGGAAACAAGAAAACCAAGCAGTTTTCCAGCCGGGACACCTAAGGTGCATTTTTCCGGGTTAAGCTTCATCCGGAACCTCCTTAGGTTCGCAAACGTTTGCCTGATATCGTTAAGGACCATTTTTCTTTCCTTGGTCTTGATAACCACATCATCCACGTACACCTGTACATTTTGACCTATTTGGCCGTGCAAACATTTTTGCATACATCTTTGGTACGTTGCCCCTGCATTACGTAAACCAAACGGCATGGTGCGATAGCAATAAGCCCCATACGGGGTAATAAACGCAGTCTTTATTTGGTCATCCAGATTCAGAGGTATCTGGTGGAAACCAGAATATGCATCAATGAATGACAACAATTCACATCCAGCAGTTGAGTCTATGACCTGATCTATTCTTGGCAGCGGAAATGGATCTTTTGGACACGCCTTGTTCAGGTTCGTGTAATCAATACACATGCGCCAAACCACTGCTACGTTCGGGTCATCCTTCTTCTTCTCCACCAGCACCGGATTAGACAACCAATCCGGGTAAGGTACTTCCATGATAAATCCTGCAGCTAGCAACCGAGCTATCTCATCCCTAATGACTTTCCTCCTATCTTCGGCGAAGCGGCGGAGAGGTTGCTTCACCGGCTTAGCTCCGGGTCTCACATTCAAAGAGTGCTCGGCCAACTCCCTCGGAACACCTTGCAAGTCCTGTGTGGACCAAGCAAAAATGTCCCGATTCTAACGGAGGAAGCTGACAAGCTCGCTTTCCTATTTATCACTTAACCCGGCACCAATTGTTACGGTGCGCTCTGGGAACATGTCATCAACAGGAACCTTCTTGGTATCTTTCATGGCCTAGAAAGAGACACTTCCATGCGGGTTACTCAGCGCCGGCATATACTGCTGCGCGGACTGAGCCAATGCCGCCACCTCTTGAATTTTCCTTTTTTCCTGCGCAATCACAAGTGACTCGGCTAAGTTTGACCCGGCCGACGCACACTCCATGGAACATCGGAAATCCCCAGCAATGGTAATCACTCCGTTCGGTCCGGGCAACTTCATCTTCAAGTAGCTAACGTGACAGCTTGCCATGAACTTGCTCAGGGCTGGCCTTCCGAGTAATGCGTGGTAGGCACTTTCCAAGTTCACCACCTTGACCTCCAAATTTTCGGTTCGGCAGTTATCCCTCGTGCCGAACAAGACGTCAACCCGGACCTTGCCTATGGGCTCACAAGAAATGCCGGGCACAATGCCATGGAAATTTGTCCTCGTGGCCTGGAGCATGTTCTCCGAGATACCCAACTTGCGCATTATGTCCGCATACATGATGTTAATGATACTGCCATTGTCGATCAACACCTTTGAGAATCTTACATTAATGCTAGGTCGAATGAATGTCGGATCTAGCACCAACGCATACGAACCAGGGCTTGGCATGAGCTTGGGATGATCCCTGATGCTCCAGGTGATTTCCTGATCGGACCAAGGCATGTACCTCGTCACTACAGGCATCACTGCATTCACCTCCATATGCCTACGCTGCAAGCTTTTTCTATCGGTTTCCTCAGTGGTGAACACACAATAGCTCTGATGGTGCTCCCTGTACTCGTTTCTCCCCTCATTTCCGGGGTACCTCTGATCCGGCTGATGCTGATTTTCCACTTGGTGCACTGCATCCCTTCTCTCATTGTTATGATACCTCGGCGGAGGGGGAGGCAACATTAGCTGTTGCGTGTTCGCTCCGGAGAGCAATTGCTGCAGGGGTAACTCCTGCCGAGGCTGGTCATTCCGGGGTGCCTGAGCATTCCCCGAACCGCCTTGTTCAATCTTGCGCATCCACTCACATTGCGTCGTCGTATGACCCGCTGGGTTATTCGGATTTGGCGTGTGAAACTTACACGGCTGGTCCAACATCGACTCATAAGTATACCTCGGACGGTCTTTCCTTTCTTGCCACTGCTTCTTTTGCTCTGGTGTCCAAGTTTTCTTGCCATCATTTCTCAGAGTCCACTGCCCTCTAGTTTTTTGGCGTTGACTGCCCCCTGCTCCGGGCTGATCTTGATTCACAGCTGCAACTTGGTGCGAACCATACCGATGATCCGGTCTATCATCTCTCCTTTTTCCTCTGTAGTCATTCCTTCGGGATGATCCAGCCCCATCTCTCTAATAGTACTCATCGTTTGACTCGTTTGATACGAGCCTAGGTTGAGTCGGATCGCCCAGAGCATACGAATCTGCAATTCGGATCATCTCTGCCAAAGTAGTTGGCATTTTCCTTTGCAACTTCATCCACAGCTCGGTTCCATACCTGCACCCTTGTGCAAACCATGCTATGGCCTGTGATTCAATCACGCCCTCACACAAATTTCTCATAGTGCACCACCGGGTTAAAAACTCCCAATCCGTCTCATTTGGCCTTTGCTTGCACATAGCTAGGGTCTGTGGCCTATTTGGCCTCTGATACGTACTCGAAAAATTGCTGATGAACATCTCCTCGAAATCTATCCAGCAGTTGATGCTTCTTGGTGGCAAATTGTTTAGCCATACCCTTGTCGGGCCTTCCAACATCTGGGGTACATATCGTACAGCCCATCTCAGGTTGCCAGTGGCAATTTTCACAGCCGTAGCATAATTTATCAGCCAATCCTTCGGCTTTGTACTGCCGTCATACGTCTTCGTGCCCCTGGGTAGCTGAAAGTTCGGTACCGGTGACTCCTTCATGATCCGGGGTCCAAAACATGCTGGGCCCGGTGGACCTTGACATTCAATTTGCTCCGACCTATACAGTCAATCCAGTTTCAACCTGGCATCATCCGACATCAAATCCCTGCTCCCCAATCTTGACCCTATCACATGATAGTCCGTCCTTGGGTATCCCGCGTTTGCCATTTCCGAGTCTCCATCATTATACCTGTCTTGCTCTCTTGGAGCGCCTTTCTGTTGCATACCTCGGCCGGCACTTTGCTCTTGCCTTGGGATATTCCGCTGCTGCGGTTGTCCTGCTCCAGCCGAGTTTTGCTGTCCGACATTGCCGTTGACAACGTTCCCTTGACCGGCATTGCCTTGGTCGCGGTTACCTCGGCCAGCTTCACCTCGGCTCACACTTCATCGATCATCATTTTTCTGAGCTTCTTTTCCTTTCCCTGCCCGCGTTGGGTCATACGGGACGATCTGTTTGTTCCGTCTGGCCGAGGTTACCACCTCTTCTCTCCTTGGACCACCATGAGGAGACGATGTGGCTCCTGCGGATTTCTCTGGGTTACCCACCGCCGAATGGACTATCTTGGAGGCTCCAGCTCTCTCCGGGTTAGCCCTGAGCAGTTCCTCGTTTTGCCTGTTCGCAATCTGAACCAGCTCGTTAACCCTATCTTGTAGTCTTTGCCGGGCTTCACCCGTCAGACCCTCCAACTCGGATGCAGCTGCATCCACTGCTCTGAGGTTCTTTGCCAGGGTACTGTACCTCCGCAGCCCCATGGACAAACAGTTTTCTGATACCTCAATTCCAGTATCACCCTCTCTGCTCATCTCTCTCATGAGATTTCTCCCCTTCACTTTTACAGCGTCAACCTTGTTCGCCTTTGCATACTCACGCAACGTCATATTCAACGACTGCTGAGCCGCGGCTATTTTCTTTGTGCCCTCTAGTATTTTCTGCCTAGTTTCTTCCAGCTCGGCCTGCGCTCGAGCCGGATCTATCGCTGCTACTACAGGGTTTTCCAAGGTATCCATTGCTTCCCTCAACACGTTCTCTGGCCTCTCTAGTGGAGGACCTCTACCTTTCCTCGGTGCCTTAGGCGTTACCTCCAGATCTGGCGCCAGATCCTTGTTCGCGCCCGCACCTGGCGCAGTCATCATCACCTCTGCATGGTCCGGGGAGCGAGCGATACGCGTCCCAGGGACCACAGTGAGGGGAGGCTCCCCCGCATCGACGACGTGACGCGGATGAACACCTGACACGTCCAGAGCAACGTAGACCTTGTGCACACTGAGCCTGACGAAGAGGCCATTGCGCGAAAGAGGGCGTGTGCCGAAGTAGCCAGTGTTGTCGCTGACGAAGTCCAACGCTCCAAAGCGCTGAACGAGCCCGGATACGATGCGTTCGCCGGTGCCGATGATGTTTCCCGTCCGGATCTTGACCCCTGCTAGCGCCTCTAGCCCCACGGTGGGCGCCAACTGTCGTGGTGGTGTCACGGCAGATGCCATGGATAGGCTAAAGGTGGGGACTAATACACGCTAGGGGAATCCAGGGAGGGATAGTGAAGTTATTCTCCACACAGATGTTTATATTGCTCTGTCTCCAAGATTACAAGTGCTCCTTGAGCTGTATTGGCGAGAGGAGAAAGAAGGAGCTCTCTTACTCTCACCCACAGACATCACCTAAAACCCTAGCACCAATAGAGAAAATCCCATCAACTAGAGATCAACCAACCCCTTCTACTGACACCCTAGCCCCTCTTTTATAGAGGGAGCTCGGGCTCTGCCTAGGGCATACGTGGAAGTATATTCCTAAGAATATGCTTCCCCCCAAAGTAGCAAGCCGACCGGGGTGCTTTTCCCCCGCGTCACCCATGCTTTAGCTACGTGAGCCTCTGCGGCGCCTGCGTCAGCCGACATGGGCGTCGTCACCCTTGTCGGCCATGCCCCGGTCGTCCTGTCCTTGCTTGCTTCGCTCAGGTAGCACGTACCGGGGCTTCTTTTGACCAGCGAGATTCCTTCCTTCTCATGGAAGCTAGATATGGCTCGGATCATGGTGTATCTGGCCACACCTGTTCCTGCATACATGTAAAACATGCACTTCCGACTTACTGCTTAAGTCGTATGAGACTTAGTTAGGCGAACACCCCCCGATCTAGGTTACCCCGTGATTCGGCCTGACCCTACCCGGGGGTATCCCCCCAACAGGGATAGTTTTCAGCTCCGACATTGGTAGGTGAGTTTTCGTAGCGTATCTTTGACAACCATTGCATTTTATCACGAAGTCCTCTGCTTGCTCCAAAGCACTGGGCCAATAAAATCCATGCCAGAAAGCTTTTTCTACTAAGGCCCTTGAGGAGGCATGGTGGCCACATTCCCCTTGGTGGATATCTCGGAGTATGTCAAGTCCTTCCTCCGGATCAACACACCTCTGCAGCACTGCTGTCACACTCATTTTGTATAGTTCGGTGTTGATAATTGTATAGGCCTTTGCCCTCTCTGAATCTACCTTGAACTTACTTCATCATCCGACAAGATTCCCTCTTTCAAAAAATTGAAATTTGGCTTGGCCCAAGTCGGCACGGTCCGGACGGGAAATGGTTCCTCATCAACTTCCATTGCATCCACTGACATAAATCCTGCCGGATCAGACTGAACAGTCCTTGGGTTTGCTGGAGCAGTCTCCGGGTTTACTGAAGCAGTCCCCGGGTTCGCTGAGGTGCTCTCCCACTCTATCTCCATAGGTGCAGCTCCTGATCCGGAGAGTGATGGGATGTAAATGGAATCCGATTCGGGCGAGGGCATGATAGATGGTTTTCTCAGGTGCTCGAAGGCAACATTTGGCGGAATTGGCTGCCGGGATGAGCCCAACTTGGACAGTGTATCTGCCGCTTCGTTTTCAATCTAGGGCATGTGATGGAACTCACACCCCTAAAAAAACCCACTTATCTTTTGAACATGGAACCTGTATAGGGCCATGTTAGGATCCAAGACATCCCAATTTCCTCATACTTGCTGCCCCACCAAATCAGAATCTCCAAAGCATTGTATCCGACGTATCCCTACTTCTTTTGCCACTTTGAGACCATGCACCAATGCTTCGTACTCTGCCACATTATTCGAGGCACTGAAGTGGATTTGAAGGACATACTTCAATTGATCTTTCTTGGGCGAGGTAAGCACTACTCCGACGCCCAACCCGTTTTTTAGTTTCGATCCATCGAAGTGCATTCGCCAATAATTGGAGTCCGGTAGGGGTGGCTCGTATTGCATTTCAGCCTAGTCCACAAAGAAATCCGCCACGGCTTGTGACTTGATTGCATCCCTTCTATCAAACTGTGGTGCATAGGGAGCTCACTCGATTGCCCACTTTGATATCCGGCCACTTGCCTCTTTGTTACTCATGATTTCTGAAATGGGTGCCTCACATATCACCTTCATGGGGTGTTCCTCAAAATAGTGTTTGAGTTTCTTGGCCGACATATATACGCCGTATGCCATCTTTTGATAGTGAGGGTAATTTTGCTTTGAGGATGATAATACTTCGCTCAGATAATATATCGGCCTTTGCACCGACTTTCCTTCTTCCTCGCGCTCCACTACAATTACTACACTTATGACTCGGTTGGTCGCGACTATGTAGAGCAACATTGGCTCCTTAGGTAGTGGTGCAGCTAGGATTGGCGCGGTAGATAACATCTTTTTCAATTCTGGAAATGCATGATCCGCCTGTGGCGTCCATGTGAACTTATCTGCCTTTTTCATTAGCTGATAGAGGGGCAAGGTCTTCTCTACCAACCGACACACGAACCGACTTAACGATGCTAGGCAACCAATGAACTTCTGCACATCGTTAAGACATTTTAGCAGTTCCATTCTTTCTATGGCCTGGATTTTTATCGGATTAGCTTCCATGCCACGGCTGGACACCAAAAAGCCGAGTAACTTTTTGGCGGGTACGCCAAAGGTGCATTTCTCTAGGTTCAGCTTCATTCAGAACCTTCTTAAGTTCGCGAATGTCTACTGGATATCCTCAAGGAGCGTATTGCTTTCCTTGGTCTTTATTACCATATCATCCACATAGACTTGCACATTCCAACCTATCTGATCATGTAAGAATTTTTGCATGCATCGCTGGTACGTTTCTCCTACATTATGTAATCCAAACGGAATAGCGCGATAGCAATAAGCCCCATACGAGGTAATAAATTTAGTCTTTATTTGATCATCCGGATTCAGGGGTATCTAGTGGAAACTAGAATACGCGTCAATGAATGACAGTAGCTCACATCCAGCCGTCGAGTCTATGACTTGATCTATTCTAGGGAGCGGAAATGGATCTTTGGGACACGCCTTATTCAGGTTCGTGTAGTCAATACACATGCGCCATACCACAGCTACGTCCGTATCATCTTTCTTCTCCTCCACCAGCACCGGATTAGAGAGCCAATCCGGATAGAGTACTTCCATGATAAACCCGGCCGCTAGTAGTCTTGCTATCTCATCTCCAATATCTTTCCTTCTATCTTCTGCGAAACGCCTGAGAGGCTGCTTTACCGGCTTTGCCCCGGGCCTTATGTTCAATGAGTGCTCAGCCAACTCCCTCGGTACACCTTGCAGATCTTGTGTAGACCAAGCAAAGATATCCCGATTCTCACGGAGGAAGTTGACGAGCTCGCTTTCCTATTTGCTTCTTAACCCGTCACCAATTGTGATTGTGCGTTCAGGGAACTGATCATCTATTGGTACCTTCTTTGTGTCTTTGGTTGCTTGGAACGATACTCTTCCATGCGGGTTGGTCAAGGAAGGCATACGTTGTTGCGCGGATTGATTCAGTGCCGCCAGTTCCAGTATCTTCCGTTTTTCTTGAGCTATCACGAGTGACTCGGCTAAGTTAGATCTGGCTGAGGCACACTCGATCGAACGTCAGAAGTCCCCTAATACGGTTATCACGCCCCTTGGCCTGGGCAGTTTCATCTTAACGTAAGTGATGTGGGTAGTTGCCATGAATTTGTTTAGCGCTGGCCTACCGAGTAACGCGTGATAAGCGCTCTCCAGTTTCACCACTTCAAACTCCAAATCCTCAGTCCGGCAATTATCTCTTGTGCCAAACAATACGTCAACCCGGACCTTCCGAATTGGTTCGAAGGAAATACCTGGCACAATGCCATGAAAAGTGGCTCTCGTTGCTTGCAGCATGTTCTCTGTTATTCCCAACTTGTGCATAGTGTCCTTGTACATAATGTTGATACTACTGCCATTGTCAATCAGTACCTTGGAAAATCTTACATTGATATTCGGCCCAATGAACGTTGGATCCAGGACTAGGGCATAGGTTCCTGGACTTGGCATGATCTTTGGGTGATCCTTGACACTCCATGTGATTTCTTTATCCGCCCAGGGAATATATCTCGGTATGGCTGGCGTTACTGCATTCACCTCCATATGCCGGCACTGCAAGCTTTTCCTGTCATTTTCTTCTGTGGCGAACACACAGTAGCTTTGATGATGTTCCCCGTACTCATTTCTTCCCTCATTCTCGTTGTAACCTCGACCTTGTTGCTGGCTATTGTCTGCTTGATGTACTGCATCTCTTCTTTCCTGATTCTCATATCTCGGTGGAGGCGGTGGCAACATCAATTGCTGTCCATTTCCCCCTGTCAGTAACGGTGGCTGAGGTGCTTCATTTATAGGTGCTTCGTTCCGAGGTGCCTAAGCATTCCCCGAACTTCCCTGTTCTAACTTCCTCATCGATTCACATTGCCAGGTTGTATGATTCACTGGGTTATTCAGGCTTGGCGTATGCAATTTGCAAGGTTGATCCAGCATGGACTCAAACGTATATCTCGGCCTATCCTTTCGTTCATGCCATTGCTTTTTCTCCTCCGGGGTCTAAGGCTTTTTCCCTTCATTTTTCTACTGCCAGTTTTGCCCTCCAGTTTTTTGACACTGGCTTGCTCCAGCATTGGGCTGATCACGGTCTACCGCTGCCACCTGTTGCGAGTTGTACCTATAGTCCGGACGCTCGTCCCTTCTTTTTCCTTGGAAATCATTCCTTCTTGCTGACTCGGAGATATCTCGGTTATAATACTCTTCATTTGCCTTGCTCGACATCAGCCGGGGTTGCGTTGGATCTCCCAAGGCATATGAATCTGCGATCCGGATCGTTTCTGCTAGGGTGGTTTGCATGTTTCGCTGTAACCTCTGCCACAACATACTTCCATATCTGCATCCCCTAGCGAACCATGCAATAGCTTGTGATTCAACTACTCCTTCGCACGAGTTTCGCACATTGCACCACCGAGTCAGGAAATCGCTATCTGGCTCATTCGGTCTCTGCCGGCATAATGCAAGGGTCTGTGGCCTGTTGGGTCTCTTGTAAGTGCTTGAGAAATTGCTAACAAACAGCTCATGGAAATCCAACAAACAGTTGCCACTCCCTGGTGGCAAATTGTTCAACCAAACTCGTGTTGGTCCTTCCAGCATCTGTGGTACATACCTCACTGCCCATCTCAAATTTCCTGTTGCGATCTTGACTATTGTGGCGTAGTCAATCAGCCAATCCTCTGGCCTGGTACTGCCATCATAAGTTCGGGTTCCTCTGGCCAGCTAAAAGTTCGGCATTGGCGGCTCATTCATGATCCAGGGCCCAAAGCACGCTGGACTCGGTGGACCTTGTATCTCGATTTGCTCCGACCTATAAATCCTATCCAACTTCAACCTTGCATCATCTGGCTGCAAGTTCCTGCTTCCTAGCCGTGATCCAATTACGTGGTGATCCGGTCTAGAGTATCCATCATTGACCATAGCCGAATAACTGGCATTGTATCTTTCTTGATCCAGACGAGCATATTGTTGTCGTGATGCTTGTCCTGCACTTCCCTCTTGCCGAGGTGCGTGTTGCTGCTGTTGTCGAGGTATATTTTGTCCTGCCCCTGTGGGTTCATGTTGTCCGGCATTTCCGTTGGCAACGTTCCTCTGACCGGCATTGCCTTGGTCACGGTTAGCTTGTCCAGGGACACCTCGGCTGGTACTGTGCCTATCCTCATCAGCTTGCACCGCTTTGCCTTTTCTGGCCCTTACCGGATCATAAGGAACCATCTGTTTATCTCTTCTTCTAGAGTTTACTACCTCTTCTCTCCTAGGATTGTGACCTGGAGACGACATGGCTCCTCCGGATCTCTCCGGGTTATTCTTGGCCGAATGTACCACCTGCGATGCTCAATTTGGCATCGGGTTTGCCTTATTCCTTTCCTCATTTTGCTGGCAAGAAACTCTGAGCAAGTGATTCACCCTTTCTTGGTGCCTTTGCCGGACCTCTCCAGTCAAACCCTCTAACTCGGACGCGGCCGCATTTACTGCCTTGAGGTTCTTTGCCGGGGTACTGTATCGATCCAACCCTCCTGTTACTATCGTGGTTGTCTAACCCGGCCTAGGCCTGTACTCCTTGTCAATCTCAGTGATCAAGTTTTTTCCCCGGATTTTCACTCCATCTATGCGGTTCGCCTTAGCATATTCTCTCAAGGTGATGTTTAACGACTGATGCAGCTCTGCCACCTTCTTTGCCCCAGCTAACATTTTCCACCTAGTTTCCTCTAACTCCGCTTGTGCTTGCGCTGGATCTACCACATGGGCTATTGGCGTCGCTAGGCTATCTATTGCTTGCTGGAGCACATTCTCTGGCCTTTATAGCGGAGGAAACCTAGACCTGGTCTGTTTTGGTGTTACCTCTGGCTCTGCTGCTGGATCCTTGCTTGGTCCCACGTCTGGCACGGTCATCAGGACCTCAACGCTGCTAGTGGGGCGAGTGATACGCACTCCACGAGCTGCGCTTAGAGGTGCCTCGCTTCCCTCGATGATATGCCGCAGATGAACGCAGGACACGTCCACGCCGACGTAGATCCTGTGCGCGCCAAGCTTGAGGAAGACGCCGTTGCACGGTGGAGGGTGCCTACCGAAGCTTCCCACGTTGTCGCTGACATAATCCAGCGCTCCAAAGCGCTGAACCAAGCCGGAGACTACGCGCTCACCGGCGCTGGAGAAGTTTCCCGTCTGAATCTTGACCCCTGCTAGCACCGCTAGCCCCACGGTGGGAGCCAACTGTTGTGGTGGTGGCACGGCAGATGCCATGGATAGGCTAAAGATGGGGCCAATGAGTTCTAGGGGAATCCAGGGAGGGAGAAGGTGGTGATTCCACGCACATAAGTTCTTGTTATTTCTCTATCAATGGAGTTTACAAGTTCTCTTGAGGCCCTCTACAAGAAGGAGACGATGTATCTTTCTCCCTACCAACTAGCCCTAGAATTCTACCTTAGACAGAGAAAATGATCGACCACCCTCTATGGAGGCCCCGGTTCTCCTTATATAGGGAAGCCCGGGTTACAATTCTAGGGCACAGGTGGCAGCATATTCTACGAATATGCTCCTTTCCTAAAGCAGATGCTTTTTTATTCTCTTTAACGGCTCGTCCGGGGTATGGACGTAACCCATACAGTAATCCTTGTCTTCTGGCGTCACCAGACACGGACTACGTCATCCGGCTTTGCCCGCGTCACCTTGGTCGCCCCTGACCCGCTGGTCCACTTCTTTACTTTACTTGCTCATGCGACAACTAATAAAGCCACCTTTTGACCAGCGGGGGAATCCTTCTCTTGGAAGCTAAGATAATACGTCTAGCATACAGCTAATCCGGCTTACCAGGTTACCTGAAAGACAGATAGACAGGGCCGGCATAAACCTTATGCCGGTCAGACCATAGTCAAGGAGATGCTCCATGGGCCGGTTCACACCGTGATTCGTCCTGCCTTGAGGTGACCCGGTCAGCACTTCCTTTGACCATGTCGTACCCCGGCTAACTCGGCCCTGATACCCCGGTGTTACCCTACCCGGGGTTATCCCTCCAATAGTTGGGGACACAAGAGACTTCTTGTATCTTGATTGCTGGATTTCTTGAGAGGGAATACCTTTGACCACTTCCTCCCTGAGTTCGATAAACCTTGGGTAATCCACTTAAGGGAAACTTGCTGCTGTTCTACAAACCTCTGCACTTGGAGGCCCAAAACCTGTCTACAAGAATAGAAGTGCATAGACATCATCGGTAGGGGCAACACGAGGACCCGGAATAACGTTGGCCCTAAAGCTAAAGAACTTAAACCAGAGTTGGACAGTGGGCCCGAGGCTGAGGTAACCCTCAACCCCGGAGGCAAAAGAGGAGAGGGAAGTAATGGCGTTAGCTGGTAGATGGTGTGGTTGAAGTTCGAAGGTAGTGATGAACTCATGGAAGAAATCGCTAACGGGAAGACCAAACTCGCGCTGGAAATGTGAGAGGAAAACCATGAACTCACCATGCTATTTCTGTTCATTCTTTCTATTGACCATTAATTACTGCTTCACGAGGATGGAAAGTGATGTCTCTTGAGATTGACCTCCATCCCTAATTGATCTAAAATTCATATATTGAGCCCTTTGTACTTGGTACCACCAGGAAGACCCGATGATTGTATGTTTTCATTTTTTCTAAAGGTTGTATATTGTATTTATTCCCTTGTTAAATTGCCTAGAGAATATTACTAATGTCTTGAGACTATGGTAGACCCGGACCTGGAGCATGTGTTGGGTTGGGCTAGCTAACTCTCTTTGGGCTTAGGTCTTTATACTTTATAATTTCTAGCATATTACAAAGAGATATACTTGCGTGTTTTTCCTAGGCCCGGAGTTGAAGTGGTGGTAGTCCTAGGCTAGATCTACACATGATCGGGACCACTCACGTGATCCTCAGAAGAAACACACATTTGATTGCTGCTAGGATAGAACCAGCACACCAGCACTGCACGCCAGCACTAGAGCACAGCTCAGAACGTATAATGTGACACACCGTATGCCTAGGATGCCTTATGTGTGGTGCTCAGGAAATACAAAAATAAGCTATGATGTAAGTATATTTTCTTATTATCTTCCAATTATAACTTAAAAACACTTTTTAACTCTAATAAATCCTAACTAAAATATAAACATTTGCTTTGCACTAATGGCGAGGACAAACATCTAGTGGCTACATACCGTATGCGTTCACACCACACCAACCCATAAGATTTATCGTGTATATGTAGCCGTTAGAGAAACATACACCACTGAAAGTAGTGGAGCATAAGAGAACTTTTGACAGTTGTTAGCAAAATAACTTATATGTAAGCCTTGGAGTATCACATGTCACACAACCCTCTTAGTTCCTATACTCTTCAATTTTTAGTAGTTTATGTGTATAATTTAAAAACTTGTACATAAAAATTCAAATAACTCTTGGATGAGAGTAGTTTGCATTTATCACCCTGAATCACAGTACATATACAACTGGGTCCAATTATTTGACATGCTTTATTTCCATTAGGCGTCCAACTCAAATAGTCGACTATATTAGACCCGTGCACATATATGTGATGCAATTATAGATGGCATATTAAGAAAATCCGGTGATCAAGTTAACTAATGCGACTAGGTGCAACATATACTTCATTAGCCGTTGATATAAATATTGGCTACGTTCATAACATGGTTGTTTTTTCCACAATAACAATTGGTAGATGAACTGCCGTCCACCCATTGTTGATGGAAAAATAGGAAGCTATTTTAATCATGTTTTGCTATCTAGCTATGCCAGTACGTCAAGACAAATATACTTATATACTTAGTGATCTTCTACGTAGATATATTTATGAGAAATTTGTCGAAACATGAAAAATATATGGATCATTAATCACAAAAATATATGGCCAATATATCAATAGTATTCCCCCTTTTTATTTTGGTGTGAAGCGGCAGAGATATAGGGCATGTGCGTATCGAGGTGAGTTTCGAATGGACGGTAGATATCGACTCTCCATGGGCACACCCCTTCTCTTGGTTCCCTATAAATACCTGAGCATAGTGGTTGTACAAGGCATAAAACAACAAGCCTCATACATCAAGAGTAGAAAGAGATCTACATCTTCTTCGTTTGGTTATCCATAAGCTCTAGCTAGCTTTCAGGTCCATATATTCATTCCTTTGTATCTCCCTTATTTGTTATCATTGTGTCATAGTTTTTGTGTCCATACTTTTCACACATGAGACTGTTATAGGTGCTATACCTTTGTTGGATGAAATAGTGCATTTTATATATGCACTATGTAGCACACAACTATTTTTGTTGTTGTTGGGACTTGACAACGATGTATTGTTTCCACTTTCATATTTTATTTGCTATTGTTGAGGTTATCATCATGCAGGGGTGGAGCTAGGGCCATGCCGTACCCCTGCTATAATTTTTTCTGAAACCCACCCCTTGATATTAAGTGATATTCTATATAAATGATCCCACTATAACCTATTATTCCCCCTCCAAGTTGCACAATTCTAAAGTTTCCCTATCATATCATATCATATTCCTAGCTCGACGGACCTCATGATATGTTTTTTGTCACACCTGCTGTAGAAAAGAACATGGAAATTTATCCATGTCTAGGGCAACACTTCTTTGTTATTCTTGTTATCCTCTTATACAAAAATATAATTTTTCTGCTTCTTATTCTCCTTATGAGTACTAAGAAAGTGTGCACAACTCTTACAATAGGAAATCTGATGATTTCAAGTGATTATCAGATCTAGCATACTTTTTTATCAACTAAGATATGTATGAAGCACATTCTTATCTTAGAGATTATTTGTGACTAGTATGTCTTATGATTTTGTAACCAGAAAATTTATTGGATACATAGACAACACTACAGTTTACTAATTGACTTTATGATGTTTTTGTGCATTCTTCTTGGAAATAGTCGGTAACAATCACCTTAAATGTATAAAAATGGATCAAAATAACCGCTCTTTTTATTTTTTGCAGTTCGTTTACCTGATCATGGCATCCCCTGTGAAGGCTCTGCTTGTTGAAGACACCCGAGTTGATGCCCTAGTTCTCTCCACGATGCTTCGCAGGTTCCACTGTGAAATTACTATTGCTAATAATGGGAAAGAAGCCGTGGATCTGTTCCTTGAAGGGAATACGTGTGATATTGTTCTGTGCGATAATGACATGCCCATAATGACTGGCCCTGAGGTACTTTTATTTTGGACATACCATTTTTGTATGAAAAATATACATATTTAATTTTGCGTGAATATTTATAGTTTTTCAAATTAATTTGTGTGTTACTTAATAGGCTGTTGAGAAGATCCGTGCAATGGGAGAAAATGATGTGAAGATTATTAGGTTATCAGCTAATAATAATGTCAAAGAGGTTTTCACGACTGCTGGTGTTGATGTGTTCGTTCCCAAACCATTGAAGATTGATGTTCTCAGGGCTATGATACAGGAGGTGATCAACAAGAAGAACAATGCCATGGTCTAAGCGTGACCCTACTTCCTCGAGCGATAAAGGGAACAAGATGTTGAGATCATATATGTTTGGGCGAGTCTAGATTGTCATGTTTGTTTAATTTTATTGGATTGTTGCTTAATTTCAAGCTTCATGTTAAAGGTCGTCCTTAGCAAGAAGGACATGAGAGTTACCAATAATTTGATGGGATCCATGTAATATGTATCTCCCTTGATTTCAATCCATTAGTTTTAGTCAATTCATACTTCATGGTGTGAGATATCTAAATTATTCAAACTAATAATCAACCAGTGTCATAAGTACATGCTGGCTATTATAATGTGTAGAGGATCATTCATTGCCTATTTTTATTGGATCAAAAGTTTAATTAGTTTAAGTTTAAGTTTTTGTTTTTTGATGAACACAAGGCGTCACTTGCGTGTGGTGGCAACACAAGTACCATCACCCATTGAAGATCCTACCCTTGCATCACTTGGCATCGAGTTCACTAAGGACTCCCACCGCAAGCGTTTCAACCGTCTCAAGGACGGAGAGATCAAGTCCACCAAATGGGCGTCTCGATATACTTTGAGCCAACTAGGCATTGGCCTTGATTTTAATATACTTTGCAACAATGTTGGTTTGCTTGATTTTGTCTTTCAGGACCCTGCCACATATCGCCGGCTTACCCTCGAGTTCCTTAACACCTTAAAGCATACAGCTAGTCAGAGTTTTTATTCCGAGGAAGATAGAACGGGATTATACTTGATCACTTTCTGTCTAATGAATCATGAGTATACTTAACCAACAGAGTCATTGGTGTCGTGGTATTGCCAACCAGTACGCCATGGAGGGGTCCGCACAAAGTGTGTCTAGAGAGGTGGGGGAAGGCGGTGAGTTGATGGTTACGAGATAACACAACATACACAGGTTCAAGTCCCGCAACGATGGAGAAACTCTACTCCTGCTATAAATCACTATAATGGCAATACACCGAGTTACATGGATCGGTTTACTGTGTGAGGTGTTACGAATCGTGCCCTAAAGGCTCCCACAGGTCCGGCTTGTAAAGGCGCTAGATCCTAGGGTTACAGGGAAAGGACCTTGCTAGACAGGTTATAGTGTCCTACACTAATACTAACTAGTCTTCATGTCTTGCACTCCAAGGCTCCGAGTAGGTCGGTGACTACATAGTAGCCTTACTTGATCTGGCATGGGCCTCCGGTCTAGATCCGTCTAACTGGGCCGCCCCGCAGGGCATAGGCCGTGCTACCAACTGTGGGCCACCCGAGTTATTTGGAATTGGAGACATGCAATGGTGATACCCATTTAGCATATCCCCAACAGTAGCCCCAAGAGGACTTTGAGATTTTGCTCCGTCTTTCCCTTCGGTCTTGAATGCTCTGTCTAAGTGATGCCGATAATTTGTCAAGCAATATTTCGAAGGTCTCCCAAAAACCCTGCAATCCTCTCCATCTTTATCGTGTAAGCCGGAGATTCTCCAAGTCTTCTCTTTTAGAGTCAGATATTATCTATGTTCAATGGAATCTTCAGATGTGACTTCTCCACTTCAACCGTCACTAGGATGACATAGGCTATAGCCTACGCTACCTCGAAACTCACATATGGCAGTGAATTAATTATTAGCTATTTTCACGCGCAGAAAATCCTAAATGTTAAGTAGCAAAACAGGGGACATGGCAAAATTAGCACGAATGTTCGCACACACATTGTCAACAATGCAACCGTTAGATCTTCCATGCAGGAATCTTGATGCCTGGGTCTATAAATATTTACTGTGGCCAAAATAATCTTTTTTACCCGCATTCTTCCCTACATCATCTTCTTTCTCTCGCCGCATGACCGTTCGAGCTCCTTAGCGAGAAAAACCTAGACAAAATCTTCTCCTTCTTATCCTCCACCAACTCGTCCAATGGCTTGGAGCAGTAATGCTCCGTCGTTGGCGGCGGCTCCCGAGGCTTCAATCGAGCCATCCAAAGGAGTGTCCTTCCTGCCGGAGGGAGTGGTGGTTCCTGTCTGCGCCGTGGTAGAATCCATCGGTGGTGACCAGAAAAGGGCGACACTTGAAGCCATAGAGGAGGACGCTGACTCTCACAAGGGAGTGTGGAGAGGCTCCGATCCCTCCGCCGAACAACTGCAAGAACTCATCACCAAGGTATACCTCCCTATGAGGAAGGGGTTAGTCTGGTGGCCAGCACCGACCGTCAAAATGGTCCCTTCTCCCCAAGTCGGAGAGAAGGTCTACCTCAAATCTCAGCTGGTACATGGCATTAGCCTTCTAGTCTCCGACTTCTTCCTTCAAATCATCTGTCACTTCTAGGTTCTCCCCCACAATCTTTCTCCCAACAACATCCTTGTACTTAGCAATTACATAGCTTTGTGCGAAGGATACCTAGGAATCAAACCTAGGTTAGATTTGTTTATCTATTTCTTCACTGTTAAGAGAGAGTCGGGAGAGTCCAAGGATGAACTGCGGAACCATTAGTTTTAAGATCCGTCCTAACCGGTGGTTCCCCGACATAGTTGGCCACGAATATTGCAAGAACTGGCAACGAACGTACTTCTATGGCCCAGATATGTCTCTAGCTGGCCGTCAAGAATCGTACCCCAACTTTGTCGATGGAGCCGCTCCCGAGGCCACCACCTGGAGATCCCAAGGCCCCCTCCCATCCGATGAGGAAGCCACTCGTGCCGTAAGGCGGATTTAATGGCTGGTAGACGGAGCGTTAACTGTCCCGGACCTAGCCATGTGCAGGTTCACAAGGCGGATCCAACCTTTGCAGCACCATGCCGAGCTGATGCACAAGTATTCCAAGGAGAGGAAAGATCCTACGCCGATTTCCAAAGACAACTTATCCGTGGACTCCATCAAGCTCCGACTTAAGGATCTTGTTAAGGTGAAGGACAAGAAGCGTGCTTCAAGATCACCTTCAACATGTACGAGTGCAACAAATGGCCAGAGGTAACCATGCTTCCTTTTATTACTTTCATATATACTCTAAGGCTTCCGACTTGAGTGTATCAACCATCTGACATGCTTTTTGGCATGTCAGCTAGCGACCTTGGCGACAGATCTGATGGCTTCCCAAATCTATGATCCAAGGCTGAAGGATATTCAGGTTGTGTCTGATGATGATACCTCCAAGGATCATCTAGCTCAGGCAGCATAGAAGTAGAAGAGCTCCACCTGTGACACTGTTGCCGAGGGTAAGAAGAAGAAGAAGAAAATGGGGAGTGAAGTCTCCAAGAAATCGACTGCCACCTTAGAGGCGGAGAAGAAGAAGTCCACTGGCATCCCCTTAACCAAGGCACTTGCTACGGTGTAACTATATTCATTCTTTGAATTTTCTTTCTTTTGCACCTATTCAATCCCTGTACTTATACTTTGTACATTTCAGGATGAAATCCGGTGTTAGTTTGAGGCGGACCTCCAAATATGTTGGAGGTTCCAAAAATATTCGTGAAATGTTTACCAAGTCATCGCCCGTTGTTGCTCCCCCAACTCCTGCCACCAAGCCTACAATAGGCTCCAATGGAAATTCATCTCCCGTCATTCCTGAGACCTATGTCATGGAGATTGACATCAATCCAACACCAAATGTCTAAGGTTCTGCTGGCATGTACCTTGCTCCTAGTGGCCAGGCGACACAGGAGAGTACCTCCCTCAAAGTGGCTGAAGCTCTAGCTAAGGATGCCACCGAGAAAGGGAAGCAACTACTAAGGGAGCAGAAGCAGCAACAACAGCAGGAATGGCCAAGCGGGAGCCACTGCGTCATCAACTGCCATTATTACGCAGGAGACAACTAAGGCTTCATCCATGCCTCCGGCTTCTACAACTCCTCTGACTCTGACTCCTCTAACACTGAGCCTAGATGATATTATCCAATAGGCAGATACTGTTTATAACAATGCCCGGACCTTCCAAAATGCATATGCCAACTTGTCCAACAATTTGAGGGTTATTGCTATTATAAGTCTTCGATCTTTAAATCTTACTTTGTGATATATCCCACTGTATCCCCTAGCTCTTAGGCGGAAAACCAATAGTTATTGGCCTGGATGCTCCAAAGAACTATGTGTAGAACTTGATAGTGTAGCCCCCAAGTTTCTAGTAAGAATGGTTAATTCTGTCTAGGTACTCTAAGAGAGAACGCGCTTGATTTAAAATCTAATATTGTAGCCCCGAGCCTTTAGTTGAAACTGACAAGTTCCGACTAGATGCTCTAAAGAAACTAAGTACTCATCTCTTTGCAGAATGAGAATGCCCGAAGGAACGCTGCCAATGAGAAATATGCCAAGCTGCAAGAAGCGCTAGACATTGAAAAGGTTAAAACATCTTTTCTTAAGGAACATATCACAAATAGCAAGCGTATGTTTTCCTCCAACAGCTCCCAATCTATCACTTGGAACCATTTCCATCTGAATTCTCACCATGCTATTTTTCTATTTGTTCCGTCTTACAGAGAACATCGCCACGACAAAGAGCATTGTCGAGAAATCCAAGCATATCTAGCTACTCGACAATGAGAACAAGATTCTGAAGAAAGACCTCGCTGATGCTGTGAAAGTCCACGAAGAGGCAATGAAGGCTATGCAAGAATCTGCTGACGCCAAGATGCAGCGCCTAAAAAATGAAATTGAATGCCTCAATGAACAAAAGCAAGCTATCGCAGAGTAGAATGCTCGAGTCCTTGAGGTGTATAAGAAGCTTCATAAGGAGCATGAAATCTTGGCAGAAACTTGCCAACAAGCCGAGTCCAGCATCTTCGGTAACTTTCCTCTATCTCCGTCAACTCTGTAAGTCGGATAAATGTTCATTATCGTTGTGCTCATGATACTTGTCTCTTAAGAAAACATAACTCCCATTGGTTTAACCAATATGGGTGAAGGTTCTCCAGATTCAAAGGAGTGCATGATCTTGCCGGCAACTTCATCAACACTGCCATCACCCAGGCCAAGGAGATAGCCAAGCCATTAGAAATTAAGATCACGGCAGCGGATTCTCCCACCAAGTATTCAGAAATCCTGTGCCGAGCCCCCGAGAAAGTGAAGACCTGGACAGCATCTTGCGCCCGGGCTGGTGCAAGGATGGCCTTATCCCTGGTCAGGGAACACTACGACGAAGACGACATCGACCTGGTGACCTTCAGCATGCCGAAGTATGACGAGGAAGGGCTCAAAATTAATAGTGATGCTATCTGGAACTCCCTCGCCGGTTACGACACCAGGGTTTCCAAGTTGTTCAAGACGGACGTCTTCGTGCCTGCCGAATATCTGGATGGTGAACCAGTGGCTTCAGACTCTAGCATCCGATCCTCCAAGTTAGATGATCTTGCCAAGTACGATTCTCATGTGGCTGATGATGCAGCCTTGAAGTCCCCTGTAGCATAGCCATAAACACTTATTGTATTAAATGTGTCTCTGCAATCTTTTGTATGTGTGCGAAAAACTTTGTAGAAGTAAGGAAGAAAACTTGGCTGCAAGCCTCCTGCTACTTATCTATATCCAACATGTATATTTTTTAAGCAAGTGATCACTTATCCATTATTCTGGTTCGTATGCTTGACCTTTAGTGAGACAGAAGACTCGCAGCACAGAAGCATGTTGTTAGGTGATGATGCTTAATAGCACCGTCAAGAACCTAAGAGCAAAATCGCCGACTTTGAGTGCCAAAAAGTCACTACTCTGGAATCCACATAAAAACATTAGAAAATGTGTAGACCATAAAACTTAAGCTAACGCCCGTATGCGGAATTTTCACAAGTGCAAATGCAAACTTGTGCATAAAGGGTTTACATGATCCAAAAATGAACATTAAAGGAGCTAAAATTAAAGAATCAACAAATATGAGTAAACCAAATGCTTTTTTCATTGATCATATAAGGTACTTATTGTATAATATAAAATATGCTAAGTGAAAAAAGGACGTAGCTGTGCTATGTTCCATGGCTGATCAGTCTCTAGGAAATTATCATCGGAGTCATTTCTTGCGTTTACGCTTTTGGTCTATCTTTCAACTCGCGAATATCGATGATGTAATAGGAACCATTGAGCAATGCTTTTCTTATGACAAACGGTCCTTCCCAAGGTGGGGACAGTTTGTGTGGCTTTTGTTGCTTGAGTCGAAGGACCAGATCCCCCTCTTTAAACAAGTGATGCCTAACGTGACGACTATGGTAGCTGAGTAGCTTCTGCTGGTAAATGGCGGATCTCTGGCATGCCAGCATGTGTTCTTCCTTGAGAAGGTTGACAGATAGGCGTCTAGATTCTTCAACGTCATCTTCATTGTAGGTGGTAATTCTTAGTACATCATGGAGGATGTTGGATGGTAGGACTGCTTCAACTCCATAGACCATGAAGAAAGGGGTCAAGCCGGTAGATCTGTTGGGTGTTGTTCGCAAACTCCACAAAACAGATGGTAACTCCTCCGCCCAGGCTCCAGCTGCTGTGTGTAGCGGTGCCTCTAAGCATGGCTTGACTCCTTGTGGAATTAGTCCATTGGCTCGCTCAACTTGCTCGTTTGACTGCGGATGTGCCATAGATGCTAGGTCAGGGCGGATGCCTTTTTCATGACAGTACTCCTCAACTTCTCTAAGTGACAAGTTGCTACCATTATCGATGATGATGCTATGTGGGATACCAAATCTCACCACTAGATCTCGCACAAATTTCAGGGTTGTTGCCCCATCGAGCTTTCTAATGGGTTTAGCTTCAATCCATTTAGTGAATTTATGAACTGCTACTAACGAATTTGTAAATCCACAAGGTGCTGTTTGCAAAGGTCCAACCATGTCAAGCCCCAAAACTTCAAACGTCTAAGTGATTTGTATTGTTCACAATTCTTTAGCTGGAACATGTGGTTTCCTTGCATAAAACTAACACCCGACACAAGTCTGCACCATCTTGTTAGCGTCCGTCTTGGTGGTAAACCATTAGAATCCTTGTCGGAAGGCTTTAGCGACCATCATTCGGGAGCGGTGTGATGCCCGCAATCTCCGAGATGTATATCTCTAAGCATATCCATACCTTGTTGCTGGGAGACGCATCATAGGAATACTCTTGTGGTACCTCTTTTGTATAGCTGGCCGTCTATTATGACATAGCCTTTTCCTCTACATATTATATTCCGGCTTTCAACTTCCTCGGCGGGCAGTGTTTCGTCTTGAAGGTAATCCATGAACGGTTTCGTCCAAGTCGGAGAGGTCACTTTTACTGCATTAACAAATGAGTCCACTCTATCCAGGTTGTCGAGGTCCGCTCCTTTCATGGATGGTGTTCGTAGATGCTCCAGAAAACACTAGGCGAAATTGGTCGGCAAGCTGATCCAAGCTTAGACAGTAGATGTGCCGCCTCATTGTCCTCCCTTTTGACATACTTGACTTCATAGCTATCGGAGCACTTGGCTATCTTGTCTACTTTGTCTCGATATGCCGCCATCATAGGGTTCCACGCACTCTAGGTGCCAGCCATCTACTGGGAAACTAAAGTTGGAATCTCCACATCAAACTATGCACTTGATGCCAATATCCTTGGCCACACGAAGTACATGAATGAGGGAATCATATTCCTCCATGTTGTTGGTAGCGTTGAAGTGGATTTGGAGGACGTATTGTAGCTTCTCCCCTGTTGGTGATTGTCGCAATACACCAGCCCCCGAGCCATTGAGTAACTTGGATTCGTCAAAGTGCATAACCCAATACTCTAGCTCTAGCACATGAGTGTCTTCCGACAGATCTGCCAATGCTTGAGATTTGATAGCATCTCGCCTCTTGTAGGTGATTTCAAAGGCGACAAGCTCGATGCCCCACTTTTCCACCCTTTGTGTACCTTCGTTATTGTTGATAATGTCGTACAGTGGAGCTTTGCTCACCACTATGATAGGGTGCTCCTGGAAGTAGTGCCTTAGCTTCCGTGAAGCAAGGAAAACTCCATAAGCTAGGTTCTGGTAGTGTGGGTAACGCTTCTTAGATTCTATCAAGACCTCGCTTACATAGAAAACTTGTCACCGAAATCCGAGCTTGCGCGTTAGCTCCTTACGCTCCACCACGACCATGATGCTGATAACTTGGTTGGTTGCCTCCATGTATATTAACATAGGCTCCATTGGATCCGATGCTGCAAGTATTGGTGCGGAGGAGAGTATTCTCTTCTACTCCTGAAGTGTTGCATCTGCCTCGTTCATCCATATGAATTTGTCTGCCTTCTTGATTAACTTGTAGAGAGGCATAGCCTTCTTACCAAGTTGGCTGATGAACCGGCTTACTACTGTGACGTAGCCTGTGAGCCGATGTATGTCCTTCAAGCATGTGGGGCATTTGATGTCAAGGACAGCCTTGATCTTCTCCAGGTTGACCTCAATTCCGCGGCGCGAAATGATGAAGCCCAACAATTTGCCAGATGGGACCCCGAAGACACACTTCTTAGGGTTGAGCATCATGTTGTATTTCCAAAGATTGTTAAAGGTTTCTTGCAAGTCAGCGATGAGGTTGTTTGATTTCTTTGACGCCACCGCAATTTCGTCCACATAAGCATGTACATTGCGACCTATCTAGCCTAGGAGAAGCGTTCCCTTGGTCCTTTCGGGACTTAGTCGAGGGTGCTCCTCGGCCTCATTTCCCCTAACCATGCCCTTACCCTCCTTCCGAGGCATCCCCCGGAAGGAGGGATCAAAACGCCTCGCGCACGTTGTTGTCTTTTCCTTCTTGTCCATGCCGTGAGGAGGGATTGGATCGAGGATCGTCTCATAGCGTTCGTCTCATCCATAGACACCTACATCATAGTTGACATTTAGTCTCCATAGGCTCATCATGCCAAGTCCATACTTGCTTGGAGCATATGATGCTCGCATCCTTGCGACGCCCTTGTTGGCCAGGGCACGCATTCACCGAGTCGCTGGCCGGTGGGTCCTGGCCCACGCGCTACGGTGCAATGCAAGGGACCCCCGATCTCATTACGCCGATAAGTCACCGTTGTGCATTCTGCTGAACAGGCTAGGGGGCGCTCTAGCTGCTGCATCCCGAGGCAAACTGGTTGAAGCCAACCCATGGTAGGGCATGTGTCATTGAAAGGAGGGCGATGGTGGGCAGACCAGGTATCATTGGCTATGGAGTTGGGTTCAAAACCGTCTAGTGGGTCGAAGTCATTGTAGCCCGGTGAGAAAGATGTGAGATGCCACGCCGTGTTTGCCTGGCCAGACGATGACACGCTGGATGGCGATGGAGAGGAGATGCTGCTTTCGCTCCCAAGGATGTGCATGCTAGCGCTGTAAGAAGGCGCAGCCATCCTGCCATGGCCGCGGCTATCTGTGCTGGAAGAGCGGCGCCTGCGCCTCCGCCGCCATGCGCAACCTCGAGTTCTTCTCCCTCAGCCGATGGCTGGCATTCTCCACATGCCGGCGCTAGATGTCGAACGCCCACTCTGCATTGGTCATCCCCTTCGACCGTTTCTTGTTGGCCTTCCCCTTTTTTTCGGGCGCCGACATGCGGGGAGCTGCTCGGGGCTGGGGACTTGGAGCAGATGATAGAGAGAGCCGACCTCACGTGTCATACACGACCCACCTGTCATTGTTTGGGGGAGTACCTTGTAACACCCCAACATTTAGGACCCAACAAAGGGTAGAAATATGAATTTGTGCATATGCAAGCATTCATCTGTAAAATGGGGGTAAATTTTTTCGCCAAACAAAAACCTGAAGAGATCAGAGTTTCTTTCACTATCTAGAGGTAGGGATAGGTCTATAAGGTGTTTGCTATAAAATTTGACATGACCTTTAGGCATTATTGTGATTTGGGGGGAACATATTTGAATTCACATTTGGAATTCAAATAATTTGAATCATATTTGAAAATTAGAAGTTAGAATCAATAAGTGGTTTTCCAAAATAGGCATTAACATTGTTTAGTTATATTATAGATATATTAAACAACAATATAAATTTAAGACAAGTAAATACAAACAAAAAATGAATTCTTATTCTTTTCTTTATTCCATAATCAATATTACAAATAGAGATCATTACATCAAGGCAGATAGTTACATGAAAGAAATTCCAATTAAATGAATCTTTATTAAATCATAGTAATATTGTTACAAGATTCTTTACAAAAAGAATAAAGGGAAATTACAACACAACCTATCTATCTATTCCTATACTATATCTTGACAATCCAGGTTTTGTTCCTCCAAAATAAGATAAACCACTAAAACAAAGAAAGAAAATTTTTAGTGATTAGTTTTACTCTCAGTGGTGAACAGTGAAGTGCACTATTCATATTACATCATAGAGTAATTTGAAGGGGCAAGTTTCACCAAAGTGTAGTATCTATTCTTATAAGTAAATAGTTCTAGTATCACAACATAAGCCAAATAGACAAGTGATAAGTTTCACCAGGGTAAGTAACCAGTAAAAGGGTAGACAGTAAAAGTCCAATTACTTGATCTCATCCATAGCCAAAGCTAGTAGAGAAGCAGCTTACACACCTAATGCATGCATTGAGGTGTCAACAACAAAGAGCAAAGGGACAGCTCAAGTTACAACCGTATAGAGCAAAGCAAGATCTACTACTCACTTCGCAGCAAGCTCAACCACATCTTCTCACCAGCACAACCAAGAACAACACAAGAACAACACCAGATATTACCATAATAGCATTAGATCAAACCATTTCCCACCGCAGAAAACCCATGCATCACTAGCCAAGATGGTGACTTGAGGATGGGGAAGCATTGGGTGGACAACAAGGTCACATGAGCAACAACACTAGGAGAAGCAATCCAAGGCCAAAGGGAAAGGCATCAACATGCCAACACAAGGCTACCAAGGGCAATCCCCAACATTTTCAATCCAATAGTGAATCTGGAGCATATTCATATGAGTAATCATGTTTATATATGGATCTAATCATGCAAGTACATGATGCATACATAAGAAATAAGCCATAAAGTAAAAACAAGGGGTTTGTACTTGAGGATGGTCTCAGACCAGCATCATAGACCATGGGATCTAGTTTTAACTAGATGATACTATCATAGCTGCTGGTATAGGGCACATCTCCAAGTGGGTAGCACCTCTGTACCAACAGGTTCATCACTTCTTGAGAACAAGCCTAAGCCTCATCTTTTAAAAAACACTTAATCATTTTCCTAAATGATTTAGGAATCATCTATAACAACATTCAACATCTATCATAAGGCAGAGCCTTTGATGATAAAAGTTTTACACTAAAAGCATCAGACTAAGCTATATCAGCCAGTAGTAAGGCATCATCACTCAAAAAGAGTGAGCTCAGCCACACAGATAGCAACACCAATGTAAACTTTCTCAACCAAGTGTTCTCTAACAGAGAACATGGTAACACAAATAAGATCAGTAGAGTGCTAACTAACAAAGACAGAGAAACAAATCATGCTCAACAGAGAGTATCACATGCACCACTAGCAGGTTAACATCTAGGATATTAACACAATCATATTAACCCTAGAAACCTAACTAAACATCACTACAAGGAGGGTCAAACCCTAGAAATTTAGGTATGAACCCTAAATGGAGAAATCCATCACCAGTGACCAAATGGCAAGGATTAGAGATAAGAGAGAACATAGAGAGGAGAAGTAGAAGAACTTACTCGAGGTCCTCGTAAATTTATTTGAAGAGGAAGTAGAGAGGAGGCCGACAGTAGAGGGGTGGCGGCACGGGGAGCACCCCGAGGGGGCGCTGCAACCCGTGCCTACACACAAAAGTGCTGGACATGGAGGAGAGGCCCCACGAGCACCACAAGCACCACAACATTAGCGGGGGAGCACCAGAGCACGGAGAAACCCTAACCCTCGCCTCGTGTAGAGGTCAGCGAGGCCAGAGAAGAGGGCACCGGCGACGAATCGGCTTGGACTACGATGTGCAATGGTGTTGTCTTGGTTGTCCTGCACCGCAGCGGCAGCCACGACGGTGTCACATCCCAACATTTTCCAAATTTTGAAATGTGAAAAAAAATTAAAACAAGATGAAGAACTAAGTCTTGAAAAATTCAGAGGAAACAAAAACTTTTGACAATTTAATATAACTCCTCTAAAATCTAAGTCAAATAGAATGAATTTTGTTTGTGAAGTGGTGTGCATGTTTTAAAATCCCAAATCATGCATTTTAAACCTCAAGAGAAATAGCATTTCTCTTAAATCCCTAAAAAGCCCTATTTATTGATTTCCACATAATAACAACACAATACTATGGATATATTCCATATTTAAAATTTGGAAAGATAAATCCTAAGTGATATATTGTGATAAAGGACAAAATAATAAAACAATAGAATTGGTTTCATCCTATTTGGAGCCATAGATAAAAAGATATGAATTAATTGAGAATAAAATTAGGAAAATACAATATTAAAGCCAAAGTGAATAAATTTTATTAGTAAATTTTGAGATGGAAAGTAAATGTGTTCTATAATGTCCTAAAAACATAATTTGAGTTTTACAAATTTTTGGAAGTTTGTTTGATTCAATTTGGATCACTAAATCAAAAGTTTTTGAAGAAAACAGAAAAAGAAAAACTAAAAAGAATAAGCAAAAGGAAAAAAACAACAGCAACACAGCCGGCTTGCTCGGCCCAAACCCCCATCCCACTAAGCCCACCCGGCACCCCTTCTCCCCGTTGATTTCTTTTATCACCGACCCCTCTTCGCCCCTCTCGCTGACACCCCGACCCCACTGCCCCATCACCGCCACCTCATCATCTTCAAACAAATGACAGAGGAGCCCTCCCCACTCCCGGCCGTTTCCACTCCGACCATGATCCCTTAACCCCCACTCCATCCTCTCCGTTTTCCCTCAGTTTCCACAACCCCAGAGCCACTAGGCTTCTCGAATTCGAGCTCTTCATCTCGCAGTCTCCGACGAACTCCGGCGATGATTCCGACGAGAACCCACTGCCCCGCACCCTCCTCTCTGTCAGGTAATCTTTGCCAGCTTCGGGCGCATCTGCTAACCCACTCCATTTGCTTTAGCATGCCCCAGGTCGTCGCCACGGTCATCACCTGAGCCGCTTCTGCCACCGTTCACCGACGAGTTACGGTGAGTCATGAGTTTCTGCCGCCCTACTTTGGCCACCGCCAGCTTCTACACGACATGGCGCACCTCACTGGCACCTTGCCTTGCCTGCTCGAGGCCCAGGAAGATTCCACCATCACGCGCGAGCACGGACGACTTCGGCGAGCACTCCGGCGAGGAATCCCCGACGAAGCCGAGCACCCCTTCCTTGACCGCGACCACCATCAAGACCACCGAGACCATCGCAACCCCCGGTAAGATCGCTGCTTCCCATACCCCTCTAGAACCGCCGGAGCACCACCCTCCCGACGCGCCGCCGCCGCGTGCAGTCATCAGCGCCGCTCGTTCGTGGCCAAGCGTTGAGACCCGTCGGATCCAGATCCTAAGGCTAGGATTAGATCACTTAGCGGAAGCGGTATCAGCTGATCGGGTCCGTTAGTTCCACATAAAATCCAACGGCCCACCTTGCCGATCTGACCGAACTGGTATGGACCAATAAGATTGCGCCACGTCAATTAATACCTCTATTAAATTTGGAAAATAGGCAGAAAACATATTTAACTTGGAAATTCAATAACTTTTGATCCATAATTCAGAAAAATACAAATTTGGTGTCCATGGATTCAGAAAAATGAGAGCTTCACTGTAGAGCCCTCATTTCACCCTTTAGCTTCTGGAAAATTGGAGTTTTAAGTAGAACCTTTTTAGGAGTATTTTACCCATAAAAATTACTTTGTAAATTATTTTTTTGGTGAATCTTTTTGCTATGGATTGCCAACTGAACCCTCCGTCTAGTAAGACCAAAATATAAATTTAGTTTACTATACATAATAACATGGAAATTATTTAGTAAGAATGGCCTTTCCAAATGCTAGAAAATATTGCATATTGTTACAATTGCACAAATGGATGCATTTGTAATCTTGCAAATATAAAATGTTTAGAAAGCACTTAGTAGTGTTCAAAACCTTGTTATAACAATTTGTACAATAAAAATTGCCATCTTGCATGCTTGCATATTTTTTTGCATGATTTTTTGTATTGCCATTAGTGTTGATCTTGTGCATGTCTTGTCTTGCTTGTTTTATTTGATAAATTATGTGGATTGTCAAGTGTGTTACTACGAAGAGTGTACCAAAACAACCAGCTACTAAGGCAAGTGGCACTATCATCCATGTCCTACTATTTTCATTACACTTAGTGGAATTTCGTAGTATGCATGATAGGACTACTATGTTACTATGCTATGGTATGTCCTATTTAGGATATCCTTTGTATCTTTCTTAGTTGAAGCATCGTAGTTGTAGTATGCTTAGCCCTGCTATAGATTCGGGGTGGAATATACCATGATATGATTATGTGAGGTGTTGGAAAAATATATACTTTATATAATAAAAAAAGTACTCAATGAATCACCTGGGTGGAATGTGGATACTCAGTTGTGAGTAAGGTGGCAACGAAGGGAACCATATCTATGGCTATATCTCTCGTGTGTGCACTAGAAGAATACCACCCAGGGACTTAGAGATTGAACATGTTTCTCGTATAGTGGCTTTCGTGTACAACCACATGCTAAATGCGCTCTGGCTTAGTCAATTACATAGTGGAAGACCCTTGTATTGGTACCTCTTCAGGTTAACTAGAATCATGTATTGGAAGTATATCGTTGCATTGGTGCCTGGTAGACGTGTTATGATTATGTATTGGGAGGACTTATATGGAAAGACTTTGTTACATTCTCGATCTGCCGGTACTCCATCTTGGTGTGTACTAATAGAGCGGCCACTGGTGGCGTCAAGACGAGATTGTGTCATGTGGGTAAAGTGTACGACTTCTATAGAAGATCAAATTCTAAGTACTTAGCCATGTCCCCGGTTATGGACAACTCTGAGCAACTAAGGCCTGAAGCTATGGAAGATCTCGACATTCCAATTTCTCAAAATAAAACTTGATGATGTCAACAAGGGATTAGAAGAACTTGGAGTTTGCCAAGGAGTTCAGAAAGTAGTTGAAAGATGAAAAGTATCTTACAAACATAGGATACAACCATATTGCTTTCTAAAAAGGAGCCTAAATTCTACTTAGCCAAATATGGATGTAGTGATAGTCCAACTTATATTCACAAACTAATGACACTTGCCAATACATTCAAAGTATTGACCCGTTGTGGCTGCAACCTATCATGTTGCAGGTATATTCTATTGATGAGTAAGGATCAATGATAGGGGTTATGAGTCTGCACTCAACATGTTTGCCTGTGGCACATGAAGATGAAGGACTACATGCTTTACTTGTATTCTGCTGCTTTGTAATAAGATAGCATATGGCTATGAGTTTGTAATAAAGTACTCATATTCTGGATCATGCGATGTAATATGACCTTTGTATCTTGATATTACATCTTAAACTATGGGTGCTAGCTATTCGATCCAGGGACTAGCACTGTAATCACAGGGATTCGAACCAAGCTAGGTTTGGGTCTTGACAGACGGCCGGACTTGGCCGGAATCGAGCACATCAGTGGTGGCGACATCGAGCGCCAGGGAGGTCGCGAGAGATAGGGGTGAGAGAGAGAGTGTGCGCGTTGGGGGTACTGGGCCGGTAGGCTGCCCAGTACAGCCCCGGTGGTCTTTGATCAGGCTGGTTGGGTCGGGTCTGGTTGGCCGGGTCAGCCTAGTGGGTCGGGCCCGTATCTCAAAAGACATATGTAAAAATAAATATTTACAAATATAACCCTGAAACAAAATCAACTCCAGAAAAATAAATAAAAATCCTAAAAATAAAAATTATATATTTATGAAATCACAAAAATATCCTTTATTCAATAAAAATACTAGGTAGTAAATTTCACCGATTAAATATAGATCTATTATTAAAATAAGATATATTCCTTTTGGGATTTTATAAAATTATGCAAAACACTTAAAATTGAATAAAAATCATTTTTAAGATTCTAAAAGGAAGAACTAAACTAGTTTGTATTTTTGAAAAGTAAATCATGTATAATAGAAATAAAGTCTTATTTCTTTAAAGTAATTTTAGTTAAATATTTAAAAGAGTTAAAAATTAAATAAATTCATTTTTAAACTCTTCGAAAAATATTGGTTATTATAAAATTGTTAAATTTCAAAATAATAAGAATTTGTTGATTTCATAAATAATGCTTTTCTTTTATTAATTAAAAGAAACTTAAAAACAATACGAGATGGGTAAAACACACGAAGAAGAAAGAAAATAAATCATTGCATGACATTACTATGCATTACATATTGCTTCTTTAAATATTGTCGTTACCGGGAAATAATGGTTTTCTATTGCAACCGGAGCTCAAGGTCAGGTGGAAATATCTGGCTCCACTACCTTGCAGTCACAAGGCAAGTTCATCACTTGCTCATGTCCTTTGAAGAGTCTTTATGAAAGTAGTTGAAAATTGTGTGTTATCACCTATGTTCTAAAGAAGACAAAAATAAGTATTTTCCCAAACAAATGAAATGCTATTATCATCCTATGTGATAATAAATACTAAGAGTTGCATGGGAATCTCAGATTCCTATTGCAAAACAACTAGAATTTAATAACCCATGACATTAATGATTTTAGCATCGTATATTACGTGTTAACCATAAGATTTGGAATGGGACGAAGAAGTCAGCTGTATCTTCTTCCTATCGCATGCATCCGGATGGCCAGGTCGTGGCTGTTATCCTCGTAGCGTGCATTTATTGGTAATTCGTAGAGGATATGCAGGATATGGGTGGGAACCCTCAACGTCCCATGGTAGTTCTGGCATCTCACGGTCTGTACTAACCATTCCCGTAATTCAACATGTGGGCATGGCGTACACCAAGGGGACATGCAGGGTCATGAAGGGGGTAGTGATTGGCTTGGATCATCTAATGGGCCCCACATCATGGAATTGTGGACGGGAAAGTACGCCCGGTTGTGCAACATGGAGTTGGTCTCTTATGGGTAAAGCAACGCACCTCTACAGAGTGTAAGAATTGTGACATGTTAGTCCCTATTCTGGGAAGGAGCTACGAACATGGCAGGAAAGGAACTCCATGAAGTTCTGGGCAACCTGTGAACGCTGATGGGCATAGTTTTTGATACTAAAATCAATCTTTGAAGAAATGTTTACCAAAACCGCATAGTACCAAGGACTTATCGTCTGAGGTGGTAGATAGAGCATCAAACTTCCCACCTTGCATATAGTGAACTTGCTGCGTAACGCTGTGTAACATCCCAAAACTTTAATTAAGGTTATCAATGTCTAATGACCCAATTTAGGGTTAACAAAAACTTTTATTAAGAAAAAGCATATGAATGCATGTGCGTTTGCATTAGTGTAGAATTGAGTGTATATGCCATGCTTGATTATTCTAAATGTTACGAAATGGTTTAAAGGTGAATGCAACATCATCTAGACCTTCACAAACAAAATCCAAAGAGAAAGAAATCAAATAAGAACAAATCAACCAAATGGTCGTTTGACCATTTTAAACCACTAGGTCACTTTAGGTGTTCCTAGAAAACAATTTATAACAGAAGCAATTCTATTTATTTTCACCCCTTGCTAGAACAAGTAAAAGTGTATCAAGGCCCACTTTACAAACTTACAAAAACATTTAGCAAATCAATTTAAAGGACATTTGAAAATTGAATCAAGTGTATGTGTTAAGATCACACTTTTTTAAAAACACATCAAATGAGTTCACTTTGACTTATCCAAGCAAACCTAGTCTCTCAAGGTTAATCTAAGATCACTCAAAAAGTTGAATCAAAAATTCAAAACTAAAGTTCATGCGGCCATTAACACAAACACTTGGGAGACATAGAATAAACACTAGACTAGCTGCACTGTTTGGTACAGTGAACACCGACCATTTGGTCTCCAATTTAAACCACTGTCCCCTCTAAGCTTAAACCAGCCCTAGACCGCCCCCCCTTCGCCGCTGGCATAGTGGAGCGCCACCGAAAAGTGGTCATGGCCAGCTGACCACGGCCAGTTCGCACCAGACCGCCCCGCGCCCAACCAGCATGTCCACTAGCGTCGTCGCAGCCTACCGCCACCCCTGTCCACCCCACGGTCGAAGCTCAGCCCTAGACCACACTAGCACCGTCACACACCGCATCTCTGCGCTGTGTCAAGAGCGCACCAGTGCGCCACGACCGACCAGCTCGCACGCGTAGTGCCTTGACCTCCCCTCGCCTGCACAGACCCACCATGATAGCCGCACCCCGGCAGACACCCCCGTTCGCCATCGCGTGACCCGCAGTAGCCGCACGCCGTCGCAAGCACCTCTACCTCCGCCTAGAGCGCCGCACATGCCAGACCAAACCCAGCTGCCTCACGCCTCGCCTTTAAGCCTGCAACGACTGCCAGGAGAGACCGCACCATCCACCTACCCCAGCCATGCCCTTAGCTCTCTATGACTCCCTCGCCGGAGACGCCAGCCTGCACTGCTCGGTCCCCTCGCCGAGCTATAAAAGGAGGCCACCCCAGCCTCCATTCCTCACACCACTCCACTCCCCACTCCTCACTGACCTTCCCCAGAATTTGCCATTCCGGAGCAAGGCAAGCTTTCCCTCGCCGGAATTTGGCTGGAGCCCGCCGCTGCTGGAGGAGAAGGGCGCCGTTAATTCCAACCACCCCGCCGTGACCGTGCCTCACCTCGCCATCGTCTACCACGTCGATCGCCCCCGTCGCCAAGCCTAGGTGGATCCTAGGTGATCCCAATGCGACCCCCACCGCCACGTTAGGTTTAGCTCGTCGCCGAAGCTGTTCGTCATTGACGACGACCCTCAGTCGTTGGATTAGATTTAGATCGTAAGGCTCAGATCAGTAGATACTGTTTCGCATTAGATGTGTCGCTGACCAGTGGACCCCCTCTGTCAGCCGCGTCCTGCGCTGTGCTATGCAGCTGGGCCGTCCCGTTAGTTTTCCCGCGCTGGCCCAAAAATTCAAATAAGTTCTTTTCCAATTTAGTTGAAATCATATTCTGTCCACTTATTAAAAAAATCAATTCAGAGAGTTTCACTTAACCAAATTGCATGATTCAAATTTTGCTAGAAAGGAAATTAAAATATCTATCAAATCCCATTGGATTTAAATCATTTGGATTGAGATATCACATATAGTAAAAATAATAAGACAGATACTTTTGCAACTTCATACATTTTTCAAAAATCAACCATAATAGCTTTTGAGTTGATTCCAACTCTCAAAAATCACATTTGATAATACCTTTCTGAATATGTAAAAATATCTAGGATTGTATGCAGTGACATTGGACTAGTACCAACTAATAGGGCATTTGTAGCCACTTTAAATCTATTAAATAATAGTCTTAAACTTTATAAAATGTGACCAACACTTTAAATCACATTCCCATGTTTTAGAATATGTGGTGATGACATGTGTCAACATGATCCCATATTTTAGTTGGAGAATATTAAATCTTAATTAATTTCAATGTGTAGAAATTACTTTTCTAAAATAAAATGAATAAAACTAGTGCCTTATTTCATGTGATGTTTGTGATGATACTAGATCATCAAGTGTGAGCCTTAGTGTGATAAATAGACTTATTTAAGTATTTTTTGGTGATTGTGTACCCCGTATTCCTCTATAGACGATAGTACCGACAGTGTCTACGAGGAGGAGGAGTTCTACACCGAAGAAGACGAGGAGAATTTCAATCACTTCACCAATCAAGGCAAGATAATATGTGCAAGCTAGAACTAAGAAAGTTAACACTTGCCACCATTGTTAACTTAAGCAAATGCATTAGGCATGCTTTGGTTATATACTTTGATTTATACCCATCCCAAGCTTTACTTGCAAGCTTTACTCTCTTACTTTACCAAAGTTCTTTACTTTTGTTATAGATAGCATAAAGAATATAAAACTTGTCCTACCTAGTTATACTTAGATGTCATTCTATGGCATGAGATTGAAGATTAGCACCCCGCTTTAGTGAACACTCCTAACCTTAGTGGCTAGTGCTAAGCATAAAACTTGATCACTTTAGATGGGAATACTTGGTGAAAATGATTATGAAAACCTTGGAATGATGCTTCATTCTATTGAGATGTTTTGACATTTGTTGAGAAACACAATGGTTTGATGATGAAAATGTTGAGGCATGAGCCTTAGCCCTTCTACCAAAAACTGATGGTTGGGTTCAGATGCGATACCATTCCAATTTTACCGTACAACCACAATACCTGAATTGGGTTAGGCTTAGCCAGAAGTTTATATGCATTAGTATGGGTTCCCTCGCGGGAGAGGTTTGAGCTGAGGCTACCTCTTGACGTTTGTCCACCTATGCATTGCCCAGGATGGCAGATGGCCATGGCTGGGAGGCCAAGTTCATAGGGAAGGTGCGTATACTAGGGTGTGTAATTGAAAGGTTATGATTGATTATCCACATACTAAGTATGATTTATTCAGGGTTATCCCTAACGGATGTATCGAATTTTGTGGTAAAAGTGTACCACCTCTGTAGAGTGTCAAGTTATTCGAATAGCCGCGTCCGCGGTTATGGACAGTTGGAGTGGTGATGACCTACAAGTATAGGGGGTGTATCGCAGTATTTTCGATGGAAGTGAAAGCCAATTTATTGATTCGACACAAGGGGAGCCAAAGAATATCTATAAGCCTTAACAACTGAGTTGTCAATTCAACTGCACCTGGAAACAATCTTGCTCACAGCAGTTTATCAGTAGTAACAGTTTTGTAGTAGGAATAGTAAAGTAACAACAGTAGTAAAGTAAAGACAGTAGTAGCAACATCAGTAAACAGTACGATTCGAGTGCGGTAGGCATAGGGATGGATGGACGGGCGTTGCATGGACAAGACAATTCACATGGCAATCAGAACATAGGGTAATTGCATATAGATAAGATAAAGCATCCAAGTACTAAATAATCCTAGGCATGTGTTCCATATATAGTCATATGTTCTCACAATGAGAACTTGTACAACATCTTTTGTCCTGCCAGCCCGTTTGCAGCGGGGCCTCAAGGGAACTACTGGCAATTAAGGTGCTCCATTTAATAGAGCACCAGAGCAAAGCATTAACACACCGTGAACACATGTGATCCTCACATCAAAGCCATTCCCCCCGGTTTTCCTGATTTCTATCACTTCGGGGCCATTGGTTCCGGACAACAATGTGTGTATACAACTTGCAGGTAAGACCAAAAACAATACTATCATAATGAATCAATAACATGTTCAGATCTGAAATCATGGCCCTCGGGCCCTAGTGACAAGCATTAAGCATAACAAGTCGCAACAAAGTCAAAAAGCACTAATAGTAGATACTAGGCACCATGCCCTAACAATCTGATGCCATTACATGAACGATCTCATCCAATCCCTACCACCCCATAGCCTACAGCGGGGGATTACTCACTCATAGACGGGGGAAACATGGATGGTTGATGGAGAAGCGATGGTGATGATGATGGCGATAATCTCCTCCAATTCCCTGTCCCGGCAGGGTGCCTGAACGGAGTTTCTGGTGCTATTTCGTGGAATCTGGTGGTGGCGTCGGAGTAGAACTCCTTCTGGAAAAACGTCGAATCCCCCGGAGTTTTTAGGTTAGAAGGCATCTTATAGGCGAAGAGGGAGACCGAGGGGGTGTCTAGGGCGGCTAGACCACCCCCTGGCGCGGCCAGGCCTAGCCCGCGCGGCCAGGTGGTGTGTCCTGGGCCTAGCCCCCCTCCATCTCATATTCTGGCTCCGGGAGTCTTCTGGTGAAATAGGATTTTTGGCATATTTTCCGGGATTTTTCCTGATAGTTGATATTCTGCATAAAAACTAAACACCAATGTAATTCTGCTGAAAACAGTGTCAGTCCGTGTTAGTTGCATCCAAATCACACAAGTTTAGAGGAGAAACAATAGCAAAATTGTTCGAGAAAGTAGATACATTTTGGACGTATCAACTCCCCCAAGCTTAGCTTATTGCTTGTCCTCAAGTAATTCAGTTGAAAACTGAGTGCGATAAAAGAAAATTTCACGAACACATTTGCTTCATATGATGTATATATTCTTAGCATGTGATCAACTACTTAGACAATTCATAATAAGGAGTATGCAACTAAGTTTACTTAATAGGCATTGCAAGCTATGAAGGGATTCCAACTCAAAAATAATAAGTAGCATGAAGTATAAACATAAGCAACATTATAATGCTCATAACAGGGTATGATAGAGTGGTATCTCGCTTGCCTTTGATTATGAATGCCAAGGCACCTCTGAAGTTCAAGTGAAGACTAGAAGTAAAGATATCAAAGATACAAGCATCAAAGTCATAACACAAATAATCAAGTTTTGAGACAAGCACATTACACTAAGAATGACAACTATGCTCTCAAGAAGGTGCTCAAAGAATAGATGGAGACTAAACAAAGAAATCAAAAGGTTTTGAATAGTTTGAAAGGCTTCCAAATGCTGAAAGTATGGTACTCATTAGCTTTGAGCTCTCATTGCCCCCATCATAAGCATATTTAATATGGTTAAGGTGAAAGTGAGGTCCAATCTGAGTTATATGCTTGACAGACTATAAACTGGAAATCCCATGTCCCTTGAGTACGAGGGCCGCTCCTCATGCTACTCAACTTTAGTTACCGGTAAGTTCTTGTCATCGTCAATACGTGCGTATCATAGAGAACCGCCAACGGGGTACCCCTTGCCCGATGATACTGAAGAATCCCCATATCAAAATGACAGGCAAGCAGACAATGAGTATCTCAACAATCTTCTTATTTACCATGGGAAAATGGTGCTCTTTTCTCTCTTTCCTCTTTTCTCAAATCTCTTTTTTTTTCTTTTATTTTTCTCAATAACTATCTCTCTCTTTTTTATAAGAAGAATGCTTCATAGATACTTATTATGGTTACGCTGCAGGTTTCCACCATGACGACATGGATTAGACCGGCGGCCCAGGCGTTTCTCTAACACACATACATAACTCCATGGACTTAGAAGCTCCCCTTTTATTTCACACCAACGACATCCGCAAACAGAAGGGCATGGTATCAACTGGGTATATATTTACAGGTGTTGAAATCGTTCCCCATGACAACACGGTTCTGCTAATCCCCAGCCTATAATTTGCAAGCATATAACTTTCATGGATAGTCACAATGGTTTAGGTTTATTAGGTGCATGAAATAAAGTGTGCCATCAAGTTTGTGAGAGCTTTACTAACTAACTTTCTGATAACAAGCAACCATTTTATTCGGAAGAAAACAAGGCATATTAAATATGCACGGAATAGCAAATGATGCTAATAGGTAGGTATGGTGGACACTTTTGGGAATATTTGGTTTTAGGGAGTTGGAAACACGAGTAAAACAAACTCAGTGTAAGTGAAGGCTAGCAATAGTAAGGGAGCGACAAACGAGAGAGCAATAATTGTCATAATCATGCTTGCAACAAAACAAGACTAATCATGGCATTAAAGTGATTCAAGACCCTCAAGGCAAAATAATTCATCGAGGCTCAACTGATTATTTCAGTCATATTCATGCGTGAGCATGTGCCAAGTCAATTCAAATGAAACATTCAGAGGAGGATACCACGGTGTCATACAAAGTTATGAATAGAGTAATGCAAGGAAACATTCATATGACATGCTACAAACTATTAGCAAGCTAGAACTAATCATATTAAAGCAAGAACTACTAAGCATCCATAGATAACATACACCCTACACGAACAGGCTAAGCATGCCCACAAAGATGAGTATATGTACAAAAATGAAAACAAATAGAGTTCGTTACCAGCCTCTTACCACACCTCAAGTTGTCATTAATCCTCATTATTGCCCTTCACTTGTGTGGCTTGAATAATAATATGAAACCAAATCCCACTGAGGACTGCTGAACCTTGCAACAAAACTCACAAAACCAAAGAAGAAAAACAAATATTTTTGGTGTTTTCGATTTTCAGAAAGCAAGAACCAAAAGGGAAGAACAAGCGAAGCAAAATCTTTTTGGGTTTTTCTGAATAGTTCAAACAAAGCAAGCAAACCAAGGCAAAAAGGAAAAGGCAAACCAAAGAGAAACAATAGAAATATTTTTGGTCTTTTTGTGTCTTAGAAAGCAAAAGCAAACAAAGAACAAAAACTAAAAAGAGAACGAAACATGAATATACAAAGTACCGACGCAAAATGATATGGAGATGAGTGTGATGTCGGTGTACCTCCCCCCAAGCTTAGGCTTTTGGCCTAAGTGGGTGTCAATCCAGATACGGGTAAGGGTTCCAAGCAGGCGGTTCATTGTAAGAACGATCATAGTTAGGCCCGTGGGAAGAAGAAGAAGCTCCCCAATCATAAGTAGGCTGCTGATATGAAGACTCCCCCTCATTCGAGGGCTGGACCGAATCATTTGTGACCTCCCTTCTAGTATCCTGCTCCTGTTGGGGGGCTCTCCCAAGTACGTATCAAACTCCTCCTCCGCGAGGGACCATCCTACCATGTTATCAAGGTTACACAAAATAAGTGGAGGAAAAAGAACAACCAACTCGGACTTGCTCCTTCTCCAACCAGCTTTGAGAAAGGTTATTTCATAAGACAACTCACTCAAACTAGCCCATGAGGAAACAAATTTATGCTGTATCATGGAATTAAGATCAAGCCTTTCTATGGGAAACTGTAGGTCTAGATGATGAGGCACTAAACCATGCAATGCTAGTAAACGAGAAGCAATGAGGCCCCCACAAATTCCACCTTTCTCGTGGTTAGTAGCAAGACGGAGAGATATCAAATTACCCAGGTTGTAAGACCTATCTCGTTTAAGAGCACTAGAGATGAATGCTAGATCATATGAAGATAACTTATTGGTAGTTTTCCTAGCAAGAACACACTTGGCAATAAAGTAGGTAAAGTAGCGAATGGAGGGGAGATGAATGTTATGGATTTTCCCACTCTCCTTCGAGAAGCTGCTCACTTGGCTAATTTCTGCGTATAAATCCATGAGTGGTGCGGGTCGCTCTTTAATCCTTCCACATGATCCCCACTAAGGTACATTAATAGCTGCACTAAAGTCATCGAGAGAAAGGTCGATAGCAATATTGTAAATTTTGTAGTGGACCATGGGGTTAGGCAAAGTGTAACTAAATTGAAAGTCCTGCACTACATACATGGTTAGCTTCACAAATTGACAAGGTTCATCTTCCAAAAAGTGCTCCAATCCTGCATTAGTAACCAAAGTATGGAAATCTTGGAAAATTCCTGCAGCTCTCATGAACCCAGAGCATGGATAAATGGAAGGAAAAACTTCCTCCTCTCGGTGAACCTTCATAACCTCAGGCACCTATACTTCATGTTGGTTTAGTTGATGCTCATTCATCTTCTATTCTGAAATTTAAACACCTATTAAACAAGTGATTGCAAAGTGAATATATACTGAAGGGCACTACTCATAGGGACTGGTAAGAGGCCTAAACATGCATCAAAATTATATCTCTAAGCATTGAACAAGCTTACAAGCACTCAAAACCTGTCACCTACATCAGCAAAATACTCAAGATATAAACCACTAAACACAAATCTACTTGGACACGCGGAGGAGTCACATACCGGAGAACAAATGCTCCAAATTTCAGCAGCAAAGATGGCCTGAGCAAGGAGATCAAAAAATTGAGGGCAAGCACAACAAGAACACGATTTCGAGAAATGAAGTGGTGTTTGCTTGGGAGAGAAAAGAAAGTGGCAAGTGAGAGAGTGAGTGGAGGCCCAGGGCTGGCCCACACCATAGGCAGGCGCACCCCAGGGCTGGCTGCGCCACCAGGTGGTGTGCCTGCCTGGTGGCCCCCCCGGTACCTTGAAGGCACTCCTCTGCCCTTTTTTCACGTAAAAAATTTAATATGAATTTTCTGGAATTTTTCAAGACACTTTATTTTTGGGCATTTTCAGGTATAGATGAATGATTTTCTGACAGACAGAGATTTTTTTGAAATGATGCAATAACAAAACAAGGCTAGAACTACAGAAGTTCTAAGACACTCTAACAAGCAAGCAACTAACAACAAAGAAAACTAAGCGAAAGCAAAAACTAAAATGGATAGAATAAAAGTAAGCAGAGATAATCACGGTGAAAATATTGTTTTGTTCAATGAAATCCTTTTGATAACAAGGTTGATCAGGTCTTGTTACCAAAACAATTTCACATGAGACAAAACTTTGTATTCCACTAATGATTATGTTACCTCAATTTTGATAGCAATGGTCCAAATCATAATGGTTTCAAATTTTTCTCGTGGTAAGGGACAATGTATTTCTCCAACTTGAATGCCCTCAACATGTTCAATTGAATTCAAACCATAAGTCCTATCAATCTTCTTGGGGAAATAGACAGTATTTTCCTTATCATTAACATTGAAGGTCACCTTCCCTTGATTACAATTAATAACAACTCCTGCAGTATTAAGAAAAGGTCTCCCAAGAATAATAGACATATTATCATCTTCAGGCATTTCAAGCACAACAAAATCAGTTAACATCAAGCAATTATGAGCCACTTGAACAGGTACATCCTCACATATACCAACATGAATAGTGGTAGATTTATCAGCCATTTGCAAAGATATATCAGTTGGTATTAATTTTTCTAGTTGAAGTCTCTTGTAGAGAGAGAAAGGCATAACACTAACTCCATCTCCCAAATCACACAAAGCAGTTCTAACATAACTATTCTTAATAGAGCAAGGGATAGTTGGAATCCCTGGGTCTCCAAGTTTTTTTGGAACCTTACCATTAAAGGAATAATTAGCAAGCAAGGTAGAAATTTCTTCATTAGGGGTCTTCCTTTTATTTGAGACAATATCCTTCATATACTTTGAATAGGGAGGAAATTTAATAGCATTAGTTAAAGGAATTTGCAAGAATAAAGGTTTCATCCACTCACAAAACTTATTATAGTGTTCATCTTCCTTTGACTTGTATTTCTTATCAGGGAAAGGCATTGGTTTTTGGAACCAAGTTCACTACCATGTCTCTTAGCAATAAAATTTTCTTTAGTGTATTTAGTATTCTTAGTGTGTTTTTCAGGTTCTTCTTCAACTCTTTCTTCATTACCACTTTGAGTTTCAGCATCAGAGATAGATATACTATTAGGATCTTTAGCAGGTTCAGAGGGTTCTACAATAGTTTTACGTTTCTTCTTTCTTTTCATAGGAGTAGTACTACTATTTTCAGCTTTTGGAGAGTCCTACTCAATTCTTTTGGGATGCCCCTCAGGATATAGAGGATCCTGGGTAGCAGCACCACTTCTAGTTCTAATCTCATAAGCATGTTTTTCTTTAGCAGCATTAACTAGCAAGTCTTTTTGCACTTTAATAAGTTGATCTATTTGAGTCTAAACCATTTGAAAATGTTTAACAATCATTTTAACATCATTAGAGGTTCTTTCCACAATATCTTTTAACTCAACAATAGATCCAGTGTTTTCCATTAGATGATTTTGCAACCTTTTATTAAAATTATCTTGTTTAACAATAAAGATATCGAATTCTTCTAAGCATTGATCAGGAGGTTTAAGGTAAGGAAGATCACCTTCATCAAAGTGTCGAAGAGAGTGTACCTCAATAGTGGATGAATGAGGGATAGGCTTACGTAAGTCTTCTATAGGAGGTAAATTCTTGACATCTTCATCTTTAATCCCTTCTCCTTAAGACATTTCTTAGCTTCCTTCATGACTTCATCATTTAGTTCAATAACTCCCCTCTTCTTAGATAATAGTATAGGCGCCGGTATAGCTGGTTCAGGTATAATTACTTCAGGTATAGCTGGTTCAAGAGGAGTCCAATCTTCATAGTTCTTGCTTATTTTAGCCATTAACTCCTAAGCTTCCTTGGGAGTCCTATTCTTGAAAACAAAATCAGCGCAACTATCCAGGTATGTCCTAGATTCTTCAGTTAGTCCATTATAAAATATATCAGGAAGCACATTCTTAGGTAATGGACATCTAGCCTGTGCATGAATCAAAGCACAAATCCTTGCCCATCATTCAGGCAGTATCTCTTTTTCTCCCTGTTTAAAATCAAAAAGTTCCTGCAAAATAGCATGTCTAGCACCAGGAGGAAAATATTTGTGCAGGAAAGTACTAATCAAGCGATCAGGGCTATCAATAGATCCAGGAGGGAAATTATTAAACCAAGTTTTAGCTTCTCCTTTCAACGAAAAGGGGAAAATCTTAGCAACAAAGTAAGTACGCATCTTAATATCATTAGAAAACAAGCCACTCATGGTAGAAAGCTCAGTCATATGTGCTATCGTACTTTCATTCTTAGTCCCACAAAAAGGTTCTTTCTCAGAAATAGCTATGTAAGATAGATTGAGAGAGAAATCATGATCTTTATCTTTAATGTTTATGGGAGAAGCAGCAAAATTAGCAATAGGAGACAATTTGGGTCTAATAGTATGCCTCTCAAGGAGACTCTTAGCAGCACTCCTATCATGGGGTTTTTACATTCTTTAATAAATTCATCGGTCATCTCAGCATAACCATCTTCAATATCGTAACTCTCACTAGACTCAGGTGAACTAACAAGTGTAGTAGTGTTTTCATCAGGAGTTTCAGTATTTCCAGCTATAGTTCTAGCAATCGTAACATCTAGGAAAGGACCTAAAGAACCAATCTTATCAAGCATAGTAGAAGCAGCGTCATAAGTATCAGAAGTTTCAGATTCAGCAGTAGTAGTAGTGTGTGTAGCATGTGTATGCGGTGGTGTAACGAGCTTACTCATAACAGATGGTGAATCAAGAGCAACCGAGGTGTTCAGAACCGTACCTCTTCTTGTAGTGGATGGTAAAATATGAACCTTGCCATCACGAGACTTACCCATGATGGATGGATAACATCGAACAATAGAGAATCCAAGTGAACTTGATAAATCAACCTATGCTCCCCAGCAACAGTGCTAGAAAATAGTCTTGATGACCCACAAGTATAGGGGGTGTATCGCAGTATTTTCGAGGGAAGTGAAACCCAATTTATTGATTCGACACAAGGGGAGCCAAAGAATATCTATAAGCCTTAACAACTGAGTTGTCAATTCAGCTGCACCTGAAAACAATCTTGCTCACAGCAGTTTATCAGTAGTAACAGTTTTGTAGTAGGAATAGTAAAGTAACAACAGTAGTAAAGTAAAGACAGTAGTAGCAACATCAGTAAATAGTAGGATTCGAGTGCGGTAGGCATAGGGATGGATGGACGGGCGTTGCATGCACAAGACAATTCACATGGCAATCAGAACATAGGGCAATTGCATATAGATAAGATAAAGCATCCAAGTACTAAATAATCCTAGGCATGTGTTCCATATATAGTCATACGTTCTCACAATGAGAACTTGTACAACATATTTTGTCCTGCCAGCCCGTTTGCAGTGGGGCCTCAAGGGAACTACTGGCAATTAAGGTGCTCTATTTAATAGAGCACCGGCGCAAAGCATTAGCACTCCGTGAACACATGTGATCCTCACATAAAGTCATTCCCTCCGGTTCTCCTGATTTCTGTCACTTCGGGGCCATTGGTTCCAGACAACAACGTGTGTATACAACTTGCAGGTAAGACCAAAAACAATACTATCATAATGAATCAATAACATGTTCAGATCTGAAATCATGGCACTCGGGCCCTAGTGACAAGCATTAAGCAAAACAAGTCACAACAAAGTCAAAAAGCACTAATAGTAGATACTAGGCACCATGCCCTAACAATTTGATGCCATTACATGAACGATCTCATCCAATCCCAACCATCCCCATAGCCTACAGCGGGGGATTACTCACTCATAGATGGGGGAAACATGGATGATCGATGGAGAAGCGATGGTGATGATGATAGAGATGATCTCCTCTAATTCCCCGTCCCGGCAGGGTGCCAAAACGGAGTTTCTGGTGCTATTTCGTGGAATCTGGTGGCGGCGGTGGAGCGGAACTCCTTCTGGAAAAACGTCGAACCCCCCTGAGTTTTTAGGTCAGAAGGCATCTTATAGGTGAAGAGGGAGACCGAGGGGGTGTCTGGGGCGGCCAGACCACCCCTGGCGTGGCCAGGCCTAGCCCGCTCGACCAGGTGGTGTGGCCTGGGCCCAGCCCCCCTCCGTCTCGTATTCTGGCTCCGGGAGTCTTCTGGGGAAATAGGATTTTTGGCATATTTTCCAGGATTTTTCCTGATAGTTGATTTTCTGCACAAAAACTAAACACTAAGGCAATTCTGCTGAAAACAGCATCAGTCAGTGATAGTTGCATCCAAGTCACACAAGTTTAGAGGAGAAACAATAGCAAAAGTGTTCGGTAAAGTAGATACGTTTTGGACGTATCAAGTGGCCATACTGTTCCATCGTCAGATGTTTTCAAAATGACTTGTGAAGTGAACTATGATTTTTACTTGACCACAACAAGGTTGTGAACATGAAAAACTAGGTTCCCACTTAAGTGATTTAGAACATTACATTAGTTTTCTTTACTTCTAAACTCAGCTTAAGATAAATCTGGCTTTGCAAATAAACCTAGAGCTTAGTATTCCTACTAGAACTACCTTATTTGTTAGTGATACTTTGCAATACTCATGGCTTTGTCCCTGTCTATTCCCGTGGCCCGACTGTGAGGAGGGCTATCAGAACGATGGATAGCAGGACGGCTACGACAACTAGGATCATCTCCCATCGTCAGCATTGCCTGGGACACTGAAGATGGAGCCCACTACTATGCTTTACTATTCCGCTGCTTGTTCGTATTAAGACTAGATCATGATATCCTTTATTTGTGTAAAACCTTATTATGGTTTGTAACGGATGATGTACTGTGATATCCAATCTTTTATGCCTCGCAAAAATGGTAATCCTGGGATTGCAATGTATGGCATAACAGGCATCTGGGATTAAAAATCCGGGTGTTGACACGTTGTTACTCACCCTTTCCGTTGAACCCCTTGCTAGACTTTGAGGGCCAGAAGTATGACCAGGTGTATGCTACGAAAGTCCAGAACAACGTCTACTATGAAGATCTAGACCTATCCGGTGGAATCGAAGGAGTGGACTACGGGATACACTATGGAGCTGAAGACAACAAGACAGATTAGTTGTCAGGTCGTACTATAGTTACCTAGGTTGAGCCGAGCAGCATGAACTCTATAGAATAAGTTATTGAGCTCACATCTTTTTTACCGTTGTGTTTTCTTCGTTGAGCCGAGCAGCACGAAGTCTATAAAAAGTCATGTTCCTAAAAAATTCTTACATTCCTACATAAAAATTTGACACACTTGATCACCTCACTAACTTACTCATCCTAAATTCTTATAGATGGAAGTTCAGTATTGCAAGTTCTACCAGCTGGGCAACGGAAGCCAACTGATATTTGAGAGGGATCTCGATGCATTGTCGGAGTATTTGGAGCATCCGCATCCGGAATTCTTCGGGGCTCAACTCAATGATCACCCAGGAGGATATCTACAATGGATGATAGTTGCAAATCTCCAAGGCAAGATGGAAGCACCCCTTTCTGAGAAGATGCAATTCACCGTGCGAGAGAACAACTAGCTAGATGGATTATCTAGGGCAATGCATGAAGCTCTTGCCCGTCTTTGTGGACAGAACATCAACTTGCTCCAGGGAACTCGCTTTGCCCACTTCGCAAGGTGTGATTCTATGGGAATTCCATTGGAGATGCCAAGTCACCCAGAGATGAAGCGCCAGGTGGAAAACCTTGACTTCCTGTTGTATGATAGGCTGGAGGAATTGGACAATGCTCGAGCCTACGCCAACCACAATCTTACCATTGCCTCGTAGAAGGACCAGACTCTCGCCATGCTCGTCAAGGATCGCAAATCACTTCGTCGTCAACACGAGAAGAAGGATCGCACCATCGCTCGTCTTCGCAAGAAGGTAGCCGATCGCGAGAAGACCATCCGTGAGTAGGAAATCCAACTAGAAGCAAAGTAAGAGGAAGAAGGTGAAGACATCTAGAGAGATCTTCACTCGTACCTTAGTGAGGACAATGACTACCTGGAGGATGATGCCATGGATTTCTACATCGATGTTGATGATTCAGACTTCATTGATGATGAGTAGATGCACTTGATCACTACCGTAGGAAGGAGTTGTATCGGTCCCACTGTATCTTAGTTCACAGAATGGTTCTTAAAACCATGTGTTTTCCTTTGTGTTGTGGTGTGTGTTGTATTGTGTGCTTGAATGAATGAATGAATGAGAAGAAGTTGGTTGCAAAACCTAAGTCAAACTGAAAGTTTAAAGCTTTTGAAACGAAACCATGAACCTTAGAATTTTCCCTCTTATCTCATTATCTATCTCAATCTTTAGATGACTCATGGAAACCCCGGAGGAAGCAGCTCATCGCAGGACCCAATGTTGCAGATTATGCAAATGCTAGTTTCCGACCGTGAAGCTAGTAGAGCCGAGCGCCAAGCCAATCTAGCCACCCTGCAATAGATAGCTCAGATGGCCCACAATAATCAAGGCCATGGAAATCAGGATCATCATGGATCCAAACTTAAGAAATTTCAGAATACCAATCCCCCTATCTTTAGCAAGTCTAAAGACCCTTTAGATGCTGATGATTGGTTGCAAACCATGGAAAACAATATGGAAGTCGCCGGAGTTAAAGCAGATGAGAAGGTACTGTTTGCCACCAACTATCTGGTAGGAGATGCAAGAGCCTGGTGGAATAACACCTGTACTATGAACCACAGTCAAGTGATGACTTCGGAAGCTTTCAAGATCAAGTTCAGCCACACCAATGTGCCGCAAGGTTTAGTCACCAGAATGAGAGATGAGTTCCGAGAACTGAAGCAAGGAAGGATGACAGTAGTTGAGTACCGTGACAAATTTTTGTCTCTAGCTAGATATGCCCCTGATGACATCAACACTAAAGCCAAGAAGGAGGAGAGATTCCTGAATGGATTGCATGATGAGATGCAGACTATCCTAGTCAACATCCGTTTTGAAGATCTCGAAGAGCTTGTAGATTCCGCCATCCAGATGGAAGGGAAGATCCACCAATCCAACGACAATCGCAAGCGCAGAATGATGCACCAGAGTGGATCCAACCATGCCTAGAAGTATCGCCCCAACCCATCTGGAGGATATGCCCCAAGAAACAATAGACCCCCGATGTCCCATCCAAGCTACCCCAATCGGAGCAGAGGAAACTTGAAGTCTGGAGGAAATCACAACAAGCCCGACAACTCCAACAACTTCAACCATGCACCGCCCAAGTCCAACAACAACAACAACAACAATACTGCCCCAAGGACTAGAAGCAATGATGTGCTTGTTGCTGCCAAAGACAAGTCCTAGATCACTTGGTTTGAATGTGTAGTCAAGGGTCACTACTCCAATGAGTGTCATAAGAAGCTCGCAGCCGCCAGCAATGTGAATGCCCCAGCTCAGCAACAGCATCGTGTTCAACCCGGAAGAAGATTTTCCCTAGGGAATTTGCTCAACCACAACGGTCGTTTGTTCCACATGAACGCTGAAGAAGCCCAGGAAGCGCCAGATGTTGTGCTGGGTATGTTTTCTGTTAACTCAGTATTAGCAAGAGTGTTGTTTGATTCTAGAGCATCGCACTTGTTTGTTACCGAAGAATTTGCATGCACTAGTAAGATTCAACCAACCAAATTGAAGAATGTTATGATAGTTCAAATACCTTATTCAACCACCAAAGCTAGAAAAATTTGCAAGGCTGTACCTATCAGAATCCATGGGATAGATTTTTATGCCAATCTAATAGTACTTGGAACCAAAGGTTTGGAAGTAGTACTAGCAATGGATTGGATGTCGAAACATAAAGGATTGATCGACTGTGCCAAGAAAGCCATAACGATGACTAGTAGCTCTGGAGTAATAGTAGAGCATGTGTCTGAAACCTTGCCTCGTCAATTTAAGTGCAACAAGAGTCTAGCCCAACCAACCATAGACCAAGTCAGAGTAGTCTGTGAATACCCTGACGTATTCCTAGATGAATTTCCCGGTATGCCCCCGGATCAGGATATAGAGTTCATTATTGAGGATAACGGTAAAGAGTTCTCTAGATTATATGATGAATATTCGAGTGGGAATATTTCTTTATATTTTTTAGTGCGATAATTCTTTATTATGATTCATCATTATAATTGATGGTTACTAATTATGAATATTTTTGATACAGTGGAAATGGCACCCAAGTTTTGAAAACAGACTGAGGCAAGGAAAGAAGATACTCTCGATGATTATCTGGGGGATTTAATTGAACAACTTCGAGAAATTCTGAGGGTTTTTGGTTGCACAACTAATAATCCAGTTAATACCATGCAATACCATGATGGGCGAATGTTAGCCAAATATCGTGTTAGCATCCAACTACCAAAGAAGCTTGGTTTATATCACGATTTACCTATGAGTGAAGGTAGAAGTCACCTAGCAACATACCATGTTGCTATTGTGGAGGCGAGAGTCAATGTTCGGGAACACAAAGAAGAAGAGTTAGCTGGAAGCACATAGTCTGTGATTCCTCATGACTTTATAGACGAGGAGCTAGAACCAGATGATCTTACTTTAGTAAAGAAGCATCCAAAACTAGCTTCCACGTTTATGGATCTGTATCGACTAATGGTTGGGTCTTTGTATGAGACACATCAGGTTATTGTAGAGGATTAGATTGATATGCTAGAGGATTTAACTAATCCTGAACGAAGGGAGAAGTTAGCATCTAAACTGGAGAATGAAGCAGTGGATAGGGTTAACCCAATTTTTAAGGATATACCTATAGATCCATCATCTTTTACACCATATCCTTACTCACCTATACCAGAACCTACTAGATATCCTGATGAGGGCACTAGTGACCCAGTACCACAGATTTCTTGGGGAACTGAGGACTCGGAACTACCTATTGGAAATTCTGAAGGATGGAGGTACGGATCGATGGATGGATCTACCGGGAATCCTATTCCTGTGGAAGATTCAGTTGGGGATACTGGGCAAACTAGTCGCATGGGAGTGAGATCTTATTCAGTTGATGGAAGAGATGTCCATGTGGAGGATGTAGAGTCCGATGAGGAAGATCCTCAAGAAAGGGTGTTTGAGTTACCAGAACATTATCGTACTCCAGATAATGTGCACTATCCAATTATAGCTGAGCACTATCGTACCTAGTAGAGTACTTGGGCAGCATCAGAAGCGGAATATTCTGTTGATAACTCAGGAGTCGGAATACAGGAGGTGATTGGAGAAGACAGTGATGAGGATGATACTGAAAACACCTCAGATGAGTTGGAAGGTATGGACACACTTCAGCTGGATGATGTGTCATGTCCAGATACTTCTGATACTGAGTATCGTCCATTGAAGAGGCAAGTCATTCCACAGATGGTGTGTCGTACTTCACGTCATCACGGTTGTACTCCGGGAATGTACGATGAACTTTACAGCTTCTGGGGAGCATGACATTGAGACAAAATATCTCAATGATGATACGGGATTTAGAGTCTAAGAACTAGATGTTAATAAATAAGTGGGATAGTATACACATGAGTTGTAATACCTAAATGGTATGGGCTTGTAATTACGTTGTACTAACTATGGGGTATGTAATGTGTAATATGTGAAATGCATATTTGGTTCTTATTTGGATTTTGTTTTCCATTGAAGTTGAGCTCAGAACACATATGCATGATGTAATTATGAGTGTTCGCTTTATGTTATAGGACTAGGGGGTATGGAAACAGGTGTAGAAGGACGAGACCAAACATCAGCGCATGGAGCACGAAACTAAGGAAAAGGCGGATGAAGACACCAAAATGCAGGCAAATTTAGCACCACCACCAATGAGGCCATTGATGGAACAAAACTTTATACACTACATGCAAATAATGCAAGAGTCCTAGAACAAGTTCACAGAAGGATTAGTGGATCGAGTGGGAACATCAGAGGGAACTTAAAGGATGTGGTGTGAGTCTTTCTGAATTTCAAAATGCAAGGTCATTACCTTTTGCACTAGCCCCTGAGCCAATGGATGCAAAGGATTGGCTAGCAGATACAAATAGAAAGTTGAAAACTATAGGATGCAATGATGAGGAAAACTTGAGGTATGCAACACATCTCTTAACTGGACCTACATCATCTTGGTGGGAGAATCAACTAGCAATGCAACCTCTAGGTAGGGAGTATACCTGGGAGGAATTTAAGCAAAGATTCCATGAGTATCATGTTCTAGAAAATGTGATGGAGTTGAAGCGTAGGGAGTTTGAAGAGCTTCAGCAGGGTTATACCAGTGTCATGAAGTACATCTGGGAGTTTAGTCAACTATCTCGTTATGCTGAGGATGAAGTGAGCACTGAGGATAACAGGAAGAAATGTTTCCTGCGTGGTTTAAATCCATTTGTGAAAATGTAGCTAATGCTGGCCAATAAAGCATCTTTTCAACAATTACTTGATGGAGCAATCACATTTGAGGATGATTATAAGAATGTCCAAGAGGACCAAAGGAAGCGGGGAAATAAGGAAACTAAGAGGATTCAAGCAAGGAATCCTAAACCTAATTTGGAGTTCAAACCCAGGAATCGACCCTTCAATAAAAACAACAATACTAACAAGAATAGTAATGGAGGTCAGTCCAACCGCAGGAGGAATATTATATACAACAATTGTGTTATTCCAGGGAATTTCCAAAGGGAATGTAAGAAACCAGTAATCATATGTTACAGTTGTGGTTAGAAGGGGAATATTAAGCCTAACTGCCCAAGCAAACCACTAGGAGGTTGGCCTACAACATGCGGTGGTCAAGCAAGAGGCGGAGGTGGACAGCCTAACAGAGGTGGAAGTTATTGCAAAAATGACAATGGCAAGAGAGGTAGGCCTACTAGAAAACTGAATTGGGCAACCTTGGAGGAGGTGGATAAATCGGATCAAGCGGTGATAGGTACGCTCAATATTCTCACAAATCATGGAAAAGTTCTATTTGATACCAGTGCAACTACTTCATTTATATCTGAACAATTTTGTGATAAGTTCGGGATTAGAAAGGCACCGTTAGAAAAACCTATGACCATAATTACCGCTGGAGGGATAGTGGTAGTTAGAACCATTAAATTAAACCAAGTTATCTCAATCTATGGTTAAACCTATTATGTGGATCTTTATGTGATTCCACTAAGGGGAATAGCAGTAGTGTTAGGAATGGATTGGATGACAGACTATGGAGCTCAGATCAATTGTGAGGAGAAAACTGTTTCAATCAAGTCTCCAAGTGGAGGAAGGATAGTCTATCAGGCTGATAAATATAGTCATATCATGGTGGATCTACAGTTGAACTCAATGAAGGAGGTTAAATTGGAAGATATTCCGGTAGAAAAGGAATTTCAAGATGTTTTTCCAGCAGAGTTACCAGGAATGCCACCTAATCGAGAAAAATAGAGTTCACTATTGACCTGATACCTGGTACAACACCAATAGCCCAAGCACCGTATAAGATGGGACCAAAATAATTAAAAGAGCGTAAGGAGCAAATTGATGAATTAGCTAGAATAGGATTTATTCAGGAAAGTGTATCCCCATGGGGAACTCCGGTAATTTTTGTGGATAAAAGAGATGGAGGATGAAGAATGTGTCATGATTATAGAAATCTCAACAATATTACCATCAAGAACAAATATCCATTGCCAAGAATTCAAGATCTATTTGATCAAGTCAAAGGAGCTGGAGTGTTTTCCAAGATTTAACTAAGATCAAGATACCATCAGATAAAAATTAAACCTGAAGATGTTCCAAAAACAGCATTTGTGTCAAGGTATGGACATCATGAGTACCTCATCATACCTTTTGGATTGACTGATGCACCAGCAATATTCATGAATCTGATGAACAAAATCTTCATGCCGTATCTGGATAAGTTTTTCATAGTGTTTATTGATGATATTTTGATATACTCTAAGGATAAACAAGAGCATGTTGATCATTTGAGAATAGCATTGCAAATCCTAAGAGAAGATAAGTTGTATGCTAAATTCAGCAAGTCTGGAATTTGGTTGGACAAGGTAGAATGCCTTGGTCATGTGATCAGTAAGGATGGAATTGAGGTAAAACGATCCAAAGTCCAATCAGTATTGGAATGAAATGCACCAACCAATGTGAAACAAATTAGAGGTTTCTTAGGCAAGGTAGGCTATTATCGGATATTCATTGAAGGTGTTTCCAAGATAGCTGGACCAATGACCAAATTGCTAAGAAAGAATGCACCACTCATATGGGATGATAAGTGCGAAGAAAGTTTTCAGGAATTAAAAACCATATTAACAACCGCACCAATCTTAGCTATACCAGAAACCAGAAAAGATTACACAGTATATTGTGATTCATCCAAAGAAGGACTAGGATGTGTGCTAATGCAAGATCGCAAGGTAATTGCGTAAGGGTCTAGACAACTCAAACCACATGAAGTCAACTACCCAACCCATGATTTGGAGTTAGCAGCTGTGGTCTTTGCTTTAAAAGGATGGAGACATTTTCTCTATGGAGCAAGATGTGAACTATACACGGATCATCAAAGTCTTAAATATTTCTTTACTCAGAAGGAGCTGAATATGAGGCAGAAAAGATGGCTGGAGTTGATCAAGGATTATGATCTTACAATTAACTATACTCCAGGAAAGCCAATGTACTAGCAGATGCTTTAAGTCGAAAGAGTACGGATATTCAAACCATCAATAGAGAATTGCCAAAAGAGTTGCAAGTGGATTTGGAAAGGTTAGAAATACAGTTTTTAAGGACAAAAGTTCGTGTGGGACTAGCAACCATGAGGGTTGTAGAAGAGCAAAGTAGTGATCTTCGTCATGAGATCTATCGACATCAACTTGATGATCCATATATTCCTGAAGAAATCAGAAGAATTTCCAAAGGACAAAAATCAGTTTTTCACATAGGAGATTATGGATCTTTATGGTTCCAAAATCGTCTTTGTGTATCAGATGTACCGAAGATCAGATAGGTAATACTCCGAGAAGCAGATGAAACACCATATTCAATTCATCCTGGAAATACGAAGATGTACATGGATCTTAAGGAATTATTCTGGTGGAATAACATGAAAAGAGATATTGCAAAGTATTTATCTGAATGCCATACTTGTCAAAGGGTAAAAGCAGAACATCAAAGTCTAGCAGGACAATTACAACCTTCAGAAATTCCGGAATGGAAATGGGAAGAAATTGGTATGGATTTTATCACAGGATTACCTATGACACCGAAGCGGAAGGATATGATATGGGTGATTATGGATAGATTCATGAAAAGTGCACATTTTATCCCGGTAAATCAAAAGGATAATGCCGAGAAGTTAGTAGAAATATATGTCAAGGAGATAGTAAGTAAGCACGGAGTACCCAAGAAAATTGTATCAGATAGAGGATATGCGTTTACTTCAGCATTTTGGAAACAATTTCACGAAGCATTTGATTCAAAGTTAGATTTCAGCATAACCTATCATTCAGAAACTAGAGGCCAAATAGAAAGGACAAATCAAATCTTGGAGGTTCATGGGAAGATCATCTATCGTTGGCAGAATTTTCTTATAACAATAGCAATCAAAGTAGTCTAAAAGGTGCACCACATCAAGTACATTATGGGAGAAGATGTAGATCACCAATATGTTGGTATGAACCTGGTAGTAGCAAGGAATTGGCACCAGACTATATCAAGGAGAAGCAAGATGTCATCGATATTACTAAAGATCGATTGAAGATAACTCAAAGTCGATAGAAGATGATGCTGATCAAAGTCAAAGATCATGACATCCAGAAGTGGGAGATATGGTATATCTCAAAGTAAGTCCAATGAAGGGAGTTTAAAGATAAGGAGTCAAAGGAAAACTGAGTCCAAGATATATTGGACCCTTTAAGATACTGAGTCAGAATAGAAGAATAGCTTATGCTCTTGAGTTACCAAAAAGATTGGCTCAAGTTCATAATGTTTTCCATGTGTTGCAATTAAGAAAATGTCTTAAAGTTCCTGATGATGCAATCACACATCAAGAAGTTGAATTACATGCAGATTTGACTTAGGTGGAGAAACCCTGTAAAATTCTAGAAGAGAACTATAAAAGGTTGAGAAATAGGGCAATCAAATACTACAAGGTACAATGGGAACATCACCCAGAGAGAGAAGCTACCTGGGAGAAAGAGGATGACGTAAAAGAAGCATATCCTGAACTATTTAGGTACACAACACCAAACTTCAGGACGAAGTTTAATTTAAGGGCGAAGTCTATATTACCCCAGCATTTAGGAACCAACGAAGGGTAGAAATAGGAATTTGTGCATATGTATGCATTCATGTATAAAATCAGGGTAAATTTTTTCGCCAAACAAAAACCTAAAGAGATCAGAGTTTCACTAGGGTAAGTAACCAGTAAAAGGGTAGACAGTAAAAGTCCAATTACTTGATCTGATCCACAGCCAAAGCTAGTAGAGAAGCAGCTTACACACCTAAATGCATGCATTGAGGTGTCAACAACAGAGAGCAAAGGGACAACTCAAGGTACAGCCATATAGAGCAAAGCAAGCTCTACTACTCACTTCACAGCAAGCTCAACCACATCTTCTCACCAGCACAACCAAGAATAGCACAAGAACATCACCAAATCTTACCATAAAAGTATTAGATCAAACCATTTTCCACCACAAAAAACCTAGTCATCACCAGCCAAGATGGTGAGTTGAGGAGGGGGAAGCATTGGGTGGACAGCAAGGTCACATGAGTAACAACACCAGGAGGAGAAAGCCAAGGCCAAAGGGGAAGGAAGCAACATGCCAACACAAGGCTAACAAGGGTAATCTGCAACAGTTTCAATCCAACAGTGAATCTGGAGCATATCCATATGAGTAATCATGTCTATATATCGATCTGGTCATGCAAGTACATGCTACATACATAAGAAATAAGCCACCAAGTAAAAACAAGGGGTTTCTACTTGAGGATGGTCTCAGACCAGCATCATAGACTAGGGGATCTAATTTTAACTAGAAGATACTCATCATAGCTGCTGGTATAGGGCACATCCCCAACTGGGTAGCACCTCTGTACCAACATGTTCATCACTTCTTGAGAACAAGCCTAAGCATCATATTTTTAAAAACACTTAATCATTTTCCTAAATGATTTAGGAATCATCTATAATAGCATTCAACATCTATCATAAGGCCGAGCCTTTGATCAAAAAAAGTTTTACACTAAAAGCATCAGACAAAGCTATATCAGCTAGTAGTAAGGCATCATCACTCAAAAGAGTGAGCTCACAATCGCAGCCACATAGATAGCCACAATAATTCAAAATTGCTCAAGCAAGTGTTCTCTAATAGAGAACATGGTAACACCAACAAGATCGGTAGATTGCTAACTAACAAAGATAGAGCAACGGATGATGCTCAACAGAGAGTATCACATGCACCACTAGCAGGGCAACATCCAGGAGATTAACACAATCATATTAACCCTAGAAACCTAACTGAACATCACTGCAAGGAGGGTCAAACCCTAGAAATTTAGGGATGAACCCTAAATGGAGAAATCCATCACCAGTAACCACATGGCAAGGATTAGAGGTAAGAGAGAGCACAGAGAGGAGAAGTAGAAGAACTTACTCGAGGTCCTCGTAAATTTATTTGAAGAGGAAGCAGAGAGGAGGCCGGCGGCAGAGGGGTGGCGGCACGGGGAGCACCCCGAGGGGGCGCTGCAACCCGCGCCTGCACACAATAGTGGCGGACATGGAGGAGAGGCACCACGAGCACCACAAGCACCACAACATTAGCGGGGAAGCGCCCGAGCACGACGAAACCCTAACCCTAGCCTCATGCAAAGGTCAGCGCGGCCAGAGAAGAGGGCACCAGCGATGAATCGGCTTGGACAGCAATGTGCAGTGGTGTCGTCTTGGTCGTCCTGCACCGCAACCGCAGCCATGGCGGCCGGACTTGGCCGGAATCGAGAACAGCAGTGGTGGCGACATCGAGCGCCAGGGAGGGTCGCGGGAGATAGAGGTGAGAGAGAGAGTATGCACGTGGGGGGTACTAGGCCGATGGGCTGCCTAGTACAGCCCCGGTGGTCTTTGATCAGGTCGGCTGAGCCGGGCCAGCCCAGTGGGCCGGGCCCATATCTCGAAAGACATATGTAATAATAAATATTTAGAAATATACCCCTGAAATAAAATCAAGTCCAGAAAAATAAATAAAATCCTAAAAATACAAATAATATATTTACGAAATCACAAAAATATCCTTTATCTAATAAAAATACTAGGTAGTAAATTTCAGCCATTAAATATAGATCTATTATTAAAATTGGATATATTCCTTTTGGGATTTTATAAAATTATGCAAAGCACTTAAAATTGAATAAAATCCATTTTAAAGGTTCTAATAGGAAGTACTATTAAAGAAAAAAAACTAGTTTGTATTTTTTAAAAGTAAATCATGTATAATAGAAATAAAGTTTTATAATAAATATTTTAGTTAAATATTTAAAAGAGTTAAAAATAAAATAAAATCATTTTTAAACTCTTAGAATAATACTGGTCATTATAAAATTGTTAAATGTCAAAATAATATGAATTTGTTGATTTCTTAAATAATTCTTTTCTTTTAATAATTAAAAGAAACTAAAAACCTATACGTGATGGGTAAAACACACAAAGAAGAAAATAAATCATTGCATGACATTACTATGCATTGCATATTGCTTCTTTATATATTGTCCTTACCGGGTAATAATGGTTTTCTATAGCAACCAGAGGTCAAGGTCAGGTGGAAATATCCGACTCCACTACCTTGCAGTCACAAGGCAAGTCCATCACTTGCTCATGTCCTTTGAAGAGTCTTTATGAAAGTATTTAAAAATTGTGTGTTATCACCTATGTTCTAAAAAAGACAGAAAATAAGTATTTTCCCAAACATATGAAATGATATTATCATCCTAAGTGATGATAAATACTAAGAATTGCATAGGAATCTAAGATTCCAATTGCAAAACAACTAGGATTTAATAACCCATGACATAGTCGATTCTAGCACCGTATATTACGCGTTAACCATAATATTTGGAATGGGACGGAGAAGTCAGTTGTATCTCTTCCTCTCGCATGCATCCAAATGGCCAGGTCGTGGATGTTATCCTCATAGCATGCATTTATTGGTAATTCGTAGAGGATATACAGCATATGGGTGGGAACCCTCAACATCCCACAATAGTTCTGGCATCTGACGGTCTGTACTAACCATTCCCGTAATTCAAGATGTGAGCATGGCATACACCAATGGAACATGCGGGGTCGCGAAGGGTGTAGTGATTGGCTTGGATCATCTACTGGGCCCCATATCATGGAATTGTGGACGGGAAAGCATGCCCGGTTGTATCTCAAGGAGTTGATCTATTGTGGGTAAAGCAACAGACCTCTGTAGAGTGTAAGAATTGCGACATGTTACTCCCTGTTCCGGGAAGGAGCTACGAACACGGCAGGAAAGGAACTCCATGATGTTCTGGTCAACCTATGAAGGATGATGAGCATAGTTTCTGATAATAAAATCAATCTTTGAAGAAATGTTTACCAAAACTACATAGTACCATGGACTTATCATCCGAGGTGGTAGATAGAGCATCAAACTTCCCACCTTGCATATAGTGAACTTGTTGGGTAACGCTGTTACTCACCCTTTCCTTTGAACCCCTTGCTAGACTTTGAGGGCCAGAAGGATGACCAGGTGTATGCTACGGAGGTCCAGAACGACGTCTACTATGAAGAGCCAGACCTATCCAGTGGAATCGAAGGAGTGGACTACAGGATACACTATGGAGATGAAGACAACAAGATAGAGTAGATGTCAGGCCGTACTCTAGTTACCTAGGTTGAGCCGAGCAACACGAACTCTATAGAATAAGCTGTTGAGCTCACGTCTTTATTACCGTTGTGTTTTCTTCGTTCTTCTGCTAAACTTATGTGATAAGTTATTTGGTTTGTAAGTTTGAACCTCTTGAATTCTCGAACTTCTGGTATTGTAATAATAATGAAGTGTGTATGTTTGTAATTTGGACCCGCAATGTTTCTGTTGTACCACTCTGAGGGATGTGATATTTACAGAACGGTGTTCTGTGGATGTCATGTCAATGACTATAGTGTACTACACGTGAAGTGGTATGCTGGGTCACCGCATAACTGCTCCAGGATTTTTGCATATTTGCCAATTTTGCATATCTGCTAATCTTTTTCTTTGAAATTTGTATATTTTCCACATGACCACCACATGTCAGTGACACACAAAATGGAAAATATGCAAATTGCAAAGTAAAACATGGCAAATATGCAAATCCCCCTCCAGCCCCACATGATGGCCTCATCGGTCATTGGCTTCGACGGCCCCACAGAACGACCCCACATGGCGGCCCCATCATTCATTTGCTTCGACGGCCCCATAGAACAGCCCCATTTGTCATTGGTTGTACCGTCCACACAATCAGGAAAAATACGGCCCACAAGTCAGCAAGAGATGGATGGCTGGTCCGACATGTATCCTAGCACCACCTGTTAGCATGTAACGGCCACGACACGACCCGCCACAACGTGGTCCCACAGGTTAGCATGTAACGGTCAAGCCTTTGACCTGATGGCATCCCTTTGTCCGACCACCTGCGGGGGTTTCGAAAAGTGAGGAAAAATTAAGCGGCTGGGGAAACTGAGTACAACTAATGAACCAGGGGCACGGAAATAGAAATCCCAATTATATAAGATGGTCCCTATTAATACCAATATAGTGTTCTCCCATTAGTGTGCACCACCAATAAAGTTCGTTGTTATGAAGAAGGCTGTGACGATCGGGTTCTAGACATGTCAAAGTTCACATACGATGGGTGTAAGCCATGTATACACAACTAATACACTAATGGTTAGATTGGTGAGCCGAGCATGTACATACATGACCATTAAGGCATACCACTTATAATGGTATCACTTAACAAAAGCGAATAGAATTATTTCTCCTTGTATTTTCTTCCTCAAGTCCAAGTCTCGGAAGCCGCTTAGGCATGAGATAGATTGGCACTTTTAACTGGTTTGCTTATTAAGGGAAGTCATCCCAAAGGTTGGATACTAGTTATTTATCTACCCCATCCCCTTGGCAAAGGGACCTGACAAAGAAAATATATTATTAAGTGGCGCCTGCAGTGGGCCCGGGCACTGTGGCACTACGTGGCTACCATACTCTCTACAAGAAAAGTTTCCTTCCGCAACGAAATGGCCCAATGGTCGTCACAGAAGGCGCATCTTTCGCGACGAATTTCTCGGCTTAGCCGTGGCCGATGGAAAACTTTTTTCTGGTTTAGTGGCCCTCTACTACGACGGAACCACTAAAAACATGGAGGAAGCTCGGCTGTCACATGGCAAAAGGAAGATTTTAGGTTCCTCGCGTGATGTTGACTCGCCGAAGTCTTTTGAGGCGTGTGGGTCCCAAACATCAGTGTCTCTAGCAGACCATACTTTTCGGTCGCGCCTCCTTGATTTGAACTCGATAACACTACTTGATGCGTCTGCCGTTTAGTCAGGCTGCCTGGTCCCACATGTTAGCCTCTCATGAGAAGAATGGAGTGTATGATGGATTTTTTCCTTCTCTCGTGCTACCCTTTTCCTAAGTTGATTACATTTCTCGATGCATCTACCATTTAATCAGGTTTCTTGGACCCACATGGCATCCTCTCATTGGAAGAAACATGTGTATGATGGATTTTTTCCTTCTCTCGCGCTACCCTATTTCAAAGTGGATAGCGCTTCTCGATGCATGTACCATTTAATCAACCTCCTGGGCCCCACATGTCATCCACTCATTAGAAGAAACGTGTGTATGCTAGATTTTTTGCCCTCGGTTGCGCCCTCATGTTCCGAACTTGATAGCGTTGCACACTGCATCAGCAGTTTATTCAGGCTGGTGGGTCCCCTATGTCAGCCTCACATTAGGAGAATCGTGGGTATGATGGTATTTTCTTCTTCTCTAGCGCTACCACGTTCCGAACTAGATAGCGTTTCTCGACGAATCTGCCATTTGCTCAAGCTGCTAGGTCCCTCATTTCAGCCTCTCAATATAAGAAACATGTGCATGTTGAACTTTTTTCTCGCTCGCGCCTCCCTATTTTGAATTGGCAACGTTTCTCGATGTAGCCTTTGTATAAGATCGCGCTGATGGGTCCCACATATCAGCCTCTATGTAAATGAAACATGCGTATGGACTTTTTTTGGCCATGTCCGATGTTTTGACCTTGGTAATTTGCTCGGTCCCAGATGTCAACCACCTCTATGCAAGAAACGTGTCTATGCTAGGTCGTAGCTGAGAGCCTCTGTTTAAAAGAAACGTATGTATGTTGGACTATTTTTCGTGTCCCAGATGTCAGCCTTAGAGTACAAAAAATGCTCGTAAAGGCCAAATTAAAAAGATTCTGGGCTAACTCAAGGCGTATGCCCTATTCGTCATGGGTTATATTCCATTGGCTCACTCCTAAACTGAATGGGCTATGGTTGGTGGCCACAAGACCATGAAAAGGCCGAATTAGAAGGTATTGGGCTATGCTCGGGGCTGATAGGCTAATTTCATGGGCTACGCTTGGGACTGCTGGGTCTAACATGTCAACTTCTCTTTAAGTGCAACATGTGTATGATGGACTATTTTTTTCAGCCGCGTCTGCTATTTTCACTGTGGCAGCCTTGCATGGTCTTACTGCTAGGGCCCTTATGTCGGCCTCTCTGGCATGTTTTGGCTTGTGGGTCCCTGATGCAGCCTTGTATGTTCTATCTGGTGGGTGCCTGAGGTGAGGCTCTGTGTACTAGTATTTAAACATTTTTTTGGAACCCACCCTCAAAATAAACTCGAGGGACATTGCATGCTGGTGGGTCCGTGATATCTGCCTCTTGATACGTCCATTCTGCATCACTATTCTATATCGTAATTTGATGTTATTCATTGATATATTTCATATTAAGAGATGATACTTATGTTATTTCATCTATTTTGCATGGTTGATGACTTTTGGAGGATGGAGCACTGAAGCCAGGATTCTGATGGAAAAGGCAATGTTTGGAGGAAAAATTTGCGAAGATCACAAAATCCCAGAAAATATACGGAAAATCCTATTTTTCCAGAAGACGAAGGAAGCCAGAAGGGGTAGCGGAGAACCCTCTGGCGTGGGCCATCCTAGGCCGCACTACCAGGTGGTGTGGCCGCCCTGGCCCACCTCAGGCTCTGTCCTTTGGCGTATATATTCCTCCTGAAACCCTAAGACTCGGGGAGCCACCACAGAAAGGTTCCACTGCCTCTGCGGGGCAGAAAACTACATAGAGAGAAAGATCTCTCTGATAGACAGAATTCTGTCAGGGGAATTCCTTTCTGGAGAGGGGAGATCGTCGCCATCAACAACGTCATCAAGCTGGACTTCATCAGGGTCATCATCATCATCATCACAGACATCATCTCCACCAGCATCATCATCACCACTCCATACCACTTTAACAATTGGGTTGAATCTTGAATAGTTCTTAGGGGAAAGTTTCCCGGTGTTGATTACTTGTTGTAGTTATGCTATTGAGTGGGACCATTGAATTATCATTTATGTTCAGATTGTTAATTATCATTATTTCATCTCTGATCTTGATCCATATGATGTCTTGTGAGTAGTTCGTTTAGTTCTTGAGGACATGAGAGAAGTCATGTTGTTAGTAGTGGAATGGTGTTGAGAAAGATTCAATGGTTTGATAATTAAGTTGTGGTGCTATTCTTCTAGTGGTGTCATGTGAACGTCGACTACATGATATTTCACCTCTAAGGGCCAAGGGGAATGCATTGTGTATTTGGCTACTAATCGCGGGGTTGCTAGAGTGACAGAAACCTGAACCCCCGTTAGGAAACATTTGCACAAGGGAGTGTAGGATCTCAAAGTTTAAGGTGGTTAGGTTTTATCTTAATTACTTTCTTGTAGTTGTGGATGCTTGCAAGGGGTATAATCACAAGTATGTATTAGTCCTAGGAACGTCAGTATATTAGCATAGGTTCACCCACACAATACTTATCTAACTAGAGAAGATTAATCAACTATATGAAGTGAAAGCACTTCACGATATTCACATGTGTCCTCGAGAACATTTGGTCATCTTAAGTAATACAACCGGCTTGTCCTTTGCTAAAGAAAGGATTGGGACACTTGCTGCATTTATTATTATTGTATTTTACTTACTCGTACTTTTTTTATCTGCATTATCAAAAACCCCTAAAAATACGTTTGCTAAGTATTTACAGAGAATTCATGATCCATACCACTAGTCAACACCTTCAGCTCCTCGTTGGGTTCGACACTCTAACTTATCGAAAATACTGTGATACACCCCCTATACTTGTGGGTCGTCAAGACTATTTTCTGGCACCGTTGCTCGGGAGTGAAGTGCTATTGAAGAGTGGAACTGGTAAAGGAAACTTCTATTGTGAGTATTGTTTACTTCTGTTAGTTAGTTTATTTCAATATGGATAATTCACTTAGTTCCTTATTTTGTAATGCTACTACCACTGCTAAGGTAGTAGATGAACCACCAGCTGCTAAAAATGATACATTTAAAATACCTACAAGAATTGTTGATCATGTTATGGATAACTACTATTTTAGAGATGGAACTGTCCATCCGGGTGATCATTTGCTCTTTATACACGAATTATGCGAGTTGTTCAAGTGTGCAGGTATTACAACAGATCAAGTCAAGAAGAAGTTATTCTCATTATCACTGAAAGGAAGAGCTGAGGAATGGTATAAGCTGCTGAAGAATTCAATCTCTTGAATGGGAGGAAGTAGTACCTCTCTTTTATTCCAAATTTTATCCTCCTAGTGAGATTCATAAAGATCGGACAAATATACAACTTTTCACCTCGTGATGGAGAGAGTACAACTCAAGCTGGGGGCAGATTAAAGTTACTAATGCTCAAATGTCATATTCATGAGCTCCCTAACAATATTATTATAAACAACTTTTATGCAAGGCTTTCTCTTCATGATAAGGATCTATTGGATGCTTCTTGTGCTGGATCATTTACACGCATGGAAGAAGAAGCTAAATGGGATCTTCTAGACCGTATTAAGGATAATGCTGAAGCATGGGAGAATGATAAAGGAAGAAAGTCAGGTGTAAATTATGATTATGAATGCATTAAATCTTTTATGGGAACTGACGACTTTCATAATATTAGTAATGCTTATGGTTTTGATTCTCAGAGTACTGCAAATTATTTTAAGGCTTTTGCCTCTTATATTGAAATTCCTAAAAAGAAATGGAATAAGTGTCATGAGCCATATAAAGATATTGTTAATTGTGTTCCTGCTAGAAATACTAAAGTTTATACTGCTAATCATATTTTACCTAAACCTTACATTGAGAAAATGCCTTTCCTAGTTAAGATAAAGGAACATTCTATGATAGCTAGTATGGTTAAAGAAAGTACAAATAAAGCTGTTGAACCTGATGAACAAATAGATGTTGAACCTGTAGTAGAAAATGTGAAAGACTTTGTCACTAAATATGTAGAAGATGGACACATTACCCTTTGTAAGGATACCTCTAATATTGTTGCACATAATAGCATTGGGGGAGCTAGTGTCCTGATGTTTTCTACTAGAATAAGTGATCATTGCTACTATGATTCATGTGATAGTTATATCGTTAAACTTACTCATGATGCTAAAAGTTATTATGAGAGAGGTAAAATCGTTGTTATGCATCTCCATAATATTAAGTTTCCTCGTTTTATGCTGAAAGTCTTCATGTTGCAGCTGTTTTGCCTTCCTATGCTGGTAGCCTCTTGTTTCAAAATTTTATTTTGTTACAAAATTCCCTTGCATAGGAAGTGGGTTAGACTTAAATATGTGTATTTTTTCTTCTTGATGCTCTCTTTTAATTCAATTAATAATTCTTATGTGAGCATCGTTGAAATCATCATGCCCATCTTAATGGCTATAAAGAAAGAGCTTTTTGGGAGACAACCCAATATATTTTTTCTTTCAGTTTGTTTTTGTTTATTTGAGTCTTGGAAGTAATTGCTTCTAGAATAGCCTCTCCTTATCCTTTTGTTTGGTTTTTGTGTCAAGATCAGCCTCTCAAGAGAGAGAAGTAATATTTGGGAAGTTGCTGTCCCAAAACAGATTTTTGTGCTTCACTATAAAAAATCGTGAAAAATCTCGGAACGTCGTACTAATCTGTAATTTTTTGTATGCATGCCCCAAGTTATTATTTAACTTTCCTTTGTTTTGCACTTTTTGATTGGAGCAACATAAGATTTTATAAAAAATAGATCTTTACCTGCTGGTCAGTTTCGATAGATTTCTGCCATTTTGCATTTGCCTCTTAAATCGATTTCCTTTTTGAATTCTTTATTGGGCTTTCAAAAGGAGTTGCTACAGTAGCTTATGTTTTGCTGGATTTTAGTTGAAATTGAACTGAAAGGTTTATTATCTTGCATGCACTAATGTTGCTAATGAGAATTGAGTGAAGTTTTGTGTGAAAGAAATTTCCAAGTTATAGTAGAAAATGGTGTAATAAGATGGTGAATGGTCAAAAGACTCAAGTATTATATTTATGAAGATGAAGATATTGATGTTATTCAAGTGGTGACTCAAAGGAAAAATTTATCGAAGACCAAATTCAGAAACCTGCAGAGTCCATTTTCAAATAGATAACAGTTCTGGTACGAAAAGGTCCGCAAAAAATCTGTCAATTTATATTTTTGTAGTTTTTATCTAACATGGAAAGCAATGAGTCGAAAGAGGGACGCAAACAGAGACCGGGTGGCACACACCACCCCGTGGTGCGGGCCCCCTTGGCCGCGCCACCAGGGGGTGTGGGCACCCCGGAGCCCATATCTAACCCGTTTTCTCTCAATACTGTCCTTTTGTTGTAAAACTTCGTAATATATAATCCCCTGGATCCCCCGAGGTTCGTATATCGTGTTCTCGTCATGTTTTTGTTTCGATCTGTTTTGTTCAGATGTCGTTCTAGGTTTTGTCTTCAAAGGACTATGAGTTGCAACGTCGGCGCGAGCTCCATCACCATCTCGAGCAGAAGACTTTTGTGGGATGGGTGAAAGAAGAAAGGATTGTAGCTAGGCGCGAAGACATGGACCGGAGCATTGAGGAGGAAGTAAAGAACAAGTCAGTGGGCATGAAGGGGCTAATACCTCCAATTCTAGACCTCAGTTCCTGCCCTACAGCGGTGGAAGCTCTACGAGCCACTAATGAGTTCTGCGATAAGTACCGAGTCCTGAGGAGAAAGGTGGATATACTTCAAGAGGAGAATAACAGGCTTCGCAAGATGCTGGAAGATTTTGTCACCCCAATCATGATCACACCACCATCATCGAAGGAGTAATTCGTCATCAGGTTTTGGCATCCCCTTGCTTTGTTCCAAGCTTGGGGGAGTGTCGCGGTATCACATCATTATCTTTTATCTTTTTACCTTTTTATTAGAGACATATCATGAATAGGGAAGTTATCATATAGGATGGCTTGCATTATGGAAGTATCTCTCCTCTAGTTAGATATCTATTTATACCTTGGTGTGAGTTGTTGTTATGGAATATTAATGAGAAGTTCTATCATTTACTTTTTGTACATCTTATTTTGGTTTGCAATTTCTATTATATGATCGATCATGTTATTAATATTGGTATCTCTTTAAGATCATTAAGTAAATTTAGTTGGTTTTGGCAAACCTGGCTTGGTCAGTACCAACACTATTCAAGAATTGAATGAAAAAGAGAAAAGTACTTTTAGAAATATAATTCCACCATCTTTCTTTCTTGTTTGGCTCATAATCTTAGTATTCTCTAGTTAAGATCTTGTGTGCTTCCAAGGAAGATTGCATGTTTGTTTCTATCACTTTTATGTTTGTTTCTTTCCTTCAACTCTTATGCTTGCTACCCAGCCTTGCTAGCCAAAAACCTATACTGAGAGGGAATGCTTCTGGTGCATCCAATCCTTAAACCAAAACCTATGCCATTTGTGTCCACCATACCTACCTAGTAGCATTATTTGCTATTCCAAGTATATTCATGGTTTTATCTACCTTCCAAATTAAACTTGTTATGTGAAAATTAGTGATTAAAGCTCTCACGAACATGGTGGCACACTTTACTTTTCTTGCACTTAATAAACATGAACTATTGTGCCCATCTATGTTGCGTATATGCTTGCGCTTTATAAGTTGTGAATTAGCAGAACCATGTTACCATGGGGAACGCTTTCAACATTGCACAATATTTGGTTGATATCATGTTCTTTTTCTTATGGATCCCGACGGTGTGATATAAAAGGGGAGCTTGTAAGCTTATGGAGTTTGTATATGTGTTAGAGAAACGACTGGGCTGCTAGCCTAACCCATGCCTAATCATGGTGGAAACTTGCAACATAACCATAGTGAGCAATCTGTGAAGCATCCTTAATAAAAACCTATGCCAATAGCAAATAAAAAGATTGCTGAGATGCTCACTGTCCGCTTGACTTGTCATTTTGATATGGGAAAGCTCCTATATCATGGGGCAAGGGGTACCCCGTTGGCGGTTCTCTATGATACACATGTACTTACAATGACAAGAACTTACTCTTGACTAAAGTTGAGTAGCATGAGGTTCGGTCTTTGTAAGAAAGGGGCATGAGTTCTTCAACTTATAACTTGTCAAGCATATTGTTCACTTTAACCTTAATCACCTAAAGATGCTTATGATAGGGGCACTGAGAGCTCAAAATCTAGTAAGTACCATAATTTTTGGAAGCTCTTTATGAAACTTGAATCCCTGCTTCCCTCTGCGAAGGGCCTATCTTTTACTTTTCGGTTGAGTCAGTAAACCTATTCCTTTCTATCTTAAGCAAGTATTTGAATTGTTGTGTTTCAATCATTCATATGATGATTTATTCAATCATGTTTATTATGTTCCTTGTTTTGCACACTACTCTTATCTTAGTGAATATTACTTTGAAAGCTATCATTAAAACCCCATTATGTTTGAACTCCTGCAAATTATTAATTGTTCTTTGACCAAGAACAAAGTTTGCCATTACCAATTATGATTTACTTTGTGTATCTTTATTGTGTTTCCTTTACTCATTGCAAGTTAAGTTATATAATAGTGATTTCTTTTCTATTATGATTTGTGTATTGATGAATGTGATGCTTCTTGTCTGTATTCTTTTATCTACACTTCACTCCATAAACCTGAGGTCATGTTTATTGAGATAAGTTTTTGCTTGGGGACAAGCGAAGTCTAAGCTTGGGGGGAGTTGATACGTCCATTTTTCATCACTATTCTATATCATAATTTGCTGTTATTCATTGATATATTTCATATTAAGAGATGATACTTATGTTATTTCATCTATTTTTGCATGGTTGATGACTTTTGGAGGATGGACCACTGAAGCTAGGATTCTGACCAAAAAGACACTGTTTGGAGGCAAAATTCGCGAAGATTAGAAAATCCCAGAAAATATATGGAAAATCCTACTTTTCCAGAAGACGAAGGAAGCCAGAAGGGGGAGCGGAGATGGGCCATAGGGGCCCACACCACCCCCTGGCGTGGACCACCCTAGGCCGCGCCACCAGGTGGTGTGACTGCCCTGGCCCACCTCAGGCTCTGCCCTTTGGCGTATATATTCCTCCCGAAACCCTAAGTCTCGGTGATCCACCACAGAAAGGTTCCGCCGCCTCTGCGGGGCTGAAAACTAGAGAGAGAAAGAAAGATCTCTTCGGCAGACAGAATTCTACCGGGGGAATTCCTTCCCGGAGAGGAGAGATCATCGCCATCAACACCGTCATCAAGCTGGACTTCATCGGGATCAGCATCATCATCATCACCACCATCATCTCCACCAGCACCATCATGACCACGCCATACCACTGTAACAATTGGGTTGAATCTTGCATAGTTCTTAGGGGAAACTTTCCCGGTGTTGATTACTTGTTATAGTTGATGCTATTGAGTGGAACCATTTAATTATCGTTTATGTTTAGATTGTTACTTATCATTATTTCATCTCTGATCTTGATCCATATAATGTCTTGTGAGTAGTTTGTTTAGTTCTTGAGGACATGGGAGAAGTCATGTTGTTAGTACCGAAATTGTGTTGAGAATGATTCAATGATTTGAAAATTAAGTTGCGGTGTTATTCTTCTAGTGGTGTCATGTGAACGTCGACTACATGATACTTCACCTCTAAGGGCCTAGGGGAATGCATATTGTATTTGGCTACTAATCTCGGGGTTACCAGAGTGATAGAAACCTGAACCGCCGTTAGGAATCCTTTGTACAAGGGAGTGTAGGATCTCAAAGTTTAAGGCTGTGGTTAGGTTTTTATCTTAATTACTTTCTTGTAGTTGCGAATGCTTGCAAGGGGTATAATCACAAGTATGTATTAGTCGTAGCAAGGTCAGTACATTAGCATAGGTTCACCCACACAACACTTATCTAACTAGAGAAGATTAATCAACTATATGAAGCAAAAGCACTTGACGATATTCCCATGTGTCCTCGAGAACGTTTGGTCATGTTAAGTAATACAATCGGCTTGTCCTTTGCTAAAGAAAGGATTGGGCCACTTGCTGCATTTATTATTATTGTCTTTTACTTACTCGCACTTTATTTATCTTCATTATCAAAAACCCCTAAAAATCTGTTTGCTAAGTATTACAGAGAATTCCTGATCCATACCACTAGTCAACACCTTCTGCTCCTCGTTGGGTTTTACACTCTTACTTATCGAAAATATTGTGATACATCCCCTATACTTGTGGGTCATCACCTCTCCGTAATGCGATATTACTAGAATAAAAAATGTAAACCCAAGCACAGGCGATTTGAACAAAAGACCTTCAAATCAAATAAACTTAAACTAAGTGCCTTGCCAGTATAATAAATATATTTATAGAATAAATATCATTTAACTTTTATTAGTACTACAACTTATGTATTAGTCTTCTTAAAAAGATTTTGTGTGTCTATGTTTATCTCTTTTAAAATATAAAAGGGTAGCACTCTAGGCATCTCAATTTATAAAATGCCACATAATGGAGTACTTTCTTAAAAACATGGGTAGGCAGAGTTTTTTTTTAATTTTGAGAGGTGGGGGGGAAATGCCCAAAAGGCCGAATTAAAAGAGTTTGGATATTCTATATAGGCTGCTCCACGTGGGTTACTCCATTGGCTATGCTCCATGGGCTTCATTCTCAAATTTTACTGGGCTGCGCTCAGGAGTCCCCTGACCCCTAAAAGGCCGAATTAATATGTTCTTGACTATGATCCATGGGCTCATTTCTCAAAAACTCACTGGGTTGTGGTGAGCAGTCCCCTAACACCAAAAAGGCCGAATGATAATGTTCTGGGCTAAAGAGGGGCTGAATGAGCTACTAGATTTCTTCTCCTGGTTAATAAATATTGCATTGTGATGTGCTCGGCCGGATTCAAAAAAAGACTTCAGAGAGGGAGGGGAAATCGATAATTCTTTTTGGTAGCTATTCATGTCAAAATTCAGCAGTATGGAATAAGGTAGAAAAATTATCAATAGATTCAAGTTTCATATTTAGGAGCACTTGACCAATTCAGTAGCATTTAAAAAATGACCAATTCAGCAATATAGACAATGAAATACAATAGCAGTACAAAGAGAACCAGTTATTGTTTTAGCTCTAAAAACCTTGTTGTGCGATCAGTTTGTCCTTTTCACCAAACACACTCGACCATTGTAGCAAGCAAAACAGTCGATCAAGTATGCTTTGAGTACCTTCTTCTCACATCAATGCCTCTGTGACCCCCGTATGCAACCCAAAATGCCCAAGTCTCGTCTAGATTGTGATACGGCTATGTTTCAAAAGAAAAGCAAGACTATCTACTTCCCTTGAAAAATAAATGACGGACAAATCGTCCAACACTAGTTTACATCCATTAAAACCGAAGATAGTGTTTAGGACATGAATGGATCAAACTTACCAAAATACAGATGATTCTAGACATAAACACCACCACTCTCAGTGGCTGCAAACACCATACCCTTGTGGATAAGTGCATCGTTGTATCTGAAATAACACCTTAACTGGTTCTCAAGAACTGTCCATGCATACTCATTGCCAACAAGGGTATCAATTGAGTAGTCAAAGATAACAACAAGAGAGCAAACTAAATAATCCGTCGCAGTTGTGGGAGCTCGGCAAATAGAAATCTTCAGGAGGAGAATAGGGCGATCATTATGCATGAATGTAAATGGATTGTTGGTGGGTACAAACTCATTGACTTGTGGGAGAGGAACGTGTTGATGAGTGTACACATTGACAAGCTCCCACTTGCACTCGGACCAACAGTGGCAATCCAATCTCCATTGGCACCTACCCACTACTTACCCATACAATTCGGGAACACAATGTCAGAGGAGAACCTGTCCAGCGGCATCAGCTTGCATGTTGGGCCCTTTCCCTCGAAGTACTCATTGTATTCCCATGGTTTCTTAGTCGGATGAGAATGAAGAACACAAGGGAGGCCAAACAACTAAGAAGCATTTAAAGTTGCACTATATTTTGCTGAGTCAAGAAGATGTTTGGACAAACCAGCGAGGCTCGTGGTGGTGATGACGTCACATCTGGTTATGAGTTCTTCAAGCGAGCCTTCAGTAAAAACATCCTAGAATAGCTCAGAATCATCACAGTCCTGCCATCGCAAGGGAGCTGATGGAAGTTGGGACGATGGCTTGATTTGGTTTTCTGGAAAAGAGGGAAGATCAATGGCGGCAGGTGCGGCAGGCGCGGCAGGCAGAAGAACAAACACTCTCATACTATGCGGTGAACAGGATTGGAAAGCAGCATTGTGGAGGAGAAGAACGGCGGTGCTTTGCGTAGAGGTAGGGTAATGGGGAACTGGGGATAGAGCATATAGGCAAGGTTGAATAAAATGAAAACGGACGCATCTTCCTCTGCTCCAGTTCCCTTTAAAATAGTACTACTATTTACTCTAGTTCCCTCCATAATAAATCTTTCTTGTAAAATGAAAACGGAGTACTAATGAGTACTCGAATGTAGGGGTAGCTATAGGAGTAGTGATCCACCTGTAATAATAATTTCTCCCATTCTCAAGATCTTTCGTGGTACTAGTTTCCAACAAAAAAACTCTTGTGTAATTTCTGGTCAAATTGATGGCCATGTTAATTTATAAGAAAGATTTCCATATATATGAATAGAAACAAAATATGCGGTGCGATTCCGATGTGTTTTATTTGTACCAATACTTACTTCACAAAACAACACATTTTTGCACCCGGGAATTTAATACGCTATTTTTTGGACATAAAGGATACAACCATACACTGGAAACATTGTTTACCTTTCCACGATGAACCAATCTACAAAATATGGCCACATTATAATAAACTACGAAATATATGTGGAATTTGGCCTTGGTCATCTTGCTTGAAACACAAGAATGTTAATACATATAGTAGGCCATATTGCGAAACATGGTTTTTGAAAGGCTGCCAAAAAATTATCCTTGTTTTAAAAACAATCAAACAAAAAATAATGAGTACTAATAACAAAATAATTCACATGATATTCTCCTGCATTTACTACTTTCCATGAAGATAAACATGAGATTTGGCAACTGTTTAAATATAAACGTGAGCATTCTTGGATTTCAAGCCAAACAACCAAGTTCAAGGCCATATATACATCATACTTTATGCCAATGGTCCCGTATCCAAGAATTTGCATGGCGACAGATTTAGCCATATTTTGAAAGCAATGAAGAAGAAGAAGAAGAAGTAGTATGAAGAGTAGGGCCCGATCATCTTCTCTCTCGAGGAGCCAAACCTGACTATTTTCTTTGCTAAATTTTATAGTCCTTTATGCTAAATGTATGAACCTCCATGTAATTTTACCTTTTTTTAGGTCCTTGATGTAGAATGTACTCCCACAATCCGTCTAAAATTCTAACCAAAAAGTGTAAGTGGTGAAATTTAAATGAATTTAAGCTTAGTTGTCAACGAGTATGAAAATTCTTGGATTTCAAGCCGAACGACCAAGGTCAAGGCCATATCAACATCATACTTTATGGTGATGATCCCATGTCCAAGAATTAGCATGCCGATAGATTTGGACATATTTTGAAAACAATCAAAGAGGAAGTAGTATGAAGAGTATGGCTCGATTAGCTGCTCTCTCGAGAAGGAGCCATACACGACTGTTTTCCTTGCTTATTTTTAGGGGGGTTCTAAATGTATGGACATCAATGTAATTTCCCTTTTTTGGGTCCTTGATGTAAAATGTACTTCCACCGCTCGTGTAAAATTCTAACCTAAAAGTGTAAGTGGTGAAATTTAGACGATTCTAAGCTTACTTGTCAACGAGTATGAACATTCTTGGATTTCAGTCGAACAACTAAGGTCAAGGCCATATAAACATCATACTTTATGTTGATGATCCCATATCAGAGAATCTACATGGCAATAGATTTGGACATATTTTCAAAACAATCGAAGAGGAAGTAGTATGAAGATTTTGGCTTAGGTCAGCTGATCTCTCAAGAAGGAGCCAAAACAGAAAGTTTTCCATTGTAGGGTCCTTTGCGCTAAATGTATGGACCTTGATGTAATTTTCCCTTTTTAGGTCCTTGATGTAAAATGTACTCCCACCAACCATGTAAAATTCTAACCTAAAAGTAAGTGGTGAAATTTAAATGAATTTAAGCTTACTTGTCAACATAGTGGAACACCCTTGCATTCTACCTCTTCAGGTTAACTAGAATTATATATTGGAAGTATATCCTTGCATTGGTGCCTGGTAGACGTGCTAGCATTATGTATTGGGAGGACTTTTATGGAAAGACTTTGACACATTGTCGATCTGCCAGTACTCCATCTTGGTGTGTACTAATCCATTCGCCACTGGTGGCGTCGAGACAAGATTGTATCATGTGGGTAAAGTGTACAACTTCTACACAAGATCATATTCTAAGTACTTAGCCGTGTCCCCTGTTATGGACAACTCTGAGCAACTAAGGCCTGAAGCTATGGAATATCTCGACATTCCAATTTCTCAAAGTAAAATTTGATGATGTCAACAAGGGATTAGAAGCACTTGGAGTTTGGAGTTCAGAAAGTTGTTGAAAGATCAAAAGTATTTTAAAAAGATAGGATAAAACCATATTGCTTTTTGCAAATGAGCCTAAACTCTACTTAGCCAAATATGCATGTAGTGATAGTCCAGCTTATATCCACAAACTAGTGATACTTGCCAATACATTCAAAGTATTGACCCTTTGTGGCTGCAACCTTCATGTTGCGGGTTATTCTATTGATGAGTGAGGAACAATGATAGGGGTTACGAGTATGCACTCAATATGTTTGCTTGTGGCACATGAAGATAGGCTATGGGAATGAGATTGTAATAAAGTATTTATATTCTGGATCATGTGATGTAATATGACCTTTGTATCTTAATATTACATCTTAAACTGTGGGTGCTAGCTATTCGATCCAGGGACTAGCACTGTAATCACAAGGATTTAAAACCAAGCTGGGTTCAAGTCTTCACACTTTTTTCAGGTCCCTGATGTAAAATGTACTCTCACCAACTGTGTAAAAATCAAAGCTAAAAGTAAGTGGTGAAATTTAAACGAATTTAATCTTAGTTGTCAACGAGTATGAACCAGTCTGGGATTTCAAGATGAACGACCAAGGTCATGGTCATATATCCAAGAATTTGCATGCGGACAAATTTGGCCATATTTTGAAACAATAAAAGATGAAGTAGTATGAAGACTATGGATCGATCAGCTACTCTCTTGAGAAGGATTCGAACCCGATTATTTGCCTTGCTTAATTTTAGGGTCCTTTGTGCTAAACGTATGGACCTCGATGTAATTTCCCCCCTTTTGAGGTCCTTGATGTAAAATATACTCCAACCAACCTGATAAAATTCTAACCTAAAAGTAAGTGGTGAAATTTAAATGAATTTAAGCTTAGTTGTCAATGAGTATGATCAATTCTTGGATTTCAAGCCGAATGACCACAAGGTCATGGCCAGATATCTACATCATACTTTATGCTGATGATCCACATATCCAAGAATTTGCATGGTGATAGATTCGGCTATATTTTCAAAATAATCGAAGAGGAAGTAGTATGAAGAGTATGGCTCGATTAGCTTCTCTCTCGAGAAGGAGCCCAACCCGACTATTTTCTTTGCTCAATTTTAGGATCCTTTGTGCTAAATGTATGGACCTCGATGTAATTATCCCTTTTTTACGTCCTTGATGTAGAATGTACTCCCACCGACCGTGTAAAATGCTAACCTAAAAGTAAGTGGTGAAATTTAACGAATTTAAGCATAGTTGTCAACGATTATGAACCATTCTGGATTTCAAGCCGAACGACCATAAGGTCATGGCCATATCTCTACATCATACTTTATGCTCATGATCCCATATCCGAAAATTCGCATGGCGACGGATTCGGCCATATTTTGAAAACAATCGAAGAGGAAGTATTGTGAAACATATGGCTCGATCAGCTGCTCTCTCGAGAAGGAGCCAAAACCGACTATTTTCTTTGCTCAATTTTAGGGTCCTTTGTCCTAAATGTATGGACCTCGATGTAATTTTCCCTTTTTAGGTCCTTGATGTAAAATGTACTTTCGCGCCCTTGTAAAATTCTAACCTAAAAGTGTAAGTGGTGAAATTTTGACAATTTTAAGCTTACTTGTCAACAAGTATGACCATTATTGGACTTCAAGCCGACCGACCAAGGTCAAGGCCATATCAACATCATAGTTCATGTTGATGATCCCATATGAGAGATTTGCATGGCGACAAATTTGGCCATATTTTGTAAATAATCGAAGAGGAAGTAGCATGTAGAATTTGGCTCAGATCAACTGATCTCTCGAGAAGGAGCCGAACCAGAAATTTTTCCTTTTCAGGAGCTTTATGATCAATGTATGGACCTCGATGTAATTTTTTGATTTTTTAGGTCCCTGATGTAAAATATACTCCGACCAACCGTGTAAAAATCAAAGCTAAAAGTAAGTGGTGAAATTTAAACGAATTTAAGCGTAGTTGTCAATGAGTATAAACCATTCTGCGATTTCAAGATGAATGACCAAGGTCATGATCCCATATCCAAGAATATGCATGCTGACAAATTTGGCCATATTTTGAAAACAATTGAAGATGAAGTAGTATGAAGAGTATGGCTCAATCAGCTACTATATCGAGAAGGAGCAGTACCCGATTATTTTCCTTGCTTAATTTAAGGTTTCTTTGTGCGAAATGGATGGACCTCGATGTAATTATCCCCCTTTTGAGGTCCTTGATGTAAAATGTACTGCAACCGACTATGTAAAATTCTAAGCTATCATTAAGTGGTGAAATTTAAACGAATTTAAGCTTAGTTGTGAACGAGTATGAAAAATTCTTTGATTTCAAGCCGAACGACCACAAGGTCAATGCTAGATATCTACATCATTCTTTATGCTGATGATCCACATATCCAAGGATTTGCATGGCGACAGATTCAGCCATATTTTGAAAATAATCAAAGAGGAAGTAGATGAAGAGTATGGCTCGATCAGCTGCTCTCTCGAGAAGGAGCCAAACCCGACAGTTTTCTTTGCTCAATTTTAGGGTCCGTTGTGCTAAATGTATGGACGTCGATGTAATTATCCATTTTTAGGTTCTTGATGTATAATGTACTCCCACCGACCGTGTAAAATGCTAACCTAAAATTAAGTGGTGAAATTTAAACAAATTTAAGCATAGTTGTCAACGAGTATGAAAAATTCTTGGATTTCAAGCTTAACGACCATAAGGTCAAGGCCATATCTCTACATCATACTTTATGCTCATGATCCCATATCCAAGAATTTGCATGGTGACAGATTCGGCCATATTTTGAAAACAATCGAAGAGGAAGTAGTATGAAACGTATGTCTCAATCAGCTGCTCTCCCGAGAAGGAGCCGAACCCGACTATTTTATTTGCTCAATTTTAGGGTCATTTTTTCTAAATGTATGGACCTCAATGTAATTTTCCATTTTTTAGGTCCTTGATGTAAAATGTATGGACCTCAATGTAATTTTCCATTTTTTAGATCCTTGATGTAAAATGTACTACCACCGCCCATGTAAAATTCTATCCTAAAAGTAAGTGGTGAAAATTGAAACGAATTTAAGCATAGTTGTCAACGAGTACGGAAAATTCTTGGATTTCAAGGCGAACGATCTAGGTCAAGGCCATATCTACATCATACTTTATGCTTATGATCCCCATATCCAAGAATTTGCATGCCGGCAGATTTGGCTATATATTGAAAACAATCGAAGATATTAAAAACAAAAAATAATCAATTTCAATTTTTCAAGTGATAGGAATTTATTTTCTGAAAACCAAGTAAGAAGAATTTATTTCCTTTTTATGTTAAAAAATAAAGAGGGAGAGATACTACGAGCACAGAGGAGGCATCAAGAGAGCTGCGAAGAGGAGGATTTGAAGGCGGTGCGATGTCAGAGCAAAGCTAGGATGGGTTCCTAACACGAGGTTGTCAACACCCGGATTTTTAATCCCAGAAGCCCGTTATGCCATACCTCGCAATCCCAGGATTACCATTTTTGCGAGACATAACAGATTGGATATCACAGTACATCATCCATTACACACCATACATAAGGTTCTTACACAAATAAGGATCTCATGATCCAGTCTTAATATAACAAGCAGCGGAAATAAAGATAGCATAGCGGGGGGTCCATCTTCAGGGGCACTAGCAATGCTGACGAAGGCAGATAGTCCTAGTTATCATAGCCGTCCTGCTGACCATCATCTTGATAATCTCCTTCATAGTCTGGCCATGATAATAGCCAGGGACAAAAGCCATGAGTACTCTTTAAGTACTCGCAAACTACCACTAACAAGTATTATGAATCTAAGTTAAAGTGCTAACTCTATGTTTAACTATAAAGTTAAGTTTGAAACCTAAGATGAGTTCTGAATCAAAGAAAGATAAAGTAAACTCTAGAATCACTTAAGTTGGGGAAACTATTGTCATAAACACAACGCTATTGTGGTCAAGTCAAGATTCATCATTATTTTCAAAGTCTTTAGAAAACATCTGACAACGAAACAGTATGGCCATTCCAACTGTCCATAACCGCGGACGCGGCTATTCGAATAGTTTGACACTCTGCAGAGGTGGTACACTTTCACCACAAGATTCGATACATCTGTCAGGGATAACCCTGAATCATCATACTTAGTATGCAGATAATCAAACATAACCTTCCCTTTACACACCCTAGTATAAGCACCTCTCCTATGAGCATGGCCTCCCAACCATGACCATCAGTCATCTTGGGCACTGCATAGGTGGACAACATTGAGAGGTAGCCTCAGCTCAAACCTCTCCCGTGAGGGAACTAATACTAATGCATATAAATTTCCAACTAAGCCTTACCGAATTCAGTTGTGGTATCGCCTCAACATTGTGGTTATACGGTAAATTTGGAATGGTATCGCATCCGAATCCAACCATCAGTTTTATAAAAGAGTTAAGGCTCATGCCGCAACATGTTCATCAACATCAATCCTTTGTGTTTCTCAACACATGTCAAAACATCTCAATAGAATGAATCATCATTCCAAGGTTTTCATAATTCATTTTCACCAAGTGTTCCCATCTAAAGTGACTTAAGTTTTTGATCTATTCTAACTACTAATTTAAGAGTGTTCACTAAGGTGGTAAAGATGGGTTCAATCTCATGCCATAGAATGACATCTAAAGGTTTCTAAATAGGTCAAGTTTTATACTTTTTATGCTACCTTCAAAACAAGTAAAGAACTTTGTATAACCTAAGAAGGGTAAAACTTGTAACTAGGACTTGGGGTACTATTAGTTAAATAAGGGGGGTGTGATCAAAGCATGCTTAAGGCATCTTTGTTAAACCATCTAGTTTGATTCTAGTTTGCTAAGTACTACACCTGCAAGTGCTAACTTGCAAGGGTTAATCTTGGATAGTGCTAGCTTGCTAATAGTTGCTGGCATTGTTAATGGTGGCTTGCCTTGGTTGGTGGAGTGGTTGAAGTTTTCTTCTTCTTATTCTTGGTAGAACTCCTCCTCCTCGAAAGCTTGGTCGGTACTATTGTCTATAAATACATAGGGAGTGCACAAATTGGGGCTGATATCAATCTCCTCAGGGTGCCTAGGATGATTCTCAGATGTTTCTCATGCTCCTCTTCTGACTTGGAGTACATAAGGATGTCGTCAATAAACACAACTACAAACTTATCTAGGAAATTCATAAAGATCTTATTCATGAGATTCATGAAATAAGTAGGGGCATTGGTTAATCCAAAAGACATAACCGTATACTCGTATAAACCATAGCGAGTAGTAAAGGCGGTCTTCGGAATATCTGTTGCACGAACCTTAAGTTGGTGATAACCAGTCCTAAGATCACTCTTTGAGAATACCTGAGCTCCAGTCAACTGATCAAATAGATCCTCTATCTTTGGCAAAGGGTACTTGTTCTTGATGGTGACATGATTCAATTTTCTGTAATTTGTGCACAGACGGTTACCTCCATCTTTCTTGTCGATGAATAACACTGGTGATCTCCATGGCGATGCGCTTGGTTGAATTAAACCTTTGGCTAGCATAGCATCCAACTGCTTCTTCAGTTCCACTAACTCTGATGGGTTCATGCTATAGGGTCTCTAGGCTATAGGTCTGTTTCCGGGGATTAGTTCGATAATGAACTCAATATCCCTATCCGGGGACATACCTGGCAATTCATCTAGGAATACGTCGGGGTATTCACAGACTACTCTGACTTGGTCAATGGTGGGCAAGTCTACACTCTGGTTGCACTTGAATTGACGGGGTAAGGTTTCAGAGATATGCTCTACTGTGACTCCAGAACTACTGGTCATGGTGATGGCTTTCTTAGAACAGTCTATCAATCCTTTATGCCTTGACATCCAGTCCATACCTAGTACTACTTCCAAACCTTTGGTTCCAAGTACAATTAGGTTGGCATAAAAATCTATCCCATGTATTCTGATAGGTACAGCTTTGCAAATTTTTCTAGCTTTGGTTGTTGAACTGGGGATTTGAACTATCATGACATGCTTCAGTTTGGTTGGACAAATCTTGCTAGTGCATGCAAATTCTTCGGTGACAAATGAATGCGATGCTCCCGAATCAAACAATACTCTTGCTAAAACTGAGTTGACAGAAAACATACCCAGCACTACATCTGGCACTTCCTGGGCTTCTTCTGCATTCATGTGGAAGAGACGGCCATTGCGGTTGTGAGGGTTTCCTGGGGCAAATCTCCTTCCTGGCTGAATAGGACGCTGCTGCTGAGCTGGGGCATTCACATTGGGATTGGCGGCAGTCTTCTTGGGACACTCATTGGAGTAGTGACCCTTCACTGCACACTCGAAACAGGTGATCTAGGACTTGTCCTTGACTGCGACAGGCACAACATTGCTGCCAGTTCTAGGTGCAGTGTTGCTGTTGTTGTTGTTATTGTGGTTCTTGGGAGGTGCACGGTTGAAATTGTTGGCATTACCGGAGTTGTGATTGTTTCCTCCGGACTTCACATTGCCTCCGCTACGGTTGGGGTAGTTTGGGCGAGAATTTGGGGGACGGTTGTTCCTTGGTGCATATCCTGGTGAAGGGTTGGGATGGTACTTTGGGTGACTGTTGGATCCACACTGCTGCATCATACGACGCTTGCGGTTGTCGTTTTCTTTGTTAATCTTCCCTTCCATCTGGATGGCAGAGTCGACTAGCTCTTCGAGATCCTGGAAACGGATGTTGACGAGGACAGTCTGCATCTCATCATGCAGTCCGTTCAAGAATCTTTCCTTCTTTTTGGCCTCCGTGTTGATCTCATCAGGTGCATATCGGGCAAGTGACAGGAATCGGTCATGGTACTCCACCACAGTCATTCTTCCTTGCTTCAATTCGCGGAACTCATCTCTCATCCGGTTGACTAGACCCTGCGGCACGTGGGTGCAGCTGAACTTGACTTTGAATGCTTCCCATGTCATCACTTGACCATGGTTCATATTGCGGATACTATTCCACCAAGCTCTTGCATCTCCTGCCAGATAGTGGGTGGCAAAGAGAACTTTCTCATTTTCATCAACTCCTGCAACTTCTAGGTTGTTCTCCATGGTCTGTAACCAGTCATCAGCATCTAATGGGTTCTCAGATTGGTTGAAGATTGGGGGATTGGTGTTCTGAAAGTTTTTGAGTTTGGATCCCTGGTGATCCTGATTTCCATGCCCTTGGTTGTTGAGAGACATCTGGGCGATCTGTTGAAGTGTTGCAAAGTTGGCTTGGCGTTCTGCCCTGCTTGCTTCACGGTCTGCGATGAGATTCTGCAAGATCTGCAGCATTGGGTCCTGTGATGAGCTGCTCCCTCCTTGGTTTCCACGAGTCATCTGAAGATTGAGATATAGGGGTGAGAGGGAAATTTCTAAGGTTTATGGTTTTGGGTTTTCAAAGCTAAAACTTTGAGTTAGACTCAGGTTTTTCAACTAACTTCATTTTCATTCATCCAAGCAAGCACACGATACAACACACACCACCACAATCAAAGGGAAAACAGATGGTTTGAAGAACCATTCTGCAGGCTAAGATATAGTGAGATCGATACGTCTCAGGCTATGATAGTGCTCTAGTGCATCTACTCATCATCGATGAAGTCAGAGTCCTCATCATCAGTGTAGAAGTCCACAGCATCCTCCGCTAGGAAATCATCATCGTTGCTGAGGTAGGAATCCATGTCTCCCTGGATGTCTTCACCCTCGTCTTCTTCTTCCTTGACGGCAAGCTGAGCTTCCTGCTCCTTGACGGTCTTCTCGAGGTCGGCCACCTTCTTGCGAAGACGGGCGATGGTGCGATCCTTCTTGGCACGCTGGCGGCGAAGAGACTGACGGTCTTGGACAAGCAGTGCGAAAGTCTGGGCCTTCTGGTCGGCAATGGCGCGGTTCTGGTTGGCTAACTCTATGGCATTGTCCAGTTCCTACTATCTGTCGTGAAGCAAGAAGTCAAGGTTCTCCACTTGACGCCTCAACTTGTGGTGGCCCGGCATTTCCATTGGCAGTCCCATGAAGTCACGTCTTGCATAGTGGGCAAAACGAGTTCCTTGGGTCTTGCTGATGCTGAGGGCACATAGACGTGCGAGAGCTTCATGCATTGCCCTGGCTAATCCATCTAGCCAGTTGTTCTCTCTCACAGAGAACTGAATTCTTCTAGAAGTTGGTGCTTCGATGCTTCCTCTAAGATCTGCGGTGACCAGCCACTGTAGGTCTCTTCCTGGGGGTCCTGGAAGTTGAGCTCCAAGAAACTCTGGGTGTGGGCGTCCCAGTAAATCTGACAGTGAATCTAGATCGCTCTCGAAGATCAGCTGACCTCCGTTGCCCAACTGGTAAAACTTGTTGAACTGGGTCTCCATCTACAAGAATTAAGGATGAGGAAGTTAGTGAAGTGATTAAGTGTGTCAAATTTTAAGTAGTAGTGTCAGAATTTTTGGGGATCATGAAGTTTTTGATAAAGAATCCACAAGGGTAAGAGAGGAGATAGTTTTTCATAAATACTCACTTTAGTTTGAAACTAAGTTTTTGTTTGACGTCCATTCTAACTAGGGTCTCCTATGGTCAGGATGGCTCTGATACCAACTTGTCAACACCCGGATTTTTAATCCCAGATGTCCGTTATGCCATACCTCGCAATCCCAGGATTACCATTTTTGCGAGACATAATAGATTGGATATCACAGTACATCATCCATTACAAACCATACATAAGGTTCTTACACAAATAAGGATCTCATGATCCAGTCTTAATACAACAAGCAGCGGAAATAAAGATAGCGTAGCAGGGGGGTCCATCTTCAGGGGCACTGGCAATGCTGACGAAGGCAGATAGTCCTAGTTATCATAGCCGTCCTGCTGACCATCATCTTGATAATCTTCTTCATAGTTTGGCCATGATAATACCTAGGGACAAAAGCCATGAGTACTCTTTAAGTATTCGCAAACTACCACTAACAAGTATTATGAATCTAAGTTAAAGTGCTAACTCTATGTTTAACTACAAAGTTAAGTTTGAAACCTAAGCTGAGTTTTGAATCAAAGAAAGATAAAGTAAACTCTAGAATCACTTACGTTGGGGAAACTATTGTCATAAACACAACCCTATTGTGGTCAAGTCAAGATTCATCATTCTTTTCAAAGTCTTTAGAAAACATCTGACAACGAAACAGTATGGCCATTCCAACTGTCCATAACCGCGGATGCGGCTATTCGAATAGTTTGACAGTCTGCAGAGGTGGTACACTTTCACCACAAGATTCGATACATCTGTCAGGGATAACCCTGAATCATCATACTTAGTATGCAGATAATCAAACATAACCTTCCCTTTACACACCCTAGTATAAGCACCTCTCCTATGAGCATGGCCTCCCAACCATGACCATCAGTCATCTTGGGCACTGCATAGGTGGACAACATTGAGAGGTAGCCTCAGCTCAAACCTCTCCCGTGAGGGAACTAATACTAATGCATATAAATTTCCAACTAAGCCTTACCGAATTCAGTTGTGGTATCGCCTCAACATTGTGGTTGTACGGTAAATTTGGAATGGTATCGCATCCGAATCCAACCATCAGTTTTATAAAAGAGTTAAGGCTCATGCCGCAACATGTTCATCAACATCAATCCTTTGTGTTTCTCAACACATGTCAAAACATCTCAATAGAATGACTCATCATTCCAAGGTTTTCATAATTCACTTTCACCAAGTGTTCCCATCTAAAGTGACTTAAGTTTTTGATCTATTCTAACTACTAATTTAAGAGTGTTCACTAAGGTGGTAAAGATGGGTTCAATCTCATGCCATAGAATGACATCTAAAGGTTTCTAAATAGGTCAAGTTTTATACTTTTTATGCTACCTTCAAAACAAGTAAAGAACTTTGTATAACCTAAGAAGGGTAAAACTTGTAACTAGGACTTGGGGTACTATTAGTTAAATAAGGGGGGTGTGATCAAAGCATGCTTAAGGCATCTTTGTTAAACCATCTAGTTTGATTCTAGTTTGCTAAGTACTACACCTGCAAGTGCTAACTTGCAAGGGTTAATCTTGGATAGTGCTAGCTTGCTAATAGTTGCTGGCATTGTTAATGGTGGCTTGCCTTGGTTGGTGGAGTGGTTGAAGTTTTCTTCTTCTTATTCTTGGTAGAACTCCTCCTCCTCGAAAGCTTGGTCGGTACTATTGTCTATAAATACATAGGGAGTGCACAATCACCAAACAATACTTAACTAGGCTAGATAGCATTCTAAGACACACAATTGATGATCTATTATCATCACAAGAATCTCAAGTTTAAAAGTTTCCTTCTTTTTATTTTAGAAAAGTAATTTCTACTCATTGAGAAAAATTAACTAAAATTTAATATTCACCACCAAAATATGGGATCATGTGGACACATGTCCTCACCACATATTCTAACATGTGGGAATGAGTTTTAAGGGTAGGATCAATATTACTTTGGTTTAAGTTCATTATTTAATGATTTAAAGTGACTAGAAATGCCTATATAGCATTATTTTGGTACTAGTCCAAAGTCACTGCATGTAAACCTTAATATTATTACATATTTGGATAGATATGGTGAAATGTGATTTTTGAGAGTTGTAATCAACTCAAAAGCTAACTTGGTTGATTTTATAAAAATGTTGCAAGTTGTAAAAGCTTATGTCTTCTTATTTTTATTAGGATTTTTATTTAATTATCAATATTACTTTGATTTCTGCGCGGCAGAGGCGGCGGTGTCCATGGCGAGCGGTGGCTGTGGTGCGTTGGGCGGCGAACCGGCGTGTCCGTCGTGCTCCCTATGTCGTGGCGGAGCGGTAGGCGCGGGCTGCGGTCGAGCGGCGGCTTGTGCACGCGTGCCGGGTGCGGCGCTCTGGCGTGCGCTCGGCATGGTGCGGTGGCACTGGGCGCGATTTGTGCTCGGTGGTCCACTGCACTCCTGGGCTCGGGCAAGGGACAGGGGGTGGGGGTGAGCTCCTGGCTACCTCCTAGACATGGCGAGAGAAGCGGGAATGGTCTGTTGTAGCGGGGCAAGGGTTGGCCAGCGAGGCATGGCTCGGCATGGCTTGGTCATGCCACTAGTAAGGGATGGGGTGGTAATGGCAAGGTTTGATTAAGTGGAGACAGAGGGAGTGTTTTGTGGTCAATTGGGTGCCGAACCCTCTAGAACAGTGAGCTAGCTATTTGTGTTTGATTCTGCCTGCCATGTGTTTGATGAAATGGCCGCATGAAAGAAAGTTTTGAATTTTGGTTTCAAATATTTTGAGTGATCTCCAAAAATGAAATATTTTGGTCACAAAAATGTCCCATCACATTGGATGCCCACCATTATTATCTGGCTAGCCTTCCTACTCCGCACTACTCCACCTCCATACCCTAGGAAGAGGAAGCACCAAGAACACCCGCAGCAAGCTGGTTCGAAAGTGAAGAGCGCTCCTCTTTTTTTCCCGTGAGCAAGTAGTACTCCCTCCTTCCCAAATTAGGACGCGTATTACTTCTCGTCAAAGTCAAATTTAATAAAATTTGACTAAGTATACGACATCAACTCAATGTTATTAGAATCATCATGAACTATATTTTCATATTATATGCATTTGTCATTAGAAAAGTCACTATGTTTTTACATATAGTTGGTCGAACTTTATAAAGATTGACTTTGATCAAACCTAATATGCATCCTAATTTGGGAAAGAGGAAGTAGTATAAAGAGTATGGCTCGATGAGCTGCTCTCTCGGGAATGAGCCGTACCCGACTATTTCCTTGCTTGGTTTTAGGGTCCTTTGTGCTAAGGACCTCGATGTAATTTTCCCTTTTTAGGTCGTTGATATAAAATGTACTCCCATCACCCGTTTAAAATTCTAACCAAAAAGTGTAAGTGGTGAAATTTGAATGAATTTAAGCTTACTTGTCAACGAGTATGAACATTCTTGGATTTCTAGCCGAACGACTAAGGTCGAGGCCATATCAGCATCATACTTTATGCTGATGATCCCATGTTAGAGAATTTGCATGCCAACAAATTGGGCGATGTTTTAAAACCAATCAAAGAGGAAGTAGTATTAAGAGTTTGGCTCTGATCATCTGATCTCTCGAGAAGGAACCGAACCATTTTTTTCATTTAGGGTCCTTTATGCTAAATGTATGGACCTCTATGCATTTTTTGCTTTTTTGAGGTCCCTGATGTAAAATTTACTCCGATCGACCGTTTAATGTTCTAACCTAAAAGTAAGTGGTGAAATTTAAAGTAATTTAAGGTTAATTGTTAATGATTATGAACCATTCTTGTATTTCAATACGAACCACCAAGGTCAAGGCCATATCTACATCATACATTATGCTGATGATCCCATATCCAATAATTTGCATGCCGACAAATTTGGCCATATTTTGAAATCAATTGAAGATGAAGTAGTATGAAGGCTCGATCAGCTACTCTCTCGAGAAGGAGCCGAACCCGACTATTTTCCTTGTTTAATTGTAGGGTCCTTTGTGCCAAATGTATGGACCTCGATGTAATTTCCCCCCTTTTAGGTCTAAAAGTGTAAGTGGTGAAATTTAAACAATTTTAAGCTTATTTTGAATGAGTATGAACATTCTTGGATTTCAAGCCAAACGACCAAGGTCAAGGTGATATCAACATCATAATTTATATGCTGATGATCCTATGTCAAAGAATTTGCATGGCAACAGATCTGGCCATGTTTTGAAAACAATCGAAGAGGAAGTAGTATCAAGAGTTTGGCTCAAATCAGCTAATCTCTCGAGAAGGAGCCGAACCAATTTTTTTTCGTTTTAGGGTCCTTTATGCTAAATGTATGTACCTCGATGTAATTTTTGCTTTTTTGAGGTCCCTGATGTAAAATGTACTCCAATCGACCGTGTAAAGTTCTAACCTAAAAGTAAGTGGTGAAATTTAAACGAATTGTAGTTGTCAACGAGGATGAACCATTCTTGTATTTCAAGACAAACGACCAAGGTCAAGGCCATATCTACATCATACTTTATGCTGAAGATCCCATATCCAAGAATTTGCATGCCGAAAAAATTGGCCATATTTTGAAAACAATCGAAGAAGTAGTATGAAGAGTGTGGCTCGATCAGCTACTCTCTCAAGAAGGAGCCGAAACCAACTGTTTTGCTTGCTTAATTTTAGGGTCCTTTGTGCTAAATGTATAGACCTGGATGTAATTTCCCCCTTTTTAGGTCCTTGCTGTAAAATCTACTCCCACCGACCATGCAAAATTCTAACCTAAAAGTAAGTGGTGAAATTTAAATGAATTTCAGCTTATAGTTGTCAACAAGTATGAACAGTCTTAGATTTCAGGACAAACGACCACAAGGTCAAGGCCATATCTCTACATCATACATTATTCTGATGATCGAGTATCCAAGAATTGTAGGGGTTCCACGCATAAAAACAATAAATTTTACTCTACGCCCCTGAACCCCTGAAGCTGCCAGGACCTATCTATTAGTAATACAGTAACGGGAGGGGCTTTTTGCGAACTTACCCTTGAAGACCAAAAAGTGTTGTCAACGCTCAGGAGAGCGTGGTTGATGTAGACGAGCCAAAGCCGACCTCAAGGTCGTGATGAAGTCCTTGCGCTCCTTGTGGCTCCAATGACTTGAGTGCCTCAAGTGTGACACCTCGTGGGAGTTACACGTCTGGTGCTTGACGATGACTCCCGCTTCCCCGATCCAGTAGCAGTTGCTGAAGTAGAGCTCCCGGATCCGAATCCCGCAGCGCGGCGGCGCTCCGCGGTGAAGATGGCCATGAAACACCTTCCACCTCCACTCCGGACATCCTCCGGACTTACCGAAACCCTTCCGGTTTTCTCCCTTCTCTTCTTCGGTGCTTCTACCGATCCCATAAACACTCTCTAAGCATCATCAAGCCCTTAAGCATGATACCCTACGGTTTGGGCACACTGCAGACATGGTCGGGACACTCCCGCACCAATGATCGATAGAGGGACCTGGATGGCCATGTGACCCCCGTGCGTTCCACGAAGATCTTTCGTCGTTTGAACCGGGACAGTCGTGTCTTATTCCCTTTGTCATTCGATACTTGCATTGCCCGAGATCTGATCAATGACATCACCATGTCGTGTTCAATCTCGTTACTGAACAATGCTACTTAACTCGTTCTGACAAGTGATATCCCCGTAATCTAATCACACGCTGCGCAGCTATTGGATATAACTTCTCCGAGTGGGCCCTTGAGTATCTTCCCGTCACATGGACGGACAAATCCCGCTCTTGACATATATTGCCTCTACGGTTTCCTCCGAATACCTGAACACACCTTTATAACCACCGTTTTACCAGATGGCGTTTGATGCTATCTAAGCACTCTCGGGAGATAGTGATTGATATAGCCTCACGGTCTAAGGAATAGTCTACGAGGATCCATTTATCATCATCGTAACTTGAACTTCATGACCTGATCGGGTCACAATGTTTAGGTTGGGTATTGGTTCATCATCTCATTCTCCGAATGAGATGACCTCATTTCCAACTGGCATAAATGCCACATGATCAGGAAACATGATCATATGTTGACCAATGAACTAGTGACTAGAGTTTCACTAGGAACCCCTGGTTGTTTGTATATCACACGTGTATTGATGTTTCCACGCAATACAGTTATAGCATGATATAAAACTTAATTATAAACTATATGAAATATGATAATAGTCCTTACTACTATTTGTCTCTAGGGCATATTTCCAATAGTCTCCCACTTGCACTAGAGTACAAATACACTAGCTGCATTTGTTCTCAATCATTGGCACTATATATCTAGTACCCTGAACATGCTTGCTTATGGAAGAGGTTGAGTCTTGGGTTTGTACTTTACAGTCCCATTTGCAACTTACTAATGTCACCTTGATTGACATTAATACTTTATCATCACATGATAGCATCTGTATGTATACATCGTCGTTATGGCAGCAGAACGAGGCCTGATTCCAGGAGCCTACCGTGACGTTAGATCAACCTCGAGGACTTTCTCATGGGCACTGTGCCCTGGGACACATCATTCTACGTTAAAAGCGAACTAGCCCCGCCATAACATTATACAACACTTTAGATGGTACCCTTATCTATTATTATAAATGTATTCATCGAAACTCCCGTGCACTTTGTGCAACTTTCGATGTTTTGTTCACCTTGCTTCCTACTTGACTTTAATTGGTATCTACAAGAGTTTCCAACATATTCCCTTATAACATAACTCTTTATGCTTTAAGATATGTTATCCTTTATGGATTTGGAAAATATATCCACAGTTCTCTACTAGACACTATGGACAAATTTACCTCAAACGTTCTGTGATTCGAACTTAATCACTTTCAAACATTCTTTATTTGGATTACATATTATGCTAAGGTATCATCATGGTTTCTAAGATAGAACCTATGTCTCAACATAGTGGATGACGATCATCCTTTTCTTTCTTTCAACCATTGATGTTTAAACTTAATGTTATTCCTAATTTGAGTTATTAAGGACCAGTTCCTTAATTAACTTCTATTCAGAAACCCTTTTCAGAATCCCTTAAGGAATACATAATATCATAATACACCTATTATCAACTTCTACATCTTATGAATCATTATTCATAAGTATTTGCGCCTTTCATTCTTAACATACTTAAGAATTTCTCTACAAGCTCCCACTCAAAATATGTTCCTACATATTTGAATTTGAGCCTTACATTGCTCCCACTTAAAAATATGTCAATCACATATTGTTTTAGGAAGACTTTCATAGCTCCCACTCAATTTTATGCAAATTGCATATCTCCTTACTACTTTGAACAACTTCAAAATCTTTTGATCAAATATCAAATTTGGAGATTTACTATGAGATACTAGTACTTTACTAGTTTTAAATCCACTAGACATTTAACACACACGAATCAAATTCATTTGAATTCATCCAATACTTGACAAATTGTGCTTTTGTCATTCACCCCTTTTTCCTACTATGGCTTTGCAGTCATTTGGGAAAATTCCAAGTAACCACTTTTACTTGTGAGATTTAGCAATGAATTGCTTTCTAATCTCAAGGGAATTTTGCTTTTAGGATTTCTCATAATTTAGTTTACCATTATTTCCTTTGTAGTTCGTAGGTATGTCATATTCCAATAATCATGACAAATGATTCACAAATGTCTCCATACAAGATATGGATTTACATTTTGAATCCTACTTCATGTAGTGAAGAACAATAGTGGAGGAAAAACAAAATGATCAATATCATTGATTCTTTCCTTCTATGAAGAGAATCATTCAGGAATGTTGTCCATTGCGCTTCTCAACGCTCTGATGTGGGGTTTTGAATCATCATCATGTTTTACACTATTTTCCATTTGCTTCATAATTGAGAAACATCACTAAAAGTGAGCTTTCTCAAGAATGCACCAAAAACCAAGCAATAGGAATCTTGCTTTCCTTTTGGTCTTAGCTATGGATTTCGTATTCAAAGTTTCCAATGAATACTCTACAAGGACTTATTCGCTATTGTTTTGGTTATATTGAATAACCCCAAAACTTTCACGAATTTAAATGGTTTACCAATTCTAATTGAGTGCTAACTATTTCTAAGCTAATGGTCTCTACATATACACTACAACGATTTATTTGGTGCCTTCTATTCAACTCCCTTTGATATCTAATATCACATTGTGATGCTTTGCATTTTGATGTTTCAAAACACTTTACATTACACAATTACTTTTATGCCATTCTTATAAAGTTGAATTTCAGTACTATTGATCAAATCATACCAATTTGATTCTCTTTTACATTTATACCCTTTTTTGATGAAATCACTTTGATCAAATCAAAATAGTTTCATATTCATGTTTCCTTTGGTAAACTACTTTACACATTTAAACAATCATCTAATGGTAATTACCATTTTCGTTAAAACACGATACATCAAATATGTATTCTATTTAACAGTTCATCAAACACTTTGTATTCAAGTAATACACGGTGTTCAAGTTATTTTGCTGAACTTAGGCATGATTTATATGTGACAAGAAATCGAATGACTTTCACATATTATCATATAACTTTGAATTCAAACAATGGTTTTTCATTCACCAATGAACATATCATTAAGTTGGGTATTTTAAACAAGGCATTTTAATGTTTTACAAATGTTCATGCATTATCAATTAGTTTCAAACAATAAGGACAATTCACACATAATCAAACAAGATATGAACACGAATAGAAATCATTCATAAAAGTGGAACAACTCTTTGTTACAAACTGATATGAATAACCGTCTCATGAAGTGTGAGACAAACTAAGGATGTCCAAATCTCTTGATTACATTAATCATCCTAAAACACAAACTAAGTGATAAATGTCGAGGGAGAGTGTCGTCAGCCATCATCATCATGCTTGCCATCAACACGCAACGTCACCTCCTCTCTAGCAAGCACCTCTCATGCAGAAGGACCTGTTTTCAGTAAAACAGAACAAGTATCAGATATACTTAACACTGCAATGTGTTTGCAAGATTATAACATTTATAAAATTGTATATCAATATATACCTTGGTCGTTGACGACTCCAGCACGTTCGGATCATCTATCACATTTCTGAAATGTGATATGAACTCAAGGAAATCCAGTGTTTCCGTGTCGCCTCTCATGACTCAGATCATGACTTGTGCTTGGAAGCTTGGAGGAAGCGACCGCAGCACAACTCCCATCGCAAATGAGCTTGAGTACCAGCTGTCCAGGTAGTATGCCAAACTCATGTACGCATCGTATAGGCGCAATAAGTGATCATCCAGTGAGCAGCCCTCCTTCATCTTTATGGAGAGAAAGTCCCCATCATCTCATACTCCCACATGCGCACTTGTTCCACGAAATGTGCTCCCAGATGTGTCAAGACCATCCGGGGCTTGAGACTCCCCACCATTGGCCACAACCCATCCTCCATTGTGAGGCGCATGGTCACTAATATAAATGTGGACATCACAAGATGACGACAACGCAGATCCCGCTGCTCCTGGGTCTCATGAGAATAGGGTGGCTCTAGATACATCTTGCAGGTCATGTAGTCAGCTACTTCGTTCTCCCCAAGGAGATCAAACAGGCGTATGACCCATGCAGAAAAGTTGGATCCATCTATCTTGAGCTTTTCTCCTTTTAACCAATCATCGATAGGAAAGGTAATCTCGGGAAGAACCATTTTCTACAGTTATAATTGCAAAAGGAATTTAGACTAAGTTTATAATTAAATGAGTTAATAATAACTCCACTCAGAAACACCTATCCCCAGTGAGGGTTCCTAGTGATAACACGACCCCTATCAGCCACATCTCCCCCGATCATCATGGCCATCAATGTGGGTTCAAGGGTGGACGCTAAACGTCGGTCACATCATTCATGCGACTCATGCTCGATCTTTCGACCATCCGCATTCCAAGGCCATGTCTGTACATGCTAGGCTCGCCAACTCGACCTTAGTGTTTTCGCTGTGCAACATGGCTTGCACCCACTTTATGTGAACGTAGATAAGTCTGACACCCGATCATCACGGCTTGCCTCATACCGAAGAACTTTCTTGGTGGTGCACACTAAGGGGGGACACAATTGTTGGTTATTTTAACAGGGATCATCTTATTAGGCTACCGTCGAGTATCTAATACTAGCACACAATAAGACATACAAACAATAACATTGAATGTAAATGATATGTGATATGGCCCTTCACGTCGTGATCTCCATCCGTCGTCAGGGGGTTCCGGCGCCAGGGTTCCGGTGCCGTAGACACCAGGGTACCGGTGTCATTCCGGCGTGGTAGTTCGTCACCTTCGTGACTATCTACTACTATGCAACAAAAGGTAATCACTTTAACTTTGCCACAACCATATCACAAAGCAACGCCCCCCTGCAAAACAAAGTTAGACGCCTCTACTTTATCTTTGCATGTTTTACGTGGCTGAATGGGCTTTCGCACAAGAACCGTTCTTACCTACGAACTTTCAGCACAACGCTGATCAAGTAGTTGTCTATACTACACCCCTTTCGGGGCCCTCCATTACCAACTAATGCGAGAGAGACAGACACCCCCCTAAGCCACTTTATACGGTACAAGCCGCATGTCAAGCGCGGACCAGTCTCGCGAATGAACGCATAAAGTCGGTTGGGGGCCGCTTCATCAAGCATTACTGCGGTATACACAAGTACACGTGGGAGGGTAACAACTAAAAGATCAACGCCCACATGCTACATCTTATGTGTTCTACCCATACTAGCATTACTACACATAGATCTAGCTCGGATACCACTGTAGGGGTTCCCCGCATAAAAACAATAAATTTTACTCTACGCCCCTGAACCCCTGAAGGTTCTAGGACCTATCTATTAGTAATACAGTAACGGGAGGGGATCTTCGCGAACTTACCCTTGAAGACCGAAAAGCATTGTCAACGCTCAGGAGAGCGTGGTTGATGTAGACGAGCCGAAGCCGACCTCAAGGTCATGACCTTGCGCTCCTTCTGGCTCCAACGACTTGAGTGCCTCAAGTGTGACACCTCGTGGGAGTTACACACGTCTGGTGCCTGACGATGTCTCCTGCTTCCCCGATCCAGCAGCAGTTGCGGAAGTAGAGCTCCCGGATCCGAATCCCGCAGCGCGACGGTGCTCCGCGGTGAAGATGTCTCTCGCTCGTGCAGTCCAGACTTGGGACCACGGTCATGAGAGAGAGAGGGGGAGAGAGAAAATATCAATTGGAGGTCCTCCCAAAAGTGGGGAGACCTTTATTGATTATTGGTTGTATTTTTCTAGGCCAAATACCCCACTATATATAGGGGGAGGGGAGGTACTACCTCCCCTCAAGTCCCAGGGTGGGACTAAAGGAGAGGAGGGGGAGGTGGGAGGCGCCGCCGGCCACCCCCTCATGGCCCCACATGGGGGGCTGGCCCAATAGGGCCGCCGGCCACCCCATGGCCCCTTCTCCCCTCTTGCCTTTCCCTAATGGACCCTCTCCCTCCGGAATTGGCCCATTAAGCCTTTTTGACCTTTAGTTGATTTTCTCTTTATTAAATAAATATGAATAAATGATTAAATCAATATTTAACATTCATTCACATATCATTTAATCTCCATGGCCATGGAACACCTTCCACCTCCACTCCGGACATCCTCTAGACTTACCGAAACCCTTCCGGTTTTCTCCCCTCTCTTCTTCGGTGATTCTACCGATCCCATAAACACTCTCTAAGCATCATCAAGCCCTTAAGCGTGATACCCTACGGTTCGGGAACACTCCAGACATGGTCGGGACACTCCCGCACCAATGATTGACAGACGGACCTGGATGGCCATGTGACCCCTGTGTGTTCCACGAAGATCTTTCGTCGTTTGAACCGGGACAGTTGTGTCTTATTCCCTTTGGCATTTGATACTTGCATTGCCCGAGATCTGATCAATGACATCACCATGTCGTGTTCAATCTCGTTACTGAACAATGCTACTTAACTCGTTCCGACAAGTGATATCCCCGTGATCTAATCACACGCTGCGCAGCTATTGGATATAACTTCTCCGAGTGGGCCCTTGAGTATCTTCCCATCACATGGACGGACAAATCCCGCTCTTGATATATATTGCCTCTACGGTTTCCTCCGAATACCTGAACACACCTTTATAACCACCATTTTACCAGATGGCGTTTCATGCTATCTAAGCACTCTCGGGAGACAGTGATTGATATAGCCTCACGGTCTAAGGAATAGTCTACGAGGATCCATTTCTAATCATCCTAACTTGAACTTCGTGACATGATCGGGTAACGATGTTTAGGTTGGGTATTGGTTCATCATCTCATTCTCCGAATGAGATGACCTCATTTCCAACTAGCACAAATGCCACATGATCAGGAAACATGATCATCTGTTGACCAATGAACTAGGGACTAGAGTTTCACTAGGAACCCCTGGTTGTTTGTATATCACATGTGTATTGATGTTTCCACTCAATACAGTTATAGCATGATATAAAACCTAATTATAAACTATATGAAATATGATAATAGTCCTTACCACTATTTGTCTATAGGGCATATTTCCAACAAGAATTTGCATGGCGATAGATTTAGCCATATTGTGAAAACAATCAAAGAGAAAGTAGTATATAGAGTATGGCTCGATCAGCTGCTCTCTCGAGAAGGAGCTGAAGCCGACTATTTTGCTTGCTTAATCTTAGGGTCCTTTGTGCTAAATGTATGGACCTCGATGTAATTTTCCCTTTTTTAGGTCCTTGATGTAGAATGTACTCCCACCAACCATGTAAAATGCTAACCTAAAAGTAAGTGGTGAAATTTCAACGAATTTCAGCATAGTTGTCAATGAGTATGAAAAATTCTTGGATTTCAAGGCAAATGACCACATGGTCAAGGCCATATCCCTATATCATACTTTATGCTCATGATCCCATATCTAAGAATTTGCATGGAGACCTATTCAGCCATATTTGAAAATAATCTAAGAGGAAGTAGTATGAAGATTATGACTCGATTAGCTTGTCTCTCAAGAAGGAGCCAAACCTGACTGTTTTCTTTGCTCAATTTTAGGGTCCTTTCTGCTAAATGTATGGACCTCGAGGTAATTTTCATTTTTTAGGTCCCTTGTGTAGAATATACTCTCATCGACCGTGTAAAATTCTAACCTAAAAGTAATTGGTGAAATTAAAACGAATTTAAGCATAGTTGTCAATGAGTATGAAAAAATCTTGGATTTCAAGCCAAATGACCACAAGGTCAAGGCCATATCTATACATCATACTTTATGTTGATTATCCCATATTCAAGAATTTGCATTCCGACAGATTTGGCCGTATTTTGAAAACAATCAAAGAGGAACTAGTATGAAGAGTATGGCTCGATCAGCCGCACTCTCGAGAAGGAGCCATCGATTTTAGCAAGCATGGGCAGATACTTGCATGCCATCATACACCTGTTGACTGAAGGACCAAGAACATAGGTAATTAATTTGATTATGTACTCATCACAACCTCTAATGATTTTCTTGCATCTAACTGTTCTACGCTATTGTCGTTACTCATCATATGACCCTGACCACTTCTACAGTCTGCTTCCCCTTATGTGCCACCTAGAAGGATGCCAGCATCAAGCTGCTAGCACCGACACCAGCACCGGCCCCTGTTGCTGCAACGGCACCTATTGACCTTAGTAGGAGAAAGAATAGAGGTATTAACTTAATTTGCTTGTATACGCTCATCTCTGTCTAGGAGTTACTGTTGTATAAGAAACCATTTTGCTTGTCCACATCTCATATGCCTCTCTGACCACTCCTGTAGTCCCCTTACCTACCCCTCAAAAGGTAACCAGCACCAAGTTGTTGGCACCCCCAACGGCACTGGCCCTAGTTCCTGCTCCGGCAATGGATAAGATCTTAAGTGACCGCTGGTTCAAGAGAAATACAACAGCATTCACTGCTCAGTCCTTCGTTTAGGAAGACATTGACAGAGGAGTCCCTCGTGTAGGGAACTAGGCGGCGGCTGGCTCCTTGGTCTGTTCCGGCGGTGCTCGGTCGGAGGGGCAAGGGGCGGAGCTGAGAAAGGCGGGTCGCTAGTAGGTGGAGCACGGGGGGTAGCCGGAGGTGCTCTAGGCAGGGATATCGCGAAAGACAGTTGCGGCAGCATGCCCTAGTTGCCAGGTGAGGACTCGGGAGGGAGAGAGTAGAGGAAATTGTTCCGGCTAGGATGAATGATTGGGGGTAGTTGAGTGGCATCGGTGGGTAAATAAACCTCAACCATAGGGTCAGATGTATATTGGGAGGATGTTGGATGCGAAGTGAAGCTGCTAAAGCACCTCTCACACTGCTTCGGTAAAATGAACTAGTGGGCGCACTGGCTTCACTCTGCCTGTTAGGTGGAGTTTCAGCGTTTGGGTCAGCTTCGGTTGCTCCACCTGTAAATTGGTGGAGTGGAGTTGTCCCAAACACACCCTTATTATCTACTTCATCTATTCTCATATCTCTCTCTCTTATTTTCCACTAACCTAACCTAGCACCTCTATTGCCTCCCTGATCGACCTCTAGCCTCACATCCTTTGTAATATATATCCTTTGTCTTGAGATTCTAGTCAATAGATAGTTAGCTCATGGAGTAGTTGCACCGGTATATTGAAAGTACCACTAGAATACAGCACCATTTATAGCGTCATGTAATCGACACCTCCATCTATGTTATCGTGTTCATGGATTTTTCTAGTCATTCTTTCCATTAACCATTAATTACTTCTTCATGTAGGATGGAAAGTGATGTCTCTTGAGATTGACCTCCATCCCTAAATGATCTAAGATTCACATATTGAGCCCTTTGTACTTGGTACCACTAGAAATACCCGATGATTGTATGTTTTCATTTTTCTAAAGGTTGTATATTGTATTTATTCCCTTGTTACATTACTTAAAGAATATGATATTACTAATGTCTTGAGACTATGGCAGACCTGGACCTGGAGCATGTGTTGGGCTGGGCTAGCTAACTCTCTTTGGGCTTAGGTCTTTATACTTTATAATGTCTAGCATATTACAAAGAGATATACTAGGGTGTTTTTCCTAGGCCCAGAGTTGAAGTCATGGTAGTCCTAGGCTAGATCTACACATGATCGGGACCACTCACATGATACTCAGAAGAAACACACATTTGATGGCTGCTAGGACAGAACCAGCACGCCAACACTACATCACCGCTCATAACGTATACATGTGACACACCATATGCCTAGGATGCCTTATGTGTGGCGCTCAGGACATACAAAAATAAGCTATGATGTAAGTATATTTTCTTATTATCTTCCAGTTATAACTTTAACCAAAAAAGACTTTTAACGCTAATAAATCCTAACTATAATATAAATATTTTGTTTGCACTAATGGCGAGGACAAACATCTTGTGGCTACATACCGTATGGGTGCACACCACACCCACCTATAAGATTTATCATGTATCTGAGCCAGCTGTTAGAGAAACATACACCACTGAAAGTACTGGAGCATAAATAACACTTTACAGTTGTTAGCAAAATAACTTATATGCAAGATTGGGAGTATAACATGTCACACAACCCTCTTGGTTCCTACACTCTTCAATTTTTAGTAGTTTATGTGTATAATTTAAACATTTGTACATAAAAATTCAAATAGCTCTTGGATGAGAGTAGTTCACATTTATCACCCTCAATCATAGGACATGTACAATTGGGTCCAATTATTTGACATGCTTTATTTACATTAGGCCTCCAGCTTAAATAATCGACTATATTAGACCCGTGCACATATATGTGATGCAATTATAGATCGCATATTAAGAAAATCCGGTGATCAAGTTAACTAATGCGACTAGGTGGAATATATACTTCATTAGTTGTCGATATAAATATTGGCCATGTTCATAACATGGTTTTCTTACCATAAATAAAACTAATTGCCACAATAACAATTGGTAGATGAACTGTCGTCCACCGATTGTTGTTGGAAAAATAGGAAGCTATTTTAATCATGTTTTCGTATCTAGCTATGCCGGCACGTCAAGACAAATATACTTATATACTTAGTGATCTTATACGTATATATATTTATGAGAAATTTGTCGAAACATGAAAAATATATAAATCATTAATCACAAAATATATGGCCAATATATCAATAGTAGTCCCCCTTTCTATTTTGGTGTGAAGCGGCGGAGATATATGGCGTGTGCATATCGAGGTGAGTTTCGAATGGACGGCAGATATCAACTCTCCATGGGCACACCCCTTCTCTTGGTTCCCTATAAATACCTAAGCATAGAGGGTGTACAAGGCACACAACAACAAGCCTCATACATCAAGAGTTGAAAGAGATCTACATCTTCTTCCTTTGGTTCTCCATAAGCTCTAACTAGCTTTCAGGTCCATATATTCATTCCTTTGTATCTACTTTATTTATTATCATTGTTTCATAGTTTTTGTGTCCATACTTTTCACATATGAGACAGTTATATGTGCTATACCTTTGTTGGATGAAATAGTGCATTTTATATATGCACTATGAAGCACACAATTTTTTTGTGGTTGTTGGGACTTGACAACCATGTATTGTTTCCACTTTCATATTTTCTTTGCTATTGTTGAGGTTGTCATCGTGCATGGGCAGAGCTAGGGACATGCCCTACCCCTACTATAAATTTTTCTGAAACCCACCACCTTGATATTATGTGATACTCTATATAAATGATCCCACTATAACCTATATTCTCCCTCCAAGTTGCAGAATTCTAAAGTTTCCCCATCATATCATATTCCAAGCTCTGTCGACGTCATGATACGGTTTTTGTCACACTTGGTGTAGAAAAGAACCTGGAAATTTATCCATGTGTAGGGCAACACTTCTTTGTTATTCTTGTTATTCTCTTATACACAAATATATTGTTTTTCTTCTTCTTATTCTCCTTATGAGTACTAAGAAAGTGTGCACAACTCTTACAATAGGAAATCTGATGATTTCAAGTTATTGTGAGATCTAGCATAATTTTTTATTAACTAAGATATATATGAAGCGCATTATTATCTTAGAGATTATTTGTGACTAGTATTTCTTATGATTTTGTAACTAGAAATTTTTATTGGATACATAGACAACACTACAGATTACTAATTGAATTTATGATGTTTTTTGTTGATTCTTCTTGAGAATAGTCGGTAACAATCACCTTAAATGTATAAAAATGGATCGAAATAACTGCTCTTTTTATTTTTTGCAGTTCGTTTACTGATCATGGCATCCCCTGTGAAGGCTCTGCTTGTTGAAGATACCCGATTTGATGCCCTAGTTCTCTCCACGATGCTTCGCAGGTTCCATTGTGAAATTACTATTGCTAATAATGGGAAAGAAGCCGTGGATTTGTTCCTTGAAGGGAATAAGTTTGATATTGTTCTGTGCGATAATGACATGCCCATAATGAATGGCCCTGAGGTACTTTTATTTTGGACATAGCTTTTTTGTATGAAAAATATACATATTTAATTTTGCTTGAATATTTATAGTTTGTCAAATTAATTGGTGTGTTACTTAATAGGCAGTTGAGAAGATCCGTGCAATGGGAGAAACTGATGTGAAGATTATTGGGCTATCAGCTAATAATAATGTCCAAGAGGTGTTCATGACTGCTGGTGTTGATGTGTTTGTTCCCAAACCATTGAAGATTGATGTTCTCGAGGGTATTATACAGGAGGTCATCAACAAGAAGAACAATGACAGGGTCTAAGCGTGACCTGCTTCCTCGAGCGATAAAGGAAATAAGATGTTGATATCATATATGTTTGGGCGAGTCTAGTTTGTCATGTTTGTTTCATTTCACCAGATTGTTGTTTAATTTCAAGCTTCGTGTTAAAGGTCGTCCTTAGCAAGAAGGACATGAGAGTTACCTATAATTAGATGGGATCCATGTAATATGTATCTCCTTCGACTTCAATCCATTACTTTTCGTCAATTCATGCTTCATGGTGTGAGATATCTAAATTATTCAAACTAACCATCAACTAGTGTCATAAGTACATGCTAGCTATTATAATGTGTAGAGTATCATTCATTGCCTATTTCTATTGAATAAAAAGTTTAATTAGTTTAAGTTTTTTTATGAACACAAGGAGTCATTCACGTGTGCTGGCAACACAAGTCCCATCACCCATTGAAGCTCCTACCCTTGCATCACTTAGCATTGAGTTCACTAAGGACTCCCACCGCAACCGTTTCAACCGTCTCAAGGACCGAGAGATCAAGACCACCAAATGGGCGTGTCAATATACTTTGAACCAACTAGGCATTGGCCTTGATTTTAATTTACTTTAAAACAATGTTGGTTTGCTTGATTTTGTCTTTCAGGACCCTGCCACTTATCGCCGGCTTGCCCTCGAGTTCCTTAACACTTCGAAGCATACGGTGCGTCAGAGTTTTTATTATGAGGAAGATAGAACGGGATCAGACTTGATCACTTTCTGCCTAATGAATCATGAGTATACTTTACCAACATAGTCATTACTGTCGTGGTATTGCTAATGAGTATGCCATGGAGGGGTCCTCATAAAGCATGTTTAGAGAGGTCGGGGAAGGCGGCGAGTTGATGGTTACGAGGTAACACAGCTTACCTAGGTTCAGGTCCCGCAACGATGGAGAAACTCTACTGCTGCTATAAATCACTATAATGGCAATACGCCGAGTTACAGGGATTGGTTCGTTGTTCGAGGTGTTACAAATCATGCCCTAAAGGCTCCCACATGTCCGGCTTGTAAATGCGCTAGATCCTATGGTTACAGGGAAAGGACCTTGCCAAACAGGTTACAGAGTCCTACACTAATACTAACGAGTCTTCGTGTCTTGCACTCCAAGGCTCCAAGTAGGTCGGTAACTCCATTGTAGCCTTACTTGATCTGGCATGGGCCTCCCTTCTGGATCTGTCTAACTGGGCCGCCCAGCAGGCCATGGGCCGTGCTACCAACTGTGGGCCACCCGGGTTATCTGGATTAGAGAGATGCAATGGTGATACCCATTTAGCATATCCCCAATAGTAGCCCCGAGAGGACTTTGAGATTTTGCGCCATCTTGCCCTTTGGGCTTGAATGCTCTATCTAAGTGATGCCGACAATTCGTCAAGCAATATCTCGAAGGTCTCCCAAAAAACTCTGCAATCCTCTCCATCTTTATCATGTAAGCCAGAGATTCTCCAAGTCTTCTCTTCTAGAGTCGGATATTATCCGTCTTGAATGGAATCTTCAGATGTGGCTTATCCACTGCAATAGTCAGTAGGATGACATAGGCTATAGCCTACGCTACCTCGAAACTCACATATGGCAGTGAATTAATCATTAGCTATTTTCGCGCACGGAAAATCCGAAATGTTAAGCGGCAAAATAGGGGACATGGCGAAATTACCATGCACGACCGTTAGATCTTCCATGCATGAATCTTGATGCATGGGTCTATAAATATTTACTATAGCCAGAATAATCTCTTTTACCCACATTCTTCCCTGCATCTTCTTCTTCCTCTCACCGTACGACCGATCAAGATCCTCCAATGGCTTGCAGCAGTAGTGCTCCGTCAAAGGTGGCGGCTCCGAGGCTTCAAACAAGCCATCCAAGAGAGCGTCCGTCCCGCCGGAGGGAGTGGTGGTTCCTGTCTCCGTCGTGGTGGAATCCACCGGTGGTGACCAGAAAAGGGCGACACATGAAGCCGTAGAGGAGGACACTGAATCCCACAAGGTAGTGTGGAGAGGCTTAGATCTCTCCACCGAACAACTACAATAACTCATCACCGAGGTATACCTCCCTGCGGCGAAGGGGTTGGTCTGGCGGCCAGCACTGGCCGGCGAAGTGGTCCATTCTCCCCAAGTAAGAGAGAAGGTCTACCTCAAATCTCAGCTGGTATGTCGCATTAGCCTTCTAGTCTCCGACTTGTTCCTTGAAATTCTTTGACACTTTCGGGTTCTCCGCCACAATCCTTCTCCCAACAACATCCTTGTACTTCGCAATTACATAGCTTTGTGCAAAGGATACCTAGGAATCAAACTTAGGTTAGATCTGTTTATCTATTTCTTCACCGTCAAGAGAGACTCGGGAGAGTCCAAGGATGGACTGCGGAACCATTAGTTTTAAGATCTCTCCTAACCATGTTTCCTTTATTGCTTTCACATATACTCTAAGGCTTTCGACTTGAGTGTATCAACCATCTGACATGCTTTTTGGCTTGTCAGCTAGCAACCTTGCCGGCAGATCTGATTGTCTCCCAAATCTATGATCCAAGGCTGAAGGATATTAAGGTTGTATTTGATGATGATACCTCCAAGGATCATCCAGCTCCGGCAGCGCGGTAGCGGAAGAGCTCAACCTATGACGCTGTTGCCGAGGGTAAGAAGAAGAAAATGGAGAGTGGAGTCTGCATCAAATCCACTGACTCCTTAGAGACGGAGAAGAATAAGTCCACCAGCATCCCCTTAACCAAGGCACCTGCTGCGATGTAAGTATATTCATTCTCCGACTTTGCTTTTATTTGCACCTATTCAATCCCTGTATTTATACTTTTTATGTTCCAAGAAGAAATTCGGTGTTAGTTTGAGGCAGACCTACAAATATGTTGGAGGTTCCAAAAATATTCGTGACATGTTTACCAAGTCATCGCCCGCCGTTGTTCCCTGACTCCTTCCACCAAGCCAGCAACAGGCTCCACTGGAACTTCATCACCCTTCATCTTTGAGACCTCCGTCACGGAGATAGGAATCAATCCAACACCAAATGTCTCAGGCTCTGCCGTCATGGACCTTGCTCCCGGTGGCCAGGCAAGACATGAGAGTACCTCCTCCAAAGTGGCTGAAGCTCTAGCGAAGGATTCCACCGAGAAAGGGAAGCAACTAGAGGAGGGAAAAGAAGCAGCAACAACAATAGCAACGGCCAATCCGGGAGCCATTGTGCCATCAACTGCCATTATTACGCAGGAGACGGCTAAGGCTTCATCCATGCCTCCAGATTCTACAACTCCTCTACCTCTGACTCCTCTGACACTGAGCCTGGATGATATTATCCAATAGGCAAACACTACACAAAAAGTTTCCTTCCGCAACGAATTGGCCTGGCGGTCGTCGTAGAAGGCGCGTCTTTCGCAAAAAAATTCTCGGCTCGACCGTGACTGATGGAAAACTTTTTTTCCAGTTTCACGGCCCTCTACTACGACTGATCTGCTAAAAACGTAGAGGAAGCTCGGCTGGCGCGTGGCAGAAGCAAGATTTTCATTTCCTTGCGCGATGTTGACTCGCCGAAGTCTTTTGAGGCATGTGGGTCCCGGACGTCAGTGTCTCTAGCGGACCATACTTTTTGGTCGCACCTCCCGAATTTGAACTCGATAACGTAGCACGAGGCGTCTGCCGTTTAGTCAGGCTGCTAGGTCCCATATGTCAGCTTCTCATTAGAAGGATCATGTGTATGATGGAATTTTTTCCTTCACTGGCGCTACCCTGTTACGAAGTTGATAGCACTGCTCGACACATCTACCATTTAACCAACCTCATGAGCCCCACATGTCATCCTCTCATTAGAAGAAACGTGTGTATGATGGATTTTTTCCTTTGCTCGCGCTACCCTGTTCCGAACTTGATAGCGTTGTTCGATGCATCTACCGTTTAATCACGATGCTAGGCCCCACATGTCATCCTCTGATTAGAAGAAACGTGTGTATGATGGATATTTTACTCTTTGTCGTGCCTTCGTGTTCCAAACTTGATAGCGTTGCTCGCTGCTTCAGCCGTTTATAAGTCTAGTGGGCCCGACATGTCAGCCTCCTCTGTGCAGAAAACATGTGCATGCTAGACTTTTTTTTTCTTCTCTCGCACCTCCCCGTTTGGAACTTGGCAACATTGCTCGATACATCACCCGTATAATGTCTCCCTGCTGGGTCCACATGTCAGCCGCCTATGTAGAGGAAACACGTGTATGTTGGACATTTTTTTGGTTTCCTCCGCCGGTTTGACCTTGGTAACGTTGTTCCATGCGGCAGGCTTGTATGGTCTTGCTACTGGGGCCCATGTGTCAACCTCTCTCGACAAGAAACATTGCGATCTTGGTCTTCTTTTTTCTTGTCGAGACTATTGTACAAGTACTCTTTAAACACGCTCGTTAAACTTGATCTCTTGTATGGTAAGGTTGATGGGCACTAGCTGCAGGCAGGTGGGTCGGGTATGTCAGCCTCTCAGTAAAAAAATATTGCTATAGATAAACTGCATGCCTTGCCACTACATAAGAAAATGGTTATCCTTTTATAAAACATAAAAATGTATACTACCATCATATATAACTTATTTATTTTTCTTCTTAAAAAATTGTTTGTCCATCTGCTACACGTGATTGCTAGCAGCTCAACTAAAAAATGTTAAGTATAAATAATGTTGTAGGTAGTACTTAAAAACATGGATAGGCGGAGTCTTTTTAGGGGTGGGTGGACGGTGTCCAAAAAAGGCCGAATTGAAGAAAAATGGGCCAAGCAGGGATTGATGGGCTATTTTTCATGGTCTCTCACCCAATCTAACTGAGCTATTTGCGCGGCCAAATGACCCAAAACATGGCCGAGTTAGAAGGTCTTGGGCTATAATGAGGCTAGATGGGCTAATTTCTTGGGCTCGATAGTTAAAATCCCAAGGTACGTGCTGGGGCTCGGCCGGATTCGAAACAAAGCCATCAACAAAGGAAATAAAAAGGTAAAAAATATGAGTGCCTAGATCCCAGGCGCCTGAGAACTTGTTATCTTAAGGAGCCGACGTCACCCTACTAATTGTGCTAATACTCAGTTTTAACCTAGTAGTTGCAACTCATTAAATTCCCAGTTACTAGTTGGTGCAACAAATTTGTAACCCTCATGTTGCACCAATCGCTAGGTAAATCCAATGGCGAGAGAGGTGTCTCTTGAGAACTGGAAAATCCGATAAAATATTCACAGATATTTCTATGAAAATTGTGGAAAAACACCCCGTGCCCGCCAAAACTTTCCGCCGAGACCCCAAACTTTCCTAAGCCCGCCCTCAATTGAGCGACCATCCTCTGTCTCTTCAAATTTTGCGCCGTTCTTATGGGAGATGCACCGGATTAGAACCAGGCCGCAAATCAGTTTGCCCTTTTCTCCAAACACACTCGATCACTAGAACACAATCATTGTCATAATATTTTCTCATATAGGGAACCGTCATATAAATACAGATATACCATACCAATACGTACTAGTCATAGCTCCAATCCAACAAAAGGTTATCACACTTTTACCACCCATATATAATCAGTGGAGATAAGACAACCACATAATTAATTACAACAGCATGCGGCCAAAGAGCTAGACAGCTAGTAAGTTCATGAACAACATGCCGCATTCAGGGTAGCGAGATACATCGACCTTGACCGTTCTTCCAATAGTAAGTTTGACTGCTTTCCAGAACTTGATCCACCTAGAAGTATCTACCAAGCGCCCATCAGTCGAGTTAATGGCGTATTGTCCCACGATAAGCAATCATTCGCTCTGCATCGTGAAGACTATTGTGCCCTTTCGTCTGGCCTGGAGTTGTTTTGTGGCACTCTTAGGAAATTTCCGAGTCAAAGCAAGAGATAGACGCATAATTACTAAGAGTGATGCCCTGAATGATGTGAAACTTGAGAAGACATTCAGAACAGTTTATCTGCCGCCATATACTCACAAACATAATCCGGTGCGACCTTGTGATGACACATGTGTAGGATATGGTCTGACAAGGTGCTTCCCGGGGTGATGAAGGAGCTTGTGCCGGTGCTTGTGCTGGGGCTGGTGCTAGTGCAGGAGATGGAGCCACCAATTGTAGAGGGGCAGGTGCAGGAGCCAAAAGGCCTAGAACCGGTGCCGACGCCAGCAACTTGATGTTAGATTCCTTCTGAGGGGTAGCTAAGCTGACTGCGGAGATGGTAGAGGCAGATGAGAAGTGTACAAGCAAAATGGTACATTTACTCACAAGACAGTGATCAGAGGATATGATGAGTATACAAGAAAATTAAGTTACTACCTCCATTCTTTCTATTTAGGTCAACAGGTGCCGGAGCAGGAACTAGGGCCAGTGTCGTTGGGGGTGCCAGCAACTTGGTGTTGGTTACCTTCTGAGGGGTAGGTAAGGGGACTGCAGGAGTGGTCAGAGAGGCATATAAGATGTGGACAAGCAAAATGGTTTCTTATACAATAGTAACTCCTAGACAGAGATGAGAGTATACAAGCGAATTAAGTTACTACCTCTATTGTTTCTCCTACTGAGGTCAACAGGTGCCGTTGTAGGAACTGGGGCCGGTGCTGGTGTCGGTGCCAGCAGCTTGATGCTAGGAACCTTTTGGGTGGTACATAAGTGGAAGCGGACTATGGAAGTGGTTAGGGTCATATGATGAGTAAAGACAACGGTGCAGAACAGTTAGTCGCAAGAAAATCATTAGAGGTTGTGATGAGTACAGAATCAAATTAATTAGTACTACCTCTGTTCTTGGTCGTTCGGTCAACAGGTGTACGATGGTGTGCAAGTATCTGCCCAGGCCTGCTAAAATCGAATGTTACCTCGTCCCCCTACTTCAGACCATTCTCACGGACATACTTAGACCAACCTCGGCCACCCCAATAGGTAGTGGCCATCGTTTGGGAGACATCCACATCATATAGTTACCGCATGCCTTTAGTGCCCTCGATATATAGAGTTAGAAACTTTTCGTTTCCGAACATCTTGTTTATAATGGGGAGAGAAACACAAGGGACAACCTTCATGAGAGAATCGATAGAGAAGTAAGGCGACAGCAAAACAAAGTGAGATACAAGATATTACATCAAGTCGGTCTAAACCACATGGAATCCATACCTGATACCATGGGTACCCTTTGTGAAGGGTGGCCATGCACCCTCTACCTTTGGAATGGCATACAGGGGGCCTCTTTCAATCCAAAAGCTTGACAAGAGGAGGGTAGCAGAAAGGGCTGAGCAGCTGGTGCATGGTACTGATTGAAATTAAGTGGAAAGGTTAAATTATATAAAGAGCAAGTAAATCTAATAATATAAGACAAAACCATTGCGTGTAAAGGAAACAATTTTTTTTGTGAACTTCTAATGAGCATAAGCATATAGTACTAGCTGATAAAAATAACATGGTAAATCATAACATGTGAAATTGTGGATTTCCAAATTATACCCACTTCTTAGAGAGGTCACTGCCCACCTGGGTATTGTGTTGGCGCTTCCTCGTTGTGTAGAGGATGTCCTATTTTGGTGCGGGCATCAGAAATCTACTAGTCTCTACAGCAGCCTTAGCCTCCGCAACAGCACCTTCAATATGCATAAATAGCAACAAAGCTCAATAGTTCAATACTATGTAAAGTTTGGTAACACTTTCTGTCCCTTGAATTTTCAAAAAATATAGTATATGCCTAAGTCTTGGGATGGAGGGAGTATAGTACATAGTAGTCATATACTAACTGTATGAGTCAGTCTGACAGATCTAGATCTGGATTCACATAAACACAGTGCCAGAATTAATAAAATCACACATATGTTTCTGAACATCTAATAAGCATGCATCACACCAAGCGGGTAATACTTAAATCTGTCTACACCATGGTAATAAGGGTATTAAGAACACCTCTATGCAAGATCCCAGATGTCTGTTGTTTTGACCTTGGCAACTTGCTCGCTCCTAGATGTCAACCACCTCTATGCAAGAAACGTGTTTATGCTGGGTCGTAGCTGAGAGCCTCTGTTTAAAAGAAACGTATGTATGTTGGACTATTTTTCGGGTCCCAGTTGTCAGCCTTAGAGTACAAAAAATGCTCATAAAGGCCAAATTAAAAAGATTATGGGCTAACTTAGGGCGGATGCCCTATTCGTCATGGCTTATATTCCATTGGCTCACTCCTAAACTGAATGGGCTATGGTTGGTGGCCACAAGACCATGAAAAGGCCGAATTAGAAGGTATTGGGCTATGCTTGGGGCTGATAGGCTAATTTCAAGGGCTATGCTTGGGCCTGCTGGGTCTAACATGTCAGCATTTCTGTAAGTGCAACATGTGTATGATGGACTTTTTTTTAGCCGCGTCCGCTATTTTCACTGTGGCAGCCTTGCATGGTCTTACCGCTAGGGCCCTTATGTCAGCCTCTCTGGCATGTTTTGGCTTGTGGGTCCCTGATGCAGCCTTGTATGTTCTGTCTGGTGGGTGCCTGATCCGAGCCTCTGTGTACAAGTATTTAAAAAAAATTCGAACCCACCCTCAAAACAAACTCGAGGGACGTTGCATGCTGGTGGGTCTGTGATATTAGCCTCTTGATACGTCCATTCTGCATCACTATTCTATATCATAATTTGATGTTATTCATTGATATATTTATATTAAGAGATGATACTTATGTTATTTCATCTATTTTTGCATGGTTGATGACTTTTGGAGGATGGACCACTGAAGCCAGGATTATGACGGAAAAGGCAATGTTTGGAGGCAAAATTTGCGAAGGTCAGAAAATCCTAGAAAATATACGGAAAATCCTATTTTTCCAGAAGACGAAGGAAGCCAGAAGGGGTAGCGGAGAACCCTCTGGCATGGGCCATCCTAGGCCGCGCCATCAGCTGGTGTGGCCATTTTGTCCCACCTCAGGCTCTGCCCTTTGGCGTATATATTCCTCCCGAAACCCTAAGACTTGGGGAGCCACCACAGAAAGGTTCCACTACCTCTGTGGGGCAGAAAACAACATAGAGAGAAATATCTCGCCGACAGGCAGAATTCTGTCAGGGGAATTCATTCTCGGAGAGGGGAGATCGTCGCCATCAACACCGTCATCAAGCTGGACTTCATCAGGGTCATCATCATCATCACCACCATCATCTCCACCAGCATCATTATCAACACTCCATACCACTGTAACAATTGGGTTGAATCTTGAAAACTTCTTAGGGGAAAGTTTCCCGGTGTTGATTACTTGTTATAGTTGATGCTATTGAGTGGGACCATTGAATTATCGTTTATGTTCAGATTGTTACTTATCATTATTTCATATCTGATCTTGATCCATATGATGTCTTGTGATTAGTTCGTTTAGTTCTTGAGGACATGGGAGAAGTCATGTTGTTAGTAGTGGAATTGTGTTGAGAAGTCATGATTCAGTGGTTTGATAATTAAGGTGTGGTGTTATTCTTCTAGTGGTGTCATGTGAACGTCGACTACATGATACTTCACCTCTAAGGGCCAAGGGGAATGCATTGTGTATTTGGCTACTAATCACGGGGTTGCTAGAGTGACAGAAACCTGAACCCCCGTTAGGAAACATTTGCACAAGGGAGTGTAGGATCTCAAAGTTTAAGGCTGTGGTTAGGTTTTATCTTAATTACTTTCTTGTAGTTGCGGATGCTTGCAAGGGGTATAATCACAAGAATGTATTAGTCCTAGGAAGGTCAGTATATTAGCATAGGTTCACCCACACAACACTTATCTACCTAGAGATGATTAATCAACTATATGAAGCGAAAGCACTTGACGATATTCCCATGTGTCCTCGAGAACGTTTGGTCATATTAAGTAATACAACCGGCTTGTCCTTTGCTAAAGAAAGGATTGGGCCATTTGTTGCATTTATTATTATTGTATTTTACTTACTCGTACTTTATTTTATCTACATTATCAAAAACCCCTAAAAATCCGTTTGCTAAGTATTTACAGAGAATTCCTATCCATACCACTAGTCAACACCTTCAGCTCCTCGTTGTCTTCGACACTCTAACTTATCAAAAATACTATGATACACCCCCTATACTTGTGGGTCATCAAGACTATTTTTGGCGCCATTGCAGGGGAGTGAAACGCTATTGAAGAGTGGAACTGGTAAAGGAAACTTCTACTATGAGTATTGTTTACTTCTGTTAGTTACTTTATTTCAATATGGATAATTCACTTAGATTCTTATTTCGTAATGCTACTACCACTGCTAAGGTAGTAGATGAACCACCACCTGCTAAAATGATACTTTTAAGATACCTACAAGAATTGTTGATCATGTTATGGATAACTACTGTTTTGGAGATGGAATTGTCCATCCGGGTGATCATTTGCTCTTTATACACGAATTATGGGGGTTGTTCAAGTGTGCAGGTATTACAACAAATCAAGTCAAGAAGAAGTTATTCTCATTATCACTAAAAGGAAGAGCTGAGGAATGGTATAAGCTGCTGAAGAATGGTCAATCTCTTGAATGGGAGGAAGTAGTACCTCTCTTTTATTCCAAATTTTATCCTCCTAGTGAGATTCATAAAGATCGGAATCAAATATACAACTTTTCGCCTCGTGATGGAGAGAGTACAACTGAAGCTTGGGGAAGATTAAAGTTACTAATGCTCAAATGTCATATTCATGAGCTCCCTAACAATATTATTATAAATAAATTTTATGCAAGGCTTTCTCTTCATGATAAGGATCTATTGGATGCTTCTTGTGCTGGATCATTTACACGCATGGAAGAAGAAGCTAAATGGGATCTTCTAGACCATATTCAGGATAATGCTGAAGCATGGGAGAATGATAAAGGAAGAAAGTCAGGTGTAAATTATGATTATGAATGCATTAAATCTTTTATGGGAACTGATGACTTTCATAATATTAGTAATGCTTATGGAATTGATTCTCAAAGTATTGCAAATTATTTTAAGGCTTTTGCCTCTTATATTGAAATTCATAAAAAGAAATGGAATAAGTATCATGAGCCATATAAAGATATTGTTAATTGTGTTCCTGCTAGAAATACTGAAGTTTATACTGCTCATCATATTTTACCTAAACCTTACATTGAGAAAATGCCTTTCCCAGTTAAGATACAGGAACATTCTATGATAGCTAGTATGGTTAAAGAAAGTACAAATAAAGCTATTGAACCTGATGAACAAATAGGTGTTGAACCTGTAGTAGCAAATGTGAAAGACTTTGTCACTAAATATGTAGAAGATGGACACATTACCCTTTGTAAGGATACCTCTAATATTGTTGCACATAATAGCATTGGGAGAGCTTGTGTCCTGATGTTTTCTATTAGAATAAATGATCATTGCTACTATGATTCATGTGATAATTATATCGTTAAATTTATTCATGATGCTTAAAGTTATTATGAGAGAGGTAAAATCGTTCTTATGCATCTCAATAATATTAAGTTTCCTCGTTTTATGCTAAAAGTCTTCATGTTGCACCTGTTTTGCCTTCCTATGCTGGTAGCCTCTTGTTTCAACAATTTATTTTCTTACAAAACTCCCTTGCATAGGAAGTGGGTTAGACTTAAATATGTGTATTTTTTTCTTCTTGATGCTCTCTTTTAATTCAATTAATAATTCTTATGTGAGTATCGTTGAAATCATCATGCCCATCTTAATGGCTATAAAGAAAGAGCTTTTTGGGAGACAACCCAATATATTTTTGCTTTCAGTTTGTTTTTGTTTCTTTGAGTCTTGGAAGTTATTGCTTATGCAATAACCTCTCCTTATCCTTTTGTTTGGTTTTTGTGTCAAGATCAGCCTCTCATGAGACAGAAGTAATATGTGGGGAAGTTGCTGTCCCAAAACAGATTTTTGTGCTTCACTATAAAAAATCGTGAAAAATCTCAGAACGTCGTACTAATCTGTAATTTTTTGTATGCATGCCCTAGGTTATTATTTAACTTTTGTTAGTTTTGCACTTTTTGATTTGAGCAGAAAAAGATTTTAGAAAAAAATGATCTTTACCTGCTGGTCTGTTTTGACAGATTTCTGCCATTTTGCATTTGCCTCTTAAATCGATTTCCTTTTTGAATTCTTTTTTGGGCTTTCAAAAGGAGTTGCTACAGTAGCTTATGTTTTGCTGGATTTTAGTTGAAATTTAACTAAAAGGTTTATTATCTTGCATGCACTATTGTTGCTAATGAGAATTGAGTGAAGTTTTGTGTGAAAAAAATTTCCAAGTTGTAGGAGAAAATGGTGTAATAAGATGGTGAATGGTCAAAAGACTCAAGTATTATATTTATGAAGATGAAGAGATTGATGTTATTCAAGTGGTGACTCCAAGGAAAAATTTATCGAAGACCAAATTCAAAAACATGCAGAGTCCGATTTCAAATAGGTAACAGTTCTGGTATGAAAAGGTCCGCGAAAAATCTATCAATTTATATTTTTGTAGTTTTTATCTAACATGGAAAGCAATGAGTAGAAAGAGGGATGGAAACAGAGACCGGGTGGCACACACCACCCCGTGGTGCGGGCCCCCTTGGCCACGCCACCAGGGGGTGTGGGCACCCCGGAGCCCATCTCTAACCCGTTTTCTCTCAGTACTTTCCTTTTGTTGTAAAACTTCGTAATATATAATCCCCTGGATCCCCCAAGGTTCATATATCGTGTTCTCGTCGTGTTTTTGTTTCGATCTGTTCTGTTCAGATGTCGTTCCAGGTTTCGTCTTCAAAGGACTATGAGTTGCAACGTCGGTGCGAGCTCCATCGCCATCTCGAGCAGAAGACTTTCGTGGGATGGGTGAAAGAAGAAAGGATTGCAGCTAGGCGCGAAGACATGGACCGGAGCATTGAGGAGGAAGTAAAGAACATGTCAGTAGGCATGAAGGGGCTGATACCTGTAACATCCCAAAACTTCAATCCAAGCTTATCAAGATCTAAATCATCAAAATTGGGGTTAACAAAAACTTTTCCAAATTTAAAATAAAAGCATCCATATATGTGTGCATTTAAAATAGGAGTTGTTTTGAATTGCCATTATTGTGTGATCCTTTGATTCTAAAATGTTTCTTAAGTGAATTAAACATCATCTACATCATACCCAAACTTGTCCTAAAGGAAATCCAATCAAAAAGAATTAAAAAGGAGGAATGGTCATTTTGGCCATTTTAATCCACTACACTACTTTGAGTGTTCCTCGCACTCATTTCAAAACAGAAACAATTCATGATCTTTGTACCCCTTGCTAGTACACATAATGAGGTACCAAGGCCCACCTTTTGATCTGCTCAAAACATTCTTTTCCTTATTTTAAATGGCAATTGAAAATTGAATCCAATGCATATGCATAGATCACCCCTATTTCGAATACCATCTATTTGAGCTCCACTTTCAAAACCCTTGCAACCAGAGACTACCTAGCACCAGTGGAGAACACTCAAAAAATTTGAAACAAAAATTCAAAAGTTTATTTCTTGCGGCCATTTAATCAAACACTTGGCAGGCAGGTTTAAACTCTAAATCATAGCTCACTGTTTTGAACAGGGTTTTGCCCCAATTTGATCTCCATTTAATCTCTCTATCCCCTCTTGATCTAACCATGCCCTTAGCACCCATCCCCTACCCCCGTAGCAGCCATGCCATGCCAACCCGAGGACATGCTCGCCGGCCAAACCTTGCCCCGCTGCAGCAGACCATCTCCCCCTCTCTCGCCATGTCTAGCATGTCGCCAGTGGTCCACCTCCACCGTCCAACCAGCCCTAGGCCAGAGACAAAGGGCAGAGCGGCCAGGAACCGCCGCGCCCGGAGCTGGTTGACCATGCCGATGCCGCCCTCAGAGCACACTCTGTCCCCGCTCGCACATACCGCCCCTTGGCCACAGCCCGCGCCCACCGCTCCGCCACGACCTGGGGAACACCCTAGACACCCCCGCTGGCCGCCCAACTCACCCCAGCCACCGCTCGCCGTAAAAAGTATGAAACTTGACCTATTTAGAGCCCTTTAGATGTCATTCTATGGCATGAGATTGAACCCATCTTTTCCACCTTAGTGAACACTCTTAACTTAGTAGTTTGGAGTAGATCAAAAACTTGAGTCACTATAGATGGGAACACTTGGTGAAAATTAATTATGAAAACCTTGGAATGATGAGTCATTCTATTGAAATGTTTTGACATGTGTTGAGAAACACAAATGGTTGATGATGATGAAAATGTTGAGGCATGAGCCTTAACCCTTTTATAAAACGGATGGTTGGATTCGGATGCGATACCATTCCAAATTTTCCGTACAACCACACTACCTGAATTGGGTAAGGCTTAGCTGGAAATTTATATGCATTAGTATTAGTTCCCTCGCGGGAGAGGTTTGAGTTGAGGCTACCTCTCAATGTTGTCCACCTATGCAGTGCCCAAGATGACTGATGGTCATGGTTGGGAGGCCATGCTCATAGGGGAGGTGCTTATACTAGAGTGTGTAAAGGGAAGGTTATGTTTGATTATCTGCATACTAAGTATGATAATTCCGGGTTATCCCTGACAGATGTATCGAATCTTGTGGTGAAAGTGTACCACCTCTGCAGAGTGTTAAACTATTCGAATAGCCCCGTCCGCGGTTATGGACAGTTGGAATGGCCATACTGTTTTGTTGTCAGATGTTTTCTAAATAACTTGAAATGAATGATGAATCTTGACTTGACCACAACAGGGTTGTGTTTATGACATTAGCTTCCCACTTAAGTGAATTTAGAACTTTACTTTATGTTTCTTTTCTTCTGAACTCAGCCTAGGTTTCAAACTTAACTTTATAGTTAAACTTAGATTTAGCACTTTAACTTTGAACTATAGTACTTGTTAGTGGTAGTTTGCGAGTACTTAAAGAGTACTCATGGCTTTTGTCCCTGGCTATTATCGTGGCCAGACTATGATGGAGACTATCGAGATGATGGCCAACAGGACGGCTATGATAACTAGGACTATCTGCCTTCATCAGCATTACCTGTGCCCCTGAAGAGAGACCCCACCGCTACGCTTATCTTTTTTTCCGCTGATTGTTGTATTAAGACTGGATCATGAGATCCTTATTTGTGTAAGACCTTATGTATGGTTTGTAATGGATGATGTACTGTGATATCCAATCTGTTATGTCTCGCAAAAATGGTAATCATGGGATTGCGAGGTATGGCATAACGGGCATCTGGGATTAAAAATCCGGGTGTTGACAAGTTGGTATCAGAGCCATCCTGACCATAGGAGACCCTAGTTATAATGGACGTTCAAACAAAAACATAGTTTCAAAACCAAAGGAAGTATTTATGAAAAACTATCTCCTCTCTTACACTTGTGGATTCTTTCTTAAAAATTCATGTTACTCAAAATTCTGACACTACTACTTAAAAATTGACACACTTGATCACTTCACTAACTTCCTCATCCTTAATTCTTGTAGATGGAGACTCAGTTCAGCAAGTTTCACCAGTTGGGGAATGGAGGTCAGCTGATCTTTGAGAGGGATCTGGACTCACTGTCAGAATTACTGGGACGCCCGCATCCGGAGTTTCTTGGAGCTCAACTTCCAGGACCCCCAGGAGGACACCTACAGTGGCTAGTCACCGCAAATCTTAGAGGAAGCATCGAAGCACCAACTTCTGGGAGAATTTAGTTCTCCGTAAGAGAGAACAACTGGCTAGATGGCTTAGCCAGGGCAATGCATGAAGCTCTCGCACGTCTATGTTCCCTCGGCATCAACAAGACCCGAGGAACCCGTTTTGCCCACTATGCAAGACGTGACTTCATGGGAATGCCAATGGAGATGCCAAGTCACCCCGAGTTGAGGCCTCAAGTGGAGAACCTTGACTTCTTGCTTTACGACAGACAGCAGGAACTGGACAATGCCAGAGAGTTAGCCAACCAGAACCGTGCCATTGTCGACTAGAAGGCCCAGACTTTCGCACAGCTTGTCCAAGACCGTCAGTCTCTTCGCCGCCAGCTGCCAAGAAGGATCGAACCATCGCCCGTCTTCGCAAGAAGGTGGCCGACCTCGAGAAGACCATCAAGGAGCAGGAAGCTCAGCTTGCAGCAAAGGAAGAAGAAGATGAGGGTGAAGACATCCAGGGAGACATGGATTCTTACCTCAGCAATGATGATGATTTTCTGGCGGAGGATGCCGTGGACTTCTACATTGATGATGAGGACTCCGACTTCATCGACCATGAGTAGGGGCACTAGAGCACTGCCGTAGCATGAGATGTATCGATCTCACTATATCATAGCTTACAGAATGGTTCTTCCAACCATCTGTTTTCCCTTTGATTGTTGTGGTGTGTGTTGTGTCGTGTGCTTTCTTGCATGAATGAAAATAAAGTTAGCTAAAAAACCTGAGTCTAACTCAAAGTTTTAGCTTTGAAAAACCAAAACCATGAACCTTAGAATTTCCCTCTTATCTCTATATCTCTCTCAATCTTCAGATGACTCGTGGAAAGCAGGAGGTAGCAGCTCGTCGCAAGACCCAATGCTGCAGATCTTGCAGAATCTCATAGCAGACCGTGAAGCAAGCAGGGTAAAACGCCAAGCCAACTTAGCAACACTTCAACAGATCACCCAGATGGCTCTCAACAACCAAGGGCACGGAAATTGGGATCATCAAGGATCCAAGCTGAAGAATTTTCAAAACACCAATCCCCCAATCTTCAACCAATCTGAGAACCCATTAGATGCTGATGACTGGTTACAGACCATGGAAAACAACTTAGAAGTTGCCAGAGTTGATGAAAACGAGAAAGTTCTCTTTGCCACCCACTATCTGGCAGGGTATGCAAGAGCTTGGTGGAATAGCATCCGCAATATGAACCATGGTCAAGTGATGACATGGGAAGCATTCAAAATCAAGTACAGCCGCACCCACGTGCCGCAAGGTCTAGTCAACAGAATGAGAGATGAGTTCCGCGAATTAAAGCAAGGAAGAATGACAGTGGTGGAGTACCATGACAGATTCCTGTCAGTTGCGAGATATGCACCGGATGAGATCAACACGGAGGCCAAGAAGAAGGAGAGATTCTTGAACGGACTACATGATGAGATGCAGATTGTCCTCGTCAACATCCGTTTCTAGGATCTCAAAGAGCTAGTCGACTTGGCCATTCAAATTGAAGGGAAGATTAATTAGGCAAACGACAACCGCAAGCATCGTATGATGCAGCAGTCTGGATCCAATAGTCACCAGAAGTACCGTCCAAACCCTTCACCAGGATATGCACCAAGGAACAACCGACCCCCAACGTCTCTCCCAAGCTACCCCAACCATAGCGGAGGCAATGTGAAGTCCAGAGGAAACAATCACAACTCCGTTAATGCCAACAATTTCAACCGTGCACCTCCCAAGAACCATAACAACAACAACACTACACCCAGAACTAGCAGCAATGATGTGCCTGTCGCAGTCAAGGACAAGTCCCAAATCACTTGCTTTGGGTGTGGAGTGAAGGGTCACTACTCCAATGAGTGTCCAAAAAGACTGCAGCCAATGCCAATGTGAATGCCCCAGCTCAGCAGCAGCGTCGTGTTCAACCAGGAAAGAGATTTGCCCCAGGGAACCCTCACAACCGCAATGGCTGTCGCTTCCACATGAATGCAGAAGAAGCCCAGGAAGCGCCAGATGTAGTGTTGGGTATGTTTTCTATGAACTCGGTTTTAGCAAGAGTATTGTTTGATTCGGGAGCATGGCATTCATTTGTCACCGAAGAATTTGCATGCACTAGCAAGATTCGTCCAACCAACCTGAAACATGGCATGATAGTTCAAATCCCCGGTTCAACAACCAAAGCTAGAAAAATTTGCAAAGTTGTACCTATCAGAATACATGGGATAGATTTTTATGCCAACCTAATTGTACTTGGAACCAAAGGATTGGAAGTAGTACTAGGTATGGACTGGATGTCAAGGCATAAAGGATTGATAGACTGTGCTAAGAAAGCCATTACCATGACCAGTAGTTCTAGAGTAACAGTAGAACATATCTCTGAAACCTTACCCCGTCAATTCAAGTGCAACAAGAGTGTAGCCTTGCCCACCATAGACCAAGTCAGAGTAGTCTGTGAATACCCGACATATTCCAAGATGAATTTCCAGGTATGCCCCCGGATAGGGATATTGAGTTCATTATCAAACTAATCCCCGGAACCGGACCCATAGCCCAGAGACCCTATAGCATGAACCCCTCAGAGTTAGTGGAACTGAAGAAGCAGTTGGATGCTATTCTACCCAAAGGCTTCGTCGACAAGAAAGATGGAGGCAATCGGCTATGCACAGATTACAGAAAGTTGAATGATGTCACCATCAAGAACAAGTACCCCTTGCCAAAGATATATGATCTATTTGATCAGTTGACTGGAGCCCAGGTATTCTCAAAGATTGATCTTAGGACTGGTTATCACCAACTTAAGATTCGTGCAACGGATATTCTGAAGACCGTCTTTACTACTCGCTTTGGTTTATACAAGTATACGGTTATGTATTTTGGATTAACCAATGCCCCTACTTATTTCATGAATATCATGAATAAGATCTTTATGAATTTCCTAGATAATTTTGTAGTTGTGTTTATCGACGACATTCTTATCTACTCCAAGTCAGAAGAAGAGCATGAGCAACATCTAAGAGTTATCCTAGAAACCCTGAGAGAGCATCAGTTGTATGCCAAGTTCAGCAAGTGTGAGTTTTGGCTGAAGGAAGTAGGATTCCTAGGACATATCATGTCTGTCGGAGGAGTCTCTGTTGATCCCGCCAAGATCAAAGATGTCGAAGAATGGGAAGCCCCAACCACTCAAACCCAAGTCCGTGCATTTCTCGGATTAGCGGGATATTACCGCAAGTTCGTAGAAGGATTCTCGAGCATCGCCCGACCAATGACCCAATTATTGAAGAAGGACAAGAAGTTTGAATGGACAGACAAATGTGAAGCCAGTTTCAAAGAGCTGAAGAAGAGATTGATATCCGCCCCAATATTAGTCATGCCAGATATCAAGAAGCCATTTGATGTATATTGTGCCGCATCCAAGATTGGTCTAGGATGTGTATTGATGCAAGAAGGCAAAGTCATCGCGTATCTGTCTTGACAACTGAAGCAGCATGAGCAGAACTATCTGACCCATGATCTTGAGCTAGCAGCTGTGGTTCTAGCATTGAAGACGTGGCGTCATTATCTGATGGGTAATTGCTGTGAGATTTACTCAGATCATAAGAGCTTGAAATATATCTTCACTCAGAAGGAGCTGAATATGAGACAAAGGAGATGGATAGAGTTAATCAAGGATTATGACCTTGACATTCACTATCACCCCGGCAAGGCCAATGTGGTAGCGGATGCTCTTAGCAAATTGCCGTGCAGGCTTAACACCATGATCAAGGAGAAGCAGCCAAATTTGTATGAAGAGTTGGAGTAGTTCAGGACTGAATTAGTTAGCAAAGGATTCTTAGCTAGCATTGAACTTCAACCCACTTTGATTAGCCAAATCAAGGAAGCCCAGAAGGGGAATGAAAGTATCGACGGAATCAAACGTCGTATTGGTATAGGAAAGGTACCTGGTTTCACTGAAGATGAAGAAGGAGTATTGTGGTACACATAACGTATCTGTGTGCCAGAAGATTCGGAGCTGAAGGAAGTTATCATGAAAGAAGCTCATGATACTCTTTATTCTGTCCATCCCAGAGGAACAAAGATGTATCACGATTTGAAAGAGCAATTTTGGTGGCACAAGATGAAGAGAGAAATTGGAAGCTACATCGCCAAATGTGACATCTGTCAAAGTGTCAAGGCAGAGCATCAGAGACCTGCAGGACTGTTGCAACCATTACAGATTCTGGAATGGAAATGGGATTCTGTCGGAATGGACTTTATCACCGGTTTGCCTACTTCTAGTAGGGGAAATGACTCAATATGGGTCATAGTTGATAGACTGTCCAAGGTAGCCCACTTTATACCTATCAAGACAACTTACCAGAGTGCAAAGATAGCAGAGCTATACATTGCTAGGATTGTTAGTCTGCATAGAACCCCCAAGACCATCGTATCAGATCGAGGAACCCAGTTTACCTCGAGATTTTGGCAGAAAGTCCAAGAAGGATTAGGAACCAAGTTGAACTTCAGCACAGCATATCACCCGCAAACTGATGGATAGACTAAGAGAGTCAACCAGATCCTCAAGGATATGCTTAGAGCTTGTGTGCTGGAATATGGATCAAAATGGGAAGACCGCCTGCCCTTCGCAGAATTCTCATATAACAACAGTTATCAAGCTTGTTTGCAGATGGCACCATTTGAATTATTATATGGAAGAAAGTGTCGTACGCCTTTGAATTGGTCACAAGTAGGAGAGAGTCAGATCTTTAGACCCGACATTCTCCGAGAAGCAGAAGAGAAAGTTCACAAAGTTCGTGAGGACCTCAAGACCGCCCAATCCAGACAGAAGAGTTATGCTGACAAAAGAAGGAGAGACCTGACTTTCAAAGTCGGAGATTTTGTATATCTCAAGGTTTCACCATTGAAAGGAACTCAACGCTTTAGTCTGAAGGGAAAGTTAGCCCCCAGATATATCGGACCTTTCAAGATTCTGAACCGTCGAGGAGAAGTATCGTATCAACTAGAACTACCTGAAGAGATGCGAGCCATCCACAATGTGTTCCATATCTCGTTACTTCGCAAATGTCTGGAAGTGCCCGAGAAGACTGAAGTGTTCAAGAACATCGATCACAGAGCTGTGGAAATCAACAATGACTTGACCTACAGAGAAGTACCCATCCGTATCTTAGAAGAAGCCTACCGAACCACCAGGACCAGGAGTATCAAGTTTCCCAAGATTCAATGGAGCAACCATACCGAGGAGGAAGCTACTTGGGAGCGCGAAGATTACATTAGGACAGAGTTCCCAGATCTCTTTAGTTCCTAGTTTTCTTTGTAAATCTTGGGACGAGATTTTGTTTAAGGGGGGAAGGTTTGTAACATCCCAAAACTTCAATCCAAGCTTATCAAGATCCAAATCATCAAAATTGGGGTTAACAAAAACTTTTCCAAATTTAAAATAAAAGCATCCATATATGTGTGCATTTAAAATAGGAGTTGTTTTGAATTGCCATGATTGTGTGATCCTTTGATTCTAAAATGTTTCTTAAGTGAATTAAACATCATCTACATCATTCCCAAACTTGTCCTAAAGGAAATCAAATCAAAAAGAATTAAAAAGGAGGAATGGTCATTTTGGCCATTTCAATCCACTACACTACTTTGAGTGTTCCTAGCACTCATTTCTTAACAGAAACAATTCATGATCTTTATACCCCTTGCTAGTACACATAATGAGGTACCAAGGCCCACCTTTTGATCTGCTAAAAACATTATTTTCCTTATTTTAAATGGCAATTGAAAATTGAATCCAATGCATATGCATAGATCACCCCTATTTCAAAAACCATCTATTTGAGCTCCACTTTCAAAACCCTTGCAACCAGAGACTACCTAGCACCAGTGGAGAACACTCAAAAAATTTGAAGCAAAAATTCAAAAGTTTATTTCTTGCGGCCATTTAATCAAACACTTGGCAGGCAGGTTTAAACTCTAAATCATAGCTCACTGTTTTGAACAGGGTTTTGCCCCCATTTGATCTCCATTTAATCTCTCTGTCCCCTCTTGATCTAACCAGGCCCTTACACCCATCCCCTACCCCCTAGCAGCCATGCCATGCCAACCCGAGGACATGCTCGCCGGCCAAACCTTGCCCCGCTGCAGCAGACCATCTCCCCCTCTCTCGCCATGTCTAGCATGTCGCTAGTGGTCCACCTCCACTGTCCAACCAGCCCTAGGCCAGAGACAGAGGGCAGAGCGGCCAGGAACCGCCGCGCATGGAGCAGGTCGACCATGCCGACGCCACCCTCAGAGCACGCTATGTCCCCGCTCGCACATACCGCCCCTTGGCCACAGCCCGCGCCCACCGCTCCGCCACGACCTGGGGAACACCCCAGACACCTCCGTTGGCCGCCCAACTCACCACAGCCACCGCTCGCCGTGGACACCGCCGCCTATGCCATTTAGAGCGCCACCTCGCCTAGACCACATACCATCGCCCCTATGGCCACATTCACTTCCTAGAGCACCGCCAGGAGACCGCATGTCAATCGCCACCCTCAGCCATGCCTCTAACCGGCCGTAGCCATGTCGCCACCGTCGCCTGCCCATCCCGCTCGGTCTCACCATCGGGCCTATAAAAGGAGGCCACCCCCAGCCATTTGAAGCACACCACTCCACTCCCCTCACCTCATTGAACCTCACCCACCTCTAGCCGGAGCAAGGGGATCAGCAGCTCGCCGGAATTTCACCGGAGCAGGCCGCCTCTGGAGGAGAAGGGCGCCTGCGATTTAGGGCACCCCAAGCTCCGTCGCAACTGTGCCTCGCCTCGCCATCGACCACCAGTTCGTTTGGCCACCTCGCCGACCTTGCTGGAGCCCTGGTACATCCCTAGCAGACCCCCACCAAGCCGCTAGTGTTCGAGCTCGCCGGGGACCTGTTCGTCGTCGACGACGACCCTCAGCCGTAGATCCCCCTTCTAATCCTATGGCCCACAACGCACGTACCGTTTCGCATGTTAAGACGCACTGACAAGCGGGACCCCCCTGTCAGTTGAGCCCCACGCCGCGGAGCGCCACTGGGCCGGCCCAAGTTCTTTCCCGCGCTAGCTCAACCGTTCAAATCTGGATTTTTCTTTTTAGTTAAATCTAGTTTCTGTCCATTAATTAAAATTGAATTCTGGGAGTTTTACAAATCCAAATTGCATGAAACCAATTTTTCCTGAAAGGTATTAAGATGATCTATCCAAGCCTATTGGATTTAATTCAATTAGTGTTATAGATCTCTCCCAATAAAAATAATAAAACAGAAGCATTTGCAACTTGCAACATTTTTATAAAATCAACCAAGTTAGCTTTTGAGTTGAGTCCAACTCTCAAAAATCACATTTTATCATATCTATCTAAATATGTAATAATATTAAGGTTTACATGCAGTGACTTTGGACTAGTACCAAAATAATGCTATATAGGCATTTCTAGTCACTTTAAATCATTAAATAATGAACTTAAACCAAAGTAATATTGATCTAACCTTTAAATATCATTCCCCCATGTTAGAATATGTGGTGATGACATGTGTCAACATGATCCCATATTTTAGGTGGTGAATATTAAATTTTAGCTAATTTTCAATGAGTAGAAATTACTTTTCTAAAATAAAAAGGATGAAACCATTGAATTAAACTTGTGATCCTTGTGATGATAATAGATCATCAAATGTTTGTCCTAGAATGCTACTTAGCATAGTTAAGTATTGTTTGGTGATTGTGTACTCCGTATGTATTTATAGACGATAGTACCGACCAAGCTTTCGAGGAGGAGGAGTTCTACCAAGAAGAAGAAGAAAACTTCAACCACTGCACCAACCAAGGCAAGCTAGCACTATCCAAGATTAAACCTTGCAAGTTGTACTTGCAAGCCACCATTAACAATGCAAGCTAACCCTTGCAAGTTTAGTGCTTAGCAAACTAGAATCCAACTAGATGGTTTAGCAAGGATGCCTTAAGCATGCTTTGATCACACCCCTTTGACTATTAGTACCCCAAGTCTTATTTACAAGTTTTACTCCCTTAGTTTACACAAAGTTCTTTACTTGTTTTGAAGGTAGCATAAAAAGTATGAAACTTGACCTATTTAGAGCCCTTTAGATGTCATTCTATGGCATGAGATTGAACCCATCTTTTCCACCTTAGTGAACACTCTTAACTTAGTAGTTTGGAGTAGATCAAAAACTTGAGTCACTATAGATGGGAACACTTGGTGAAAATTAATTATGAAAACCTTGGAATGATGAGTCATTCTATTGAAATGTTTTGACATGTGTTGAGAAACACAAATGGTTGATGATGATGAAAATGTTGAGGCATGAGCCTTAACCCTTTTATAAAACTGATGGTTGGCTTTGGATGCGATACCATTCCAAATTTATCATACAACCACACTACCTGAATTGGGTAAGGCTTAGTTGGAAATTTATATGCATTAGTATTAGTTCCCTCGCGGGAGAGGTTTGAGCTGAGGCTACCTCTAAATATTTTCCACCTATGCAGTGCCCAAGATGACTGATGGTCATGGTTGGGAGGCCATGCTCATAGGAGAGATGCTTATACTAGAGTGTGTAAAGGGAAGGTTATGTTTGATTATCTGCATACTAAGTATGATGATTCAAGGTTATCGTTGACAGATGTATCGAATCTTGTGGTGAAAGTGTAGCACCTCTACAGAGTGTCAAACTATTCGAATAGCTGCGTCCGCGGTTATGGACAGTTGGAATGGCCATACTGTTTCGTTGTCAGATGTTTTCTAAATAACTTGAAATGAATAATTAATCTTGACTTGACCACAACAGGGTTGTGTTTATGACATTAGCTTCCCACTTAAGTGATTTTAGAACTTTACTTTATCTTTCTTTGCTTCTGAACTCAGCTTAGGTTTCAAACTTAACTTTATAGTTAAACTTAGATTTAGCACTTTAACTTTGAACTATAGTACTTGTTAGTGGTAGTTTGCGAGTACTTAAAGGGTACTCATGGCTTTTGTCCCTGGATATTATTGTGGCCAGACTATGAAGGAGACTATCAAGATGATGGCCAACAGGACGGCTATGATAACTAGGACTATCTGCCTTCGTCGGCATTGTCTGTGCCCCTTAAGAGGGACCCCACCGCTACGCTTATCTTTTTTCCCGCTGCTTGTTGTATTAAGACTGGATCATGAGATCCTTATTTGTGTAAGACCTTATGTATGGTTTGTAATGGATGATGTACTGTGATATCCAATCTGTTATGTCTCGCAAAAATGGTAATCCTAGGATTGCGAGGTATGGCATAACAGGCATCTGGGATTAAAAATCCAGGTGTTGACAATACCTCCAACTCTAGACCTCAGTTCCTTCCCTGCAGCGGTGGAAGCTCTACGAGCCACTAATGAGTTCTGCGATAAGTACCTAGTCCTGAGGAGAAAGGTGGATTTACTTCAAGAGGAGAATAACAGGCTTCGCAAGATGCTGGAAGATTTTCTTACCGCAATCATGATCACACAACCATCATCAAAGGAGTAATTCGTCATCAGGTTTTGGCATCCCCTTGCTTTGTTCCAAGCTTGGGGGAGTGCCGCGGTATCACATCATTATCTTTTATCTTTTTACGTTTTTATTAGAGACATATCATGAATAGGGAAGTTATCATATAGGATGGTTTGCATTATGGAAGTATCTCTCCTCTACTTAGATATCTATTTATCCCTTGGTGTGAGTTGTTGTTATGGAATATTAATGAGAAGTTCTATCATTTACTTTTTGCACATCTTATTTTGGTTTGCAATTTCTGTTATATGATCGATCTTGTTATTAGTATTGGTATCTCTTTGGGATCATTAAGTAAATTTAGTTGGTTTTGGCAAACCTGGCTTGGTCAGTACCAACCCTATTCAAGAATTGAATGAAAAACGAGAAAAGTACTTTTAGAAATATAATTCCATTATCTTTCTTTCTTGTTTGGCTCATAAGCTTAGTATTCTCTAGTTAAGATCTTTTGTGCTTCCAAGGAAGATTTCATGTTTGTTTCTATCACTTGTATGTTTGTTTGTTTCCTTCAACTCTTACGCTTGCTACCCAGCCTTGCTAGCCAAAAACCTATACTGAGAGGGAATGATTCTCGTGCATCTAATCCTTAAACCAAAACCTATGCCATTTGTGTCCACCGTACCTATCTAGTAGCATCATTTGCTATTCCAAGTATATTCATGTTTTTATCTACCTTTCGAATTAAACTTGTTACGTGAAAATTAGTGATTAAAGCTCTCACGAACATGGTGGCACACTTTACTTTTCTTGCACTTAATAAACATGAACCATTGTGCCCATCTATGTTGCATATATGCTTGCGCTTTATAAGTTGTGAATTAGAAGAACCCTGTTACCATGGGTAACACTTTCAACATTGCACAATATTTGGTTGATACCATGTTCTTTTTCTTATGGATCCCGACGGTGTGATATAAAAGGGGAGCTTGTAAGCTTATGGAGTTTGCATATGTGTCAGAGAAATGACTGGGATGCTAGCCTAAGCCATGCCTAATCATGGTGGAAACTTGCAACATAACCATAGTGAGAAATCAGTGAAGCATCCATAATAAAAATCTATGCAAATAGCAACTAAAAAGATCGTTGAGACGCTCACTATCCGCTTGCCTTGTCATTTTGATATGGGAAAGCTCCTGTATCATGGGGAAAGCGGTACCCCGTTGGCGGTTCTCTATGATACACATGTACTTACAATGACAAGAACTTCCTCTTGACTAAAGTTGAGTAGCATGAGATTCGGTCTTTGTAAGCAAGGGGCATGAGATTTTCAACTTATAACTTGTCAAGCATATTGTTCACTTTAACCTTAATCACCTAAAGATGCTTATGATAGGGGCAATGAGAGCTGAAAGCTAGTAAGTACCATAATTTTTTGAAGCTCTTCACTAGTAGAAACCAGGCAATTAGCCCCGGTTTGTAAGGGCCTTTAGTCCCGGATTGCGAACCGAGACTGCCAAAGCGGGACTAAAGGTCCAAGCTTTAGCCCCGGTTCTGTTACGAACCAGGGCTAGAGGTCCAACCACGTGGCCCTGCGAGGCGTCCTGGGCGGCAGGACATTTAGTCCCGGGTCGTGTTACGGACCGACACTAAAGGTTCCCTGCCGTGGCAGCATTTTGGGCCATTTGGCTGTCGCGGCAGGGGATGGGGTTTTAGGGTTTTGTGTTTTTCTTTTCATTTTGTGTTTTGTGTTCAATTATTTTTCATTCTGTGTTTTCATTAGAAACAAGTTTTCGTATACATACAGAACGCTACTACACAGTACTTGTAGACATTGATGCAATATATAATATAATTTCTCTTACAAGCATACATGGAGTCCCAACCGGGTCGAGAGCATGTCTATTTGATTACATGGAGATCATTACATGGATGCTTTTGGGTCTACGTATAGAGTATTCTCCGCGTGGGTCTATGACCTCGTCGACAAAAAATCCAGCAAATTCCTCTTGGATTGCTATTAGGCGGTCCTCTAGTAGGAGCCTGTCCCGCACCGCGTCCAACTATATAAAAAGGAGATCATATGAATTAGACTCAACGCAACTTTTTATAATAAAAATAAAGGGTTAATATATTGTTTACTTACTCGAACATTTTCCGAGGGCTTCTCAATACTGATGCGAATGAACTCGCACAAGTAGAATCCACATAGATTAGACCCCTGTGGCTGCCTCGTGCACTTTACAAGCATGGAATTCAATCAAATAATAACTCTAGCATGATAAATGCACATAAACTAGAATTAAATAGATGCGCGGACTTAGCTCGTACTACTTACCGAGAGTGATTTAAAAAATAGCTCCTCACGCCATTGACCACGGACATGGTTCTTGAACTATGTCCAAACCCTACCCGACAAAGAAAATTAATGTATGAGTTAATAACTACTTGATATCCTAGAAAATGAATGAAAGAAACCGATATAGTGCGATAATGGTTGAAATTACCTCTGGAGCGCATCGATAATGTTTTCAATGTCTTTGTTTAGTGAGTCCATGATTTGAACTCTTCCCAAGTAAAGTGTAATGCTTAGAAGAATCCAGTGATACCTACGCAAGGTTTACATACGTCAGTAACTCATCATTTACACTGAACATCGAGTAAGCAAAATTTAATGTGTACAAAAACTCACTTGCCGTCGTGGTAAGGATATAGTATTTCATTACAGAAATGTTGTTTCGTGAGAAACCGCAACAAGTTGTGCTCGACCTCTAGTGGTTTATCCTTCAGTATAGCTCCATGAACTCGATGTGGGTCAATGAACCCAAATCCATTGATAGCCTTTCTTTTACAATCGAGCATCTTCATTCTGCATCATTATATATAGCGCACAAAAGAATATAGTGAGTATACTTACCGGCAATGAATTGAACAAGCTGAGATAGAGACCTAATTACATAAATAAAGTAATCACTTACAGACAATACGCACTGAGGATAGTTTTGTCGAGTTTCTTTAGATTGAATAACTGAAATAATTCTGTAATTCAATAGGGACCTCGTCTTCAGTGAAGTAATGCGATTTTCGAACTTTCAGTAAGAGCCAATATTGCTGTTCTTTTGATGCTTTCATGTACCATTCATGGAATCGTCGCATTTGTGTTGTCATATCCCGAAGCCTCTCAGAACTGACCAGAGGCTCCCCGTGAACAAATTTGGGTGCTACCTCAGCCTTGGGCATATCGCTATGAAGAATGTCATGAATAGATATATTACATTGCTCGGCCAATATCCGAGCCGTTTTCAGATCAATAGGTTCTACCTCATATAGTTGAGGTTCGGGTATGTTCACCTGGAGTGGGGGAGCGATTGATTTGCTTGTTTCCCTAGCTGGGGAACATCTCTTTTAGTTCTTCGGCTACCACTCGATTGTTTTGCTTGTTTCCCCAGCTGGGGGACGTCTATTCTGATGCTTCCGCTACCACTCGATTGTTTTGCTTGTTCCCCCTGTTGGGGAACCTCTTTTGTGATGCTTCCTCTACCGCTTGATCTCTTCTATTTTAGTGTCTTCTTAAGACATAGTGTATAGTCATGTGGCACATTTAACTGAGCTTGGGATGGCTACGTCAGTAATTTCTTAAAGTGCTCCTTGGTTTCCGGTTTTATTTGGACTTCTGGCTCAGGTTGTTTCTTTTAAAAATGAGCATCCACTTCGGCCCGTACGACTGCATCGGTCTCCTCATCGGTCAGGTCGTAAACCCTCTTGGGAGGAACCGGCGGTACTCTTGGGAGGGGCAACAACTATCGCCTTGGGCGTCGGTTATCGCTCGATGGAGCGGTGATATTCTTTCGCTTTCGGCCCTTAGTGGGTGGAGGCGGCTGCGTAGATTGAGATGGACAAGTGTTGGGGTCATGGATTGGACTTGGAGGTGGTAGACTTTTACTGGGAGGAGACGGTGCACTTGGAGGTTGATTGGACATGGACTTTTACTGGGAGGAGACGGTTGCCTTGGAGGTGATGGATTGTTTCTTGATGGAGAAGGTGGCCTTGGTGTCGAGCCTGGAAACTTGATGTATTCTTTTTTCCAAAGAATGAAGCCACTCGTGACTTCTCCCAGTGTCGTCTCCCCTTCACCTCCAGGGATGTCAAGCTGTAGTGACTGACACATAGGTTGAATTTCATCCACACCGACACGAGCATAGCCAGCTGGAATCGGATTGCAATGGTAGGTCGCTCCTGGTGCAGAAGGTAAAGCAAATCCGACCGCCACCTTCATGGATATATTCTTCAGTTCAACATGCAGCTCACAACTAGTCTTCTCCTTAATTGCATCCACGGGGTACACATCCATCGTTGCATCATTACCGTGGCCCTCCGTGGAAGCCATGCTGCTTTTCCATTGCGATGGGCTGACCATACTGTCCGGTGCAGGATCTTGCTATCAGAGTCCTTTAAGTTCATTAAGCTCCTGGCGATGCTCCTGCAGCATGGCTTCAAACCTCGCGAACCGCTCCGTATCCTCCTCTTTTTGCTGCTTTGTTTTTCTCGATCGGCTTCTGTACGTGTCAAGGTGCTCGGGAAACCCAATAACCCATGGATAAGAAGGTCCGAACCCTCTTGTTCATCCAAACTTTTCAGGATTCCCGAGAGCCTTTGTCAGCTCATCGTTCTGTCTGTCGGGAACAAACGTTCCCTCTTCAACCTGTTTTATCACTTTAATAAGTTGATTCTTGGGTGAAGAAATTTCTTCGACTGCAACAATCTTGCCTGTTTCTGGGTCTAATGATGCCCATGCCCGAGTACCCAATTTCTTGACCTCCTGGGCCAACAAGACGTAGCTGGAGTGACCCCTTTAGCCTTCAGGTCAGCATCAGCTTTATCCCACTTTGGCATGACACTCCTGTAGCCACATGTGCCCATATGATGGTGATATTTCTTTTTGGCTGCATTTAACTTATTCTTTGCAGACATTGCCTTAGCTGGTTCCGAGGTCTTGTATTCCACAAATGCGGCCCAGTTATCCGGCTGCAACTCTAGTGGGCCAGTGAATGGAGGAGTTTTTTTCTTCAAGACATACTTGTGGTACAATATTTTTTTCCATTCCTTGAATAGTTCGGCCATATTCTTAAGAGCAAAGTGCTTGACTTTCCTCGTCATTTGCTGTGTGAGCTCATCAGTCTCCAGGACTAGTAGGGTGAAATGCGTCATCAGAGAATTCCACATCGTATGTCTCGCTTTGTCATATACAAAACTAGCCCTAGCTGGATCCTTTTTCTTTCCTGGCTTGTTCCAATTTCGCGTGGCGATCGGGACTTTGTCTCTAACACTCACTCTGCTTTGACTTGTAAATGCATTCGCAGATTCTTTGGGCTCCAGCGGTTGACCCTGTGGAGAGACTAAGTCAATGTTGAAACGGACATCAGCGGGCATCTTGTGTGTCGGGCCTCTTGTCCTTGTAGAAGATTGGCCGGAAGCAGAGGTCTAAGAGAAGAAACATTCGTCAGTACATATATACGAATCAATTAGTGCATCTATACTAGTGAACGATCAATAGAGGCTTTATATACCTCGACGGAGTTTGTCATTATTATGGTGTCTTCACCATGGTCTCCACCATGGTCAGCACCATTATCTCCACTATGTTCTCCACCATCGTCTCCTCCAAACAAATTAAGATATTCGGAGCCATCATAATAAGACCCCCAGTAGCCTCATCTATAATGTTGAGAAGCTCCTCTTCATTCTGTCTACCGTCCATAGCTTAACTAATACAGAAAAAGAATATTACATTAAGTAAAAGAATATTACAATTGCGACAACTCGGATACAGTACTTAGTGATTAAGATAAAGTACAATAATATAAGATAAAGTTCATTATTAATACATCTCGCTCATATCTCTTCATAATATAAAGTACATTATTAATACATCTCACTCATATCAAACTAGCGAACGCGGCTGCCGCGTTCTGTACTACGGGAGCTCTGCCGCCACAGAAGAGGAACCATCACCGGAGAATAGCTCGGGTGATATCCGTGAACCGGCCAGATATTGGAGAACCTAGTCTCCAAAAGATACATGTATCATCGTACATGCTCGTCCTCCTCCGTGATACGACGACGTACCACCTCCTCGGGGGCTGGCTCCCTCTGCACTGCTCCTGGACCTTGTTGGTGCCACAAAAGAAGCTCCGGGTCGACAATAATACCCGGATTCCTCACCATGGTACGAGTCCTAATAAGTAGCACCTCCCAGTACCAACCCGGCGGAGCCCAGACTCGGACATCCCCGACGGAGTCCTGTAGGCTCGGACGAGGTGGACGCGACATCACTAAATAATAGGAATAAACAATCATAAAACATAAATAGTAACTAAATCACTATGTATTGCCCTAATAACACTAACCCTAAACCTAATACTAACTAAACTAAACCTAATGAACTAAGTATTCTAACTAACCCTAACTAACCCTAGATAAATACTAACCTATACAATTAACCTAATACTAATACTAACTAATACTAAATACTAACCTAATACTAATACTAGCTAAATACTAACCTAATACTAATACTAACTAATATTAATAGTAAATACTAACTAATAGTAAATACTAACCTAGTACTAATACTAATACTAACCTGATACTAATACTAACCTAATACTAATACTAATACTAACCTAATACTAATACTAACTAATACTAATACTAATACTAAATACTAACCTAATACTAATACTAAATACTAACCTATCATAATAATTAACCCTAAATACTAATTAACCAAAATTAACAACATTAACAACCAAAATTTACGGGACTCACGGCGATCACCTGAACGGCGAGGCGGCACGGCGGGATGGCGCGGCACGGAGATAGTGCGGGCGGCGGCAGCGGCGCAGAGACGTACGGTGTGGGCGGCGGCACGGACGGTGTGGAGACGGACGACGGCGGCGGCACGGACGGCACGGACGGGCACGGGTGGCGCGGGCGGCGAGCTCTCTGGGAAGAAGGTGGCGATCTAGCTCTCCGGGTCGTGCCACGACCTGGGGTGGGGGTGGGGTATTTATACCACCCCCTTTAGCCCTGGGTTGTAATACGAACCAGGGCTAAAGGTCCCCCTTTATCCCCGGTTCGTATTACAACCCGGGGCTAAAGGTGTTTTCGACCCGCCGCTCTTCCCGCGCGCCACACCCCTTTAGCCCCGGGTTGTAATACAAACCGGGGCTAAAGGTAACCAGGGCTAAAGGTTATTTTTGGCGCCAAAACCAAAAATGGTTTATAGTTTTCAGAAAATTATGTATTATATATCAAAATTTTCAGAAAAAAAGATCTATAATTTAAATCTATTATCATACTTTATTATACAACTTAAATGAAATTATCTATTGTTTAACATATTTTCCCGCCATTTCCCCCGCTTCCCGCCATGTTTTCCCGCCATTTCCCCCGCTTCCCGCCATGTTCTCCCGCAATTTCCCCCGCTTCTAGCCATGTTCTCCCGCCATGTCCCTCTATATCTAGGCCGACCTCCATGTCCATCCACGCATCCACACCTTCTCTCTCACAACAATGGACATCGCTTACTGGGCCTTTCTGACTCTCGAGGAGACCGAGGCGCTGTACGCCTCCAGCTACCCATGCCCACCGAGGTACCGGCTGCCCGCTGACTGGATGCTGAGCGCTGGAGGGGTTCATGTTCCTCCTGTGCCTCAAGGTTCGGCCCGCCAGGCGGCCATCACGAACCACTTCTACCTCGAGCTCACGCCAGAGCAGCGGATGGATCCCCATTGGGATCCCGACAACCCCGACACCTGGAATGCCTTCTTCGCAAACCGGCAGGAACAGGAGCTAGCCAGGTACGAGGGTGACGGCCCGCCCCCAGTGAACCACAACGAGGCTGATCACCGCCTGTGGTGGGCGAACCGGACTATCGCCTGTGTGATGCGCTACATCGCCGTGGGAGACCATCCTCGCCTGAGGTACCCACACTTTCAGCAGCCGCATAGCCACAAGAATGGTGGTGGTGGTGAAGGCCTAGGGCGTACTGGGGTCGTCATCCGGGAGCCCCCTCCCCCGCGCGTCATGAATCCAAGGCCGGAGGATCCATCCGCGTGCTACGAGGAAGGGCTGAGGATCCATCTGCGTGCTACGAGCGACGACGATGACGATTCCGAAGACGACCCTGAAGCTGTGTACTATAGGGCTAGATATGATTATGACTAATTTTTACGTTTTAATATTAATAAATGTCTGCCCACACCAAGTTGCAATACTTCCTATTGAGATCGAGATAGTTCATATCCATATACATATAAGAACATCATTAAAAATAAAGGTTTAATAATATTGTACATCACCAACATCCACACATGTTAGGGTTTTCTTCTAATCCGTAACCATGGAGCATCTTCCTTACTTAACGGGATGCTTGGGTCATCCTTCATAGCGAAGGGAAGAATTTCATGAAACTTATCATAATCGTCTGACATGTCTGTCTTATCCACCACCCCCACGATGTTTCTTTTTCCGGAAAGAACTATGTGGCGCTTTGGCTCATCGGATGTTGTATTCTTTTGCTTATCTTTCCTTTTTCTCGGTTTGGTAGACATGTCCTTCACATAAAAAACCTGAGCCACATCATTGGCTAGGACAAATGGTTCATCTCTATACGCAAGGTTGTTGAGATCCACTATTGTCATTCCGTATTTCTAGTCTACCTCAACCCTGCCTCTTGTCAGCTTGACCCATTTGCACCAAAACAAAGGAACCTTAAAAAAAGGTCCATAGTCAAGTTCCCATATCTCCTCTATGTAACCATAATATGTATCCTTTTGCCCATTCTCGTCTGCTGCATCAAATCGGACACCACAGTTTTGATTGGTGCTCTTTTTATCTTGGGTGATCGTGTAAAATGTATTCCCATTTATCTCGTACCCTTAGAAGGTCAATATAGTCGAAGATGGTGACCTGGGAAACAAGTACAACTTCTCTCCAACATTTATGTCATTCATGAGATGTGTCTGCAACCAACCGCCAAAAGTCCTCATATGGTCATCTCTAATCCAGGAGCCAGGCTTCCCCGGGTTGTTGGAGTGTACAATATTCTTGTGTTCCTCGATATACGGAGCCACCAAGGTGGAACTTTGCAGAACTGTGTAGTGTGCTTTAGTGAGAGAATGTCCGTCCATATATCCTTGTTCTTTAATAGTGTGCCTTTTCCACTAAGTCTACCCTCATGCCGTGATTCAGGAACACCGATGGGCTTAAGGTTAGGAATAAAGTCAACACAAAACTCAATGACCTCCTCTGTTCCATATCCCTTTGAGATGCTTCCTTCTGGCCTAGCACGGTTATGAACATATTTCTTTAACACTCCCATGAACCTCTCAAAGGGGAACATATTGTGTAGAAATACAGGACCAAGAATGTTAATATCGTCGACTAGGTGAACTAGGAGGTGAGTCATAATATTGAAGAAGGATGGTGGGAACACCAACTCAAAGCTGACAAGACATTGGACCACATCTTTATGTAACCTTAGTAGACTATCTAGATTGATTACCTTCTGAGAAGTTGCATTGAGAAACGCACATAGCTTCACAATGGGTACTCGAACATTTTCCGGCAGGAGTCCCCTCAATGCAACCAGAAGCAGCTGGGTCATAAGCACGTGGCAGTCATGAGACTTTAGGTTTTGAAATTTTTTCTCTGCCATATTTATTATTCCCTTTATGTTCGACGAGAAACCAGACGGGACCTTGATACTGTAAAGGACTTCAAAAAAGATTTCCTTCTCTTCTTTGGTAAGAGCATAGCTAGCAGTACCTTCAAACAGCTATGGATGCATGCCGTCTCGGTCTTTTATACGTTGTTGGTCCTGCCGTGCTTCAGGTGTATCTTTTCTCTTCCCATACACGCCCAAGAAGCCTAGCAGCGTCACGCAAAGATTCTTCGTCAGGCGCATCACGTCAATTGCAGAGCGGACCTCTAGGACTTTCCAATAGGGTAGCTCCCAAAATATAGATTTCATTTTCCACATGGGTTTGTGTCCGACATCGTCCTTCGGAATAGATTGTCTACCAGGGACCTTTCCAAAGATTACTTTTAAATCCTTCACCATGTCAAATACATCATCACCAGTACAGTGGATAGGCTTACACCGGCTCTCTGCCTCACCATTGAAATGCTTACCTTTCTTTCGTAGGATGTGCGTGGGCGGAAGAAAACGACGATTCCCCGGGTACACATTCTTCTTACATTTATCCAAATATATACTTTCAGTCTCGTTTAAACAGTGTGTGCATGCATTGTATCCCTTGTTTTTCTGTCCTGAAATGTTACTAAGAGCAGGCCAATCATTGATTGTTATGAACAACAACGCTCGTAGGTCAAATCCTCCTACTTATTATCATCCCACACACGTACACCTTGTCTGTGCCACAACTGTAAGAGTTCTTCAACTAATGGCCTTAGGTACACATGAATGTCGTTGCCGAGTTGCTTAGGGCGTTGGATGAGCACTGGCATCATAATGAACTTCCGCTTCATGCACGACCAAGGAGGAAGGTTATAGATACACAGAGTCATAGGCCAGGTGCTATGACTGCAGCTCTGCTCCCCAAAAGGATTCATGCCATCTGTACTTAGACCAAACCATAAGTTCCTCGCATCACCTGCAAAGTCCGAAAACTCTCTCTCGATTTTTCTCCACTGCGACCCATCAGCGGGGTATCTCAACATCTCGTCTTTCTTATGGTCTTCCATGTGCCATTGCAACAACTTGGCATGCTCTTTGTTCCTGAATAAACGTTTCAACCGTGGTATTATAGGAGCATACCACATCACCTTGGCAGGAACCCTCTTCATGCGGCGCTCGCACTCAACATCACCAGGGTCATCTCGTCTTATCTTATACCACAATGCTGTGCATACTGGGCATGCATCCAACTTCTCGTACTCCTCGCCGTGGTAGAGGATGCAGTCATTAATGCATGCATGTATCTTCTGCACCTCTAATCCTAGAGGGCAGACAACCTTCTTTGCTTCGTAGGTACTGACGGGAAGTTCATTATCCTTTGGAAGCAACTTGTTCATTATTTTTAGCAACTTTTCAAATCCTTTGTCAGTCACACCGTTCTCTGCCTTCCATTGCAGCAATTCCAGTGTGCTACACAGTTTTTTGTGCCCATCTTCACAATTTGGGTACAACAATTTGTTGTGATCCTCTAACATCTTCTTGAACTTCAACCTCTCCCTTTCAGTTACGCATTCTTCCTGGGCATCAGCAATGGCCTGACTATGATCATCATCGGGCAGATCTGATGCCCGTTCTTCATCTTTTTCTTCATCAATGTCTTCCATTGTAGTACCATCGTATTCAGGGTAGTCGTTGTCATTCTCTTCTTCTTCGTTGTCTTCCATCATAACCCCTCTTTCTCCGTGCCTGGTCCAACAATTATAGCTGGTCATGAAACCAGACCGAAACAGGTAGTTGTGGAGGACTCTTGAGGAAGAGTATTCCTTATGATTCCGACAGACACCACATGGACAAGAGATAAAACCATTCTGCTTGTTTGCCTCGGCCACAAGAAGAAAAGAATGCACGCCTTTAATGAACTCGTTAGAGAGTCAGTCAGTGTACATCCATTGCCGGCTCATCTGCATTATATAATTAATTAAGTACATCAAACATAATCATAATTAATTAGTACTAATGTAAAGAACAAAATTAAAGCTAGCAATCGGGACTAAAGATATGATGAACCTTTAGTCCCGGTTGGAGGCACCAACCGGGACTAAATGTGGATGTGGAGACAACATGTCGACACTATGTCCTCAGTGGGCAGCACTAAGCTAGTAAATTAAATGACTCTACTATTTTGGGTGGGTGGCATCATAATCATAATTAATTAGTACTAATCTAAAAAAACAGCAACCGGGACTAAAGATATGATGAACCTTTAGTCCCGGTTGGAGGCACCAACCGGGACTAAATGTGGATGTGGAGACAACATGTCGACACTATGTCCTCAGTGGGCAGCACTAAGCCAGTAAATTAAATGACGACACTATTTTTGGTGGGTGGCAGCACTATGCCAGGGTGAGTGTGTCGACATTATTTTATCAGTGCCCGACACTATGTTGTGCTGCTTAATCTATAAATAGGTATGCATTCTTGTGAATAACTGCAAGATGGTGTGCGAGACCAGGGACACCACTACGGCGGAGCTTCTCGAAGATGTCTTAGGACCTCGTCCTCAGACATCTTCGAGGAGCTCGCCGTAGAGTCACTCTCTAATATGCGAAATTAGTTAGCTCCACCAGCATACTGATTTAGCTAAAGAAGATATAAACTGAAAGATGGTGTGCGAGAGCAGGGACACCACTACGGCAGAGCTTCTCGAAGATCTCTTAGGATCCCGTCCTCAGACATCTCGAGGAGCTCACCATAGAGGCACTCCCTAATATGTGAATTGTTTTAGTTACCTGGCGTATTAATCTATAGCTAGAGAAGTTATTAACTCCAAGATGGTGCCAGAGGGACACCACTACAGCGGAGCTTCTCTCGAAGATGTCTTAGGATCCTATATATCCTCAGACATCTTCGAGGAGCTCGCCATAGAGGAGCTTCTCGAAGATGTACTGTGATGTCTTCTTATCAAGCTTTTATGAATTAACCCTATCTTTGTTACAATTTTTTCAGTTTGTTGAACGCAGGTAGACGAAGAAGGATATTTTGCCCAGCTAGCTATTTAGAATGATGAACTCACGCATGTGTGTGCTTCTAAAATCAAATTTCGAGACTATGTGCCAAAACAAGATATATATAGATAGAATCCACATATTGTGATATTTACCTTAGAGTTCCTTACATTAATACAAGATAAATAGAATCTAAACATCGATCTCATGCTATCATTGCAAAAATTACTACCAAACTAAATCCACAAATCCATCTATAAGATAGAGCATGAAATAAGCTAATATAGCAATGAGAGTTCAAAGGATGAAGTTGCTCACCTTTTAGAACCTTTGGATAGATGGGGCACCACAAAATATAGACAAATCTTGAGGAAAAAAAGGGCATGAACTCGAGCTTGAAGCAATAAAGAGAGAGAGAGGAGAGCCACCAGCTTGAATGGTGGCTCGGGCAGGGGAAGAAGATATAGCCAGACCTTTAGCCCCGGTTCGCGTCTAGAACCAGGGCTCAAGGTCCATATTTAGCCTCGGGTCATATAACAAACCGAGACTAAAGGGTCTGGCGCCCGACCCGGCCTGCCTGAAACTGTCAACACCCGGATTCTTAATCCCAGATGCCCGCTATGCCATACCTCGCAATCCCAGGATTACCATTTTTGCGAGACATAACGGATTGGATATCACAGTGCATCATCCATTACAAACCATACATAGTCTTACACAAATAAGGATCTCATGATCCAGTCTTAATACAGCAAACAGCGGAAATAAAAGATAAGTGTAGCGGTAGGGTCCATCTTCAGGGGCACAGGCAATGCTGACGAAGGCAGATAGTCCTAGTTATCATAGCCATCCTATTGGCCATCATCTTGATAGTCTCCTTCATAGTCTGGCCGTGAGAATAGCCAGGGACAAACGCCATGAGTACTCTTTAAGTACTCGCAAACTACCACTAACAAGTAATATAATTCTAAGTTAAAGTGCTAAATCTATGGTCATAAACACAACCCTATTGTGGTCAAGTCAAGATTCATCATTCATGTCATAAGTCATTTTGAAAATATCTGACAATGAAATAGTATGGCCATTCCAACTATCCATAACCACGGACGCGGCTATTCGAATAGTTTGACACTCTGTAGAGGTGGTACACTTTCACCACAAGATTTGATACATCTATCAGGGGTAACCCTGAATCATCATACTTAGTATGCAGATAATCAAACATAACTTTCCCTTTACACACCCTAGTATAAGCACCTCTCCTATGAGCATGGCCTCCCAACCATGACCATCAGTCATCTTGGGCACTGCATAGGTGGACAACATTGAGAGCTAGCCTCAGCTCAAACCTCTCCCGCGAGGGAACTAATACTATAGCATATAAATTTCTAGCTAAGCCTTACCCAATTTAGGTAGTGTGGTTGTACGGTAAATTTGGAATGGTATCGCATCTGAATCCAACCATCAGTTTTATAAAAGGGTTAAGGCTCATGCCTCATCATTTTCATCATCATAAACCATTTGTGTTTCTCAACACATGTCAAAACATCTCAGTAGAATGACTCATCATTCCAAGGTTTTCATAATTCATTTTCACCAAGTGTCCCCATCTAAAGTGACTCAAATTTTGATCTACTCTAAACTACTAAGTTAAGAGTGTTCACTAAGGTGTATAAGATGGGTTCAATCTCATGCCATAGAATGACATCTAAAGGGTTTCTAAATAGGTCAAGTTTCATACTCTTTATGCTACCTTCAAAAATAAGTAAAGAACTTTGTGTAAACTAAGGGAGGTAAAACTTGTAAATAAGACTTGGGGTAACTAATAGTCAAAGGAGTGTGATCAAAGCATGCCTTAAGCATTTTTGCTAAACCATCTAGTTTGGTCATAGCTTGCTAAGCATTAGACTTGCAAGTGTTAGCTTGCCAATAATAGCTTCCCTTGGTTGATGCAGTGGTTGAAGTTTTCTTCTTCTTCTTGGTAGAACTCCTCCTCGTAGACTTGGTTGGTACTATCGTCTATAAAGACATACGGAGTACAGAATCACCAAACAATACTTAACTAGTCTAATTAGCATTCTAAAACACTCATTTGATGATCTATTGTCATCATAAGCAATCACAAGTTTAATTCACTAGTTTCATTCTTTTTTATTTAGAAAAGTAATTTCTACTCATTGAAAAAATTACTAAGATTTAATATTCACCATTTAAAATATGGGATCATGTGGACACATGTCATCACCACATATTCTAACATGTGGGAATGTGATTTAAAGGTTGGATTAATATTACTTTGGTTTAAGTTCATTATTTAATGATTTAAAGTGACTAGAAATGCCCATATAGCATTATTTTGGTACTAGTCCAAAGTCACTACATGTAAACCTTAATATTATTACATATTCAGATAGGTATGATGAAATATGAATTTTGAGAGTTGGAATCAACTCAAAACCTATCTTGGTTGATTTTATAAAAAAATTGCAAGTTGCAAATACTTCTATTTTGTTGTTTTTAGTAGGAGAGATCTATAACTCTAATTGAATTAAATCCAACGGGCTTAGATAGATCATTTCCATACTTTTCAGGAAAAAATGGTTTCATGCAATTTGGATTTGTCAAACTCCCATAATTGATTTTTAAACTAGTGGACAGAAACTAGATTAACTCTAAATAGAAAAACTAAATTTGAATCTCTAACTCGCGCGGGAACTAACTGGGCCAGCCCAGCTACGCACAGTCAGCGCAACGGGCTTCCTGACATGCGGGCTCCACCAGTCAGCGGCACAGAAACACCGAAACGGTATCTAGCATCCTAGGCCACACGATCTAAAGACGATCCAACGGTGGAGAGTCATCGTCGACGGCGGATTACTCTGGCGAGAGTCTGACCTAGACGCAGCGGTGGGGGTCGATTGGGGGCATACCAGGGCTCCAGCAAGGTCGGTGAGGCGGGCGAACGGTCTGGTAGACAACGGCGAGGTGGTCGCGGTTGCGGCGGAGCTTGGGGTGCCCTAAATTGTAGACGTCTTTTTCCTCCTGCTGCGGCGGCTTCGGCTCCAATTCCGGTGAGGCAGAGCTCGAGCGGCTTCAGCGAGAGGTGGGTGAGGTTCAGAGAGAGGTGGGGAGTGAGTGAGTGTGGAGAAATGAGGCTGGGGTGGCTGCTTTATATAGGGTCGACGAGAGGGCAGAGCGGGCTCCGGTGAGGTCATTGGTGACGATGATGCGGGGCGCTCTCGGCATGAGCGAGGGCAGCGATGGATTCTCTGTCCCCCGACGGTCCTCTGGGGCTTAAAGGTGCGGCAAGGCGAGGTCTCTACGGGTCGGGAGCGTGCGGTGAACTAAGCGCGGGCGGCGGTGTTCGACGCGGTTCTTCCGGGCTACTGGTCGCGAGGCGGCGAACGAGGATGTCTGGGCGGTTGCTAGGCCTGCTGCGGGTGCTGCCATGCAAGGCTAGGGCTTGGCGAGGCCAGTGCTGCTCTGGCAGGCGCGGCACTCCGGGGTGATCGGCATGGCAGACAGGGGCATGGGCGTGAGAAAATGCGGCTGGTCCTCCTCTCGATTTTGGTCGGGGGCTGGTCGAGGCGGTGCGGTGTGATGGCGCTTGTTTGCCAGCGAGCGAAGGAGAGCGCGGGATGGGCTGGTGCGAGCCATCCATGGTTGGCATGGCGCATGGCGTCGGGCGGCTTGGTACTGGAACAGATAGGGGAGAGGGAGAGAGAGCCAGGGCCGGGGTTTTAGCTGGGGGACAAGGGGACCGAGTTAGGCCCGAATGGTGACCCAATCCACTACTCACTATAGTGTTTTGGAATTTGCAAGATTTTTGTCTGCCACCTGTTTGATGAAATGGCCGCAAGAGACCAAAGTTTGAATTTTGGTTTCAAATTTTTTGAGTGTTCTCCACTAGTGCTAGGTAGTCTCTGATTGCAGGGGTTTTGAGAGTGGATCTCAAATTGATGGTTTTTGAAATAGGGGTGATCTAGGCATATGCATTGAATTCAATTTACACATGCCATTTAAAATAACTATTTGAAGGTTTTTGGTAGATCAAAAGGTGGGCCTTGGTACCTCATTATGTGTACTAGCAAGGGGGAAAGATCCAGAATTATTTCTGTTGAGAAATGAGTGCTAGGTACACTCAAAGTAGTGTAATGGATTAAAATGTCCAAAATGACCATTCCTCATTTTTTATTGTTTTTTATTTGATTTTCTTTGGCATTTGCTTGGGAAAGATTTAGATGATGTTTAAATCACCTAAGAAACATTTTACAAGCAAGGAATCACAGAACCATGGCAATTCAAATCAATTCCTAAATTAAATGCACATACACATGAATGCTTTCATTTCTAATTTGGAAAAGTTTTTGTTAACCCTAATCCTGATGATTTGGATCTTGATAAGCTTGGATTAAAGTTTTGGGATGTGACAAACCTTCCCCCTTCAACAAAATCTCGTCCCGAGATTTACAAAGGAAACTAGGAACTAAAGAGATCTGGGAACTCTGTCCTAATGTAATCTTCGTGCTCCCAAGTGGCTTCCTCCTCGGTATGGTTGCTCCACTGAATCTTGAGAAACTTAATGCTTCTGGTTCTGGTGGTTATGTAGGCTTCTTATAATATACAGATGGGCACTTCCCGATAGGTCAGGTCATTGTTGATCTCAACAGCTCGGCGATCGATGTTCTTGAAAACTTCAGTCTTCTTAGGCACTTCCAAGCATTTGCGAAGTAATGAGATATGGAACACATTGTGGATGGCTGACATCTCTTCAAGCAGTTCTAGTTGATACGATACTTCTCCTCGATGGTTCAGAATCTTGAAGGGCCCGATATATCCGGGGGCTAACTTTCCTTTCAGACTAAAGCGTTGGGTTCCCTTCAATGGTGAAACTTTGAGATACACAAAATCTCCGACATTGAAAGTCAGGTCTCTCCTTATTTTGTCAGCATAACTCTTTCGTCTGGATTGGGCGGTCTTGAGGTGCTCACGGACTTTGTGAACTTTCTCTTCTGCTTCTTTGAGAATGTTAGGTCCAAAGATCTGACTCTCTCCTACTTGTGACCAATTCAAAGGGGTACGACACTTTCTTCCATATAGGAATTCAAATGGTGCCATCTGCAAACTAGCTTGATAACTGTTATTATATGAGAATTCAGCGAAAGGCGGGCGGTCTTCCCATTTTGATCCGTATTCCAACACACAAGCTCTAAGAATATCCTCTAGGATCTGGTTGACTCTCTTAGTCTGTCCATCAGTTTGCGGGTGATAGGCGGTGCTGAAGTTCAACTTGGTGCCCAAACCTTCCTGGACTTTCTGCCAAAATCTTGAGGTAAACTGAGTCTTGGGGGTTCCATGCAGACTAACAATTCTAGCGATGTACAGCTCTGGTAGCTTCGCACTCTGGTAGGTAGTCTTGACAGGTATAAAGTGGGATACCTTGGACAGTCTATCAACTATGACCCAGATGGAGTCATTTCCCCTACTAGAAGTAGGTAAACCGGTGATAAAGTCCATTCCGACGGAATCACATTTCCATTCTGGAATCTGCAATGGCTGCAACAGTCCTGCAGGCCTCTGATGCTCTGCCTTGACTCTTTGACAGATGTCACATTTGGCGATGTAGCTTCCAATTTCTCTCTTCATCTTATGCCACCAAAATTGCTCTTTCAAATCTTGATACATCTTTGTTCCTCCAGGGTGGATAGAATAAAGAGTATCATGAGCTTCCTTCATGATAACTTGCTTCAGCTCTGAATCTGCTGGCACACAGATACGTCCTTTGTACCACGGTACTCCTTCTTCATCTTCAGTGAATACAGGTACCTTTCATATACCAATACGACGTTTGATTCCGTCGATACTTTCATTCCCCTTCTGGGCCTCCTTGATTTGGCTAATCAAAGTGGGTTGAAGTCAATAGGAGCTAAAAATCCTTTGCTAACTAATTCAGTCCTGAACTGCTCCAACTCTTCATACAAACTTGGTTGCTTCTCCTTTATCATGGTGTTTAGCCTACACGGCAATCTGCTAAGAGCATCCGCTACCACATTGGCTTTGCCGGGGTGATAGTGAATGTCAAGGTCATAATCCTTGATTAACTCTATCCATCTCCTTTGCCTCATATTTAGCTCCTTCTAAGTGAAGATATACTTTAGGCTCTTGTGATCCGAGTAAATCTCACAACGGTTACCCATCAAATAATGACGCCATGTCTTCAATGCTAGAACCACAGCTGCTAGCTCGAGATCATGGGTCGGATAGTTCTGCTCGTGCTGCTTTAGTTGTCGAGACAGATACGCGATGACTTTGCCTTCTTGCATCAGTACACATCCTAGACCAATCTTGGATACATCACAATACACATCAAATGGCTTCTTGATGTCTAGCATGATTAATATTGGGGTTGATATCAATATCTTCTTTAGCTCCTAAAAACTGGCTTCACATTTGCCTGTCCGTTCAAACTTCTTGTCCTTCTTCAACAATTGGGTCATTGGTTGGGCTATGCTCGAGAATCCTTCTACGAACTTGCAGTAATATCCCGCTAATCCGAAAAACGCACGGACTTGGGTTTGAGTGGTTGGGGCTTCCCATTCTTCGACATCTTTGATCTTAGCTGGATCAACAGAGACTCCTCCGGCAGACACAATATGTCCTAGGAATCCTACTTCTTTCAGCCAAAACTCACACTTGCTGAACTTAGCATATAACTGATGCTCTCTCAGGGTTTCTAGGATGATTCTCAGATGTTGCTCATGTTCTTCTTCTGACTTGGAGTAGATAAGAATGTTGTTGATAAACACAACTACAAACTTATCTTGGAAATTCATAAAGATCTTATTCATGAGATTCATGAAATAAGCAGGGGCATTGGTTAACCCAAAATACATAACCGTATACTCGTATAAACCACAGCGAGTAGTAAAGGCGGTCTTTGGAATATCCGTTGCACGAATCTTAAGTTGGTGATAACCAGTCCTAAGATCAATCTTTGAGAATACCTGAGCTCCAGTCAACTGACCAAATAGATCCTCTATCTTTGGCAAGGGGTACTTGTTCTTGATAGTGACGTCATTCAACTTTCTGTAATCTGTGCACAGACTGTTGCCTCCATCTTTCTAGTCGACGAATAACACTGGTGATCTCCATGGCGATGCGCTTGGTAGAATCAAGCCTTTGGCTAACATAGCATCCAACTGCTTCTTCAGTTCTACTAACTCTAAGGGGTTCATGCTATATGGTCTCTGGGCTATGGGTCCAGTTCTGGGGATTAGTTTGATAATGAACTCAGTATCCCTATCCGGGGGCATACCTGGCAATTCATCTGGGAATACGGCGGGGTATTCACAGACTACTCTGACTTGGTCAATGGTGGGAAGGGCTACACTCTTGTTGCACTTGAATTGACGGGGTAAGGTTTCAGATATGTGCTCTACTGTTACTCCAGAACTACTAGTCATGGTGATGGCTTTCTTAGCACAATCTATCAGTCCTTTGTGCCTTGACATCCAGTCCATAACTAGTACTACTTCCAATCCTTTGGTTCCAAGTACAATTAGGTTGGCATAAAAATCTATCTCATGTATTCTCATAGGCACAGCTTTGCAAATTTTTCTAGCTTTGGTTGTTGAACCGGGGATTGGAACTATCATGACATGCTTCAGGTTGGTTGGGTGAATCTTACTAGTGCATGCAAATTCTTCGGTGACAAATGAATGTGATGCTCCAGAATGAAATAACACTCTTCCTAAAACTGAGTTGACAGAAAACATACCCAGCACTACATCTGGCGCTTCCTGGGCTTCTTCTGCGTTCATGTGGAAGAGACAACCGTTGAAGTTGTGAGGGTTCCCTGGGGCAAATATTCTTCCTGGTTAAACACGACGTTGCTGTTGTGCTGGGGCATTCACATGGGCATTGGCTGTAGTCTTCTTGGGACACTCATTTGAGTAGTGACTCTTCACTCCAAACTCGAAACAGGTGATCTGGGACTTGTCCTTGACGGCGACAGGTACAGCATTGCTGCCAGTTCTGGGTGCAGTGTTGTTGTTGTTCTTGGGAGGTGCACGGTTGAAATTATTGGCATTGCCAGAGTTGTGATTGTTTCCTCCAGACTTCCCATTGCCTTCGCTATGGTTGGGGTAGCTTGGGCGAGACGTCGAGGGTCGATTGTTCCTTGGTGCATATCCTGGTGAGGGGTTAGGACGATACTTCTGGTGACTGCTGCATCATACGACGCTTGCGGTTGTCGTTTGCCTGGTTAATCTTCCCTTCCATTTGAATGGCAGAGTCGACTAACTCTTCGAGATCCTGAAAACGGATGTTGACGAGGACAATCCGCATCTCATCATGCAGTCCATTCAAGAATCTCTCCTTCTTCTTGGCCTCCGTGTTGATCTCATCTGGTGCATATGTGGCAAGTGACAGGAATCTATCACGGTACTCCACCACAGTCATTCTTCCTTGCTTCAATTCACAGAACTCATCTCTCATTTTGTTGACTAGACCTTGCGGCATGTGGGTGTGGCTGGACTTGACTTTGAATGCTTCCCATGTCATCACTTGACCATGGTTCATATTGCGGATACTATTCCACCAAGCTCTTGCATCTCCTTCCAGGTAGTGGGTGGCGAAGAGAACTTTCTCATTTTCATCAACTCTTGCAACTTCTAAGTTGTTTTCCATGGTTTGTAACCAGTCATCAGCATCTAATGGGTTCTCAGATTGGTTGAAGATTGGGGGATTGGTGTTCTGAAAGTTTTTGAGTTTGGATCCCTAGTGATCCTGATTTCTATGCCCTTGGTTGTTAAGAGCCATCTGGGCGATTTGTTGAAGTGTTGCTAAGTTGGCTTGGCGTTCTGCCCTGCTTGCTTCACGGTCGGCGATGAGATTCTGCAAGATCTGCAGCATTGGGTCTTGCGACGAGCTGCTCCCTCCTTGGTTTCCACGAGTCATCTGAAGATTGAGATAGATATAGGGGTAAGAGGGAAATTCTAAGGTTCATGGTTTTGGGTTTTCAAAGCTAAAACTTTGAGTTAGACTCAAGTTTTTCAACTAACTTAATTTCATTCATGCAAACAAGCACATGATACAACACACACCACAACAATCAAAGGAAAACAGATGGTTTGAAGAACCATTCTGCAAGCTACGATACAGTGAGACCGATACATCTCATGCTACGATAGTTCCCTAGTGCATCTACTCATCGTCGATGAAGTCAGAGTCCTCATCATCAGTGTAGAAGTCTACAGCATCCTCCTCCAGAAAGTCATCATCATTGCTGAGGTAAGAATCCATGTCTCCCTGGATGTCTTCACCCTCATCTTCCTCTTCCTTGCCGGCAAGCTGAGCTTCTTGCTCCTAGATGGTCTTCTCGAGGTCGGCCACATTCTTGCGAAGACGGGCGATGGTGCGATCCTTCTTTGCACGCTGGTGGCGAAGAGACTGGCGATCTTGGACGAGCAATGCGAAAGTCTGGGCCTTCTGGTCGGCAATGTCACAGATCTGGTTGGCTAACTCCCTAGCATTGTCCAGTTCCTGCTGCCTATCATGCAGCAAGAAGTCAAGATTCTCCACTTGATGCCTCAACTCTAGGTGACCTGGCATCTCCATCAGCATTCCCATGAAGTCACATCTTGCATAGTGGGCAAAACGGGTTCCTTGGATCTTGTTGACGCTGAGGGCACATAGACGTGCGAGAGGTTATTGAACCTTCTCTCGGATTTGAGACTAGCGCAGCACCGGAAGATGTTTTTGTGCCGCCTGCACCAATTGGAGAGGAAGCTAATGATAATGATCATGAAACTTCAAATGAAGTTACTGCTGAACCTCGCAGGTCAACAAGGGTTCGTACCACTCCTGATTGGTATGACTCTGCCTTGAACGTCATGTTGGTGGACAATGATGATGACCATGCGACGTATGAAGAAGCTATGGTGAGCCCAGATTCCGACAAATGGCTAGAAGCCATGAAATCCGAAATGGGATCCATGTAGGAAAACTAAGTGTGGACTTTGGTGGACTTACCGGATGGCCGTAAGGCTGTCGAGAACAAATGGATTTTCAAGAGAAAAACAGATGCTGATGGTAATGTTACCGTCTATAAAGCTCGACTTGTCGCGAAAGGGTTCCGACAAATTCAAGGAGTTGACTATGATGAGACATTCTCACCAGTAGCGAAGCTAAAGTCTGTGAGGATTTTGTTAGCAATTGCTGCATATTTCGATTATGAGATTTGGCAGATGGATGTCAAAACGGCGTTCCTTAATGGTGACATTGAGGAAGAGTTGTATATGGTACAACCCAAGGGTTTTGTCGATCCTAAAGATGCTGACAAGGTATGCAAACTTCAGCGCTCCATTTATGGACTGAAGCAAGCATCCTGGAGTTGGAATCAACGTTTTGATAAAGTAATCAAAAACTTTGGATTTATACAAACTTATGGAGAAGCTTGTATTTACAAGAAAGTGAGTGGGAGCTCTGTAGCATTCCTAGTACTATATGTAGATGACATATTGTTGATTGGGAATGATATAGAACTTCTTAATAGCGTCAAAACCTATTTGAATAATAGTTTTTCAATGAAGGATCTTGGTGAAGCGGCATATATTCTAGGCATCAAGATTTATAGAGATAGATCAAGACGCCTAATAGCGCTTTCACAAAGTACATACTTAGACAAAGTTTTAAAGAAGTTTAGAATGGAAGAGAGCAAGAAAGGGTTCGTGCCCATGTTGTCAGGTAAGACCTTGAGTAAGACTCAAAGTCCAGCTACGGTAGAAGATAGAGAAAGATGAATAATATTCCCTATGCCTCGGCCATAGGTTCTATCATGTATGCCATGCTGTGTACAAGACCGGATATAGCACATGCTGTTAGTTTGACTAGCAGATATCAAAGTGATCCTGGAATGGAACACTAGACAGCGGTCAAGAATATCCTAAAATACCTAAATAGGACTAAGGATATGGTTCTTTCTTATGGAGGTGATGAACAGCTTGTTGTAAACGGTTACACCGATGCTAGTTGGAACACCGATCCGGATGACTCGAAGTCATAGTCGGGATACGTATTTATTTTGAATGGTGCTGCAGTGAGCTGGAGGAGTGCAAAGCAAAGCATTGTGGCGAAATCTTCAACTGAATCGGAATACATAGCTGCTTCGGAGGCTGCACAAGAAGCCGTGTGGATGAAGGAATTCATTACTGAACTTGGCGTGGTTCCCAGTGCGTTGGACCCGATGGCCATCTACTGTGACAACACAGGTGCCATAGCTAATGCGCAGGAGCCAAGGTCACATAGCAAGCTGAAGCAAATCAAGCTACGTTTCCACGCTATTCGCGAGTATGTCCGAGATGGTGACATAAAGATTTGCAAAGTACACACTGATCTGAATGTGGCAGATCCGTTGACTAAACCTCTCCCTAGGGAAAAGCATGACCAACACAAGAACGCCATGGGTGTTAGGTATATTACCATGTAATCTAGATTATTGACTTTAGTGCAAGTGGGAGACTGTTGGAGATATGCCCAAGAGGCAATAATAAAAGTGATTATTATTATATCTTTGTGTTTATGATGAATGTTTACATCCCATGCTATAATTGTATTATTAGGAAATACTAATACATGTGTGTTTTGTAAACATATAAGAGTCCCTAGTAAGCCTCTTGTTGAACTAGCTTGTTGATTAATTGATGATCATGGTTTCCTGATCATGGACATTAGGATGTGATTAATAACAAGGTTATGTCATTAGGAGAATGATGTGATGGACACACACCCATAGTAAGCGTACCATAAGATCAAGTCATTAAGTTCGTATTGCTATAAGCTTTCAAATACATAGTAACCTAATCCTTCGACCATGAGGCTATGTTAATCACCATCACCAGATGGATACTTTGGTGACATCAAACACCGCTTCGTAACTGGGTGGTTATAAAGGTGTCATTGGGTATTCTGAAAGTATGTGTTGAAGCGCATGAACCAAGATTGGGATTTGTCCATCCATATGACGGATAGATATGCTCTGGGCCCTCTCGGTGGAATGTCATCTAGTTAGCTTGCAAGCATGTGACTGGGTCACAAGGTATGACATATCACGGAACGAGTAAAGAGTACTTATCAGTAACGAGGAAGAACTAGGTATGGAGATACCGACGATCAAACCTCGGATAAGTATAGTATCGCGAGACAAAGGGAATTAGTTTCGTATGTAAATGGTTCAATCGATCACGAAGTCATCGTTGAGTATGTGGGAGCCATTATGGATCTCTAGGTCCCGCTGATGGTTATTGATAGGAGATGTGTCTCCGTCATGTCTACATATTCACGAACCGTAGGGTGACACACTTAAGGTTCGAAGTTGTTTTAAGTAGATATGGAATGTGCGTTGGAGACCGAATGTTGTTCGGAGTCTCGGAATGGATCCGGGACATCACAAGGAGATCCGGAATTGTCCGGAGAATAAGATTCATATATTGGGGATCATTTTCTGAGTTAGGAAATGTTCTGGAGTGTTTGTATGAGGATTCTAGAAGGTTTCGGAATGTTCCGGAAGGTTCTAGAAGGTTTCTTGGAGTTTGCTTGAAAACCAAGGAAGGGATCAAGGAGTCCTGGTGGGTCAAGACTAGGAGTCGTGGGGGAGGAGGACTCCTCCCCCCCTCCCCAATCCGCGGGCCCTAGGAGGTGGGGAGTCCTACTAGGACTCCCCCTTCCCAGGCGCCCTCCCTCCTTTAAATAGAAGGGGGAGGCGCCACCCCTTGCCTCTCCTCCATAACTCCCAATCTCTGCCGCCTCTCTCCTCCTCGTTTCTTCTACACAGGCATAGCCGAAGCCCTGCAGAATTCTCTACTCCACCACCACCACCACGCCGTCGTGCTGCTGGGATTCCGTGGACAAGATCTACTACCTCCGCTGCTCGCTGGAACGAGGAGAGGAAGGTCTACTTCGACTCCGCACGTGTGACCGACTGCGGAAGCGCTGCCGGAACGCGGCGCCGGAAGGATCGTCCACACGATCTTAAGATCGGCAAGTGATCGACTACATCAACCACGAGATCTAATCTCGTTAACGCTTTCGGATCTACGAGGGTTAGATCCTATCTATCTCGTTGCACATGTCTAATAGATTAGATCTTGGCTTTTATCTAGATTAGATCTGGGTTTTGTTCGTTCTTGCGGTAGAAATTTTTTGTTTTACATGCTATGAACCCATCATTATGATCTAGCTAGCCTTCCTACTCCGCAGTACTCCACATCCATACCCTAGGAAGAGGAAGCACCTAGAACACCCATAGCAAGCTGGTTCGAAAGTGAAGAGCGCTCCTCTTTTTTTCCCGTGCAGCAAGTAGTACGCCCTCCTTCTCAAATTAGGAAGCGTATGACTTCTCGTCAAAGTCAAATTTAATAAACTTTGACTAAGTATACGACATCAACTCAATGTTATTAGAATCATCATGAACTATAATTTCATATTATATGCATTTGTCATTAGAAAAGTCAGTATGTTTTTACATATAGTTGGTCGAACTTTATAAAGATTGACTTTGATCAAACCTAATATGCATCCTAATTTTGGAAAGACGAAGTAGTATGAAGATTATGGCTCGATAAGATGCTCTCTCAAGAATGAGCCGTACCTGACTGTTTCCTTGCTTGGTTTTAGGGTCCTTTGTGCTAAATGTATGGAACTCGATGTATTTTTCCCTTTTTAGGTCCTTGATGTAAAATGTACTCCCATCATCTATTTAAAATTCTAACCAAAAAATGTAAGTGGTGAAATTTAAACGAATTTAAGCTTAGTTGTCAATGAGTATGAAAATTCTTGGATTTCAAGCCGAACGACCAAGGTCAAGGCCATATCAACATCATACTTTATGGTGATGATCCCATGTCCAAGAATTAGCATGCCGATAGATTTGGACATATTTTGAAAACAATTGAAGAGGAAGTAGCATGAAGAGTATGGCTCGATCAGCTGCTCTCTCGAGAAGGAGCCATACACGACTGTTTTCCTTGCTTATTTTTAGGGGGGTTCTAAATGTATGGATATCAATGTAATTTTCCCTTTTTGGGTCCTTGATGTAAAATGTACTTCCACCACCCATGTATAATTCTAACCTAAAAGTATAAGTGGTGAAATTTAGACGATTCTAAGCTTACTTGTCAACGAGTATGAATATTCTTGGATTTTAGTCGAACAACTAAGGTCAAGGCCATATAAACATCATACTTTATGCTAATGATCCCATATTAGAGAATCTGCATGGCAACAGATTTGGCCATATTTTTAAAACAATCAAAGAGGAAGTAGTATGAAGAGTTTGGCTTAGGTCAGCTGATCTCTCGAGAAGGAGCCGAAACATAAAGTTTTCCTTTGTAGGGTCCTTTGTGCTAAATGTATGGACCTCGATGTAATTTTCCCTTTTTAGGTCCTTGATGTAAAATGTACTCCCACTGACCATGTAAAATTCTAACCTAAAAGTAAGTGGTGAAATTTAAACGTATTTAAGCTTAGTTGTCAAGATAGTGGAATACCCTTGCATTGGTACCTCTTCTAGTTAACTAGAATTATATATTGTAAGTATATCCTTGCATTGTTGCATGGTAGACGTGCTAGCATTATGTATTGGGAGGAATTTTATGGAAACACTTTGTCACATTGTCGACCTGTCGGTACTCCATCTTGGTGTGTACTAATCTAGCGGCCACTAGTGGCAGTGAGACGAGATCGTGTCGTGTGGGTAAAGTGTACAACTTCTGCAGAAGATCGAATTCTAAGTACTTAGTTGTGTCCCCGGTTACGGACAACTCTGAGCAACTAAGGCCTGAAGCTATGGAAGATCTCGACATTCCAATTTCTCAAAGTAAAATTTGATGGTGTCAACAAGGGAATAGAAGCACTTGGAGTTTGGAGTTCAGAAAGTTGTTGAAAGAACAAAAGAATTTTAAAAAGATAGGATAAAACCATATTGCTTTCTGCAAATCAGCCTAAACTCTACTTAGCCAAATATGCATGTAGTGATAGTCCAGCTTATATCCACAAACTAGTGACACTTGCCAATACATTCAAAGTATTGACCCTTTGTGGCTACAACCTTCATGTTGCAGGTTATTCTATTGATGAGTGAGGAACGATGATAGGGGTTACGAGTATGCACTCAACATGTTTGCTTGTGGCACATGAAGATGAAGGACTCCATGCTTTACTTTATTCTGCTGCTTTGAAATAAGATAGGCTATGGGTATGAGATTGTAATAAAGTATTTATATTCTGGATCATGCGATGTAATATGACCTTTGTATCTTAATATTATATCTTGAATTGTGGGTGCTAGCTATTCGATCGAGGGACTAGCACTGTAATCACAAGTATTTCAAACCAAGCCAGGTTCAAGTCTTCACAAATTTGGCCATATTTTGAAAACAATTGAAGATGAAATAGTATGAAGAGTATGGCTCAATCAGCTAGTATATCGAGAAGGATCCGTACCTAATTATTTTCCTTGCTTAATTTTAGGGTCCTTTGTGCGAAATGTATGGACCTTGATGTAATTTTCCCCCTTTTGAGGTCATTGGTGTAAAATGTACTTCAACCGACTGTGTAAAATTCTAAGGTATCAGTAAGTGGTGAAATTTAAACGAATTTAAGCTTAGTTGTCAACGAGTATGAAAAATTCTTTGATTTCAAGCCGAACGACCATAAGGTCAATGCTAGATATCTACATCATTCTTTATGCTGATGATCCAAATATCCAAGAATTTGCATGGCGACAGATTCGGCCATATTTTGAAAATAATCGAAGAGGAAGTAGATGAAGAGTATGGTTCGATCAGCTTCTCTCTATGGAAGGAGCCAAACCCGACAGTTTTCTTTGCTCAATTTTAGGGTCCTTTGTGCTAAATGTATGGACCTCGATATAATTTTCCATTTTTAGGTTCTTGATGTATAATTTACTCCCACCGACCGTGTAAAATGCTAACCTAAAATTAAGTGGTAAAATTTAAATGAATTTAAGCATAGTTGTTAACAAGTGTGAAAAATTCTTGGATTTCAAGTTGAACGACCATAAGGTCCAGGCCATATCTCTACATCATACTTTATGCTCATGATCCCATATCCAAGAATTTGCATGGTGATAGATTCGGCCATATTTTAAAAACAATCAAAGAGGAAGTAGTATGAAACGTATGTCTCAATCAGCTGCTCTCCCGAGAAGGAATCAAACCCGACTATTTTATTTGCTCAATTTTAGGGTCCTTTTTTCTAAGTGTATGGACCTCAATGTAATGTTCCATTTTTTAGGTCCTTGATGTAAAATGTACTACCACCGCCCATGTAAAATTCTAACCTAAAAATAAGTGGTGAAAATTGAAACGAATTTAAGCATAGTTGTCAACGAGTACGGAAAATTGTTGGATTTCAAGGCGAACGACCTAGGTCAAGGCCATATCTACATCATACGTTATGCTTATGATCCCCATATCCAAGAATTTGCATGTCGACAAATTTGGCTATATTTTGAAAACAATCGAAGATATTAAAAACAAAAAATAATCACTTTCAATTTTTCAAGTGACAGGAATTTATTTTCTAAAAGCAAGTAAGAAGAATTATTTTCCTTTTCATGTTAAAAAAATAAAGAGGGAGAAGTGACTACAAGCAAAGAGGAGGCATCAAGAGAGCTACGAAGAGCAGGATTTGAAGGCGGTGCGATGTCAGAGCAAAGTTGGGATTGGTTCCTAACACAAGGTACAGGGTACAGTGAGTAGAGTAAATTTTAGGACCTTTACAATATATATGCACGCAAAATAAATTGTGTTTTTTCTCTCCTTTTCTCCCTCTTCACCACCCACACCCCAACCGGATGATCTCTCCCTCGTCCACAACATGGTGTTGCACACGCACATCGTCCTACGACCTGGCTTGTGTCGGTGGCTTCGTGTCTTTGTCTGGCGTGTTCGTCAGCTGCGTTGGTGGGAACCATTTTGGTCCTTGGTGGTAAAAAGTATTAGTACTACTCCCTACGAACCAAATTAATTGACTTGTATTTATCACATTCAAATGCATCTAGCACTAGAACATGTCTAGATACATCCGAATCTAGACAACTTCGAGTCAAGTAATTTGAGGGAGTACAATAGAGTAGCAATTCACTTTCCTGGTTTCGAAATTTTGACTTCCTTCATAAACATCCGGGGGGAAGGTGATTCAATAGATTGCCATTCAAGGTACTACTACTACAACTACAAGTACTACTTAAGTGTTGGACAAGGGATTGGTTGATCTAGCTATCCAAAAAAAACAAAAATGTCCCATCACATTGGATGCCCACCATTATGATCTAGCTAGCCTTCCTACTCCGCACTACTCCACCTCCATACCCTAGGAAGAGGAAGCACCAAGAACACCCGCAGCAAACTGGTTCCAAAGTGAAGAGCGCTCCTCTTTTTTTCTCGTGCAGCAAGTAGTTCTCCCTCCTTCCCAAATTAGGACGCGTATTACTTCTCGTCAAAGTCAAATTTAATAAACTTTGACTAAGTATACAACATCAACTCAATGTTATTAGAATCAACATGAACTATATTTTCATATTGTAGGCATTTGTCATTAGAAAAGTCACTATGTTTTTACATATAGTTGGTCAAACTTTATAAAGATTGACTTTGATAAAACCTAATATGCATCCTAATTTGGGAAAGAGGAAGTAGTATGAAGAGTATGGCTCGATGAGCTGCTCTCTCGAGAATGAGCCGTACCCGATGGTTGCCTTGCTTGGTTTTAGGGTCCTTTGTGCTAAATGTACAGACCTCGATGTAATTTTCCCTTTTTAGGTCGTTGATGTAAAATGTAATCCCATCATACATTGAAAATTCTAACCAAAAAGTGTAAGTGGTGAAATTTAAATGAATTTAAGCTTACTTGTCAGCGAGTATGAACATTTTTGGATTTCCAGCCGAACGACTAAGGTCAAGGCCATATCAGCATCATACTTTATGCTGATGATCCCATGTTAGAGAATTTGCATGCCAACAAATTGGGCCATGTTTTGAAAACAATCAAAGAGGAAGTATTATTAAGAGTTTGGCTCTGATCAGCTGATATCTCGAGAAGGAACCGAACCATTTTTTTCATTTAGGGTCCTTTATGCTAAATGTATGGACCTCTATGCATTTTTTTCTTTTTTGAGGTCCCTGATATAAAATGTACTCCGATCGACCATGTAATGTTCTAAGGTAAAAGTAAGTGGTGAAATTTAAAGTAATTTAAGGTTAGTTGTCAATGAGTATGAACCATTCTTGTATTTCAAGACGAACCACCAAGGTCAAGGCCATATCTACATCATACTTTATGTTGATGATCCCATATCCAATAATTTGCATGCCGACAAATTTGGCCATATTTTGAAATCAATTGAAGATGAAGTAGTATGAAGAGTATGGCTCGATCAACTACTCTCTCGAGAAGGATCCAAACCCGACTATTTTCCTTGTTTAATTTTAGGGTCCTTTGTGCTAAATGTATGGACCTCGATGTAATTCCCCCCTCCCCCTCTTTTAGGTCTAAAAGTGTAAGTGGTGAAATTTAAACAATTTTAAGCTTATTTTTGAATGAGTATGAACATTCTTGGATTTCAAGCCAAATGACCAAGGTCAAGGTGATATCAACATCATACTTTATATGTTGATGATCCCATGTCAAAGAATTTGCATGGCAACAGATCTGGCCATGTTTTGAAAACAATCGAAGAGGAAGTAGTATCAAGAGTTTAGCTCAGATCAGCTAATCTCTCGAGAAGGAGCCGAACCAGAATTTTTTCGTTTTAGGGTCCTTTATGCTAAATGTATGTACCTCAATGTAATTTTTGCTTTTTGAGGTCCCTGATGTAAAATGTACTCTAATCGACCGTGTAAAGTTCTAACCTAAAAGTAAGTGGTGAAATTTAAACGAATTTTAGTTGTCAACGAGTATGAACCATTCTTGTATTTCAAGACAAACGACCAAGGTCAAGGCCATATCTACATCATACTTTATGCTGACGATCCCATATCCAAGAATTTGCATGCCGAAAAAATTGGCCATATTTTGAGAACAATCGAAGATGTAGTATGAAGAGTGTGGCTCGATCAGCTACTCTCTCAAGAAGGAGCCAAAACCAACTATTTTGCTTGCTTAATTTTAGGGTCCTTTGTGCTAAATGTATAGACCTCGATGTAATTTCCCCCTTTTTAGGTCCTTGTTGTAAAATCTACTCCCACCGACCATGCAAAATTCTAACCTAAAAGTAAGTGGTGAAATTTAAATGCATTTCAGCTTATAGTTGTCAACAAGTATGAACAATCTTAGATTTCAAGCCAAATGATAGATTTGGCCATATTGTGAAAACAATCAAAGATTTGGCCATATTTCAAGGCCATATCTCTACATCATACTTTATTCTGATGATCGAGTATCCAAGAATTTGCATGGCGATAGATTTGGCCATATTGTGAAAACAATCAAAGAGAAAGTAGTATATAGAGTATGGCTCGATCAGCTGCTCTCTCGAGAAGGAGCTGAACCTGACTATTTTGCTTGCTTAATTTTAGGGTCCTTTGTGCTAAATGTATGGACCTCGATGTAATTTTCCCTTTTTAGGTCCTTGATGTAGAATGTACTCCCACCGACCATGTAAAATGCTAACCTAAAAGTAAGTGGTGAAATTTCAACGAATTTCAGCATAGTTGTCAATGAGTATGAAAAATTCTTGGATTTCAAGGCGAACGACCACATGGTGAAGGCCATATCCCTACATCATACTTTATGCTCATGATCCCATATAATTTGCATGGCGACCGATTCAGCCATATTTGAAAACAATCTAAGAGGAAGTAGTATGAAGAGGATGACTCGATTAGCTTGTCTCTCAAGAAGGAGCCAAACCTGACAGTTTTCTTTGCTCAATTTTAGGGTCCTTTCTGCTAAATGTATGGACCTCGAGGTAATTTTCCTTTTTTAGGTCCCTTATGTAGAATGTACTCTCATCGACCGTGTAAAATTCTAACCTAAAAGTAATTGGTGAAATTTAAACGAATTTAAGCATAGTTGTCAACGAGTATGAAAAAATCTTGGATTTCAAGCCGAACGACCACAAGGTCAAGGCCATGTCTTACATCATACTTTATGTTGCACTACAAGGAAACTGGGCTTCTATGACCCTCCATTTTCGTCACAAAATCGTCACAGTAGTCCATCTATGATGATCTTATGACGAAAATGAGATTGTCGAAAGCTGAGCGTCGCAAATGAACTATAGCGACGTTTTTTGCGAAATCGTCATAACCATCTATGACGATATTGGATCGTCATAATCGTTATGACGATCCAATATCATCATGGACCATCTAACCAGGCCAGGTCAGATCCTACGTGGCCGATCCGACGTGGCAAAATTATGACGAAATGAGATCGTTGTAATGCAAATTCAGCCCAATCCATTCAATGGCCTAAATGGGTCGAGCCCAATAATTCTGGCATTTTTTCTTCTCTGAGCCCTTATCTTTTAGACCACGTCCTTCTTACAATCATTTTCGTTTTTGGGCCCTAGGCTTTTTACCAGCAATATTTTTTCCAACAAAATTTGTTTTTGGGCCCTAGACTTTTTACCAGCAATATTTTTACCTACAATTTTGGTTCCATTCTACGAATTATGTACTGTTAAATCCAACAAGAATTGGGCCATGGCATTTTTTAAGATCCAGTTACTAAGAGGTCCATCAAGGCCTTTCCAAGAATACAATAACCTATAATTGTATCAAAACAGTTGCAACCAGAACATCAAATTCCACATCAACAGAAATCAAATAATTACAATCACGAGTGATTGTTCACATCAGGTATCAAACACTTACAATCATGAGTCATTGAGACAACATAGAGGTGCTTACAAAATATAAGCTTTACAAACATAACAAGCTACGAAAATATTTACTTGTTACAATAAAAACTCCTAGCTGAACGACATATCCTGCTCCAGCCTGAAGCTCCTGTAGATGAGAGGAAAGACATCCTTTCCTATGTTGAGATTTACTGAAGGCCAACATCTGCATGTTAAAATAGAATAGTTAGGAACATAATAATTAAAAAAAATCTATCATCAGCACAATTTCTAGGCTACATGAATCACGGTAGGAACAACCATTACAAGAATCAAAGAAGAACAAAAAAGGAGTAGCCATCAGTAGGGACACAAGCCATCGGTCCAGCAACCGTGGTGGTCAAACTAGTGCCATTTTCAGGGTATCAAAACACAGATAAAATGTATATTGATTGAAAACACACAACTTCATTTAGTAAATGTTTCTGCATAACAAACATAATAGACATGCTATTGAACAATCAGGTGAGAGAAATCCAATGCCACCATGAAGACATGCAGTCAGGGAAAATGCAAATCAAAAAATACTAATCAGGTTAAGCCAATGCAAGATAATAGAGCAACTACATCAAAGTAATCAGATTTACTAATGTATTTGTCAAATGATACATGTATCAGGCATAAGGTCATCAAGTATCAGGCACATATCTGTTCGCGAAGACGAGTAGATACCTTAGTTCGTGTCGATGAGGATAGAATTAACATTGGCGAGTTCCAAATAGCCGATATCAGAGTACAGTTCAATTCCAACGCAGATCCGGTACTCATCGTAGGAACTCAGTAACTAGCATTAAAGGTTTGGTTTCTGTAACTGCTCCAAGAATCTGTACAATATTCGGATGCCTCAGCTTTATCAGCAAGTTTACTTCATGCTTAAAATCTTGACTGCAAACCAAAGAAAGTAAATGTTAAGTGACACTCTGTCAGACAGACATGTGACAAAAAGATAAGTGTCCAGCCACACATTAAACAAAACTCAGTTAAACCAGATGAAATGCAAGCAGTCCTAGCAACTACATGAATAAAACTGAACTTACATAACTGGCATGTCATCAGATAATGATGGAAGAATGCGCCTGACCACGATAGGTGTTCCTCGCCAATACGCTTTAAGAATTTCACCAAAAGAGCCCTGCAGTAGTCAACAAGTTTGATGAACTTAAAATAACACAATTGCAAAATGAACTAAAGGTGGAGCAGAGCACATGTTTATTATGCAAATATAAAGAAATAAGCTCATTATCTTCCAAGTGTCATACAAGGTTACCCGGTTGGAGCACATGTATTAAGGATTGGAACAAAAAAAAATATAACCTCTAACTAATTTGACATATCACTGCTCACTGTGGGAAGAATATGCCAAAGGCTACCCAGTTCGAGATCATTCAGGGAGAAACAGAAAATGCTGGCCATAGTCCTAAAAATTGACAGTGGAAACAATACTACTGTGCACTAAATAACTTCTTCAGAAACAAAAGCCATAGTCCTGGAAGTACGATGCAATTCACTCTCCCGGTTTCACCTAAATTGCCTCGGAAGTATCGAGCAAGCACACTTAGCAGAGCAAAATTAAGAGTCGTGAATACCCAAATCTACTGATGGCTACGTCTCCTTTGCGTCAAATCGCCCGAAATTCCCCAACTGCATCCAATTTGGGGAGACAAAAATAGGGGGGGACGAGAAATCTCACCGTCAGAATCCCCAGATTTCTCGACGAGGGCAGCACAGGAGTGGACCAACTCGCGGCAGTCCCCGGGAGAGACAGAGCTACCTCGGGCGAGCAGGTGCGTGACATCAAAGAACAACAAGAAAATTGAGATGTAATTCCAACCAGACACAAACACACCTAAAAAATAACCAGATTAAACCCGTCGACATCTTACAGTCCTCGTGGAGGTAGGCCAATCCGCGCGCCGATCCCGCCGCGATCTTGACCCTTGTCGGCCAGTCCATCACCGGCCTTACCCTCCCTATTGGAGTTAAACAATTCAGCCTCACCGGTAAGCAACAGTCGTTCCAGAATGATGAAGTGGAGCTGGTGTCTGGTGGTGTCGTGTCAAAAGTCGTACCGTGGAGGTTGTGGTGCATGGTGTCGTTGGCGACGAAGTCATAGACGAGGAGGCGGTGGTCCTCGGAGATGCGGTAGCCGATGAGGGAGACGAGGTGGCGGTGGTGGACGCGGCTGATGATCTCCACCTTCGCCTGGAACTCCCGCTCCCCCTGCCCGCCACCGCCCTTGAGCTGCTTCACGGCCACCTCCCTGTCGTCGCCCAGCGTGCCCTTGAACACGCACCTGAACCCGCCCTCCCCGAGCAGCTTCTCGTGCGAGAACTCGCCCGTGATCTCGTACAGCATCCGCATCCGCGAGATTCCCTGGAAAACCGTCCCTGCAAGCCTTCCGGTGGCGGGTAGGCGTACTAGGTGGCCATGGGTGGTGTTGGGAAGGGGAGCGATAGAGGGAGAGGTTGTGGTGCTGGGGAGCGAGGGGGCGAGCAGAGATCGACGATGTGGTTCTCCAGATGCGATCGGGAGGGGTGGGGGTGGGGGTGGCGGTGGAGAGATGAGGGGTGGGGGTGGGGGTCTTCGCGGGGCGTGGCCCGCCTATGACTAGGGTTGGATGGGATCCCGCGGGTGGACCGAGGGTTGAGTTCTGGAGCGTCCGATCGAGTGAACGACTAGAATTCATTTCGGTGGGTGGTGGGTGATCCGTGATAGCCTCATTTCTGCATTTTGATTGGCTGGAAAAAACTGTGCATTTTCCGAGTGCCAAAAAAAGATGATTGTGAAGTAGCCACAAAATTAAAGTTGCAAAATGGTATGACCTTATTTTATAAAATATTAGACCACCTTACATGCACAATGTCCCAACCGAGAGAGCTCAAACATTTCCGTCTATCCCTAGTAAAAAAGACAAATTTGTGCCGAATCGATAGGAAAAGGGTCCGATTTGAACTACATGTACATGATCTGATGCTCATGATTTTTTTTTAAAAATATTTTTAGACTCATAATATGCTAGTTTATCAGAGATCCAATGCAAGTTTGATGAGTCTCATCCCCTAACTAAGAACCTTCATGGCCTCCGATTTGACCATAGTTTGAACGGGCATAAAAAAATTAAAAATGGTCCGGACAATGTAAATGCTTCGCAGGGTGTCATATTATGTGACATAGTTTTAAGGAAAATTACCAAACTTTTTTAATTGATTGCATCTCGAAAAGACCTTCATAGAAATGACCTATCATGTTCGAGGTTTCATGGCATTCAGACCAAACGACCAGTGTTATGGCTAGAATCGTGGCATAGTTTGTGATAATATGTCCATATCGTGCACGCATGTGCATGTTGCGATGACGAACAACGTTGCAGGAAAAAGTTTTCCTTTTCGTCGCATGGAAAAGCCATTTTCTATTTTTCGAGTGCCAAAATCAGGGCGTTTTGTGAAGCAACACCAAATATTCAATTTAAAAATACTACCACCCCATTTTTAACAAACTACTAGACCACCTTACATGAACAACGTCCGAATCGAGGATTTTAAAACCTTTTCGTCCACCCCTGGTAAAAAAGACAAATGTATGCCGAATCGGCATGAAGTGGGTCTGGTTTGAACTACAGGTATATGATCTGATGCTCGTGATTTTTAAAAAAAATTATTTTAGACTCATAATATCATGTTTCTTCAGAGATCCAATTCAAATATAGCGAGGATCATCCCCTATCTTCATGCTCGTCGTTTTGACCATAGTTTGAAATAGGAAAATTTTAAAACGGGCATAAAAAATCAAAAAATGGTCCGAACAATATAAATAATTTGCATGGTGTCATATTATGTGACATAGTTGTAAGGAAAAATACCAAACATGGTTAATTGGTTGCATCTCAGAAAAAACTTCACAGAAATGATCTATCATGTTTAAGGTTTCATGACTTTCGTGTTAAAGGACCAGTGTTATGGCTAGAATCGCGATATAGTTTGTGATAAGATGACCATATTGTGCATGCATGTGCATATTGGGACGATGAACAATGTTGTAGGAGGAAGTTTTCTTTTTCGTCGCACGGAAAAGCCATTTTCTATTTTTTGAGTGCCAAAATCGGGACGTTTTGTAAAGCAACACCAAATATTCAATTCAAAAATGCTACCATCCTATTTTTCAAAAATACTAGACCACCTTATATGAACAATGTCTCGACCGTGGATTTTAAAACCTTTTCGTGCAACCCTGGTGAAAAAAACAAAAGTCTACCGAATCGGTAGAAAGTGGGTCTGGTTTGAACTATATGTATATGATCTAATGCTCGTGATTTTTAAAAAAAATCATTTTTAGACTCACAGTTTCATGTTTCTTCAGAGATACAATTCAAGTTTAGCGAGTATCATCCCCTATCTTCATGCCAGTTATTTTGACCTAGTTTGAAATAGATTTTTTTTAAAACGGGCATAAGAAATTTAGAAACAGTCCGAACAATGTAAATGATTCACATGGTGTCATATTATGTGACATAGTTGCAAGAAAAAATACCAAACTTGGTTAATTAATTGCATCTCGAAAAAACCTTCATAGAAATGATCTATCATGTTGAAGGTTTCATGGCATTCGGGCCAAACGACCAGTGGTATGGCTAGAATCGCGACATAGTTTGTGATAATGTGCCCATATTATGCACGCATGTGCATGTTGCGATGGCGAACAATATTGTAGGAGAAACTTTTCCTTTTCATCGCACGGAAAAGCCATTTTCTATTTTTCGAGTGCCCAAATTGGGGCTATTTGTGAAGCAACACCAGATGTTCAATTCAAAAATACTACCACCCCATTTTTCAAAAATACTAGACCACCTTACATGAACAATGTCCCAACCGAGGATTTTAAAACATTTTCGTCCATCCCTGATGAAAAAGACAAATGTACGTCGAATCGGTAGAAAGTGGGTCTGGTTTGAACTACAGGTACATGATCTGATGCTCGTGATTTTTTGAAAAAATCATTTTTGAATCATAATATCATATTTCTTCAGAGATCCTATTCAAGTTTAGCGAGAATCATCCCCTATCTTCATGCCCGTCATTTTGACCATAGTTTGTAATAGGAAAAAATTGAAATGAGCATAAAAATTCAAAAATGGTTCAAACAATATAAATGCTTTGCATGGTGTTATATTATGTAACTTAGTTGCAAGGAAAAATATCAAACTTGGTTAATTGATTGCATCTCAAAAAAACTTCACATAAATGACCTATCATGTTCGAGGTTTCATGGCTTTCGGGTCAGACGACCAGTGTAAAATCGCGACATAGTTTGTGATAATGTGCTCATATTATGCATACATGTGCATCTTGGGACGGTGAACAATATTGTAGGTGAATGTTTTCCTTTTCATCGCACGGAAAAGCCATTTTCTATTTTTCGAGTGTCAAAATCGGGACGTTTTGTGAAGCAACACCAGATGGTCAATTCAAAATGCTACCACCCTAGTATTCAAAAATACGAGACCTCTTTACATGAACAATGTTCTAACCGGAAAATTTCAAACCTTTTTGTCCACCCCTGGTGAAAAAAAAGTGTGCCGAATCGGTAGGAAGTGGATCTGGTTTGTACTACATGTACATGATCTAATACTCGTGATTTAAAAAAAATCATTTTTAGACTCACAAAAATTCACTCATATTTTCGCAAGTTGCACCCGTATCTACAAACGGTTGCACGAGTCATTCTGACCATATTTTGATACCGTGATTATCGATTTGAATGGACATGCTTTCAAGATTATGTAAAATGAAAAGCAAAATCAACATAAAGTGTTTTGGATAATCAAGATGAATAAAATTGATTTTAAGATAAACCCATTCCGAGGTTGTATGCAAAATTGGCAAGGAGATTACTAAAATAGCTTTCTACTTATTTATAAAAAAACAAAACAATTATTTGAAACATATTTGGGCTAAAACTACCAAGTCATATGACCATATGGGCTGTTGGCCCATTCGTACCGGAAGGAATTCGTTAAAGGAAAAAAAACAGCCCAAAAGGGACCTCGCTCACGGAGGACCAGGTCCAACAATGCGTGTCCAATTAAAATAGATATATCGTCTTTTAATTTCACTTAAGAACGCTAGGTCTGGTGGTAGCGCTCGTCAGGAAGAGCTGGAGGTCGCGCGTTCGATTCTCCCCGGCGTTCGCCTTTTTGTCCGTTAAGGGACTAATACACGTAGTCATCAGAAAGACAAAAACTAACACATACTAAGACACGTACATGATACACACGTAGTCATCAGAAAGACAAAAACTAACACATACTAAGACACGTACATGATACATGGGAGACAAAACTGACACATAGACATGTGCAGTCAGATATTGACACATGTCTAAGACACATAGACAAAAACTAATATACATGTAGTTAAATATTGACATGTAACTGACACATAGACATGACACGTAGGCGGAATTGCTATATGCACCATATTATGACGATTTTACCTAGTAAGACTATGATGTTTTAAGCTAAATCGTCTTAATTTTTCTGGGTTTTGACTCCGCCAACGGTTTAAGACCATGTAGGACGAAATCGTCATAGATCTATGACGATTTTATTCAGGTCACTATCAGAATGTCATAGATGAACACATTTCTTGTAGTGTTGATTATCCCATATTCAAGAATTTGCATTCCGACAGATTTGGCCGTATTTTGAAAACAATCAAAGACGAAGTAGTATGAAGAGTATGGCTCGATCAGCTGCACTCTCGAGAAGGAGCCATCGATTTTAGCAAGCATGGGCAGATACTTGCATGCCATCGTACATCTGTTGACTGAAGGACCAAGAACATATGTAATTAATTTGATTATGTACTCATCACAACCTCTAATGATTTTCTTGCATCTAACTATTCTACACTATTATCTTTACTCATCATATGACCCTGACCACTTCTGCAGTCTGCTTCCCCTTATGTGCCACCCAAAAGGATGCCAGCATCAAGCCACTGGCACCGACACCAGCACCGGCCCCTGTTCCTGCAACGGCACCTGTTGACCTCAGTAGGAGAAAGAATAGAGGTATTAACTTAATTTGCTTGTATACGCTCATCTCTGTCTAGGAGTTACTGTTGTATAAGAAACCATTTTGCTTGTCCACATCTCACATGCCTCTCCGACCACTCCTGTAGTCCCCTTACCTACCCCTCAGAAGGTAACCAGCACCAAGTTGTTGGCACCCCCAACGGCACTGGCCCTAGTTCCTGCTCCGGCAATGGATAAGATCTTAAGTGACCCCTGGTTCAAGAGGAATACAACAACATTCACTGCTCAGTCCTTCGTTTAGGAAGACACCGACAGAGGAGAGTCCCCTCGTGTAGGGAACTGGGCGGCGGCTGGCTCCTTGGTCTGCTTCGGTGGTGCTCGGTCGAAGGGGGCAAGGGGCGGAGCTGAGAAAGGCGGGTCAATAGTAAGTGGAGCACAGGGGGTTGCCGGAGGTGCTCTAGGCAGGGATATCGCCAAAGATAGTTGCGGCAGCGTGCCCTAGTTGCCAGGTGAGGACTCGGGAGGGAGAGAGTAGAGGAAATTGTTCCGGCTGGGATGAATGATTGGGGGTAGTTGAGTGGCATCGGTGGGTAAATAAACCTCAACCACAGGGTTAGATGTATATTGGGAGGATGTGGGATGCGAAGTGAAGCTGCTGAAGCACCTCTCACACTGCTTCGGTAAAATGAACTAGTGGGCGCGCTGGCTTCACTCTGCCTGTTAGGTGGAGTTTCAGCGTTTGGGTCAGCTTCGGTTGCTCCACCTGTAAATTGGTGGAGTGGAGTTGTCCCAAACACACCCTTATTATCTACTTCATCTATTCTCATATCTCTCTCTCTTATTTTCCACTAAGCTAACCCAGCACCTCTATTGCCTCCCTGATCGACCTCTAGCCTCACATCCTTTGTAATATATATCCTTTGTCTTGAGATTCTGGTCAATAGATAGTTAGCTCATGGAGTAGTTGCACCGGTATATTGAAAGTACCACTAGAATTCAGCACCATTTATAGCGTCATGTAATTGACACCTCCATCTATGTTATCGTATTCATGGATTTTTCTAGTCATTCTTTCTATTAACCATTAATTACTTCTTCATGTAGGATGGAAAGTGATGTCTCTTGAGATTGACCTCCATCCCTAAATGATCTAAGATTCACATATTGAGCCCTTTGTACTTGGTACCACTAGAAAGACCCGATGATTATATGTTTTAATTTTTCTAAAGGTCGTATATTGTATTTATTCCCTTGTTACATTGCTTAGAGAATATGATATTACTAATGGCTTGAGACTATGGTAGACCCGGACCTGGAGCATGTGTTGGGATGGGCTAGCTAACTCTCTTTGGGCTTAGGTCTTTATACTTAATAATTTCTAGCATATTACAAAGAGATATACTTGGGTGTTTTTCCTAGACCGAGAATTGAAGTCATGGTAGTCCTAGGCTAGATCTACACATGATCGGGACCACTCACATGATACTCACACATTTCATGGCTGCTAGGACAGAACCAGCACGCCAACACTACATCACCGCTCATAACGTATACATGTGACACACTATATGCCTAGGATGCCTTATGTATGGCGCTCAGGACATACAAAAATAAGCTATGATATAAGTATATTTTCTTATTATCTTTCAATTATAACTTTAACAAAAAAACACTTTTAACGCTAATAAATCCTAACTATAATATAAACATTTTCTTTGCACTAATGGCGAGGACAAACATCTTGTGGCTACATACCGTATGGGTGCACACCACACCAACCTATAAGATTTATCGTGTATCTGAGCCAGCTGTTAGAGAAACATACACCACTGAAAGTAGTGGAGCATAAATAACACTTTACAGTTGTTAGCAAAATAACTTATATGCAAGATTGGGAGTATAACATGTCACACAACCCTCTTGGTTCCTACAATCTTCAATTTTTAGTAGTTTATGTGTATAATTTAAACGTTTGTAAATAAAAATTCAAATAACTCTTGGATGAGAGTAGTTCACATTTATCACCCTCAATCATAGGACATGTACAATTGGGGCCAATTATTTGACATGCTTTATTTACATTAGGCCTCCAGCTTAAATAATCGACTATATTAGACCCGTGCACATATATGTGATGCAATTATAGATGGTATATTAAGAAAATCCGGTGATCAAGTTAACTGATGTGACTAGGTGCAATATATACTTCATTAGTTGTCGATATAAATATTGGCCATGTTCATAACATGGTTTTCTTACCATAAATAAAACTAATTGCCACAATAACAATTGGTAGATGAACTGTCGTCCACCGATTGTTGATGGAAAAATAGGAAGCTATTTTAATCATGTTTTCGTATCTAGCTATGCCGGCACGTCAAGACAAATATACTTATATACTTAGTGATCTTCTACGTATATATATTTATGAGAAATTTGTCGAAACATGAAAAATATATGGATCATTAATCACAAAATATATGGCCAATATGTCAATAGTAGTCCCCCCCTTTTTATTTTGGTGTGAAGCGGCGGAGATATATGGCGTGTGCGTATCGAGGTGAGTTTCGAATGGACGGCAGATATCGACTCTCCATGGGCACACCGCTTCTCTTGGTTCCCTATAAATACGTGAGCATAGAGGGTGTACAAGGCACACAACAACAAGCCTCATACATCAAGAGTAGAAAGAGATCTACATCTTCTTCCTTTGGTTCTCCATAAGCTCTAGCTAGCTTTCAGGTCCATATATTCATTCCTTTATATCTCCTTTATTTATTATCATTGTGTCGTAGTTTTTGTGTCCATACTTTACACATATGAGACTGTTATAGGTGCTATACCTTTGTTGGATGAAATAGTGCATTTTATATATGCACTATGAAGCACACAATTTTTGTTGTTGTTGGGACTTGACAACCATGTATTGTTTCCACTTTCATATTTTCTTTGCTATTGTTGAGGTTATCATCATGCATGGGTGGAGCTAGGGCCATGCCCTACCCCTGCTATAATTTTTTCTGAAACGCACCACCTTGATATTATATGATATTCTATATAAATGATCCCAATATAACCTATATTCCCCCTCCAAGTTGCACAATTCTAAAGTTTCCCCATCATATCATATTCCTAGCTCGGCCGACGTCATGATACGTTTTTGTCACACTTGCTGTAGAAAAGAACCTGGAAATTTATCCATGTGTAGGGCAACACTTCTTTGTTATTCTTGTTATTCTCTTATACACAAATATAATTTTTTCCTTCTTATTCTCCTTATGAGTACTAAGAAAGTGTGCACAACTCTTACAATAATAAATCTGACGATTTCAAGTTATTGTTAGATCTAGCATAATTTTTATCAACTAAGATATATATGAAGCGCATTATTATCTTAGAGATTATTTGTGACTAGTATTTCTTATGATTTTGTAACTAGAAATTTTTATTGGATATATAGACAACACTACAGTTTACTAATTGAATTTATGATGTTTTTGTTGATTCTTCTTGAGAATAGTCGGTAACAATCACCTTAAATGTATAAAAATGGATTGAAATAACCGCTCTTTTTATTTTTTGCAGTTCATTTACTGATCATGGCATCCCCTGTGAAGACTCTGCTTGTTGAAGATACCCGATTTGATGCCCTAGTTCTCTCCACGATGCTTCGTAGGTTCCATTGTGAAATTACTATTGCAAATAATGGGAAAGAAGCCGTGGATCTGTTCCTTGAAGGGAATAAGTTTGATATTGTTCTGTGCGATAATGACATGCCCATAATGAATGGCCTTGAGGTACTTTTATTTTGGACATAGCTTTTTTGTATGAAAAATATACATATTTAATTTTGCTTGAATATTTATAGTTTGTCAAATTAATTGGTGTGTTACTTAATAGGCAGTTGAGAAGATCCGTGCAATGGGAGAAACTGATGTGAAGATTATTGGGCTATCAGCTAATAATAATGTCCAAGAGGTGTTCATGACTGCTGGTGTTGATGTGTTTGTTCCCAAACCATTGAAGATTGATGTTCTCGAGGCTATGATACAGGAGGTCATCAACAAGAAGAACAATGACATGGTCTAAGCGTGACCCTGCTTCCTCGAGCGATAAAGGAAATAAGATGTTGAGATCATATATGTTTGGGCGAGTCTAGATTGTCATGTTTGTTTCATTTCACCAGATTGTTGTTTAATTTCAAGCTTCATGTTAAAGGTCGTCCTTAGCAAGAAGGACATGAGAGTTACCTATAATTATATGGGATCCATGTAATATGTATCTCCTTCGACTTCAATCCATTACTTTTCGTCAATTCATGCTTCATGGTGTGAGATATCTAAATTATTCAAACTAATCATCAACTAGTGTCATAAGTACATGCTAGCTATTATAATATGTAGAGTATCATTCATAGCCTATTTCTATTGGATAAAAAGTTTAATTAGCTGAAGTTTTTTTATGAACACAAGGAGTCGTTCGCATGTGGTGGCAACACAAGTCCCATCACCCATTGAAGCTCCTACCCTTGCATCACTTAGCATCGAGTTCACTAAGGACTCCCACCGCAACCGTTTCAACCGTCTCAAGGACCGAGAGATCAAGACCACCAAATGGGCGTGTCAATATACTTTGAACCAACTAGGCATCGGCCTTGATTTTAATTTACTTTACAACAATGTTGGTTTGCTTGATTTTGTCTTTCAGGACCCTGCCACTTATCGCCGGCTTTCCCTCGAGTTCCTTAACACTTTGAAGCATACGGTGCGTCAGAGTTTTTATTCCGAGGAAGATAGACCGGGATCAGACTTGATCACTTTCTACCTAATGAATCATGAGTATACTTTACTAACGTAGTCATTATTGTCGTGGTATTGCCAATGAGTACGCCATGGAGGGGTCCTCACAGAGCATGTTTAGAGAGGTGGGGGAAGGCGGTGAGTTGATGGTTACGAGGTAACACAGCTTACCTAGGTTCAAGTCCCGCAACGATGGAGAAACTCTACTGCTGCTATAAATCACTATAATGGCAATACGCTGAGTTACAGGGATCGGTTCGTTGTTCGAGGTGTTACAAATCGTGCCCTAAAGGCTCCCACAGGTCCGGCTTGTAAACGCGATAGATCCTTGGGTTACAGGGAAAGGACCTTGCCAGACAGGTTACAGAGTCCTACACTAATACTAAGTATTCTTCGTGTCTTGCACTCCAAGGCTCCGAGTAGGTCGGTAACTCCATTGTAGCCTTACTTGATCTGGCATGGGCCTCCCTTCTGGATCCGTCTAACTGGGCCGCCCAGCAGGCCATGGGCCGTGCTACCAACTGTGGGCCACCCGAGTTATCTGGATTAGAGACATGCAATGGTGATACCCATTTAGCATATCCCCAACAGTAGCCCCGAGAGGACTTTGAGATTTTGCACCGTCTTGCCCTTTGGTCTTGAATGCTCTGTCTAAGTGATGCCAACAATTCGTTAAGCAATATCTCGAAGGTCTCCCAAAAACTCTGCAATCCTCTCCATCTTTATCATGTAAGCCGGAGATTCTCCAAGTCTTCTCTTCTAGAGTCGGATATTATCCGTCTTGAATGGAATCTTCAGATGTGGATTCTCCACTGCAATAGTCAGTAGGATGACATAGGCTATAGCCTACGCTACCTCGAAACTCACATATGGCAGTGAATTAATCATTAGCTATTTTCGCACACGGAAAATCCGAAACGCTAAGCGGCAAAACAGGGGACATGGCAAAATTACCGCGCACGACCGTTAGATCTTCCATGCACAAATCTTGATGCATGGGTCTATAAATATTTACTACAGCCAGAATAATCTCTTTTACCCACATTCTTCCCTGCATCTTCTTCTTCCTCTCACCACACGATCGATCGAGATCCTCCAATGGCTTGCATCAGTAGTGCTTTGTCAACGGTGGCGGCTCCGAGGCTTCAATCAAGCCATCCAAGGGAGCGTCCGTCCCGCCGGAGGGAGTGGTGGTTCCTGTCTCCGCCGTGGTGGAATCCACCGGTGGTGACCAGAAAAGGGCGACACATGAAGCCGTAGAGGAGGACGCTGAATCCCACAAGGTAGTGTGGAGAGGCTTAGATCTCTTCACCGAACAACTGCAATAACTCATCACCGAGGTATACCTCCCTGCGACGAAGGGGTTGGTCTGGCGGCCAGCACTGGCCGCGCGAAGTGGTCCGTTCTCCCCAAGTAAGAGAGAAATTGTACCTCAAATCTCAGCTGGTATGTGGCATTAGCCTTCTAGTCTCCGACTTCTTCCTTGAAATTCTCCGGCACTTCCGGGTTCTCTGCCACAATCTTTCTCCCAAAAACATCCTTGTACTTAGCAATTACATAGCTTTGTGCAAAGGATACCTAGGAATCAAACTTAGGTTAGATCTGTTTATCTATTTCTTCACCGTCAAGAGAGACTGGGGAGAGTCCAAGGATGGACTGCGGAACCATTAGTTTTAAGATCTGTCCTAACCATGTTTCCTTTATTGCTTTCACATATACTCTAAGGCTTTCGACTTTAGTGTATCAACCATCTGACATGCTTTTTGGCCTGTCAGCTGGCAACCTTGGCGGCATATCTGATTGTCTCCCAATTCTACGATCCAAGGCTAAAGGATATTAAGGTTGTATTTGATGATGATACCTCCAAGGATCATCCAGCTTCGGCAGCGCGGTAGCGGAAGAGCTCAACTTGTCATGCTGCTGCCGAGGGTAAGAAGAAGAAAATGGAGAGTGGAGTCTGCATCAAATCCACTGACACCTTAGAGGCGGAGAAGAATAAGTCCACCAGCACCCCCTTAACCAAGGCACTTGCTGTGATGTAAGTATATTCATTCTCCGACTTTGCTTTTCTTTGCACCTATTCAATCCCTGTACTTATAATTTATACATTTCAGGAAGAAATCCGGTGTTAGTTTGAGGCAGACCTACAAAGATGTTGGAGGTTCCAAAAATATTCGTGAAATGTTTACCAACTCATCGCCCGCCGTTGCAACCCGACTCCTGCCACCAAGCCTGCAACAGGCTCGACTAGAACTTCATCACCCGTCATCTCTGAGACATCCGTCATGGAGATAGGAATCAATCCAACACCAAATGTCTCAGGCTCTGCCGTCATGGACCTTGCTCCCAGTGGCCAGGCAAGACAGGAGAGTACCTCCTCCAAAGTGGCTAAAGCTCTAGCGAAGGATTCCACTGAGAAAGGGAAGCAACTAGCGGAGGGAAAAGAAGCAGCAACAACAGCAGCAACGACCAATCCGGGAGCCACTATGCCATCAACCATTATTACGCAGGAGACGGCTAAGGCTTCATCCATGCCTCCAGATTCTACAACTCCTCTACCTCTGACTCCTCTGAGCCTGGATGATATTATCCAATAGGCAAACACTACACGAAAAGTTTCCTTCCACAACGAATTGGCAAGACGGTCATCGTAGAAGGCGCGTCTTTCGCAACGAAATTCTCGGCTCGACCGTGGCCAATGGAAAACTTTTTTTTCCGGTTTCGCGGCCCTCTACTACGACATATCTGCTAAAAACATGGAGGAAGCTCGGCTGGCGTGTGGCAGAAGCAAGATTTTCATTTCCTCACGCGATGTTGACTCGCCGAAGTCTTTTGAGGCGTGTGGGTCCCGAACGTCAGTGTCTCTAGCAGACCATACTTTTCGGTCGCGCCTCCCAGATTTGAACTCGATAACGTAGCTTGAGGCGTCTACCGTTTAGTTAGGCTGCTAGGTCCCACATGTCAGCCTCTCATTAGAAGGATCGTGTGTATGATGGAATTTTTTTCCTTTGCTGGCGCTACCCTATTCTGAAGTTGATAGCACTACTCGATGCATGTACCGTTTAACCAACCTCCTGAGCCCCACATGTCATCCTCTCATTAGAAGAAACCTATGTATGATGGATTTTTTCCTTCGCTCGCGCTACCCTGTTCCGAACTTGATAGCGTTGTTCGATGCATCTACCATTTAATCATGATGCTGGGCCTCACATGTCATCCTCTCATTAGAAGAAACGTGTGTATGATGGATTTTTTACCCTCTGTCGCGCCTTTGTGTTCCAAACTTGATAGCGTTACTCGCTGCTTCAGCCGTTTATATAGGCTAGTGGGCCGACATGTCAGCCTCCTCTGTGCAGAAAACATGTGCATGCTAGACTTTTTTCCTTCTCTCGCACCTCCCCATTTGACTTGGCAACGTTGCTCGATACATCACCCATATAATGTCTCCCTGCTGGGTCCACATGTCAGCCGCCTATGTAGAGGAAACATGTGTATGTTGGACATTTTTTTTGGTCGCCTCCGCCGGTTTGACCTTGGTAACGTTGTCCCATGCAGCAGGCTTGTATGGTATTGCTGCTGGGGCCCATGTGTCAACCTCTCTCGACAAGAAACATTGCGATCTTGGTCTTCTTTTTTCTTGTCGAGACTATTGTACAAGTACTTTTTAAACGCGCTCGTTAAACTTGATCTCTTGTATGGTAAGGTTGATGGGCGCTAGCTGCAGGCAGGTGGGTCGGCCATATCAGCCTCTTAGTAAAAAATATTGCTACAGATAAACTGCATGCCTTGCCACTACATAAGAAAATTGTTATCCTTTTATAAAATGTAAAAAATGTATACTACCATCATATATAACTTATTTATTTCTCTTCTTAAAAAATTGTTTGTCCATCTGCTACACGTGATTGCTAGCATCTCAACTAAAAAATGTTAAGTATAAATAATGTAGTAGGTAGTACTTAAAAACATGGATAGGCGGAGTTTTTTTAGGGGTGGGTGGACGGTGCCCAAAAAAGGCCGAATTGAAGAAAATTGGGCTAAGCAGGGATGGATGGGCTATTTTTCATGGGCTCTCACCCAATCTAACTAGGCTATTTGCGTGGCCGAATGACCCAAAACATGGCTGGTCTTGCACTATAATGAGGCTGTATGGGCTAATTTCTTGGGATCGATAGTTAAAATCCCAAGGTACGTGCTGGGGCTCGGCCGGATTCGAAACAAAGCCATCAACAAATGAAATAAAAAGGTATGAAATATGAGCGCCTAGATCCCAAGCGCCTGAGAACTTGTTATGTTAAGGAGCTGACGTCACCCTACTAATTGTACTAATACTCAGTTTTAACCTAGTAGTTGCAACTCATTAAATTCCTAGTTACATGTTGTTGCAACAAATTTGTAACCCTCACGTTGCACCAATCGCTAGGTAAATCCAATGGCGAGAGAGGTGACTCTTGAGAACTGGCAAATCTGATTAAATATTCACAGATTCTGTGAAAATTGTGGACAAACAACCCGTGCCTGCCAAAACTTTCCACCGAGACCCCAAACTTTCCTAAGCCCACCCTCAATCGAGCGACCAGCCTCTATCTCTTCAAATTTTGCGCTGTTCTTATGGGAGATGCACCGGATTAGAACCAGGCCGCAAATCAGTTTTCCCTTTTCTCCAAACACACTCGATCACTGGAACACAATTATTGTCATAATATTTGCTCATATAGGGAATCGTCATATAAATACAGATATACCACACCAATACGTACTAGTCATAGCTCCAATCCAGCAAAAGGTTATCATACTTTTACCACCCATATATAATCAGTAGAGATAAGACAACCACATGATTAATTACAATAGCATGCGGCCAAAGAGCTAGACAACTAGGAAGTTCATGAACAACATGCCGCATTCAGGGCAGCGAGATACATCGACCTTGGCCGTTCTTCCAATAGTAAGTTTGGATGCTTTCCAGAACTTGATCCACCTAAAAGTAGCTACCAAGTGCCATCAGTCGAGTTAATGGCGTAATGTCCCTCGATAAGCAATCCTTGCTCTACATCTTGAAGACTATTGTGCCCTTTCGTCTGGCCTGGAGTTGTTTTGTGGCACTCATAGGAAATTTCCGAGTCAAAGCAAGAGATAGACGCATAATTACTAAGAGTGATGCGCTGAATCATGTGAAACTTGAGAAGACATTGAGAACAGTTTATCTACCGCCATATACTCCCAAACATAATCCGGTTCGACCTTGTGATGACACATGTGTAGGATATGGTCTGATAAGGTCCTTCCCGGGGTGATGAAGGAGCTTATGCCGGTGCCTGTGCTGGGGCTGGTGCTAGTGCACGAGATGGTGCCACTAATTGTAGAGGGGCTGGTGCAGGAGCCAAAAGGCCCAGAACTGGTGCCGACGCCAACAACTTGATGCTAGATTCCTTCTGAGGGGTAGCTAAGCTGACCGTGGGGATGGTAGAGGCAGATGAGAAGTGTACAAGCAAAATGGTACATTTACTCACAAGACAGTGATCAGAGGATATGATGAGTATACAAGAAAATTAAGTTACTACCTCCATTCTTTCTACTTAGGTCAACAGGTGCTGGAGCAGGAACTAGGGCCAGTGTCGTTGGGGGTGCCAGCAGCTTGGTGTTGGTTACCTTCTGAGGGGTAGGTAAGGGGACTGCAGGAGTGGTCAGAGAGGCATATAAGATGTGGACAAGCAAAATGGTTTCTTATAAAATAGTAACTCCTAGACAGAGATGAGAGTATACAAGCGAATTAAGTTACTACCTCTATTGTTTCTCCTACTAAAGTCAACATGTGTCGTTGCAGGAACTGGGGCCGGTGTTGGTGTCGGTCCAAGCAACTTGATGCTGGCACCCTTCTAGGTGGTACATAAGGGGAAGCGGACTGCAGAAGTGGTTAGGGTCATATGATGAGTAAAGACAATGGTGCAGAACAGTTAGTCGCAAGAAAATCATTAGAGGTTGTGATGAGTACAGAATCAAATTAATTAGTACTACCTTTGTTCTTGGTCGTTCGGTTAACAGGTGTACGATGGTGTGCAAGTATCTGCCCAGGCTTGCTAAAATCGAATGTTACCTCGTCCCCCTACTTCAGACCATTCTCATGGACATACTTAGACCAACCTCAGCCACCCAAATAGGTAGTGGCCATCGTTTGGGCGACATCCACATCATATAGTTACCGCATGCCTTTAGTGCCCTTGCTATACATAGTTAGAAACTTTTCGTTTTCGAACATCTTGTTTATAATGGGGAGAGCGACACAAGGGACAACCTTCATGAGAAAATTGATAGAGAAGTAAGGCGACAACAAAAACAGTGAGATTCAAGATATTATATCAAGTCGGTCTAAACCACTTGGAATCCATACCTGATACCATGGGTACCCTTTGTCAAGGTGGCCATGCACCATTTTTCATCCCTCTGCCTTTGGAATGGCATACAGGGGCCCTCTTTCAATCCACAAGCTTGACAAGTGGAGGGTAGCAAAAAGGGCTGAGCAGCTGGTGCGTGGTACTGATTGAAATTAAGTGGAAAGGTTAAATTATGTAAATAGCAAGTAAATCTAATAATATAAGACAAAACCATTGCGTGTAAAGCAAACAAATTTTATTTTTGTGAACTTCTAATGAGCATAAGAATATAGTACTAGCTGATAAAAATAACATGGTAAATCATAATATGTGAAATTGTGGATTTCCACATTATACCTACTTCTTAGAGAGGTCACTGCCCACCTGGGTACTGTGTTGGCGCTTCCTCATTGTGTAGAGGATGTCCTATTTTGGTGCGGGCATCAGAAATCTACTAGCCTCTACAGAAGCCTTAGCCTCCACAGCAGCACATTCAATCTGCATAAATAGCAACAAAGCTCAATAGTTCAATAGTTTGGTAAAACTTTTCGTCCCTTGAATTTTCAAAAAATATAGTATATGCCTAAGCCTTGGGACGGAGGGAGTATAGTACATAGTAGTCATATACTAACTGTATGAGTTAGTCCGATAGATCTAGATCTGGATTCACATAAACACAGTGCCAGAATTAATAAAATCACACATATGTTTCTGAACATCTGATAAGCATACATCACACCAAGCGGGTAATACTTAAATCTGTATGCACCATGGTAATAAGGGTATTAAGAACACATACCTTTCTCCTAGCTAGTTGGTGGCCTTGCGCTTGTTTTTTGGTGAATAGTGGTACTCGCCGGATCCTGCGGCATGTGGGGGTACCATCTTGTTTGCCGCACCTGGAGCACCCCACGTTCGTAGGTATGTTCCACCGTGCTACAATAAATGAAGAAGATATGGTGTCACAGAGACTTCCACAAAAACATGATGCAGACAGAGACAACTTTTAGAACAGGGATACATCCAGGTTGTAGCCAACCACTTTCAACATTGGAAAGAATGGAAGAACGCAACGAATATACTGCTACATTACCTTTTTAGGTAACTTTTAAGGGAACTGACGGGACCATCCCTGTCCGTAGTGGCCTTCCACGCCACTGACCCATAGTTCTCATACAGAATCTGACACAAAATCCATCGCATATTATGAGTAGCAACTAAAGGTTACAAAAGTGAAGAACACCAAATCGAACCCGACCAAATGCCCCAATCAGAACAGCGGTGACCATGCCCTGATCCGGAATCCATACGAAATTAGTACCACCTCCCCCACCCCCACCCCCACCCCACCCAAATGACCCAATCGATTAGAGAAGAGGAAAAATATCCTGATTAGGTGATTCCGAGGTGAGCAATATGCAAGAACTCCACAATCAAAGCATACCGAATACTACTACTCCTAGTACTAATAGTACTCCCCCATGGCCCAATCGGAAGCGAATTAAGAAAAGCCGGATTTCGAGGTGAGCAAATATACCCACCTATTTCAACAAGAACTCCCCAATCGGAGGTTGCACCAGTTCCCACAGTTGATTGCTGGATGTGAGCTAGCTAGTGATGGTTTCTTGTCTTGTCGTCGGTAGAAAGGCATGGGTAGGAGAGTTGTAGTACTAGTAGTAGTAGGGTTGGGCAGTACACTTTTTTCTACAGTAAGTATTTTTAAGTTATAGTGGCGGGAACATTTCGCCGGGAGAGAATCCCGAATTTTTTATCCCAGCTATCACGTGGTGTCCTATAGTTGTTTCAAACGGGACCCATGTCAGGGGTGAGTTAAAGAAGGTCTGACATCAAGTGTGTGAGATAATTGACCGAGCCAACCTCCTCCTTCCCTTGGTACCAGTACTAGTTGTCCCGGGTTCCTCTCCAAGGACAGAGAAAATCGACCCTCTTCGAATCAAATTGGTCCCAGCTTATTATCCTTCTGCTGATTCTTCTCACGGAGCAGTGGACAAGACGGCGGTAGTTGCAACATAGGGCACCAGCGCTGGGGCCTCAAAAACAGTTTAGGAACCGATAAAATGATAAGCTCGGATTTTAGACTAGAAACACACACAAACACACATATACTCCGTATATACTAATATATGGAATAGTTTCCAATTACAGTTCTGCTAACAAAGGCCTAGAAATCATAATAAGGTAGCTCCATATTATAGACCTATGACAGTAGCGAACCAATCATGGGATAGCTCTACACCCCAAGAGTTTGGCAGCTGGGCTAGTGGTCATGAACGGCACCAAAAGTACACCCCTAATTATCAGCAACCCTGGATCAAATCCATCCAGACGCAGTGTACTCTATCCACAGGCTTACGTACAGGCTCATCAATGAACAGGTCATCGTCATTACCATCAAAGTCCTCTTTGGTCGTCTGCTTTTGCGATTAGTAGATTAACAGATGTGTTTATAGACAAACATCAAAGACACACAACCTAAACATTTGTCGCTCTACAGATATACCTTGTCATCTGGCATAGCGGTAGTACCAGAAATGAAACCTGTTTCATGCAGCTTGCACTTTTTCCCTCCTCCCCCTTCTCCAAGTTGATCTAGATGCTCAGGAGCTGCCTCTGTCAGTTGATCAACATCTGCTTCCCCTACTTGATCTTGATGATAAAGATGTTCTTCCACCAGTTCATATGGAGGATCATATGGTTCACCATGAAATATCCATCTAGTATATGTGCTAAGCATCCCAAATGTAAAAATATGGTTTTCCACTATACTTTGAGGAAGCACACTATGATTCGCACACAACCGGCAGTGGCAATGTACTTTTGAGTTGTCACAATGAGCTGTAACAAATCCCATAAATCGTAGAACATCAAGGATGCGTTTAGCGCTGCCTAATGGAGCAATCTTTATCCAAAATCTGCCCATTTGTTTAATTATGATATACAAGGTTGGATATTATTAAAAGAAAAGCACGAAACATATAGATGAAGTACAAAAACTATATATGCCTATGCATTTCAACAAATATATAGCAAAAATCGCCGAAGGTATTTAGGAACCCAGATCTAGCGTAGAATAAACTATGACCATGCAGATTGAGGACAAATTAAACTACGTAGGAGTATTTGAAAGGGTAATAAAAATGCCAACCAGATCGAGCTAGAGATAGAAGGACTACCGTGGGATCGACGTGCCCATCGGTGCGTCTCAAGAAGACCAACGGGTAGGGAAAACTTCTTCGCGCACGTTGGTGACGTGGAGCAGCCGTAAGCGCGTATGTTTTGTGGGGAAGGGGTGAGGCCTAGGCGGTGGAGGGTGGAAGTTAATACACAGCATGAATGGGTGCGGAGGGATAACTTTGGAAATTCTGACCTACCCTGCTTTGGGCACCACCATATACGTGGTCCACCTGCCAGGCACCATAGATCAAAATTGAAATACTTGTTAAAATACAAGTTTATGTTTTACCATGGAAACTAATGCACATAGCATTGCACTTTGTGAACGAATGGCTTTATGTCAAAAAGTTATTTAATTTTAGCATCTTCAGCTAGGAAGTTTGGAAACTCATGAAAGTAGGGCATTATCCATCAAATCTGGAATCTCCTTTGTAAACAATTGCTTGAAATGCCAAGATGCACCGATCTACCAAATATGGCCAGGTTTTTAAGCTTGGTTGGAGAAGATGCTTCAATGTACGGAGTAGTACAAAAGATGAAAAGGTACAGAAACTATGGTTGTGACCTTGCTCCTCTTGTTTGAAAACCTTGAATTAATGTTCATTAGTTTCAGCAGATGTATATAAACTCATAAAATGCTGGAAAGCATACAAGCCTGTGGGTCTATCTGACGGGGACAACATCCCAAGTGGGAGTAGCGTACGTTAGAAGCTTCAACTACAAAATTTGGGCAGAGCGCCGAAATAACTTGTCCACCCATTCAAACATCCCGCCATCCATTCAAACATCCGGCCACCAAAAAAAACATCTAGCCCCAAAAATTATTTTATTGCACAAATTTAGCCTGGAAGCTTGAAAGGGCATTATACATTGTGTGGAAAAGGGAGCGGTGGTATTTTAAGCAATCATCTTTGTAGTTGCTTCACAACAAAACACATTGTTGTTACTTGGAAATTCGAAAAGAAACTTCAAATTTGGAAGCAGACATATTGGTTGATTTGCAAAGATGCACCGATCTACCAAATACGGACACGTCATCATAAACTATCTCCATGACCTTGGTCACATTTTTTTTGGACGATGGTCATATTCTTGAAAGCCTTAAATTGTTCAAAATTTCAGCAAATGCCTAGAAACTTGTTTAAATGCTGGGAAGCAACTCTCGCTGGCGTGTGGGCCTAAACGGTGACAGCTCGTCTGAGAGGCCCCACGCCAGAGTAGCGTATGCTAGAAGCTTCGACCTCAAAATTTGGTACGACACCCAAACATCGCACCCATCCATTAAAATATCCCGCGCATCCATTCAAACATGCTTCACCTCTTTCTAGAATGCAAAATTCCTCTTCTATCCCTGCTTCGGAAATAAGAATCCGAGGGAGCACTGCAATAACAAAGGGATATAAGTGGTAAATTTGGGTTCTCCCAAGTGCATCACCCCATCCACGTTTCCCAGCCCTTCTTCAATATTTTCCTTCCCGCCCACTCCGACCTACACCGAATTTTTGGACCCACTATGCAAGTGACCCACATGTTAGTGAGCCAGAATTACGAGAAGTAGAGATTCCCATCGCTTGTTGTTCAAAATTCGAACATTTTTCGCTAAACCGAGATAAAATAGTTAAAATCATCTAACATGGCTTATACTATCATTCCACTATGTCAGAGTAAAAGCTAAAAAAAACAAAGCCAAAAACACGTTCGTAGCTTTATAAGCCAAAAATCAAAAGCCAGAATTCGAGCCCAACCAAACAACGCCTAAATCTCAAGGAACTCTTCGTGTTTCTCCCTTGTTTTGGTACCCGGGTACCTTCAATTTTATTAAACAAAAAATATGACGAAGCAGGATATCATCGACTTGTAGATCATTTTTGAGATACTTTCATTAAATTGCGGTAACACCATTTTGTTCCACGGATATATATAACCATAAAGTTTGAAAATACTATTGAGAATTCACAGAATCCTAAACCATAAAATCTAAACCCCTAAACCCGGACCAAGCAGGTATCGTGCAACTATAGATCAAAAATTGAGATACTTTCGTTAAATCAGGTAACGCCATTCTATTAGACGGATATAAGCATAAATCCTGAGCATTACCAAAAATTCTATGAACCCAAAACTGGAAACAACCCATAAAACTAAACTGTAAAACTCTAAACCCTTGGCCCATAAACCCTAATCAACCAGGTATCGTGCACTTATATATCAAAATTTGAGATACTTTCATTAAATTGCGGTAATGCCATTCTATTCCACGAATATAAGCATAAAGCTTGAACATTATTTAAAATTCTTGAAACCCTAAAATCTAAACACTAAACCCTAAATCCTTACCAAACACGTAGCAGCCACTTATCGATCAAAAGTTGATATATTTTCATGAAACTGGTAACTCCATTCTATTCGATGAATATAAGCATAAATCTTGAGAATTATCAAAAATACCCTAAACCCTAAACAACCCCTAATAAAACCTAAACCTAAAACCCCAAACCCTCAACCCATAAACCCTAACAGATCATGTACCATGCACTTATAGATCAAATTTGGAGATACTTTCAATAAGTTAGGTAACTCCATATATATTCTATTCAACGAATATAAGCTAAAGCTTGAGTAATATTGAAAATTCGACAAACCCCCTAAACCCTATTCAGTCCATACATGTAACACCCCAGTTTTAGTTAATATTATATTTAGGGTTTTTTGTGCACTCATCAGCATCATCCCTTAAAATGCATGCAAATAAAATAAAGCAAAATCCTAAAACCCTAGCTATTTACCCCTCTCTCCAAAAGCAATTCAAAAAGTTTTGAATTTTGAAAAGTGCCAAAACTATGGAGCCCAAATGGATTAAGAGGGCCCCACAATACTTCATATATGTGCAAAAGCCTCTGGTAGTTTTGAAATAATTCAAAACAGAAAAGAAGTTCAAATACAAATGGCAAAGAGAAAACTTTTGGCAAATAAAAAAATAACCAGACCAGCAAAGCATCCCAGCTGGCCTAGTTCCCCTCTCCCCTTCCTGCCACCCCGCGTGCAGCAGCTAGCAATCCCCGTGGCCCACCTTTGGCCCAGCAGCAGCCCAGCCACGGCCCGCGTACCGCTTCGACGCGTCTTGCTCATCGGCTTCGCAGACAACGACGAGTAGCTCGCTAGAACGCCCGCCGCCACTCGATGCCACATCCGCGCCAAGATCAACACCGCTGCCACGAGGAGAAGATAAGACCCTCCACGAGTCATGCCCATCTTCCCCTATGTCTCTCTCTCCCTCTCGCGCGTGCTTCACCTGTTCCCCACTGGAGCCCGAACCCTAGCCGCTTCTGCCGCCGTCACTCGCTGTCGTTGTAGGTCGCCCTGAGCCCTGCTAGCGACTCCATGCGCTCCGCCTCGTCGCCCTGACCATCCTCACTAAAGGAATCGTCCGTGCACATCCCCAATCGAGCTCCACATCCTCGGCATCCCCAACTCTGGCCGCTGCCTTCATTGTCGATTCTGGCGCCTCTCGACCTCCTCCAGCCTCGCTGACCCCTCCAACGTCTTCATGGTGAGCTCATGGTTCCCCAGGACCTCTCCTTTCTCTTTCTCGCGCTCTGTTTCATCCTATCACTGAGCACCACTGTGCGCCACCGCGAAACCTCGTCGCCGGCCAACTCCGGTAATCACGACCTCGCGGCGCTGCCTGTTTTAGGCTCCCCGCATAGCACTCATTCGAACAGGTTAGCCCGTGCTTCCCAGATCGCCCCCTAGCGCCGCCAACCACCGCCGACCAATGCGTTCCCCGGCGAACCCACGTGGAGTCGATGTGGCGCCTACATGTCGCCGATGTGGCGCTTGCGTCAGCGCTACACAAGCGTCACCACAGTGGCAAGCCAGCGTGGAATGGGCCCCACCTGTCTTTGACTGAGACTATGTTAGGTGCAGTAACAAAAGTACCAGGCCGTGTTGATGATGTCAGCGTGACGCAGTAAAGCTGTTAATTGTTTTAATAATTTTAGAAATTCTTATAATCTTGTAAATTCAATAATTAATTATTTATAACTCACAAAAATGTGTATAATATATCAAAATGTTCAGAAAAATGAGATATATCTGCTTAAACTATAATCATACATTGTTAAGAAACTTAAATGACACTTTTAATTAGAGAACGAAATTAATCCCTCATAGGTGTTCCGGGTTCTCCCTGTTTTAGGGTTTGCACCCCTCGGACCCCGCTTAACTTGTCAAGCCTGTTTTAGGGTTACATTTCGATGCCATTAAACTTGTCATATCATCATCCTTGCTTGAGCATTGCATCAATACCATGTTTTGATTGTCATTTCCCTCTTTCTTTCCAGTGTTTGCTTCTTCCGGTAGAATACGATATCGAGATCGAGATCCAAGACCGAGATCAACACCAATGAAGATTGACGAACATTACTTGATCAACTATAATCAAGTCAAGAATAAGATATCAGAAGATATGCTTATTGGTTACCAACAGGCAAAGGCAAGCATAGCCCCACCATTATACAATCCTATGATTTCAAAAGTACTTCATTCTTTGCATGATGCATACAATTCTACTATGGTCTTTTATCAATAGATAGAGTATCCTATCTATTGCATTACTCCCTTTGAGCTTATATTACCTGGTCCACTGCTCCTAGCATAACTTATTTTGGCTTGTGTGCACTACTAGAGCTATTATCTGTGTCTTGCTTAGCCATGCATAGCGGTCAGTGCTGGTTCATCCAGAAGATGTACCAAATGCAAAGAATCTAGTATGATAGGAGAACGAGGTATACTGATGAGGTAAGATCACTGGTAAAGGTTAAACATGGTAAGGCTTGTATGGGAGGCCATAGTCGGATGTGGTTTTTGTAGTCCCATGCTCGCCACCACTAGGAACCCAGTTCTTGCCTTTGGACCAACATGAGCGTACAGCCACACGAGGCTTGGGAACCCCTCCGCTGATTAACTTGCCTAGTAGATTCCATGAGTCACATAGTTCGGGTGTTCCATTCAACATATGCATTCTGGTTGTTCTTGAATTCGGTGAAGGAGGTGCATTCATACAGGTAGGTAAGCGTGGCTGGGGTTGCTTGGGGTGGACGGAGCCCCTGGTAAACCAACCTTGCCCACATCTCTAGGGACCGACTTCGGGATTTGACCGGTTATGACGGAACCATCCTTAGGTCGTGACTCATGGTCTCAGCGAAAGAAAGATAAAGGTCATGGCCAACCACCCTCTGTCGGCCTTCCAAGGAACAGGGCTAATGTACTAGCATTAAGAGTCGGTTGGTACATATGGGTAAAGTTGTACACTCCTGTAGAGCTAAAACTTTTCGAAAAGCTGTGTTCACGGTTATGAATGCTTGGTGACCAAATTCTAAGATCATAGAGAACTATAACCTAATCTTAAAACTTGGCAGTTCAACGTGTGCTTAAGGATGCTTCCTCATTGGTACGAGGGGGTGATCCTAGTGTGAGATGAGGATTACTTTGGTGGATATCAAAAGATGATGATCAATTCTTCGAATATGTCGCTCTCTTATCCCCTTTTAAAATATTCTGATTAGACAGGCTTCTTCTCTCTCTTGTTTTATAAACAAAGATGGCTTTATGCAAAATAACCCAACTAGCCATAAGTCTTGCAGAGTACACCCTGTACTCACCCTTGCTTTGTTGATACTTTTGTAGAAGAGTAAGTGTTCCCCTGAAGACAAGTTTCGTACGACATCGACACCGACGAGTAGCTTGGGGTTTCTGGCGGGCAACCTGGAATCTATGGACTGGGACGTCATCGTTATGCTTCAGGCCTCTTAGGCCATTTGTTAAGTTTGCTATACTTAATAGCATAATTTGCCTTCCGTTGTTTGATGTTTGTGGTCAGTGACCCTTGCTTGTAATATTTTGGTTCTTCGCTCAGTTATGAGCTTTCTGTAATAATTTGTGTCGCGGGGTTACTGTTGTGTTACCGATTTCTCACTAGATATGCTCGAGCTCTAGGTTAAGCTTATGTTAGGCTAAGGTCTAGGATTTGTTTAACCCTGATCCTGGGGGTGTTACAGGCTTTGGTATCAGAGCTGTACCGACCGTAGGAAAACCTTGCTACTGGTCGATGTTGAGTCTAGTGCTTGTGAAAAAAAAATTAAAGGTGAAAATATTTGGAAAATTCTAGTATGCTTCTTTTTCTCCTTATCTGGTATCGCTCTAAACTCTGGGTCATCTTATCTTGTGTTGACTTTGAAAAGTTTTGGATATCTCTTCTAATCTTTCAAAACTTAGGTGCCTTCCAGGCAAGTCGTTTCTGAGCCAGTTGACCTAGTGTTGAGTTCTCTAGAGTTGTGTGTGTTGTGAATTCCTTGTGTTTCCTTTGCTCTGCTTCGTCCGAGAGATTCCTTTCCATCATGATCTCTCTACCTTATGGGCCCACAATATTATATTGTAGGATCCATAAAGTTTTGTCCTAGGCTTCGAGGTTTCTTTTCGCCTCGTGTGCCTCCTTTTTGTTTGTTTGGGTACTTCAGAAGTCGTTTCTTCTCCTGGAAGCTACCTCGTGATTGCTATCTTGCAGCGGTGTCACTCAAGTAGTAGTTACTTCTTTCTCGGGTTTTAACCCTTGGACTTGAACCGAAGAGCTCGGATTGTGCTAGATTCTAGTGTGATGAATCTTGTACATGAAGTTGATCTTTAACCCAAGGTCCATTCTATTGACCCCTGTCGTTAATGTTCAAACATTACCTCAGGATGGCTGATACTGCAATTCTAGCCTTTGAGCTTGTGGTTATTGTCACAATTGAATTGTGACAATTAAGGACTTCCCCTACCACTAGCTATGGCAGATGTTCTTTAATGGAACCAAATAGATCACGACAAGAGTACTCCACATGAGTCTCGCATCTATACTCGTGAGTCTGCCACACCCTCCCTTCTATGCATTGGTTTTCGGAAGATTGATAATCTATGCATCCACATCTCGGGATTCCCTGCTGAGCATGTTCTTCTTCCCTTGTTGTTTCCGACCTTTGTCTACCAGCTGGTAGCTAAGTATTAAATGTGCATCGGTGTCTTCTGATGCAAGATACTCTTGTGGTCCATCATGAAAAACCATTTTGGGATGTCAGGAGAAACAAACTCCAGTACCTCGTCATATCTAGGACCAGGTCAAAGTGTTGTGATCTGCATATTAAGAGGCATGATTAGCTTCTATCTATTCTACGTTAAAGTATCACACTCTTTTATACTAAGAGGTCGTGCTGAGTTTGATGATCCCTTAATGAAGTGATGCTCTTACACATAATTACCCACCCTTCCTTCGAGCTTTCACGCTCATGAATGATGCGTGTGCATAATAATGTGACCATCTGAGATTCTTAGCAATCATTATTGTTTTGAAATCCAAGGACATCTGTGTCATTCTTAGATTGATTGGTTAACCCTGTAACTAAGCAAAGGATGATTGTGCTACCAAGTCCGCTATTCTGGTATACTCTCCTCGGTCAAAGAGTTAGGCTCGTGCCGAAACTCTGAGACTATGTCTCCTTGCCTTACCAAGCAAGTCTCCTCTCGAACTAAGTGACATATCGGTGGTTCGTGATATTCTAGACGTCTTTCTATAACTATCGCCATGTTGCCTCATAACCGTGTTGTCAAGTTCTTGAGCAAGCTAGTTCTCTGAACTGCTCGTTTCTCCAAGGATCCGTACTGGATTCCCCTGAACTAGTTGGTTGAGCTTAAACAACAACTTGGAGAGTTGTAAGACAAAAGTTCTACCTGACTTAGTTCATCTTAACGGGATGTCTAGTTTTGTTCGTGCTAAAGAAAGATAGTATCTCCTTCGTGGATATGATATCTTGCCCCACCTTTGATTTGATTTAGGTTATTGTCAAATAAAACTCAGTTCCAAGGGCTATCTTGATGACGTGGCTACTCGTGATGTTTCACTTGAGTACATCTTCATGTCCTTCCATCTGACCAATACCTGCCTCGTTCATACAACTTATGAGTCAATATTCTTGGAGTATCTCGATAAGTTTGTTGTTGAGCCCATCGACAATATCCTTATCTTCTCCATGCTAGAGTAAATTCATATGAAACATTTGGCAGTAATGTTGGAAAAATTTCGAGAACCTCCTTCTTGTTATCTGGAAGTATGTGTTCTAGATGTTAGAAGTAACCTTCTCCGATTCACGGGCAAATGGTGAAAGATGTCGTCGTGGATTCTAGTAGAGTTATCTATGTTTCCTTATGGACACTTGTGTTCCATTGCAAGTACTTGAGGTATAAGAAGTTGTCTTCTGACAAGTTGTTAATACATGGGTCTAGCAATTCAACTCAGTCTATTGGAGCTTAACAGTGTAGTCCATGTCTTGAGAATCTAGTAACTTTACCTTTATGGTAAATGTTGCAAACTATCTATTCGGACATGCTGAGTCTGAAGTATTATTCCACTTAACCGAATCTAAATCTCAAGCAGATATATGATTGGTGTTCCTCAAGGTTTTGACATAGGTTTCTATGTAAGTCCGACATGATTGATGTAATGGTTGACACAAATAGTCGAAAGACCTATTTCCATATTCCCTAGAATCATCAAATAACAACCACTCTTCATGCGGCATCTTCTATGAGTTAATTATAGGAGTTGTTCTTATGGTTTCCTTTGTATCCAAAGTCCGACCTTTACCTGATGTATGCTTTCTCAAAAATCAAGGAGAACATTTAAAGTAGCGCTGCTAAATGTCTCTCGGTCGATGCTCCAGACTCTTTATGTTGGCTAGCATCTTGTTGTGCCAAGGTAACTGAAGTTTGAGAATGAAGTTTCTTTTTCCCCGTGTCATCAGGAATCTTCTTACTTAATCATCTTGGTGGTGTAAAGTGATATCACGATCTTTGGCAAAGATTTTGATAAACATGGATGAGTAAAAAGTTTCCTTTGGGTCCTCGATCAAGTTCAAGAGTGATGATGATTTTGGTAATCAATGGTTCCTCTTGTTACATGTTCCTTGTGACTCTTACGAGTCCGCACCACAAAACACCTTTCTGTCTTTGCCTTCTGTTGATGAAAGAGTGATCCTTCCTTATCGAAAATAGTTCAACAACTTGGCTCTCTGTATCTTTGTATCCCTGGAAGCTCTACTTAAGCCATTTAGTAGAGGTTCATTTGTCAAAGTCTATGGTCATGTTCTTTCTATTGTAAGCTTTCCTTTCTAAAGCTTAAAACTCTTCTGAAACTCCATGGTCTCAATCCTTATGAAGACCAGTTATCTGTTACCTTGAAACCATCTCCTTTTGTTCCTTCTATTACCTTGACGTGTATCATGTTCGCCATCTCAGAGTTGTTATGAACACTCCTTTCATGAGTTGACCATGAGATACTCTGTGTGTTGTTAGTGTGTTTCCCTCTTATCCTTAGAAGTGATCTTGTTCTCCTTCTCTCTTCCTACCTTTGGAATCTCGGGTCGAGATTCTCGTAAGGGGGATAGAGCTGTAACACCCCAGTTTTAGTTAATATTATATTTAGGGTTGTTTGTGCACTCATGAGCAGCATCCCTTAAAATGCATGCAAATAAAATAAAGCAAAATCCTAAAACCCTAGCTATTTCCCAATCTCTCCAAAAGCAATTCAAAACGGTTTTGAATTTTGAAAAGTGCCAAAACTATGGAGCCCATATGGATTAAGAGGGCCCCACAATATTTCATATATTTTCAAAAGCCTCTGGTATTTTTGAAATAATTCAAAACAGAAAAGAAATTCAAATACAAATGGGAAAGAGAAAACTTTTGGAAAAAAAATAACCAGACCAGCAAAGCAGCCCACAGCCCAGCTGGCCCAGTTCCCCTCTCCCCTTCCTGCCGCCCCGCGTGCATCAGCTAGCAATCCTCGCGGCCCACCTTTAGCCCAGTAGAAGCCCAGCCGCGGCCCGCGTACCGCTTCGACGCGTCTTGCTCGTCGTCTTCGTAGACGACGGCGAGCATCTCACTGGCACGCCCGCCACCACTCGATGCCACATCCGCGCCAAGATCAACGTCTCCGCCGCGAGGAGAAGATAATACCCTCCTCGAGCTGTGCCCATCTTCTGCTGTATCTCTCTCTCCCTCGCGCACGTGCTTCTCTCGTTGCCCACTAGAGCCCGAACCCTAGCCGCTTCTGCCGTCATCAGTCGCGGCCATTGCAGGTCGCCCCGAGCCCCGGTGGTGACTCCAAGCACTGCGCCTCGTCGCCCTGACCATCCTCGCTAAAGGAATCGTCTGTGCACATCCCCAATCAAGCTCCACATCCTCGGCATCCCCAACTCTGGCCGCTGCCTTCGTTGTCGATTCCGGTGCCTCTCGACCTCCTCTGGCCTTGCCAACCCCTCCAACATCTTCATGGTGAGCTCCTGGTTCCCCGGGACCTCTCCTTTCTCTTTCTCGCGCTCTGTTTCATCCTGTCACCGAGCACCACCGTGCGCCTCTGCGAACCTCATTGCTAGCCAAGCTCTGGTAACCACGATCTTGCAGCGCCACCTGTTTTAGGCTCCCCGCGTTCGAACATGATAACCCGCGCTTCCTAGATCGTCCCTAGCGCCGCCAACCACCACCGGTCGACGCGTTCCCTGGCGAACCCATGTGGAGTCGTTGTGGCGCCTGCGTGTCGCCGATGTGGCGCTTGCATCAGCGCTACGCAAGCGTCGCCACGGTGGCATGGGCCCCACCTATCTTTGACTGAGACTAGGTTAGGTGTAGTATCAAAAGTACCAGGCTGTGTGGATAACGTCAGCGTGATGCAGTAAAGATGTTAATTGTTTTAATAATTTCATAAATTGTTATAATGTTGTAAATTCAATAAGTAATTATTTATAACTCAGAAAAATGTGTATAATATATCAAAATATTTAGAAAAATGAGATTGTCTACTTAAACTATAATCATACATTGTTAAGCAACTTAAACGACAAGTTTAATTAGAGAACGAAATCAACCCCTCACAGGTGTTCTGGGGTCTCCCTGTTTTAGGGTTTGCACCCCTTGGACCCCGCTTAACTTGTCAAGCCTATTTTAGGGTTGCATTTTTATGCCATTAAACTTTTCATATCATCATCCTTGCTTGAGCATTGGATTGATGCCATGTGTTGATTGTTGTTTCCCCCTTTCTTTCCGGTGTTTGCGTCTTTCGGTAGAATACGATATCGAGATCAAGATCGAAGACTGAGATCAACACCAACAAAGATTGATGAACAATACCTGATCAACTATAATCAAGTTAAGAACAAGATATCTGAAGATCTGCTTATTGGTTATCAACAGGCAAAGGCAAGCTGACGAGGGTTTAACTCATCAATGCGCATTGTTATGGACTTGGGTTTTGGAGAAGGAGGGAGTGCTGGAGACATCTATCGGCTAGCAAACAAGCACACAGGGGACAAAGGATTTACCCAGGTTCAGGCCTCGTAGAGGTCCTTACTCCTGCTTGTCTGCTCGTGGAATTATTGAAGGAGTCGAAAGTTACAATGGTGCGCAGATGCAATCTGGCGAGAGTTGTGGAAACTAGGGTTGCACGTGTCCTTCTCGCCGCCCCCTCCTAGCCTTTATATAGATAGGCTAGTTCTCGGGTAGCAGGTCGAGTCGGTTACAAGTTAGGGTTCTCCCCTTCAAACTTTCTATCTTTAGCTTCTTCTTGCCTCTCAAGCAATCGAGAGTCCGCAGGTCACTCGAGTCCTTTCGTCTGGGCCTTGGCGACACCGTAGGCCTATACGTATTTAGACTGTATATACCAAGCTCGAGTACCTGTAGGGTATACCCATGTCAGTAGCCCCCGAGTATCCAGTGGAATCGTAGGTTCGACTAGGTACTTTTTGAAGTTTTCGAGTGCTTGAATGAGTACGTTTTCCGACTGCTTTCATTTATGTCATAGGGATTGTTGATATACGTGCCTGATATAGCCGAAGTATCTGTATCAGTTAACCACCTTAGGGTGAAACAACGCAATCTACTCAAACTCGAGTCCCCGGACTCGAATCCGAAAAAGTGCTGACGTAATTCGACTCAGGCCGTGGAGGTCTTACAGGAGTCGAATTCCAGTTATATGGGTGTAAGCACTTAACGCATCTGTCAAGGCATGTTCATCGTGCCTGTAGGCACGGATATGTTTCTGGTAGTGCGTAGTTAAATGCGTTGCCAGGCCTTTATTCAGGTCTTACCTTCATGCTGTAAGCGCGGCATCCGAATTTTATCATCGCGGAGATGATTCGGGCAACCCAGGAGACGTAATCTCTTTGTAGGGAAAATATGAGGCGGTGTCGCCATGATCTGCGAGTGCTGATGTAATCGACGCACAGCTTTTGTGCAAATAATCATAGGGTGCGCGACCAGCGCTCCCTATGGGAGTAGCCCCCGAGTGCCTGGTTGAGTCGAAGACTCAGGCAGGGACTAAAGAAATTTTGCGACTGCTGTCATTTTTGTTTGTCTGAGTCAAAAACTTGGGTTGCGACTGCTGTCGTCTTTTGCTTGCTTGTTTCAGTCGAAAATGTTTCCAGCGCTCCCTATGGGAGTAAACCACATCCATAGTCGAATCGTATTTCGAGTGGCTGGGTTTGATTGCGATTGCTTGTATCCCTGTAATAAGAAAATAAAATCATAGGGTGCGCGACCAGTGCTCCCTATGGGAGTAGCCCCCGAGTGCTTGGTGGAGTCGAAGACTCTAGCAAGGACTAAAGTGGTCGTAGTTTTCTGCTGCGTAGCTGTTGATGACGTCAGTGCTGACGCTTTCATGACCTCAGTTGTCGGCGTGAGCGGCTTTGACGGGACGTGACGAGAGGTGGGTCCCACTTTCTGACTTTGATTTGACTGGGCATGCGTAATCTTATTATTAACTGTGCCTCCTCGATTTCCATGCAGTGGAGGGACGGTTCGCGTTTCCTCTTCCCCACGTGTCGAGCGCGATATGTGCCACGCATCCAATAGGGTTTTTGCGAGCCGTTGGATTGCATCTCTTAGGGGTTAAGTAGCGATGCTACAGCGGTAAATTTCCATCTGCGCTCTTTTCTTCCTTGCTGCCATCGCCATTGCCGCTTCTCCTCTGCTTTTCTCCCGCACTCATCTCCTCCTCAGCTCTGGACCATCTCCGCTCGTTTCCAAGTTATTTTCTGCGTTCTCATCGCCATCGTGCAATGGGGAAGAAGAAAGGAGGTGCTGCCACTGAATCCGCCGCCACCGCTGCTGCGGCGAAGAAGAGGGGTGGCTCCGCTGCTGCGGGCACCAGTGCCGCTGCCGGCGGGAAAAAGAAAGTCGCGGGCACCCGCGTGACCAATGGCGCTTGGCGCCCTTCAATCATCAAGGTGTCCGATCTCCGTCTTCTTCGCCAAGATGGAGTTATTTCTGCAGCAGTCGCCGACGCGCACGTCCCTAGCGGTGAGACCATTCCTGTGCCTCCCGCTGGGTTTCGAGTGATGTTTCTTGCTTTCATCATTCGCGGCCTTTTTTTGCCTATCCACCCCTTTCTTAGGGGTCTCCTCTGTTTCTACGGGCTCCAGCTCCATCAGCTATCCCCAAATTCGATTCTTCACATCTCTTGTTTTATCACCCTTTGCGAGTGCTGGCTCGGAATCGAGCCGCACTTTGGCCTTTTCAAACGCTTATTTAAGCTAAAGCGTTAGTCCACATATGGCTCTTTAGTTTACGACGTAGGTGGTTGTGGTATCCATGTCGACCCATCCGCCACCTATTTCGACATCAAGCTTGCCAAGTCCGTCCAGGGATGGAGGGACAGATGGTTTTATGTTCGCGACCAGAAGTCTCAAGATGAGCATTTTGGACTCGCGCCATTCGACCCCGCGACTCCCTGCAAGAAGATGCGTTCTTGGAAGAACGTGATCATGCCTTCCGAACTCGCGGAGACAGATGTGTTATAACAATGCGTCTGCGACCTCGAGAGTCGCATAGGCACAGAAGAGGGAGGATGCACCCTTGTCAGGACTTGGTTGCATCGTCGTGTCCAGCCTCTCCAGGCTAGGGTCCATCCCATGTTTCAATGGGGTGGCGCTGATGATGTCACTCGTGTGTCTGCTGATGGCATGTCCGTGAGTGAGGTAGATAAGAGGGTGCGACTGGGTACGAAGTACACCTTCAAGGATGTGCTTCCGAATGAGCCAGTCGTTCCTCCCTTCGATGCTTCGAATCCTCCCCCCGAGGTATAGTCGTGCTACGCAGTAGCTTATGTTCGCGATTGCTTTTCTGTTGCTTACTTGCTCCTTTTTGCTGTTTGTATGCAGGATTGGGCGGTGTCGCCTTGCATGCCTCCTCTCCCTGAGGGCATTATTCCTCGTGAAGCTTTTGAAGAGGATGAGTCTAAGTCGACCATCCCTTATGATGTGGAAGAGGAAGCCCCCAAGTCCGGGAGCCCGGATACTCGCAAGCGTTCGCACAGCGAGGACTCCGATGCGTCGACTCCTTCAACTCCAGAAGGCACAGTTGTTGGCGCGGAGTCACCAATTCCTGCCGTCCCTGTGAGGGCTGTAGCACCATCTTCTCGCAAGAAGATGCGATTGCCCAAGGAGTCTTTGTCGGAGTCGGCGGAGGCCACGTTTGATCTTGACAAGTTTGATTGGTAAGTTTTAAGAGGTCATTCATTCTTTTCTGTTTTCTATTTGTTGGCTGTGCCCTGGAGTTTTGCCTTTTCTTAATGCGAACTTGGTCTTGCAGTCAAGAGGCATCGTCATCTTTTGGCGACGTTGAGTTTTTGAAGGAATCAGGAGTCGCGACCTCAAGGGCCAAGGTAGAAGTCGAGCGCGCTCCATCTCCTCCGACGGCGACCCACTCCGGGCATAATTCTTCGAGCTCTCCTCACGGAGGGGAGCATCGAATAGTTGCTCGGATGACAGCTCAACATACTTCTTCAGAGTCGCTAGAGGACCATGTGAGTATACCTTTCCTTCTTTTGTATTTTGGCAGTCAACGCCTTATGTTGCCCTCTCTGATTCCTTGATTGGTGCAATAGCTCCTTGTAAAGGAGGCCACGCGAGTGGCGGAGCAAGTGATGGCGATGGGTCGTCAGCATGCGATGCTAGAGACGCGTCACCGCGTGGTCGAAAGTGAGTGCTTCCATGCTTGTTCCTTTCATCTTCTCTCTGTTTTGGTATGTTCAACTGATAGCCAATTATTTTGACTGCCATGTAGCTGAGCATAACGCCCTTCTGCGCAATGTCGCATCTTTGGAGAAGACATTGGCCGCAGCTGTCAAGGGACGCGATGAGGCAATCGTGGCTCGTGATGATGCCCAAAAGCGCGAAGAGGATCTGTGCGCCTCTTTTGCGGCCAGGGAGAAGTTGTTCGAGGAGCAACTATTCTCAGTTGCCAAGGCCCTCTCAGGTACCTTTTACTGGTTGATTTTTGATTGATGCTTTTCTTTGCTTCTGGAGTTTTGCCGGTGGCCCTAGAAATTTGATCCATGTTTTTGGTGTAGATGCTGGCGACTTGAGTTTTGACCCGCAGGCCCTTCGTCGTGATGACACTCTGGCCGGCGCGGTGTCCGCGGTCGAAGATCGAAGCGCCGCCGTCCAGGATACATTATCCAAGGCCAAGGTTGCCCTTAGTCGCCTCCGGGAGGAGTTGATGCCAAAGGCGGAGCATGTCGATACTATGGACGAGCTGGTGGAGTCGCTCGCCGGGGGCGTGCCTTCTACCTACAAGAACTCTCTCCGGGGGCGACTAGTGCAACGATGTCACTCGCCATGGTGCAGGCCCATGGAGTCGAGATAGATCCCTCTACGGTGTCGAAGACAATGCCTATTGGCGCGGATGGTCAGCAGGTAGTTTTCGCTCCCTTTGCGACTGCCTGTGCCAAATACGGCCATTCTTTGATTAATACCGTTGCCAAGTATTCGGAGGAGCTCCAGCGCGCTAAGAAGGCGGCGAAAGCTTCAGCTTCAGGGGTAGGCGGAAAATCAGTGGCATCTGATACTGCCACAGACTTGATGAAGCCTCCGAAGGCGTCGAAGTCAAAGAAGCCAGCTGCTCCATAGTTAGCTTGTGTAGTAGATGATGAATTGTCCTTTTGCTCTAAGAACATGCCTGCTGGCGAGTGTGCTTGTGAATATTTTTTTATGCTTATCCTGAATGCATCTGCTATCCCTGGCTTTGTGTTAGTTTGGTTGCCTTATTTTCTTCTGTCTTGATCTGTGGTAGGGCACATTGAGTGGTCCTGTAGGGGGAAACCAGGATCCATCATCTCTTGATGAGACAGTGGTACCGCCGCGCTCCAGGGTAGAGGAGCTGTCTTTGCTGTCGCGACTTTGTGACCGCGTGAAGCAGCTGGAGCGTGAGTTGCCCTTGATTCGCGGTAACGCAGATGTGTGGAAGTCGAAGGCGGAAAAAGCCGCCGCCCACGAGCAGTATCTGCTTGGCGAGGTGACGCAGCTGGGCGACCAGTTTAAGTGTTAGTTTGCTCGTCCTCAACTTTTTCCTTTGTAGATAGTCGCAATGGTACATTGTACTCATGCCATTGGTGCTGCTTCGTGTAGTTGTTAGCGCACACCGTCCGCAAGAGGAGAGGGATAGGATTGCCATCCGCCTTCATGGTCTCACCCAGGAGCAACTCCAAGAGAGTGGATACTTCTGGGTGGATCATGATCGTGCGACTGCATTGGCGACCCTGCAGGATCGCACTTCGCGAGTGCTGCTCTTCCTGAAGAAGTCGCAGTCATGTTTGAAGAATATCTACCGAGCGATGTTCCTGTTGGATGACACGCCTCAAGCCTGTTGGCTCTCCTGGCCAAATTTCAAGATATGTCCGCGGTTCGCGAGTGCGTGAGGCAGCAGTTGGTGGCTGGTGCCAAGGCTGCCCTCTCGATGGTGCGATTGCACATGCCTGACGTGGATGTCGCCGTCGTAGCTTCCGGTTTGCCAGCGCCGCCAGCCGGATCATCTTGGAATATGGTGCCGCACTATCAAGCGGTGGACCGCCCAGCAGAGGAGATTGTCGACTTCTTCGAGGAGCAAACCAATGTTCTTCTGTTGCGGTAGTAACAAGATCTGTATCCTACACATAAATGTATTTGTGTTGTAAAGTTCATATATATATTTGTATGTAATTTATTGTTGAACGCATACAAATAGCTTTTGTAAGCGTAAGGTGCGTTGCACTATGCGAGTCCTTTTCGTTAGCCTGGCCATCCCTTTTATCAACCTGCCAGGTGCGTTGCAGCTGGGTTGAATTTGCGTTAAGGGGTTCGATTGATGTGCCAGCTACTCAGGATGTCGCGTTTATTAGTTTGAAGAACTAATGTGTGTACGGTGGCGTAGCCCCCGAGTACAATAGTAACAGAAATGAAAAGAAAACATAGAGTTTTGGGGCACTTAGCTTTTATTATTTGGAGAACAGTACGAGGTACAATGTGTGGCTAAGTAGCCTTGGCTGGGTAGCCTTATTTGCAATGTAAAAGTAAAACAACTAGGGGTAGAAGCGTCACAGTTGTGCGACGTTCCAAGGGTTGGAGTATGCGACTCCTGTTTCTAGGTCTTGAAGGCGATAGGCGCCACCTGGGATTACTTCTGTAACCAAGTATGGTCCTTCCCAGGGGGACTCGAGCTTGAGATGCCCCTGCTGCTTCAGTCGCAGGACCAGGTCACCTTCGATGAAGGATCTGGGGCGAAGCCTTCTACTGTGGTAGTTGCGCAGGTTCTGCTGGTAGATCATGGACCTTTCTGCGGCGATTTCTCTCGCCTCGTCGAGGAGGTCGACGGAGTCTTCGAGTGCAAGAGATGACTCTTGTTCGCTGTAAGCGACTATGCGTGGCGCCTTGTACCTTACTTCGGCGGGTAGTACCGCTTCTGCCCCGTGCACCATAAAGAATGGCGTGTAGCCTGTGGCGCTGTTTGGAGTTGTACATAGGCTCCAGAGTACGGATTGGAGCTCGTCTGGCCAGCAACCCGCAGCTTGTTCGAGTGGTCGAAAGAGTCGCTTCTTGATGCCGCTGCAGACGAGCCCATTTGCTTTTTCTACCTATCCGTTGGTCTGTGGATGAGCGACTGAGGCATAGCTGATGTTGATCCCCAGGTTTTCGCAGAATTCTTGGAACTCCTTGGATGTGAAGTTTGTCCCGTTGTCAGGGATGATGCTGTGTGGCACGCCGAAGCGGTAGACGATGGACTCGAAGAACTTGACCGCATTGTGACCCGATTGCTTGGTCACCGGCATGGCTGCGATCCACTTGGTGAATTTGTCGACTGCGACGAAAAGATAGACGTAGCCTCCTTGCAAGGACCTTGGGAGCTTGCCTACCATGTCAAACCCCCATTGTGCGAAGGGCCAGGCCAATGGGATAGGTCTTAATTCCACGCCTGGAGCGTGTGGTTTGTCCGCGAATCGCTGACAAGCGTTGCACTTTTGGACTATGTCTAGGCGTCGCACATGGCTGTGGGCCAGTCAAATCTAGCTCGTAGTGCTTTGGCGACGAGGGCGCGACTGCCGGCATGGTGTTCGCAGGTTCCTTCGTGTATGTCGAGGAGGACTACTTTTCCATCGGCCAGGGAGACGCATCGTTGTAACATGCCTATGATACTGCGTTTATATAGTTCGCCGTTGATAAGAGCGAATGCCTTGGAGCATCATGCGATGTGTCATGCGTCCGTCGGGTTGTCCGGTAGGCGCTTGCTGAGGAGATATGTAATGTATGGCTACGTCCAGGATTGTTCGATCATCATGACGCTCATTGGCCCTTCGAGTCCTGTGTCTGGCTCCAAGTTTTCGAGTGCCATTTGCTCATTGGGTGGCGTAGCCCCCGAGTCTGTTGCTGCGCTTGTTTTCTTCTCTACGTCCTTTGGCTTGATGGAGCATTCGCAGATGCGCTCGAGAAATACCCCAGGCGGTATGGGGGCGTAGGTAGAGCCTATGTTGGCGAGTGCGTCCGCCTCCTCGTTGCTTTCGCGACCTACATGTCGCAACTCGCAACCATCGAAGTCTCCCTCGAGTGTATCGTAGAGGTCGCGGTATGCGATCATGTTGTCATTGAGTGCGTCACACTCGTGCATTGTTTGGTTGACGACCAGTTTGGAATCGCCATATATGATGAGCCTCTTTGCACCGCAAGCTTTTGCCATCCTCATCCCGTGCAACAGGGCCTCGTATTCAGCCTCGTTGTTTGAGGCTGTGAACTGCATTCGCATGATGTATTTCAGCTTGTCTCCTTGAGGTGACGTCAATATGACACCTGCTCCTGCTCCGTCTTTCCGCTTGGATCCATCGAAGTGCATTGTCCAAAGGTAGGACATGTCTGGCTTGTCCGGGAGTTGGTTTTCCATCCAATGCACGAGAAAATCGGGGAGAACTTGCGACTTGATTGTGTCGCGCTTTTCGTATGTGATGTCTCGTGGAGACAGTTCAATTCCCCAAAGCGCGACTCGTCCTGTGGCGTCGGGGTTATTGAGGATATGTCCCAATGGGGCGTTGCTAACTACCACGATTGGGTGTTCCTGGAAGTAATGGCGCAGTCGCTGGGCGGTCATGAAGACGCCGTATGCCAGCTTCTGGTAGTGCGGGTACCGCTATTTTGTTGGCGTGAGGACCTCGCTGATGTAGTATACCAGGCGTTGTATGCCATGGACCTTGTTTTCCTCGGCCCGCTCGACGACGAGCACTGTACTAACCACTTGGTTGGTAGCGGAGATGTATAGCAGTAGTGGCTCCCTTTCTCGTGGAGTCACTAGTACTGGCGAGGTGGATAACAGGTGCTTGAGGTCTTCGAATGCTTCTTGCGCTTCTTTGGTCCACTCGAATTTGTCAGCTTTGCGGAGGAGCTGATAGAAGGGCAGTGCCTTTTCTCCCATTGGACTGATAAATCGACTGAGGGCCGCGATTCGTCCGGCTAGTTGCTGGACGCCTCTTATGTTCTTTGGCTTCTCCATGGCCAGTATGGCCTTTATCTTTTTCTGGTTTGCCTCAATCCCTCTCGCGGAGATGAGATACCCGAGCAGCTGTCCGGATGGTACACCAAAGGCGCATTTGTCCGGATTGAGCTTAATCCGGTAATGATCGAGGTTGGCGAATGTTTCGCGCAAGTCGTCGATTAGAGAGGCTTCCTCCTTGGTTTTTATTACTATGTCATCGACATAGACTTGGATGTTGCGACCCAATTGCTCCTTGAGGCAAGCCTGCATGCACCGCTGGTAGGTGGCTCCCGCGTTTTTTAGCCCGAAGGGCATTGTGTTGTAACAGAACACACCGAAGGGCGTTGTAAACATGGTCTTCTCTTGGTCTTCCTCCTTCATTCGAATTTGGTTATAGCCTGAGTAGGCATCGAGGAAGCAGAGGCGCTCGCATCCAGCAGTGGAGTCGATGATTTGATCGATCCGTGGTAGCAGGAAGTGATCTTTTGGGCAGTGCTTGTTTAAAGAAGTGAAGTCCACGCACATCCGTAGGATATCCGTGTCCTTTTTTGGCACCAGCACCGTATTGGCGAGCCAAGTGCTTTCCTTGATCTCGCGTATGAATTTGGCCTCGAGGAGTCTGTTGATCTCCATGCCAACTGCCTGCGCTTGTGGCTCAGATAGTTGCCTGATTGTTTGCTTGACTGGCCTTGCGTCGGGGTTGACGTTGAGTGCGTGCTCGGCGAATTCCCTGGGAACTCCTGGCATGTCCGCAGGACACCAGGCAAAAATTTCCCAGTGCTCACGTAGGAATTCGATGAGCGCGAGTTCCTATGCGGGACTCAAGTTGTTGGCGATGAGGGCCGTTTTGGCGGGATCTGTCGGATGGACCTGCACCTTCTTTGTGTGCACAGATGAGTCGAAGGAGAGATCAGGTGAGCTTGGCCTGCTCGGGGGAGGCAGGCTGTTGTCTGTCGTTTCCTTCAATCGCGCGAGCTCTTCCTGCATGCCGAAGGACTGGGAGATTCTGTTGAATTCCCTGTCGCAGCTGTCAGATCGCTCAAAGCTTCCGCTGATCGTGATGACGCCGTTGGGACCTGGCATTTTCATCTGCAGGTAGGCGTAGTGGGGTACCGCCATGAACCTAGCGAACGCGACGCGTCCGAGGATGCAGTGGTATTGTGAGGGCCAGTCAACAACCTCAAAATCGATGCGCTCGCGCCGGAAATTCCTTGGCGTGCCGAATATGACGTCGAGGTTGATTTTTCCTAGGAGGTATACGCCTTTCCCTGGGACGATGCCGTGGAATGTTGTGTCCGATGCCTCCAAGCAAGTTAGAGGGATCCTCATTGCTCGCAAGGTACTCGCGAATATGAGGTTGATGCCGCTTCCGCCGTCCATGAAGATGCGACTCATGTCGAAGCCTCCAATTTGCGCTTCGAGTACGAGGGGGAAATTGCCTGGGCGAGGTACTTGAGGCGGGTGGTCTCGTTTATCGAAGGTGATGCATGACTCACTGCTGCTGAGGTACTCAATGGTGGATGGTGGTGAGTGCGTGGCCAAGTTGACTTGGCGAGTGATGGCTTTCTACACCCTGTTGGAGGGGCGTCCCTTTTGGATCATCATGGTACCCATGGCCCGTGGGTACGGTTCTCCTCCGTGGTGTTGGTCCTGTGCAGCTCCGTTCGGTGGTGGCCCCGGTGGAGGTGGCGGTGCGCCATGTGCCACGGCGCCTGGAGCGGCCCCGTAGTCTCTTCCGACTGCGTTGCGGTTCATCTGAACCAATCCCTCGTGTAGTTTGAGGAACTCGCGGCAGTCCTTGAGTAGGTGGCTGGACTTTCTCTTGCCGTCATGCTTGTCGATGTAGAAGTGTACCATGCATGGTCCGGACAGTTTTTCCTCGATGGAGGTCGCGGGTGCCTCGTCGCGAGTGCGGTGTTGCCATACTTGCATGGTTTTCCCAGAGTCATGGTATCCACCGCTGCGGTATCCGCTGTTGCGGTTGTCGTCGTGTCTATCGGCGTAGCCGGCTGCGACCATGTTGACATCGTCACGGTCGTCGTAGATGCGCATGCGGAGTTTTCCTCGGCGGTCGCGTCCGCGTTCGAGTTCTGCCTCCTCGTCGGAGTGAGCGCGATTCTTCACCGAATCTTCTCCATCAGCCCACCGATTCGCGATCTCCATTAGATGGTCGATGGTCTGGGGTTTTGAGCGGCCCATCTCCTCCCTGAGCTCTAGACGACGGACGCCACCGTTGAATGCATCAATCACGCGGTCTTCTGAGATGTTTTCCGCGGAGTTCTTGATGATGGACCACCTTCGTATGTATGAGCGCAGCGATTCACCAGATCTTTGCTGGCAGCATCTCAGTTCTTCGATTGACGCATGCCGTTTGTATGTGCCTTTAAAGTTGCGCACGAAGCTGTAGACCAGCTCATCCCAACTACGAATGGATCCGCGTGGGAGGCTATTGAGCCATGCTCTGGCCGCGCCCTGCAGCTGTAGCTGCAAGCATTGCATGGTAGTACTTCGACTGTCGCCGTGGAGCCTGACGGAGGAGATGTGATCTTCTAGCCAGATTTTAGGGTCCTGTAGACCGTCAAACTCTGGATTTTCTGACGGAAGTTTAAACCCCTTAGGCATTTGCTTCTGCCTAATGGATCTGCTGAAGCATCTTGCGCCACAGAGTTCCCCGTCTTCCTCTTCGGAGTCAGTCGACCGAGCACGTCGTGCTCTTGACTTGTCGATATTGCGTTGTGTGAGGTCGTTGCGCGCGTCGTAGTTGTGATCGTGTCGCCGTGAACGATGGCGTCGAGACAGGTCGTCTGTTATCGCTGGATGAGGGTGAGGAGTAGCGTTTTGCTAGTGCTTTGCCCTTTTTCGGGTCTGGTACCGGCTCCTTGTCGAGGGCGGCCTCGATTAGCTCCAAACCTGCGATCGTAGATCGGTGCATGGCGGTTCAGGGATCTCCAGCCGGTGGCTGGTTGTTGAGGAGGTACATGGTGGCTGCTGTCACCGCGGCCTGCGGCGCTCTGGGGACCACGTTGCCTCTCGTGTCGACTGTCATAGAGCCGAAGTCAAGGACTTTTGCGGCGTCTATGCGCTCTTGTTCGGTGAGGTGAGCCATTCGCCATTGCCTCTTCTTGGCGATGTACTCGTTGCCTCGTGAAGAGGATCCTCCGTAGGAGGAGAGCCCAGCGCGACGAAGGCTCGACTCGTCCGCCACCTTTTTACGTGCCTCAAGTTGCGCGATTGCTTGTTTTTAGCATGTGAACTCCTCCTTTAGGAGCCAGTGGTAGCCCATCAGTAGTTCCTGCGGGGACCCGAGGGGTAACGGCGTACCTTGTAGGGCCTCGCGGCACCGCTCCCACTCCTGCTCGTTGAGCTTGATTACGACGCGTTCGCCGATTTGCTCGTTGATTATACTGGGAGGTTCGACTGCTCCCCCGTTAGCGCCGTTACCGCCGTTGATAATGGCGTTGCCGCGATTGGCGGAGGTGTCGCCTGCGTTAATGACGGTGCACATGAAGTGATTGGGGAAGCTGCTGCTTCCACAACTTTCAGATTCAGAACTGTAGGTTCCATCTTCTGTGGCTAGATCGCCCAGATCGGAGTCGCGACTGCTGTCGCTGATCGTGTTCCCGACTGCCACCGGAGCATTGAGTTCACTGAGGGTGCCGATTGATGGAGGGAACCATGACGCCGAGGCAATCGCCGGTGTCGTCGGTTGATCAGGCATGCGTAGCGTGCCCATCTGACCAACTTGGAAGCGGAAGTTCCCAATCGCTAGACTGATTCCGTCGCCCACGGATTCGAAGGCTAGGCGGGTGGCCGGCGTGTGGACGGTGAAGTCGAAGGCGCCGAAGAGCTGGCGAATCTCCGCTGTTGCGGAGTTGTAGATCGCGGTTGATGGGGCCGAAGAAGCCGCAACATCAGCACTCCCAATTCCCACAGACGGCGCCAATTGACGAGGGTTTAACTCATCAATGCCCATTGTTATGGACTTGGGTTTTGGAGAAGGAGGGAGTGCTGGAGACATCTATCGGCTAGCAAACAAGCACACAGGGGACAAAGGATTTACCTAGGTTCAGGCCTCATAGAGGTCCCTACTCCTGCTTGTCTGCTCGTGGAATTATTGAAGGAGTCGAAAGTTACAATGGTGCGCAGATGCAATCTAGCGAGAGTTGTGGAAACTAGGGTTGCGCGTGTCCTTCTCGCCACCCCCTCCTAGCCTTTATATAGATAGGCTAGGTCTCGGGTAGCAGGTCGAGTCGGTTACAAGTTAGGGTTCTCCCCTTCAAACTTTCTATCTTTAGCTTCTTCTTGCCTCTCAAGCAATCGAGAGCCCGCAGGTCACTCGAGTCCTTTCGTCTAGGCCTTGGCGACACCGTAGACCTATACGTATTTAGACCGTATATACCAAGCTCGAGTACCTATAGGGTATACCCATGTCACAAGCATAGCCCCACCATTATACAATCCTATGATTTTGAAAGTATTTCATTCTTGCCATGATGCATACGATTCTACTGTGGTCTTTTATCGATAGATAGAGTATCCTATTTATTGCATTACTCCCTTTGAGCTTATATTACCTAATCCACTTCTCCTAGCATAACTAGGATTGGCTTGTGTGCACTGCCTGAGCTATTATCTGTGTCTTGCTTAGCCATGCATAACTGTCAGTGTTGGTTCATCCAGAAGATGTACCAAATGCAGAGAATCTAGTATGACAGGAGAACGAGGTAGGTAAGATCAGTGGTAAAGGTTAAACATGCTAAGGCTTGTATGGGAGACCACAGTGGGATGTGGTTTTCGTAGTCCCATGCTCGCCACCACTAGGAACCGAGTTCTTGCCTTTGGACCAAGACGAGTGTACAGCCACACGGGGCTTGGGAACCCCTCCACTGATTAACTTGCCTTGTAGATTCCATCAGTCACATAGTTTGGGCGTTCCATTCGACATATTCATTATGGTTGTTCTCGAAGGCGGTGAAGGAGGTGCATTCATACAGGTAGGTAAGTGTGGCCGGGGTTGCTTGGGATGGATGGAGCCCCTGGTAAACCAACCTCGCCCACACCTCTAGGTACCTACTTCAGGATTTGACCCGTTACGGTGGAACCACCCTTAGGGAGTGACTCATGGTCTCGACGAAAGCAAGGTAAAGGTCGTGGCCAACCACCCTCTGCCAGCCTTCCAAGGAAGACGGCTAATGTACTGGCATTAAGAGTCGGTTGGTAGATGTGGGTAAAGTTGTACACCTCTGCAGGGTTAAATATTTTCGAAAAGTCGTGCTCATGGTTATGAACTTTTGGTGACCGAATTCTAAGATCATAGAGAACTATAACCTAATCTTAAAACTTGGCAGTTCAACGTGTGCTTAAGGATGCTTACTCATGGGTACGAGGGAGTGATCCTACTGTGAGATGAGGATTACTTTGGTGGATATCAAAAGATGATGATCAATTCTTCGAAGATGTCGCTCTCTTATCCCCTTTTAAAATATTCTGATGAGACGAGCTTCTTCTCTCTCTTGTTTTATAAACAAAGATGGCTTTATGCAAAATGACCCCAGCAGCCATAAGTCTTGCAGAGTACACCCTGTACTCATCCTTGCTTTGTTGATACTTTTGTAGCAGAGTAAGTGTTCCCCTGAAGACAAGTTCCATACGACATCGACACTGACGAGTAGCTTGGGCTTCCCGGCCGGGCCTGGAATCTATAGTCTGGGATGTCATCATTATGCTTCAGGCCTCTTAGGCCATTTGTTAAGTTTGCTATACTTAATAGCATAATTTGCCTTCCGTTGTTTGATGTTTGTGGTCAGTGACCTCTTCTTGTAATATTTTGGTTCTCCGCTCAGTTATGAGCTTGCTTTAATAATTTTGTGTCCCACGGTTCTGTTGTGTTGTCGATTTCTCACTGGATATCCTCGAGCTCTAGGTTAAGCTTATGTCAGGCTAAGGTCTGGGATTTGTTTAACCCTAATCCCGGAGGTGTTACAATAAAACCTAAACCGTAAAACCCTAAAACCCTAAACCCTTGACCCATATAAACCCTAACCAAGCAGGTATCATGGACTTATAGATCAAAATCTGAGATTCGATCTTTCATTAAATTTCAGTAATGCCATTCTATTCCACGAATATAACAATAAAGTTTGATTATTATTGGAAATGCCCTAAACCCTAAAACCCTAAACCCTCAACACCGCATGTAGCATGCACTTATCGATCAAAAATTGATATATTTTCATTAAACTGGTAACTCCATTCTATTCGATGAATATAAGCATAAATCTTGAGCATTATCGAAAATACCCTAAACAGCCCCTAATAAAACCTAAACCTAAAACCCCAAATCCTCAACCCATAAACCCTAACCAATCAGGTATCATGCACTTATAGATCAAATTTTGAGATACTTTGAATGAGTTAGGTAATGCCAGATTCTATTCAACGAATATAAGCATAAAGCTTGAGTATTATTGAAAATTCGATAAACCCCCTAAACCCTATTCAGTCCATAAAACCTAAACCGTAAAACCCTAAACCCTCGACCCATATAAACCCTAACCAAGCAGGTATCATGGACTTATAGATCAAAATCTGAGATTCGATCTTTCATTAAATTGCGGTAATGCCATTCTATTACACGAATATAACAATAAAGTTTGAACATTATCGAAAATACCCTAAACCCTAAACCCTAAAACCATAAACCCTCAACCCCGCCTAAATGACATTGGCAAATGAGGTAACACATGCACTTGTAGATCAAAATTTCAAATAAGATTTCCTCAAATTGTGCTAACGCTATTCAATTCCATGAATATAAGCATATATAAAGCAGCTTGAACATTATTGAAAATTCCCAAAAAACCTAAACCCTAAACACCTAAACCCCCAAAATCATAAAAACCCTAAACCCTCAACCCCTTACCAAGAAGGTATGATGCAGTTATAGATTAAAATCTGAGATACTTTCATTAAATTGCGATAACACGAGTCTATTCCACGAATATATATACGCATATATATAGGCTTGAACATTATTATTGAAAATTCATAAACCCTAAACCCTAGAAAACCCTAAACCCTAAACCGTAAATACCAACCTTAAAATCCTAAGCCCTAAACCCCTAAACCCTCAACCCAAAAAACATGGACCCTAAACCCCAGGCTATATATGTTACTGTGTGGAAACTAGGAGAATGGGATTATGAGCCATACTTATTTGTAGTTTCTTCATGACAAAATCCATTGTCGTTGCTTGAAAAATTGAAAATAACTTCAAATTCAGAAGCTTCCTTTGTAAATAATATTTTAAATGCCAATAATACGGACCAATCTACCAAATACAAACATGTTGTTATAAACTATAGCAAAGGTGTGGCCATGACCTTGGTCACCTCATTTGAAAGCCATGAAAATTCAAACATGGTACGCCATATATCGTTTGACAAAATTAAAGCCATTATTATCGATTGGACCTTTTAAAATAACTCCAAATATGGAAGCTCTTTTTCTAAACAATGTTGAAATACCAATATGCACCAATCTACCAAAGATGGTTACATTATCATATAGTTGATGGGTTCGTAGCATGGAAAACAAAAATTTTCTACCGCAAGAACGAACAAAACCTAGATCTAATCTAGATAAAAGCCAAGATCTAATCTATTAGACATGAGCAACGAGATAGATGGGAACTAACCCTCGTAGATCCGAAAGCATTAACGAGATTAGATCTCGTGGTTGATGTAGTCGATCACTTGCCGATCTAAAGATCGTGTGGACGATCCTTCCGGCGTCGCGTTCCAGCAGCGCTTCCGCCTTCGGTCAAGTAGACGATCCTTCCGGCGTCGCGTTCCAGCAGCGCTTCCGCCCTTGGTCAAGTTGACGATCCTTCCAGCGCCACGATTCGGTAGCGCTTCCGCAGTCGGTCACACGTGCGGAGTCGAAGCAGACCTTCCTCTCCCCGTTCCAGCGAGCAGCGGAGGTAGTAGATCTTCTCCACGGAATCCCAGCAGCACGACGGCGTGGTGGTGGTGGAGTAGAGAATTCTGCAGGGCTTCGCCTATGCCTGTGCAGAAGATGGTGGAGGAGAGAGGCGGCAGAGATTGGGGATTATGAGAGCTTGAGAGGAGGGGGCGCCCCTGCCCCTCTATTTAAAGAGGGGAGGGCGCGCCAGGGAAGGGGAGTCCTTGTAGGACTCCCCTCCTATGGGGCCGGCGGGTTGGGGAGGTGGGGAGGAATCCTCCTCCCTCACGACTCCTTATCTTGACCCAATAGGACTCCTTGATCCCTATCTTGATTTTCAAGCAAACTCCAAGATATCTTCTAGAACCTTCCGGAACATTCCGAAACCTTCTAGAATCCTCATACAAACACTCCGGAACATTTCCTATCTCATAAAATGATCTCCTATATATGAATCTTATTCTCCGGACCATTCCGGATCTCCTCGTGATGTCCCGGATCCATTCCGAGACTCCGAACAACATTTGGTCTCCAACGCACATTCCATATCTACTTAAAACAACTTCGAACCTTAAGTGTGTCACCCTACGGTTCGTGAATATGTAGACATGATAGAGACACATCTCATATCAATAACCATAAGCGGGACCTGGAGATCCATATTGGCTCCCACATACTCAACGATGACTTTGCGATCGATTGAACCATTTACATATGAAACTAATTCCCTTTGTCTCGCGATACTATACATATCCGAGGTTTGATCGTCGGTATCTCCATACCTAGTTCTACCTCGTTACTGATAAGTACTCTTTACTCGTTCCGTGATATGTCATCCCTTGTGACCTAGTCACATGCTTGCAAGCTAACTAGATGACATTCCATCGAGAGGGCCCAGAGCATATCTATCCGTCATATGGATGGACAAATCCCAATCTTGGTTCATGCGCTTCAACACATACTTTTAGAATACCCAATGACACTTTTATAACCACCCAGTTACGAAGCGGCGTTTGATGTCATCAAAGTATCCATCCGGTGATGGTGATTAACATAACCTCATGGTCGAAGGATTAGGTTACTATGCATTTAAAAGCTTAGAGCAATACGAACTTTAATGACTTGATCTTATGCTACGCTTACTATGGGTGTGTGTCCATCACATCATTCTCCTAATGATATAACCTTGTTATTAACGACATCCAATATCCATGATCAGGAAACCATGATCATCCATTAATCAACAAGGTAGTTTAACAAGAGGCTTACTAGGGACTCTTTTATGTTTACAAAACACACATGTATTAGTGTTTCCTAATAATACAATTATAGCATGGGATGTAAACATTTATCATAAACATAAAGATATAATAATAACCACTTTATTATTGCCTCTTGGGCATATCTCCAACAGTCTCCCACTTGCACTAGAGTCAATAATCTAGTTAAAAATTTGTGCATTCAACACCTATGGCTTTCTGGTGTTGTATAGACACCATTGCTAGTGGTAAACATAATCTTCGGATCTGATACTTCCAGGTCCGTGTGTATTTGCATGTCCTTGCATCTCTACGCATTACTCATTCTCCAATGAGATGGCATTGTATAAATTTGGTCCTTTGGTGAGACCTTTAGTTCCTCGGGATTAAATCATGTTGATACAATTGTCATACAATGTATCTTCATAGTATTATCCCACTATGAACCACACCTAGTTTGATAACAAACTACTTAACACAAATGCCCTCCTTTGCTGCTACTATAGCAGTTTATATACTTAGCCTTTTGTTGTAGTATCTGTCACAATGTTTTAACTTTGGTACTCAACCAAATCCGTTATGGAACTTCCTTTCATTACATTGTGCCACCCATAGTTTAAATTGAGATAAACTTAATTTGTATCCTGTGACAAAACTAGTATCAATGTAACACTTTACAATGAACTACCTTTAACTATTTGTCACTTATACATGATATATTCTTAGTTCTTCCAAAGCTCATAAGAATATTTTTACTATTGTCCAATGATCATCTTATGAATCATTCTGGTATATGCTCATAACATTTAGAGCATAGGACATATCTGGATGTGTACATCTCAAAGAATGATTGATCAAAATATTCTTGTAATTTCACCAAGTGTCAAAACACTTGAATCTCTTGTCAACACACTCGAATCTTGATTCAGTCCTTTCCGTGCATCAAGAACCTTTCTTGTTGTTTCTATATTGAACTCATTCAACATCTTATCTATGTACATTTGGCAAAATCATATTAGCGCCTCAATCTATCCATATAGACATTGATGCCTAATTCTTGGGTTATGCCTAAGTCTTTCATCAAAATGAAATTCTTAACCTGTGTCAATACAAGATACATCATTTCCAATCAACAATATGTCCTCTACATAATGTATTAGAAATATGTCTCAGCGCTCCCACTTAATTTCTTGCAAATGCAAGCATCTTCATCATCTCCGATGAATTTAAACTCTTTTAATAGTTTTATCATGGTGAAGATTCCAACTCCGCTATGCTTACTTCAACCATTGAAGTTTTGCATACTCTTTTAGCATCCTTTGAATTAACAAAACCCTTTGGATCGTGTCATGTACACGTCCTAGGTAACTATTCTATTAGAAGAACTTGTTTTGTTTGTTCAACTACCATATACCAAAATATATGTAGTGGTTGCTACATTAATCCGTCCAGACTAAATATCGCTATGAAAGATCAAATCTTATCATAGTCAATTCCTTGAACATTGTCGTAAACTCTTTCCGACATGTCGACTATTTCATAGATTTGAAACATCCATGTCTATTTCTTTATAGATCCAAACACGACCGATAGGCTTCATGCCTTTCCAGAGGGTCTTCAAAGTTCAGAAACTTGATTTCTTGTGTATGGATGCTATCACGGATTCCATGACTTCTAGTCATTTTATGGAGTCAGGGCCCATCATCGCTTCTTTGCATGTAGTCGGTTCATCATTGTCAAAACAATAACGACTTGCTTACCAAATCTTACTATTTGATTCTTACTGACCCACATGGTTCTATAGGAACTCTAATCTCCGAGATCACACCTTTTGTAATCACGAGAGCCATGAGCATTGTGGCCGTCACCGGGACACTTTCCGGCGCTGCGCTACTTAGCACATATAGCTAAGGTTCCACAACCTTATCAAAGTTCTATTGTCCTCCCACTTAACTTTTCACGAAAAATTCCTTCTCAAGAAACTTGATGTTCCAAGTAACAAACTCTTTTGTCCTCAGTGTTATGGAGAAATTCCCAACAAATTCTTTGGGATAACCTACAAAGACATGCTTATCCGACTTTGGTTGTAAACATTTTACTTATGCATAACATACCAAAATTTTAAGAAAAGACAATTTGGGTTTTATCCCAAACCATGACTTATATGGTGTCATTTCAACGGATCACGATGGAGCTCTTTTCAGTGTAAAAGCGGTAGTCACTAAAGCTTTAATCTTTAAAAACATAATGGCAGTTTTATAAATGACACCCTTGATCTTACCATCTCAAACATGGTTTGATTTTATCTCTCGAATATGCCATAATCCTATGGTTTATCAAGAAACACAAATCACAGAACAATTCCTCAAGTCTTAGGTGTTTTTGCTAAACATGTAACTCAAATATCTTCCTTTATGATCGAATCATAACCTCTTTATTTTCTTGTTACAATGATTTTCAACTTCATCTTGAAAGTCTTTGATCAATTTTCAAATGTTTCATACTTCCTCCTTATTAAGTAAATATACATATATTCACTCAAATTCTCGGAGAAAGCATATGAAGTTGAAATCCATTGCTCTTGACTACATAATGGGCTTCATACATCTATATGTACAAGTTCCAATAAGCCAGTCATTCGTTCCTTTTGGCCTATGAACGAAGTTTTAATTATCTGTAGAAAGTTTCACAAGCGTCATTTGATCAAAATCAAAAGACTCCAAAATTCCATCAACATGGAGTTTCTTCATGTTTTCTTTCCAATATAATTTAAACAGCGATGTCACTTCGCAAGTGATCTTTCAATCTTTTGTCTTGCGACATTTTAGCAATAGTGTTTATGGATGTGATTTCTCCCACAAGACTTGTAAAAGTTCATCCATCCTTTATGGAATACGGTAATTATTTGAACAACCATTGTTTTCGTAATACCGGAACAAAATAACAATTATTGAAACAAATCTTGAAGGCAAGATTTGATGTTAACGAGCAACACAACAACCCTTTGTTTGTTTTCAATGAACATCATCACTTATTCTCTTGCTAGTTACTTAGGCCATTGTAGCTCATGAATTACGTTGTCCTGTATGACATAGCATACCAACCAATTCGGTATCCAATACCGGAGAACCACATTGTTTAACAAGCAAGGAATACAACCATAACATGTATATCTTCTATGTGCCTAAGTTGGACATCTCCAATCTTTTCTTTTCTGCCAAATATTTTATAGATTCTCTTTCAGCAATTTCTTTTCTTTTAAAAGAATCTATTAACATCGATAGCGGTGTCATCAACATGACACATGGTACAAAGAGTATATAGTCAGCTACTAATACCTTTGGACTTGCACTTTGAGGTGGATCACCATCATCAAATGTTTGGTGTTCTTTCAAAAATCCATTCTTTAGTAATCTTTTAGCGTAGTAAACATTTTACTTACATCTTCTATTCATCCTTATCATGACAACTTTCATGATCAAGCTGCTATAGCTTATAAAGGTGAATTGTGAGTATAATGTTTCTTTTTCAAAACCTTTTGGAGGATTAGGACGACTAGCGTCTCCAACCTTCACAAATTCTCATCAAATATGAGGACGTATACTCTATCATGTTGTAACCAACACATTGTTTTAGATATCACAATACCTTTCACATATGATGGTTTCTGAAACATTGCTTTCAGCTCTTAGATAAACTTGATATTAAAAACAATCTTTTGAGTATCAAGAATCATGGAGGCTAACATGATACATTAGATACTAACACGGGAATTGTTACTCTTGATTTAATACTATTTATTAAACTTCATGGAGTAAATTGAGTTTGCTGAAAGTTTGCAATAGGACTTATAAATTTTAATTGACACTCAAAACAATACGATACCAGTTCGTAAAGCAAATATCCAGAATTTCTATAGTTCCACTATCTCAACTATAACTAAGCGTAAGGTGGTGAACGGATGCCAATGACTACAACAAACTATGCAAATTCACTTTGATTGTGTTTATGATAAATTGAGTTCGACTAATCCAAATTACAAATGAACTCCCACTCAAAACAACATCCCTCAAGTTGTTTTAGTGATTACATGAACCAAATCCACTACACCAAGTCCGATCATCACGTGAGATGATGTAGCTTTAAAGGCGAACAATCAACATGTTCATCATATCATCCATATGACTCATGCTTTACCTTTCGGTATTCTGTGTTTCGAGACCATGTCTATACATGCTAGGCTCGTCAAGGTTAACCTTAGTTTCTGCATGTGCAAATCTGGCTTGCACCCGTTGTATGCACACGTAGAGTCTATCACACCCGATCATCACGAGATGCTTCAAAACGACGAGTCTTAGCAACGGTGCCAACTAAGGACGAACACTTTATTACTTGATATTTAGTGAGAGGGATCATCTTATAGTGCTACCGTCGCGATCTAAGCAATACAAGATGCATAAAGGATTAACATCACAGGCAATTCATAATAAGTGTGATATGATATGGCCTTTTCTTCTTGCGCCTTTGATCTCCATCTCAAAGCACGAACATGATCTCCATCATCACCAGCATTGCGTCAAGGTCAGTGGCGCCGCTTCATGGTTGTTCATCATCACCAGCAACTATTACAACTACTTGGAATAAAGCTATTACAAGATGAATAGACACGCAGGTCTTAACAGAATTAAAGATAACCATTAGGCTCCTGCCGGTTGCCATATTACAACAAGGATCATTGCATACATCAAATACAATCACAATCACATGTTGGCCATATCACATCACAGAACCCCTACAAAAACAAGTTAGACGCCTCTAATTTTCTTTGCAAGTTTTACGTGGTTTGGGGCTTTCGCATAAGACCGATCTTACCTACGAACAAGGACCACAACGTTGATACAAGTGTTGTCACGATGCTCATTGTAAATTGAATCTTAACTATGGTGGGAGAGACAGACACCCGCAAAGCCACTTGTGCAAAGCAAGTTGCACGTCAAGCGTGGAGCAAGTCTCATGTGCGATGACATGTAATGTTAGCCCGAGCCGCTTCATCCCACCATGCCGCAAGATGCAAAGTACACGCTAAGACACCGACAAAAAAAGCATCAACGCCCACAAAAACATTGTGTTCTACTCGTGCAACAGATCTACGCATAGATACGGCTCTGATACCACTGATGGGTTCGTAGCATGGAAAACAAAAAATTTCTACCGCAAGAACGAACAAAACCTAGATCTAATCTAGATAAAATCCAAGATCTAATCTATTAGACATGAGCAACGAGATAGATGGGAACTAACCCTCGTAGATCCGAAAGCATTAACGAGATTAGATCTCGTGGTTGATGTAGTCGATCACTTGCCGATCTCAAGATCGTGTGGACGATCCTTCCGGCGTCGCGTTCCAGCAGCGCTTCCGCCTTCGGTCAAGTAGACGATCCTTCCGGCGTCGCGTTCCAGCAGCGCTTCCGCCCTTGGTCAAGTTGACGATCCTTCCGGCGCCACGATTCGGCAGCGCTTCCGCAGTCGGTCACACGTGCGGAGTCGAAGCAGACCTTCCTCTCCCCGTTCCAGCGAGCAGCGGAGGTAGTAGATCTTCTCCACGGAATCCCAGCAGCACGACGGCGTGGTGGTGGTGGTGGAGTAGAGAATTCTGCAGGGCTTCGCCTATGCGTGTGCAGAAGATGGTGGAGGAGAGAGGCGGCAGAGATTGGGGATTATGAGAGCTTGAGAGGAGGGGGCGCCCCTGCCCCTCTATTTAAAGAGGGGAGGGCGCGCCAGGGAAGGGGAGTCCTTGTAGGACTCCCCTCCTATGGGGCCGGCGGGTTGGGGAGGTGGGGAGGAATCCTCCTCCCCCACGACTCCTTATCTTGACCCAATAGGACTCCTTGATCCCTATCTTGATTTTCAAGCAAACTCCAAGATATCTTCTAGAACCTTCCGGAACATTCCGAAACCTTCTAGAATCCTCATACAAACACTCCGGAACATTTCCTATCTCATAAAATGATCTCCTATATATGAATCTTATTCTCCTGACCATTCCGGATCTCCTCGTGATGTCCTGGATCCATTCCGAGACTCCGAACAACATTCGGTCTCCAATGCACATTCCATATCTACTTAAAACAACTTCGAACCTTAAGTGTGTCACCCTACGGTTCGTGAATATGTAGACATGATAGAGACACATCTCATATCAATAACCATCAGCGGGACCTGGAGATCCATAATGGCTTCCACATACTCAACGATGACTTCGCGATCGATTGAACCATTTACATATGAAACTAATTCCCTTTGTCTCACGATACTATACTTATCCGAGGTTTGATCGTCGGTATCTCCATACCTAGTTCTACCTCATTACTGATAAGTACTCTTTACTCGTTCCGTGATATGTCATCCCTTGTGACCTAGTCACATGCTTGCAAGCTAACTAGATGACATTCCATCGAGAGGGCCCAGAGCATATCTATCCGTCATATGGATGGACAAATCCCAATCTTGGTTCATGCGCTTCAACACATACTTTTAGAATACCCAATGACACTTTTATAACCACCCAGTTACGAAGCGGCGTTTGATGTCATCAAAGTATCCATCCGGTGATGGTGATTAACATAACCTCATGGTCGAAGGATTAGGTTACTATGCATTTAAAAGCTTAGAGCAATACGAACTTTAATGACTTGATCTTATGCTACGCTTACTATGGGTGTGTGTCCATCACATCATTCTCCTAATGATATAACCTTGTTATTAACGACATCCAATATCCATGATCAGGAAACCATGATCATCCATTAATCAACAAGGTAGTTTAACAAGAGGCTTACTAGGGACTCTTTTATGTTTACAAAACACACATGTATTAGTGTTTCCTAATAATACAATTATAGCATGGGATGTAAACATTTATCATAAACATAAAGATATAATAATAACCACTTTATTATTTCCTCTTGGGCATATCTCCAACAATAGTATGGTAACACATAGGGCCTTGACATTGGTCATCTAGTTTTTGAAACCCATGAATGTTCAAACATGGTACGTCTTATTGTGAAACGAGTTTTTCAAGAGTTATCAAATTTTATATATTTTCATGGAAACTAGCCAATGCACACAGTGAGACACCGACGGAGAAACGAATGGTTGTATTTCGTTTTATATTTTGTTTCTTATTTTTTTTAAAAACTGGCCCAAATTTGGTGTCATTACTATTCATATCAAAAAATTGAAATCTTGCAAAACTCTCGGTGGTTCTCAAATATTTGACTAATTTGGTACCTTTAAACTATTTTTAAAAAGTCAAGAGCAAGCTTTATCACACAATTTGTAGTTCGTAAATATACTTACTTTCAATTGTCAAAAAGTTATTTAATTTCAGCATCTTTAGCTAGGAAGTTTGGAAACTCATGAAAGTAGGGCATTATCCATCAAATCTGGAATCTCCTTTCTAAACAATTGTTTTGAAATGCCAAGATGCACCGACGTACCAAATATGGCTAGGTTTGTAAGCTTGGTTGGCGAAGATGCTTCATGTACGGAGTAGTACAAAAGATGAAAAAGGTATAGAAACTATGGCTGTGACCTTGCTCCTCTTGTTTGAAAGCCTTGAATTAATGTTCATTCATTTCGGCAAATGTCTATAAACTTATTAAATGCTGGAAAGCATACATGCCTATGGGTCTATCTGATGAGGACATCATCCCAAGTGGGAGTAGCATACTTTGGAAGCTTCAACTTCAAAATTTTGGCAGAGCGCCAAAATATCCCGCCCATCCATTCAAACATCCCGCCCATCCATTCAAACATCCAGCCACAAAAAAATCATCTAGCCCCAAAAATTATTTTATTGCACAAATTTAGCCTGGAAGCTTGAAAGGGCGTTATACATTGTGTAGAAAAAGGGGCGGTGGCATTTTGAGCCATCATCTTTGTAGTTGCTTCACAACAAAACACATTGTTGTTACTTGGAAATTCGAAAACAAACTTCAAATTTCAAAGCAGACATATTGGTTGATTTGCAAAGTTGCACCGATCTACCAAATACGGACACGTCATCATAAACTATTTCCATGACCTTAGTCACCTTTTTTTGGACGATGGTCATCTTCTTGAAAGCCTTAAATTGTTTGAAAATTTCAGCAAATGCCTAGAAACTCGTTAAAATGCTTGGAAGCAACTCTCGCTGGCGTGTGGGCCTACACGGTGACAGCGCGTCTGAGCGGCCTCACGCCGGAGTAATGTATGCTAGAAGCTTTGACCTCAAAATTTGGTACGGCGCCCAAACATCGCACCCATCCATTAAAATATCTCGCGCATCCATTCAAACATGCTTCACCTCTTTCTAGAATGCAAAATTACTCTTGTATCCCTGCTCCGGAAAGAATCCGAGGGAGCACTGCAATAACAGAGGGATATAGGTGGTAAATTTGCGTTCTCCCAAGTGCATCACCCCATCCACGTTTCCTAGCCCTTCTTCAATATTTTAATGCCTGCCCACTCCGATCTACACCAACTTTTTGGACCCACTATGCAAGTGACCCACACATGGTAGTGAGCCAGAGTTTTAGGAAGTAGAGATTCCCATCGCTTGTTGTTCAAAATTCAAACATTTTTCGCTAAACCGAGATAAAATCTTTAAAATCATCCAACCTGGCTTATACTATCATTCCACTATGTCAGAGTAAAAGCTAAAAATAAAGCCAAAAACACATTCGTAGCTTTATAAGCCAACAATCAAAAGCCAGAATTCGAGCCCAACCAAACAATGCCTAAATCTCAAGGAACTATTTGTGTTTCTCCCTTGGTTTAGTACCTGGGTACCTTCAATTTTATTTAACTAAAAATATGACGAAGCTGGATATCATCGACTTGTAGATCAATTTTTGAGATACTTTCATTAAATTGCGGTAATTCTGTTCCACGAATATATATAACCATAAAGTTTGAAAATATTATTGAGAATTCACGGAATCCTAAACCATAAAATCTAAACCCCTAAACCCTGACCAAGCAGGTATCGTGCAACTATAGATAAAAAATTGAGATACTTTCGTTAAATCAAATAACACCATTCTATTAGATGAATATAAGCATAAATCCTAAGCATTACCAAAAATTCTCTCAACCCTAAATCAGAAACAACCCATAAAACTAAACTATAAAACCCTAAACCCTCGGCGGATAAACCCTTATCAAGCAGGTAGCGTGCACTTATATATCAAAATTTGAGATACTTTCATTAAATTGCGGTAACGCCATTCTATTCCACGAATATAAGCATAAAGCTTGAACATTATTAAAATTCCTGAAACCCTAAAATCTAAACACTAAACCCTAAATCCTTACCAAACACGTAGCATGCACTTATGGATCAAAATTAATATATTTTCATTAAACTCGTAACTCCATTCTATTCGATATATAAGCATAAATCTTGAGTATTATCGAAAATATCCTAAACCCTAAACAACCCCTAATAAAACCTAAACCTAAAACCCCAAACCTTCAACCCATAAACCCTAACAAATCAGGTATCATGCACTTATAGATCAAATTTGGAGATACTTTCAATGAGTTAGGTAACGCAATATATATTCTATTCGACGAATATAAGCATAAAGCTTGAGTATTATTGAAAATTCGATAAAACCCCTAAACCCTATTCAGTCCATAAAACCTAAACCGTAACGTTGCTAGAGAAACGAATACGCCTAATGGCTACCGTGTCACTGATTCCTGGAAAGAGATTGGACCTCACCTCGTGTACAGCTCAAAGCGCGTCTTACCCCATGGTGGGTGCAACTGGCTTGGTATTGCCGACGAGTACGCCATGGAGGGGTCCTCACAGAGAATGTTTAGACAGGAGGGAGAAGGCGGTGGATTTACGGGTACAAGGTAACACACCTTACCTAGTTTCAAGTCCCATGATGGTGGCGGAACTCTACTCCTGCTATAAATCATTATAATGGCAATACACCGAGCTACAGGGATCAGTTCGCTATGCGAGGTCTTACAAATCGTCCCATATAGGCTCCCATAAGTCCGGCTTATAAAGGCGCCAGATCCTAGGGTTATAGGGAAAGGACCTTGCCAGACAAGTTATAGAGTCCTACACTAATACTAACTAGTCTTCGTGTCTTGAACTCCAAGGGTTCGAGTAGGTCGGTGACTCCATCGTGGCCTTCTTTGATCCGGCATGGGCCGCCCAGCAGGCCATGGGCCGTGCTTCCAACTGTGGGCCACCTAGGTTATCCGGATTAGAGACATGCAATTGTGATACCCATTTAACATATCCCAACAATTGCTTTGGGTTCGACAACAACAACACCGACATCTGTGCTCCTACTTTATGGTTGATCCTACCATGTTTACTTATTTCAATATGATGAGAGGAATAGGTTGAGACCTAAGTATCAAGACCAGGATTTGTTCACCGCATGATGGGAATATACACACAACTGACACAGTGAGATTACATCCATAATGTTGCAACACGTGACTAGGTCATAGGGATACATTATCACGGGAACGAGTAAAACAATACTTGTTGGTAATGATATTGAACATGGTATATGATATTGATGATCAAATCTCAGACATGTCAGTGTTGAAGTAACAAAGGGAATTGGACTCGACGCTTCAAGGTTCAAACAACATAAAACATCGTAGAATGCACATGGCTTATTATGGGCATCTAGGTCCCGCTATTTATCAATGACCGGAGAGAGGTCTCGGTCATGTCAGTGATGTTCCCAAACTGTTGGGGTAACACGCTTAAGGGTATGATGACAATTGAAGATCATTATGGAATTATCAAAATCATAGGATGAAAGAGAAGAGAAAATCGAAAGTGTTCTGTGAGAGAACCAAAATTGTTCCGGGAGGTTCTAAAGTCATTCAGAGGTTACTGAAAGGTGTTTTGGTCAAAGAGGATTTTGATAATATGTATTTATATTCATTAATGTAGTTAATATTAAATATATTATTAGAATATAATTTGAAAGGGTAAGTTCCTTAATGGGCCAAATCCCTAGAGGGAAAAGGCCCATGAGGTAAACCTCCATAGGGAAGGGCCAAGGAGCCAAGGCCACCACCCATGGGGCCCACCCGGTCAACCTAGGGTTCCGCATGGGGGTGGGCCCACCCTGGCCGGCTGTCCCATGGTGCCCCAGTGGCCCATGGCGCCGCCTCCTCCTCCACCTTTAGTCCCACCCCGGGACTCGGATGGATGTCGTCTCTTCCCCTATATAAGAAGGGCATATGGGGAGGGAGAGACACAACATGAAATATTTCTCTAAGGAATTCTCGTTAGATAAAATCCCTCTATATCTATCCCTCACGTGTGGTTCCCAATGTTTGGAATGGCACACATGGATAGAGATCTCTCTCTCATCGATGTTGTGCTGGCGTGGTTCTTGTTGGAACTGTACACACAATAGATGACACCGCTGTGGCATGCCATTGTGCTATAGGGGATTCCAGCCAGAGCACTAGAGGTTATCATTGTACACCGTATGTCTGCAAAACCATGAGGGTGCTTCCACTAGTGGCACTCGGACTGTCGTGCAAGGACCAGGCTATCGTGGATGGACCAGGAGGTGACGTGCGAGGAGCTTCGCGACCTTGAGGTCGACTACGAGTATGACTAGATCAGTCACATTCCCCGTGGAACGTTAACTGCATTTGGTCTACAAGGGTATGTTACCGATACACATCACCCTTACTACATTACTCCTAGATAGATCATGGGCATTGGGTGTATTCTGCGGTTGGATTTTTTGTTTTCTGCTTCAACCCCTTCACTTATTGCCGTAACACACTTCCTTGTGACACCCTTGTTGGCCAGGCCATGCATTCACCGAGTCGCTGACCGGTGGGTCCTGGCCCACGCACTACAGTGAAATGTGAGGGACCCCTGACCTCATTACGCAAAAAGTCGTCGTTGTGCATTCTGCCAAACAGGCTGGGGGAGCTCTAGCTACTGCATCCAGCAGCGAACTGGTTGAATCCAACCCACGGTGGGGAACATGCCGTTGAAAGGAGTGCGATCGTGGGCTGACCAGGTGTCGTTGGTGAAGGGTTTGGGGTTGAAACAGATGAGTGGGTCGAAGTCATTGCAGCCCGACGAGAAACATGTGAGATGCGGCGTCATGTTCGCCTAGCCAGACGGCGACGTGTTGGATGGCGATGGAGAGGAGACACTGCTTTGGTTCCCAAGGATGTGCATGCTAGTCTTGTAAGAAGGCGCAGCCATCCCCGCCATGGAAGCGGCCATATGTACTGCAAGAGTGGCCGCCTGCGCCTCCGCTGCCATGCGCAACCTCGAATTCTTCTCCCATAGCTGGTGGCTGGTGTTCTCCACCTGCCGGCGCGAGATGTCAAACACCCACTCCGCATTGGTCATCCCCTCCGACCGCTTCTTATTGGCCTTCCCCTTTTTTGCGGGCACCGATGCACTGGGAGCTGCTCGGGGCTGGGGACTCGGAGGGGATGAGAGAGAGAGCCGACCTCACGTGTCATACAAGACCCCACTTGTCAATGTTTTGGGGAGTAGCTGCTCTAGAATTTTTTCATATTTGCCAATTTTGCATATCAGCCAAGCTTTTTCTTTGAAATTTGCATATTTGCCACATGATCCCCACATGTCAGTGACACACAAAATGGCAAATATGCATGTTGCAAAGTAAAATGGGGGCAAATATGCAAATCCCCCTCCAGCCCCACATGACGGTCCAATCGGTCATTGGCTTCGACTGCCCCACATAATGACCCCACATGGTGGCCCCATTGTTCATTGGCTCTGACAACCCCATAGAATAGCCCCATTTGTCATTGGTTGCACCAGGCACTCAATTAGGAAAAATACGACCCACAAGTCACCGTAAGATGGATGGCTGGTCCAATGTGTATCCTGGCCCCACCCATCAGCACGTAACGCCCATAACACGACCTGCCCCAACGTGGTCCCATTGGTCAGCATGTAACGGTCAAGCCTTGGACCTGACGGTATCCCACCATTCGAGCGCCTACGAGGGTTTCAGAATAGAGGGGGGAGTGATACAAATATAAGCGACTAGGGAAACCTGAGTACAACTAACGTACCAGGGGCATGAAAATAGAAATCCAAATTATATAAGATTATCCCTATTAATACAAATATAGTGTTCTCCCATTAGTGTGCACCAGTAATAAAGTTTATTGTTATGAAGCAGGCTGTGATGATCAGGTGCTAGACATATCAAAGTTCACTTACGATGGGTGTAAGCAATGTATACATAGCTAATACACAAATGGTTAGATTGGTGAGCCGAGCATGTACATACATGGCCATTAAGGCATACCACTTATATGGTATCCCTTAACAAAAGGGAATAGACTTATTTCTCCACATATTTTCTTCCTCGAGTCCAAGTCTCGGAAGCCGATTAGGAAAGAGATAGACTGGCACTTTTAACTGGGTTCCTTATTAAGGGAATTCCTCCAAAATTTTGTATACTAGTTATTTATCTACCCCACCCCCTTGGCAAAGGGGCCTGGCAAAGAAAATATATTATTAAGTGGCGCCTGCAGTGGGCCCGGGCACTGTGTCACTGCGTGGCTACTATACTACTGGTTTCTTTCAATTAGTGTTTCCAATCAAGGAACCACTCCTCTCTAGTCAACCTGCCTAGAACAACAAGACAAGTAGCTTTCCTTGTTTAGGGAAGTATATTGGAGATGACATAATGTAAAGGGATCGTGTGATCACAAAAATCGTCCAAGGGATGACTATTTTTGTGGGAGCTCAATTAATTGTTAATTGAACTCGTATTATGAACTTAGTCTAGATGCCTTTGCAAATATCTTTGTAGATCATGACCTATACTAGTGTGTCTTTTTTACCATGGGATTGTCTTGTTTGATGTGAAGCTTATGTAGAAGGGTCCAACTTCATAGATTAGTACCCACACCTGATGGATAACCTCTACATAGAAGATCTTCTCTTCTTAATAACAATAACCATTAGGAGATATTCCTATGACTCTAGAGATGAGCAAGAGAATGATGATTATCATGCTCATCATGACATCTCCATTATCGTCCAATACCCCATTTTATGGAGGTTGAGCTATGACTGTGGTTCTTTTTCAACACCGTCTCATACGTTAAGGTCTATGAATAAGGTACCCTTTGCAAATCAAGCTTATGAAACATGAGCCGTTTGATGAGTTTCTTTCAAACAAGATGGAAGAAAACAGATACTTGGAGAATCACTTAGGAATCTTGCATGAGCATCATGAAAGCCTCACATATGATGTGGACTACTGACCACTTTGCAATATATGGGTGAAGCACTCACTTCTTACCAGCTACAAAGATGTCGTGAGGGGCTATATCGTGAACGATGAACAGTTCACCTTTCATGAGTTCATCATAGAGTTGAGAACTCTTAAGAGGGCATGATCATAGTGGATTTTGTGGAAGAAAAGGGTATATATCAGATATACAATGTTATAAATGCCATTCTTGCAAAACTTGTTGGAGCTTAAAATGTATTTGATACTTGTCCTATTTTGTTAAAAAAGACATTTTGCTTGAGAATTTCTAGAAGAAATGAGGCGACATGGCATGATGACGACAAGAAAGATATTTGATGGCCGACATCAATCCTCCCTCAATGTATATCATTTGGATTAGTAGATTTGAATAAAATTTTGTAATCATTATATGTGTGTCTTGATTTTGGCGAGATGATTATTCATATGAGTATGTTACAAGCCAGTTGTAATATTCTTATGAAGAATATCTTTTATGGATTCGATCATTACGATTATGAATGAGTTATTCTCATCGTTATCTTAATGATAATAGTCTAAGCATTTATAAATAATTAGAATGCTAAAAGATATCCAAAGTTTAATAATGAATGACACTATCGTTTAAGTCAAATTAATATTTTCAAATTGATGAAAAGTTAAGTTTTTAGATATTCGATCTTTTGACTTATGCAAAACCATGCCTCAATGGACAAAATGACTAAAACTCTATATTCTGATAAAACAATTCTATGCGAAGAAATGTTGGACATCATACATAATAATGTATTGTATTTCAACAAAATAGTGGAAATCATTATTTCATAAACTTCATTGTGGATTTGAGTAAATATGTGTATTTACTTAATGAAACAGAAGTTTGAAATTATTTGAGTTGTCAAATGATTTCAGAATGAAGAAGGGTATTAAATTAACACGAACACAAAGTCTCTTCGATTAGGTCGACATGACTAAGTATTTAAGTTAATTTTTGGTATAAGACTTATGAAAAATGTTTCACAAATTTCATCGGTTGGACATTTGCAAGTGTATTGATATGTCTGAACATCATAATCATATTGTATTGGATACATATGACCTTACATCTGAAATGTTGTGTAGCGCAACAGAATATGTTCCGAGGACTAAACTCTACATGGTGAGGAAATAATGATAATGATCATAATGTTTCAACAAATACTTTTACTAAAGAAAGTAGGATTCAAGAATATATTCCGCAAGTTTGCGGAATTATATTGTCGATTCACTTATCATGTTATTTGAACAAGATGTACCAACGAACTATGAAGAAGTGTGATGGAACTAAGTACGAGAAATGACTAAGAGTCATAAAATATTGTATTAAGTTATATTTAAGAATAAAAATAATTTATTACTTGATCTTAAGTAAAGATATTTACCCGATCTTTTCGAATGACTACAAGGTCATAAGGAATAAATGGAACTTAAAGGAAGACATAAAGCTCAATTTTTCACAAAATACGTTTGGAAAAATTCAATGATATTGACTATGAAAAGTAGCGATGCTCGAGTCTATTAGATTTACACCAGCAATTAATCCAGTTTTTGTTATTGGTGGAAGTTTGTCAAAAACTACATGTTCTTCAATGACAAGATTAAACAAAGGGTTGTAATTGATACAACAAAGAAGGTTTTGCTAATCTATATGAATGCTAGTGTCTCGTAGCTGGAATTCTTGATTTGATGGAATTTTCAAGATTATTGAGAAGACCTGCATTTACATAAATTTGGGTGGGAGCTAAATAGCCTGCCTAAATCTTAATATGTAAGCGACGTATTTTGTATGGGAGCTAAGTGAAATTCCTAGATCTCATATTACTAGACTTGTGAAGATAGCGATCGTTGGGTGCAGCAGCACTAGACAAGAATTGTTGGATGGAACAAAAAGTTAGGACCATCGCGTGGAATATCAAGTCTAGGCCAACGACTATAGCTACTCCCTCCGATACATATTAATGGAATCAACTTTGTATACATTTAGTTAATTATTTAGACTAGATACAAACGTATCTAGACAAACTTGAGTCCATTAATTTGGATCTAAGGGAGTACTTTTTATTGCTACTCGTGCATGATTTGCATGATGATTGCTTGCTATGCGCACACACGACTACCTTTTGAGTTGTTAGTATTTTTAGAGGTATTTTTTACTCTTGTCCTTTGATGGCCGTTGCCGTTTTTTTGTAAGTCCATATGATCCCTACCATCAGTTTTTGCCGCCAAACCCGATGGTACAAGCTGTCTCCAACACTTCAAAGGGTCTCCCATGATGTTGTGAGGAAACTACATCGCCGCTGGCGTTGTTGCAAGGCCATTGACAAGGGACTCTTCACGCATCAACAAGGTATATGTGAGTGTTCACGACCGGTGATTCCACGGGACATCGCCTTTATGCAGGATCTTTTTTGTGTGCATTTCGCTGTAATGACACATACATGTTTTGTTGTTGTTTTTTTGTTGTTGTTGTTGTTGTGAGCCTGTGAAGATGAGGAATCGGTGGAAACAATACAAGGGTCGCCTTATTGATTGCTGATGGTTTTTGGTGAGCTAGGTTCACGGTCAGTAACACCGATTTGAACAAATCTCGTCCACCATGGACGATGTTCATCCATGTTTTTGGAAAAAATTCGGTGTTGCATATATGCATTAGAATTGTAACAAAAGTGTATGTGTTCCATTGTTTAAGAACACGAAAGATGTTGTAATGTGATCTTAGCGTTTGTTACAAATTTTTTGTTGGTTTTTGCAATGTTGCATAAGTGATTTCAAAATGTAACAAAACTGTATGAATTTTGTTGTAAAAGCAGATGTGAGATGTTGCAGTATTTTCTATGATTTTGATAAAAGTTGTGTTTCCCAATGATTTTTCAAAATGTTCTACATGTGTTTTTTAAAGAGAATGCAGTATGGGAAGCCCCAAAGAATGTAGTAATAAGAACCCAAATCCGCATCCATGAGTATTTGAATCTACTGGGTGGCTGGGTTGTACCTCCACTTCCCTAATACATGTGTTTTTTGTTTTAAAGGCTTTTAATTTTTGTTGGAATAGTTGGTGATTTTTGTTGTAGATAACTACAGCAAAATAAATTGTTGCTTAACCATTTTATTTCTACAAACACATATATATTTTAAACCATTTCTAGTTTTTGTTGAAATGTTTGGTTATTTTTGTTATAAATGAATATGTAGCAAACAAATATGTTGTTTAGATACACCCTCTTATCCATATTAATTGTCATGTAAATAGATGTATCTAGACATGTTTTAGTGCTAGATACATCCATTTCAGTGACAAGTAATATGGATCAGAGGGAGTACCTTCCTTTTATTGTTACCTTGTTTTTGTACTCAAATGAGCTATTTTACAAACATGTGCATAATTATTTTTTGTAAACTTAGAAATTTTTGTTGGATCTCTGAATTAAATTTTTGTCACACGGTGACAAGTAGTATAAACAACGATCCAAAAGTATCATTTTATGGGCTTTACCAAGTGTGCACCAAACAATAGCTCCTACACCTATGTCCAATGGGATCTACACCGGTGGCAAAGCCAAAAGAAAGGTACCATCACACAACACCCAACGGACTCCACCCACGGGGGAGAAAAGGTGGACTCCACATGGAAGAAAAGGTATGCTTCTGGTCCATACGATGTCAAATAAACGGTAGCCAGGACAACCGATCCATAGCCCAAGCAACTCAAAGAAATTTAATTTAGCGAGATAAGGTAACTCCAAGGTCAAGTCTTATTAATATGCCAAAGGAAATTTGATCAAGATAGCCAAAATACTGTCTAAGACCGATAGCTAAGTAACTTAGCTAACTTCGAACTATTGCTAGACGGTTACACCCAAATTTTCGTCCTACTACACTTTATTTAGTAACCATGTGTCTTGATCCAACGTCATATTCCTGAAGATCTAACAAAGAAAAAAATGCTCGCACTTTGCATTGTCTATCTCTATGACAACTATGAATACCAAAAGAAGCTCTCATGAGCATGTACTCCGGTGATTATAATTTTTTAAAGAAAGATTCGAAGAAACTTAGACATGTAAATTAATCTCAATGATCCAGTGTGCGCATGAAAATTTGTGGCTAGAAGAATTTTTTTGCGTCTATTTAAAAACAAAAGTGGAGTTGGGAAATATTTAATAAGAGCTCTGAATTCATTTTTTATGCTTAAGATACAACATATGTCTTTTATTTTTGAAACTATAAAGGCCCATACTGAGCCATTAGCATGTTTCTTGTGAAAAACCAAAGCTTTTTTTGAATTCTTTAAGTATGTTTAGCTATTTTACTGTTCAGTTCAAAAGTATATGCTTGAGGGAGCTAAAACTCTCTCGACTATACAAATTATCTTATACTATATCTAGAGGAGTCATATAGTTCGTCCACAATATAATAGCAGCGGAAACACGAAAATAAGTATATCATAACCCCATGCAAACCCTTGTATCACATGACCGACCAGTTGATAAGAAATTTTCCACTTCTACTCATTAGGTTGTTGTCATTGTTGTGGACTAAGGTTGCCATATGTTGATATACATTCAGTTTATCCAAACATGGTATTTTGGGCCAATTTGGCTGCTAGACATTTGAGCATTGATATTTGGGCCAATTGTTAAACTGCTTATTGGACTGCAAATTATAAAATTTCCTTACTGAGCTAACATATCAATATTACATATTTCTCCGCATGATGATGGATTAGATGTTCCACTCTAATTTCGTGCCTTATTATCTCCTTCATCTATTCTCATATCTCTCCCTCTTATTCTTCCATTAACCTAACCTAGCACCTCTATTGCCTCCCTGATCGACCTCTAGCCTCACATCCTTCATAATATATATCCTTTGTCTTGATATTCTAGTCAATAGATAGTTAGCTCATGGAGTAGTTGCACTGGTATGTTGAAAGTACCACTAGAATTCAGCACCATTTGTAGCATCATGTAATGGACATCTCCATCTATGTTATCTTATTCATGGCTTTTTCTGGTCTTTCTTTCTATTAACCATTAATTACTGCTTCATGTAGGATGGAAAGTGATGTCTCTTGAGATGGACCTCCATCCCTAATTGATCTAAGATTCACATATTGAGCCCTTCATAATTGGTACCACTAGAAAGACCCGATCATTACAAGAAAATTTAGCTTTTACAACAGACGATTTTCATGGTTGAAGACCCATTTTTCGTGCCTAAAAAGTCTTCTACGAAGGATTCCCTTCTTGGTAAAAGCCCCATCACAAAAGAATCTACCACGGTTTTTTCTGACTGTGGCGGATCCCACCCTTCAGCCATGGAAACTTGTTCCGTCGTAGATCTGTTCGCCAGCCGCGTTGACTGCTAACGTCATACTAAATGCCACGCGACACCTGCCGTTAATAGCCAGTTACCACCGTTAACGGTCACAGAAACTGTGGCAGAAGCCTGGCCCAGACAAGGCCTGCTAATTGTTAAGTGGCCGGCCCATGAGGAGAGCCCAATATGATTACAACCTTTACTCTCATGAAGTGTAATGTTTGACGTGGCCCATTAATGAATCCATCCAGGGCCCGTACGATTTCATGCTCATTACAGTTTTGTCCTAAAGAAGGCCCACTTTGGTAGTATAATATGCGACCCATTAGGGGCCTACACCAGAAGGTCAGGCATTGTTAAGGCCTGCAGACGGCCCATTACTGTTCCTATAGCCCGTGGGGTCCGCTCCTGTTCTACCCATTTATTGTTATGGCCTTTTACATGTCTGGATTGCTAGTGTTAGGATCCTTTACTGTTCTGACCTATCACTATTCTAGACTTCTATTGTTCCGGCCATTCACTGTTTAGGCCTTTTACTCTTATGGCCTTCTACTGTTCTGGCCATTTAATGTTCAGACCTTTTTACTCTTCTATCCATTTTGCTCTGTGGGCCCTCTACTGCACGGGCTTTTTACTGTTCAGGCCTTTTACTGTTTCCGCTCTTTACTGTTTGAGTATATGAATATTCGGGCCAATTACAGTTCGGGCCTTTTACTGTCTGGCATGTTGCTGTGTAGTCATGTACGTTTTTAGGGCCTTGGCCGCTTGTGAGGCCCACCAATATTCTGACCTATTACTTACGGCCTTTTACTGTTTATTTGACCCATCAGTTGGCCATCATATTTGTGTATTCTATAACTATGGCGCATTGGTTTTAAATAGTCCGTTAATATTTTGGCCCGCTAATGGTCGCGCTAGGATCACCCTATTATATCAATAGATATTTTTTGACATTTATTACAGACCAGAATTTTAACAAAAACAAGTTGAAGCATTACAGAGGCATTGCCAGACATGGGTTGGAACAGGGTTTCTGCTACGCAGCTTACATCCCCATACAAGTAACAATTGTCATACCATGACAGCTATAGAAGACCTTATCAAGTAAACGGTCCGCCAAATCTTGTCGATCTTTCAGGTCTTGTATATGTTCACGTGTAATCGGGATTATTCCATCTATTTTCTCTATTTCTTGTTCAATTAAATCAATTGTTTGGAGTGCAGCTGTAACACCTCTTTCTGCTAGAAAAACTGAAACTGTGGGCCGATGCAAGCAATAATCACTGTCACTGCTGCTTTGTGAAATGACCTCAATACTTAACGTAGGATTCCTCCCTTCTGCCCCCATAGCTTCATGTGTAGCCTGAAACAAAGAAAACAAATCAGCATAGTGTACCAGCTAACTGGCGTCCATCTTATATGTAAAATAATGATACTTCTTCATTGGCCAGGAACAATCAATGATGTGCCTCGTACATCTCTTTTCGGAATAATAGGAACTGTCGATGTCCTGGACCGATGCGTACATGTGCCAGTATCATAGCCATTCTGGAATAAACACTACAAGTTATTTGCATGCTGAAACTAAGACATATTAAGTTAGAGCAGCAAAGCAGGCAAAAAACACCATGTTTGTTGTCAAAGAAAATCCAGTAGACAAACAAGCAAATGATACATTTTGGACCTGGCAAGGTCAATGAAGTATTTAAACAATGTATGTCTAGGAACCACATTAGAATATAGCATTGATTCAATTACAAGTCAACTAAAAATTCATAGGAACCATAACCAATTGAACCATATGGTGGCTAATATTAAAATCACAAGATCATCTGGTCATGTATAGATGAAAATCCCTTGTTTATTAGTAATCAAACATTGTATTTCTCATAGAAATTGCCATCCCTAGTTTGGGACTGATGGGTTCAAACCCGTAGCTTCCGCCTTGACAAGGCGGCACTCTGACTGTTTAAGTTAAGAAAATTATAACATTGTTTTAATCACGAGCAAACTAAAGAATAAAATTGGCAACAGACTTTATATGTGCATCATGTAGAGTAGCTATTGAGGTAATGAATTAAGAAATCAAACAATAGGTGCACGATAGACTTCCAGATCATATTAACATGTTTATAGTACATATATATATATAGTAACTGGGGATCATATTAGATGATAATAGTTATGACAATCTCACTATGAGTAGTTTAGATAGAACTCCCTTCGTTTCAAAATATAAGATGTTATGGATTTTGTGAAATGAATGTATCTAGACACCCTTTAGTGTTGGTAGAGTAACTTGTACTAGTATTGTATGCATTTTTACTAGTCCAAGTTAATCCCCACCAAGGCAAAGTAGTTTATACTAGTCTCATACACAGAACACTAGACTATGTTACTACCTCTAGAGTGCATATAAGCTCAACCGTGGTGGCTATCTCTAATATTATAATAGAATATAGATTAGCATACAAGTGGATATACTTCAATCACCACCACCTAATCATGGTCTAGTTAACGTGTATATATATAGATAGAAGATCATCAGTCAAATATAGCAAAAGGAGATCTCCACCATGATTGAGTGAGCAAATTGAATTATAAATCAAGGGATTTACATTTGGTCTTTATGCAGTACCATTAAAGGTCATCTTGTTATAATCATTGGCCAACTCATGTGGTACCGACACTAGACAATGTGACTACCTCCAGAGTGCATATAAACTCTTAGTTATAGTAGAAAAATACAATAATAGACTATAAATTAGCATAAAAGTGGATATACTTAAATTACCACCATATAATCATAGTCTAGTTGACGCATATGTAGATAGATAGATAGATATGCTGATGGGTAAAATATAGAAAATAATAGATCATCATGATGATTGTGTGAGAAAAATGAATTATAAATTGAGAGATTTACAATTGGTCTTTGTTACATAGCAGAAAAATATAGCACATAGATAGATAGATAGATAGATATATAGATAGATAGATAAATCACAACCACCTAATCATGGTCTAGTTAACATATAGATAGATAGATAGATAGATAGATAGATAGAAAAATAGATAGATATATAGATATATAGATAGATGAACACAAGTCAAATATAGAAAGAATAGATCATCACCAAAATCAAGTGAGCACATTGAATTATAAATCGAGGGATTTACGTTTGGTTTTTGTCGAGTCTTGTTTAAGGTCAACCTTTTTCTAATCATTAGCCGAATCATGTGGTACCTCGTACGAACAAGCATCTGACACTAAGTAGATCTCAGTAAAAGCAAGAGACTTACTATTTCTTTTTGTGCAGTCCCATTGGAGGACATCCTGTTGTCAGTTTGTTCTTTGAAGACATCCACCGCATCCAGTACTTGGATAGATGATCCATATACTTTATTGTTCCTACTCTGCATATAGGTCATGCCACTCATTCACATAAAACAGGTTTGCATTCAACAATACAAAGAAACAGGTACTTACAAGATTGTAGGGCAGATTCACTCTACGATTCTCGATGTTCATTGTGAGAGGAAATAATATCAGATAGTGGCTGTTGCTGTTTACAAAGAACTAGATAGACATTATAGTATAATCACTTGTGAACACATAGAGCAGGTAATGGTGGAATATAAAAACATTTAAATGACATAAAGATTGGCATGATGACAAAATAGAATGCAGTTACAGTCACTCCTTAGCACGAACAAGAGAGAAATTACAATGATTTAACTTGTGAAATAGGATTGCAAACAAATATGAGAAGTTCCATAAAATGTGTCACCATCTACAAAGCATGCAGTTACTGTACTAACATTTGGAAGAACAAGATAGACATTACAATGGTATATCTCGTGAACTTGTAGAGCAGGGAATGCTAACCTAGCTGTGAAGTGACTTAAAATGCCATGAACTACATAATAGAAGGTAGATACTGCTGGTACAGAAATTATAATTGAGAAACTTGAATTTATAGAGCAGGGCATGTAGATAACCATGTTAAGTGCCTTAAAACATGCCATGTAATACTACATCCAATCCAAAGTAAATAAGGCATATAAACTTTTCATAAGTCAATCGATGCAAAATTGGACCAAGTTTGTAGAACATACCAGGAACATCTATCATGCCAAACCAACACCATTCGATACATCGGGGCATATATTTTCATAGACGCAAATGCCACAAATTAACCCTTAATATATTTTTCTATGAGCTTGGTAAAATTCATCATTGTTTGACTTTAAAAAAGTATAGGCCTTCTTTTACGGAATGGATGTACTCCCTCCATTTCAAAAAGTATAAGGCATCATCTAGACTACTTTTAGTGTGTAGGTTCATATAGGTTTGGAGTAAACCTACACACTAAATGTTGTCTAGATACACTCCTTCCACAAAGCTAAAACATCTTATATTTTGAAACAAAGGGAGTATTATACAATAGGCGGCAGCTACTGTCGGAGCTTAATTGAAACAAATAATAATGGAATTACTTGTAGAGGGAATGCAAAACCGACAAGTTCAATGACATAAAATTTGCGATGAATTACATAAGAGAAGGTAGTTACTGTGGTTGCTTAGCAAAACCAAATTGAAATTAAAATAGCATAAATCGTGAACTTGTAGAGAAGGGAATGTTAACCTACATGTTCAGTGGCTTAAAACTACGAATGAACTCCAAAATTACATGAAGTCAGTATTGTAGAAACAGACAAAGCAAGTGCACATTATGATGACATAACTTGTGAACTTGTAGAACAGGTAGGCAGCTTCAGGTGTTCAGTGAATTAACATTTGCCATGAACTGCATAATACCAATGAACTCTAATGATGTCTGTGGTGTACTACCAATATTGTTTATGTATATTAAGAGTAAATGTTGGTCAAACAAAAAATACGCATAACAAGGACGCCTTATACCTCGAAACTGAAGTAGTTTAACGCCTGGATTTAATACAGACTACACCGAATTTATCAAGGGAGAGTGTGATATCAATTAAGCTAATATTGAGGTAGGAATTTACCACCAATATAAAAATGCAGTTCACTGTCGCAGGCTTATACCTGCTATATAGAAATGAATGAACAACTAGATCTGGTTTACCTAGGCCACGACGTCGTTTAAGCATACATGACATCTTTGCGGGTGACGTCAAGGACGCCGAGGGTGCCCGGTAGTGGTGAGTCATGCTGAAGCAGATAGATCTCGGTGGCGTTTGTGAAGCAGATCTGTCGAGGTTGTTGATGGGTCTGGCTTTCTTGACAAGATGGCCAGTGAAGGAGATCCGGTGTAGTGCACAGTGTCATCGGTGAAGTAGATCTGTTATGACCAATTATGGATTCGAGGCACTACACAAGAGCGTCGGTGAAGCAGATCGGGTGTATTGGACTATTGAGTCAGTGAAGTAGATCTAATGCAGCGCACACCAGTGTAGGTGAAGCAGGTCAGGTGCTGTGGACTAGGGAGTCATCAAAACTAACACGGTTGTATGGAAGAGCATGTCAGGGAACTAGGTTCCATAAGGTGGTCGTCGGCTGATCCCGTACACTGGTTAGGATTATATGGTATCGAGGTATGGCGTGTAGGCTGCCGAAGTGCAGTGGTTAAGGAGCCAGAGGTGCAATAGGGGTTTGGGGTGGTGTGTGGGCCGGTGAAGTGTGGCGGTGATATTCTAGTGCAGTGGTGCAGGAGCTAGAGGTGAGATAGGGGTTGGGTGACGTGTAGGCGGGTGAAGTGCTGCGGAGATGATTACGGTGCGATGGTGCAGGTGCTGGAGGTGAGAGGGGGTTGGGAGGCGTGTAGGCCGGCAAAGCGCTGCGGGGATGCTCCGATGCGGTGGTGCAGGAGCCAGAGGTGAAAAAGGGGTTAGGGTTTTTCGGAGTGCTATGGGGGAAATGGCGTCGGTGGAAGGTGGACTACCCAGATTCAGAGTTGTGGGGACCCCTTCCCCCAGGGAGGAGGGGGATTACGAACCATACCCATGCCCCGACATTAGTAGATAGGTCATTGTTAGGGGTAGAAAAGGAATTTCGTACGGCAACAACTGGGGCGTGTGATGACTCAAAATATTTCGGTGGAGGTGAGGTGGGAGAATTTGCCGCTCTGGGATTTTTAATTTGGCTATACAGTTGAAAAGATATAGAATAATAATATCCTATCCTATCCTAGGAGTAGCTATAGTCCAATGACTAGAAAAAAATAGTTTACTATAATGTCCTAGCCTTTCTAGGTACGGAGTATTTCCGGAGCCATTTCTACAAAAATAAGGTCTCTGCCTTCGGCTCAATTATATACACACATGGAGGTACGTAGTAACATGAACTAGTATGTTTCCCATAATGACCATCCTAAAAGAATCTCTAGTGGCTAGTGTATCCGGTAGTCTAAGACAAATATAGACCACCATGGACCAAAAAATGCCTTCGGTGGTCTAAAATTTAGACATCCTCCAAACCGGCCACTCGTTGTCCATATTTGGACAATCGAGCCACCATGTCTAAAGCAAAGTTGGTCTCTCGTGAGCTCGCTCCCGCGCCAAATCAGAGCATTTGGTATACTGATTGCTATTTATATTGACTATTTCTGCGCAGATGCACATATAGACTATCAAATTTAGACAATCCACTAGAAAACTAAAGTCGTGTAAAAAGGAATCGTTTTACACCATTACCTATAAAGTGAAGATGTAGACTACCAAATTTAGACATGCCACTAGAGATGCTATAAGAGACTACCAAATTTAGACAAGCCACTAGAGATCAGGGCGAAAAATACTAGCATGCTATTTAATTTAGTGTGGCTTTTCTCCAAACGATATGAAAGTTATAGAGTGCTAATAACATGCTATTTTACAAAACATATTTTTTGTAAAAATTAAAAAATATAACAGGTATATCATGAATATAAACGATTTCAACATGTAATGAATTTCCTAGAGTAATACTTGTACATGCATAATCGATTTCGGCGCTATCCAAGTTGGAGGATAACCGGCAGGGATGAATCTAAGTACAACGCCAGGTGTTGCAGGAGGAGGCAGCGGCTTGACACGATCACTTAAGTTTAACAATCAAATTTTCATTGTATGTTTGCTTACTCGACACATTCATCATATGTTATCTTACTCCACACCCGCCAACAAAAAAATAACGTCCTATACTTGAAATAGCGTTAACGCTATGATGTTTTAGCGCGATATAGCATGCTAATTAAAAAATAGTGCCATAGCGAGCAAAATGTTTAAAAATTATCATGGACACTCAAAATACGTTATATCATGCTAAATATCGTGAAATAGCGCACTATTTTTTCCATGCTAGAGATGCTCTTAGGCTGGTGTGAGTGGTAGTAACTTGGAGTAGTAATCTGCATACATAGCTAATAATCGTTGACTTCTAAATGATATACAAAGTACAAGAACCAAATATACACCCATACTTTATAGATGTTGATCAAATTTATATTTTTTATGCTTTACCTATTAAAATTTTATATAGTGGTGATATGTAAGACGCCTATTATCTGAGTCTCACGTGTTGATCAAAAGGGACGTGCCACACACATACATACTGTATCAAATGTGATTTAACAAACGTTAAGTTGTTATTAACCAATATTCTTGTTAGAAAAAAATGCATACATTAAGTTTATTAGTAATAACTATCTACCCATATTGAGAATACATCCTACTGTGCTATGAAATTTTGGGGGTGGTGACATGATGGTTCTAGAACATGTTGGAGTTTGCCTAGGTACTATTCAACTAGAATCCAGCTGCTCGGAACCATTGGATCTAACAACCCAACGGTCAGGATTGGTGTTATGGATCCAATTCAAAACTACTCCATTGTAGTAGTAGAGAGAATACAGCCTACTATGTTATGAAATTTTGGGGGTGGTGACATGATGGTTCTAAAAAATGGTGTAGTTTACTCTAGGTACTATTCAACACGAATCCAGGTGCTCTGAACCATTGGATCTAACAGTCCAACGGTCAGGATTGGTGCTAAGGATCGAATTCAAAACTGCTCCATTATAATAGTAGAGATGTAGTGGTAAGATAAGATAAGATAAGAAATAACTAGTGAGTTGCAAGTGCCTTGCGCGTGAGAATCATATAATATAAGTATGACATATCATTTTTATATAAAATTATAGTAGTAGGTGAAACTCAAAAAATATTTATACTTTCGAGCCACGTTCATAAAGTATCCCGTGTGTTTGGTTCTTGTACTTTTTGTATAATCTAAAAATCAACCTATAGCCGTAAATAATCCGCGTCCGTAAAACTGATCTGTAAATAAATTCTATTCTATAGGAGTACGTGGGAGGGGCAGTGGGAAACTGCATGCCCTTTCGTGTCTAGAAACGCGCATTCATGCATCTCCCGATCTTCCTAGTGGTTCCTTTCTTCTCTATCCCGTTCCTTTTTTGTCACCCGGTCGGTCCTCTGTAGAACAAAAGAAGGCGCCAATCACATTCCATGGTGGCATCATTGAACAAGATGTACTAATTTGTGGACCCTGGCAACACCACACTACAGGTGGCGTATACCAACAGAGCGTCGGTTGTGAACGATTACATCGAGAAAATCCAAAAGCTCCTGGAGGAAACAGACGACAAGATTGTTGGCCTCGATGTCGAGTACACCAACAAGCAATCATTGATGTAGAAGACTGCTATCATCTAGCTATGTGTGGGAATGGATTTCCTGGTCTACTAGATCTGCCAGGCCGACTAGCCATGCACCAAGCTGGCAGAGTTCCTCGCCAACCCCAACATTTCATTTGCAGGCGTCAACATCTGCAATGACTGTATTAGGCTTAGGCGTTCTTTAGTACCAGTGACGAACTTCGTGGACATCCAGAAGAGGTGGAAGCCTGCTAGCTCCATGAATGAGAAGGATTCTTTGGCTGACTACGCGGTGGCCCTCATAGATATCAGTTACAAAGTCATGAAGAAGAAGAAGGATGTGGACCACAAGCAGTGGGGGAACATGCCCCTGACCGAAGACTAGATCAAGTATGCAAGCCTTGATACCTACACGACATACAAGGTATACAGTTGGATTGTGAACTTCGAGAGGGGTCAAAAAACTCTCGAAATGTTAAACCAAAAAAAGAACTAAGGAAGAAGTGCAAGCAGACCAAAGAAGAAGAAGACGAAGACTTAGAATGGTAAACCATGTGACCTACGAGTATATCTTTGTTTTTGGTATATCCTTGCTTGATACTACTCCTACTTGTACTACTACTCGCAAAAGTTCATGCATGTATATATTGCAGGCAAGCAAGGGGCGGAGGCAAGAATTAATGCAAGGAATCATAGGTATTTCATTTATTTTGACTGTAGAGTGATAGTAGGAGTAGGCATCGTAGCACGCCAACAGCCCTCCCCAGCTCAATGAATTGTCTAGTCAATCACCAGCCATGGCAGATTATAATTTTATAGTGGCAGAGACTTTCTTTGACTAATTCCATTTATACTGCTTAAGGGTGGAGTACTGCTGAAATAAAAAGGGTAAATGGGCACCTGAAAAACTTCTAGTAGCACTGTAGCAGCAGAACCGCAAGATGAACTTTTGACGATTGCCTGAATGTATGTTGAGTTAGTACAGTATAAACATATATATTACTACTACCTTCTATGTACCAGTACTACTACTAGCAAAAAACCACCGTCCCTACCGCGGAAAAAATATGATTTCTTCCAACCAAACTAGTACTACTCAAAAAATGGCTATATTTACTTGTCACAAAAATGGATGTATCTATAAATGTTTTAGTGCTAGATACGAGTACATCCAATCTAGTGACAATTAGTATGAATCGGAGGGGAGTACTACTACTACCGTACTACACTATTGTACTACTACTACAAAGTTGTTCATACTAGTATTTCAAATGTATGTTGACCAGTACTCCTACCTCTGTTTGGGATTATTAGGCTAGAGATCTTTTTAAAATTGTTAGAAATTATAATACCTGTCTTCTTTATTGTCTTGATTCCCGTGACTTATTAATTTAGATATCTCTATTTTCGCTCAATCTCCCATGCATGTTGTTTCATCTCTCACCGTGTCCCTTTTTTATCTAGCGTCTCATGCATGTAAAACTAGTGGTGCATGCATAAATTAATTAGAGTAAAAAATTCATCTACTTGGTAGTATTGCGAGTTGGCCCTCTAGCCTTCCAAAACAGAGAGCCTTAATCCTATTCAGCTTACTACTCAGCAGAGTAAATCCACCCAACCCATCGGAAGTTAAGACTTCATGAAAAATACTCAGGAGAGTACATCCACCGAACTCATCTAGGAATAAGGCGCACACGCGCTCCAAAGTAAAGTTTGACCAAATAAATGGAGCAACTAAAATTTACTTATATTGTGTAAATTTTGTTTTGTTGAATTCGTATTGAAACACACTTTCCAATGATGCTAAATTTGTATAGTACCAACATTCTTTATATATATTTAGAGTAAATCTTGGTCAAACAAAAAACAAGAAAAATAAGGGAGCCTTCTTTCTTGGGATGGAGATAGAGTACTACTACTACAAAATCCACCATTCCTGGTATGCAAACGATCTTTCTGCAAATCAACCACTTAATAGCAGCTTACATCACCACTAAAACTCGACGTGAAAGAAGAAACACAGCTCTTTCGATGTAGCAGGACCGACCAGGTAATGAGGCGGCACCGCTAGGTAAGACTTAAGGTCCTCAAATGTGACATCGCATGGTTTAGCAAAGCTCAATGCATCGAGCTCCACCGTCACGGTGCCGATCCTCCTCCTGCCGTCCATCCAGGAGAGCAGCAGCGGGCATTCCGCCCACATCCTCACCCTGTACATCGGCAAGTTGCACATCGCGGCCCTAACACAGACCGCAGACATGAGGGGGACCATGCTTACCGTGCCAATCAACAGGACGAACACGGCACCGTCCTGCTCCCTAACGAGGATGAGCTAGTGGGACGCCTCGCCCGGTAGTGGCACTAGCTCCTGGAAAGCTTTGGTGGTGGCATACTGGATCTTGTGCACTTGGATCAAGTGGACCGCTTCAAGGTGGGCGTCGAGTGCTGGCAGCAGGGCAGCAAATTCGCATCCGGTCTCTGTGCAAGTGCAATGAGCGTACCGGCACATGATTTCGTGCTCGTGGAGTTCGTAGTAGGGCAGGAAACTACTGCAGCCTTTGTAGGTGCACTCGACCCTAGCCGCTAATAGGACAGACTCTATGGCGGGCTCGTGGTTGAATCCGCTGCTAGGGTGGTCGCACTTCTGGCAGGAGGTGATCTCGCGGACGCAGTGGTGGCAGACTAGATGAATATCCATGCACTATTGAAATGGAAGTTCGAAAATTAAAATAGTTGCACGGATGAACCGACAAAAGAAAAATCAATGGATTGTGAGGGAGAAATGGAGAGACCTTGTAGACCCGCCGGGGCTTGAGGGGCTGGGAGCAGGAGGAACAATTGAGAACAGTGGCTTCCATCTTCAGAGTGACAGTCCCAAGAATTGCGATTTGGGTGGGGGGAAATGAGGACTCTCTGATCCAGCCTCGAGCCGGGCCCTTCTTTTATATACCACTATCGATAATCAATGAAGCTCTACCTGATTGCTCCTTTCCTTTTTGTAGTAGGGTCCTTTTTGTATATTTTGAGGCCTATTATCTACAAATTCCTGGTTTAATTGGACAAGATTAGCGGCCTCTTTGTATTTGTGCACCACCCTTTTATTAGTAAGTTGGCACGTGAGACCCACATAATAATAAAGTATGACATATCATCACTATATAAAACTATGCTCTGTAATAGGTAAATCTCAAAAAAATTGAAAGAGCCACATCCATAAAAAGTAATGGTGTATATTTGTTTTCACCCAATACACTTTGAAGGTACTATAGTAACATGTGAAAGTTTTACTAGCCTAAGTTATTTAGCACTATGAAGTAGCCTAATATGGAAGAGAAAGAAAACATCCAGCTAGAGCTCGTTTCTGGGTGGAAGCACGAGGCAAACAGAAGGAAAGTTGGGCTGGACCAGCACGGCCCCCAACTTTCTATGCACTACAGCGCCTGCATGGTTGTACTTCATTGCGCGGAAACTTACATGGGAAGTAAGAGGTGACTGCTGTGATACTTCCCACCTGAATAAGTGCCAGGAATAGATGCAAGAGTGGAGCATAGCAGCCAATGCCACATCGAGGAGTTGAGAGGGAGCATGATTCTCCTTCATCCAGGAGCCTTTTCTCTCACCAAAGGCAGCGACGAGACAAAATTTTCGGTGGAGGAGCATTTTTTTTAAACAAGAAAAAATATTTGTGGTGGAAGGAGCCCTTGCTCGCCTTGTCCAGCAGTATGGCTTTTTTTAAAATAATACGATTGGCTTAACAAATTTTACGAATAATACACGAATTCGAGGAATTGCGAATCTAGCGGGGTGTCGGCGTTTGAAATACCGACCAGTACCTATCAACATTTGAAATACCAACCAGTACCTATCAGTATTTGAAATACCGACTAGTGCCTATCAGCATTTGAAATACTGACCAGTACCTATCAGCATTTGAAATACCGACCACACATGTCATCATCTTGTCCTTAACAAAGGAAAGAGAGCCCAGTTGGTAGTTCAAATGCTGATAGGTCTAGTCGGTATTTCAAATGCCGATAGGTATATTGGTGGGTGTTTCAAATACCGATGCCGTGCTAGATTCGCAATTCCTAAAATTCGTGTATTATTCGTGAAATTTGTTAAATAAATCGTATTATTTAAAAAAATTAGCAGCAGTACGAGATCGACTAGGCACTAAAAGCTCAGTATTAATAACACAAACATGATTAATACGTGAGTACTAGTACTAGTACTTCTAATTGCTACTCCAATAAAAGTTCCATAATTCCATCCAGGAGCAATAGTGGCTAGTAGTACTAAGTACATTAGCTTGTCAGGATCCTTCTTGCTTCCTCGAATACCTTGATGAATACAAGTTCGATGGTATTCATATCAACTTCCAATGAAGAGGGATATATTGAGTAATAAAGTAAAAAATAGGACCGGAGGGAGTAGGATAGAGCTCACTTTATCAAGTTGTTTTCACCCGTCAACTCAATCATCTACGTAGGGCCCATAGATTGGGGAGGTCGCAGTCGCCTTGGACTCACCACAAATATATGACTAGGCCATCGAGTGCGGGAAGTAGAGTCAGCGTTCCGTCCAATCACTTACCCTAATCATCGTCATCGATATTTGCCACACGCATCGGCTTCATCAGCGACATTGATCGTCCCCTCGCTTCGCTAATCTACCACATTAATCTCATATCATATCCTTCCTATTTATACTCTCCCTTCCCCACACCAATCCATATCTAATCCCTCGCTTCCAGCAACCATCTCTGTCCTCGTCTGTCATCCATGGCCACCTTTCGGTTGCCGCCGCCGTACCGGAGCCCAAAGACCCCGACATCACCACACAGGAGGACAATGCCCTGCGCATTTGGGCCTTCTCGCCACGGAGAACAAAGTGGCAGCTGGCGTGCGCCTTCCTCGGTGCTGGGTACGGTCGCCACAAGTACCGTATGTATCGCGTCCACGACAATCCGGACGGGACGTTGAAGGTCAAGTTTGTCAACTTCAGGGACGCCCATCTCCTCTATGGCCAGGCCTTCCACTGCGGCTGGGAGATGGTGGTGTTCACCGACGCCAACATTTTCACCAACTACTGGGACCAGTTCCCCAACAACGACAACTTCATCCACAGTGTCCTCCCAGAGCTGCCGATGGCTCCGGAGGTACCGCCGCCATATCCGGAGGTGCCGCTGATGGCTTAGGAGGTACCGCCGCCTTATCCAGAGGTGCCGCCACGTTATCTGGAGGTGCCACCGATGGCTCAGGAGGTGCCGCTGCATTATCCGGAGGTGCCGATGAGTATGGAGCTGGCTGTGTCGCTGGAGCTGGCATTCATGCCGATGTCACGAGCTGCCGCTGGTGGCGCGGACTAGGTGCTAGGAGGCGTCGGACCTGCACTAGTTCAGTCACGAGTCCTTTATATGTAAACTTGTGCTGTTATGTTAATGGTTGAATGAAGTTTCTTTTGGGAAGCCATTTCTTTTGGTACTATCGTCAAAAAAAGTTTCCATTTGTTACTACTCACTGTACCCTGTAGTACTAGTAATACTGTGAATGACGATCTATTTTATATCCTTCCCCTCACATGTTTGTGAAGGAAGTGAAAATTTCGAAACTGGGAAGTTTCAATTCCTATTATATTGTACTCCCTCAAATTACTTGACTCGAATTTGTATAGATTCGAATGTATATAAACATGTTCTAGTGCTAGATGCATTTGAATCTAATAAATGCAAGTCAACTAATTTGGGCTGGAGGGAGTACTAGTCGGGTTCGGCTCCTTCTCGAGAGAGCAGCTTATCGAGCCATACATTTCATACTACATCCTCTTCGATTGTTTTACAAATATGACAAAATCTATCGCCATGCAAATTCTTGGATATGGGATCTTAAAGTATGATGTAGAGATATGGCCTTGACCTTGTGGTCGTTCGTCTTGAAATCCAAGAAAGTTCATACTCGTTGACAGCTAAGCTTAAATTCATTTAAATTTCGCCGCGTACTTATAGGTTAGCATTTTACACGATCGGTGGGAGCATATTTTACATCAAAGACCTAAAAAAGCGAAATTTACATGGAGGTCCATACATTTAGCCCAAAGGACCATAAAAGGAAAACTTTCCAGTTCGGCTCCTTCTCCAGATATCAGCTGATTCGATGCAAACTCTTCATACTACTTCCTCTTCGATTGCTTTCATAATATGGCCAAATCTATTGCCGTGCAAATTCTCTCACATGGTGCGATCAACATAAAGTATGATGTTGATATGGCCTTGACCTTGGTCGTTCGGCTTGAAATCCAAGAATGTTCATACTCGTTGACAAGTTAGCTTAAATTCGTTTAAATTTCACCACTTACACTTTTTGGTTAGTATTTTACATGGATTTTGGGACTACATTTTACATAAAGGACCTAAAAAATGGAAAATTACATCGAGGTCCATACATTTAGCACAAAGGACCCTAAAACCAAACAAGGAATTGAAAACGTCGGGTACGGCTCCTCGAGGGAGCAACTAAGCGACAACATCTTCTTACTTGCTTTTCTGAAAATAAATTCCTGTCACTTGGAAAAATGAAATTGATTATTTTTTGTTTTTAATATCCTCGGTGGTTTTCAAAAGATGGCCAAATTTGTCGGCATGCAAACTCTTGGATATGGGATGATAAGCATAAAGTAAATTCTGCATAAAGGACCCTAAAATTGAGCAACAAAAATAGTCGGGTTCGACCCCTTCTCGAGAGAGAAGCTGGTCGAGCCATACTATGCATACTACTTCCTCCTCGATTGTTTTCAAAATATGGGCAAATATGTCGCCATGCAAATTCTCGAATATGGGATCATTAACATAAAGTATGATGTAGAGATATGGCCTTGACCTCGTGGTCGTTCGACTTGAAATCCAAGATTTTTTCATACTCATTGACAACTATGCTTAAATTCATTGAAATTTCATCACTTACTTATAGGTTAGCATTTTACATAGTTGGTGGGAGTACATTCTACATCAAGGACCTAAAAAGGTGAAAATTACATTGAGGTCCATACATTTATCACAAAGGACCATAAAATTGAGCAAAGAAAACAATTGGGTTCGCCTCCTTCTCGAGAGAGCAGCGGATCGAGCCATACTCTTCATACTACTTTCTCTTTGATTGTTTTCACAATATGGCCAAATCTATCGGCATGCAAATTCTTGGATTCTTGATCATCAGAATAGAGTATGATGTAGAGATATGGCCTTGACCTTGTGGTCGTTCGGCTTGAAATCAGAGAATGTTCATACTCGTTGATAACTATAAGCTGAAATTCGTTTAAATTTCACCAATTACTTTTAGGTTAGAACTTTACACGGTTGATGGGAGTACATTTTACAACAAGTACCTAAAAAGGGGGAAAATTAGATCCAGGTCCATACATTTAGCACAAAGGACCGTAAAATTACACAAGCAAAACAGTCGGGTTCGGCTCCTTCTCGAGAGAGTAGCCGATCGAGCCACACTCTTCATACTACTTCATCTTTGATTGTTTTCAAAATATGGCCAAATTTGTCGGTATGAAAATTCATGAATATGGGATCATGAGCATAAAGTATGATGTAGATATGGCCTTGACCTTGGTTGTTGATCTTGAAATACAATAATGGTTCATACTCATTGACAACTAAGATTAAATTCGTTTAAATTTCACCACTTACTTTTAGGTTAGAACATTACATGGTCGATCGGAATACATTTTACATAAGGGACCTCAAAAAAGCAAAAATTACATCGAGTTCCATACATTTAGTATAATGGACCCTAAAAGGATTTTTTTGTTTGGCTCCTTCTCGAGAGATGAGTTGATCTGAGCCAAACTCTTCATACTACTTCCGCTTTGATTGTTTTCAAAACATGGCCAGATCTGTTGCCATGCAAACTCTCTGACATGAGATCATTAGCATATAAAGTATGATGTTGATATGGCCTTGATGAACTTGGTCGTTCGGCTTGAAATCCAAGAATGTTCATATTCATTGACAAGTAAGCTTAAAATCGTCTAAATTTCACCACTTACACTTTTATACCTAAAAGGGGGAAAATACATCGAGGTCCACACATTTAGCACAAATGACCCTAAAATTAAGAAAGGAAAACATTCGGGTTCGGCTCCTTCTCATGAGAGTAGCTGAGCGAGCCATACTCTTTGTACTACTTCATCTTCAATTGTTTTCAAAATATGGCCAAATTTCTCGGCATGCAAATTCTTGGATATGGGATCATGAGCATAAAGTATTATGTAGATATGGCCTTGACCTTGGTGGCTAGTCTTGAAATTGAAGAATAGTTCATACTCGTTGACAACTAAGCTTAAATTAATTTAAATTTCACCAATTACTTTTAGGTTAAAACTTTACACGGTCGATCGGAGTACATTTTACATCAAGAACCTCCAAAAAGAAAAAATACATCGAGGTCCATACATTTAGCATAAAGGACCCTAAAAGGAAAAATTTCGGGTTCGACTCCTTCTCAAGAGATCAGCTGATCTGAGCCAAACTCTTAATACTACTTCGTCTTCGATTGTTTCCAAAACATGGCCAAATCTATTGCCATGCACATTCACTAACATGGGATCATCAACATAAAGTATGATGTTGATATGGCCTTGACGACCATGGTCGTTCGTCTTGAAATCCAAGAATGTTCATACTCGTTGACAAGTAAGCTTAAAATAATTGTATAAATTTCACGACTTACACTTTTAGACCAAAAAGGGGGGAAATTACATCGAGGGTCCCTACATTTAGCACAAAGGACCCTAAAATGAAGCAAGGAAAATGGTAGGGTTCGACTCCTTCTCACGTGAGTAGCTGATCGAGCCATACTCTTCATACTACTTCCTCTTCGATTTTTTTCAAAATATGGCCAAATCTATCGCCATGCAAATTGTTTGATATGGGATCATCAGCATAAAGTATGATGTAGATATATGCCCTTGACCTTGTGGACGTTCGTCTTGAAATCTAAGAAAGTTCATACTCGTTGACAACTAAGCTTAAATTCATTAAAATTTCACCACTTACTTTTAGGTTAGCATATTACATGGTCGGTGGGATCATATTTTACATCAAGGACTAAAAAAGGGGAAAATTACATCGATGTCCATACATTTAGCACAAAGGACCCTAAAAGGAAAACCTTTTGTTGGTTTGGCTCCTTCTCGAGAGATTAGCTGATCTGAGCCAAACTCTTCATACTACTTCTTCTTCAATTGTTTTCAAAATAATAAGGCCAAATCTGTTGCCATGCAAATTCTCTGATATGGGGTCATCAGCTTAAAGTATCATGTTGATATGGCCTTGACCTTGGTCGTTCATCTTGAAATCCAAGAATTTTTCATACTCGTCAACAACTATACTTAAATTCATTTCAATTTCACCACTTACTTTTAGGTTAGAATTTTCCATGGGCGGTGGGAGTACATTTTACACCAAGGACCTAAAAAGGGGAAATTACATTGAGGTCCATACATTTAGCACAATGACCCTAAAATTGAGCAAAGAAAATAGTCGGATTCGGCTCCTTCTCGCGAGAGCGGCTAATCGAGCCATACGTTTCATACTACTTCCTCTTCGGTTGTTTTAAAAAGAAGGCCAAATTTGTCGCCATGGAAATTCTTGGATATGGGATCATCAGCATAAAGTATGATGTAGAGATATGGCCTTGAGCTTGTGGTTGTTCGGATTGAAATCCAAGAAAGTTCCTACTCATTGAGAGCTAAGCTTAAATTCGTTTAAATTTCACCACTTACTTTTAGGTTAGAATTTTACATGGTCGGTGGGAGCATATTTTACGTCAAAGACCTAAAAATGGAAATTTACATGGAGGTACATACATTTAGCCCAAAGGACCGTGAAAGGAAAACTTTCTGGTTTGGCTCCTTCTTGAGACATCGGCTGATCTGAGCCAAACTCTTCGTACTACTTCCTCTTTGATTGTTTTCAAAATATGGCCCAATCTATTGCCATGCAAATTCTCTCATATGGGACCATCAACATAAAGTATGACGTTGATATGGCCTTGACCTTTGTCGTTCGGCTTGAAAACACAGAATGTTCATACTCGTTGAGAAGTAATCTTAAATTCGTTTAAATTTCACCACTTACACTTTTTGGTTAGTATTTTACACGGATGGTGGGACTACATTTTACATCAAGGACCTAAAAATAGGTAAAATTACATCCAGGTCCATACATTTAGCATGAACGACCCTAAAACCAAACCAGGAATTGAAAACAGTCGGGTACGGCTCCTCGAGAGAGCAGCTGATCGAGCCATACTCTTCATACTGCTTCTTCTTTCCCAAATTTGTACGCATATTAGGTTTGGTCAAAGTCAATCTTTATAAAGTTTGACCAACTATATGTAAAAACATACTGACTTTTCTAATGACTAATGCATATAATTTGAAAATATAGTTCATGATGATTCTAATAACATTCAGTTGATGTCGTACATTTAGTCAAAGTTTATTAAATTTGACTTTGACCATAAGTAATACGCGTCCTAATTTGGGAAGGAGGGAGTACTACTTGCTTCACGAAAAAAGGAGTGCTCCTCACTTTCGAACCTGCTGCGGGTGTGCTTGGTGCTTGCTCTTCCTAGGGTATGGAAGTGGAGTAGTGCATAGTAGGAAGATTGGCCAGATCATATTGGTGAGCATCCAATGTGATGGGGCGTTTTTGTGTTTTTGGGTGGCCAGTTCAACCAATCCCTTGTCCAGCACTTAAGTAGTACTCGTACTTGTACTAGTAGTACTATGAATGGCGATCTTTTGAATATCCTTCCCCCTGGGAAGTTTGTGAAGGAAGTGAAAATTTTGAAACCGGAAAAGTTTGAATTGCTACTCTATTGTACTGTAGTAGTAATACTTTTTGCCGCCAAGGACCAAAATGGTTCCCACCAATGCAGCTGACGAACATGCTAGACACAGACATGGAGCCGCCGACACAAGGCAGGTTATCGGTCGACGCACGTGCGCAGGCGCCACTTTGTGGACGAGGGAGAGATCAGCCGGCCGGGGTGTGGGGTGGTGAGGCTGGTCATAGTGGGGAGTAACTTAGAGTAGTAACATGCATATGTTACTAGTCTAAGTTACTACCTCCATAGTGTTATAATGCAAATCCTCGTTTATTGCAATGTGATACGTCCATTTTGCATCACTATTCTATGTCTTAATTCACTATTATTCATTGATATATTTCGTATTGAGAGGTGATACTTATGTTATTTCATCTGTTTTTGCATGGTTGATGACTTTTGGAGCATGGACCGCTGTAGTCAGGATTCTGATGGAAAAAGGTGCTGTTTGGAGGCAAAATTCGCGAAGATCAGAAAATCCGGGAAAATATATGGAAAATTCTATTTTTCTAGAAAACTCAGGATGCTAGAAGATGGAGTGGAGGTGGGCCACAGGGGGCCCACACCACTCCATGGCGCGGGCAGGCCTAGGCCCCGCCTGGGAGTGGTGTGGCCGCCCTGGCCCACTCCAGCCTCTCTGCTCTGGCGTATATCATCCTCCCGAAACCCTAAGACTCGGGGGAGCGACCACAGAAAGATTTCGCCGCCTCTGCGGGGCGGAAAACACCGAGGGAGAAAGATCTCTCCGGCAGACAGATTTCTGCCGGGGGAATTCCTTCCTGGAGAGGGGAGATCATCGCCATCAACACCACCATCAAGTTGGACTTCATCGGGATCATCATCATCATCACCATCAGCACCCTCATCACAATATCCATATTGTTGTAACAATTGAGTTGAATCTTGCATAGTTCATAGGGGAAACTTTCTCGGTGTTGATTACTCTTTGTAGTTGATGCTATTGAGTGAACCATTGAATTATTGTTTATGTTCAGATTGTTATACATCATTATTCCATCTCTGATCATGATCCATATGATGTCTTGTGAGTAGTTCGTTTTGTTCTTGAGGACATGGGAGAAGTCTTGTTGTTAGTAGTGGAGTTGCGTTGAGAAAGATTCAATAGATTGTTATTTAAGTTGTGGTGTACTTATTCTAGTGGTGTCATGTGAATGTCGACTACATGACACTTCACCTATATGGGCCTAGGGGAATGCATTGTGTATTTGGCTACTAATCGTAGGGGTTGCCGGAGTGACAGAAACCTGAACCCCCGTTAGGAAACCATTGCACAAGGGACGTAAGGGTCTTAGAGTTTAAAGCTGTGGTTAGGTTTCTACCTTAATTACTTTCTTGTACTTACGGATGTTTGCAAGGGGTATAATCACAAGTATGTATTAGTCTTGGATGGGGCGGTACATTAGCACAGGTTCACCCACACAACACTTAGCAAGCTAGAGAAGATTAATCGACTATATGAAGCGAAAGCACTCGACAGTCTTCCCACGTGTCCTCGAGAATGTTTGGTCATCTATAGAAATACAACCGGCTTGTCCTTTGCTGCATAAAGGATTGGGCCACTTGCTGCATTCATTCTTACTGTATTTTATTTACTCGTACTTTGTTTACTTGCTTTATCGAAAACCCCTAAAAATCCGTTTGCTAAGTATTTGCAGAGAATTCCTGATCCATACCACTAGCCAGCACCTTCCGCTCCTCGTTGGGTTCGACACTCTTACTTATCGAAAATACTGTGATACACCCCTATACTTGTGGTTCATCACAATGTAGACTCATTTTATCTTGAAATGTCTGATGTTAACATAGCTAGTTACCACAAGGCTCTCTTTCATCATTTAATTGCATGCCATGTCACTTAAATGTTTACTGTTGCCAATAGTACATGTAGGACTATGTTACTACAGTAACTACCCAAGTTACCCCCACTATGACTTGCCTGATGAGGGAGTGAAGGAGAGAGAAAACACATTTTGTTTTGCGTGCATATATATCGTGGTCCTGAAATTTACTCTACTCACTGTACCCTGTACCTCGTGTCAGGAACCCATCTCTGCTTTGCTCTGACATCGCACCGCCTTCAAATCCTCCTATTCACAGCTCTCTCGTTGCCTCTTCTGTGCTCATATAGTCTCTTCTCGCTCTATATTTTGTTAACAGAAAAAATGAAATAAATTCTTCTTACTTGCTTTTCAGAAAATAAATTCCTGTCACTTGGAAAAATGAAATTGATTTTTTTAATATCTTTGATTGTTTTAAAAGATGGCCAAATTTGCCGGCATGCAAATTTTTGGATATTCGATCATAAGCATAAAGTACATTCTACATAAAGGACCTAAAAAGGGAAAATTACATCAAGGTCCATATATTTCGCACAAAAGACCCTAAAATTGAGCAAAGAAAACAGTTGGGTTCGGCTCCTTCCCAAGAGAGCAGCTGGTCGAGCCATACTCTTCGTAGTACTTCCTCTTCGATTGTTTTCAAAATATGGCTAAATCTGTCGCCATGCAAATTCTTTAATATGGTATCATCAACATAAAGTATGATGTAGAGATATGGCCTTAACCTCCATGTCGTTCGGATTGAAATCCAAGATTTTTTCATACTCGTTGACAACTATGCTTAAATTCATTGAAATTTCAGCACTTACATTTAGGTTAGCATTTTACACGGTGGGTGGGAGTACATTCTACATCAAGGACCTAAAATAGGGGAAAATTACATCGAGGTCCATACATTTAGCACAAAGGACCCTAAAATTGAGCAAAGAAAACAATCGGGTTCGGCTCCTTCTCGAGAGAGTAGTTGATCGATCCATACTCTTCATACTACTTTCTCTTTGATTGTTTTCACAATATGGCCAAATCTATTGGCATGCAAATTCTTAGATACTCAATCATCAGAATAAAGTATGATGTGGAGATATGGCCTCGACCTTGTGGTCGTTCGGCTTGAAATCAAAGAATGTTCATACTCGTTGACAACTATAAGCTGACATTCGTTTAAATTTCACCACTTACTTTTAGGTTAGAATTTTACACGGTCGATGGGAGTAAATTTTACAACAAGGATCTAAAAAGGGGGGAAATTACATCGAGGTCCATACAGTTAGCACAAAGGACCGTAGAATTACGCAAGCAAAACATTCGGTTTTGGCTCCTTCTCGAGAGAGTAGCCGATCGAGCCACACTCTTCATACTACTTCATCTTTGATTGTTTTCAAAATATGGCCAAATTTGTCGGTATGAAAATTCATGAATATGGGATCATCAGCATAAAGTATGATGTAGATATGGCCTTGACCTTGGTTGTTCATCTTGAAATACAATAATGGTTCATACTCGTTGACAACTAAGATTAAATTCGTTTAAATTTCACTACTTACTTTTAGGTTAGAACATTACATGGTCGATCGGAATACATTTTACATAAGGGACCTCAAAAAAGCAAAAATGACATCGAGGTCCATAAATTTAGCAAAATGGACCCTAAAAGGATTTTTTTGGTTTGGCTCCTTCTCGAGAGATGAGCTGATCTGAGCCAAACTCTTGATACTACTTCCTCTTTGATTGTTTTCAAAACATGGCCAGATCTGTTGCCATGCAAACTCTCTAACATGAGATCATTAGCATATAAAGTATGATGTTGATATGGCCTTGATGAACTTGGTCGTTCGGCTTGAAATCCAAGAATGTTCATACTCATTGACAAGTAAGCTTAAAATCGTCTAAATTTCAAAACTTACACTTCTAGACCTAAAGGGGGGATGTAACACCCCAAATACATTAATGATGTTTATCAAGTTCTAATCACCCAAGTTTAGGGTTAACAAAACTTTAATTCCAAAAATCTATATGAATGCATGTGTGTGTTGTATTAGTGTGTGATTGATTGAAATTGCCATGTTTTTTTGCTACAAATGATAAGAAATGGTTTAGAGGTGAATGCTACATCATCTAGGCCAATTAAAAACAAAATCCAAATATAAAGAAATCAAATATGAATAAAAAGATCAAATGGTCATTTTGACCAAAGTTAACCACTAGGCCACTTTGAGTGTTCCTAGAAGAGAATTTCTAACAGAAACATTTCTATTTCTTTTCACACCTTGCTAGACCAAGTAAAAGTAAACCAAGGCCCACTTACAAATTTACAGAAGCTATTTCCAAATCAATTTAAAGGAAGTTAAAATTTGAATCTAGTTCATATGGTAAGATCACACTTTTGCAAAAACCGATCAAATCAATTTAGCTTGCCTTTTCCAAGCAATCATAGACACTCAAGTATAAGACCAAATCACTCAACAAATTTCATTTGAAAATTTCAAACTAAAGTTCTTGCGGCCATTTCATCAAACACCTTGCTTACCTTAATTAAGCACTGCCTAACTTCACTATTTTGGAGCAGTGATCATCCACCCCATTGTCCCCTCTTCACTCCCTTGTCTCCCCAGCACCTAGCCAAGCACCAAACACGCGCCCCCTCTGCTGTTGCTCCAGTGCAGCACCGCCTGAATAGGGTCGTCGCCAGCCAACAGTGGACAGAGCGATACAGGCCACGCCGCCCTCGCCCACGACGCGCACCAGACACTCCACCGTCCACCGCCACCCCTTGTCCAAGCCACGACCACAACTAAGCCCTGGACCACCCTAGCAGCGTCGCGCCCACCGTCTCTGCGCCGTGCCGAGAACGCGCCAGAGCGCTGCACCAACCGGCTTGCATAGACCGCGCCTAGCTCTCGCCGCGCACGCTCACGCTCGCCATGATCACCACAACCGACACGCCCGTTTGCCGCCGCGCGACCTTAGCACCCGTGCGCCATCGCAAACACCACCACTCCCGCGCGGAGCATCACATGCGCCCGACCAGCCTAGACCATCCCGTGCGTGCCATTACGCCAGTGATGATTGCCAGGGAACACCACACCGTTCCCTACCCACAACCACGCTGCTAACTGCCTGTATCATCGTCACCGACGATCCCGAGCCCATGTCGCAAGGTCCCCTCATTGTGGTATAAATAGAGACCCCATCTGCCTCCATTCTCCCCACCAACACCCTCCCCACTCCTCACAGAAACTCCCTCACCCTTCCCTAGAGCAATGTGAGCTCTTCTTCGCCGGAATTTGGCCGAAGCCTGTCGTCACAGGAGGAGAAGGGCGCCGTCGATTGGATCCGCCCCAGGTCCTGCCGCTACCACCGTTCAAACCGCCCTCGTCGACACTGCCGTTCGCCCCCATAACCGACCCTAGCAGGAGCCTAGGCGAGCCTCGCCAGACCCCCACCGCCGCGTTAGGTGATGGCTTAATGCATGGCGCCCAGAAAAATGCTTGATGGCGGTGTTGATGTAGAGCTCGTTGGGAACCCGAAGAGGAAGGTATGATGAGCACAGCAGCAAGTTTCCCTCAGTTATGAAACCAAGGTTTAATCGAACCAGTAGGAGCAACGGAACACCCCAAAGGTGTTACTAGCTGAGCTTTGGCAGGGCGCACTACCGGTGCTAGTAGCAACATGGAGACCTGCACAACACAACCACAGAACTTTGTCCCCAACTTGCGATGAGGTTGTCAATCTCACTGTGTATTGTGGAAAACAAAGGATTAAACGTATCGAATGGAAAGAAGTAAAAGTTTGCAGAAAGTAAACACAAAGCAGCAAACAGTTTATAGATTGTATGTAAAGAAAGAGGACCGGGATCCATAGTTCACTAGAGGTGGCTCTCCTTAGATAGATAACATGCTGGGTGAAAAAATTACAGCGGGGCAATTGACAAACACCGAGAAAGCAATAGATGCATATACTAATCATCTTGACTCCTTTGAGACTTGATTGGGCATTACAACATTATACACAAACCGCCATCCAACTGCATCTATGACTAATAATCCACCTTCACGTTATCATCCGAACCCCCTCCATAATAAGTTGCAAGCAACAGATTACTGCTTTACGAACTGCGTGTAAAGTAAACAATACGATTGTTCTATGAACAAAGGATTGTTGTTTTCTACCTTGTAGCAACAACACATCTAGTACCTTAGAGATTTCTGTCACTTCCCTAGATTACTAGAGGCATGAACCCACAATCGAGCATAAATAGTAACTCTTGGAGTTGCTTGCATCTACTCGGCCAAGATAGCTACTAACAACAGAAAGCATGCAAGATCACAAATAACAAAGACATGATAGAATCAATAATCAATCTGAAATAGCATCTCAATATCCATCGGATCCCCGCAAACAAAACATGCAAAATTACAAATAGATGATCTTGATCGTGAACGGAGCTCACAAGATCTAGACATGAAAGCACAAAGGAGGAGAACAAGCCATCTAGCTACTACATGGATCCGTAGTCCAAGGATGAACTACTCACGCATCACACCGGAGGCTTGCATGGTGATGAAGAAGGCCTCCAGGGTGAATTCCCCTCTCCGGTAGGGTGCCGGGAAGAGCTTAAGATCCCTCCCGATCTAGGGATGGAGATGACGGCGGCTACAGACTCTTTCGTGGATTTTTGATCGGGCACTTAGGGTTTTCGTCCTGAGGGCAATATATAGGCGGAAGGAGAGGCCAAGGGGTGCCGGGAGCGGCCACACCACCCCCTGGCGCGGGCCAGGCCTGGCCGCGCGGCCAGGTGGTGTGGTGGCCCCTGGCCCCTCGCCGTCTCGTATTCTGGCACTTGATGACATCCGAAAAAATAGGCACTTTGGCTTTTGTCCCGTACAATTCCAAGAATATTCATTTTCTGACTTTCCTGGAACCAAAAACAGCAGAAAACAGGCAGATGTCACTGTGGCTCTTGTTAATAGGTTAGTCCAAGAAATCATATGAAAAGTACTCCAAAGTTGGAACCAAACACAAGAAAGTGGATAAAACCAAGCATGGAACATCAAAAATTATAGATACATTTGCAATATATCAACATCCCCAAGATTAACTCATGCTCGTCCTCAAGTAGGTAAGTGATAAAAAGAAAGAATAATTTTTGAGGTGACATGCACCATCAAAGACTTGATCAAAGTATTTGCAAAACATTCAAAGCTGGGATCATAGTACTTCAATCATAACATGAAAGACAAAGTTCTAGCAATAAGAAAACAAACTATGATGCAACATGAAAAGGCACAAACAAAAGATTCATGAATAACAATGCTTTGCAAGACGTTTGTTTGTTTCACATAAAGAAAACATAGCATAATAGTATTCAGCTTGTCCCTTAATAGAGTAGCAAATATAAATGCATAGGACACCTTCAAAGTTCATAAGAGTGACTAGATACAATAGTTTAAAACAAGCAATATCAAAGTATGCATCAATCAACTAGTCTTGGGACAATGCACATAGAACTAAGAATGGCCACTATGCTCTCAAAGTAAGTGCATAAAGATAGAAGGTGGAGACTCAATGTAATGGTGGAAGAAAACCTTTGTAAAAGGAAGTAGGGATTCAAGTCTCATAAAGAGCTTCCAAAAATTATGGTACTTGTAGGTTTCAGCTCTCATTGCCCCTATCATAAGCATCTTGAAGTGGTTAAGGTTAAAGTGACACAACTAAGAGGATATGCTTAACAAGTTATAAACCGAAATCTTATGCCCCTTACTTACGAAGACCGATCCTCATGCTACTCAAATTCAGTCACGAGTAATCTCTTATCATTGTAAGTACATGTGTATCATTAAGTACCGCCAACGGGGTACCCCTTGCACATGATACAGGAGCTTTCCCATAATCAAAATGACAAGGAAAGCAGACAATGAGCATCTCAACGATCTTTTTATTTGCTATTTGCATAGGTTTTTATTGAGGATGCTTCATAGAGTGATCATTATGGTGACGCTGCAAGTTTCCACCATGATTAGGAATGGCTTAGGCTAGGAGCCCAGGCGTTTCTCTAACACACATAGAAACTCCATGATCTTACAAGTTCCACTTTTATTTCACACCGCCGGGATATGTAAGCAAAAGAACATGATATCAACGGAGTACAAAGTACAAGTGCAATGTTGAAAGCGTTCCCCATGGTACATGGTTCTGCTAATTTCAACTTATAAAGCGCAAGCATATATGCAACAAAGAAGGACCCAGTGGTTCAAGTTTATTAGAAGCAAAAAAAAAGTGTGTCATCAAGTTCGTGATAGCTTTAATCACTAGTTTTCTCATAACAAGTTTAATTTGGAAGGTAAACAAAAGCATGATTATAATTGGAATAGCACAAGCTAGTAGGTAGGTATGGTGGACTCTTTGGAATAACTTGGTTTAGAGAGTTGGATTCATGAGTGGAACTCATACTTGGTTGTGGAGGCTAGCAAAAGACTGTGAGCGACAAACTAAGAGAGCAATAATGGCCATAATCATGTAGAGCGACAAAACATCATTGATCAAAGCATAAAGTGATACTACAAGTTGAAAACTAAAGGATCATAAAGGCTATGGTGACTTGAGATAGTCATAACATGGTGTGAGCATGTGTCAAGTCAACCCAAATAAAGCATCAAAGGAGAATACCACTATACTATGCTTTAATATGCTAAAACAACGCATGATTCATCCAAGTCACATTAAACAATCTCAATTGTTTATAACAAGTCATGTTACATCAAAGAATACTAAGCTTAAATCCAAAACAATATCAAGCATGGCATGACAAAGCATAGGCCATAGTCAAAAAACGAGCTTTTTTTACCACATAAGCATGAACTTTCCTACTCTTTTCCAAACCAAACCAAACTATTTTCAAACCAATGTATGAAAGAGGGGGTCCAACCAATTTATTCAGAAAACTAATAAAACAAAATAAAATGAAAATCAAAACAAAAACGAAAAAGAAGACGCTCCAAGAACAACACAACTCTGCATGAAACAATAAAAATGAAGCGTTGGAAGAAACCTGGGATTTTTATTGATGAAGAAGGGGATGCCTTGGGCATCCCCAAGCTTTGACGCTTGTACTTCTTGGATATTTCTTGGGTTGACATGCGTGGCATCCCCAAGCTTGAGCTTTAGTCCATCCTTCATCTCATTACTCATTCCTTCCATACACCTGAAATTTTTCCTTCATACAAAACTTCACACAATCTTTATTAGCAACATTAGTGCACTCAAGATAAATAAGTCTTAAGGTTCAGTTATAACACCAAATAAACTTCCATTAGAATACTAGCTACTGTATCACTTCCCTCAAAAATCTCAATTACCCAAAAGAACTCAAAAAGGAATCAACAAGAAGCAAATGCAGAAAATAGCAGAAATCTATCAAAACAGACCAGCAGGTAAAGATGAATTTTTTCGAAGACCTTCTGTTGCTCAAATAAACAAGTGTTGAACTAACGAAAGTTATATAACAACCTGGGTCAGAAGCACAAAAATTCACGCCTCAAAAAGACGTTCAGAGATTTTACACGATTTTTTATGGTGAAGCATAGAAATCTGTTTCGGGACAGCAACTTTCCCAATCATTACTTGTCTCTCATTAGAGGTTACTCTTGGCACAAAAAGCAAATAAAAAGGATAAGGAGAGGTTATTACACATGTAATAACTTCCAATACTCATCTAAAACTTTTGGGTTATCTCCCAATAAGTACTTTTCTTTAACGCCTTTAAGTTAGCCATAAGAATCAAAGAAAGAATCAAGTGTTCTCAAATGAAGAAGCATTAAGACCAAATTTTGTTTTCATAGGAGAAGCAAAAGAAATCTTTTCTCTTTTTTTAGGGAAGTGTTCTATACCTTTCTTGAGTGGGAGTTGATATCTAATGGTGCCTTCTTTCATATCAATGATGGCACCAACAGTTCTAAGAAAAGGTCTTCCCAAAGTAATAGGACAAGAAGCATTGCATTCAACATCCAAAACATAGAAATCAACGGGGACATAGGAATTGTTAACCATAATAAGAACATCATTAAGACTCCCCATGAGTTTCTTTTTAACATTATCATCAAGTGGGACATTCAAATAACAATCTTCAAGTGGAGGCAAATCAAGCATATCATAAATCCTTCTAGGCATAATAGAAACACTACTATCAAGATCACATAAAGATTTGAAATCAAAATCATTCACTTTCATATTAATGATGGGTTCCCAACCATCCTCTTATTTTATAGGAATAGAAGCTTTATGTTTCATCTTTTCTTCTTTAATCTTAATGAGAGCATCAGTAATGTGTTTTGAAAAGGCCATGTTCATAGCACTAGCATTAGGACTTCTAGCAAGCTTTTGTAGGACCTTAGTAACTTCATAGATATTGCAACCATCAAGATCAAAATCAAATTTATCATCTAAAGTAGTAGAACTATTACTAGACTCAACACTAGTGGTGGTAATAGTAGAAACACTAATGTTTCTAGCAATTTCATCTTCTCTTTCCCACTTAGCATGTAATTCAGCTAATAGTCTAACATTTTCATCAATTCTTACTTGTATGGCATTAGTAGCTGCAAAGGGATTATCATTAGTTTCAGGTTTAGCAGCCATTTTACTCAAAGTAGATTGAGCTTCAGCTAAAGATGCTATATTTCTTTCAGCATTTGAGAGTTTCTTCCTCAGTAGTTTTATTGAAAGCAGTTTGTTTACTAATAAACTCTTTAAGCATAACTTCAAGTTCAGAGGGAGCACTCCTATTATTGTTATAAGAATTTACATAAGCATTACCATTGTTGGGAGGATATGTCTTATAATTGTTGTTACCAAAATTACTCCTATAAGCATTATTATCATAAACATTGTTGCCAAAATTGTTATTTCTTATGAAGTTCACATCAACTTGCTCTTCTTGAGCAACCAAAGATGCCAAAGGGACATTATTTGGATCAATATGGGCTTTCCCATTAACAAGCATAGACATAATAATATCAATCTTATCACTCAAGGAGGAAGTTTCCTCAACAGAATTTACCTTCCTACCTTGTGGAGCTCTCTTAGTATGCCATTCAGAATAATTAACCATCATATTGTCCAGAAGTTTTGTTGAAGCACCCAAAGTGATGGTCATAAAGGTACCTCTAGCAGTAGAATCGAATATGTTCCTTGAAGAATAGTTCAATCCTGCATAAAAAGTTTGGATGATCATACAAGCAGTCAGTCCATGAGTGGGACAATTCTTTACCAAAGATTTCATTCTTTCCCAAGCTTGAGCAACATGTTTATTATCAAGTTGTTTAAACTTCATTATTTCACTTTTCATGGATATAATCTTAGCAGGAGGATAGTATTTTCCAATAAAAGCATCTTTGCACTTAGTCCAAGAATCAATACTATTCCTAGTTAAGGAATTCAACCACTCTTTAGCTTTTCCTCTCAAAGAGAAAGGAAACAGTTTCAGTTTAATAATATCACCATCTATATCCCTATGCTTTTGCATCTCACAAAGTTCAACAAAGTTATTTAGATGGGAAGCAGCATCTTCATTACCAATACCAGAAAATTGTTCTCTCATAACAAGATTGAGCAAAGCAGGTTTTATCTCAAAGAAAGTATTTTCAGCCACAGGTGGAGCAATAGGTGTGCTCATAAAATCATTGTTGTTGGTGCTAGTGAAGTCACACAACTTAGTGTTTTCAAGAGTAGTCATTTTTTTGGGTTTTCAAATAAAAAAGCAAAGTTGTAAAACTAATTTTTTGTGTTTTTGAATAACAAAACAAGCAAACAAAGCAAAAAGAAAACTAAGCAAAACAAAAACAACAAAGTAAAGAGATTGGTTATGAGGACTCCCCTTGTGAAGATGTCCTTGACTCCCCGGAAATGGCGCCAGAAAAATGCTTGATGGCTCAATGCACGACGCCCAGAAAAATGCTTGATGGCGGTGTTGATGTAGAGCTCCTTGGGAACCCCAAGAGGAAGGTATGATGAGCACAGCAGCAAGTTTCCCTTAGTTATGAAACCAAGGTTTAATCGAACCAGTAGGAGCAAGGAAACACCCCAAAGGTGTTACTAGCTGAGCTTTGGCAGATCGCACTACCGGTGCTAGTAGCAACGTGGGGACCTGCACAACACAACCACAGAACTTTGTCCCCAACTTGCGATGAGGTTGTCAATCTCACCGTGTTTTGCGGAAAACAAAGGATTAAACATATCGAATGGAAAGAAGTAATAGTTTGCAGAAAGTAAAAACAAAGCAGCAAACAGTTTATAGATTGTATGTAAAGAAAGTGGACCGAGATCCATAGTTCACTAGAGGTGGCTCTCCTTAGATAGATAACATGTTGGGTGAAAAAATTATAGCAGGGCAATTGACAAACACCGAGAAAGCAATACATGCATATACTAATCATCTTGACTCCTTTGAGACTTGATTGGGCATTACAACATTATACATAGACCGCCATCGAACTGCATCTATGACTAATAATCCACCTTTAGGTTATCATCCGAACCCCCTCCAGTACTAAGTTGCAAGCAATAGATTATTGCTTTACGAACTTCGTGTAAAGTAAACAATACGATTGTTCTATGAACAAAGGATTGTTGTTTTCTCCCTAGTAGCAATAGAACATCTAGTACATTAGAGATTTCTATCACTTCCCCAGATTACTAGAGGCATGAACCCACTATCGAGCATAAATACTAACTCTTGGAGTTGCTAGCATCTACTCGGCCAAGATAGCTACTAACAACAGAAAGCATGCAAGATCACAAATAACAAAGACATGATAGAATCAATAATCAATAATCAATCTGAAATAGCATCTCAATATCCATCGGATCCCCGCAAACACAACATGCAGAACTACAAATAGATGATCTTGATCGTGAATGGAGCTCACAAGATCTAGACATGAAAGCACAAAGGAGGAGAACCAGCCATCTAGCTACTACATGGATCCGTAGTCCAAGGATGAACTACTCACGCATCACACCGGAGGCTTCCATGGTGATGAAGAAGGCCTCTAGGGTGAATTCCCCTCTCCGGCAGGGTGCCAGGAAGAGCTTCAGATCCCTCCCGATCTAGAGATAGAGATGATGGCGGCTACAGACTCTTTCGTGGATTTTTGATCGGGCACTTAGGTATTTCGTCTCGAGGGCAATATATAGGTGGAAGGAGAGGCCGAGCGGGTGCCGGGAGCGGCCACACCACCCCCTGGCGCGGGCTAGTCCTGGCCGCATGGCCAGGTGGTTTGGTGGCCCCCTGGCCCCTCTCCGTCTCGTATTCTGGCACTTGATGACATCCGGAAAAATAGGCACTTTGGCTTTTGTCCCGTCCAATTCCGAGAATATTCATTTTCTGACTTTCCTGGAGCCAAAAACTGCAGAAAATAGGCAGCTGGCACTGTGGCTCTTGTTAATAGGTTAGTCCAAGAAATCATATGAAAAGTACTCCAAATTTGGAACCAAACACAAGAAAGTGGATAAAACCAAACATGGAACATCAAAAATTATAGATATATTTGCAATGTATCATTACGTTTGATTCCTTGCCGGAGCTATTCGTCGTTGATGATGAACTGCCGCCATTGGATCGTCTTTTAATCGCACGGCCTAGATTACGCGATATCGTTTCGGTTAGTTTATGTCACTGACCAGTGGACCCCCTCTGTTAGTAGCCCGCTGTGTTGTGCTATGCAGATTGGGCCGGACCATTTAGTTTCCCGCTCAGGCCTGGAAATTCAAATAAGTATTTTCCAATTTAGTTAAAACCCCATTTTGTTAGTAGATTCAAAAATCAATTAAAAGATATTCACCAAACCAATTTGCATGATCCAAATTTTGTTAGAAAGATATTTAAATTGTCTATCCAAGCCTGTTGGATTCAAATCATTTGGAATTATAGATCACCTATACCAAAAATAACAAGACAGAGACTTTTCCAACTTCAAACATTTTTCAAAAATCAACCATAAATGCTTTTGAGTTGATTCCAACTCTCAAAAATCACATTTGATATGATATATCTGAATATGTAAATATATTTAGGTTTGCATCCAGTGACATTGGACTAGTACAAAAATAATGCTATATAAGCATCCTAGTCACTTTAATTCTATTAAATGATAATCTTAATCTTTATAAAATATGATCAACACTTTAAATCACATTCCCTTGTATTAGAATATGAGGTGATAACATGTGTCAACGTGATCACATATTTTAATTGGAGAATATTAAATCTTAATTATTTTTAATGAGTAGAAATTACTTTTCTAAAATAAGATAAACAAGATTTAGTCTTTACTTCATGTGATGATTGTGATGATGCTAGATCATCAAGAGTGAACCTTAGTTTGCTAAATAGAAATAGTTAAGTATTGTTTGGTGATTGTGTACCCCGTATTCATTTATAGACGATAGTACCGACCCGGGATACGAGGAGGAGGAGTACTACCAAGAAGAAGAAGGGGAGAACTTCAATCACTGCACTACTCAAGGCAAGCTAACACTTGACAGTCTCATACCTATGCAAGCCATCACTAATTGCAAGAGAACCTAAGCAAGATGCATTAGGCATGATTTGGTTATAGAACTTTGACTATACCAATCCCAAGGTTTACTTGCAAGCTTTACTCTTTTACTTTACCAAAGTTCTTTACTTTTAGTTAGTGATTTGTGAGTATTGGAAAAATAGTATAGATAGCATAAAGAGTATAAAACTAGGTCTATACTTATATGTCATTCTATGGCATGAGATTGAATATTAGCACCCCTCATTAGTGAACACTCTTAACCTTAGTGGCTAGTGCTAAGCATAAAAGTTGATCACTTTAGATGGGAATACTTGGTGAAAATGATTATGAAAACCTTGGAATGATGCTTCACTCCATTGAAATGTTTTGACATGTGTTGAGAAACACAATGCACTACTAGGAAACGGCCTATACACAGACAAGATGTTCAGTGGCGCATATGCCAAACTATGCACCACAGGAAAACATCAGTGGCGCACCAGAAATCATGTGCCACAGAAGATTGGAAGTTCTATGGCGCATTATCCAGAACCTGCGCCATAGAAGATTGGTGGGACCCGCCGGCCGAGGTGGGTTGATCCAAGTTCTGTGGCGCATTCTGAAATATGCGCCATAGAAGTTGCCTCTTTGGTGGCGCATATTGCCTCATGTGCCACAGAACATGGAGGGGGGCCCCACCACGGAATCTAATTCACCCAAGTTCTGTGGCGCATGTTGGCATATGCGCCACAGATGTGTGTCACCTCTGTGGCGCATAAGTCCGCCATGTGCCACAGAACTTGGAGATGGGCCGCACACAGCGAATCTTATTCACCCACTTCTGTGGCGCATATGGACTTATGCGCCACAGAAGTTTCACATATGTGGCACATTCCTGTATATGCGCCACAAATGAGGCGTCCAGATCCATGTTAAAAAGGTGACAAGAGCTAGCTTTCTTATCTATCTATCCACCACCAACCATTTCACACCTCTACCTCCTCCCAAGTCGTCTTTCTCCTCCCTCACACCCCATCTTATGCATAGTTTCTCCATTTTCTTGTAACTAAACCTACTTTAATCCATAGATTGGTAAGTGCTTCAACTTCTAGATCTAAAAGTTCCTTACTTTTCTCTCCCACATCTCTATTTGTTTACTAATTTCCTCTCCACCAACTTGCATTGTAGATCTATTTATCCACACTCTCTCATCGCGCGGTCTCGTCTCGCTATTATTGTGTCTACTATAGGTGAGTACTTGGCCATCATGAACATGTAGGTGAAGCTTGTTGCGCGGGCGGTGTGTGTGTGCGATCCATGGCGAGATGATGCTTGTGTGGTGCATGAATGTTTGCAATAGGAGGAAGTTCTTTGTTGGTTGCTTGTTGTTTGCTTGTTGTTGTCGGGCCCGGCCAGTGTGGTTGCATGGATGTTTGGCGAAATGTTGATTCATTTCCATTTCGGCAAATTTTTGCACTACCCATATGTCCTAATTTTAGGAAAGGTCATGCCGGATTTTTTCCGGCTAGCATTCATGCATGTGTGTGTTCATATGGTGTGGTTCTCACCTATACTCTCTGTTTTGACCGCTCAGGCAACCATGGTCCTCACGATGAGCGAAGGTCAAATTGCTAGGTACAAGAAAGGCACGAAGGAGGACATGATTCTGAACAACAAGACCATGATAATATGTCCATGTCGAACATGGAAACTGCAGCGCTAGATCGACCCTGAATCTGGACAATTGGAGGGTCACCTTCTTAGGCGCGGTTTCATGCGCCACCTCAATGAGGCACCAGCAGGACATGGTGGTGGTCACGAAGACGTGGGCGAGCGAGAAGACGAAGAGTCTACCGGGCATGATCATCATGACGAAGGAGATGCCAGCGGGCATGATCATCATGACGAAGGAGATGCCGGCGGGCATGATCAGCATGGAGAAGGAGATGACGATGGGCATGATCATGAAGAAGGAGAAGACGCGAACACACAGACGCTGCTAACTTCGATCTTGCAGGACCCTCATGTTCAAGAACTGCTCCTCAAGGAGACGAGCAACGACAAAGCTACAGCCAGAGAGAAAGCCAAGCTGGCCCAAATGGAGGTAGATGGGATGACTCCATTGTATCCTGGGTGTCGCCCCGAGGATACACGTTTGAGTGTAACGCTCAAGGCTCTAGAGATGAAGGCTGAACACAAATGGACCGATGTGAGCTTCAATGCGAACATGGAATAATGGCATGACCGACTTCCTAAGGGGAACACATTGCCAACAAGTATCGAGGAGGCCAAGAAAATCGTGTGCCCTCTTGACCTACCACACATTAAATACCACACCCTTAAGACGCTAGCCATGCAATGGCACGCGGAAAGATCCTGACACACCCTTCAGACGCTAGCCAGTGGAACGTGGAAAGATCCTGACACACCCTTCAGACGCTAGCCAAGAAAAGCTCATGCAATGGCATGCGGAAAGAGAGAAACCTGAAGATGATCCAGAGAAGGGCAAGATCCTGACACACCCTTCCGACGCTAGCCAGTGGAACGCATTAGACATCGAGTTCGAAGAGTTCGGGGGCGATGCAAGAATGTCAGGCTGGGTATGAGCACCGATGGACTCAATCCTTTTGGAAACTAGAGTAGCACGCATAGCACCTGGCCCGTGTTTGTATTGCCATACAACCTCCCCCCGTGGCTATGCACGAAGAAAAGGTATGTACACATGAGCATTCTTATTCAGGGGCCGAAACAACTAGGTATCGATATGCATCTGTATCTCGGGCTATTGAGAGAGGAGTTAGCCAGCTTGTGGGAGATGCCGGCCCGTACGTGGGACGCCTACACTAAAGAATATTTCCATCTGAGAGCCGCGTTGCTCACAACCGTGCAGGACTATTCTGGTTACGCATATGTATCGGCCTAGGTGAACCATGGACACAATCCATGCGTCAAGTGCATGGATGAGACACCGCATCTCCAGCTACCAAGGGATCCCTGGTGTTCGAAAACCGTGTTCCAAGGTACTCGAAAGTAGGTCCGCATGGATCACCCATGGAGAAAACATGGTGACCTGTTCAATGGTAAGGACGAGCTCGAAAGAGCCCCGCATCCGAGGAGCGGCGAAGAAATCGAGGAGCTTTTGAATAATTGGGTAGATTGCCCTGCGCCTGAAAAAAATGACCGAGGATAAAGCCGCTGCTGGGTGTATGGAAAGCAAGGTCTGTTTTCTGGGACCTGCCGTATTGGAAGGTCCTTCACACTCCCCATAGCCTCGATGTAATGCACATCATGAAGAACCTTACCGAGAGTCTGCTTGGCACTCTACTGAACATGCCGGAGAGGACCAAGGATGGGCCGAAAGCAAGAAAGGACCTTAAATTGCTTGACATAAAGAAAGATCTTTAGTACCCTGATAGTGATGATGATGATGATGATCATCAGGAAGGGACTCAAGGTCACCGCAAAAGAGTTAGGAAGAATGAGGTGGTGCTTCGCGTTGCCTGCTTCACTCTGAGTCTGGAGGAGCTCGAGCAGTTTTTCAGGTGCCTCTTAGGAGTGAAAGTTCCTCACGTTTACTCGGGGAAGATAAGCAGATATCTGGATGTGGCGAAGAAGAGGTTCAGCAGTATGAAGTCTCACGACTGTCACGTGCTGATGATGCAGATACTCCCCGTTGCGATCCGTAGGATAATGGACGAGCATGTCCGTGAGACGTTGTTTGGCCTCTTTAACTTTTTCGACGTCATATCTAGGAAGTCGGTCGGTGTGAAGTAGCTCGACAGGCTACAAGAAGAGATCATGATGATACTATGCGAGCTTGAGATTTACTTCCCGCCCGCATTCTTCGACATCATGGTGCATCTGCTTGTACATGTCGTGGACGACATCATCCAGCTCGGGCCGACATTCCTACACAACATGATGCCGTCTGAAAGGCTAAACGGTGTCATCAAAGGATTCGTTCGCAACATGTCTCGTCCAGATGGAAGAATAGCCAAGGGATTTCTGATCTACGAGTGCATCTCCTTCTACCAGAATTATCTAACCACCGAGAACGAGGATGTTGGAATACCCACAAAGAAGCAGCTCAGCAGGCTTGTTGGATATGGTCACCGCGAGGGCTGCCGCTCACTACATGTCGGCATTGATGGTTGACGCACTGATTTTGAAAGGGCACACCGAGTCACGCTACAACACATTGAAGTGGTCGGCCCTTGGGTCGAAGAGCACAGAAGCTTAATCGAGCAGGAGTACGTCGACCAGGGCCGGCCGAGGAAGAAGGGAGACGTAACCAGAGAGCACAACTCCAGCTTCACGGGTTGGTTCAAGAAAAGGCAACTAGATAATCCCCCACAGACGCCTTCTACGGAAGATCAAAAACTCATATTCTCCTTGTCGCAGGGCCCAGGGCACAACCTAAGGACCTATAAGTCATACGACATAAACGGTTATAGATTCTACACCGAGGAAAAGGACAAGAATAGTGAATATCAAAACTCAGGAGTAACTATGTTATCCTTTGCTGATGACGAGACTACTGTGATGGAAATATTCTACGGAAGGATCAAGGAGATATGGGAGCTCGACTTCTGTGGAGAGATCGTACCGATGTTCCGTGTTATATGGGCCAAGAACGTGGAAAAAGAAGGCCGCTATTTCACCACAATGATTATACCAGATGCCAAATCAACAAAGAACGCCTCCGCAAAAAATGAGCCTTGGGTACTCGCTAGCCAAGTTGATGAATGCTTTTTTATTACCGACCCGTCAAAGCCCAACTGTGTTGTAGTTATAAGGGGCAAGAGGAGCATCATCGGAATGGAAGGAGCCGCCAACGAGCAAAACTTCGACAAAAACGGCGACCCAAAGATCGAAGAGGAATTCGACAAGTACTTCGACATGCCTACTACTACTAAAGTAAGAAGGAAGACCACACTACCTACTAAAGGTTGTCCATTCACAAGAAGAAATCTCAAAGTGCATGGGCTAAAGTATTCAACCGCGATGAAAAAGGGCAAGAAGATTGTGAAGAGACACTAGCAATTATGTGACTTTTTGGTGTATTAATTCGTGTGGGTATTAGTTAGAGACGAAAACATATAATGTGATATTCGTATGGCTATACAAATTCACATTTGTGTGTGACAAGCAAACACACAAATATATATGTATGAATAAATATGCATATGTGTTCTTGCTTTTTTTGAATAAATATGCATATATGTATATGTTCTTGCTTTTTTAAATAAATATGCATATGTAAATAAATATGCATATATGTATATGTTCTTGCTTTTTTTGAATAAATATGCATATGTGAATAAATATGCACATATGTATATGTCTTGCTTTTTTTGAATAAATATGCATATGTATGTAATTAAAAATATTTAAAAAAAAGAAAAAAAATGTGTAAGACAGCCAAGATTCGAACCTGGCTGCCCCAGGTGAGAGAAAGCGAGCAAGAACACTAGGACAAGTATGAGTTCTTGTCATACTACAAGACGCCATGGTTTTTACTATGTCAAGAAGTTCTGTGGCGCATTACTCCGAAACGCGCCACAGAAGTTTTAGCTTCTATGGCGCATTTCGGAGTAATGCGCCACAGAACCTTGGCACTTAGCCAAAACGGCTCGCCCCTTCTCCTTTTCCCCTTCCACTTTCTTTTCCCCACAATCTCTATTGCGCTCGATCGAGAGAACCCTAGCTCTCGCCCGCCCCCAGCGGAGCCCGCCCCCATCGCCAGAACCCTGCAGCCACCGCCGCGCTAGAGCCCTAGCACCGCCCGACGAACCCGTACGTGGAGGAGAGCCCTGCAGCGTGGAGGAGGAGCCGCCGGAGCCCGCCCGCAACAGGATGAGGAGGAGAAGGGGACACCTCGCCAAAGCCCCGCCACCGCCGCGCCGGACCACCACAGCACCTCATCGTCGTTGACTACCGCAGCAGCAACGCACACGTACGGTTCGCCCCCCCTCTTGTCTGCTGTCACTACACAAGTGAGCACAGTTTGTCCCCCACCCCCTCTGAACCCTAGCTAGGTGCATTTTTCTACAAGGAGAAGGCGTGCATTTTGTTTTTAGTACTAACAAATACAATGGATCAATAATGAAATATGTGTTGTGGATTTTTTTTATACACAGAGAGGGGTTATAGCTTAATTGTGGTCTTTGTATATTAGATCTTTGTATATTGGATCTTTGTATATTAGTACTAACAAATTGTGGTCTTTGTATATTAGATCGAATGCATTTTATACACAAAGAGGGGTTATAGCTTAATTAGTACCGTAAACAACCTAATATGTACAATTTTTATTTGAGATTTACACATGTTTAACTTTTGATATATTGTGTGTCTGTGTGAGAGAGAGAGAGCCTAGGGTCGAGATTAGGACATGTGTTATGATCTGGTGTGCTATGGGGGGAGGTGGGTTTTTGTTAATGCATATGTGGCTCTATCATGATCAGTCTGTTAGAGCCTTCTTGGCTGTCTGATGATCAGTCTGTTTGGAACAGACACGTGATTTGTCTTCTAGAGTAGCGGGTTTTGGAACATACCGCTAGGAGCATCAGACAACCAAGAAGGCTCTAATCAAAGGCAGGATCGGATGGAAAAATTCCACCAAGGTCGTGCGAGTGCTCCTACATATGGAATTATGGCTCAAGAAACACATGCTAGGAAATAAATTTAGAATTCCAGAAATTTGTGTACTTGTTTTGTTACTATGGTCTATGTTCATGAAAATTTGAATGCAAAAGTTAACATGTATGTTTTCCGACATAAAAAAGTCAAAGTTTAGTGGTCTTTTTTTAATGCATAATATAGTGCATCTTTTTCATCATTCATATAATGGTTAAAAATATGTACAACAAACCAACAGTCTAGAGTCCAGAGTCCAAAATATACAACGGGTCAAGCCAATCTTGCATTCCTTCCTTTAGACTAGGTTTAACTCTATGTCTAATGAGCCCCAAAGAAGATTTTTGAAGAACCACATTCTATGACAAGGAACCACCACATTCTTGTGTCATAGCATCAGAAGCAAAAGGACTCTTTACTAGTAATTTTGTATTCACAATGACACTGTTCTGTATTCACAATTCTGTTAACTGTGGGCGAATAATATCAGGTCTGGAAAATGTTATTCTCAGTCATATATGCCTAATTGTACAGTAGGTTTTGGTTTCCTGTGTTCACTAGATCATGTGCATACATGATCTGATCCTTCTTGCTTGTTACTTAATTGTACAGTAGGTTTATGATGCTCTTAATGAATTTTTACCTACAGCTCTTTGTAGCTTGTTACTTCATCCTTCTAGTGAAATGGTGCTGTCATAAGAAATGGTGTTCTCATATATGTGCTGTCATATATGGTGTTGTCATAATAAATGGTGTTGTCATATATGGTGCTGTCATATATGTGCTACTAGTGCTAGTAGCAAATTGATGATTTGGGTTGCCAATGGGGATGTGGCTGTCAATATGGGGATGGGGTGTTTTGTCTTGCAGGGATTTCATTTGAGTTGCCCATTTCTCCCGAAGTGTCGATTCACTTCCGTTTCGGTTGAGAAATCGGCACTCCTAGGTCAAAAAATCAGCAAAGGTCATGCCGAATTTTTCGGCCGAGATTTGTGCCAACTGTTTACCTCTTTTAAATAGAGTAGTGCAAACATGTCGGGCAACAAGGAGTCTGGCCCTTCTAAGCACATGATCAGCGTCGAAGAACAAGCTAGACAGGCCAACCAGTCATTCTGGCAGGGGTCCCAACACGAGGAGGAGGAGGAGGCGATGAGGATGACACCACCACCGGAGGAGGAGGCGACCGTCGCCAGAGCTGTTGGGGCCAATGAGAGCGGATATCCTGATTACGAGGGGGACGGAGACGACTACGATGGAACTAGTGAAGGCGGCGGCGAACAGGATGACACCACCGATGGCGGCGCCCGCACCGATGGCGGCGAGCGCACAGATGGCGGTAGCGGCAACCCGGTCGCTTCTCAGAAGAAGAAGAAGGAACAGAAGGAGCGGAAGGTGCTAGTGCTTGCCACCGTCTGCGATTAGTTCACTGAGGTCACAGAAAGTGGCCAACCCGTTGCGCCAGAGGTGATTGCTAAAGGGTATGGCCTGCAACTCGGGTGCATCGTCCGGGAAAGCATGTCGATCAGCACAAAGTACATCAGACATGCTGACCATGCAGCTTTGGTTGATAACCTCCTTAAGAAGCTTCACAATCGATACAGATTCCCAGAGCAATTTAGAAACCTCGAGAGAAATAAGAACCCTGTGAACAAACTAGCCCTCACGAAGATGAGCAACGCCTTGAGCAGCTGGAAAACCCGGGTGAAGAATAGCATTGACAAAGGTGAAAGCTAGGAGGTTATTAGTAAGAAAAATCCGATGCTCGACGAAGAGGAGTTTAGGATTTTCAAGGCGGATATAGCTACCGCTGACGCTATAAAATGGACTCAATGGGGAAGGAGTATGCAGGAACATAACATAGGTAACCACCGCCTTGGAAGCGACGATTACAGGGGGAAACAAGCCATTTGGGACAAGGAGGACGCCGAGCTTGAACGCCTTGGTAAAGACAACCCTTGGCATAAAATCTGGGACTTGCAGCTTAGGCAATTTGTTCGGGCCCGCTACTACCTGGACAAGGAAATAGGGGAGTTCATCACCGACGATCCAGAGGTGAAGGCATTTGAGAAGAAGCTGGTAAGGAATTTATCGCCGATCTCAAGTCTATTGCGTTCTAATTAAGATAATGAAGTGAAGAATATAAATGGGTTCACCTTTCCTTGTCTGTACAGGAGGAGGAACTGAACGCTACTGCCACAGAGTCGTCCCAGGATTCGACGGAGCCATGGGACACGGTTTTCAACAGGGCGACCAATGCTTACAAGAAGAGGGACAAGGGGTTGCCGCCGTCCTCAGCTGGCCGTGTGTCTGGCTTCTGTACGAGCATGAAGTTCAAGGAGTACTACAAAGAGGACGCCAAGAAAAGAAGGGAGAGGAAGAACTAGGATAAAGCCGCTGTTGCAGAGCTGAAGATGAAGGTGCAGACACTAGAGGAGAAGGCGGTGGACCAGAAAATGGTGGACAAGTTAGTGGAAGAGAAGCTCCGCTCAATGATCCCCCCTTAGTTTTTCAAGGGGCTTACTGCTTGGAATGCGGGAGGTCGACAGGGGCCGATACATCTGCCCAGCTTAAGCGGCAGCAACTCGGGCATCAATGTTACCGTGTCGCCGGACCTGGTGACCCCGCCGGCCGTCAACGTCCGGACGCAGCCCCTCGTTTTGGTCACACCGACGCCCCCTCCCGCCAAAGATACCAATAAGGCGTAGCCGACGGCGGTGGTGCTTCGTGAGGCACCCGAGCGGGAGATTGCAGATGATGATAGGCCGGCCGCCGGCATCGGCCGTGACTCTACATTAGCCGAGATCGACGCCATCACCAAGGTAACTAATTAGTTAGTGCATGTCATCTCCTTTATGCCTTTGATGCATGACTGTTGCCATCTCATGACGCCCAACAACATGTTTTTGCCTCAGGACACTTCTTGCGTACTCCTGCTTAAAGATGTCGGCGGTGAGTTGAAGGATGTTGCCAAGGGCACTCTTATATAACCGGCGAGCCGCACGATGCACAACAATCCAATGGATGATGACGTGATGAGGGTCAGGTTGGCTCGGGTGTTGCGAGGGTGCGACGACATGGACCCCCCCTTTCAACCTTAGGGAGCCGATGAACACAAGACCCTTGGGGAATGCTACAACTGGCCGTTGACATGGCCAAAGACCTAGATTCGTCTTGCGGGGGGGAGCACCGGCGCCACCTCTTGACCGATCATCCCCCGGCCACCACCTCGGAAGCCAGTAGACGCCGTTGTCGCCACCACCAGCCATCACCATGAACTCTTGGCAGCGTGTGCACCGCCACATGGCAAAGACGTTGTGCCGCAACCGCCGTAGCCCCCGCTACCACCACCACATGATGGCACCCATGAAGATGATGATGAATTGGTCAACGTTGACGACTTCATCAACACCGGCGCCGCCAAAGGATTGTATATGCCTTCTGTGGATGAAGAACCCTTCACAGCTCGCGACGGCCATCAAGCTGGTCGGCCCAATACATGCACGCAACACCTGGTCTTCCATGGTCTTTCTCAAGAGACGCCTCCGGCTGCCGATCCACCACAAGAGAAACCGGGATTGGTTTTCAGCCCCAACACACTCTGAAAGGCGACTGATGAGCAGATGGCAGTGGCTGACACTGTTGTGAAGAAGAAGCACCTACAGGAAGAAAGGTAATAATAATAATAAGAAGGGTGCGAGCCAGCCTCTTCCGAAGAGGATCCGGGGTCAGGACGCCGTCGTCGTACCATCCAAACAATTTGGCTTGCCCCGAGTGCATGTAGCTGGTGATCCGATATTGACTCCGGATATGATCCACATTGTGGTTGGATCCATGTTAACTTTGCACGAGGGTGTCAAGACACTAGTGGCCCTCCTTCTTAAAGACGAAGATCCAAATTACCTGGTTTTCACGGCCAAGGTGCCATTGGACGTGGGCTTCGTCGATGAACCCCCCGCGGTTATATTCTTCATAGCATTCGAGGACATATTCAAGATGTTTCTCACGAAAGGCTGGACTATAACTTGGTCCGCCTATACGCGCTCAATCTGGCGCTCACGATCAAGAGAGAAAGTACCCTGGAAATCGCGATAGTGGATCCCTACTACATGTGGGACAGCTAGTTGGTCGAAGGATCAGAGACACAGACCAAGGCGACGGCGTACCTCGAGAAGTTCATGGTGGACAACAAGAGGAAGGGCACACTTCTTTTTCCTTTCTTTCTCGAGTAAGTACACACACTCGCTCATTGCCATCGTAACTTATGCATTTCTTATAGATTTATTTCCTTTGCTCTTTTTCCAACATTCCGTTCCAATTGTGTTGCGCAGAGACAAATACTGCACACTCATCGTCCTTGCCCCGAGGTATTCGCTAGCCACGTATTTCGACTCGGGGAGTTTGACGAAGAAGAAAGACTACACCAGAATAAGGGGTGTTCTCAATGAGGCTCTCGAGGGCTACACCAAGAAGGGATGCAGCTTCGTAGATAAGGGGGAATGTATCAAGGACGGCAAACACGTGTTCAAGCACGTGCTCGACTTCCCCTGCGTCAAGCAGTCGACTACTGGTGCCAAGGAGGCCTTCTACGTCCTCCATCACCTTAAAGGCTATGTTCGGGATTGCCATAACCTAACGCTGCCATCTAGTCTCCGAGGATGGGCCGAAACTTTGGCAAAAATCAACGATGCTGATCTTAGAGAAGACTTCCAGCGCATTCAGATGAAGTTGTCGCAAATCATCATTGAAGATGTCAACACAAGGGGCGGTGCCCTACAACAAGCCAGAAGGTTGAGTAAGAGGGAGATTGAAGAACACCTCTGTAAGCAGGGTGACACAAGGACGTGGATGACGAAAGAGGGCTATCTACCGTTCCCGAAGCCGAGCGAGAAGAGGAAGTCTTCATCATGATCGATGTGTGCCTCTAGCATGATCTAGTGTGTGTATATTCTTGATGGACGCCTGCTGTATTAGTGTGTGTATGTCATAAACTTTACTATCTCGTGGTCGAAATGGTCATTGTTGTTAGACTTAAACTACCTTGTGGTCGTGTTGTCGTTGAACTTATTGCTTCTATGATGATCTAACTTTTAGGTTTATGGATCCTTTGTTTTATATTCTATGAACATATATATATATATGGATGTGAACCCTTTATTCATTCTTTTCGTTGTATTTTTACTAATATGCCTTATCGTCTATAGAGATGGCGACGAGGTGGTATGTGGTGTACATGGGTAGGGTTCCAGGAGTCTACGAGGAGTGGGAGGATTGCCACAAACAAGTGAACAAGTTCAGCGGCAACATTTACAAAGGATACGCGACTAGAGAGGAGGCGATAGCCAAGTGGAGGAACCACTTGTGGAAGAAGAACCGGATGAAGATATTGGTCGGGCTAATGCTCTTGCTCACCATTATCACAGCTGTATTCTATTTGATCCTAGTGTAGGCGGCGATGGCCACTTCATATTTGTAATGTTAGATGATATGAACTTTGTATTCGGCACTTGTGTAAAAAATTGGCACTTGACACTATATATGTATCTCGATCGGGCTCTAAGTGTTTGTATTATATATATGTCGGTTTTCATGCATCTACTACTTGTGCAATGTATTTTATACTCATCTGGATAAATACTGTATAAATCCTGTATAAATACCTGATTATACACCAGGAAAGTATTTTACTTTGAATATGTCTTACACAATCAGTGGCGCATATAATTATATAGTCAATGGCGCATGGCATATCTGTGGCGCATACACGTAAATGCGCCACAGAAGTTCTTCCTGTGGCGCATATGAAGCAATGCACCACAGAAGTCTGGAACTTCTATGGTGCATATCCATATGCGCCATAGGAAGAAGATATCAGTGGCGAGATACCAGTGGCGACTAGGATATGCGCCACAGAAGATGTATTTGCATGCGCCACAGAAGAGTTGTTTCCTAGTAGTGATGGTTTGATGATGAAAATGTTGAGGCATAAGACTTAGCCCTTTATAAAAACTGATGGTTGGGTTCGGATGCGATACCATTCCAATTTTACCGAACAACCACAATACCTGAATTGGGTAGGGCTTAGCCGGAAGTTTATGTGCCTTAGTATGGGATCCCTTGTGGAAGAGGTAGAGCTGAGGCTACCTCTTGATGATTGTCCACCTATGCAGTGCCCAGGATGGCAGATGGCCATGGCTGGGAGGCCAAGCTCATAGGAGAGGTGCCTATACTAGGGTGTGTAATTGAAAGGTTATAATTGATTATCCGCATACTAACTATGATTGATTCAGGCTTATCCCTGACGGATGTATCAAATTTTATGGTGAAAGTGTACCACCTCTGCAAAGTGTCAAACTATTTGAATAGCCGCGTCCGCGGTCATGGATAGTTGGAGTGGCCATATTGTTCCATCGTTAGATGCTTTCAAAATGACTTATGAAGTGAACTATGAATTTGACTTGACCACAACAAGGTTGTGAACATGAAAACTAGGTTCCCACTTAAGTGATTTAGAACATTAAATTAGTTTTCTTTACTTCTAAACACAGTTTAGATAAACCTGGTTTTTTGCTAATAAACTTAGAGCTTAAGATTCCTACTAGAACCGCCTTACTTGTTAGTGATAGTTTGCGAGTACTTAAAGGCTTTGTCCCTGGCTATTCCCATGGCCAGAACATGAGGAGGACTACCTAGATGATGAATAATAGGAGGTCTACGACAACTAAGATCATCTCCCATCGTCAGGATTGCCTGTGACCCTGAAGATGGACCCCACTACTATGCTTATTATTCCACTGCTTTGATTATATTAAGACTGGATCATGAGATCCTTTATTTGGAAGACCTTATTATGGTTTGTAATGGATTATGTACTAGTATATCCAATCTGTTATGTCTCGCAAAAATGGTAATCCTGGGATTGCGAGGTATGGCATAACAGGCATCTGGGATTAAAAATTCGGGTGTTGACAAGTTGGTATCAGAGCCATCATGACCATAGGAGACCCTAGTTAGAGTGGACGTCCAAACAAAAACTTAGTTTCAAAACAAAAGAAGTGAGTATTTATGAAAACCTATTCCCACTCTTATCCTTGAGATTCTTTCAAAAAGATTCATGTTCCTCAAAAATTCTTGAAATTCTACATAAAATTCGACACACTTGATCACCTCAGTAACTTACTCATCCTAATTTTTTATAGATGGAAGTCCCGTATTGCAAGTTCTACCATCTGGGCAACGGAGGCCAACTGATCTTTGAGAGGGATCTAGATGCATTGTCAGAGTATCTGGAGCGCCGACACCCGGAGTTCTTCGGGGCACAACTCAATGATCATGTAAGAGGAGATCTACAATGGCTAACAGTTGCAGATCTCAGAGGCAAGATGGAAGCACTAGTTTCGGAGAAGATCCAATTAACCTTGAGGGAGAACAACTCGCTAGATGGAGTAGCCAGGGTAATGCATGAAGCTCTCGCCCGTCTGTGTGGGCAAAACATCAACTTGATCCAGGGAACTCGCTTTGCTCACTTCGCAACCCGTGATTCTATGGGAATGCCTTTAGAGATACCAGGACATCCGGAACTAAAGCACCAGGTGGACAATCTGGACTTCATGTTGTATGATAGGCAGAAGGAATTGGACAACGCTCGCGCCTATGCCAACCACAACCATGCCATTGCATTCAAGAAGGACCAGACCCTGCCATCCTCACCAAGGAGCACCAATCACTTCATCGTCAGCGTGACAAGAAGGATCGCACCATCGATCATCTTTGCAAGAAGGTGGCCACTCTCGAGAAGACCATCCGTGAACAAGAAGTCCAGCTTGAAGCAAAGGAGGAGGAGGAAGGTGAAGATATCTAGGAAGATCTTTACTCTTATCTCAGTGATGACAACGACTACCTGAAGGATGATGCCATAGAGTTCGACACTGATGATGATGACTCCGACTTCATTGATGATGATTAGATGCACTTGAGCAGTACCGTAGGAATGAGTTGTACCGGTCCCACTATATCGTAGTTTCAAAGAATGGTTCTTAAAACCATATGTTTTCCAATTATGTGTGGTGTGTGTTTGTATTGTGTGCTTTGAATGAATGAATGAGAGGAAGTTGTTAGTTTGCAAAACCCGAGTCAAGCTCAAAGTTTAAAGCTTTTGAAACAAAACCATGAACCTTAGAAATTTCCCTCTTATCTCATTATCTATCTCAATCTTTAGATGACTCGTGGAAACCCCGGAGGAAGTAGCTCATCACAGGACCCAATGCTGCAGATTTTGCAAATGCTAGTTTCTGACTGTGAAGCTAGTAGAGCCGAACGCCAAGCCAACCTAGCCACTCTCCAACTGATAGCTTAGATGGCCCACAATAATCAAGGCCATGGAAAGCAAGATCATCATGGATCCAAGCTTAAGAACTGTCAGAATACCAACCCACCTATCTTTAGTAAGTCTAAGGATCCCTTAGATGCCGATTTGGAGGTCGTAGGAGTTGAGGCAAATGAAAAAGTACTGTTTGCCACCCACTATCTGGCAGGAGATGCAAGAGCCTGGTGGAATAGCACCCGTACCATGAACGACGGTCAGATGATGACTTGGGAAGCATTCAAGATTAAGTTCAGCCGCTCCCATGTGCCCCAAGGTTTGGTCACTAAGATGAGAGATGAGTTCAGAGAACTGAAGCAAGGAAGGATGACAGTAGTTGAGTACCGTGACAAATTTCTATCCCTATCTAGATATGCCCTAATGAGATCAACACTGAAACAAATAAGAAGGAGAGGTTCCTAAATAGACTACATGATGAGATGCAAACTGCGTTAGTCAACATCTATTTTGAAGATCCAGAAGAGCTTGTAGACTCTGCCATTCAGATGGAAGGGAACATCAACCAAGACAATGACAACCGCAAGCATCACATGATGCACCAGACCGGATCCCACAATACCCAGAAGTATCGTCCCAACCTGTCTGCAGGATATGCCCCAAGAAACAACAGACTCCCTATGTCCCGTCCAAGCTATCCCAATCGTAGCGGAGGAACCTTGAAGTCTGGAGGAAAGCACAACACTAACCCCGGCAACTCCAACAACTTCAACCGTGCACCGCCCAAGTCCAACAACAACTATACTGCCCCAAGGACTAGAAGTAATGTTGTGCATGTTGCAGCCAAAGGCAAGTCCCAGATTACTTGCTTTGAATGTGGAGTCAAGGGTCACTACTCCAACAAGTGTAACAAGAAGCTTGCAGCAGCCACCAATGTGAATGCACCCGCTCAGCAGCAACGCCGTGTTCAGCCTAGAAGGAGATTTGCCATAGGGAATTCGCCCAACCGCAACGGCCGCCTGTTCCACATGAATGCTGAAGAAGCCCAAGAAGCGCCAGATGTTGTGCTGGGTATGTTTTCTGTTAACTCAGTTTTAGCAAGAGTGTTGTTTGATTCTGGAGCGTCGCACTCGTTTGTTACAGAAGAATTTGCATGCACTAGTAAGATTCAACCAACCAAATTGAAGCATGTTATGATAGTTCAAATACCTGATTCAACCACCAAAGCTAGAAAAATTTGCAAGGCGGTACCTATCAGAATCCATGGAATATATTTTTATGCCAATATAATAATACTTGGAACCAAAGGTTTGGAAGTAGTACTAGGAATGGATTGTATGTCGAAACATAAAGGATTGATTGACTGTGCCAAGAAAGCCATAACCATGACCAGTAGCTCTGGAGTAACAGTAGAGCATGTATCTGAAACCTTGCCTCGTCAATTTAAGTGCAACAAGAGTCTAGCCCAACCAACCCTAAACCAAGTCAGAGTAGTCTATGAATACCCCGACGTATTCCTAGATGAATTGCCCGGTATGCCCCCAGATCGGGATATCGAATTCATCATTGAACTAATTCCTGGAACTGGACCCATAGCTAAGAGACCTTACAGTATGAACCCATCGGAATTAGTGGAGCTAAAGAAGCAAATGGATGCTATGTTGGCGAAAGATTTGATTCAACCAAGCACATCGCCTCGGAGATCGCTTGTATTGTTTGTGGATAAGAAAGATGGAGGTAACCGTTTGTGCACGGATTACTGGAAGTTGAATGATGTCACCATCAAGAACAAGTACCCACTGACAAAGATCGAGGATCTGTTTTATTAGTTGACTAGTGCCAGAGTGTTTTCTAAGATTGATCTTAGAACTGGTTATCATCAACTCAAGATTCATGCAACGAATATTCCAAAGACCGCCTTTACCACCAGATATGGATTGTATGAGTATACGGTCATGTATTTTGGATTAACCAATACCCCCGCTTATTTCATGAATCTCATGAATACGATTTTGATGAACTTCCTGGATAAGTTTGTCGTTGTATTTATCGACGATATTCTGATCTATTCCAAGTTAGAAGAAGACTATGAGCTACACCTGAGAACCATCCTTGAAACCCTTAGAGAACATCAGTTGTATGCTAAGTTTAGCAAATGTCAGTTCTGGTTGAAGGAAGTAGGATTCCTAGGACATATGGTGTCGGCAGGAGGAGTCGCTGTCGATCCTGCCAAGATCAAAGATGTTGAAGACTGGAAAGCCCCAACCACTCAAACCCAAGTCCGTGCATTTCTCGGATTAGCGGGATATTACCGCAAGTTCGTAGAAGGATTTTCAAGCACCGCAAGACCGATGACCCAATTGTTGAAGAAAGATAAGAAGTTTGAATGGACTGACTAATGTGAAGCAAGTTTTCAAGAGCTCAAGAAGAGATTGATTTCAGCCCCAATTCTAATTATGCCGGATATCAAGAAGCCTTTTGATGTGTATTGTGATGCATCCAATATTGGTCTCGGATGTGTGTTGATGCAAGAAGGTCAAGTCATAGCATATCTGTCACAACAACTGAATCAACACGAGCAAAAATACCCTACCCATGACCTTGAGCTAGCAGCTATAGTGTTGGCATTGAAGACATGGCGTCATTACCTTATGGGTAACCGCTGTGAGATTTATTAGGGTCACAAGAGTCTGAAGTATATTTTCACTCAGAAGGACCTGAATATGAGGCAAAGTAGATGGATAGAGTTAATCAAGGATTATGACCTTGACATTCACTATCACCCCTACAAAGCCAATGTGGTAGTAGATGCTCTTAGCAGATTGTCGTGTATACTAAACACCATGATCAAAGAAGCTCAACCAAGTTTGCATGAAGAGTTGGAGCAGTTTAGAATGGAGCTAGTTAACAATGGATTTTTAGCTAGCATAGAACTTCAACCCACTTTGATTAGCCAGATCAAGGAAGCTTAGAAGGGGAATGCAAGTATCGACGGAATCAAACGTCGTATCGGTACAGGAAAGGTACCTGGATTCACCGAAGAGGAAGAAGGAGTTTTGTGGTACAAAGGACGTATCCGTGTGCCAGCAGATTCTGAGCTGAAGCAAGTTATCATGCAGGAAGCTCATGATACTCTTTATTCTATCCACCTCGGAGGAACAAAGATGTATGAGGATTTGACAGAACAATTTTGGTGGCACAAGATGAAGAGAGAAATCGGAAGCTACATAGCCAAGTGTGATATCTGTCAGAGAGTCAAAGTGGAACATCAGAGACCCGCAGGACTGTTGCAACCATTGCAGATTCCGGAATGGAAATGGGATTCCGTTGGAATGGATTTTATCACCGGTTTGCCTACTTCTAGTAGGAGAAATTACTCTATTTGGGTCATAGTTGATAGACCGTCCAAGGTAGCCCATTTTATACCTGTCAAGATAACCTGCCAGAGTTCGAAGCTAGCAGAGTTGTACATTGCTAGAATTGTCAGTTTGCATGGAACCCCCAAGACCATAGTATCGGATCGAGGAACCCTATTTACCTGAAGATTTTGGCAGAAAGTCCAAGAAGGATTGGGAACCAAGTTGAATTTCAGCACAGCTTATCACCCGCAGACTGATGGACAAACTGAAAGAGTCAACCAAATCTTAGAAGATATGTTGAGAGCTTGTGTATTAGAGTATGGATCAAAATGGGAAGATTGTCTGCCTTTCACAGAATTCTCATACAACAACAGTTATCAAGCCATTTTGCAAATGGCCCCATTTGAGTACTTTTATGGAAGAATGTGTCATACCCCCTTGAATTGGTCGCAAGTAGGAGAGAGTCAGATTTTCGGACCCGACATCCTACGAGAAGCTGAAGAGAAAGTGCACAAAGTCCATGAGCACCTCAAGACTGCCCAATCCAGGCAGAAGAGTTATGCTGACAAGAGACGTAGAGACCTGACCTTCAATGTCGGAGATTTTGTGTATCTCAAAGTGTCGCCTTTGAAGGGAATGCAACATTTTTAGCTGAAAGGAAAGTTAGCCCCTAGATATATTGGACCCTTCAAGATTTTGAATCGCCGAGGAGAAGTATCATATCAACTGGAACTGCCAGAGGAGATGTCAGCCATCCATAATGTGTTCCATATCACGTTACTTCGCAAATGCCTAGAAGTTCCAGAGAAGACCGCAGTATTCAAGAACATCGATCACTGAGCCATAGATATCAACAAGGATCTGACATATCATGAAGTGCCCATTCATATTTTGGAAGAAGCCTTCAGAACCACCAGGACCCGTAGTATCAAGTTTCTCAATATCAAATGGAGCAACCATACCGAAGAAGAAGCTACCTGGGAGCGTGAAGATTACATTAGGACTGAGTTTCTAGATCTCTTTATTTCCTAGTTTTTTTTAAATCTCGGGACGAGATTTTGTTTAAGGAGGGAAGGTTTGTAAAACCCCAAAAACTTTAATCAAGTTTATCAAGTTCTAATCACCCAAGTTTAGGGTTAACAAAAACTTTAATTCCAAAAATCTATATGAATGCATGTGTGTGTTATATTAGTGTGTGATTGATTGAAATTGCCATGTTTGTTTTCTACAAATGATAAAAAATGGTTTAGAGGTGAATGCTACATCATCTAGGCCAATTAAAAACAAAATCCAAAGAAAAAGAAATCTAATATGAATAAAAAATCAAATGGTCATTTTGACCAAAGTTAACCACTAGGCCACTTTGAGTGTTCCTAGAAGAGAATTTCTAACAGAAACATTTCTATTTGTTTGCACCCCTTGCTAGACCAAGTAAAAGTAAACCAAGGCCCACTTTACAAATCTACAAAAGCTATTCCCAAATCAATTTAAAGGACAGTTCAAATTTGAATCTAGTTCATATGGTAAGATCACACTTTTGCAAAAACCTATCAAATCAATTCACCTTGCCTTTTCCTAGCAATCATACACACTCAAGCATAAGACCAAATCACTCAAAAAATTTCATTTGAAAATTTTGAACTAAAGTTCTTACGGCCATTTCATCAAACACCTTGTTTACCCTAATTAAGCACTGCCTAACTTCACTATTTTCGAGCAGTGATCATCCACCCAATTGTCCCCTCTTCACTCCCCTGTCTCCCCAGCACCTAGCCAAGCACCAAACAAGCGCCCCCTCTGCCGTTGCTCCAGTGCAGCGCCGCCCGAATAGGGTCGTCGCCGGCCGACAGTGGACAAAGCAACACAGGCCACGCCGTACTCGCCCACGACACGCACCAGACGCACCACCGTCCACCTCCACCCCTTGTCCAAGCCACGACCGCAACCAAGCCCTGTACCACCCTAGCAGCGTCGCGCCCACCGTCTCTGCGCCATGGCGAGAATGCACCAGAGCACCGCACCCGACCAGCTCGCATGGATGAAACCTAGCTCTCGCCGCCCATGCTCACACTCACCATGATCACCACAACCTCCGAGACACCCCTGTTTGCCGCCGCGCAACCTGTAGCACCCATGCGCCATCGCAAACATCGCCGCTCCCACGCGGAGCATCACACGCACCCGACCAGCCTAGACCACCCCGTGTCACGCCATTATGCTAGTGATGATCGCTATGGAACACCACACTGTCCCTTACCCACACCCACGCCGCTAGCCGCATGTATCGTCGTCACCGACAAGCCCGAGCCCATGTTGCAAGGTCACCTCGCCATGGTATAAATAGAGACCCCCTCTGCCTCCATTCTCCACACCAACACCCTTCCCACTCCTTACAGACACTCCCTCACCCTTCCCCGGATCAAGGCGAGCTCTTCTTCGCTGGAATTTGGCCGGAGCCCACTATTGCAGGAGCAGAAGGGCGCCGTCGATTGGAGCCGCCCCAGGACCTGCCGCTACCACCGTTCGAACCGCCTTCATTGACACCGCCGTTCGCCCCCATCGCCGACCCTAGCTGGAGCCCAGATGAGCCTCGCCAGACCCCCACCGCCACGTTAGGTTTGATTCCTGGTCGAAGTTGTTCGTCGTCGACGATGAACTGCCTCCGTTGGATCTTCTTTTAATCTGACAGCCTAGATTACACGATACCGTTTTGGTTAGTTTATGTCACTGACTAGTGGACCCCCTCTATCTGTAGCCCGCTGCGTTGTGCTGTGCAGATTGGGCCGACCCGTTTAGTTTCCCGCTCAGGCTTGGAAATTCAAATAAGTATTTTCCAGTTTAGTTAAATCCCCATTCTGTCAATAGATTCAAAAATCAATTCAAAGAGATTCACCAAACCAATTTGCATCATTCCAATTTTGTTAGAAAGATCTTTAAATTGTCTATCCATGTCCGCTGGATTAAAATCATTTGGAATTATAGATCACCTATACCAAAAATAACAAGATAGAGACTTTTCCAACTTCAAACATTTTTAAAAAATCAACCATAAATGCTTTTGAGTTGATTCCAACTCTCAAAAATCACATTTGATATGTTATATTTGAAGATGAAAAAATATTTAGGTTTGCATCCAGTGACATTGGACTAGTACCAAAATAATGCTATATAAGCATTCTAGTCACTTTAATTCTATTAAATGATAATCTTAAAATTTATAAAATATGATCCACACTTTAAATCACATTCCCTTGTATTAGAATATGTGGTGATTACATGTGTCAACATGATAAACAAGATTTAGTCTTTATTTCATGTGATGATTGTGATGATGCTAGATCATCAAGAGTGAACCTTAGTTTGCTAAATAGAAATAGTTAAGTAGTGTTTGGTGATTGTGTATCCCGTATTCATTTATAGACGATAGTACCGACCCGGGATACGAGGAGGAGGAGTGCTACCCAGAAGAAGAAGAGGAGAACTTCAATCACTACACTACTCAAGGCAAGATAACACTTGCAAGTCTCATACCTATGCAAGCCATCCTAATTGCAAGAGAACCTAAGCAAGATGCATTAGGCATGCTTTGGTTATAAATCTTTGATTATACCAATCCCAAGTTTTACTTGCAAGCTTTACACTTTTACTTTACCAAAGTTCTTTACTTTTAGTTAGTGCTTTGTGAGTATTGGATAAATAGTATAGATAGCATAAAGAGTATAAAACTAGGCCTATACTTATATGTCATTCTATGGCATGAGATCGAAGATTAGCACCCCTCATTAGTGAACACTCTTAACCTTAGTGGCTAGTGCTAAGCATAAAAGTTGATCACTTTAGATGGGAATACTTGGTGAAAATGATTATTAAAACCTTGGAATGATGCTTCATTCCATTGAAATGTTTTGACATGTGTTGAGAAACACAATGGTTTGATGATGAAAATTTTGAGGCATGAGCCTTATCCCTTTATAAAAACTAATGGTTGGGTTCGGATGCGATACCATTCCAATTTTACCGTACAACCACAATACCTGAATTGGGTAGGGCTTAGCTGGAAGTTTATGTGCCTTAGTATGGGATCCCTTGTGGAAGAGGTTGAGCTGAGGCTACCTCTTGATGATTGTCCACCTATGTAGTGCCTAGGATGGCAGATGGCCATGGCTGGCAGGCCAAGCTCGTAGGAGAGGTGCCTATAGTAGGGTGTGTAATTGAAAGATTATGATTGATTATCCGCATACTAAGTATGATTGATTCAGGGTTATCCCTAACGGATGTATCGAATTTTGTGGTGAAAGTGTACCACCTTTCCAGAGTGTCAAACTATTCGAATATCTGCGTCCGCGATCATGGACAGTTGGAGTGGCATACTATTCCGTTGTCAGATGTTTTCAAAATGACTTATGAAGTGAACTATGAATTTGACTTGACCACAACAAGGTTGTGAACATGAAAACTAGGTTCCCACTTAAGTGATTTAGAACATTAAATTAGTTTTCTTTACTTCTAAACTCAGTTTAGATAAACCTGGATTTTTGCAAATAAACCTAGAGCTTAAGATTCCTAATAGAACCGCCTTACTTGTTAGTGATAGTTTGCGACTACTTAAAGAGTACTCATGGCTTTGTCCCTGGCTATTCTCGTGGCCAGACTATGAGGAGGACTACCAGGATGATGGAAAATAGGAGGTCTACGACAACTAGGATCATCTCCCATCGTCAGCATTGCCTGTTACCCTGAAGATGGAGCCCATCACTACGCTTATTATTCCGCTGCTTTGATTGTATTAAGACTGGATCGTGTGATCCTTTATTTGTAAGACCTTATTATGGTTTGTAATAGATGATGTACTATGATATCCAATCTGTTATGTCTCGCAAAAATGGTAATCCTAGGATTGCGAGGTATGGCATAACAGGCATCTGGGATTAAAAATCCGGGTGTTCACAGGAAATTACATTAGGGTCCAAACGTTTAGCACAAAGGACCCAAAAATAAGGAAGGAAAATTACATCAAGGTCCATACATTTGGCACAAAGGACCCTAAAATTTCACCACTTACACTTTTATGTTAGAATTTTACACGGGCATGGAAGTACATTTTACATCCAGGACCTAAAAAGGGAAAATTACATCGAGGTCCATACATTTAGCCCAAAAGACCCTAAAATTAAATAAGGAAAATAGCCGGGTTCAGCTCCTTCTCGAGAGAGTAGCTGTTTGACATATACTCTTCATACTAATTCATCTTCGATTGTTTTCAAAATATGGCCAAATTTGCCCACATGAAAATTCTTGGATATGGGATCATGACCTTGGTCGTTCATCTTGAAATCCCAGAATGGTTCAGACTCGTTGGCAACTAAGCTTAAATTCATTTAAATTTCACCACTTACATTTAGGTTATATTTTTACATGGTTGGTCGGAGTACATTTTAGATCAAGGACCTAAAGAAAGCAAAAATTACATCGAGGTCCATACATTTATAATAAAGCTCCCTAAAAGGAAAATTTTATGGTTTGGCTCCTTCTCGAGAGATCAGCTGATCTGAGCCTACATACTACTTCCTCTTCGATTGTTTTCAAAATATGGCCAAATTTGTCATCATGCAAATGCTCTCATATGGGATCATCAACATAAAGTATGATGGTTGATATATATGGCCTTGACCTTGGTCGTTCGGCTTGAAATCCAATAATGGTCATACTCGTTGACTAGTAAGATAAAAACTTGTCGAAATTTCACCACTTACACTTTTAGGTTAGAATTTTACACGGGCATGGAAGTACATTTTACATCAAGGACCTAAAAAAGGGAAAATTACATCGAGGTCCATACATTTAGCACAAAGGACCCTACAATTAAGCAAGGAAAATAGTCAGGTTCGGCTCCTTCTCGAGAGAGTAGCTGATCGAGCCATACTCTTCATACTACATCATCTTTGATTTTTTTCAAAATATGGGAAAATTTGTCGGGGTGCAAATTCTTGAATACGGGATCATGACCTTGGTCGTTCATCTTGAAATCTCAGAATGGTTCATACTCGTTGACAACTAAGCTTAAATCTGTTTAAATTTCACCACTTGCTTATATAGGTTAGATTTTTACATGGTTGGTCAGAGTACATTTTACATCAGGGACCTGCAAAAAGCAATAATCACAGTGAGGTCCATACAATTATCATAAAGCTCCCTAAAAGGAAAATTTTCTGGTTCCGCTCCTTCTCGAGAGATCAGCTGATCTGAGCCAAACTCTACACACTACTTCCTCTTCAATTGTTTTCAAAATAGGGAAATTTGTCATTCATGCAAATTCTCTCATTTGGGATCATCAACATAAAGTATGATGTTGATATGGCCTTGACCTTGGTCGTTCAGCTTGAAATCTAATAATCATACTCTTTGACAAGTAAGCTTAAAATCGTCAAAATTTCACCACTTACACTTTTAGGTTAGAAGTTTACATGGGCGTGGAAGTACATTTTACATCAAGGACCTAAAAAAGTGAAAATTACATCGAGGTCCATACATTTAGCAGCAAAGACCCTTAAATTATGCAAGGAAGCAGTCGGGTTCGACTCCTTCTCTAGAGAGGAGCTGGTCGAGCCACACTCTTCACACTAATTCATCTTCGATTGTTTTCAAAATATGGACAAATTTGTCGGCATGCAAATTCTTGGATATGGGATCATATCCACAAAGTATGATGTAGATATGGCCTTGAGCTTGGTCGTTTGTCTAGAAAATCCAAGAATATGGTTCATACTCGTTGACAACTAAGCTTAAATTGGTTTAAATTTCATCACTTACTTTTAGGTTCGAATTTTACACGGTCGGTGTGAGTACATTTTACATCAAGGACCTAAAAAAGGGAAAATTACATGGAGGAATATACATTTAGCACAAAGGGCACTACAAAGGAAATCTTTCTGTTTCGGCTCCTTATTGAGAGACCAGTTTATCTAAGCCAAACTCTTCGTACTACCTCCTCTTCGATTATTTTCAAAATATGGCCAAGTCTGTTGCCATGCAGATTCTATGATATGGGATCATCAGCATAAAGTATGATGTTTATATGGCCTTGACCTTGGCCGTTCTACTGAAATCCAAGAATGTCATACTCGTTGACAAGTAAGCTTAAAATCATCTAAATTTCACCACTTACACTTTTAGGTTAGAATTTTACACGGTGTGTGGAAGACATTTTACATCAAGTACCCAAAAAAGGGAAAATTACATCGATGTCCATACATTTAGAACCCCCTAAAAATAAGCAAGGAAAATAGTCGTGTACGGCTCCTTCTCGAGAGAGAAGATAATCGAGCCATACTCTTCATACTACATCATCTTCGATTGTTTTTAAAATATGTCCAAATCTATCATCATGCTAATTCTTGGACATGGAATCATCACCATAAAGTATGATGTTGATATGGCCTTGACCTTGGTCATTCGGCTTGAAATCCAAGAATTTTCATACTCGTTCACAACTAAGCTTAAATTTGTTCAAATTTCACCGGCTTGAAAAGATGTAAAATCAAACTGAGGTCCATGCATTTAGCATAAAAGACCATAAAATTTAGCAAAGAAAATAGTCGAGTTCAGATCCTCGAGAGAGCAGATGATCGGGCCATACTCTTCATACTACTTCCTCTTTGATTTGCAAGAAAGATTTATTATGGACGGAACTGGAGTAGAGTAGTACTATTCTGAAGGGAACTGGAGCAGAGGAACATGCGTCCATTTTCATTTTATTCTACCTCGCCTATACGCTCTATCCCCACTTCCCCATTACCCTACCTCTATGCCAAGCACCGCCGTTCTTCTCCTCCACAATATTGCTTTCTGATCCTGTTCACTACACAGTATGAGAGTGTTTGTTCTTCTCCCTGTTCCGCCTACTGCCATCGATCTTCACTCTTTTCTAGAAAACCAAATCAGGCCACTGTCCCAACTTCCATCAGCTCCCTTGCGATGGCAGGACCGAGCAAGGACAGTGATGATTCTGAGCTATTCCAGGAAGTTTTTACCGAATGCCTGCTTGAAGTACTCATAACCAGATGCGACCTCATCACCGTCGGGAGCCTCGTCAGTTCATCCAAACATATTCTTACTCGGAAAAATATAGTGCAACTTTACACGCTTCTCAGTCGTTTGGCCTCCCCTATGTTCTTCATTCTCACCCAACTAAGAAACCATGGGAATGCAACGAGTACTATGAGGGCAAGGGCACGACATGCAAGCTGACGTCGCTGGACAGGTTCTCCTTGGACGTTGTGTTCCCGAATTGTATGGGTAAATAGTGGGTAGGTGCCAATGGAGATTGGATCGCCACTGTTGGGTCCGAGTGCAAGTGGAAGCTTGTCAATGTGTACACTCATCAACGCGTTCATCTCCCACAAGTCAATGAGTTTGTACCCACCAATGATCCATTTACATTCATGCATAATGATCGCCCTATTCTCCTCTGGAATATTGCTATTTGCCGAGCTCCCACAACCGTGAAGGATTATTTAGATTTCTCTCTTGTCGCTATCTTCGACTACTCAATTGCTACCCTTGATGGCAATGAGTATGCATGGACAGTTCTTGAGAACCACTTCTAGTGCTATTTTAGATACAACAATGCAATTATCCACAAGGGTCTGGTGTTTGCAGCCACTGAGAGTGGCAGAGTTTATATCTGTAATCATCTGTACTTTGGTAAGTTTGATCCATTCCTTTTATAAACACTAGCTTTGGTTTTAATGGATGTAAACTAGTGTTGGCTGATTTGGCCATCATTTCTTTTTGAAGATCCTATTCTGCTCCCGTCACCACTTGTCGCGCATCTCGAGGAGGGCAACCTTGATGCCATAGATGATGACGAGCATGAACCTGGTTTATGGTTCTTAGCAATATCTGCAGATGAATCCCACCTTCTTCTTATCCATAATGTGGGCGTTACTAATGAGGAGTTTTATGGCGGTACTTATTATGGTCATGTCAATCCTGTTGCTGGTCATAGTGTTGATCGCTGTGGTCGCACTTGTGGCACCTATGCTACTGGGTTTGGCTGCAAGGTGTACACTGCTTACTTGCATCCACCTAAGCCATATACCGTTTTCCTTGGATTGAACTATCCGATTAATATTGCGGTAGGTGGTGCAGATGTTGCCCTAGGATATCTGACGAGAAGCAACTGTGTCTACACCTCCCACCATGCAATAGGACTTGGATATACGCCGTTTCCTGAAATATGCTTCTTCAGTCTAAATACCGAAGAAGCAACTGTTGGTTTCTCTACCAAGGTTGCATGGAAATCTCCGGAGGCTCCATTATGGTTCATCCCGAGCTTTGCCAATGCCCGTGATTGGAACCAAACTACCATAAGTAATCATAATACTATGTAATAGGATAACTCAATTTAGATCAAGTGCAGTAGATGGTCTTGCTTTTCTTTTGTAACTTGGCCTTGTCATAAACTCATAATCTAGACAAGGCTTTGGGCATTTTGAGTTGCCTATGGAGGTCACACGCATGCATTGATGGAGAAGGAGGCATGCACACAAAAGTAGACTTGATCATTGGTTTTGTTTCTTCCAATGACGACTGTTCGGAGAAAAGGGCAAACTGAATCTGTCACTTTGAAATGCTGCCGAATATGTCTAAGTGTCGCTGAATGTGAACTGGGAATCTGTCGATATTTTTCTTTCTTATTATGTACTGCTGAATATTTCAAATGCTAGTGAACCTGTCAAAAGTTTTGTTTGGTACTTGTTCAGAACGACCGGCCGAGTACAGAATATGGTCTCACTTTCCTTTTGAATCAGGCCTTGCTACATCTATTGAATTTCAATGTCCGTATTGCTAAATCTGTCAATTCTTTTTGTCACTATTTGTGTACTGCCAATCGGTCACATTGAATGTTGTGATGGCTCTGTCAAATGTTGTTGAATATCAACCGGGAATCTGTCTGATATTTTCACGGTCTTATTCTGTCCTGCTGGATCTTTCAAATGCTACTGAATCTTTCAAATGCTCTGTCGTTACTATTAGTACAATATTTTGTAGAACGAACTGTGATGTACTGGTACTTTTTTAGATGAAGTGCATCAGATTGTCTTGCTTTTCTTTTGAAACTTAGCATTATATTGTCACAATTATCTACATTAGTCTTGGGAAGTTTGGGTTGCATATGGGCGGTCACACAGGCATTGATGTAAGGAGGATGTATTCACATAGAAGCAGACTTGATCGTCAATTTTGCTTGCTCCGATGGTCTATTCGGAGAACAGGGCAAACTTATCGTGCGCCAAGTTTTTTCTAGCTTATTCTATAATAATGAATTTTGACATGAATAACTGCCAAAAAAATTATCACTTCCCCCTCCCTCTCTGAGGGCTTTGTTTCGAATCCGGCCGAGCACATCACAATGCAATTTTTATTAACCAGGAGAAGAAATCTAGTAGCTCATTTGGCCCCTATTTAACCCAGAACATTTTTATTCGGTCTTTTCGGGGTTAGGGGACTCCTGACCACAACCTAGTGAAATTTGAAAAAGAGCCTAGGGAGCATAGCCGAGAATATATTAATTCAGCCTTTTGGCAAGTTTTTAAGAATCTGCCTAGCCATGTTTTTAAGAAAATACTCCATTATGTGGGATCCTATAAAACTAAATAGTTCATCCCCACTATCCTATTTCTCTTGACATGCAGCCTATCTACGTCAGCGTATCTCCACCTCAGCAAATCTTCTGCCATTTTGATCCCGTGCATGCAAATTCCGTTCCATTACGTGCATTGAGTTTTCTGCGAGCTGTTCTAATGGCACTCATCAGTCAACATGGCCCATTAGTTCTGCCTCCCTCCTGCCTACGTACAGCCTCATTACTCTCAATTTCAAGAACCGGCCCATGTGTATGTGCAGCCACCGATCATTCTCTTTGTTTTCTCCGTTATCTAGATGACGCCTCGCATCATCTGTTCTTCTACCCACGATCTTCGGTATAATAACACCCAGGAAACGCCCCATTATCTCATTATTACCTCCACCATCCACCTCTTCACATCCAGGCCTTGATGTTGAGCCTTTATAATCTCCTTGCACTAGATAATCCCCAATCAGCTGATGAGAGCGATGATCATCGGCACATCGCCCTCCTTCTATTAGATATACTAATAGCATATGCGGTCCATGGCTTGGAGTCATCTCCCTCGTTCTATCCACTCTACAACATTATGTGATATATGTGTTGCTGGCTTAATTTTTTTGTTTAAATTACGAGCACTGGTATGATTGCCTATTCCTCTCCAAGTTCGTCTCAAGCCCATCAACATTGTATATTTCTCTTGGATTCTCCACGCTCACTCTGATCTATGATTATTGTTCTCCATCAATACATCCAGGTACCGCTCTACACTATGGAAAAAGATTAGCTCCTCTTTTTCTTGCATTCGCATATTAATCTTGCTCTACCGATTTTCTCTTCTTAATTTTGTACCAGCGTACACAATCTCCCAATCTTATCTATGCCAGTGCCAAGTTGCCAACAGCCAGCAACAGCACACTGTTCAATCAGCTTCTCCCTACTCCACACGACATAAACACTCCATGTTCGATTTGGCGACAGGTTCTATTTTTTAATTTTTATTGATTCACCAGGCATCAAGATTTTGGTTACCGAACAGAAAAAAAATCCTGAGGGGGCTCGGGATTCTCGGTTACCGCGGTTACCGAGAAATCCCGAGTGGTTACCGGACATATTTGAAAATCAAATTTTGAATTTAAATTCTTGTCAGAGCTGTCTAATAGGTTTTAAACTCAACCATAACACATAAGTTTATCTATCTTAGTGGCTTGTCCTTACGCCGCTGTGCAGCAGTCGCAGGTCGCGTGTTTGATTCTAGTTTACATTCTTTTTTGTGGTTTTACATGAAATAATCGTGAAGGCAAGGCTCGAGCTTGAGATCTTACGATTCCAAACACGCATCACTGACAACCAACCACTACGCCACACATTGTAACGATAATTCTGGCGAGATATTACGTATTTATCTATATTAAGGAATTTAAATTCAAAAAATTCAAAAAAGCTCGAATTTTTTTGGTCGGTCACTCGGTTTCCTGAGGGTGCTCGGGATATCCGGTTACCGGACTTACCGAGCGGTAACCAAATCCTTGCCAGGCATGCAACATACGGATGGAAATCGAGACGGTACCGTTCGGATCTCAGTGTTTGTTTTGGTCAAGAACCTAATATGGTCGTCAAATATTCCTTTTTCTTAAGCTTGCTAAATTGTTTGCTAGATGCTGGATGAAATGCCTCAACTATCAAACAAGAACTTTGTGGTATTTTTGAGCTAGATACTCACGCTTACAACATTTACGTATCTGACAAAGGGCTCCCGGTACAGTTGTCCATTTTCTAAGGAATTCTCACATTCTAAACACACAATGCCCTTCAGGTAAGTTTCTGCACCTGATTAGTTGTAAATGTTGCAATTCGCTTGATGCTAATGGTTAAATCAACGATAGTTCCACTTCCACCCAGGATTGTGGTACATTATGGCTGTATGATATGTATTTGTAGTTCATTATGGCTGTATAATATGTATGCATACATATGTGCTTCACTGGTTATAGAGAGTTCACTGAACTATTCAGTGGCAATTCCTATTAGATACAATGGATCTTTGATTTAATTTGCCCGACTAGGAATTCTTTAACTACATCATATATATTTTTTCTTATATAAAAAGTGGCCTTAATAAATTTATCTTTGAGAGATAGGAGGAATAAAGAAACAAGGACTAAGGACGAGGGAGATACATAGAACATGGCATTGATGCACGGTTGAACGTGGGAGGACAAAAGAGAGTGGCATTTTTTACGTCTTTAGAAAGTTGTGTATTCCCACATATGCAACACTATATTATATCTTTTTTTAACCGACTGTATACTACATTACAACCGACACCTGACTTCGTTGTGAGCATTCACAAGAAAGTGAACATGTATCTATGCTAAATTATTGTGTTCACTATGGCTTTCTACCATAATTAGTAAATGATGCCAGCAAAGGATTATTTTGGTTCCTCCTCGATTGTTTGACCAAGACAAGCTCATATGACACATGGATAAAACTAGAAAACTAAGTAAAATGTCACCAATGATCATCCAGCTGTATCACTGTTTGCGCAAGAAATCAATTAACACATCTTCAAGCCGTTCTACAACCGGAGTCGGCGGCGAGTCCTCTAGCGAGCGCTCCTACCGCGACGTGGCGGGCAGCGCTTCCCCAGCCCCGGCCCCCGCCGCGGCCGCTGTGACCCCCCCGGTGAGTGCTGCGCCCAGCGCCGCTCCCGGCGGGCGCGTCCCGCCCAAGGTCCGGCTCGGCCCCCGCTCTGAGGTCCACCGCGTCAGATCCGGCACCGCGGTCGACAAGGAAGGCTTCCAGGAGCCGAGGTGCAAGAACCCGCGCCGGTACGAGCGACGCCAGGCACGCCGCAGCTCGCCTCCCTCGTGCGGCCAGGAACATCACCGCTATGAGCACGTGCGCCGCCGGTACGAGCAGCGCCGCAACGCGGCACCTGAAGCCAATGATGGGCTGTGCCGCTGCCTGATACCCAGCCACGTCGTCCGGGACTGCAAGGTGGAGGTGCGCTGCCAGAGATGCCTCTTCCACGGCCATGAATCTTGGCAGTGCGACATGCGCCGCAATGAGCACGGCGAGCTCGAGCGTCCCCTCCCCTTCCTCGTACCCACAGCGGACACCGCGACCTGCCCAAGACCGCCTCTACGCCCGCGCCTGCGGCGACCACCCCATCTGCTCCCACACACGCCGCCCCTACCCCTGGAAATGGCCGGACCATGGCGCCGTTCAAGAAGCCCACGCCGGCGCCGGTGCCCCCGAGAATATCATTTTGCAGCCCGAAAGTTGGGGTGTCCAGGCAACGCGGTACCCGAGTTCCCTGATATCATCCGCGATGACTATAGTTAGCGTGCCAAATACTCAGAGGGTCTTTTTCGGCACGAATTCAACTTTATGCTTCAATACAAAAAATCAGGCTAACGGCCGTCAAGTTGGGGCCACCTGTCAGTTCTCGCCGTTATGTCGCTCCTGTCGCTTAGGTGTCAATTAGCCTTGCAGCGTTGGCACCTGCATCCATTACGCGTCTTCTTCTTCCTCAGAGCGGCAATCTGTGGGGCGTCGCAGCCATGGCGCGGAGCTAGGACGTGGACAAACCTGCTCGGCCCAGCTCTCCTCCCTGTAGGCTTGCAGCGTTGGCGCCTCCATTACTCGTCTTCTTCCCCGGAGCGGCAATCTGTGGTCGCAACCATGGCGCAGAGCTGGGAAGTGACGAAGCTGCTCGGCCCCGCTCTCCTCCCCATCCCGAGTCGGAGCTCGCCCTCACCGTGGACGCACCCATGGCACGGTCGGGGACGAGAATTGGTTCCCGGTGAGATCTATCACCTTGTCGACCATGCTCGGTTCTGTTTTCCTCCTCTAGAATCCGAGCTCGCCGTCGCCGTGGTTGCACCCGCACCAATTCTACCACCTCTGCCGAGGTCACTATGGTAGCTCAAGTTCTGGGGCTCTCCAAGTTCTACCATGTTGGGCCTGTAAGTGTTTTTGTATGTTAAACTAGCAAATCTTGTTTGTTCAAATCTCTTGGGTTGTACCAACTTCATTGTGTTTAATTATGAAAGACAAAATATAAATGACTTCTCTCAATTTCTCGCATAGAAAAATGCACAGCTAATTTCATATTCTCGCAGGAACTGGCCCCACTTGTTGAACCGGCGGCACTGCCACGATCTCCACGTAACCACGGTGAGTTCTCGAACCGAAAGTTGCAGTTACCACGTTTCTTCTGCAGTCATTCCTCTTCCTCAGTCATTCCTCTGCAGTTTTTACTAGGAGCTTCTTCTTCCTCTGTTCTGGAACCGTCGGTTCATCTTCTTCTTCCTCTCGAAGGCAGTTCCTTGCATGCAGTTCCTTTCACCCATTTCCTTGCAGGCATGGACGATGGGAAACGCACAACAGAGACCCACTTGGTCCCTGCCCATGGCACCACGACTTTGACAGTGGTGTACACAAATGATGAAGCGACTGTGGAGACAACTCTCGCCAGGTTTGAGCAATTGCTTGAGAAAGAGAAGCACATGTTTGTGGGGCTAGACTTGGAGTACAACTGTGCAAATAAGCAAAAAAATCCTCCAAATGAGATCGTTGTCGTGCAAATCGCCATACATGAGGAGGTCCTCGTTTACCACTTCTGCAGGTATGTGAAATTTAAATTTGAGATCACCACTCCTGCATCCCTTGTTCCCTTACATCCCTAGAACCATCTAAGTGCAGGAGTAAACCAACTGAGATGCGTTGTCCGTCTCTGGTCGAGTTCTTGTGTAGGAAAGGGATAACTTTTACTAGCGTGGATATCACAAATGACACAATTATGCTTTCTCGTGCGTTGATAAAATCCTAGAGGGGCACCACATCGATATCCAAAATCTGTAAAAGATCAAATCATACCCAGCAAAGGATGGCATGGGTGATCTGGCAGCGGAAATCATCGATAAATCCTATGAAAACTAAAGAAATTGAAGCGACTCGATCACGACTACTGGGAGTGGAAGCCGATGAGCCAGGTGCGCCTCGAGTATGCAGCCAGAGACGCCTACATGGCATACGAGTTGTACAGTAAGCTCATTACCATGAAAGATGGGATAGTTAAGGTGGGGTTTTTTGCGAGAGAGCTATGCCCTGGTTGCAAGCTAGCCCAGGAGAAGATGCGCGAGGAGGACAGAAAGCGGTTTCAGGACGAGTAGGGATCTTGGGACGGTGGCGACATCAAGTGGCTGAAGGGGAAGCAAGTCAAGGACGACAACAAGTGGTGGTGATACATTATGTGTTTGAACTAGATTTTAGTTTCTAGTTTATTATGTGTGTGATAGATTTAGTTACTTTAATACAAAATTTCGACCAATTTAACTTGTTGATGTATTTCTTGACAATTATAATATAATCGAGCACTAGAAATATTTTGTAGTGTGCATGAGCATGATCAGTAAATATAATTGAACACTAGAAACTTTAAGGCACTCCATATAAAGGAGTAGATTAATATATAAGGTTCACCAGAGACACCACGGATATATTGTCTTACATGCCACACACAGGTAATAATTAACTAGAACAAAATAAATGCAGGGGCTGCAGCAGGAGGCCGGGACACGGAGACGCCTAGCAGGGCAGGGGTTTATCAGCAGGAGGCAGCGACAGCCTAGTCGATGGGATACAGGCCAGTCCTGACATACTCCCGGAGGAATTTGCCATAGGCTGCGTGCCGTGCCAAGGTAATCGGCCTATGGCTTCTGCCTCCGCCTCTGCCAACGCCCTCTGCGTGCTGGATCATGCTGTTGAGGTCCACGTTGATTGCTCTTCCACAGAATGGGCAAAACAGTCTTCCCCTACGGTGGAAACGGATTAGCCCACACCGTAACTGCCTCAACACGTAGTGGCTCTTGTTGTCCCTGGATTCCTTGCTAGCATCCACTTCATCATCATCCTCCTGTTGATTTTTAAGAACATAACTTAGAACTCATACATATGATTGAATTGTATTACAACTCAAGAATTGACAACATGTATATGTAAGACAATATATCTGTGGATATCAAAGATAAAGCATCTCAGCAATAGTTTGATCGGTTCATATATCATTTCATCTCAACACAATGACAAATAATTGCATCAGAGTGAATGTAGGATAAATCTAGGGGCCTCATAAGTTTCTTCAGGGATGGAGTGAGTGAACCAAGTAACAATTGCACAACCTGTAATGTTGTTGTACATCGCCCCAGGTTCACTAACTCATCCCTGAAAAAATCTGACACCAATGTGTCTGCCTCTCTTTTGGGACAAACTTGAATCATTGGCCACAATAAGAAATTGGAATGTAATTGTACAAAACATTATTCAGGGATATACATAGTCAGGTACAAAAACAAGCCTCAATATTGTAATTATAAATAAAAAACCAAACAATTAATCTTCAGGTTCATGTTAAAAATACTTATGATCAAAACCATTCATATACATATGCATCATACAAATCATTAAAAGATCAGAAACAATTCAAGGATCATATATGTAGTTCCATATGAGAATATGAAATTGGGCCAAAGTACCAACAACACAACCTATATTGTTTGTGTGCATTGCTGCCTCAGGTTCACCAACCCATCCCTAAAACATGACACTGTCATACGTGTCAGCCCTTGAACTCTTTTGGGGAAAATTTCAATCATCGGCCTCGGTGACAAACTAAAATGTAATTCTTATACACTGAATGCATTGAATAGGTAATTCGAATATCATAGTTCTATAAATTTAGAATAAAGATTAAGGCCTCATAAGTTTCTATAGGGACGGCGTAAGTGAACCAAGTAACAATTGCATAGCCTTTATTGTTCTTGTACATCGCCCTAGGTTCACTAACTCGTCCCTGAATTAATCTGACACCGATGTGTCTGCCTCTCTTTTGGGGCAAATTTGAATCATTGGCCACAATAAGAAATTGAAATGTAATCATACAAAACATTATTCAGGTATATACATAGTCAGGTATAAAAACAAGCCTAAATATTGTAATTATAAATAAAATACCAAACAATTAATCTTCAGGTACATGTTAAAAATACTTATGATCAAAACCATTCATATACATATGCATCATACCAATCATTAAAAGATCAGAAACAATTCAAGGATCATATATGTAGTTCCATATGAGAATAAATCAAGGGCCTCATAATTTGTTTCAGAGATGGAGTTGGGGAACCAAAGTACCAACATCACAACCTATATTGTTTGTGTGCATTGCTGCCTCAGGTTCACCAACCCATCCTTAAAACACGACACCGTCATACGTGTCTCCCCTTGAACTTTTTTGGGGCAAATTTCAATCATCGGCCTCGGTGACAAACTAAAATATAATTCTTATACACTATGAATGGATGGAATAGATAATTCAAATATAATAGTTCTATGAATGTAGAATAAAGATTGCAGCCTCATAAGTTTCTACAGAGATGGCGTAAGCAAACCAAGTAACAATTGTATAGCTTATATTGATCGTGTACATGGCCCCAGGTTCGCTCACTCATCCTTGTAAAATTTTGACACCAATGTGTCTGCCTCTCTTTGGGGCAAATCTGAATCATTGGCCATAATAAGAAATTGAAATGTAATCATACCAAGCAATATTCAGGGATATACAGATGCATCATACAATGCATTCATAGATCAGAAACAATACAAATATTGTATATTTAGGTTCCATATGATAGAAAAAATTAGGGCCTCATTTTTTTCAGCGATGGAGTCGGAGAACCAAAATACCAACATCACAACCTGTATTGTTTACGTGCATTGCTGCCTCAGGGCCACTAACCATCCCTAAGAAAACGACACCATCAGATGCCCTTGCACTATTTTGGGGCAAAATTGAATCATTGGGCTCAGTAAGGAATAGAAATGTAATGTTATAGGCCTACTGTGTATCGAAATCAACACTCAACTAGCAAACTCAACTAGATGGCAGATGAGCAGATTGGGGTTTTGTGACTAGACGGATTGGGGTTTTGTGACTAGATGGTAGATGCATCAATCAACGGGTCGAATCATATATATACTACCCTACTTCAAGAGCAAAAGAATATGTACATGATTGAGCAAATCATATGTATGAACAGTGAAAACTGCGGCTGCGACTAGAGAAGCTAGCAATGTAGTACCTCGGACTCCTCATCAGGGACCTCCTCCTCGAACTCATCATTCTCCACGATTGCGTTGAAGATTGCTTGAACGGCGATGGGGTCGTCGATGTAGATCATCGGATTGCCTCCGCCTGCCGCCTGCCCCCATCCAGATCTGCCGCTGGCACCACGACGTTGTCGGCCACCTGCTGCTCGGCGGCGATGGCAACTACCGGATGTTCGGCGACGATGGCTACCACCTGCTGCTCGGCGGCGACGGCTACCAACTGCTACTCGGCGGCGACAGCTACCACCTGCTGCTCGGCAGCGATGGCTACTAGCTAGACGGATGAGTTCGCACCCTCGACGGTGCGGCGACGAGCGGCATTCATGCCCGGAGAAGACGCATCCGTCTGCTTGGCGACGACCGAGTCATCTGCTGCTTCGCCTTCAACTGGCTTCACCTCCGTCTCTTCTCCACGCGTACACTTCATAGCGCACCAAGGGAAGGAGGTAGTGCAAACGAGGGAGATTCGGCGCGCGCGGCAGGTGTAGATTGGGGTCTTGGGACTAGACAGACTAGGGGAAATGACACGAGCTCATGGAAGAAGAAGGTCGAGGGGGTTATAAACACCGGACCGTTCGTAGTCCTCGAGTGGACACGTGTGGTGCGCGGGGGGGGGGGGGGCTACCACGATCTCCACCCTTTTTTTCAGTTCCCTTTTTTTTGAAATAGCCACGATCTCCACTTTAGAGCTGCATTGAAAACACGCTCATGGTAGACCTCGATTCCACTGCATGCAAGTGGCGCGGAACTAATTTCTAGCAACGTTAGATCTACTCGAGGGGGCCCTTGACTCATGGAATTTACTAGCGGTAGGGCCCAGTTGGAAGTGAGATTGAGAGCGCTGCGTATAAATGGGATATGTGTGATTAAAATCAAGTGGCAATAAATTGCAGCGTCCCGTCGACAACCGTGCACTCGATGACCCCATTGCCCTGTGCATGAGTTGTAGTAGCAGTAGTAGGCTTTTCAGACTTGATTAAACTTGACATGACCGCTCGACAAATTTTTCCATGGACGACATCATGTTCCTTCCTATAGAAGTCTCGCGGAGGGAGACGTTCGTGCTGTCTCACGCTGTACTGTGAAGGGCACGAGGTGTGCAACGATCATCGTTGGATCGCACAGAATCAACGGTTGGTGCGCACGATCCGCGTGACAACAATGACAACCAATCAGGGAGTAGTAGACAGGGTGAGCACAGTTTTGGGCTTCTACGAAAGATAGAGAGGGGGTGGGCAAAACTAAGTAGTACCACATAAAACCAAGGGAAAAACTGAGTAGTATAAAAATGGAAAGTGTCTTGTACAATGAAATACATCGTGGAATACATCAAATTATGCCAAGATAGACCCACTAGATTTCATTGGATGTGTGTTCTTCTCATAAACCACGCATGGATCCACCGGTGGCATTGCATGTCCGTTCCTCTAAACAAACCACATAAGGATCCACCAGTGTCATTGCATGTCTGTTCTTTTCATGAACCACATAAGGATCCACCAGTGTCATTGCATGTCTATTCTTTTCATGAATCACAGCTAGAGTCATTGCATGTTTTTACTTCCATAAACCACATATGGATCCACCTAGTGTGATTGCATGTCTGTTCCTCTAAGTAAACAACATAAGGATCCACTAGTGTCATTGTGTGTCTGTTCTTTTCATGAACCACACCCAGTGTCATTGCATGCGTGTTCTTCTAAACAAACCACATAAGAATCCACCAGTTTCATTGGATGTCTGTTCGTCTCATGAACCACATAAGGATGGGCCCACCAGTGTCATTGCATGTCTGTTCTTTTCATGAACCACACCAAGTGTCACTGCATGTCTGTTCTATTCATGAACCACACCCATTTTCACTTCATGTCTGTTCTTTTCATGAACCACACCCAGTTTCACTGCATGTCTGTTCTTTTCATGAACCACGTAAGGATCTACTAGTGTTATTGCATGTCTTTGACTTCCATAAACCACATGTGGATCCTCCGGTTTCATTGCATGTCGGTTCCTCTAAACAAACCACATAAGGATCCACCAGTGTCATTGCGTGTGTGTTCTTCTCATGAATCACACCTAGTGTCATTGCATGTGTGTTCTTCTAAATAAACCACATAAGGATCCAGCAGTGTCATTGCTTGTCTATTCTTTTCATGAACCACATAAGGATCCACCAGTGTCATTGCATGTCTGTTCTTTTCATGAATTACAGCTAGAGTCATTGCATGTCTTTTACTTCCATAAACCACATATGGATCCACGTAGTGTGATTGCACGTGTGTTCCTCTAAACAAACCACATAAGGATCCACCAATGTCATTGCATGTCTGTTCTTCTCATGAACCACATAAGGATGGGCCCACCAGTGTCATTGCATGTCTGTTCTTTTCATGAACCACACCTAGTGTCAGTGCATGTCTGTTCTATTCATGAACCACACCCAGTTTCACTTCATGTCTGTTCTTTTCATGAACCACATAAGGATCTACCAGTGTCATTGCATGTCTTTTACCTCCATAAACCACATGTGGATCCACCGGTGTCATTGCATGTGTGTTCCTCTAAACAAACCACATAAGGATCCACCAGTGTCATTGCATGTCTGTTCTTCTCATGAACCAGACCTAGTGTCATTGCATGTGTGTTCTTCTAAACAAACCACATAAGGATCCACGAGTGTCATTGCATGTCTATACTTCTCATGAACCACATAAGGATGGGCCCACCAGTGTCATTGCATGTCTGTTCTTTTCATGAACCACACCCAGTTTAGCTGCATGTCTGTTCTTTTCATGAACCACACCTAGTTTCACTGCATGTCTGTTCTTTTCATGAACCACATAAGGATCTACCAGTGTCATTGCATGTCTTTACTTCCATAAACCACATGTGGATCCACCGGTGTCATTGGATGTCTCTTCCTCAACACAAACCACATAAGGATCCACTAGTGTCATTGCGTGTGTGTTCTTCTCATGAACCACACCAAGTGTCATTGCATGCGTGTTCTCCTAAATAAACCACATAAGGATCCACCAGTGTCATTGCCTATCTGTTCTTTTCAGGAACCACACCCTGTGTCATTGCATGTGTGTTCTTCTAAACAAACCACATAAGTCATTGCATGTCTGTTAGTTTCATGAACCAGACCCCGTGTCATTGCATGTCTGTTCTTTTCATGAACCAGACACAGTGTCATTGCATGCATGTTCTTCTAAATAAACCACATGAGGATCCACCAGTGTCATTGCATGTCTATTCTTTTCATGAACCACACCCAGTGTCATTGCATGTGTGTTCTTCTAAACAAACCACATAAGTCATTGCATGTCTGTTCTTTTCATGAACCACACCCGATGTCATTGCATGTCTGTTCTTTTCATGAACCACGGCCAGAGTCATTGCATGTCTGTTCCTCCAAACAAACCACATAAGGATCCACTAGTGTCATTGCATGTCTGTTCTTTTCATGAACCACATAAGGATCTACCAGTGTCATTGCATGTCTGTTCTTCTCATGAACCACACCCAGTGTCATTGCATGTCTTTTACTTCCATAAGCCACATGTGGATCCACCCAATATCATTGCATGTGTGTTCCTCTAAACAAACCACATAAGGATCCACTAGTGTCATTGCATGTCTGTTCCTCCAAACAAACCACATAAGGATCCACCAGTGTCATTGCATGTCTGTTCTTCTCATGAACCACATAAGGATGGGCCCACCAGTGTCATTGCATGTCTGTTCTTTTCATGAACCACACCCAGTGTCACTGCATGTCTGTTCTCTTCATGAACCACACCCAGTTTCACTGCATGTCTGTTCTTTTCATGAACCACATAAGGATCTACCTGTGTCATTGCATGTCTTTTACTTCCATAAACCACATGTGGATCCACCGGTGTCATTGCATGTCTGTTCCTCTAAACAAACCACATGAGTATCCACCAGTATCATTGCGTGTGTGTTCTTCTGATGAACCACACCCCATGTCATTGCATGTGTGTTCTTCTAAACAAACCACATAAGGATCCACTAGTGTCATTGCGTGTATGTTCTTTTCATGAACCACATAAGGATCCACCAATGTCATTGCATGTCTGTTCTTTTCATGAATCACAGCTAGATTCATTGCATGTCTTTTACTTCCATAAACCACATATGGATCCACCTAGTGTGATTAAATGTTTGTTCCTCTAAACAAACCACATAAGGATCCACCAGTTTCATTGTGTGTCTGTTCTTTTCATGAATCACACCCAGTGTCATTGCATGTGTGTTTTTCTAAACAAACCACATAAGGATCCACCAGTGACATTGCCTATCCGTTCTTTTCATGAACCACACCCAATGTCATTGCATGTGTGTTCTTCTAAACAAACCACATAAGTCACTGCATGTCTGTTCTTTTCATGAACCACACCCGGTGTCATTGCATGTCTATTCTTTTCATGAACCACGGCTAGAGTCATTGCATGTCTATTCCTCTAAACAAACCACATAAGGATCCACTAGGGTCATTGCATGTCTGTTCTTTTCATGAACCACATAAGGATCCACCAGTGTCATTGCATGTCTATTCTTCTCATGAACCACACCCAGTGTCATTGCATGTCTTTTACTTCCAAAAACCACATGTGGATCCACCCAGTGTCATTGCATGTGTGTTCCTCTAAACAAACCACATAATGATCCACCAGTGTCATTACAGGTATTTTCTTCTCATGAACCACATAAGGATGGGCACACTAGTGCCATTGCATGTCTGTTCTTTTCATGAACCACACCTAGTGTCACTGCATGTCTGTTCTTTTCATGAACCACATAAGGATCTACCAGTGTCATTGCATGTCTTTTACTTCCATAAACCACATGTGGATCCACCGGTGTCATTGCATGTCTGTTTCTCTGAACAAACCACATAAGGATCCACCAATGTCATTGCGTGTGTGTTCTTCTCATGAACCACACCCAGTGTCATTGCATTTGAGTTCTTCTAAACAAACCACATAAGGATCCACAAGTGTCATTGCCTGTCTGTTCTTTTCATGAACCACATAAGGATCCACCAGTGTCATTGCATGTCTGTTCTTTTCATGAATCACAGCTAGAGTCATTGCATGTCTTTTACTTCCATAAACCACATATGGATCCACCTAGTGTGATTGCATATTTGTTCCTCTAAACAAACAACATAAGGATCCACCAGTGTCATTGCGTGTCTATTCTTTTCATGAACCACACCCAGTGTCATTGCATGCGTGTTCTTCTAAACAAACCACATAAGGATCCACCCGTTTCATTGCATGTCTGTTCTTCTCATGGACCACATAAAGATGGGCCCACAAGTGTCATTGCATGTCTATTCTTTTCATGAACCAAACCCAGTTTCACTGCATGTCTATTCTTTTCATGAACCACATAAGGATCTACTAGTGTCATTGCATCTCTTTGACTTCCATAAACCACATGTGGATCCACCGGTGTCATTGCATGTGTGTTCCTCTAAACAAACCACATAAGGATCCACCAGTGTCATTGCATGTCTGTTCTTCTCATGAACCAGACCTAGTGTCATTGCATGTGTGTTCTTCTAAACAAACCACATAAGGATCCACGAGTGTCATTGCATGTCTATACTTCTCATGAACCACATAAGGATGGGCCCACCAGTGTCATTGCATGTCTGTTCTTTTCATGAACCACACCCAGTTTAGCTGCATGTCTGTTCTTTTCATGAACCACACCTAGTTTCACTGCATGTCTGTTCTTTTCATGAACCACATAAGGATCTACCAGTGTCATTGCATGTCTTTACTTCCATAAACCACATGTGGATCCACCGGTGTCATTGGATGTCTCTTCCTCAACACAAACCACATAAGGATCCACTAGTGTCATTGCGTGTGTGTTCTTCTCATGAACCACACCAAGTGTCATTGCATGCGTGTTCTCCTAAATAAACCACATAAGGATCCACCAGTGTCATTGCCTATCTGTTCTTTTCAGGAACCACACCCTGTGTCATTGCATGTGTGTTCTTCTAAACAAACCACATAAGTCATTGCATGTCTGTTAGTTTCATGAACCAGACCCCGTGTCATTGCATGTCTGTTCTTTTCATGAACCAGACACAGTGTCATTGCATGCATGTTCTTCTAAATAAACCACATGAGGATCCACCAGTGTCATTGCATGTCTATTCTTTTCATGAACCACACCCAGTGTCATTGCATGTGTGTTCTTCTAAACAAACCACATAAGTCATTGCATGTCTGTTCTTTTCATGAACCACACCCGATGTCATTGCATGTCTGTTCTTTTCATGAACCACGGCCAGAGTCATTGCATGTCTGTTCCTCCAAACAAACCACATAAGGATCCACTAGTGTCATTGCATGTCTGTTCTTTTCATGAACCACATAAGGATCTACCAGTGTCATTGCATGTCTGTTCTTCTCATGAACCACACCCAGTGTCATTGCATGTCTTTTACTTCCATAAGCCACATGTGGATCCACCCAATATCATTGCATGTGTGTTCCTCTAAACAAACCACATAAGGATCCACTAGTGTCATTGCATGTCTGTTCCTCCAAACAAACCACATAAGGATCCACCAGTGTCATTGCATGTCTGTTCTTCTCATGAACCACATAAGGATGGGCCCACCAGTGTCATTGCATGTCTGTTCTTTTCATGAACCACACCCAGTGTCACTGCATGTCTGTTCTCTTCATGAACCACACCCAGTTTCACTGCATGTCTGTTCTTTTCATGAACCACATAAGGATCTACCTGTGTCATTGCATGTCTTTTACTTCCATAAACCACATGTGGATCCACCGGTGTCATTGCATGTCTGTTCCTCTAAACAAACCACATGAGTATCCACCAGTATCATTGCGTGTGTGTTCTTCTGATGAACCACACCCCATGTCATTGCATGTGTGTTCTTCTAAACAAACCACATAAGGATCCACTAGTGTCATTGCATGTATGTTCTTTTCATGAACCACATAAGGATCCACCAATGTCATTGCATGTCTGTTCTTTTCATGAATCACAGCTAGATTCATTGCATGTCTTTTACTTCCATAAACCACATATGGATCCACCTAGTGTGATTAAATGTTTGTTCCTCTAAACAAACCACATAAGGATCCACCAGTTTCATTGTGTGTCTGTTCTTTTCATGAATCACACCCAGTGTCATTGCATGTGTGTTTTTCTAAACAAACCACATAAGGATCCACCAGTGACATTGCCTATCCGTTCTTTTCATGAACCACACCCAATGTCATTGCATGTGTGTTCTTCTAAACAAACCACATAAGTCACTGCATGTCTGTTCTTTTCATGAACCACACCCGGTGTCATTGCATGTCTATTCTTTTCATGAACCACGGCTAGAGTCATTGCATGTCTATTCCTCTAAACAAACCACATAGGATCCACTAGGGTCATTGCATGTCTGTTCTTTTCATGAACCACATAAGGATCCACCAGTGTCATTGCATGTCTATTCTTCTCATGAACCACACCCAGTGTCATTGCATGTCTTTTACTTCCAAAAACCACATGTGGATCCACCCAGTGTCATTGCATGTGTGTTCCTCTAAACAAACCACATAATGATCCACCAGTGTCATTACAGGTATTTTCTTCTCATGAACCACATAAGGATGGGCACACTAGTGCCATTGCATGTCTGTTCTTTTCATGAACCACACCTAGTGTCACTGCATGTCTGTTCTTTTCATGAACCACATAAGGATCTACCAGTGTCATTGCATGTCTTTTACTTCCATAAACCACATGTGGATCCACCGGTGTCATTGCATGTCTGTTTCTCTGAACAAACCACATAAGGATCCACCAATGTCATTGCGTGTGTGTTCTTCTCATGAACCACACCCAGTGTCATTGCATTTGAGTTCTTCTAAACAAACCACATAAGGATCCACAAGTGTCATTGCCTGTCTGTTCTTTTCATGAACCACATAAGGATCCACCAGTGTCATTGCATGTCTGTTCTTTTCATGAATCACAGCT